>JAJTWQ010000051.1:0-2400000 GCA_029007595.1 Solanum commersonii
GACAATTAAAGGTGTATGAGAGAAATTATCCAACACATGATTTGGAGTTGGCAGCGGTAGTGTTTGCTCTTAAGATTTGGCGGCATTACCTTTATGGTGTTAAGTGTGAAGTGTTTACTGATCATCATAGTTTGCAACATGTGTTCACTCAGAAGGATCTAAATTTGAGACAGAGAAGGTGGATGGAGCTAATTAAGGATTATGATTTCACCATCTAATACCATCCGGGTAAGGCTAATGTAGTGACAGACGCTTTGAGTCAAAAAGCGGTGAGTATGGATAGTTTAGCTTGCTTGAGTGTAACCAAGCGACCTTTGGCTAAGGAAATTCAGATCTTGGAGTCTAAGTTTATGCAGTTAGGCATCTCAAAAAGAGGTGGGGTATTAGCTTACATTGAAGTAAGGGCCACGTTCATTGAAGAGATCAAGGTCAAACAATAAATTTGAATGAACTTAAGAAAAAGACTGTGATTGGTAAGGCACAAGAGACAACTCTTGATGTGAAAGGTGTGCTCAATTTTAAAGGAAGGATTTGTGTTCCTTGAGTTGATGACTTGATTCAAAATTTGTTGACGGAGTCTCATGGTTTGCGATATTCCATTCATTCGGGCATGACCAAAATGTACCGAGATTTGAAGCGAATTTATTGGTGGTTGGGCATGAAGAAGGATATAGTAGAGTTTGTGGCTAAGTGTCAAATTGCCAACAAGTAAATTATGAACATCAAAGGTCTGCATGTTTGCTTCAAAGAATGCAATTCCAGAATGGAAGTGGGAAATGAAAGCTATGGCCTTCGTGGTTGGTCTTCCCAAGACTTTAGGAAAGTTTGATTCTATTTGTGTCATGCCCCGAGCCTACACCCTGGGAGAGACTGACACTCGAAGACCATCGTTGGCCCCAAGCGAACCCTTGGCCTAGTTTACTTAACTCAGTGGAAGACAATATTCATACTTATAATAATCAATAAAACTTAACTGAACTGAATAATAAAATAACTGAGAATGTAAGGTTAAACATTCAACTTGGCCCACCGACTGACTCTGAACTGCTCACTGGATCAACGGTGCGCTGGAATGCCGATCCAAGTTACTTGTGTCTGCATCATAAAACGATGCAGGCCAATTGGCATCAGTACATTGAATGTACGAGTATGTGAGTTGGAATGCTAAAACAACATAGACTTGAAATGATTCTGAAAGAAACACTTACCTTGGCTCTTCTCAACTCATGAATACTTAACTGAACTTATTTCAATATAAAACACTTTAAAACAAGTGCAATATAAAGAAAAATTGTTTAAAAACATGATGTCAACTTTGTGTATATACAAGGATACAACATAACACTGAAATGTATGTAAAAACACAATAAACTGATGTATATAAAAATACAATAACTTATGTGGTAGTTTCTCTAACCGACAACCATCACATAAGAGCTATAGTGATGATACAGCGATATACCTTACACTACAAGCGCATCCTACACCCGGCCAAAGGTATAGGACCTGAACTACTCAGTGGATCCACTAGTCTATTGTGGAAAGGGTTCATCTAAAAAGTATGACCCTTTTCTACCCATGGTGGCTACATGGTTTTATGGAAACGTGAGTTATCTGAACTCATGCTCGCCCCCAATTCGGTGCTTAATACTACTCCCAAAATATACTAGCTCTTATGTTTAAAAACATACTTCTTTCTATGATTTGAGATTAGTGCTCAAAGACTTAGCTCAAAGGCTATCTTTGAAAATCAAAGTTTCCCCTCTTGCTTCATTTAGAAAGCGATTACTCTTTTATGAAAACTAGCTCGAAGGCTCTTTGGAAATCTCAGTTTCCGTTCTTATTTAAATGTGAAAACATTTTAAATCTCTTTGGAAATACTTAGTCCCCATATACTTTTGAAGAAATGAACTTCAAACTTTACTCTTTACTGAACTCAAAACTTAAGTCTTAAAATAAAGTTAAAACGTTTGCGAAAGACTTTCGGAAAACACTAACAACTTCTCTTGACTTGACTCTTACTTCTCTTAACTTTGATCTTAACTTTCCTTGAATAGGATTATGATTCAAGTTTCATGATCTCATGATTATGGATGATTTCATGATGTTTAGATGTACCTTAGGGTGTTGTAATAAACTAGAAAACATAGGTACATTGCTAAGGAACAAGCACGAAAAGATGGGGAACGAATGGGGAGAACTGGCGTCCCTAGCGCTCTAAGAGGCACGGGGTGCCAGCCCTCAAAATTCAGAGAAAACTTTGGGGTGCTCTGGCTGGCGCGTCACCCCAGAGCCCCACATTTAGAGACTGATTTGGGGCGCGCTAAGAGGCGCAGTGCCCCAGCCCCTTCCCCAGAAAATCCCGAATTTTCTTCTTCGTTTTTCAACTGTAAACCCTTTAATTTCACTTAGTTCTTTCTCTAAACACTTAGAATCATTTATACTCTCAATATATGGTAGATTCAAACTGAAGTTACACCCGAAAAACATGAATCAACGCGCAAGAAACTTCAACAACACAACCCATAAGAATTCAAACGAAACCTTCAAGAATGTTCATTAAGAACTCAATTTCTAAACTTTCAAAGACTTAAATTCGCTGAATTGAATCATGGTTGGTGCATGGGTGAACTAACCCAATGCTATGTGATCTCACATACCTGATAGAAGTAAATCCTTGGCGAAACACCAACTTTCTTGATCGATCTTGATGAATTTGCCCTTTTCTCCTTCTTCATTTCTCTTCTCCTTAGCCCTAGCGTGAAATCCCAAATTCTAAAACTGACTAAAATCTGATTTGAACCATTTTAAACTCCTAAAAATGGATTAAAATAATAAGGCAATGAAAAGACTAAAATACCCCTTAAATTTTCGGATTGGACATTTCCTTAATCCAACAGCCCAACTTCCAAAGGGTATAACTCACTCATACAAACTCGAAATCGCACAAACTTGGTGGCGTTGGAAAGATCATTCCAAGGGATTTTCAACCATATCTAGAATAACACCTAACTCATCCTGAGCTAGGAATTATGGTCGTTTGAACTTGACCAAAAACTCACTTTACCTTACTTAAAAATTTCTAGATTTCCTTATTCTTTCCAAAAGTAACTATTTTCAGATTTTAAACTTCCTTTTATTTCTTTCTAGTTGCGAGATCTTACAATTTGGGTAGTGGTTGACAAATTGACTAAATCAACCCATTTTATTCCTGTAAGAATAGATTATAATGCTGAACAATTAGCTAAGGTTTATGTGAAAGAGATAGTGAGGTTGCATGGGGTACCCCTTTCTACCATCTCAGACCGTGGTACCCAATTCACATCCAAATTTTGGAGGAAGTTACATGATGAATTTGGCACACAACTCACTTTTAGTACCGCTTTCAATCCACGGATGGATGGGCAGTCAGAGAGAACTATTCAAGTGTTAGAATACATGTTGAGGGCATGTGTGATTGATTTCGGAGGACATTGGGATAAGTTCTTATCTTTGTATGAGTTCTCCTATAATAATAGTTACCACTCTAGCATAGATATGGCACCGTTTGAGGCACTTTATGGAAGGGGATGTAGATCACTCATACGATGATTTGAGGCTGGAGATGTGAAACCTTTGGAGGATTGATTTAGTGAAGGATGCTCAAGATAAAGTGAGGAGCATCCAAGCTAAGATTTTAGCGGCCCAGAGTAGACAGAAAATGTATGCAGACCATAAGGTAAGAGATATGGCATTTCAAACAAGTGAGACTATTCTTTTTAAGGTGTCACCCATGAATGGGGTAATGATATTTGGCAAGAACGGCAAACTAAGTCTGCGATACATTGGTCCCTTTGAGGTTCTTGAATGTGTAGGGCCAGTGGCTTATAAATTGACTTTACCTCCTAACCTATCGGGAGTTCATCTGGTATTTCATGTGTCCATGTTGAAGAGGTATCACAGTGACGGGGATTACATCATAAAATGGGACTCGGTTGTGTTAGACAAAGACCTTCAGTATGAGGAGAAACCGATTGCGATTCTTGATCGTAATATGCATAAGTTGAGGACCTAGGAGATTAAGTCCGTGAAAGTTCAATGGAAGCATCGTCCAGTTGAGGAAGCCACTTGGGAAACTGAGAAGAGCATGTGAGACAAGTATCCCTAGTTGTTCATCGATTTAGGTACTACTTTTCTCTAACTTTAGCCCAATTTTCCTAAGTTTGTCACTCGGGTACGAGTGATGGGTAAATTGGTATCTATTGTAATGACCGGTTCCCGTCGTTATAGAAAATTCAATGGGGAAAATTTTGGGCCGAAAAACTTTTTTGTAGTAACTTGGAATTTCTCAACTTAGTCCAAATTTGGACGAAATCGGAGTCAGTAAGGTCTAGGGAAATCTGGTAACAATTGGGTGATATAATTACCATTGGGATCACACGGTAGATAGCTAATATGTTAACAAACCCGTATGACTTTACAAAATTGAATTCGGGCAGTAGAACTCCTGAATCTGGTCTTTGCGTAAACGGGTAATTTTTTAGTGTCATAGGATGAAGGTGTGTTGTGAAATGGAGGTTTGAGACTCTAATTACGACGTTGTATCTCCGCGCAAGCCGCTAGGGCAGCGCCGCCAGGGGGGATGGGTGCCGCCATAGCGGGCCAGTCGCGACTTAAGTCAGAAATCTGCACTTTTCGACTTTGAGAGCTAGGAGACGACCCCAGGTGTTTTTTTGACCGTTTTTCACCATTCTTGAGGCTAAAGGTAAGGTTTTAACTCGTTGAATCCATTTTTTTATCCGTAGAATGTAATCTAGCGGGTAATTATCGATGGGGGAGTATTTTAATCTGGAAACTATGGTGGAAAAATCCCTAATCTGGATATGGGGATCAAGGGTTTGACCTAGGATTGATGTTATTGTTTATAATTCGGGTAATTAGGTGTTGTTTATTGATCCTCGCGCTATTATGATTGTTTGTAGACTAAGAACAAGCGGAACGAATTCGAAAAGGGAAGAATCAAATTTCTTAGGGGATTCAAGCTTGTTTCGAGATAGGTGATGCTTGTGATTTTATGTTGGGTGATGTATGTTTGTTCTTGCTTCATTATAATACATGTATATATGTGAATATTGCATTATTGATCACACTAATTGTAAATGACGATAGATGAATGATGAATGCCATGACTCATGACTTGATTGTATGATTATGAGAATGTACTTTGTGATTGTGGCATGTTGAATGGATCGGGTGTTGCGTTCCGACACACTAACTTGGATCGGTTCCCAAGTTCTAACATAAACATTGGATAGGATACCATGAACCGGTACACTAACAGTTTGGGTTTGGGTTCCATGAGAGGACCATTGACTTGACATAATTGTATATCTTGAAAATTATGAAATGCTCCGTTGTTCGTAAGTGATGCTAATATTGTGTATGTTCGGTGTATGCATGTTATTGTTATGTTTTATTAACTTATGTATGTTGCACTTATTGGGATAGCCGCATGATCCTACCAATACATTGTGGTTGTGTACTGATATTGCACTTGCTCTTTCCTTGTTGAGTACATGGCATCTTTCGGCGGCTATTGACAGACCTTGTTTAGAAGATCAGTGATCATTCGAATTCAAGGGTGAGACAGTTCTTCCGGGCTGCCATGAGTTCTCTTTCGTTTAAGTCCACATTTTCGAACTTAGACTTTCTAGTTAGTTATTCTTATGTTAGTTTGGAGTTGTGCCCCTTCTTGTTAAGACTTGTTTAACTTTAGATGTTTTGGTACATTGACTTTCAGGTTCTAGGTATTACTTCCGCATTTGTTTTAGTTGTTAGACTTTGTTTGGAGTTTATGGGAACTCCCTATTTCTTTCCTTAGCATTTAAACCTGCTTCCGTAACTTTAAATGTCTTTGTTTTGATTAAGTTGTGTAGTTCTTTGGTTAGCTAATTAGTATTAATGGTTCTCCCACCGGAGGGTTAGTGTGGGTGTCAATCACAATGGTCTGGGTCGTGAAAAAAATCGTGTATAGTCAAGTAACTAATAGATCTCGACTTTAAAAATGTTCGATACATGTATCTCTCCATGTGCCAATTTATAAATCTGTTGGGTTGTTAATTAGTTAGCAATTAATTCTTTAATTAAGGAAATAAGCTATACCCCCTTTAATTCAAATTAATAAATCATGTATCTCGATTTTAAAAATTGTTGGATACATGTATTTTGCCATTAATGATATACGTATCTCGTAGACAAAATATTGTATAAAAAGTAATTTTACAAACTATTGGGAATCCTAGTAATTAGAATCTAAAGTAGTGAGATTTATGTAAGATGCCCAAGGACAAATTACAGAAATACACATCTTTTGTTTCACTTATTTCCATTATCCTCTATTACTTTTAAAAATCTCCAAAATTCCTTATTTCTTTAATGTATCCGAGCTGCATATTAATGTATCCAAGATACATATTATGTATCCGAGCTAGTTTTTAATGTATCTGAGCTACATATTAATGTATCCGAGCTACATATTATGTATCCGAGCCAGTATTTAATGTATCTGAGCTACATATTATGTATCTGAGATACATATTAATGTATCCGAGACAGTATTTAATGTATTCGAGCTACATATTAATGTATCCAAGCTTCAATTATTGTATTCGATTTTTTAAAATTTTAAGGGATTAATGTAATTAGAAACTTATTAGGGATAAATTGTAATTTCATATTAAAACGAGTAAATGACATAAATAGTCCCTCAACTATAGGAGTAGGTCTAAAATGGTCCCTGAACTATACACTTAACGGATTTAGTCCTTTAACTATTCAAAAATTTGTCAGTTTTGGTCCCTTAACTATACACTTACCGGTTTTAGTCCCTTAACTATAAATTTACCGATTTTAGTCCTTTAAGTATTCATAAACTTATCATGTTTGGTCTTTGTCCATTTTTTTTAATACAAATAGCTTTGGTTTTTAATATGCATCATCCTAAACTTTGATAGTTTTTGTTCGAGAAACTTATCATGCATCATGCTAATCAATGCAAATTTTATTTAATTTACTCAAATTTTTTTACGTAAAATAAAATGAATAGAATAATAAAATTGATCTATTTTTAAAAAAAAATTGTAAATCTACCATTTTATAATTTACAATTTCTGAAAAATTAAACAAATTTCGTTCAATGAAATCGTTGGAGTACAAACTTTGGATTTAATGGATAATAACTTTTTTCTTTTTATAATAAAGTTTAACATATTCAAGTCATTAGTAACAATAATATGCTTCATTTTATCCGATGTTGAATAAAATTATGACTTATATTTTCTTTCCTCGTGACTTTTATTTTAAATCGTTGAGGTTAAGGTTCTTCGCATAAGGTTAATTTGAAGAAAAAGTAACGGAGAGAGAACCAATAGAAAAAGTTGCTAAAGGATTTAATTTCTCGAGGCATAGATTCTATTAATATAAACCTAAGCTATTTGTATTTAAAAGATGGACAAAGACCAAACTTGATAAGTTTTTGAATACTTGAAGGACTAAAATCGATAAGTTTATAGTTAAGGAACTAAAATCAATAAGTGTATAGTTAAGGGACCAAAATTGACAAGTTTTTGAATAGTTGAAGGACTAAATCCGTTAAGTGTATAGTTCAGGGACCATTTTAGACATACTCCTATAGTTGAGGGACTATTTATGTCATTTTCTCATATTAAAACTATGAAATTTATGTAATTTACCCCAAAAAAAAAAAGGAACAAATTTCAAAATGGCCAAGGCCCGATTCTCTGTGGACCTAACTTTCTAACTTATAAATAAGAAGGTCATCAATTCAAAATAAAATTAAGTGGGATTCTTACGTACATCAGTACATGTATCGCTGAGGCAAATAGTTAGCAAGTAATTAGCCCACTTAGTTTTTACATAAGAAAAAAGGGTCCGAAATTCCGGTCACTAATTCACAAGTAGGGTGTGCAAAAAATTGAATCGACCAATAAACCGAATCGAAAAAATATTATTGGATTTTTTTTAAAAATTATTGGGTTATTGGTTTGGTTTCGATTTTTACTATTGGGTCATTGGGTAAATCAATAACCCAATAAGATGTTAATAATTTACTACTTTGCCCTTCCTAAATATTAAATATTACTAATAATTTAATATATAACTACACACTATAACTATATCAAATTATTAGTATTCTACCCACTTCACACTAGGCCGCTTTACTAGTCTTTACTGTTTACTCAAAACCCAAAGACTAGAGTAAGGGGTTCGCAATTGTAGCTATTTGATTTTAGTTTTAGTTTTAGTCTTGTTGGACTATTTGATTTTAGTTTTGGTTTGTAATTGTAGGTTGTAGCTTTTGCAAGTTAGTAAACGTTTGTAATTTGATTAAAAATTTCATACTATGTTTTGGTGGTGACATGTAATTATAGACTTCGTACTATATTTTCTCTTATTGATGCAATTTCTCATTATCTTTCTTGTTTCACTATATCAAAGCATTTAGAAAAGTGAGAAGTCATATAATATTTTACGGACATTTTCTTATTGGACAAACCGAAAACCGAACCGATATCGACCAAAAACTAATAAACCAAAAATCGATAAAAAATATCTTATTGGTTTGTTATTGGGTTAGCATATTTAAAAATTGAAAATCAATAAACCAAACCGATAATACATAAATCCGAATCGAATCGATCGATACACACCCCTATTCACAAGTATATGTAGTGTGTGTATATATATATATATATATATATATAATATTGTATAATTAGTATAAATCATATATATTTGATGAATAATTATGTATAAAAGATGTATATATATTCATATATTGGTACACAATGTTTACATATTATTATATAAATGAATATGCAATGTATCTATATTATATAAATAGTGTATAACCACTTATATATAAGGTATAAACAATGTATCCACACTGCTATACACAAAATCAAATATCAACCAGGTTTGCTTCTTCATCAACTATTCTGGAAGAACATGGTCTCCTAGTACAAGCTCTGGCATTTCCTCTCCCACACTCTCCATAATCCTAAATACCAATAATATTTTTTTTTAAAAATCAATGAAAGCACAGTTATATAATTAACACCCTTTTGCTTCTTGAAAGAAAATTAAAAAGTTTGACCTAACTCCGACTACAACGGGGTACGGGTCCATGTTAAAGTGTTGGTTCGTATTTGGTGTCATAATATTTGTTCAGATAATATTTAAATGATTTTGAGACAATATTTTCTTGTTATTAACAAATACTGGAAAATAATAAGAAACTTACTTCTTCTTTTTTTTAAATCTTGAAAAACATTTTCCTTCCTAAGAACACACTGAGTCTTTTTCTCCAAAGAAAATTAAATTGTGTTTTTCCATACTCTGTGTTAATAGTATATTATAGTTGTAGCATATATTCCATTTGTGTTAATGTTCGTTGTTTTTTGAGCAATTTTCACATATAGCAAACATAAAAATCATATTTGTATGTTATAGCTATAGTTTGCATAATTGCGCTCCATAGCAAATTTTATGCTTGCTATGGAGCTTTTGATTTGTATAATTCTCTACAAACATTCAATTTTATACAAATTGTTCAGTTTTGTATAATTTGTATAATAAGATCTGTATTTGTATAATTATAAGTATATAGGACGAAAATATATGTATTTGTATTTGTATTTGTATATACACTTTTCTCTCGCTTTATACAAACACAAACACATCTTATACCGAAATGTATAAAATGACTAGTTGTATATAGCGAAAATGGTTAATTGTATACCTAATCAAATGGCAAAAAAAAGGGATGTTTGCTGCGAATTACAATTAAAATAAACTATGGCTATAGCATTTAATTTGAATTAATAATTTGCTATTTCATACAATTTTCATTTTTTCCTTGTTTTTTCTACATTCAAATATAAGGAAGTTTAGACTAGAATTGGCTTTTCGTATTAGGTATAATATAATTCATATCACCAAGACCCCAACCATGAAGAAAACCAAGAAAATTGTAGATATTATTTACTACAAATTGTCAAAAGCATTCAGTTTGACTAAAAACGTGGAGATAAATTTTCAAAATAAGGGAGCTACAGCTAATATATAACCTATATACAGCATACCTAACTCGATTTTTTATTGAATAATTAGCGTGGGAGGTATACAGTACTCTTTTGATATCAATCACTATATTATGCGTTACACAAGATAAATAATATTATTAGGATCGAAATAATCAAGTATTACACAAGAATAACAAAATAAACTTTAATTGATGGTAAATCACATCGCTAAGGATAGGGAAAAATATATTACGGGAAAGACACAAATTAATATGATTCAGCCTATTAACCTACATTAACAAATTATAGCAGGTAGGATGAACAATCTACTATTTCAAAAAGAATATAACGAAAAGTAGAAAAATATCAAAAAGAATAATAGTGCAAAATTTACCCTTTTTTAGGTGTGAATCATGTGACTTGTTGGTATCACACGTCGAGTGAAAAAATTATAATATATTAATCTTCAACTCTTCCAATACCATAGAGCTGTTGTGTTTCTCTCCTTCTGCTTTATCTAAAGGTTTAATTTCTTAATATAAATTTATTTGTCAATGTAATTAATTAAGATAGATCATTTACTCTTTAGATTATCATTGGTTATCTTGATCTACGAAGCACGAAGAGGATGGTTAATTATAATTTATATGTGTGATTAATTATATTTTATGTTGGACACGTCAGAGCTCATCCAACGATTTTTTTAAAAGTATATATTAATGTTCAACTCTTCCAATAAAACGTGAAATAATGGCAAGGACAAATAAAGGCATAATACATAAATGTGTCCTTTACTTAATCTTATTTCACGTTTATACCCTCCAATTTTGGATGTACACAAGTAGACACTTTAACTTGTATAAAGTTGAACAAGTAGACACATGAGTCCTATGTGGCATAATACACATAGGACACCACACAGGATGAAAATTGTCATCTAAGATGGCACTACGGGTGTGTCTATTTGTTCAACTTTATACAATCTTAAGTGTCTACTTGTGCACATCCAAAGTTGAAGGATATAAATGTAAACGAAGGCCAAGTTAAAAGACATATTTATATATTATGCCAAAAATAAAAGAACTAAAAGAACCATGGTTAGTAATGGCTATCATATTTCATTTCTATATAGTCAAAGGGGAAAATGTGTTTTATTTTAAAAAGTCAAGTATACGTTTTCATCATTTTGCGATATTAGCTAAAATAAAACCTCTACTACTTTCAATATTACTATTTTTACTATTTAAATTTTATTTGAAAAGTAAGTCTTAGTTTCTTTCTTTCCTTTTTGTGGGGGTGGGGTGGGTTGGGTGGGAGTAGGGGTGTCCATTATTTGTTTTTGGCCTCATTAATTCGAATTCATGTAGAAGAGTTTCATTGTTAGAAAATAATTTCATCTTTCAGAATTTGAACGCTAACTTTTGGTCAAGCCTTTATTTAATTATAAATTTTTCATTATTTTTTTGAAAATCAGATTTGTCTGAAGTTTAGATTGAAGTTAAAATATTTGACCAAAGTTTTTCACAAAATATTTCACCTTTTAAAATTAAAAAAAAAAAATGAAACATGTTTATATTCCTAAGTTTTAAAAATTATAGTACTCAATTGTACCAAACAAACATACTTCTTCTGTTCACCTCACAAAAATAGATTTTCACTTTTACTTGTCAATTTAAACATATAAAGAAAGGGAAAAAAATCATGTTTAACCCTTAGAATTAGTTATTTATTCTCAAATTATTTTTTTAAGATTTAATATTAAACATCAATTAATAAGGGTAGTGTGTCAAAATTATCATGTCAATTAATTGGTGTGCCAAGTGCAAACCTTACAAGTAAAACAGAACGAATGAAGTACTTACTAATTCCAAATTGTGTAGAATCTTCATCGATGATATCATTATTATTATCACAAGTCATAATCTTATATAATAGATAAGTTTGGCATAAAATTATCATTTTTATACTGAATAGATAATACATTATCCTAAAATCATAACACGATATTTTAATAAAAATTGTTAATAACACAATTACTAGCTACTACAATTTGTCAGATTATAATTAGCTAGGAAGATTCACTAGTGTAGTGTGAAATTATTATTTTTAAAAAAGTCATATCAATTTAATGATAAAATACATATTAAAATACTAGTCAAAGTTCGTATCATTTTACTCTCAAAGAGAAAATTATGACAATTTAAAAAAAATTGAGAGATTATTCTTTAATACTTAGTTCATTCTACTTTGGACTTTGCATGCTCATTAAGAAACAATGATTGATATGTATATTTATCTAATAATGTCTAATAAGTTTTAAAAAATTAATGATTTGAGAAATAAGTAATTAATACATTAAATAAAACATGATTTTTTTTTGTCTTTGCAGTTGGAAATGGCAGTAATAAAAATATATTTTTCAAATAAATAGAGAAATAAAAATAAACAGACAGAATATAATCTTCCTATGAAATATAAAAATTCGAAATAAGTTTCATTACTTAAAAAGAAATCAACGATTTTATCTTAGCCCAAAAATAGGCTCGAAAGAGATTTTGATATTTGAAACTGATTTTCAAAATCTCTCGATGCCTAGATAAATTTTAGAGAAAAATATTGAAAACATTTTATAACTAGACGTAAAGTATTAGTTTCATCTTTGAATTATTAACAATCATAAAAATATCCTTTTACTTGTCTAATTGAACTTAAATACACCTCCGTTTTTGTAGTATGAGTTAAATACACTCCTAAATTCTTGCCAAGTTTAGAGGTGTTTTCAATGTTTTTCTTGACTTTTTATCAAGAATTGTATGATATATACAAGAGTTTGAGGCCACTTGACATGTCATGTATCAAATGAAAGATAGGGATGTATCTAAATTTAGTTAGTCAAGTAGAGGCCTATTTTTACGGTTGTTTATAATTTGAGAATGAAACTAATAATTTATGTCAAATTTAAAAATATTTTCAACCACTTGCTAAGTTGATTCTTTTCTTGTAAAATAATAACCCAAAAGGACTTCTAAAATGTATGATGAGGTAAGTAAATAAGAGGAAAGACATAAAGTGACACCTAAAATTGTCTCGAATTTTCAAACAGACACCTTAACTATGCTGGCGTTCTATTACCCTCCTAAATAATTTTGAAGTGATATTATTACATCATTTTTCGACCAATCTTAAATTTTAAAAAGCAAATGTTATCACACATCAATTATTATGTGACATGTGTTAATGTAATTTAAAATAGGGAAAAGGCATAAAATCCCCCCTGAACTTGTGCCGAAAAGTCAGTTACACGCTCAAACTATTGTGGCGACCTATTACACACCTAATCTTGTTCAAAGTGATATTAATACCCCCTTCCGAAGACAATCTCAGTTTTGTATAAAAAATGTGTTCTCCACGCGGTTTCATAGATAGATAATATTATTTTAATTATTAAAAACCTTTATCTCTTGATATTTTCTTAAACTTTTGCAAAAAAATAAAAATTTGGGCATCTTCCTCCTCTCACCATATATTTCTCTTTTTAAAATCTATTTCTTCTTCTTCTTCTCCAATGTTCATAAATTTAAGGAAAAGATAAAAAAACTGAAGAGAAAATAGGCGTCAGTAAGTCGATTATGAAGTATAGAGATGTTGGAGGCGGCAATAGGCAATGGGCAACACCATTGTTGCCGTTGGAACAAATAAAATTTTCAGATCTGTAAAAATTCTTTAAAAATCTTGATAACTATTTATGTAAATCAATCATTTCATTAGTATTCTTTGTGTGTAATGATTAATCAAATATGCTATTGATGATTTGTGACATAAAAATAAATTGTGGTGGTTGTAGGTAGTGCTCTGACGAGAATAGAGAAGACAAAGATGGAGAAATCATTTTCTTAGATGAACTTTTGATAAATTTAGGCAATCTAACCATGAATTTTATGCATAAATGTTATAGGATTTTCAATAGAAATCATTATCTTTCTCATGATTATTTTTCGATAATCTTCTCCGGTGAATTAACCGGCGAGTTCGTACGGAAAAATCATGAATTTTAAGTTGAAAATTATTTAACTTTTCTATGGGAGTCATCATCTTCTCCACTCCTTTCTACTTCTTTTTAGAGTTCCTCTTTAAGGGGAGAGTGTTGGATGTGTTTTCATCAAACAATCAATGGTGACAAATGTTCTGATTCCTTGGGAAGAAGAAGAACTCAAAATAAAGAAAAATGTAAATGCTTTAAGAAATTGGGGCCGCCAATAAAAAGATTAAAAAAGAAAGGAAATTGAAATAATTAATATATTAAAAATTATAATACATAATTGTATAGTGACCAATAAAATAGTGCCATGTGTTCAAATTTGTCATTTTAACATATATTTTTTTCTTCTCACGCACCTTAAGGAAGGTGAAGACACTTTCTTTGTCATGTCACGTTCTAAAGGGGTATTAATATCATTTTGAACAAGATTATGTGTGTAATAGGTCGCCATAATAGTTTGAGCGTGTAACTGACTTTTCGATACAAGTTCGGGGGGGGGGGGGGGGGGATTTATGTCTTTTCCCTTTAAAATATACTTATTTTTCATTTTAAGTTTTTCTTTATCTTTTTTTCCTCTCTCTTACTTGTTGACTTATTTTATTTTTGTTACTTTTATTTTAATTACATCTTAAATTTCACTTCACCTTCCATCTCACGCCACCCACCCTCACTTTCAAGCTGACCTCCTCCCTTCATTTTCTTTCTTTCTTTCTTTTTCTTACCTCTCACTCTCATCCTTTCCCATCCATGTTAAGTTGTATCCCTCCCTAATTTATAATTTTTTTCTTCTTCTTCTTCAGTCAAATTTCATCCATTCAGTGACTTTTTTTTTAAAAAAAAAAGTCATATTATTTTCTAAACTTTGTTGAGTTAGTGATAACAAAACTAATTGCTTCTAAGAAAACTCAAAATCTTAAAGGTATCATCAATTAATTTATCTTCTTTTCATATAACTGCAAAATTAGAAATAATAGTTTTGAAAGAATAAATAAATTCCCCAAAAATTGAAAGATCTTGATTGAAATCCGAATTAAAAAGGTTAAATGATACCTCCTAATGATCTTGAAATCTAATGGATTTATCAAATTGTTCGAAATGTAAAAAAAAATTGATAAAATTTTAAAATTGAAGAGACTTAAATTAATAAAAGCTATAAAGAAGGGTGATATTGTGGTATAAATGGTGACACTGAAACTAAGGAGTTTTAACGGAGATGACAATGAAATTTTGAAGAAGAAAGAGGAAAAATAACGTAGAAAAAAAGTTAAAATAATAAGAAAAAGAGAAAATGGCCAAATGCCCCCCTAATCTATTACCGGATTTCCAACTACACACTTAAATTTCATGGGGGTCCTATCACCCCCCTGAACTGTTTAAAATCGAAATTATTGTACCCCTAAAAAGCCACAACCACATTTATGTTGATGGGTGAAACTCACGCGTTTGACACGTGAAAATTCCATTATAAAAAGCTTTTCTTCAATTTTTTCATTATTCTTTACTCTTTTCTTCTATTTTTTCACCATCTCTCCAAACCCAAAAATATTTTCACCATTTTCTCCATTACTATAAACACCAAAGGTCTATCAATCACTACAATCTTGAAAAGGAGAAGGTCGGCAATGATTTTGATTCCCATTTGTCATTTTGTTCTCTACTTGATTGGTATTAAGACATTTACATGAATGCATAAGATAAATTTCTCAAATTGGAGTTGATAAATACATAACAATGGAGGAAAGTTGAATGTGGGATTCATCAAAAATTCAAAATTCTTCGTTGTTTTGGATTAAAATTACAAATTTGAAGCTCCGAAGAATCAAAATAAGAATTTTCCAATCGAATTAACTTTGTGGATTGACCATTTACAAGGATGATTAACAACTCCAATAATATCGATAAAGAGTTGATTTTCAAAAATTCCTAATTCCATACACAAATTAGAATCAAGAGGAATACAAAATTCTATGGTACACCTGGTGAAGATAGCAGTGGCAGCAACGACGTAAAAATGACGGGAGATGGACAAATCTGGTCACAAAGAAGGAAGAGATTTCTATGAAGAAGAAAGAAAATAATAAGGAAAAAAATAAAGGATATATATATATATATATATATATATATATATATATATATATATATTATACTAAAAAAAAGTTTTAACATTTTTTTTGGTGCTCACTCTCTAAGGGAGAGTGAAATACACTCACTTCGCCACATAAGCATTTAGGGAGATGATAATTTCAATTTTAAACAGTTCAGGGGGGGTGATGGGACCACCATGAAGTTTAAGTGTGTAATTGAGAATCCAGTAATAGATTGGGGGGCATTTGACCATTTCCTCTAAGAAAAACAAGAAATTATACTTTATAGAGAAAATACATAATTACCCCATTAAAGTAAGACCTATTTTTTAAAAAAGAAATGCCAACTTTGCGGGGGTCCTAGTACCCCCTTAAATAATTTTAAAGTGTTGTAAATATCTCATTTTTCAGCCACCTTCAATTGCAAGAAAAGAAGTGCAATCAAGCACCAATTATTATCTGCCGCGTGTTAATTTTAAATTTTAATCTTTATTTTCATTTTTGTTTTTCTTATTTTATTAACTTCATTTTCTTTATTTTTTTCTTTTCTCTTTCTTCTTCTTTCTTCTCTCTCCTCTTCCTCCTCCTCCTCCTCCTCCTCCTCCTCCTCCTCCTCCTCCTCCTCCTCCTCCTCCTCCTCCTCCTCCTCCTTCTTCTTCTTCTTCTTCTTCTTCTTCTTCTTCTTCTCCTTCTTCATTACTGTCACACCCCGAGCCTACACCCTAGACGTGACCGGCACTCAAGAACCATTGTTGGCCCCAAGTGAACCCTTGGCCTGGCTTACTTACTCAGCGGAAGACTTTAAGCATTAAGAAAAGGATTCATATACTAAATAACTCAACTGTCACAAACTGAACTCATAATGTTTTCAAAATAAACACTTAACTTAGCCAAAATGGCAACTCAAATCTGAACATAAGCCAATAACAAAATGATGACGAATAAACTAACATCTGATTGACTATCTATGAAGCCTCTAAAACAACTAAAATGGATGTCGAGATAGGCCCATGACGTCATAATGAATTAAAATGATAAAGTAATGAAAAAGGGGATCCTCCGGAATGCAAGGAGGCTCACCAACAACTCTGAAGCTTAACTGGATCAACGATGCGCTGGATGCTGATCCTGGTTACCTGCGTCTGCATCATAAGACAATGCAGGTCAACTAGCATCAGTACATTGAATGTATGAGTATGCGAGTTGGAATTCTAAACACAACTTAAGCTTGAAAAAAATCTGAAAGGAACTGACGAATTTACCTGGTTCAACTCAATTAAACATAACTGAACTTATTTCAATATAAAGCAGTTTAAAAACAAGTGCAATATAAGGTAAAGTTGTTTAAAACATGATGTCAACTCTGTGCATTTAGAAATACAATAATAACTTTGTATGTATGCAAAGATACAATATGAACTCTGTTTATATATAAAAATACAAAATACTGTTGTTGGAGTTTCTCTAACCAACAATCATCACTTAAGAGTTATAGTGATGATACAACGTTTTACCTCACGCTGCCAAGGACCGTCCTATACCTTTCTAGGGGTATAGAACCTAACTAACTAAGTGGATCCACTAGTCTATGCTAAAAAGCACTAAAGGAATCATCTAAAAAGTATGACCCCTTTCTACCCATGGTGGCTACATGGTTTATGGGGGTTGTGAGTTGTCTGAACTTTCCCCCATATCGGTGCTCACTATTACTCCCAAAAATATAATATTAGCTCTTATGTTTAAAAACATACTTCATTTTGTGATTTGAGAATAGTCCTAAAAAACTTAGCTCAAAAGGCTATCTTGGAAATCAAAGTTTTCTCTCTTGCTTCATTTAGAAAGCGATTACTCTTTTTTGAAATCTAGCCCGAAGGCTCCTTGGAAATCGGGGTTTACTTTCTTGTTTAAATGCGAAAACATTTTAAACCCTTTGGGAATACATAGTCCTCATATACTTTTGAAGAAATGAACTTCAAAATTTACTCTTTACTGAACTCAAAGTTTAAGTCTTAAAACAAAGTTAAAGCAATTGTAAAATACTTCTGTAAAACTTTATGAACTTCTCTTGACTTGACTCTTAACTGATCCTTGAATTGAATTATGGATTCAAGCATTGAGTTTTGTGATAGGAAAGTTCTCATGATGTTTAGGAGTGATTTTAGATAGTTAAACATGAGAAAATATCAAGAAATCACTGTCTGAAAGCAAGTCTGCCACACGGAGATGCATTAAATTCTTTGGTCGCAAAATAACTTTTGAGGCAGAACACTTCGTGACACCCCCACGACACAGAGAAGATTTTTGACAATCTTGAGGAGCAGGTCCGCGACGCGGACCTGGTACCCAGTTTTGCCCGACTTTTTCCTTCTTCATTTTCTAGCCCCAATTTGCCTAGATTCGATTATTTTTCTCAATAGTTCTTTAGATTCAGGTACCCATAACATATACACAAGAATCTAACTCAAAGAAACTCTAATAATCGATCTTAAACTCTCAAGAACACCTCAATCTCATCCCAAATTCAAGAACGAAAGCAATTCAAGAATACAACTCAAGAACATCAAATTCTCAATCTTTTTAGGACAAAATTATACTGAATAAAACATGTTTGGCGCGTGGATGAACGAACCCAATGCTATGTGAACTCACTTACCTCGTAGGGATCACCCCTTGACGAAATTCACGAGTCTAGCTTCAAGAACTTGACGATTTCTTTGCTTCTCCTTCTCTTTTCTCCTCTTCTTTTCTTTTCTCTAAAACCGTAACTCAATTTCTCCAAAGCGTAAACTGACCAAGTTCAGTTTAGACCCCTAAGTAATTACCAAAAATTAATTAAAATAAAAGGGTAAGGAAAAGACAAAACTACCCTTCTAAAATCCGGATTGGAATTTCCTTATTTGAACAATCCAACTTCCAACGGGCATATCTCACTCATACCATCTCGAAATTATGCAAACTTGGTGGTGTTGGAAAGATTATTCCAAGAGATTTCCTACCATATCTTGAAGTACACCTAATTCATCCTGAGCTAGAAGTTATGTCCATTTGAAGTTGACAAAAACTCAACTTATTCTAACTTAATTTGCGAGATGTTACAATATCTCCACCTTGGGAACATTCGTCCTCGAATGAGATTACTCTTACTAGGCTAAAGGTGTAACATCAATCATTCAGTTCAATCTCCTAACAAGAAAATGCAACACAACATGCCAACTTATAAATTAAAGAGTACTAATAAGAGAATTGGTACCTTTATTTGGAATTTCTCTGGATTCGAAGAGATGTGGATATCTCCTCTTCATATCTTCCTCAGCTTCCCAAGTAGCTTGCTCAATGAACTGATTCCTCCAAAGAACTTTGACTGATGCTACCTCTTTTGTTCTTAACTTGCGAACTTGGCGACCTAGAATTTGAACAGGATCTCCTCATAATACAAGCTATCCTTGATCCCAATATCTTCAGTTAGTATGATCAATGAAGGATCGTCCGTACACTTTTCCAACATGGAGACATGAAATACTGGATGAACCACTGCGAACTCTTGTGGTAGCTCCAATTCATAAGATACTTTGTCAATCCTCTTGGAAATTTTGTAAGGACCAACATATCGGGGACTAAGTTTCCCCTTCTTGCCAAATCTCATAACACCCTTCATGGGTGAAACTTTCAAGTATACCCAATCATCTATTTCAAACTCTAACTTCTTTCTCCTAACATCAATGTTGGATTTTTGGCGACTCTGCGCCGTTTTCAACCTCTCTTGAATCACTTTCACCTTCTCCATATCTTGATGAACTAAATCTGGTCCTATCAACCCTGCCTCACTAAACTCAAACCATCCAATAGGAGATATGCATCTTCTCCCATAAAGAGCTTTATAAGAAGTTATTTGGATGCTCGAGTGGTAACTATTATTGTAAGCAAACTCAATGAGAAGTAGGTGATAATTCCAATTACCCTTGGAATCAATCACACAATCCACCGTGATACCTCAAAACAATATCTCCCTCTTGTTCAAAAGCCATCACTTTTTTCTTATGAACACTTGCCTTTTATTCAAGCAATAAAAGATATTGGTTTTGCTTCTCTTTTACTTCTGACACTAATGATGATTCAGCCCCATTCATCACCACTACTCCTCCTTCTGTGGAATCCATTAGTTGAACTCCTAGTCGTGCAAGTCTATGCACCTCTTTTGCTAACTCTTTCTTATCTTCCTCAAAATGGGCGGTACTACCCATAGATAACCTGCTAAAGGCATCAGCAACAATATTAGCCTTACATGAGTGATAAACAATACTCATGTCATAATCCTTGAGTAATTCTAACCACCTCATATGTCTGAGACTAAGCTCTTTCTGACTAAACACATACTGAAGACTCTTGTGATCGGTGAACACATCCACATGAACACCGTAAAGATAATGACGTCATATTTTCAAAGCAAATACTATAGCAGCCAACTCTAAGTCATGGGTTGGGTAATTCTTCTCATAAACCTTCAACTGTCTGGAGGCATAAGCTATAACTTTGTCATTCTGCATTAGTACACAACCCAAACCAACTCTAGACACATCACAATATACAACAAAGCCTTGCATACCTTCTGATAATGTCAGAACTGGGGCAATAATCAACCACTTTTTCAATTCCTGAAAGCTTTTCTCACAAGCTTTAGACAATTGAAACTTCACTATCTTTTAAGTTAACTGGTCAAAGGGGATGAAATAGATCAGAACCCCTCTACGCGAACCTTCTATAATAGCC
Organism: Solanum commersonii; assembly: GCA_029007595.1. Lineage (NCBI taxonomy): Eukaryota > Viridiplantae > Streptophyta > Magnoliopsida > Solanales > Solanaceae > Solanum > Solanum commersonii. Next base: position 20,973 of record JAJTWQ010000051.1, read on the forward strand.
AGCCAAACCCAAGAAACTCCTAATATCAGTTGGAGATGTGGGTCTAGGCCAATTTCGCACTACTTCTATCTTCTAAGTATCAACTTTAATTCCATCACCGGAAACTATGTGGCCCAAGAATGCCACAGACTCAAGCCAAAACTCATATCGAGAACTTAGCATACAACTCCTTATCTTTCAGAGTCTAAAAAACTATTCTGAGATGACTAGCAAGATCTTCCTCATTCCTCGAATAGATTAGTATGTCATCAATGAAGACGCTAACAAACATATATAAATAAGGTTTGAAAACTCTATTCATAAGGTCCACGAATGCTGCAGGAGCATTGGTCAAACCAAAGGACATGACCAGAAACTCATAATGACCAAAACGGGTCCTAAATGCTACCTTGAGAATATCACATTCCTTTACTTTCAACTTATGGTAGCCAGATCTGAGGTCTATCTTAGAGAAAGAAGTAGCACCATGAAGCTGATCGAAAAGATCATCAATTCTCGAAAGAGGATACTTATTATTGATGGTAACCTTGTTCAATTGGCGGTAATCTATACACATCCTAAGAGAACCATATTTCTTCCTCACAAATAGGACCGGAGCGCCCCAAGGTGAGATACTTGGTCGAATAAAACCTTTCCCTAAAAGATCTTTCAACTGCTCTTTTAACTCTTTCAACTCTGCAGGTGCCATTTTATATCGCAAAATAGATATAAGACGAGTATCGGGAAGAATGTTTATACCAAATTATATTTCTCTCTCAGGAGAGACTCTAGGAAGATCATCTGGAAAGACTTCTAGAAACTCTTTTACTACTGAAACTAATTAAATAGGATGTATCTCAACACTAGAGTCATTAACTCAGACTAAGTGATAGACACACCCCTTGGAAACTAACTTTCTCGCCTTAAGGTATGAAATAGAACGACCCTTAGACATTGTTGAACTGCTCTATAACTGATTCACTGGAAATTGGAACTTGACTACTCGAGTTCTACAATCTATTGATGCATAACAGGCATGGAGCCGGTCCATACCTAGAATGACATCAAACTCTACCATGTCTAACTCAACTAAATCAGCCATGGTACTCTTGTGATTAATGGAAATGGGACAATCACGATAAATTCTTTCTGCTAGAATAAACTCACCAATAGGTGTAGAAATACTGAAGGCTTAAGAAGTTACTCAGGAATAACATCAAAATTAAAGGCTTGAATCATACCAGTGACAAAATCTAGTGAATCCTTTCGCTCTCGGCAACTAGTGATAGCATAAAGACGGTTTCCTTTTCCGCCTGCCCTTGAAGTATCTCATCTAGATGCAGCTCTACCAGGTGGAGGAACTGAAGAAAACTGGGCTTTATTGCCCCCATTACCATTACTTTATCTGCTCTTAGGACACTCTTTCATAAAATAACCGTTCTGGCCACACTTGAAGCAACTAGTAGAGCCATCACGACATACCCCTGAGTGGCTCCTACCACACTTAGCACATGTATGAGTCTTAGTACCCCCCTTGTGCCTTACTAACTTGCGAATGCGCAGGTCTAGCTCTGAAGTTCTGAGAATTCTGACTATTGTACTCACATTTGTTCCTTGGTACAGGTACACTAGCAGATAACGGAGTAGGTACTTTCTGCTTATGTTGGAAAGAAGACCGGTTTGCATTACCTTTTTGCTGCCCGAATTCATTCCCTGATGTCTTAGCCCTCTTATTCTCAAACTCTTCATTATCCTTCAGTTGGTTCTTCTCAACTTGTTGCACATAGATCATTAGTCTTGCTATGCCCATATCACTTATTAGCATGGTTGCCTTACTTTCCTTATCTAACAGATGAGGCAACCCAACAACGAATAAACTCATCCTGCTCCTCATGTCTCTTTGCTTCTCTTAGCTCACGGGGAAAGAAACGTCACATTAAAGCACTCTCAAAATAGACCAACTCACAATCAGTTACGCGCAAGCACGAGTTAGAAAGAAACTTTTGAGAGATAAAACTCTAATGAACGAAATGAGTATGAAATAAGTGAAGGAATTTCCTAAAAGTTACAGCCTCATAATTATAGATGTGGTACGCTTCATACCGATAACTAGGACTCTATAGACACAACATCATAGACTCCCTAGGACTCTTGAACTCTGTGTTCTGATACCAAGTTTGTCACGCCCCAAGCCTACATCTTGGTCGTGGACGGCACTCGATAACCATTGCTGGCCCCAAGCGAAACCTTGACCTGGCTTACTTACTCAGCGAAAGACTTTAAGCATAAATAAAAGGATTCATATATTAAATAACTTAATTCTCTCAAACTGAACCATAATGTTTTAAAAATAAACATTTAACTTAGCCAAAATGGCAACTCAAATCTGAATATAAGCCAATAACAAAATGATGATGAATGAATTAACATCTGATTGACTATCTATGAAGCCTCTAAAACAACTGAGATGGATGTCGGGATAGTCCCACGACGTCCTAATGAACTAAAATGATAAAGTAATGAAAAGGGGGATCTTCCGGAATGCAAGGAGCCTCACCAATAACTCTGAAGCTTAACAAGATCAATGATGCGCTGGATGCTGATCCTGATTACTTGCGTCTGCATCATAAGACAATGCAGACCAACTGGCATCTATACATTGAATGTACGAGTATGCGAGTTGGAATGCTAAACACAACATAAGCTTGAAAAGAAACTGAAAGGAACCGAAGAACTTACCTGGTTCAACTTAACTCAACATAACTGAACTTATTTCAATATAAAGAAGTTTAAAAGCAAGTTGCACTATTTAAAACATGATGTCAACTCTGTGTATTTAGAAATACAATAATAACTTTGTATGTATGCAAAGATACAATATGAACTCTATTTATATATAAAAATATAAAATACTATTGTGGGAGTTTCTCTAACCTACAACCATCACTGAAGAGCTACTGTGATGATACAGTGTTTTACCTCACACTGCCAAGGACCGTCCTATACCTTGCTAGGGTATAGAACCTAACTAACTAAGTGGATCCACTAGTCTATGCTAAAAATCTCTAAAGGAATCATCTAGAAAGTATGACATTTTTCTACCCATGGTGGTTACATGATTTATTGGGGCTGTGAGTTGTCTACACTCCCCCATATCGGTGCTCAATACTACTCCCAAAAATATAATATTAACTCTTATGTTTAAAAACATACTTCTTTCTGTGAATTGAGATTAGTGCTCAAAAACTTAGCTCAAAGGCTATCTTAGAAATCAAAGTTTCCTCTCTTGCTTTATTAGAAAGCGATTACTCTATTCTAAAATCTAGCCTAAAGGCTCCTTGGAAATCGAGGTTTCCTTTCTTGTTTAAATGCGAAAACATTTTAAACAATTTGGGAATACATAATCCCCATATAATTTTAAGTCTTAAAACAAAGTTAAAACATTTGTAAAAGACTTTTGGAAAACTTTATGAACTTCTCTTGACTTGACTCTTAACTTCTCTTGACTTGACTCTTAACTTATCCTTGAATTGAATTATGGATTCAAGGATTGAGTTTTGTGATAGGAAAGATCTCATGATATTTAGAAGTGATTTTAGATAGTTAAACATGAGAAAAGATCAAGAAATCACTGTCTGGAAGCAACTCCGCGACGCGGATATGCATTAAATTATTTGGTCGCAAAATAACTTTTGAGGCAGAACACTCTGCGACACCCCTGCAACCCGGAGAAGATTTTTGACAATCCTGAGGAACTGGTCCGCGTGGTACCCAGTTTTGCCCAATTTTTTCCTTTTTTTCATTTTCTAGCCCCAATTCACCTAGATTCGATTCTTTTTCTCAATATCTCTTTAGATTCAGGTACCCATATCATATACACAAGAATCTAACTCAAAGAAACTCTAATAATCGATCTTAAACTCTCAAGAAGTCCTCAATCTGATCCCAAATTCAAGAACAAAACCAATTCAAGAATACAACTCAAGAACATCAAATTCTCAATCTTTTTAGGACGAAATTACAATGAATAAAACATGTTTGGCGCCTGGGTGAACGAACCCAATGCTATGTGAACTCACATACCTCGTAGGGATCACATCTTGACGAAATCCACGAGTCTAGCTTCAAGAACTTGACGATTTCCTTGCTTCTCCTTCTCTTTCTCCTCTTCTTTTCTCTTCTCTAAAACCCTAACTCAATTTCTCCAAAGCGTAAACTGACCAAGTTCAGTTTAGATCCCTACGTAATTACCAAAAACAAATTAAAATAAAAGGGTAAGGAAGAGACCAAACTACCCTTCTAAAATCCGGATTGGACTTTCCTTATTTGAACAACCTAACTTCAAACTGGCAAATCTCACTCATACCATCTCAGAATTGCGCAAACTTGGCAACATTGGAAATATTATTCCAAGAGCTATCCTACCATATCTTGAAGTACACCTAACTCATCATGAACTAGAAGTTATGGCCATTTGAATTTGACAAAAACTCAACTTATTCTAACTTAACAAAATTTCCAAATTTCAATTCTTTCCAAAAATGATTGTTTCAAATTCTCAACTTCTTCTTAGTTATTTTAATTTGCACGATGTTACAATTACCCTCCTCTTCTCTTCTTCAATTCTTCTAGCTGCCATCACCCGAAATCCTCTACGTAGCCGCCATCTTCGAGAATTCTTCGTAGTAGTCTTCATCACGTCACTATTATAATACCATTTCCACCATCAATATCATCAAATTATTGTTAAATCAAAAATAAAATTAGTAACAAATTATAAATTGAAAAATTAGCAATCACCTTCAATTTAGCATCTCCTTTTCAAAATTACAACAATTATGCAGCGGAACTCCATTACGATGAATGTAATGGGATTCCATAATACTCTCAAATCGAAGAAATTTCTTTATCTACATGCTAAAGAACTACATAAAAATTTATTATATTTTTTTAAAAAAAAAGGAACAACGTTATCAAGGAGGTTTACAATTATTACTATTTTGAAAAAAATAAGGGCAAGAGAAGAAAAAGGAACAAAGAGAAGAAAGAAGACAAGGAAAAGAATGAGTGAAGTAAATGGTTTTTTTAAGTTGAAGAAGATAGAGAAGAGTAGCTGGTTCTTTTGAAAAAATTGGGGAAGAAGATACCAAAACTAAAGAATTGAGAAAGTACAATAAAATAAATAAAGGAAAAGAAAAAAAATATTTCTAATTAAATAAATACTTAAATAAATATTTGTTTACTTTTTGTTTCAGCTCACTCTCTACCAGAGAGTGAACTACACTCTACATTCCACGTAGGCACGTAATGGGATAATAAATTCATTCTAACGAAGAATAAGGGGGTAATAGGACCCCTAAAAAGTTCAAGTGTCATTTTAAAAAATAGGTCTTACTTTAATGGGGTAATTATGTATTTTCTCTATCTTATAACAAAATGCCTATAAAAATAAAGTTATATTCATTATTTTAGGTTGTCCGCGTTTCTTTAAAAAGAGTGCATACATTTTTTACGTCAATTGAACAAAAATAAGTAATAATATCAATTTAAAATTGTTTAGATGGGTAATAGAACGTTCACATAATTAAGATATCTTTTTAAAAAATTGAGATAACTTCAAATATTACTTTATGTTATTTATCTAAAAATAATAATTCAAAAATTACTTTTAAAAGGTGTTGTCAAATCTAGAGGTATTTATGACCCACCACAAGTTTTCATTGTAGGTCCTAACTCTTAGGTGGTTTATTGGGAAAAATTATATGTGATCCACTAATTAGGGGGGGGGGGGGGGGGGAAGCGGGGAAGGGGGGGTATTAAGAATAACTTTCACCTATAGCAAATATAAAAATCATATTTGTACGTTATAACTATGGTTTGTATAATTGCATTCCATAATAAATTTTATATTTGCTATAGAGATTCTGATTTGTATAATTCGCTAGATACATTCAATTTTATACAAATTGTTCAATTTTGTATAAATTCATTTATACATTGTAATTTGTATAATAAGATCTGTATTTCTATAATTATAAGTGTATATGAAGAAAAAATATGTATTTGTATTTGTATATACACTTTTCTCTTGCTTTATACAAACACAAACGCATTTTATATATTTTATACATTGTATACCGAAAGGGTAATTGTATACCAAAAATGGCTAGTTGTACACCGAACCAAATAACAAAAAAATGGGATGTTTGCTGTGAATTACAAATAAAACAAACTATGACTATAACATTTAATTTGAATTAATAGTTTGTTATTGTCACGACCCAGACCGTCGTGATTGGTACCCACATTAACTCTTCAGTGGAAGAACCACTACTACAACTCAAACCAAGTAACTAAATCAAAACTAAGGCATTTAAGTTACGGAAGCAAGTTAAATACTAAGGAAATAAATAGAGTTCTCATAAACTCTAACAAAAGTCTGACAATAATAATTTAACAATGCAGAAGTAATTCCTAGAACCTGAAAGTCAATGTACCAAAACATCTAAAGTTCAACAAGTCTAAACAAGAAAGGATGCAACCCCAATCTAATGAACTAATCAAATAACTAGAACATAGTCTAAGTCCGAAAATGGTGGACAAGACAAAAGAAAACCCATGGAAGCTTGGAAGAATTGACTCACCCTTGAGTTCGAACGATCACTGATCTCCTAAGTGAGGTCTGTCAGTAGCCGTTTGAAGATGCCCTGTACTCAACAAAAATAAGAGCAAGTGCAGTATCAGTACACAGCCACAGTGAACTGGTAGGATCACACGGCTATCCCACTAAGTGTAACATACATTAATCAATACAACAATACAATCACATGCACATATCGAACATATACAATATCATCAACATAAACGAACAATGAACAACTTCACATTTTCTCAAGATACACAATTATGACAAGTCATTGGTCCTCTCATAGAACCCAAACCCAAATAGTTAGCATATCGGAACGTGGTACCCGATCCAATGATTGTGTCGAAATGTGGCAACCGATCCCATAATTATGCTGGAACATGGCAACCGATCTAAGTTAGTAATGTCGAAACGTGGCAACCGATCTAAGTTACTTATGTCAGAATGTGGCAACCTATCCATTCAACACACCACAATCACAAGTATATCTTCAAGATTATATAATTAAATCATGATTTCATGGTAACCATCATTCATCTTGTCACGTCCCGAACCTACACCCTGGACGTGACCGGCACTCGAAGACCATTGTTGGCCTCAAGTGTACCCTTGGCCTGGCTTACTAACTCAGCGGAAGACTATATGCATATTTATAAAGATCAATAGCCCACTACTCAACTTAACTAATGAAATAACTTAGAATGTGTAATAGTCAACATTCAACTTGGCCAAAATGGCAACTCAAGTCTTAACATATGAAATGAAAAGTAAAGACAATGAATTCACTAACCGATTTGTCAGGCTATCTATGAAGCCTCTAAATAACTGAGATGGATGTCGGGACAGGCTCGCGACATCCTAATGAACTAATACTAAAACTGAAAGCAATGTGAAGGAGTCCTATGGAATGCAAAGAGGCTCACCAACAGACTCTGAACTGCTCACTGGATCAACGAATGCGCCGGATGCCGATCCTAGTTACATGTGTCTGTATCATAAGACAATGCAGGCCAACTGGCATCAATACATTGAATGTACGAGTATGCGAGTTAGAATGCTAACACAATATAGGCTCTAAAGAGATTATGAAAGAAACACTTACCTTGGCTCTTCTCAACTCTAGAATACTTAAATAAACTCATTTCATTATAAAGCAGTTTAAAACAAGTGCAATATAAAGAAAAACTGATGAAAACATGTTGTCAATTCATAATCATAATATCATAAAAAGACAAACCATGCTCCCTCTCAAAGTCTACTTGTGCAATGCATAAATGAAATCTCATACCCTCATTCACACTAAGTAGAACTCCTTGAGGAACCATGCTACTACTGTTGTGGGAGTTTCTCTAACCGACAACCATCACTTAAGAACTATAGTGATGAAACAACGATTTACCTTACGCTGCTGAGACCTATCTTATACCATGCCGTGATATAGGAAGCTAACTCACTAAATGGATCCACTAGTCTATGCGAAAATGATTCATCTAAAAAATATGACCTTTTTCTACCCATCATGGCTACATGGTTTATGAAAACTTGAGTTACTATGAACTCGCATCCCCATATCAGTGCTCAATACTACTCCCAAAAATACTTAGTTCTTTATGTTTAAAAACATATTTCTTCTGTGATTTGAGATTAGTACTCAAAAACTTAGCTCAAAGGCCATCACGGAAATCTCAGTTTCCCTGCTTGCTTCATTTAGAAAGCCATTTCTCTTTTCTGAAAACTAGCCCGAAGGCTCTTTGAAAATCTCAGTTTCTGTTCTTATTTAAATGTGAAAACATTTTAAATCTTTTTGGGAATACTTAGTCCCCATATACTTTTGAAGAAATGAACTTCAATCTTTACTCTTTACTCTTTACTCTTTACTCAACTTGAACTGTAAGTCTTAAAACAAAGTTAAAAGCATTTGCAAAAGACTTCTTGAAAAGACTCAAAGAACTTCCTAAACTTGGCTCTTAACTTTCCTTGAATTTGAATTTATGGATTCAAGGTTATAATTCATGTTTTTGGATGATTTCTAGATGTTTAGAAGTCATTTAGAGTAGTTAGAACCAATAGGAAGTGTTAATACATTTTAGAAGGACTTAAATAGGCTAAACGATGAAAACTGGTGAAAAACGATGATTTGGGTGCATCCCGGGGGCGCCGCGTCAGCCCCAACTTACTAGGGCTCAAGTATGGCGCACTGTTGGCACGCTGCCCCAGCCAGCCTGGGCTATGGGGGAGCGTCGCACCAGCCTCCCTTCATGCAAAATTCTGACGAGCTATTGATCTCATTTTCTGATCCTAAATCATTTTAATTCGATTATTTTTCTCAAATTCACTTTAGATTCATGTACCCAAATCATACACACAAAATCTAACCCAACAACTTAAAGAAACAACACTTAATCATCAAGAAACTCCTTAATCCCAGCTCATGTTCAAGAACGAAATCAACTCAAGAACATCAAATTCTCAATCTTTTTAGGATGAAAATACGCTGAATTAAACATGCTTGGCGTGTGGGTGAACTAACTCAACGCTATGTGATCTCACATATTTTGTAGGGATCCCCTCCGACGAAATCCACAAGCAAAGCTCCAAGAAATCGACGAATCTTGAACATTCTTCTTCTTTCTCCTCTTCTTTTCTCTTCTCTCAAAACCCTAACCTTTTTTCCAAAAGCGTAAACTGATCTAATTCAGCTTAGGCCCCTAATTAATTACACCAAAAAAAATGAATCAAAAAAACAAGGGTAAGGAAAAGACCAAACTACCTTTTAAAAATCCGGATTGGACTTTTCTTATTCCAACAGCCCAACTTCCTAAGGGAATAACTCACTCATACGAACTCGGATTTGCGCAAACTCGGCGGCATTGGAAAGATCCTTCCAAATGCTTTGCAACCATATCTGGAAGTACACCTAACTCATCCTGATCTAGGAATTATTGTCGTTTGAAGTTAACCAAAACTCAACATTTCCTAACTTGAACAAATTTCCAGATTTTAATTCTTTCCAAAAATGACTATTTCCAATTATAAGCCTCTTCCTAGTTATTTCAAATTGTGAGATGTTATACATCTGTCTCATTTACAATAAGTATGATCAATAATGTAACATTCATACACATGCAAGTATCATAATGAAGCAAGAACAAACATCACACAAGCATAGAATCACAACCATCACCTATCTCGAAACAAGCTTGAAACCCTAAGAAACTTGATCCTTCCCTTTTCGAATTCGTTCCGCTTGTTCGTGGTCTACAAACAATCAATATAATACGGGAATCAATAAACAATCACTAATTACCCGAATTACTAACAATTCTATGAACCCTAGATCAAACCCATGATCCCAATTATCCAAATTAGGGTTGTTTCCACCATAGAATCTATAACAAAACCCTCCCCCATCAATATTCACCCATTCTATTACGTTCTACGAATCGAAAAATGGATTCGGGGAGTGAAAAGATTACCTTTAGCCTCAAGAATAGAGAAAAATGAGTAGGAGTCGCCTGGGGTTCGTTCCTTAGCTCTAATAATAGAAAAGTGCAAAATAAGGTCGTTTAAGGGTTTATTTGCGACTTTAAGTCGCGTCGAACCCACCATAGCAGCCCTCACCTCGCTGTAGCGGCCCTGCCAGAGCGACACCAATCCCGCTAAAGCGGCTTGCATGGAACCAGTGAGCTATTTAAACAATTTCAAGACCCCCCATTTCACAAAACACCTCTAACCAACGACGATCAGAAAATACCTTTTACGCTAAGATCTATTCTGGGAGTTCTACTCACCCAAATTCAATTCTATAAAGTCATACGGGTTCTTTAACAAGTTATCTAACTACTCATGTAATCAAAATCATAATTAACTCACCCCGTTGTTACCAGATTTCCCTCCACCTTAAAGACTCCGATTTCATCCAAATCTGGACTAGGTTGGAAAAATCCAAATACTACGAAAAAGTTTTTCGGCCCCAATTTTCCCCCCGTTTGTATTTCTATAACGACGAAAACAGGTCGTTACAGTTATTTCATACAATTTTCCCAAAAATTAATGCGGTAGGTTTTCATTTGATACCATATTTAATTAAAAAACATAAAAAATATTTATGGTCTAAAAAACACTTAGATATTTATATGATTGTAAATTTTTCAATTAAAGAAAAAAAATACTCCATTTGTTCATTTTTTACTTGTCACTTATTTTTAAAATAAATTTTTATTTTTATTTTTTACTTATGACATATTAAGAATAGACAATTATTTTTACATATTTTACCTCATCATTAAATACTTATTTTTCAAATCAATTTTCAAAACTTGATACTAAAAAGTAAAATCATTTAATAGGGATAGTTTAGTAAAATAAATATATCAATAATTATTTTTTTAATGGATGTGTCAAATCAAACAGTGACAAGTAAAAATAAACGAAGATTAAAAAATAACAATTTAAAGTTAAATTATTCTAATTATATGTCACAACCCAAAACGAGTCATTAGAGGTGCCCACACTTAACCTCCTAGGTAGGCGAACCAATGAATTCGACATCAACGTATAGTAATTGTTCAACTTATGAAATACAACTATAATGTTGAAGTTCAAATCTCAATTTTCAAATCTCTTCTAAAGATACTTCTTTAGCCCTTCTAATCAGAGAAAATATTCTTACTCTCACCTCTTTCCGAAGGCTACACTACATCCCACTAAAAAAAAAATTCATTATGACTTTAGCTCCTTCAATTCTATTTGAGCAGTGTCCCGGTATCTCCTAAAACTTTCCATACAATCACATTTCTCACCAAATAGTAGAAAACTACAACCTTAAATACTCGCAAGTTGTTATTACATACAAAATTCGTTTAACCAACAATCTTTATTATATAGTTGCATCCCAATCACAATCCATCACGAACTCTTATTACCATCATGCTCAGTTAGCCCTTGCAATCACCACGAAGTCAACCTTTTCATCAATATGACACCTCAAACTCAATTATACTAATCAAATTTAAAGGACTAACCTAATTTTATATGCATTTTCTTACTAAAATCTTCATTTGCATTCACCTAAGTATATTCACTGGGATTTTCGTTATCCATAAATTTGTCATTCTGGTAGCAATCCACTTCTTTGGAGCTTAAGATAAAATCAGCAGTCTTCATTTAGAATCCTCAAGATACACTTCATAAAATGCATTAATATTGTACCAAAGATCCATCACTAAAATCTTCTTTAAAAACAACGCTTAACCCAAGCGTCCATAGTAACAAACTAGTTAGTCTCTCAAATGTGAATGCAACACCGAATCTTATTATTTGAACATGTCATATAACATATAACTTCTTAAGTAGTTAGTAATCACACTTGAAAATTGACGTATTCGTATCCATATAACACTAGTACCACACCATGAAAGTTTGTTAGATCATCACTAGAACACATCAAACCTATCGAGAAGATTGTACCCAAATAGCCCGACATTTCTACCCATTGAATAGCTGCAAAACATTATCAAATTTGTTCTGTTTCTAGCCCAAAAAATTTGCATTCTTTCTTAGATCAGGTCAATAACAAAAGTAACTTGATAACTCTAACTAAGTATGCATCGGTATTTGTTATAGTATTCGTATCATGACCCTCTTTGATATACACTCAATCTACGAAATTGTAGTAGAGATTCTAACCTCAATTGGCACAACATAATTTCATCATTCGCTGAGCACCATAAATGCTATGACAACTTTACTAATTGTATTTTCCAAAGAAATGGTGTTCATTATCTAGTCATCTCTTACGAAACTTCTTGAATGTTATCCCCTTGGCAAAGTAATCTGGCTTCACCCCCTTCTACCTCCATCACAAAATCAACCATTTCTTGAAAAGATTTTTCTAAAGCAACCACATATAAAGCTTGAATATGCGAATCTGACCTCAATCCCTTCACAAAGCAGTGAATCCGTTCTTTCGAATTGAAGCAAAGTTGAGTCGTATACCTAGATAAAGCACGAAATTTGGCCTCATAAGCTACAACATATATCTTTCATTGCTCTATATTCAGGAATTCATATCTCATTTTATCCCTCAAAGTCTGGGGTATATACTTCTCCTTGAAGAAGTTAGAAAATGGTGCCCATATCATAGATAGTGCATTTACTGGTCCGCACTCAACATAAGACCGCCACCATATTTTGGCGTCTTCCTGAAACTAATATGTCACAAATTCAACACCGAACCTCTCCACTATATTCATCTTATAAAGCTACTCATGACAAACTTGAATTCAAGTAATCACACGAAAGAAGGAAAGAATGTAGTTTTCCTAAAGTCCTATAGTCTCTTGAAGAAAAGTAAAGGCGTCTCTATACCGTTCTGCAAGACTCTACTAGACATGTCCTTGTGTGATGAGATCATCGAACCTAAAACTCTGATATCAAGTTAATAGGGATAGTTTAGTAAAATACATATATCAATAATTATTTTTAATGAATGTGTCAAATCAAACAGTGACAAGTAAAAATAAACGAAGAGAGTAAAAAATAATTTTCAAAGTTAAATTATTTCTAATTATAATAAAGTGACATTCTTTTTGGGATAAACTAAAAAAAACTAAAATGAAACTGAGTGAGTACTTCATTTTTTAGTACTTCATTCGTGTTGACTTGGTATAATAAGAAATCCTTTTATTTAAGATGTATTTTATTAAATTAATTTTAATAATAATATTTAAAATTTTAAATTAAACTAGTATTATTTTATATAATTATTAAATACTTAAAATAAAAATATAATTAATTTTTAACTTTGTAATTAAATTAAATAAGTACTTCATCTGTCCAACAATACTTGTCAACTATTAATTTTACACATTTCTTAAAAAATTATAAATAGAGGGTAATTTTACTATATCACCCTTTGAATATAATAATATAATGTATTGAAAAATGTAATAGAAAAATGACTATACTTAATGCTAAGAGTAAATTAGAAACTAAGTAAAAAATTATCTATTGATTTCATAGGATTAATAAATATTGTTAAAAAATAATGGGAAGTGCTAAACAGTCAGAATTTGGCCAGAAAATTAAAAAAACTACTATAATATTTTTTTTATTTTAAAATAAACTGATGTTTTTTCCATATTTTAGTTAAAAGGTATTAAAGTTAAAAGGGTAAAAATGTTTTAAAAGATAAAATAACATAGGTAAAATATCATTCTGGCCAAAAAATAATTCCAAAAATAATTCTCCCTCTGTCCCTAATTACTTGTCCACTTTTGAATTGACACACCTATTAAAAAAGCAATTATTGACATAATGAATTTACCCATTTATTCCTATTAATTATGAAGTGGATGAATTAAAAACTTAATATTTTCAAAAAGTTCTACCTTTTTCAAAGTAATTAATTGAGGATATAATAGGTAAAAATATTTTGTCCTTTCTTGATTTGTCAAAATGGACAAGTAATTAGGGACAACTAAAAAAAGAAAAATGGACAAGTAATTAGGGATAGAAGAAATATAGTGGACCACTATTATTAGACGGAGGAAGTATTAAAAAAGCATCCAAGTTCCCAAGTTCTCCGTCTTCACGTTTTCCTTGCTTTATCACCATCACAATCTCTTTAAAATAATTAGATTTTCTAGGGAAAATTAGCTATATAGTCATAATACCTAACATATTTAGTCAAAACAATAATACTTTAAAATATTTATTTAAAATGAGAGAATGTCAATATTTTCAAAAATAATTTGTATTCACATTTTATTATTTATATTTCCTTTTATTAATCAAAAGAGTCCATAATTGGATCAAATTCTAACCAATAACAAATTAAAAATAAAAAAAACAAATACAAAACTATCCATTAATATCTCCCCATATCTTAGACGTTTCCCACCTTTCACGTTTTTCAATTAAAGTTTTTATTTCCCCCCAATTTTCACGTTCTAAGATTCTCTTTCTTCAAGTTTTTTGCTCACATTGAAATACAAGGTATTCAAAGCTCGATTCTTCAACAAAATCGGTGGATTAATTCAAGGGATTAATCGGTTGGTAAACAAAATCTAGAGATTAATTCAAGAAATTTTGAATTTGGTAAAGGTAATATCGATTAGTTATTTAGGTTTCTTTTGATTTGTTTTCAATATCACCGTCAATGATTTTATTTAGAATTGTACATATTACGAATTTTCAGTTTTTTTTTATTATTCAAGTTTGTTTACATATTCATCTAATATTTATGTATTTCAAATTTTTAGTCGTTTAAACAACTTTTTTGATGTTTTTCTAATTTCGTTTTAATATTTCAAAAATTCCTCCAAGACGTGATTACTAGCATATGAATGGTGGTTAGAATCTCTTCATGGTATTGGCACTAATGGATCTGGGATCAGTTTCAATGCCTCATTAAAGGTGCCACAAGTTTCCCTCAAGTTATTCTTACTGCAATTGCTTTCAATAAAACTTTGTGGCATTGGATTGAACCAGCTATTACAGTTGAGGCAAAGGCTATTTACAATACGAGATTCATTCCAATATGGATGCTAAATTGTATGTCAAATTGATCTGTAGTTCTTGAAGAATTATATTTGTATTCATTTATTTTTTTCACAACGTAATGTATTTTTTTCAGAATTTTATATCCTTTCCTAAATTGTATTCATTCCAATATGTATGATATGTGTATTTGTATTCATTATGATTTTCATGTTTGGGTTTGCATAATGACATTTGTATTTCTTTATTAGTTTGTATTCATTCTAATAAGTATGCCAAATGAAATACAAATTATTAAAATTTCGTTGACAAACAACTTTGGAAGAAGAATTCCCAACTCGAACTTCGATATAATCAGTGTTCTCCAAAATTGAAACTTTCTTTTTTTATTATGTTTTCATCATAATTGTATATCAACAACTTTTGCATTTTATGTGCTCACTTTACCATTCAAATTAAAACTTAAAACTTAAAACTGATATTTTACTTTCATAGTGAAAACTAAAAATTGTATCCGAGTGATCAAAAATGTAGTACATAACTGCCAAATATATTTTTCTTTTATTTATTACAAAAATGTTACTAATTGTATCCCAATATAATCTAATCATTACATATAAATACAAATTAAGAAAGGATACAAACTTATTTATATTCATTTTGCGTTTGAAATACAAAATGATATTGAAATACATAATTATTTTTGGAATACAAACTGAGCTAAAAAAATAGTTACTACAATTCTAAAGTGAAATACTAATAAAATAACAAAACTAGATATTGTAATATAAATACAATTTTTTTTAATACAACTTATTCTATGTTTTTTGAAAACAATATTTTCAGTAAAATAATAATAATATAACAAACTGGAATATAAATACATTTTAGTTTGAATACAACTTAATTGTATCCAGCAATCACTACAAGTCAACAAAAACATGTATACAACCACTAATTAGTTGATGGTTTTTTACTCCATAGTTGTACGCTATACAGAATTGTTATACTTGTATCCCTATATTACAGAACATCCGTAAAAAGCTATAAATTCCAATACATACAAAATTATCACTGATTTAATCAGGAAAAAAACAACAATTATACTCGGCATATGTGAATATCTCATACAAACAAGAAAAAGAATCGAAAAAAAATACCTGATTATTTTTCGATTGTTCACTGGATGCAACAAAATTATAGTCCTCAATTTTGAAAAATTTTATTTAAAAAAATATGTCGTATTCAACTTGAAGAATCTTTGAAAGTTATAAGATGAACGATTCGGAAGACGAACTAAATTTTTAAAAAAAAATAAAAATTGATGTTCTTAAGAACAAAGAAAAAAAAGCCTCGACAGGAAGAAGGAGATTTATAATTTTTTCAAAAGGTAACTGATTTGTATTTAAAACCTTTTTTACCTTTTTTGAATTTTTTCGTTCCTTGATTTTCTTTTTTCTGTTATTAATTTTTGTATTCTTTCAAATTAATCAAAATAAAATAATACATAACTAATCAATTAACAAACGAAAATAATGACATTTTAAATAAATAATGAAATTGTTGCTAAGGAGTCCCACTAAAAGATAAAATATTGCTGTTTTGAAAATTTTCCCTTTTTTTTTATTGTTTAAAATAATTGGGTTGTCTAAAGTTCAATATAAATGTTTGAAATTTTTTTATCTTTGTCTTTTTCTTTAATGAAATTTTATATTTTGTATGAAATAAATTATACTACTTATAAAATTAAATTTATGATTCACAAAAGCACAATAGTGAAAAGTATAATTTAAATTACATCTTCAAATATTTTTCTTAATAAGTGTGCGTTGTCTTTTTAAAAGTAGTTAACTTGATTAGCCAAACATTTTTCAAAATAAGTGTTTTTAGTCTTCCACCAATAGTGTCAAACAGTCTCTTTACCCATAAGAGATTTTGTTAAAATATTGATTTAAAAAATATTTTTTTATTTAATATACTATATAAAATAAAATATTATCAAATAGTTTAAAACATATAAAACAAAAATTAAACTAAAAATTAGATGAATTGAATTATGACTATTTTAACCTAAATCCTATACCTCACCCAGCTAAGAAAATTGGTACAAGGAATTATTCGTTATGCATAAGTATCCCCAACCTATGTCCAAAATCTCAAAGACACACTTATACTATACTAAGGTCCTATTACCTTCTGAACTTATTTTATAAATAATTTTCTACCCCTTTTTTGGCTTACGTGGCTCTATCAACCAGATAGCTTGAAAAATTGTCAACACGCGCTGAGCCTAGAAGATAGTGACACGTAAGCCGAAAAGAGGTAGAAAATTATTTAATAAGTTCGAAAGGGGGGGGGGGTAATAGGACATTAGTATAGTATAAGTGTGTCTCTGAGATTTCGGGCATAGGTTGGGGGTACTTATGCATTTTCCCCAATAAATAAATGCAAAGTAAGGAAGAAAATCCCAAATGCTACTACATTTTCAAATAAACAAAGGAAGGGAAATTATACAAAATGTGAGTCAAATTTTCTTATTCAATATAATTCAATTAGTAATTATAAAATCTAAAATAGCCATGTGATCGGTTTGGATTGACTTTTAATTTTTGACTTATTTTAACATTTTAACTTAAAATTAAGTGCTTAGAGATACTTTTTTAACTTAGGAAAATAATTTAAAAGTATTTAAAATTATTTTAATTTAGAAACATTTAAAATAAGTCAATCCAGGAGTTTGCTTGCGGTCGAAGTGCAATACTCATTATGAATTACATAAACAATTAACTAATTTGAGTTGATAAAATTAAGAGGAACTTTCGCATATAGTCACTCAAAAATAGCTTGATTACACTCCATAGATATAGTTTGTTAATTACGATTCGTAGCTACATGTTATAGGGAGGAGAGTGGCGAGCGAGATTGGGAGAGGCGAGTGAGAGAGGGAAGAAAGTGGGAGAGAGGTGAATTGTATATGTATATCGATTAGATAATTGTATATTATACATATGTATTTGTATATTCTGGCGAGAGAGATTGGGAAAGGGAGGAGAGAGGCGAGCGAGATTGGGAGAGGGAACAGAGAGGCGAGTGATATTGGAAGAGGGAGGAGAGAGGTGATCGAGAGAGGACAATAATTTGTATAATTCACATCTCATTTGTATAATTTGCAGGTACATTTGTATAATTCACGTGTTTTTGTATAATTGAGTAATATAAAGTCTAAAATTATACAAATATAATAAAAACTTGAAATAACGAATTGATACAAACATAAACGTATGAACTTTAAACAATTATACAAAATATATTATGCAAATTACATTATCTAAATTATATTACACAAAATCCAAAAAGTACATGTTTATTCAAACTTTAAAAAATTATGCACAAAAAGATTGAATGTATATGATGACAAAACTGAAAAACCAAAGTAAATCATCGTCATATACAAATACAAACAATCGTATACAAATACAAATACAAATCAAACAAAGAATTGTTAGTTGCGAATTATACAATTGTGGCGAATTATACATATACAAATGTGGCTAATTATACAAACTCGAAGTCAACCCATGTAATTAATGTATAAACTTGGTCGTGAGTGGTAATTATAACAAACTATAGCTATGATGAGTAATTAAGTGGTATAAGTTTGTTTAATCGCGTAATTTTCCCTAAAATTAAGTTGTTATGTAAGACTGGGGGTGGGGGGGACGGACTTGATGGCAGTCTTGCCAAAAATAAATAAATAAATAAAGATATGGAACTTGTACCTTTCTTTCTTTGTTTTCTTTCTTATTTTATTCAATAAATTTACAAGTTTTCTTATTTTATTTTAGAGAAAATGGTCTAAACCCCCCCTCCCCCTCCCATCTATACCCAAAATTTCAACTTTACACTCCAACTTTGTGGATGTTTTATCACCCCCTGAATATTTTATTTGTCTATTTACTACACTTGAGTGTTGACCTGTCATAGGAGGTGAGAACACCTCCTCTAGGCGTGTGAGAAGAGGCAATAGTCATAAATTTTGATGAAAAAAGGTGGACTTCTCCAACAGTCCTCTTCCCCAAGTTAAATAAACTATTTTTCCTTCTTCCCCACCATTAACCCTTGTTCCTTTTTTTTTTTTTAAATCATGATTTTCTTTCAATTTAAGGTAGGTTTTAGTTGTTTATGTTCATTTCTACTTTAAATCTTGAAGTTAGGATTTGTAATCTGTTCTAATTTCTTACTTCGGGTCTCTAATTTGAATTTTGATTTTTCTCAAAATTTGTTAAAAATGGCAAATGAAAACTTGAATAAGCTTTGTCTGGATGAATCAGACATAATATTTCACACAATGTTGCTCTTAATTTCACGAATTAACAAAATCCCTACTATAGCACAAACTCGAAATAAGGGACAAAGAACTAACCTTTACTAAATCAGTTGATAAACTACGTAATAAGTTGAAAATACAGACAAAAATGCTTCGATCATCACCAGAAATGCTTCGATTCAAATGGAGAAAAGGAGATGAAAAGCTTCTCTTTGGGTTCTTACGTTTTTAGGAGGGAAATGGAGAAAAAATAAGAATTGGGAGTTGAAGTGGGTGGGGACCCACGCGTGCAAACACGTGAGGCAATTTATTTAGTTTATGTGGACAGGGTAGCACTCAAGTGTGTAGTAAATAGACAAATAAAATGTTCACGGGGTGATAGGACACCCGTGAAATTAGAGTATGTAGTTGGGATTTCAGGTATATGTTGGGGGGGGGGGGGGGGGGGGGGGGGGTTAGACCATTTTCTCTTTATTTTATTTATACATCAATGGGTACATGTTCCCTATTTTTATAACATCGAGAAGAGTTAATATCTAAAATTTAAATTGTTAAGAGTATATTTGAATTCATCTAGACCTAAAAAAAAAATCAACTCATTTAAAAAAGATGAACGGCTATAATGTATAAATATTGCATAAATAGATATATAAATATATGTATACACATTTCTAATATATAATTATACATACTTGCGATCATTTTTAATGAAGTATATTAAAAAAAATTCAAAATTACTTTTCTCATTAATGCGATTTTTAAATAATAATGTATAGATTAAAAATTCAAAATTACTTTTCTCTATTTTGCATTAAAAGTGTATATCATAGTGACATTACTAATAATGTATAGATTCATCATTCACATATTGTTCACAAATCAAGGCTAGTGACTATGTCCTACCACTACTTTGGCAAAGATAAAAAAAACTCATCAATACATACTCCAGTTACTACATCAAGTAGCCCTTTTTGCAGAATGGGTCTTTTTCTTTTGGTGTCTTGTCAAAACATTAGTCTAGAAAAAGGACTCAACAATTCTGCATATATTATATGCAGATAAGGCCAAAAATGTTTCTAACCTATTGAAAAAATTTAAAGTATCTTCCTTCCATTTTTTGGTCTAAAGTTAATTTTTATTTTATTTTTTATTCAAAGATACCCTTTCTTCTGTATTTTGGACTAAAAATACCTTTAACCCATATTTAAATGAATTGATTTTTCTTACTAATGAATTAAGGGGTCGTTTGGTAGGCCGCATTAAAATAAATAGTCCATGTATTATGCATGGTATTATTTAGTACTATGTTTGGTAGAAATTTAGGCCTATATATAACTAATTCATGGATTAGTTATACCTCCTACATGGTATTATAGGATGTATTACTAATACCTTCCATTTGGAGGTATTAGTAATATACATTGGATAAAATACCATGGGATAAGTCTATGTAAAGACAAAAATATCCCTCAAATTATTTTAATTATTTTATTGATTTTATGTTTTATATTTGTACTAGTAAATTTATTTAAATAAATTAGCTTACAAATTATTTAGAGAGAGTTGTTTGTTACTAAATAAACCCAACACAAATTAATACAATATTTGAAATGTGAGTAGTTTAATATTAACTAATTGTTTGTTCTAATTATTTGTGTTTTGAACAATTCATAAAATTGCATACATATTAAAACTACAACTTGCAATTTTTATGTGTAAATGTAGATGGTTTATGTCTACCGTCTTTTCAATTTTAAAAGTTGATAGTTTATCTCTTATAAATTGAAAATTGACATTTTGTAAGTGATCAATTTACTAAGATACAATTATTTATCCTCAAATAATTTAAGTGAAAAAAGGTAAACGTGACAACAAAATTGTTCTTCTCATAGTTAGTTAGAAGGCCATAAAAAATAATATTTGTCCGGCAATTATTTATCTTAACCCAATCACATAATAATTCAAGGGTATAATTGGAAAGAACTTTTTTATAAAGTTTTAATCTAAACACAAAATGAGGTGGAAGATAATGAATCAAACACTTGATAAAAATAAACTCTGCATTACTAATTCCTGCACTATTAATCTCTGCATTACTAATCTCAGCATTACTAATCCCGACATTATTAATCTTTGTACCAAACGACCCCTAATTCTTTTATTTACTCTAAAAGGCAAGTTCATTCCAAAATATTTATCATTTAAGTCTAACAATATTTAAAATAAAAATAAATTCTTTACGTTAACAAACTTTTTAGAAAATGTTTTATCCTCCCCTATTTCAGCATCATTATGATAATTATGTTTTTTAATTTTTTTTAATGATAATTATATTCATTAACTCAATTCCTGAAAAATCCACAATAGTTTGGTATATATATATATATATATATATATATATATATATATATATATATATATATATACACACTATAATTAACTAACTAACTAACTAAATTTTTGTTCCTTTTTCACTCTCTATTATTAAAAAGTTTGACAACATAAAAATTCTGGAAGAACATGATCTCCTAAGCTCTGTCATTCCCTCTCCCACACTCTCCAAAATCCTAAATACCAATAATAATTTTTTTTAAAATCAATGAAAGCACAGTCATATTAACACCCTTTTGCTTCTGGAAAGAAAATTAAAAAGTTTGACCTAACTCCGACTACAACGGGGTACGGGTCCATGTTAAAGTGTTGGTTCGTATTTGGTGTCATAATATTTGTTCAGATAATATTTAAATGTTTTTGAGACAATATTTTCTTGTTATTAACAACCAATGAAAAATAATAAGAAACTTACTTCTTTTTTTTTAAAAAAAAAATCTTGAAAAACATTTTCCTTCCCAAGAACACACTCTGAGTCTTTTTCTCCGAAGAAAATTAAATTGTGTTTTTCCATACTAGTGTTATAGTATATTATAGTTGCAGCACCTATCAACATGGATTGTGGTACACTGGTGGGAGTATTTCATCCTTAACCAGAGCTCTCGGGTTCGAATCAAATCTTGTTGGGAGCGCCACCCTCGAATAGGCTCTGCAGTGCGCAATTCGAATTTAGTCGGAGCTCCAATGTGATCTCCGGACACTGGGTGGGAAACCAAAAAATAGTTGTAGCACCTATATTCCATGTTCGTTGTTTTTTCTTGATTCAAATATATTGAGGAAGTTTAGACTAGAACTGTCTTTTCGTATTAGGTATAATTCATATCACCAACCATGAAGAAAATTTCATGAACAAGCCAAGAAAATTGTACATATTATTTACTACGATTTGTCAAAAGCATTCAGTTTGACCAAAAACGTGGAGATAAATTTTCAAAATAAGGGAGCTACGGCTAATATATGGGAAAAGGGTCAGAAATATCTCTCAATTTTAATTTATAGTTTGACTTTATTTTTACCATTATGTCTCTCATTACTAATTTCACCAAAATTATTCGTCATTTGACGGAATCTCCAAAATTGACCTAAATTACCAAAAAAAAATAATTAAAAACCCTATTCCTTATTTTTTAACTCAATGCCCTAAACCCCTCTAGAGGATAATCCATTCTCCTTTTACCCATTCTCTCAATTTTTCCATATAACTTCTCCTCCATTGTTTTTCATTTCTCTTCCCTCTAATTTGGGATCAAACTCTATGTTCATCTCTACAAGTAATATTTATCCACATTTTTTCGTGGAGATGAATGTAGAGTTTGATTCCGAATTAGAGAGAAGAGAAATGAAGAACAATGGAGGAGAAGTTATATGTAAAATTTGAGAGAATGGGTAAAAGGGGAATGGGTTATATCCTCTAGAGGGGTCGGGGTAGGTCGGGACATTAGGTTAAAAATAGGGAATAGGATTTTTTTTAAAAGATTTGGGTAATTGTCAATTTTGGGAATTTCGTCAAATGAGGGGTAATTTTGATGAAATTAGTAACGGAAAGGGTAAAATTAATTTCATTTTAATGGCAAGGGTAAAGTCAAACTATAAACCAAAGATCAGGAGTATTTTTGACCCTTTTCCCCTAATATATAACCTATATACAGCATACCTAACTCAATTTTTTATCGAATAATTAGCGTGGGAGGTATATAGTACTCTTTCGATATCAGTCACTATATTATGTGCCACACATGATGAATAATATAGTTAAGATTAAAATAATCAAGTATCACACAAGATTAACAAAATAAACTTTAATTGATGGTAAATCACATCACTAAGGATCTGGAAAAAAATATTACGGGAAAGACAAAAATTATTATGGTTCGGCCTATTAACCTACGTTAACAAACTATAGCAGGTAGGATGAACAATCTACTATTTCGAAAAGAATATAAAAGAAAGTAGAAAAATATCAAAAGAATAATAGCGCAAAATTTATCCCTTTTATTAGGTGTGAAAAAATTATATATTATATTAATCTCCTTCTGTTTTGGCCAAGGTTTTAATTTTTAATATAAATTTATCTGTCAATGTAATTTATTAAGATAGATTTACTCTTTAGATTATCATCGGTTATCTTGATCTAAGAAGCATGCAGAGGATGGTTAATTATAATTTATATGTATGATTTATTATATTTTATGTTGGACACGTCAGAGCTCATCCAACGAATTTTTTAAAAGTATATATTAATGTTCAACTCTTCCAATAGCATGAAAGAATGGCAAGGAAAAATAACGGCATAATATATAAACATAACCCTTAATTTGGCGTCAATTGACAATTATGATCTTTAATTTTGAATGTGCACAAGTACACACTTAAATTTGTATAAAATTTAATAAATGGATACAATCGTCCTACATGGCACTCAACATGACAATTTTGAACCTACATGGCATCTTATGTGTCTTGTGTCATATAGGACACGTGTGTCTACTTATTCAATTTTATACAAGTTTAAGTGCCTACTAATGCACACTCAAAGTTAGAGGGCATAGTTAGCCATTGAAGCCAAATTAAGGATCATATTTATGTATTATGTCAAAAATAAAAGAACTAAAAGAACCATGGTTAGTAATGGCTACCATATTTCATTTCTGTATAGTCAAAAGGGAAAAAATGTGTTTTATTTTAAAAAGTTAATTATATATTTTCATCATTTTACGATATAGCTAAAATAAAACCTCTACTACTTTCAATATTATTATTTTTACTATTTAAATATTATTTGTAAAGTAAGTCTTAGTTTCTTTCTTTCCTTTTTGCGGGGGCCGGGTGGAGTGGGGATAGGGGTGTTCATTATTCGTTTTTGGCCTCATTAATTTGGATTCATGTAGAAGAGTTTCATTGTTAGAAAATAATTCACTCTTTGTTAAAAATAATTTCATTTTTCAGAATTTGAACGCTAACATTTGGTCAAGTCTGTGTTTAATTATAAATTTTCAATATTTTTTTGAAAATCAGATTTGTGTGAAGTTTAGATTGAAGTTAAAATATTTGACCAAAGTTTTTCAAAATATATTTCACCTTTTAAAATTTTAAAAAAAAAACTGAAACATGTTTATATTCCTAAGTTTTAAAAATTATAATACTCAATCCATCAATCATACCAAACAAACATACTTCTTCTGTTCACCTCACAAAAATAGATTTTCACTTTTACTTGCCAATTTTAACATATAAAGAAAAGAAAAAAAAATCATGTTTAACCATTAGAATTAGTTATTTATTTCCAAATCATTTTTTAAGGTTTAATATTAAACATCAATTAATAAGGGCAATGTGGCAAAATTATCATGTCAATTAATTGGTGTGCCAAGTGCAAACCTGACAAGTAAAAATGAACGAATGAAGTACTTACTAATTCCAAATTGTGTAGAACCTTCACTGATGATATCATTATTATTATTATTATTATTATCACAAGTCATAATCTTATATAATAGATAAGTTTGACATAAAATTATCATTTTTATAATGAAATAGATAATACATTATTCTAAAATCATAACACGATATTTTAATAAAAATTGTTAATAACACAATTACTAGCTACTATAGTTTGTCAGATTATAATTAGCTGGGAAGATTCATAGTGTAGTGTGAAATTGTAAAAAAAAAAAAAAAGTTATATCAATTTGATGAAAAAATACATATTAAAATACTAGTCAAAGTTTGTATCGTTTTACTCTCAAAGAGAAAATTATGACAATTAAAAAAAAAGAGAGATTATTCTTTAATTCTTCCCTCATTCTACTTTGGATATTGCATGCTCCTGAAGAAATAATGATTGATATATGTATTTATCATAATATTTATATTAATTAATGTTTAATACGAGTAATAAGTTTTGAAAATTAATGATTTGAGAAATAAGTAATCAATACATTAAATAAAACATGATTTTTTTTTTGCCTTTTCTGTTAAAAATTGCAGTAATAAAAATATATTTTTCAAATAAATAGAGAAATAGAAATAAACAGACAGAATATAATCTTCCTATGAAATATAAAAATTTGAAATAAGTTTCATTACTTAAAAAGAAATCAACGATTTTATCTTAGCCCAAAAATAGGCTCGAAAGAGATTTTGATATTTGAAATTGATTTTCAAAATCTCTCGATGCTAGATAAATTTTAGAGAAAAGTATTGAAAATATTTTAAAACTAGACGTAAATTATTAGTTTCATCTTTAAATTATTAACAATCTTAAAAATACTCATTTACTTGACTAATTAAACTTAAATACACATCCGTTTTTGTAGTAGGAGTGAAATACACTCCTAAAGTCTTGTCAAGTTTAGAGATGTTTTCAACATTTTTCTTGACTTTTTATTAAGAACCGTATGATATTCAAGAGTTTGAGACCACTTGCTATGTCATGTGTCAAATGGAAGACTAGAATGTAGCTAAGTTTAGTTAGTCAAGTAGAGACCTATTTTTAAGGTTCTTTATAATTTGAGAATGAAACTAATAATTTATGTCAAGTTTAAAAATATTTTCAACCACTTGCTAAGTTGATTCTTTTCTTGTAAAATAATAATCCAAAAGGGACTTTTAAAATGTATGATTAGGTAAGTAAATAAGAGGAAAGACATAAAGTGACACTTAAAATTATCTCGAATTTTCAAACAGACACTTTATCTATGCGGGCGTCCTATTACCCTCCTAAACAATTTTGAAGTAATATTATTACATCATTTTTCGACCAATCTTAAATTTTAAAAAGCAAATGTTATCACATATCAATTATTATGTGACATGTGTTAATTTAATTTTAAAAATACTTATTTTTTATTTTAAGTTTTTCTTTATCTTTTTTTCCTCTCTCTTACTTTTTATCTTATTTTATTTTTATTACTTTTATTTTGATTACATCTTAAATTTCACTTCATCTTCCATTTCACCCACCCACCCTCACTTTCAAGCTGACCTCCTCCTTTCATTTTCTTTCTTTCTTCTTCTTACCTCACTCTCATCCTTTTCTGCTCATGTTAAGTTGTGTCCCTCCCCATTTTTAATTTTTTTTTCTTCTTCTTCAATCAAATTTCATCCTTTCAATAACTTTTTAAATAATATATATATTATTTTCTAAACTTTGTTGAGTTACTGATAACAAAACTAATTACTTCTAAGAAAATTCAAAATTTTGAAGGTATCATCAATTAAATAAATAAATGCAAAGGAAGAAAATCCCAAATGCTACTAGATTTTGAAATAAACAAAGGAAGGGAAATTATATGAGTCAAATTTTCTTATTCAAAATAATTCAATTAGTAATTAAAATATCTAAAATAGCCATGTGATTGATTTGGACTGATTTTTAATTTTTAACTTATTTGAACATTTTAACTTAAAATTAAGTGCTTACAGATACTTTTTTAACTTAGGCAAATAATTTAAAAGTACTTAAATTTGTTTGCAGTCTAAGTGCAATACTCATTATGAATTACATAAACAATTAACTAATTTGAGTTTGAGTTTGAGTTTGAGAAAATTAAGTTGTTATGTAAGACTATTAAGCAAGAGGGAAAAATCACATAAAAAAGGGGGGGGGGGGGGGGGGGGGGGGATTTGATGGCAGTCTTGCCAAAAATAAATAAATAGATGGAACTTGTACCTTTCTTTCTTTGTTTTCTTTCTTCTTTTATTCAATAAATTTACAAGTTTTCTTATTTTATTTTATTTATACATCAATGGGTACATGTTCCCAATTTTTATAACATCGAAAAGAGTTAATATCTAAAATTTAACATTGTTAAGAGTAAATTTGAATTCATCTAGATTGAAAAAAAATTCAACTCATTTAAAAAAGATAGAACGGCTATAATGTATAAATATTACATAAATAGATATATACATATAAATATATAATATATATAGCATATACTTGCGATCATTTTTAATGAAGTTTATTAAATTTTTTTCAGAATTACTTTTCTCATTAATGCTATTTTTAACTAAATCAAAAATTGAGAAGTAGCAAAAGAATAATATTCACAATTGAGCCTCTCATTAATTACTACTCCCTCTGTTTCAAAAAGAAGGACCTCCTTTCATTTTTAGTCTATTTCAAAAAGAATAGTCTCTTTCTTTCTTTTTGGTAACATTTTAATTTCAGTTTTACACGTGGCATGTTTAAGGCTACAAGATTAAAGGGCAATGTAGTATATTTGACATAACTTTAATTTAAGACTACAAGATTCAAAAGTCTTCTTTATTTTCTAAAACTCCGTGTTAAGTCAAACTAGGTCACTCTTTCTGAAACGGAGGGGTACTAACTTTCATAACAGATGTGTAATGACCTATAATATTTTACTGTCCACTTTTATAGTAATATTTTTTAAAAAAATAAAAAATCACTGCAAACATGTCAAGATCTTCGTAATTTACCCTTACTATTAATGACTCCCTCGCTCCAATTTATATGACACTAGAGAACTCAATCGCGCTTTGCGCGATCATAAAAATACGAATAATTCATTAAATACAATATAAATAAAAGAGATATTTTATATATAACAATGCTTGTATCTAATATATGTATGAATCTAAGTCAAAATTTCTAATATTTTTTAAGAGTTTCTCCTTACATAAAAAATATATAAAATAAAATAATTACACATTTTTATAAATGTGCACAGGTACAATTTGAATCCATAACGAAAAAACATAAGAAAATTACATGTGAAAAATATAAGAAAAATATATAAAATAAAATAATTACACATTTTTATAAATGTGCACAGGTACAATTTGAATCCATAACGAAAAAACATAAGAAAATTACATGTGACAAGAAGCAAAAGAACACAATATTTATTGTTGCAATTTATAATGATTTTAAAAATAAATAACATAAATATACTATTTTTTAAAGTAAAAAATAAACAACAGTGGAAATTATAGAGTTACAACAATTAGAAATTCATATAAAAATTAAACTTAAGAGGTACGTACCATAGCGATACATAAGAAAAAAATACAATACACATATTATTACGATTTTAATCATTAAAAAGGTAGAAGAGAAAACGAAAGCAATACATAATGTTAAGCTTTTGTCGATATCAACTTCACAAGCCTATCACTAGAGTTTTCTTCTTTTTTATTCGAGTCAAACACAGGCATGAGTATGATACTTAAGTGAAACTGAAGGAAAACTTTAGATAGAATTTCATGAAACAAAAAATATAAATTTATATCGATAAAAATAAAGGAATGTCATAAGTTATCTTCACTTTTACATTTAATATTTAAGGGTTATGAATATGAAAAGGTAAAGAATATGAGAGTCATAAATATTATTATGTTGTAACAACTAAATAAATGAGTTATGAAGGTAAAAATATTAAAACAATTATGGTGGAAAAGGACAAATAAAAAAGACGTAAATATAGGACTTCAAATGATATTAATACATATCTATACCTACGTGGGAAAATCTCTAATTAAATGGATCAAATAATTTTTAATTTTTAATATTTATTACTTAATTAGTATGTGAAGAGTCTTTGTTATAAATATTTTTTTCATAAATGAAATATTTATTTGTAATAAATTAAGTAGTTTATTTTTATAATAAAATAATTAATTTAAATTTGAGGAAAAGGCCAAAAAAGGGGAGAAAAAGGATAAATACAAATGGAGATCATATATCACCTTGTCTATGTTTCTCCCTTATTATGTATAAAGAAATAGATTCATTACGAAACACAATAAGTTAGTATAAGTTTATACACTTAAATTTGGGGGTTATGAGGAGTTATAGAGATTATAGAAATATAAGTTATGAAGATAAAAAAATATAAATTACGAGAGTAAATATATATATATATATATATATATATATATATATATATATATATATATATATATATATATATATATATATATATATATAATCACGAAAGTGATCAAGATTTAATCTTAGGAAACTTATTCCTAAATAAACTAGAAGACTATAGCATGGGAAAAAATGGCATCGAAATGATATACAAAGGTGAAACCTGTTTTATACAGAAAATCTAATGCCAAAAGAAACTAATTTTAAAGTTTCAGTCTTCATAGAAATAACTCTGTATGATACAAAAATAACCACCTATTGTCAAATAGACAATGGATCCGAAGCAAGTCTTGCAAAATCTTTCCTAATAAAAAATTGGGATGATAATAAAAATAATATCTCCATGATAGGAATCACAGGAGATAAAGAAAAACTTTCCAAATCCAAGGAAAATATGATAAATTGGAAGCATTTATTATTGGGAAATGATTTTTTACAACAATTCCAGGACTATCATCAAACTTTATACATGATAAGCCTTAAAACTCCTTGTGGACATTTTATCAAAGTTCCACGAAAACAAAATCCATATAATCTTGAAAAAGATAATGGAAATTTTAAAAGAAAATACTTAGATAATCTAAGGAAAATCACTTGTAAATGCCTTAATTTAGAAAAAATCAAGGAAAACTTACAAAAATCTTATGGAGAAAATCCATTAGAAAAATGGGAACATAGTCATGAAAGAGCAGTTTTAACACTAAAAGACCCTAGTATTATTATTAGAGTCAGACCTATGCTCTACAATGAAGATGATAAAAATGAATTTAAAATTCAAATTAAAGAATTACTCAACTTAAAATTAATAAGGATGAGTAAAAGTCCTCACAGTAGCCCAGCATTTATGGTAAGAAATCATGCTGAGATAAAAAGAGGAAAAACTCGAATGGTAATAAACTATAAAGAGCTAAATAAAAATTGTTTATTTGATGGATACTTTATCCCAAATAAAAATAATTTGATCAACCTTGCAAAAGGAAAAACTTATTTCTCAAAATTTGACTGTAAAAGTGGATTTTGGCAAATAAAATTAGCAGAAGACTCTATTCAGTTAACTGCTTTTAGTACTCCAAATGGACATTATGAGTGGTTAGTTATGCCTTTTGGGTTAAAAAACGCCCCACAAATATTTCAGAGGAAAATGGATAAAATATTTTCAGAAAAAGACTTTTTAATAATCTATATAGATGACATTCTAATATGTTCAAAGACTTATGAAGAACATCTCAAACATCTGAAGGAATTTTCAGAAATATGCTTAAAAAATGGTATAGTGTTAAGCCAAAAGAAGGCTGACATTAACAAAAATGAAATAGAATTCTTAGGAATGATTATTTCAAAAATGGAATAGAACTCCAATCACATATCTCAAAAAAGATTGTAGAATTTCCTGATAAATTAACAACAAAACAAGAAATTCAGAGATTTCTAGGTTGTTTAAATTACGCAGGAGAATTTATTCCAGATCTAGCAAAGAAACGGAATATACTACAAAAACTAATTAGAAAATCCAATAGACTTGGATGGACAGAAGAGCACACTCAGTGTATTAAAAGTTTAAAAGAAGAATGTGCTAAGCTACCAAAGCTAAGATTACCAGAAGATAATGATAATCTAGTTTTACAAACTAATGCATCTGACTATCATTGGGGAGCATTATTGCAAACAGATTTAAATGAGATTTGCAGGTACACAAGCGGCACCTTCAATGAAGCAGAAACAAGATATTCTACAAATGAAAAAGAATTATTGGCCATTGTTAGAGGAATTAGAAAATTTTCTGCATTCCTTTTGCCAAAACAATTTATTATTAGAACTGATAATACTCAAGTGTCAGGACTAATATTCAATAAACTTCCGTCAGAACCACAATACAGGAGGTTACATCGATGGCAAGTTTTGTTATCTTTCTACTCTTTTTCGATAGAATATATTAAAGGAAATGATAATTTTCTTGCAGATTTCATTTCAAGAAACGTCCAATATGGACAATCAGACGAAAATCCTGGTAAACAGGATATATGATAAAATGAAGACAGTGGATGAATCCATTGATGAAAAAGGCCAGAAGCTTTTTAAAATCAGAGACGATTTGTCAAAATTGTCTGAACAATCTCAGATATTACAATCAGAAATAAATCAACTCAGAAGGTATACACGGATATGCCTATTTCCAAATCGAAAGATGAGGAAAAAAGTCGTGAAAATGAAGCTTCAAGCTCATCCTCAGCGAAAGCTGAAAAAATTATATAGGAAAACAACACCCCAAAGAAGAAGAATATTT
Source organism: Solanum commersonii (assembly GCA_029007595.1). NCBI lineage: Eukaryota > Viridiplantae > Streptophyta > Magnoliopsida > Solanales > Solanaceae > Solanum > Solanum commersonii. The sequence goes on from JAJTWQ010000051.1 coordinate 52,999, forward strand.
GTCTTTCACAAGATACATCTACAATCTCCCAGAGGAAAGCGGAGAAACTTATGGTGTTCTAGGAACAACTAGTTTGTTTCCAAGGATATCCATCTTTCCAAACGGTTTACCGAGTTTTACAGCTCAATTATTTGAATTTGGTTACTTAGATCGGGTATATACAAAATCAGATCTAAAGGAATTATCTCAGTTACCATTCAAACTGTTCGAAGCAGTAAAAAACTACGCACAAGGCAACGGTGTCTACTGCAGATTTTTTAGCATTTCCATGGAATGCAAAGATACTCAAGCTTATTACCCAACGCTTAATTATATTACAATTGAAAAAATTAAAGATTTCAATGTAAAGGCCACTGGAGTAGACAAAAAGCTACCCCACCTTAACAAAAAATGGATCCAAACCAGGAGAGCTTTAGGTATAAAAGTCTTATATGCGATCCTTAACCGGTTTTACAAAGAAGACTGCAGAGTCATAGAACAAGACCATGATTGGGTCTTAATTACAAAGGGAAGATCCAAATCTCCAGAACTAAGAGAAAGAATCTTAGACATCGAGCTTCACAGATTAGGAGCAACAGAAGAAACATGGAAGTTATCATGCAAAATGCTAGACCATGATCATCCGTGATGTAGCGGAAGAAGGACAAAAAGAATGACGTAAGCACTTACGTCATAAAAAAAGACAAAAAGAATGACGTAAGCACTTACGTCATAGATAAGAGATAGAAAAGGAATCTTTTCTTTTTCTAAAAGACATGTCACATCTGGTTTGCCATTAACAAAAGAAGACAAAGCATCTTCAATTAATGGAGGACCAAAGTGAAAATATGTAAAATTATAATTTGTAATAAGTCCCTCCTTCCATCTATAAAAGGAGAGGAACTTCATACGTTGAAGGCAGACTACATTTTTCTGAAAGATAACCAAAGAAAAAATGTTAGGTACCTCAAGAGTATGAGTTGTAGAAAGTGTGAGTAGTAACTTCTCCCGCCAGGGAAAAGTGTTTCTATTATGTTGTAAGTTATTATAATATGAGTGTAGTGTGTTTGTAAAATAGTGATTATGAAATAAAAAGTTGTTTATATACTTTTCTTCTTCAAATCCATAAATAGTCTTAAGTGAAGGTTGCGATCTTCAACCTTAGGGAGGAACAGTAATAAGTAGCCAGACTGAGGTCGAGAGGGTGAAAACTGTTCATAGCCTGAAAGGAGAACTACTGTGGTAGTGATACGGACTATTCATCGACATAAAAGAAGAAAGGTATACACGCATACTCTTTATTTTATATCAGCCAGTTTACAGATATACTATATCTCAAATTATACTAATCTTTATACATAACAGAAATTACTTAGTACCTATAGGGAATCAAAATTATTGATGATAATCATACTTAATTTTATCCATGTTGTTTTGCATATTCATGAAACTATGTTATTATACATATCCATATTTTCTTCAAAATGAAAGAATATCAAAAGCATTTACTTGCTATAAAGAAAAGAGCTTGGAAGCATAAAAAAGCTTTATATCATATGGATAAAGCAATTTTTGAAATGAAACAAGTATATTTCAATACTACAAGTCGTTATCACAATTTAATAATTTTTTCTATACATGAAATGAAATTACAAAGAATAGAAGAGTACTTTGAATATCAAGATACTCTTAGAATCCTAAAAAGGAATACTATATGGACTGCATAGCTGCACATAGCTAAATTAATTCCGCTACCCTGTTTTCCAAACAGCTGCAAAAATAATGATATCAGAGCCTAGTGGCTAAATTAACATGGAATTAGATTTTAATCTAATAAAACCTATTTGGTATATAGAAAAAGAAACTTTAGTAACCATACTAATAGTAATAAAAAATTTAGATGAAGATCTTAGAAGAAAAATAATAAATATAATTACTAAAAGAAATAAAAAAGAAGAAGAACGTTGTGAATTACTTTACAACTGTAATTTTGATTTTGATGATGAATATGATATGAATGCTTCTGATTATTACTTTTCAGAATAAAATGAGTCTAAAAGAAATTTCAGAACTTTTGAAAGACTTAATAGAAAGTCAAAAACATTTAACTCTAAGGTTAAAAATGATAGAAATAGAAATTACTTCTATAAAAGAAAATCTTCCAGGAAGAATAACAAATATAATAGAAAAAACAGAAAAATATGATAAAAATATAAGTCAGAAATATATAAAAGAACTTTTAGCAAAAAAAGTTGCAAGTACAAGCACTTATCAAAAAGGAAGTATGGATGAAATCTTAATCCAAAAATTCCTAGAAAAACAAAAAATAAAAGAAAATCTAGATAAAGAACTTGATCTAGAAGAAATTGCAAAAATTAATTCAGAATCAGAAAAAGATGAATGAACTAGATGAATTAGTTTATGCCATGGAAGATCTTGATCTTTCAAAACATGAAATAAAAGTTTTTATGAATAAAGGGGAAACAGGAGGACCCCAAGGAGAATTTGAAGGCTCTACTTCTTCAATAAAAGAAGAATGGCAAGAACCTGAAAAAGACAATAAAAACTTTGCAAATAAGGCAAAAGAAAATCAAGATTTTATCAAACAATTTCATAATAATGATAAGGCAAAATTCATGCCAAATAGACTTCCTACAGGAGATATTGGAACCCAGTTCCTAGATCTCGACTGTAAAAGAGATCCAGAAGAGAGTTTAAATTTGTGGGCTCAAAATATGCTATTATATTTCCTACTAGGAAAAGGCAATTATTCAAATGAAGAAAAATATATCATTATGATAAATACCTTTGTGGGAAAAGTACACAATTGATTTTCTGGATTAACTGATGATGCAGAAAAAATAATAAAAAATGAAACCAACGAAGGATTAAAAAACTCCTTACAAGAAGGAATAACAAATTTAAAACAATTCATAGCAAATGAATTCTTCGGAGGACATGGAAATGTTAAAGAAAACAAAGAAAGCATAAGAATCATTGCTAAAGAACAGCTAGAAAAATTGCAAATTTGTTAAATGAGTTATATTCAAGAATACACTTGCGAATTCGAAGAATATTATTACAAACTATTTGATAGTAGTAAAGAAATGTTACCATATATGGAAAAATATTATCAAAAACTGCTAGGATTTTGGGCAAAATATTTTCGAGAAGAATATGAAAAAGAAGACAAAAGAGGTGACACTCTTGGTCAAAGAATAAGTTTTCTAAAAAACAGACTAGGTCAACTATGTATGTCACATAACATACAAAGAAAAGCTAAAAGAATTAATACACAAATTTATTGTATGGACACAAAAGCATCTACCCAATGGGGATGTGATGACAAACCACATAAGAGAAGAAAACTTAAAAAAGGTTTGATTAAAAGAAAAAAAAATTCTAAACAAAAATACATTCCTAGAAAAAAATATTATAAAAAGAAAAATGATTTTAAGAAACCAAAAAATGCAGACAAATGTAAGTGTTACAATTGTGGCGAAGAAGGCCATAAAAGCTATGAATGCAACAAAAGAAGAGTAAAAATCTCAAAAATAGATAGAATTGAAATAGATTCAGACTTAGAATCTATAATATCTATAGGAAGCGAAGACTTTCATGAAGAGATTTATGAAGAATACTCCAGTAGTTCTTCTGAAGACTATGAATAAAGGAATGATCGAAATAGATCAAGAATGCTCAGGAATAGCTAGAATAGTTGAAGCTGAAATTCAGCAAGCTCAAATTCCAGATGAATACGAAATTCAATTTGGAAAAACCCAAGAAATAGGAAGTACTAGTAATCCTAGACTTTCAATAGAATACGGAAGAAATTCCATCAGAAAAACTATTTCAAACAGGTATTCTATAAAAAACTTAGAACCTTCAAATATTACGAAAATTTATAATGAAAAAAGAGATATTTCTTAGTTTAAGAAAGGAAAATTTATGAAATTAATTTTAGGAAATGACAAGTTTAAAGTTCTAATTAAGTTGCAAGATAAGTTTCTCCCTTTATTTATTTATAATAGGATAAAATGAAAAGGTAAAAGTTTTTATGAAATTAATTTTAGGAAATGACAAGTTTAAAGTTTTAATTAAGTTTGCAAGATAAGTTTCTCCCTTTATTTATTTCATAGGATAAAATGAAAAGGTAAAAGTTTTAGCTAAATGAAAACATTTAACATATGATAAACAACAGATTACAATAAAAAGTAAATTGGGCTGATTAAGCCAAAAGAAAATCATGTCTTTTATTAATTTTTTTGGTTCAAAACGAAGAAATAAATAAAAGAGGACAAAACAATATTAATTGAAATCAAAATAATGCAACAATGAATCTTTGGAAATTATTCAAACTTTATACTAAGTAAAAGACGATAAAAATAATATTAATTGAAATCAAGTTAATATAATAATGAATCTTCAAAATGTTTGGAAATTATTCAAACTTTTATACTACTATGACAATCTCTCTTCATGAATCTTTCAAGACAATTAAGCTTCCTTCTTCATTTTGTTGAACTTGTATGAAATAATGTGAACATCCATTTGCCTCTGTGATGAATATTTGAATAATATATCTATGATCTTCATCAAAGTAAAGGTCATATCATGATATTATCTTTTCTATGTATTCTTTTTTTTATTATTAAGTACATGATTGATGAATAAAAAGATGAAGAAAAGAAAATTATAAAGGAGAAAAAATCTATACTAATAGAAAGAAAGAATGAAAAAATAAAAATGAGCATTCAACATCTTCATAGATGATTGGTATTTATAGATTGGGTAATCCAAAGAAATAGTTAGAAGGGAGTTGAAAAAACATGTTTTATTTAAGTAGAGAATGCAAAAAGATAGAGGTTTTTTGTAACTCATTATATATAATATTACAATAATAAATATGATTGAATTTTTAATTAATAAACAAATTATTTAATGAAAAAAAATGTCAAAAAAAGGAGAAAAAAATAAAATAGAAATGGAGGTCATAGAGAGGTGTCACATCACCTTGTCTTGATTCTCCTTTATATAGATACATAGATTTTTGGATTTCAAGATTCAAATAAATTTATCTTTAATCATAAATTTTTCAAATATTTTTTAATTATTGTGATTTATAATACTTTTTACTTAGTTAACAAATATATAAATTTCATTTCAAAAAAATTGAAAATTACATACGCAAATTTCCAATCAAACTTAAATTGTTTGACTCAAGTGTCACATAAATTGAGACAGAGGGATCTCTCCGTTCACTTTTATTTGTCACAATTTGACAAGTGAACGGAGGGAGTATTATTTTCTTAATAATAATAGGTATATTAAATATAAATATGACAAGTAAAAAGGGGATTATTTATTTTGGACCAAATAATTAAAAGTAGGGTAGTTTTTCACAGCCCCATAACATACATGCTGATTGCTGGGGGTAAATTTGAAGATGCAAAATTCCAAAGACAAACTGAAACAAGTAAATGAAAATTACAGCCTCCACATTTTATTAGTTAAGCCCAAAACTGCACGCTAAAACCAACTCATAGAAAAATGCCAAATCCAAAAAGTTGCAGAAGCTATAAATTATTTAAACCATCAACCACGTCATAGGACTAACAATTTAACAACCATACGCGATTTGTCACATTCATATTGTTGTGTTTGTCCACACACTACAAGTAAAAACAAGCACAGATTTGTTTGAACCTCATCCAGGCGGAGTTAACTCATCTCTACATTCTGCTCATCTTCTTGCTGCTATTGCTTTTCCCCATACTTTTAGCAATGTCTCTAAGCACGAACTTCTGAATTTTCCCTGTTGATGTCTTTGGAAGCTCTTGTTTAATTATGAGAGTCTTTGGTACCATATAATGTGGCAATTTGGCTCTACAAAACTCAATAATGTCTTTTTCACTGGCCTTATGTTTTCCATTCAGACTAACAAATGCACAAGGAGTTTCGCCCCAGAATTCATCTGGCCTTGCCACTACTGCTGCTTCGTTAATCGCTGGATGGGTATACAACACTGATTCCACTTCTACACTGCTCAAATTCTCTCCACCACTTATGATCACATCCTTTGATCTATCTTTAATTTCTAAGTATCCATCAGGATGCATAACTGCCACATCCCCTGTGTAAAACCAACCATCATCTTTCATGCATTTTGACGTTCCTTCCGGGTCTTTAATGTAACCCAACATGACACAGGCACCCTTTAGAACAATTTCTCCTAATGTTGATCCGTCACGTTTAACACTGACTCCTGATTCTGGATCCACCACGTCCACTTCCGCCATCCCTAATGTCCTAACCCCTTGTCTTGATTTCAGCATTGCTCTTTCATTTGCTGGAAATTTATTCCAGTGATTTTTCCATGTACAAGAAATAACTAATCCACCAGTTTCTGTAAGTCCATAACCATGATGGACTACAAATCCAAGGGACTCTGTTCGAAACAGGACAGCAGCAGGGGGTGGGGATCCTGCTGTCATTATATAAACAGGGTGTTTTAATGGCTTACTGTCAGGGGAATTCGACAACATGTTGAGTACCACTGGAGCAGCGCAGATATGAGTAACACCGTGTTTGTTGATCGAGTCATAAATGATTCCAGCATCGAATTTTCTCAAACAGATATTCGTTCCACCAACAGCAGCCATTCCCCATGGATAACTCCATCCGTTTGCATGAAACATAGGTAGCGTCCATAAATAAACCGGCTGTTTCGGAACGGACCATTCAATCAACGAATCCAACGAAACAACGAAAATACCCCTATGGCTATGAACCACACCTTTCGGAGCAGATGTAGTTCCAGAAGTGTAATTCATAGCAATCGGATCAAATTCACTTTTCGGGCGAATCCAATTGAAACCCAAATCCCCTCTTTCAACCAATTCCTCATAAGTAGTGATAAATTCATCAGTTTTTGGAATTGGGAATTCGTCGTCCTCGATAAGAACGAGAACCGGACGGTGGAATTCAGGCGGAAATAAGGACAGAGATTCGAGAATTAGGGATTTGGATTGACAATCAACGAAGAGGAGTTTAGATTCGCTGTGACGGAGGAGTACAGAGATAGTACGTGCATCAAGACGGAGATTAATGGTGTTGAGTACAGCACCAGCCATGGGAACAGCAAAATGAAGCTCATACATGGCAGGGATATTAGGGGCAACAACGGAGACAACATGATTTCTTTGAATACCAAAAGATGCAATGGATGAAGCAACTTTTAGGCAACGAGAATGGGTTTGGGACCAATCGTGAGTTGTGTTGTTGTAGACGATGGAAGGGCAATCGGCATAGATAGTAGCAGCTCTTTCCAAGAAGGTAATAGGAGTAAGAGGACTTGAATTTGGTGGCGTTGGCTTTAGCTCATCCATATTTTTCTGCTCTGTTTAAATGTCTCTGTTAATGCTATTATATAGATCCAATGAAACAAATAAACCAAAAAAAAGTACTCCTACTAATTTTTAATTTTTTATTGGATAGGATTTTCATTCTATATATTTAGGTGATTATCTTTAAATGATAAGATTTAAAGATAATTTAGACACAAATTAAGGAGTAATATTTAACAAGTTTCTATAATTAATCCCTAAAATCGTAAGTTGCTTCCTCTTTCGGCCGTCTCTAGACTCTATACGAAGATTTGACTAAATAAGATTGTATTTAATGTATGGATTAGATTAATATTTAATGACCATAAATTGTGTGACATCAAATAATCAAATATTTTTGTAAATTACAGTTGTAAAGAAAACGTATTCCCATTTATTGTCATTAAATAATAATAAAAAAGTACTCCACTTGATTATTTCAATTCTCACAATTTAGAAGCATATTCCTCACGTTTTCTTATTATTACACCATCCGTTCCATATTAGTTGATCATTTTTCATTTTATACAGTACTTAATAGTAAATAATAAATAAAAAAATGATTTTACTAACTCATCCTTTAAAAACAAATATGAATACTTTCAAAAAAAAAAAATTGCAAGGGTAATATAGAAAAAATAATTAATTAATGATTTTTTGATTTAGTAAGTTGATCAATTAATATAGGACAACTATATTAATATGATGATCAACTAATATGTAACGGATGAGTATTATTTTTTCTTAAGATGATCTCATTGTGATTAACAATATTTCCAAATGAAACTCGTCCTCGAAATTGGGAGTATCAAAAATATTTTTAAAAATAAGTATCTAACGGGTGCATTTCACGTTAAAAGAAAAAAGAGAGAAAAGTAATTTTAAAAATATATTTTGACTATTAAATGTCATAGAAATTCTTTGACCAACTTCATGTCAAATATTTTGATGAAAATATATTTGATGTATTTGTTCCTATTGATTATACTCTCTTTATTATATGCTGTACAATTAATATATAATAAATTATGATATTAACAATATAAAAATTATTAATACCAGTATGAAGAAAAGTTTCCAGAAGAAATAAAATCTCTTATTCTTAATTGGAAAATTTTGATACGGGACTTTTTCTCCTCTAAGTGAGTCCTAATAGGTATGCAAATCTGAATTAATTAAATTATGAGATTTGTACATACTTATTCAAATTGTATTATTCAATCTGAATCCAAATATTTGAATAATATAATTCTAATTTAATTAATAAATTCAGTTATAAAAATAATATGTTTTTTTTATTTAAAGATGATTAGGTATACTTATAAAATGAATCCATCTTCAAAAATTGAATTGTATATACACTACTAAAAAAATACTAGTAATCTGCGTTTAAAACTCTATAATCAAAAATCCACGACCCACATCTCAATTTTGATATTTCCTCTCCTTGATATTTTACTAGTTGGGTTAGATTTTTTTTAAAAAATAAATTATTATTCGATATCCGGTATACGCAAGCCTACACGTGGATGTGAAACCACGATGACTAAAATTAAATCGAACCGATTTCCTAGGTGTTGATTCCCCTCTGTTTGTGATGGATATATTTTCTAAAAAATAAGAAGAGTAAATTTACAATATCTTTCCGAGAAACCTCTTTATCCAATTATACCATTTTTTTGGTCAAAAAATTTCATCCACAATATTTTTTTTAAAAAAAGGATTCCAAAATATTGGTCAAACGCTATGGGAAAGCTATACTATGATCTTTAATTAATATATTCGTTCGATTCATTTTTACTTGCACTTAACATATTCATTAAAAAAAATCATTTGTTAATTAATATTTAATATTAAATTTTGAAAAATAATTTAGATAATAAGAAAATTTCCGTACACATGAAATTAAGTCTGGAGTTGGTTTTGACTTTTGATTGAACTGCAACATTATTTATGAAAGATATTTGAGATGTTGATTATTGTGTTGTCATTAATATTACTTTCGCAAATATCTTTATGATTTTTGTTTCTTGAAAAGTTGGCTTACCATAAGTGTCATCATGATTTGAATTTTAGATCGTGATAATAATATCATTTGATAATCCTCAATATATATTATAACAAAATCAACTTCTAGCGACAATAAAATCAACATAAAAAATATTTTTAGCGTAGTAATAATTCTTTAAATAGAGATATTGAGAATCATATTGTACATCTTTTATTTCTTATCTCTCTTTGTTATTCTTGTTTCAAACTTTTAATATATCATATTACCTTTTTAGATTGATTTTACAACACATGTGACTTGTGAGGATTGAGAAAAGGAATAAACCATTAAATAGCAATCAAAGTCTTGTTTCTCTAGAGCCAAAATTATCTATTTTCATTAAAAGTGTATATCATAGTGACATTACTAATAATGTATAGATTCATCATTCACATATTGTCTACAAATCAAGGCTAGTGACTATGTCCTACCACTACTTTGGCAAAGATAAAAAAACTCATCCAATACATACTCCAATTACTACATCAAGTACCCCTTTTTGCAGAATGGATCTTTTTCTTTTGGTGTCTTGTCAAAACATTAGTCTAGAAAAAGGACTCAACAATTCTGCATATATTATATGCAGATAAAGGGCCAAAAATGTTTCCAACCTATTGAAAAAAAATTAAAAATATCTTCCTTCCATTTTTGGGTCTAAAGTTAATTTTTATTTAATTTTTTGTTCAAAGATACCCTTCCTTCTGTATTTTGGACTAAAAATACCCTCAACCCATATTTAAATGAATTGATTTTTCTTACTAATGAATTAATTCTTTTATTTACTCTAAAAGGCAAGTTCATTCCAAAATATTTATAATTTAAGTCTAACAATATTTAAAATAAAAATAAATTCTTTACGTTAACAAACTTTTTAGAAAATGTTTTATCCTCCCCTATTTCAGCATCATTATGATAATTATGTTTTAAAAATTTTTTTAATGATAATTATATTCATTAACACAATTCCTGCAAAATCCACAATAGTTTGGTATATATATATACTATAATTAACTATAATTATAGTATATATACTATAATTAACTAACTAAATTTTGTCCCTTTTTCACTCTCTATTATTAAAAATTTTGACAACATCAAAATTCTATTTTTTATTTCAAATATAGTTAGATTTAAATATTTTCAATATTTTGGGATAATCTAATATTAAGAATTTGAATAAATAAAAAAATATTTTTAGAACAAAAAAAAACTAATTAATAAAAGAACTCAATTTAATTAAATTTAGGTTGAAGGTATTTTAGACCAAAAGATTGAAGGAGAATATTTTTAGACTAAATGATAAAAAGAAAATATTTTAAAGCCTTTTTAAATTGATTAAGGATATTCTTGACTCTCTTCTTTTTCATTTATGCAAGTTTTTGTAGAATTTTTTTTCTCTTCTTTGCAAGAAAAAGATCAAATAAAAATAAAAATTAAACTAGTATGGGACTGTAGGTCCAAGTTGTTTTAATAAAGCTTTATATATTTCCAAAAAAGTACTTTGGTGGAGGACGACAACAAACATGATAATATTCGGTTGAAGTCAGAAAAAAGAACTTACAATTATTAGACATTGAATTGTAAAAAAAAAAAAAAAAATAGTATTTGGGATCGTATTTGATCATAAATATCACCTAGAAAAAGAATTGAAATTTTGCAAGCAAAAGTCATAGTTTCACTTCAAATAACTAATTATATTATAAAAATATTGATTTTCAAATAATATTTTAGTTGAAGTTGAAATAATAAAATATTTTCTATGGAAAAGTTAGCTTACGTCTCCAATTGATCAACCACCTAGAGATAGAGATTGATCAATTGACTCTAATTTAAAAATTATCCAAGTCTTGATGAGTTGTTAAAATTTAACGTTTTATACAATCTAACAACAATTGTATTACGTATTTCCTTTTAAGGTGTACCGGTGACAAACCTTAAAAAAATCGTTCAATTTAAACCATAAAAAAAAATAGTTTTAGAGTAAATTTTAGGTTTAGCAAACACAAAAATCATATTTGTATATTATAACTATAGTTTGTATAATTGCTCTCCATAGCAAATTTTATGTTTGCTATGGCTATTAATCTATATATTTCAGTATACATATACATAAAAAATATATATTTGGGTCTATTTGTATATTTCGGTATACAAATGGGTCCTGTATTTGTATATTTCAATATACAAATGAGTCCTGATTTGTGTATTTGTGTCTATTTGTATATTTTGGTATACAAATGGGTCCTGCATTTGTATATTTCGGTCTATTTGTATAGCAAACATAAAAATCATATTTGTATACTGTAACTATAGTTTGTATAATTGCGCTTCATAGCAAACTTTATGTTTGTTATGTCTATTAATCTGTATATTTCGGTATACATATACATAAAAAATATGTATTTGGGTTTATTTGTATATTTCGGTATACAAATGGTTCTTGATTTGTATATTTCGGTATACAAATGAGTCCTGTATTTGTATATTCCGGTATACAAATGGGTCCTGCATTTGTGTATTTGTGTCTATTTGTATATTTTGATATACAAATGGGTCCTGCATTTGTATATTTCGATCTATTTGTATATTTCAGTATACAAATGGGATGGCAAAAAACATGAAATATTTGCTGCGAATTACAAATAAAAGAAATTATGACTATAACATTTAATTTGAATTAATAGTTTGTTATTTCATACAATTTTTCCGCTCTTCTAAAGGGAAAATTGTATGAAATAGCAAACTATTAATTCAAATTAAATGATATAGCCATAGTTTATTTTATTTGTAATTCGCAGCAAACATCCCATATTTTTTTCATCTGGTTCGATATACAATTAGCCATTTTCGGTATACAATTACTCATTCGGTATACAAATGTATAAAATGTGTTTATATAAAGCGAGAGAAAAGTGTATATACAAATACAAATACATATATTTTTGTCATATACACTTATAATTATACAAATACAGATCTTATTATACAAATTACAATGTATAAATGAATTTATACAAAACTGAACAATTTGTATAAAATTGGATGTATCTAGCGAATTATACAAATCAAAAGCTACATAGCAAATATAAAATTTACTATGGAGCACAATTATGTAAACTATAGCACTAACATATCAATATGATTTTTATGTTTGTTATACGCGAAAGTTTACTCTTTTCTAAATGCCCCACAATCCTTATGCTTCAAAAGGAATGAATTACTTATTAAAAAGTAAGTTAATTGTTATTAATTGTTATGAATATTTTATTTATGTGATATCCACTAAATGTAATCTCTTCATCTCCTTACCAACTTTTAACTATTATATTCCACCTCCTTTATGATCTCAAATCCTTGTAGTATTATATTTTCTTGGGATAATTGTACAGAATGACAAATTTATAATTTAAAATAAATGGAGTAGCTACTGTTTGATTTAATTGCGTTCCGTAACAAACGTTTGTCAGTCGCCTCTCTCCCTCCAAATTCTCGCTCGCCACTCTCTCTTTCTCGCTCGCTCCCTCTGTGCTCCCCTCTCTCGCTTTATACAACAAAATTATATAAATTGTGTTTCTGTTTGTATAAAGCGAGAGAAACTTGTACATACACATGCAAATACATATATATTCGTCCTATACACTTATAATTATACAATAAAAATATTCCCCTGCCCAGTTCTCTTTTACCTTTCTCTCTTTCTCGTTTTATACAAACACAGATTATACAATATAATGTAAAATTTGTGTTTGTATAATGTATAATTTATGTTTGTATAAAGCGAAAGAAATTTGTATATACACATGCAAATACATAGATATTCGTCTTATACACTTATAATTATACAATACAAATATTTTCCTACCCAATTCTCTTTTGCGTTTCTCTCTTTTTCATTTTATATAAACACAAATTATACAAATATAATGTATAATTTATGTTTGTATAAAGCAAAAGAGAGAGCGATTTTTGATATACAAATATTTTTGTCAACGATTTATACAAATGAGAGGCTAACAACAATTTATACAAATGGCCTGTCAGCGAAATTATACAAATCTGAAGAGGAGCCAACGAATTATACAATTGCTTCTTTTTGTATATATGTATAGCGAAATAGACATAGCTTTCAATTGTATATGTATAGCGAATTATACATATATATGTTTGATATGGAGCGCAATTATGCAAACTTTGATATAGCATACAAATATGATTTTTTTGTTTGCTATATGTGAAAGTTGCTCTATTTTCTTCCTGTTGTCCATTATACTATTTTAAAATGTCTAACAATTTTGGTTTACTTTATGAAATTTATGAATAATTTTATATTAAATTCCTAATTTACCCTTATCATTAATTATAGTCATTTTCCTATTATATTTTTTAAGACATTGTATTTATTCTATTCAAAAGGTAATATAGTAGAATTATCCTTGTATTTATAATTTTTAAGAAGTGTGCAAAGTTAATAGTGGACGAATATTGATAGACGGAGGAAGTATCTACTATATTCTTCGTAATCTTCACCATAATTATCATTTTTAAAGGCTAAAGCCATGTTATGACTAACCTCTTTTGGTTGTGTCTGGACAAACCAAGTAAAAACACAAGAATATGAATGTGACACATGCATATGGTTGTTAAATTGTTAGTTTCTATGATGTGATGATTTAAACTTTAAATTTATACTCTCTACAACCTTTTGGATTTGACATTTATCTATATACTCCCAATTAACTTTCCGTCTAGTTTTTTTTTTTTTTATAATAATAAATCATAGTCATATATTTCTAAGCAGATATTATTATGGGTAAATGACAGAAATCACATACTTTTAAGGTAAAATTATAATTTATCCCTTAAAAGTTTATAATTATAGAAATCCCTCAAACGGATACAATAATATAAGCGCTGATACATTAATCTACTGCGCGAGATACATTAATCGTTAAGTAAGATACATTACATTTTATACATGATACACTAATCTAATGCGCGAGATACAATACTATAAGCGTTGATACATTAAACTGATGCGCGAGATACACTAATCTGATGCGCGAAAATGAGGAATTTTGAAAATTTGTAAAACTTATAAGGGATAATGGTAATAAGTAAACAAAAACTGTGGGATTTCTGTAATTTTTCCTATTATTTATGTTAGCCTTGTGTATGTATTCCAATAATGTCATTTAATACTCCCTTTGTTTCTATCTAGTTATCACTATTTTAGACTTTACTCTATTAAAAAATTAAGTAAGTTTATAATTATTTAGTGTTCACTTAAAGTCAAATTTTCAATCAATAAACATGAATTAATTTATTTTTGATTAATTAATTTGCCAATAAACATGAATTAATTACTTAGTTTTTCTATGTTGGTCAAATACATACTTTCAAGACTAATAACTCTCATGAGTAAAAGAGGAAAAATAATACTCTATTCCATTTGTCTCTAATTACTTGTCCACTTTTGAATTGACGCAATCACAACACACCTTTTAAGAAAACAATGATTGACATAGTGAGTTTACCATTTTACTTATATTAATTATGAAATTGATGAATTAAAAATTTTAGATTTTCACACAAGTTTTACCTTTTTTCAAAATTAATTAATTGAGGATATAATAGGTAAAAAAAATTTGTCCTTTCTTGATTTGTCAAAATTGACAACTAAAAAAGAAAAATTGGACAAATAATTAGGAATAATAAAAGTATCATTTATGCATTAGTTTTGCGAAAGGACAAGAACTTAAGTAACATTTATTTTCAGTAAGAAAACATATAAATAGGAACTGAACGTAATCGCCAAAAAGGAATGAATTTTCCAATACAAGGAAATGAAATTACATTGCAATAAAAATTTCAAAAATGGAGGGACAAGAAGGTTATGATATGTTATTAGCTGCCTGCCTTATTTAGAAGGAATATCCATGAATGTGCAAAGGTCTACAATTCTCAATTAGCAAATCTAACTTTGGGAAGACAGTTTACCAATTAGGATGTGAAGATGAAACTGAGCAAACACAAAAGGAGAAGTAAAATAGACAAATCAACTTGGAACCAATTCATCCTCAATCAGACCAACAAAGCTAACTTGTCCAAACACCATATTTGTAATTGAAGCATTTTAGATAAAAAAAAAAATTAAAATTATTTAGTCAACACTATTTTAAAAAATAACTTAATGAAATAATTATAGCAAAAAGACAAGAATTGTGAATAAATATTTGTCACAAATCTATATTAGCACAAAGAAAGCCAAATAAATAAGTTAGAATATAAATTTCCCCTATAAATGAATAAGGAAGAATACGCAATAGATGAAAAAACATATATATGATTAAAAATAAAAATAATATTTTCTAATCTAGGAAGAAGATATAAGAAAATAGGTGACAATATAAGTTTAATGTTAGAAAAAGAAACGGTAAAACTGGAAGATAGTTTAACTGCTATGGTAAGAATAACAAAAGAAAATGAAGAAATAGATAGAAAAACGGAAATTGAAAAAATAAAACAACAAGCAAAAAAAGAAATGTATGAAATCAAACAAAAAGAAAAAGAGCAAAAACTAAAATTAGCAAATGAGATAATTAAATTTAAAGAAAAATTGCAATTAGAAGATGAATTAGAAGAGATAGAAGAAAAAGAAGAAAATAACCAAAATAATCTACCCGAAGTAAGAATTGATGAAATAAACGAAGATGATATAGAACAACATTCGGAAACAAGCGAAACATATACGGAACTTTTAGCAAACATAGATAATACAAAGAATTTAGAAGTAAATACGGGTGACATAGACATGGACGAAAAACCTAGTACATCGGGAGTAAAAAATCCAAAAATTTTAATCAAAAATATTATAATAAAAACTATGAACAATATGATAGAGAAAAATTCAAAACAATTAATAGATTTTTTATCTGACAACGAAGTAGAAAGAACAAAATAAAGAAAAAATCACGAATACTATTATTATGTGACATAAATATAATTTAGATAGTCAATTAAATTTTAATATAATGAGCACCTCAAGAAGAATTTTCACTTTAGGAATAAAATGGCTAGAACAAGTAAAACCATATAATCTAGAAGATAAACAAGGTTGACAATAAATTATGAAAATAAAAGAGTAATAATAAAAAAATAGAAAAAACAACGGAATGGATAAAAAGGAAGCGAAAAATTACACAAAAATTAGAAAATAAAAAAAGAAGACCCTAAAATAGAATTAATTATATTCTCCATAGATAAAGTAAAAATAATCCAAGATAAGTTAGAATTATTATATAGTGAAGATCCTTTACAAGGATGGGAAAACATAAAACAAAAAGTAAAAATTGAACTAATTGATAATAATAGTATAATAACCCAAAACCATTAAAATATAATTTTAATGATTTAACCGAATTTAACATACATATAAATGAATTACTAGAAAAAGGGTACATACAAGAAAGCGATAGTAAGCACACAAGCCCGGCATTTATCGTAAATAAACATAGTGAACAAAAAGAGGAAAAGTAGGATGGTTATTGATTATAGAAATTTAAATGCAAAAACTAAGACATATAATTATCCGATACCAAATAAAATACTAAAGATAAGACAAATACAAGGATATAATTATTTTAGCAAATTTGATTGTAAATCGGGATTTTATCACTTAAAACTAGAAGAGGAATCTAAAAACTAACAAAGATTCTTTGTACCACAAAGTTTTTTACGAATGGAATGTATTATCGTTTGGATATAAAAATGCACCGAGGTAGATACCAACATTTTATGGATAACTATTTTAAACAATTAGAAAATTGTGTAGTATATATTGATGATATATTGTTATATTCTAAAACCCAAGATGATCACATAAGATTATTAGAAAATTCATACATATTATAGGCATAAGCCTAAGTAAAAAGAAATGAATAATGAAAAGCCAAATAGAATTCCTAGGAATACAAATAGATAAAAATGGAATAAAAATGCAACACATATAGTACAAAAATAATTAACTCCAACTAGATACGAAAAAAGAAATTACAATCATTTTTAGGACTAGTAAAACCAAGTAAGAGAATATATACCAAAATTAGCAGAGAATTTAAAGCCATTACAACAAAAATTAAAGAAAGATGTAGAATACCAAGTTTGATAAGAAAGACCAAACACAAATACAAAAAATAAAATTATTATGTAAGAACCTACCTAAATTATATTTTTCGGATGAAAATAAAAATTTACTTATATAGTAGAATCGGACGCCAGTGAAAAAAAGTTATGGAGGAGTATTAAAATATAGGTATGGAGAAGAAAAACTAGAACATCATTGTAGATATTATTCGAAACATATACTAATGCGAAATAAAATGGGAAATAAATTTTAAGAAAGATGACTATAAAAATGCGGAGCTACATCGATCGGAAGACGGAAAAACCCTGAGCTTAAAACCCATAATGTTTGTTTAAATCTGGCTCCGGTACAAGCAAACAAGTTAATAATAAACAACATAAAAATGCAAACTTAAACCAGCTTATTCGCAAAACCATTTTACCCAAAAGACACTTAGACACATGTCCATAGAACCACAAACATCTACATAAGTTTGCAAAACTAAAACGAGAAAAAGACATATTAGAAAATATATACAAAATCAAACATTTTTAAATCTTTATCTACTACAACCCAAGAAACCAAGCCAAGATTATTTAACCCAAAAGTTACAAGGTTTGCCAACCTAGTAAGGACATGTTGTTAATTATTGTAATTTTTAGTACGCTATATGGAGCTACTATGCAAGAGACCGGCTAATGATTTATTATAGTCATATATATGATTGAATAAATTTTAGTTAAATAGAATTATTTATATTATTATGTTTAGGCGAGGAAAGCGTTTAGGGAGTAAACTCTTGTCCCAATGTATCTAATATGAATTTAACAAATAGGAAGGAATAATTTCGCATAATGAAGAACAGACTAGTCAATGATAAAAACTATAAAATGTTTACTTAAAGGTATAGAAATAATTGAATTAAGAAAATAATATTGAGAAAAATATTTAATTTCGAAGATATATTAAATCAAGAATGGTATGAAATAGATTTACAAGACTATATTTAGATAATGAAAGAATAGAATTACGATTTAGAAATAAATTCGGAATAAGATGAATTACGAATATTTACAATAGTTGAAAGAAATCAAATTACCAAGAAACCCAAGATATGTTATAAGAATATATCATAAATAATGATTAATGAATTTAGCACTACCAAAAATAATATTAAAGAGATATTAAGATTGAGACACTTCTTTTACGTAGTTTCCAAATTAAATATGACATGTTACTTCTTTTGATTATTGTAATTTATAGTACTTTTTATGTAAATTTTTAATAATATATGTTACTTCTCTTATCCTAATGTATGCAGCACAAATAGAATTTCAAGAGTCAATCAAATGTTGTTAATTATTAAGATTTACAATACTTTCTATGTAGTTTCCAAATTAAATAATACATGTTACTTCTTTTGTCCCATTTTATGTGATACAAATAGATTAATTTTATGAATTAATCAAATTTTTTATAAGAAATTGAATTTTTATATGTTTTTCAAAAATATTAAGTTGTCAATTATTATGATTTATAATATTTTTTACACAATTTTAAATATATAATTTTTTTAAAAAAATAAGACAAACAAATTAAAACGGAGGAAAAAATTAAAACAGTAGAAGTGTGGAACCACACAGGTGACCGCCACCTGTGTGGCTATCCACTCTTATAATTAAGTAGTAGATGACACAAATAGATTAATTTTATAAATTAATCAAAAAAATTATAAGAAATTGAATTTTTTTATATGCTTTTCAAAAATATTTTAAATTGTCAATTATCATGATTTATAATATTTTTTACACAATTTTAAATATATATTTTTTTAAAAAAATAAGACAAATAAATTAAAATAAAGGGAAAAGACAGTAGAAGCGTGGAACCACACAAGTGAAGTAGGCTGCTGACTGCCACTTGTGTGGTTATCCACACTTATAATTAAGTAGTAGAAATCTATATTTTTATTTATATACACGATATAATAATTTTCTATAAATACAATATTATATTTATACGTGTTTGTGAGTAGGTGGGGAGATGGGGAAGAGACGTGCACTAAGGTAGTAATTATTTAGTTTATTTTTTTCCTCTTTTTTTTTTTTATAAAAAAAAATAAAAATACTAATATAAATATATTCTTAATTCTTAATTTAAATTAAATTAATCTAAATATATACTTTATGTTTAATTTAATTATTATATAGACTACTGATTCAATACCATAGTTAAGTTTTACCAAATATGAAACTTTAAATATATTTTTTTCTTTTTAATATTATCCTAATATTTTGCTGCTTTTTCCTAAGAGTTGAGATACGGTTTTTTGAGAAAATCTTTTTTCACAGATTTAAAACACATTTAAAAATTAGATTAAATATATAACCATCATTGTCATTTAAAGGATAAATCACATAAATATGCTACATTAAGAAAATATTTACTACCTATGGCAATATAATTTTTCTAACTAAATATAACAATTTTTTTGAATTAAAAAAGTTGTACAGTTTATGTTAGCCTCTTTCTCTGCCTTTTTTCTCTTCCTCCTCTTTTCTTCTTTTTATTCTTCTTCTTCTCGTCTTTTTCTTTGCCATTCTTTCTCTTCCTCCTTTCTTCTTCTTTTTATTCTTCTTTTTCTTTGAATTTTTCATTTAAAGAAATATCTTCAAATAAGTTTTTACCTATATTTCACGATTTTTACCCAAAAACACGACGAGAAGAGGAACAAAAATATCAAAAATTTATATAAAATCATGTTTTCAAGCAGAAATTTCAAATCTCTAAAATTAGAGCAACAAGAATTCACCATTGATGGTCATTATAAAGCTTCAAATTTTGAATTAATTATTTGAATTTTACGAATTAGTAATTAATTTGGATAGATTGTTCCTACAAATAATTGAAAACGACGTTTGGAGTTTATAACTCAATTTCAAGAAAACTTTGGTTTATCATTGATTTTAGGAGAAATATTAGATTGAAGCTCGAAAAGGTAAAGTTTATAGAACTGTATCGCAATTGTATTAAAGTTGTATTAGATATGTTTCATAATTATATTAAAATTGTATTAAAATCATGAACAATACATTTATAATACATATTGCAAACTTCACACCCTTTTTAGTGATATCAACCAAAATAGTTATATAACACACTTGTAATACATTTATAATATAATATAGGCACGATGCATTTGTAATTCATATTGCAAACATCGCTTTTTTTTTCTAAGTGATACAAATCAAAATAATTTATAAGATATATAGAATACATGTTTTATTCATGAATAATACATTTATAAGTAATACATATTGCGCACTTCACTTCTTTCTTAGTGATACCAACAAGAATAATTTAGGTAACACACTAATAATACATTTATAAGACATGCACAATACATTTTTAATACATATTGTTACCGTCACTCATTTTCTTTGTGATCAAAATAATTTATAAGACACATATAATATAAGTTTTATTCATGAGAAATACATTTATAATACATATATATTGCAACCGTCACTTAGTTTCTTAGTGATACAAATCAAAATAATTTATAAGACACATATAATATAAATTTTATTCGTGAACAATACATTTTTAATACATATTGCAAACTTTACTCTATTCTTAGTGATACCAACCAAATGATTTAGGTAGCACACTTATTATACATTTATAATACATGCACACTATATTTCTAATACATATTGCAAACATCACTCATGTTCTTAATGATACAAACCAAAATAATTTATAAGAAACATAAAATACATGTTTTATTCATGAATAACACAAGTTTAATTCAATTTATAGATTATTGTCTTGTCTTTCGTTAGTTACGTTTTTCATTTATTCTTAATTCTCGCTTCTACAACTTTAATATTGTGTAATACACTTTTAATGCAAATTTAATTCATTTTGAAGTTTATTATATGTTACTAGTAGATTACTTGTTTAATTCATTATTGATATAAGTTTAATTCATTGTATATATCATGGCTAGTCTTTCATTAGTTACTTTTTATATTCATGCTTAATTCTCTCTTCTAATTCAACTTTAATATTTGTGTAATACACTTTTAAATACAAGTTAATTCATTTTGCAGTTTATTGGTTGATTTGTTAGGATTGAATTACTTGTTTAATTCACTATTGATACAAGTTTTATTCAGTTTACATATCACATAATGCTCTTTCGTTTGCTACATTTTCCATTCATGTTTAATTCAACTTTAATATGTGTGTAATACATTTTAATTCAAGTTTAATTCATTTGTGATTTATTATGTTTCTTCATTTGTTACGATTAAATTACTTGTCTAATTAATTATTGATACAAGTTCTATTCAGTCTACGAATCATTGACTGCTCATTCATTTGCTAAATTTTGTATTCGTGTTTATTTCTCTTCTAATTCAATTTTAATCTGTGTATAATACATTTTTAATTCAAGTTTAATTCATTTTGTAGTTTATTGGTGATGCTTCGAAACAAAAAAAATGATTAATTTGACCGTATTGGTTTACTTCAATTTATAAGACATGTATAATACATATTTTATTCATTAAGAACATAAGCTCAGAAATTATAGTGATTGACAACTTAATTTCCAGGGACAAATAGAGAAAGAATGAACTCAGGGATTTATTCTCCCTTTTAGAGGCATAACGAACTGAACGTATGGCTGAAGATTGTGGATCTTTCAATTATAATATTAAAAAATTGACACCTTGCACATGGAGGCAAAAAAAGAGAGAAAGAGGGGACAGATAAAAAGGAGAAAGAGGCGAGACAAAAAACAGAAATCTAATAAAATACATAGTATTGTTATATATTGTTATAAATGGTAATAAATAGAGAGTATATTTAAAATAAGTAATTATTTTTTAAAATGGATTCACCCAAGTAATTATTCCTTTAAAAATTGTCAAAATTTTAAATTTTAGAAACAAAATGTAAATAATTAAAATAACAATAAGAAACTGTAAATAATTTAAGTAACTATAAAAAAATTGTTAAAAAAAAACTATCAAAAACTGATTATTTTTTATAAAAAATATATAAAAATTTAGGAAAAATTACAAAAATCCCACCTTTTAGTTTACTTATTACCATATCCCCTATAAGTTTTACAAATCTCCAAAATCCCTCATTTTCGCACATCAAATTAGTGTATCATGTATAAAATGTAATGTATCTTACTTAAGGATTAATGTATCTCGCGCATCAAATTAATTATCAGCGCTTATATTATTGTATCCATTTGAGGAATTTCTGTAATTATAAACTTTTAAGGGATAGATTGTAATTTTACCTAAAAGTACGTGATTTCTGTAATTTGCCCAAAATTTAAAACAAATAATAACTAACTTTGTCCTAAAACTTCTCCTGCGTTGTCATTAGGCTTAATCCAAGGGTAAACTTTATTTCTTTTAATTATATATGGATATAGTTATTTACAAGCATTAATAGAAGTTACAATGCAATAAAAAACTAAAAATGTTCTTATTATATTTTATTGAAATATATGGACAAATGTATTATCATTTTCTTTTCGAGTTCTACTTAAGAAAAGAGCATGCTAACCAAGTACTAATTAACTTTTATCATTAGCATTATAGTCTATATAGAATAAATATTAGACACCTAACTTTATTCACCCTAAACTTGTGAACCAACTCCATCTTTATCAGAAAAATACAAGATAATGCTATCAGCAGGCCTCAATTAACTAGAGGCAATTTGAATGATTATATACACCACATTATATGGCTATCAGCATCATGTCTTCTGCAATTTTTCTATCTTACAATAATAATTCACAAGTATATAGTACTTTTTGGTGTTCTACAACCAAGGTTCATGCCTGGTTTGAGTTGATATTGTACAGAATTGATACATGAGGTTAGCCTAAGATAATGTTGCATCTGCATGATCATCATTAGTATGTATAATAGGCCTTCTAACATCATCAAACAATAAGCTATGTCCTCTGCCATAAAATATGTATATGATAACTCCCACACCAAGCCATATCAAAACACGTATCCACGTTTGAGCTCTGCAGTTAGCATTTTTAGTAATTCGCATGCATATTTGACAAGTTCACTAGTTCTTAAGATAAGGAAAGGAATATGAGGACTTACCCAATATTTAATAACAAGTATGTATTTATAAGAACACTGGCTACAGGTAGGAAAGGCACAAATGGACACATGAAACCTGAAAAAGACAACAGATTGGAAATACTTCAATGACATTGTGATGCACTTTTAGGACAAAAACCAGTCATTTAGCTAATCAGTGGAGTAGAGAGCAAAATAATAAGAGAATTCATGTCCAAATTCTTTAGTATGCTCTCTCTACTCATAATGCTTGTTTGATATGAAGCAAGGGGAGCTTGAAATACATTTAAAAGTGTGAGATATTTTTGAAATAGAACCAAGTTAAAAACTTCTTTCCAGCAGGATGCACTGCAAACAATCATACTTCGTATTTTTTTCTTAACAAGCACTGTATTGTGTTGTTTGGACCACAAGTTTCAAAAGTCTTTTTTTTCTTAAACACTGTGCCAAGTCAAAGGGTGCCACATAAAATGGGACGGAGCAAGTATTATTTAACACAATTAAGTTCCATATCATAAAAACATATTTTATCTAGTATAACTGAAGCCTGTTTCTCCGGTAGACTACAGATATTTCCAAGTAAAGGAGTTATGCATGTTCATACAGTGAGTGACATGTAATAATGACTGCAAATATTACAGAACTTTAGCAATACCTCCTGATTTCGTGAAACTCTCTTTAGTGCCAGCTTGATCGATAGAATTGAGCATAGTCAAACAGCAGATTACAAGCATACCACCGATTCCACTCAATATAAAGCACAGAATGCTGACACAGTGAGCAATTTATAGGGTTAAAGATACCAGATGTGGGCAAAAACTGAAGAGCTGTAAAACAGA
The DNA here is from genome assembly GCA_029007595.1 of Solanum commersonii. Taxonomy (NCBI): domain Eukaryota; kingdom Viridiplantae; phylum Streptophyta; class Magnoliopsida; order Solanales; family Solanaceae; genus Solanum; species Solanum commersonii. The sequence continues at coordinate 77,508 of JAJTWQ010000051.1, forward strand.
GAACGTTATGTAACAAAAACACTTAATCCGGCAAGATGAATAAACTCTAAGGAAAATATTATGCAGCCATCAGAAATCAACTCTTAAGCTTGAGTACAGCTTTGTTCACCTATATAGGTAATAGTATTCCAACACCCCATAATCTACGATCATGTCTTATTAGATATGATTAAAGCATCTTATAAACTTCTGTTGATTTGTGAATAGCCGATTATGATCAACTGTGATAAAATTGGATTTGTTGGATCTACATGGATTTATCAGATTTGCTAGGTTGTGAAGTATTCTAGAAAATAAAATCAGGCAGAAATCATCCCTTGAAACTCAAATCTCCTAGAAATAAGAGACTAGCTTTCTAATCTTTTTTTCTCTTTTCTATAAGTTTTTACCTCTACAGATGAATAGAATAGAGCATTTTTGGTATCAAAACTGACATGATATGAGAGCAACTTTGTCTTGTGCTGTTGAAACTGCATTTGTTGGGCAACGCCACTCAGCAACATCAATAAGTCTAGAGTTATGCTAACGAAGTTCCAGCTGAGACAATGATGAACCAAGGCGATGATTCCTCATTTGTACTTTCTCATAGGCTGATCAGCAAGAATTATTTGGAATCGGTGCAATCTGTCCATTTGGTAATTGATGGTCGAGGGAAACTTGAGCACCTAACTGGAAAGATAAGAAAAACGGAACCAGCAGACCTAAAGATGAATGCCGGGAGGTCAGAAAACTCATTGGTGATTGCTTGTCTGCTCAACTTCATGGAACCTGCTATAGCCTATTGTAACACCCCGCAAATTCTAAGCTAATGCCCAAATCATTCTCCATATGCGTATAGGCCTGAACCCCATGATTTCTACTTGTGCATAAGTGTTGAGGTCAATTCTTTAGTATGGGAATAGCTTTGGAGGTAAATTAAGATTAGAAAAATCCTCTAGCACAAAGTTGAATTGAAAGCTTCTTTACGATTGAGTTTTGGTACAAGTTTTTACTTGGGTAAAACTTTAAAAGAGTATATCTCCTAGAATATGAATAGTTATGTGTCCCAATCCATACCAAATTAAAAGTCGTTGAGTCTTCTTTCCAATGCCACCCACCGTTCGTAAATTCAAGTCCGGAGGAAAAAGTTATGATCGTTTTACCGGAGACTCTCCAATCAAAGTACAAGTCATAGTTTGATAGTACGACTCGTACTTTAGGGTATTTTTCTTACCTTCCTAAACCTAAACCACGACATTTTAGCACCAGGGAAGTATAAGATTAAGCACTCAATATCTCTGTTATTCTACGCACTCAACTCCCCAAACTCAAAATACATCTCAAGAAAGGCTAAGTCTAAGGTTTCAAGCTTTCTAATCAAGTTCCTCTTAAGAACTCTTGTTCTCTCAGGTATGAAAGATTCCAATTAGGGGTACTTTGGTAGAGTGTATTAATCAAAATAATGTATGCATTAGCTCTGGCCTCTGTGTATTAGTAATATCTTGTTTGGTACACTATTTTATGCTATGTATAACTAATGCTTGCACAGTTATACACTGTATTGTGTATTAAGGTGTGTATTACTAATGCCATGGATTTCTAGGTATGAGTAATACAAGGGGAGTTAATGCATCAATTAGCATGGTTAAAGACTCAATTATCCCTCAAAAATAATTTAAAAAAAAAAAAAATTATCCCTCGAAACCTTTTTACATCTTTTCCACCATGATTGTGGAGGGCGTCTTTGTAAATAAATATTCTTATGCAGTACAAGCTATTTTTAATACACCAAACCGAATAACGCATGAGAAATAATTTATGTATGATTAATGCAAGCATTATCAATATACTCTATTTAGCACTATTTTTATACACCCTACCAAATGACACCTTAGAGTATCCTTTCACTCTCATGCCAAAGTTGTAATTTCTTTCAAAGATTACTACAAAATTCTTAGAATCCAAGGTAGGGTTTTACTCAAATTATGCAATTCCACCATAAGCTTTTCTTCTTAATTTATGTACTTGATTTTAAAACCTAATTGAGCCAGCTTAGCACGATTTCTACAGTTTCTTTCTGTGAGAAATATAAGAGAAAAATATTATTGAATTGTTATTGTTGTCTACATTATTACATTGAGACTCTATTTATAGACACTAGAATACAATCCTTTACCAAGTAGGATACTATTTACTATTCCTATTTCTATTTGTATTCCTATTACTATTCCTATTCTAAATAGGATTGTATAAACCTATTCTTATTCTAATAGGATTGTATAAACCTTATCCTATTCTAATAGGATTGTATAAACCTTATCCTATTCTAATAGGATTGTATAACTTATTCCTATTCTAACCAAGCATGAAAATCAGTAACATGCAGATTTCAATTTCAGTATAGATTATTTGAAAATCTCATACTTGAGACAGACAAATAGTTTATCTATTTATGAGCATATTAGTATATACAAATTATTTTGGGAGGATTATTTAGCACCGAGAGGACACGCATTCAGAAAACCATGCCCCTAACTACGTGCCACTGTAGAATCTGAGCACACCATGAGGCGGTCAACTTCTTTATGCCCAAGAAGCTCAATAGCGAATCCACATTAGATAGATAGGTTTTGTACCCTAGTAAGGTATAGGGCAACTCTCTCAACTGAAATTATATGTTGAACAACATGAGCTTACAAGGTATATGTCGATTGTAAGAAGCTCCCCACTTATAGTATCATTATTTTATTACACTTTAATTTTCAGCATGATTTCTCAGATTAGTAGTTTAGATGTATTTTAAGTTCAGAGCAATAGAAATAGATTTACTTTTACATACTTTTAAAGCAAATTCCTATATTATCTTTATACATCGGTTTTAAGATGTTCCTTAATCTATTTCATGTATTCATGATTATTGCAACTCATCAGTCTTTGAAAGCATGTTGTTACCAGAAATGATATATGCTTAGTGTCACCCTATATATTCAATACATTGACTACATTCCACGTACTGACCACATATTTTTCTCTGTGTTGCATCCTATTATGATGTAGATTCAAACGTTCGCTCTCAGACTCGTGGCTAGACAGGTTACAGCACTTTCAATCTGCAATTGGTGAGTCCTCATTCAAGAACTTCATAGAGTAGTCAGTAGTTAGGTTTTTACCTTAGACAGTACTTGCTTTGAACGTAGATGGGGGGACATGTCCCGACAATATTTATTTCATTCCAAACAATAGAGGCTTACAATCAGACATTAGTTGTTCAGTAATTTTCCATGCATACGATGTTATTTCAATGTCTTAAATTTAAGCATCTTTTAGTTAGTCATGTTTCAACTTCCTCTTGCATTATATAAAAGGTTCAGTTATTTGTTAGCAGCATGCCAATACCAGGGGTTTGCTTGAGGTCACTTGTAATCCTAAGTGCCCATCACACCTAGGGAGAAGACTTTGGTCGTAACTGTTATAGAATGTATATAGACTTAATCTTAGTAATATACATAGCTATATATAGGCAGCAGATTTATAGGGGTCACTGCAAATCTGTAGGAATCACTCTTTATTTCTTTCCTTAGTTAGCACCTTATGTATTGTATTTATTCACTGTTCACCTACTGGAATAAGACAACATCTTCCATTCAATTACATGGTATCAGAGCCAATAGGCTTGTGTCGTTTTGGCTGTGTTATGAAAGAAGTTTGGATTTCTATTCCACTGATTTAAAGTGGTCAGTCTGTGTTATCACCACCACAGAAGGAGGCGGAGTACATTTTTCGGCCAAACCAGTCTTCACTGGCATCTGGTTTTGAAGCAAGTGGCTATCACGCATCGGTCATATAGTCTTTTGTTCATCACGCGCTGGCATGTGAAGGTGCATGTCTGGCTGAATTGATTGGGTTTTAATTTACGGCATTGACACGTATTTCTGGCGAATCGCAGGTCTGTTCTGGTGTTAAAATACGGTCTGGAAAGTTTGTTTGTCACTTCTCAGGCTGTTCTGGTGTTAAAATACGATCTGGAAAGTTTGTTCGTCACTTCCAGGTTCATTTCTATTCGGCTACACTGAATCTGGTTTGTGATTTGTGGTTCTATGGCTGCTAGCTTCTACTTCAGTTCGGATAATTGGTGTTGTTTGGTCATAAGTTGTGGTTCAGGATTTCTTTCTCTCAACTACTTGCTTGGATATTTGATTGTTCATTACTTGCTCTTGTCTACTGGTAAAGTACTCAAATTCTTTATTTTGGGTGGACAATTGATTTCTTAGTTGATAAAATCATTTTTAGAATTTGTTCATCAGTGTTTGTGGTCACATACATGCTTCTGGTTATATTTTCTATTGATGAGTTCATGTGCTGCTAAAATATTTGGAGAGAATGACTGAAATTGTGGCTCCTATGTCTTCGGATAAAAGAACTTTGGTTTCGGCGGAAGAGTTTGCAAAATTCTCACAATATCAGAAATTACAAAAAAGAATCTATTTCAGTTACTACCCTTGTTGAGTCAGGAAAAGATATAAGACAACATGTCTTATATCCTCTTCGAATAAATGGGTGATCGATTCAGGTGCCATAGATCACATGACAGGTAATCCTTATATATATTCTAGCTTTCGATCACACGGAGAACTCTCTCCTGTGACGGTTGTTGATGGTTCAAATCTATAATATTATAGGATCTGGGACTGTAAAATCAACTTCTCCCATTACCTTGTCATATGTATTAGGTCTACCAAAGTTAGCCTTTAATTTGATGATGGTTAGTAAGCTTACCAGAGACCTAAACTGTTATATCTCATTCTTTCCCGATCATTGTTTGTTTTGTGATCTGAAGACAAATAAAGTTATTGGTAAAGGACATGCATCTAATAGTCTCTACATTCTTGATGAATATTGGGCCTCGATTTGCTGCCTACTCTTGTGTCATGTCTCCATTCGAGGCACATTGTCGATTAGGACATCCTTCTTTGCCTATGTTGAAGAAGCTCTATCCTCAGTTTCAGAATATTCCTTCACTAGATTGTGAGTCATGTCAATATGCCAAACACCATCGTAGCTCAACAAATCCAAGGGTTAATAAGCGAGTGGAGTCAATTTTTGAGTTAGTTCATTCAGATGTTTGGGGACCATCACCTGTTGTTTCCAAAACCGGACATAAGTATTTTGTCACATTTGTGGATGATTTCTCTCGAATGACTTGGATTTATTTTATGAAGAGTCGTTCTGAAGTGTTTACTCACGTTTATGCTTTTTGTGCTGAAGTCAAAACTCAGTTCAATACTTCAGTGCATATTCTAAGGAGTGATAATGCTAAAGAATATATGTCAGAATTGTTTCAGTCCTACACGAGACAACATGGTATTCTCCATCAAACTTCATGTGTTGATACACCCTCTCAAAATGGAGTTGCTAAGAGAAAGAATAGGCACCTACTTGAGACAACTCGAGCACTTCTGTTCCAAATGAAGGTTCCTAAACAATTTTGGGTTGATGCAGTCTCTACAACTTGTTTTTTTATTAATCGCATGCCATCGACTGTTCTTGTTGGTAATGTGCCTTACAATGTTCTTTTTTCAAACAAGTCACTATTTCCGGTGGAGCCTAAGGTATTTGGAAGCATGTGTTATGTTCGAGATGTTTGGCCATCTGTTACCAAGTTGGACCCCAAGGCATTAAAGTGTGTTTTCTTGGGTTATTCACGCCTTCAGAAGGGGTATCAATGTTATTCTACTGAGCTTGGTAAATACTTGGTGTCAAATGATGTGGTATTTTCAGAGACTACACCATTCTTCTATGCACCTCCCATTTCTACAACTCAAGAGGAGGAAGATGAGTGGTTAGTCTATCAGGTTACTCGTGTTGTGACAGAACAATCAAATAATGTTCTTCAATCTCCTAGCTCCCCTATTGAACACCAATTGACTATTGGACCTACAACTGCTCCAGCAAGACCACCAATTGTTCAAGTTTATTCGAGGAGACGAGAAATCGATGATACATGTTTTGCACCGGTTCCTCTGTTATCAAATCTTTCTTCACCCGTCATTGAGAGAATTTGGATCTCCCTATTGCTCTTCGCAAAGGTAAAAGGGCTTGTCAATCCACATATCCCATTGTTAATTTTGTTTCCTATGACCACTTATCCTCTATGTCGAGGTCCTTGGTTGCTTCTTTAGACTCCATCTATATACCCAAAACAATGAAGGAAGCTTTGAACCATACTAGATGGTATGATGCGATGCTTGAGGAAATACATGCCTTAGAGGAAAATCACACGTGGGATTTGGTGGATTTACCTAGCACGAAGAAACCAGTGGGATGTAAGTGGGTGTTCACAGTTAAAGTAAATCCAGATGGTTCTATGGCAAGACATAAGGCTAGGCTTGTGGCTAAAGGGTATGCTCGAACCTATGTAGTGGATTATTCAGACACTTTCTCTCCAATTGCGAAACTTACTTTAGTCCGCTTGTTCATTTCTCTAGCTGCTTCTAAGAATTGTCCTTCTGAGAATTGGCCTTTACATCAATTGGATATCAAAAATGCATTCCTTCATGGTGATCTTCAAGAGGAAGTATATATGGAGTAACCACCTGGTTTTGTTGCTCAAGGGGAGTATGGGAGAGTCTGTTATTTGAAGAAGTCCTTGTATGGCTTGAAACAGAGTCCCCGAACTTGGTTTGGGAAGTTCAGTGAGGTAGTCCTGGAGTTTGGGATGAAAATGAGCAAATGTGATCACTCAATCTTCTACTGACAATCAACAATTAGCAAGATGCACTATCCTGCTGGTTGTGTATGTTGATGACATTGTCATCACAGGAAGTGATTATGCGGGGATCTCTTCCCTCAATCCTTCATGCATACTAGGTTTCATACGAAAGACTTGGGTCAGTTGAAATACTTTTTGGGTATAGAGGTAAATAGAAACAAGAAGGGAATTCTTTTGTCTCAGAGAAAGTATATTCTTGATCTTCTTGTAGACACTGGAAAGTTGGTAGCTAAACCTTGCAGTACTACAATGGTTCCCAACGTGCAACTTATGAAAGATGACGACGACCCCTTTGATGATCCTGAGAGATACAGGAGGTTAGTTGGAAAGTTAAACTACCTTGTTGTGACTCGTCCAAACATTGCTTTTGCAGCAAGTGTTGTTAGCCAGTTCATGTCCTCGCCTACAGTCAAACACTGGACAGCTTTGCAACAGATTTTCTGTTACTTGAAAGGAGCCCCTGGTCTTTGGGATATTATATAGCAATCACGGTCATACTCGTGTTGAGTGTTTTGCAGATGCTGACTATGCTAGATCCAAAATTGACAAGAGATACAAGCTATTGTGTCTTTGTTGGAGGGAACCTAGTTTCATGGAGGAGTAAGAAGCAAAGTGTTGTATCTCGATCCAGTGCAGAATCTGAGTACAGAGCTATGTCACAGTCTACATGTGAGATTGTGTGAATATATAATCTTCTAACTGAAATTGGGTTGGAATATCATACACCAGCAAAACTTTGGTGTGATAATCAAGTTGCCCTGTATATTGCCTCAAATCCGGTGTATCATGAAAGAACTAAACACATTGAGGTTGACTGTCATTTTATTCGTGAAAAGATTCAGGAAAACTTGATTTCCACCAGCTACGTGAAGACAGGAGAGCAAGTAGTTGATTTGCTCACAAAGGCATTGAATGGAACTCGAGTTGATTATCTTTGTAACAAGTTGGGCATGATCAACATATATGCTCCAGCTTGAGGGGGAGTGTTATAGAATGTATATAGACTTAGTAATATACATAGCTATATATAGGCAGCAGATTTATAGGGATTACTGCAGATCTGTAGGAATCACTTTTTATTTCTTTCCTTAGTTAGCACCTTATGTATTGTATTTATTCACTGTTCACCTAGTGGAATAAGACAGCATCTTCCATTCAATTACAATAACAAACTTAGTAATAGAGCCTTAGGTTAAAGTGTCCTAGGATGTCTCAAAAGCCACATTCAGTAAAGTCCTTTTTATGGGTGTGAAGCGCGACACTTACACGGAGGAGGCTACAAGATGTTTAGGAAATATTACCCTTCTTTCATGCTCTCAGTCGTGCGATTGAGTTCCAACTCTATTTACCTCATCTAATTCGTGGTTATACGTGTTTCAGATCATGCCTCCAAGAAGAGTCGTCGGTCATACAATGCAAACCAAAAACAGAGCATGTCCTACTAAATAGTAAGAATCCTCAAGTGCCACTAGTGCCAGCCAGACCAAAGGTCCCAATGCACCTGTTGATTAGCCACTTCATGTTGATGTTACTAATGCTAAGTTTCATAACGCCACTCAGATGCTTTCTCAAGCGATGACAACCCAGGTTGACCGTCAGAGAGCAGCAGGGTGGTCTAGACACTTCCAACATCTGTGAATTTTTCTCAAGATGAATTCACCTGAGTTCGCAGGGTCAAAGCTTAATGAGGATACAAAAAACTTTATTAATGAGGTTCAGAAGATCTATTCAGGTGATGCATGTTGGTGACACAAGTGTTGAGCTTGCCTTTTACTAGCTTAAGGATGTTGCAAGAATATGGTTAGATCAGCATAAGAAAAGTACAGGCGAAAATGATACACCTCCAGGTTAGGTTGTTTTTGAAGATGCCTTCTTGGGACATTTCTTTCCTCCAGAGTTGAGGGAGGCCAAGACCCAAGAGTTCCTCAATATGGAGCAGGGTTCTATGAACGTTGTGGAATAAGATTGTTGACTAATTTCATTATATTTTTCTATGTCATATAAATGGCTTTATATATAAATAAGAGATTGTGAAATAGAATAACCTAAATCCCATGAAATCTGGGATTATACATAATCATATATTTTACATTAAGAGAAAGAATCAGAGATATGATATTCTAGATTACCACAATTATCCTAAGATCTTAGAGGATCATATCTTGATATGAAGAATATCTTCCCATCTTAGAGGATCATATCTTGATATCAAGAATATCTTCTGGAAATCCTCTATCTGCCAACAAACATACATAAGTACAACCTTAAGTTCACTCAATTGTCTGGCTATGCTCCAAATATGGTGGCTGGTATGAGGAATAAGATGAGCTTGTTTATGTACGTACTCTCCCATCTTTTGAACAATGAGGGTAGTGAAGCGATGTTGATTGGGGATATGGACATAATAGCTAGACTAATGATCAATGTGCAACAGGTTAAGGAAGATGAGCTGAAGAAAAGGGATGAGTTTCAAAACAAGAGGGCCAGAACATCAAATCACGAGTTCAACCAATAGAGGACCAGAAATAGAAATCAATCATCCTTTCAGCAAAAGGTCATTTGGACCAGTTCCATCTTCAACCAGCACACCAGTACCCAGACCTAAGAATGATCAGAAAGGAAGAGAGTTTGGCTCTCGATCTCAAGGCAATGTTGATAGAGGGTACAACCTTACCCTATTTGCAATAAGTGTGGTAAAAATCATCCCAATGAATGTCTTTATGGAAGAGAGGGTTGCTACAGATGTGGTCAAACTAGGTCATATGCTTAAGGATTGCCCCTAACCGAGGCAAGAAGATGGGGGTAACAAAACTCTGTCCACTACACCATTAACTCCACCAAGCCAAAACGTTCAAAAAGGCACCACTTCTGGTGAAAATGGTAGTCGGAATCACTTCTATGCCTTGTTTTTTCGTCGGGATTAGGAGAGCTCCCCAGATGTTGACACTGGTATGTTAAAAGTTTTCTCCCTCGATGTTTATGCTTTATTAGACTCCAGAGCTACTTTGTCCTTTGTAACTCCTTATATTGCTATAAATTCGGATTCAGTCTCGAAAAAATCTAAGAACCCTTCCGCATTTCTACTCCATTTGGAGAGTCAGTTTTTGCTAAATGAATTTATAAAAGTTGCATTGTTTCAGTCCTTTATAAAGATACCACAACATATCTAGTAGAGTTAGATATGGTAGACTTCGATGTTATCCTAGGTATGGGTGGGTTGTATTCTTGCTATGCCTTAGTTGAATATGGAATCAAAGTTGTAAAGTTTCATTTTTGTGATGAGCTAATCTTCGAGTGGAAAGATAGTTTTATTGTGGCTAAGGGTTTTTTCATTTCATATCTTAAGCCGCAGTGTTGTGAAAGGCGCTCGCCTTTCGCCAAAGGTGATAAGCTGAGGCGAGACGAGGCCCTCACGCCTTTTCATAGTGTGGCGAGGCGAAGTGAGAAAGGCGACGTAAGGCGCCAATATGGCGATGGCGAGGCGAAGCGGCGACTTTTTTTTAAAAAAAATTAATTAAGGTCTGACTTAATAATATTAGTCAAAATTAGGTTTTTTTTCAAACTTTCATCAGTCGCGACTTCTTCTCCTGTTCTCCAGTCAATCGTCCTCTTCTCCTTCGCGCGAGTCTGCTGCAATGTATGACCTCTCTTTTTTCTTCTTCTTTTAAGTTTTTCTCAAATCTCGACCTCTTCTTCTTCTTCAATTCTCTTCTTGACTTCTTTTTCTTCTCTTCTTTTCTTCTTTTCTTCTTTTCTTCTTTTCTTCTTTTCTTCAGTTTCTTGTTGCTGAACCCAGGATTGTGAATCGGGCTGAGACTGCTGCTCACTGCTCTGTTTTTTATGCTCTGTTTTGTTCACTGTCACTGCTGACTGCTGTCTCTATTTAAATTATTTTTTTTAAAATAAAAATTTGTATTTAGAATAAGGAGGGGTATTTAGGATCTCTACCATCTTCTAAGAATAGACTTTTAGAGTTCTAGTATTGCTTGTCAATTGTCTTCTGAATTATTGGGTCTTTAAAGTTCTAGACTTTTAGTATCTAGTAAGTAGTATCTACTATTAGTTTTTGAATTGAATTATTTGCTAATATATGTTATTGCTATTGAGATTTTGGATATTTATATATGCAATTAAATATTTTTAATTTTTGGTATTAATTGGCGCCTCATTTCAAAAAGGCGAGCGCCTCGCCGTGAGGTGAGGCGAGGTAGGCCCTTGTCGCCTTTTGCCGTCCAAAACACTGTCTTAAGGCTAGGAAGATGGTCTCTAAGGGTTATATCTACCATGTAGTCCGGGTTAAGGATTCTAACTCCAACACCCCATTTCTTCCTATACACATCCCATCTTTGTTCCATCATATAGAATGACTCCAATTGAGTTAAAAGAGTTGAAAGACCTCTTAGATAAGGGATTCATCAGACCTAGTGTTTCCCCGTGGGGTGCCCCAGTTCTTTCCGTCCCAGTCCTTTTCGTGCATAAGAAAGATGGTTCGCTCAGAATGTTTATCGAATACTGCCAGCTAAATAAGACACAAATTAAGAATAAGTATCCTCTCCCCATAATTGACGACATGTTCGACTAGTTTCAGGGTGTCACTTGTTTATCTAAAATTGATCTAAGATCTGGATACCATCAATTGTAGGTTAAAGAGTGTGACATTACAAAGGCAACTTTCCAAACTCGGTATGGTAACTATGAGTTTTTTATGTCATTTGGACTAACCAATGCTCCTGCAACTTTTATGGACCTCATGAACAGAGTGTTCAAACAGTACCTCAACATGTTTGTTATTATCTTCATAGATGATATTTTGATTTACTCCCGTAGTGAGGAAATTCATGTTGATCACCTCTGATTGTTCTTCAAACTCTCAGGGATAGATAGGTGTTCATTAAGTTCTAAGTGCAAAATTTGATTGAGATCAATTGCATTTCTTGTGCTTGTTTCTAGTGAGGGTAATCAGGTTGATTCTCAAAAGATTGAGGCAATGAAGAATTGGCCTAGGCCCATTAACCCCAATAGACATTAGGAATTTTTTGGGTTTAGCTAGTTACTACAAAAAGTTTGTTGAGGGGTTCTTATCTATTGCTGCTCCGTTGTCCAAATTGACACAAAAGAAGGCCAGATTCCAATGGCCTGAGGTTTGTGAGAAGAGCTTTCAAGAGTTGAAGGCTTGATTGACTTGTGCTCTAGTTTTTACTTTGCAAGTGGGTACAAACGGTTTTGTGTTTTATAGTGATGCTTTTAGAGTTGGTCTTGATTGTGTTTTGATGCAGAATAGAAGGGTCATTGCTTATGATTCTACACAACTTAAGGTTCATGAGAACTACCCCACTCATGACCTTGAATTAGCAGTCGTGGTGTTTGAATTGAAAATTTGGCGTCATTACCTTTATAGTGTGCATGTCTATGTTTTCACAGATCATAAGAGCCTACAGTATGTCTTCAATTAGAAAGAGTTGAATCTTCAGCAGAGAAGATGAGTTGAGCTTCCCAATGATTATGACATGAGTGTGTTTTACCATCCGGGTAAAGCAAAATGGTGTTGTTGATGCTCTTAGTAGGTTGTACTTGGGAGTATTGCTCATAAAGAAGAAAGTAAGAAATAGCTTGCGAAGGAGGTGCATAGACTTGCACGTTTGGGAGTTCGTCTCACGAATTCCAATGATGGTTATTTGATAGTGTAGAATGGTTTTGAGTCGTCACTAGTGATTGAAGTGAAGGGAGAAGCAAGATAGTGATCTCATATTGCTTTCGTTGAAAAGTAGAAAGTTGAAGTTTTCTCTCTTGGGTAAAATATTCTTCGGTATCGAGGTAGGTTGTGTGTTCCAGATGTGGACAGCTTGAGAGATCAGATTTTGACAGAGGCTCACAGTCTCAGATACTTTGTTCATCTAGGTTCCACCAAGATATACCGTGATTTGAGAAAAGTTTTCTGGTGGAATGGTATGAAAAAAGACATTGTTGATTTTGTAGCAAAGTGTCAAAACTGTCAGCAAATGAAGGTTGAACATCAACGTCCTGGTGGTATGGCAAAAGAGGGAGATGATTACATAACAGGCCTATTGAAACTTCCGATCCATTCACCTTGAGAGAAGATAAAGTAATTCTCTTGAGGCTTTTATTTCAATGTCCACCCGGGTAAAGAGAAACCTCATTAGGTATATCAATTCTATTGAGGCTCATAAGGTTATAAAGATGGGAAAACTACAAAAATTGGACCCATTAGGCAAAGTATTTACCTGAATTGGACTCAACCCAATATATTTATTCTGATTGCCAAACTATTTACCCGAGTCCCGACTGTCCGCTTGTTCAATTCATTGAACCACTGCTTCTTTTCATCCTTGATACCATCGAAGTATATATACTCTAATGGTATCAAGCAGTAATTGAGCAGTCCTTTCACTGCAACACTGCATGTTCCTCCTTGATGCCATCAGAGTATATATATACTCTAATATCAAGGAGTAACCGAGTAATGTTTTTATTGAAGCCAATATATTTCTCCTTTTTTTCTCATTTTTTGCTCTATGCGATCACTTTATATTAAAGTAAATATGTACATTAAAGCTAGATATTATGCAGTTTGACTTTAAAAAATTTGGTACATTTATTCATAAAAGAAATTTAATGATTAATATTACGTAGTTTGATTTTAAAATTTTCAGTACACCCATTCATCAATAAAAAAATTACTTATGCTATTCTTGAACACCCTTTGTGAAATTTCTAGCTCCACCACTGCACCTGTGTTACCACTCGACTAATAATCTAACGATTTCTTTCTACCCTTGGGATTGATTCTACCCATATTGGAACAGAAAAAGCGAAATCATCAACCACCATTGTCATCACCCACAGAACTTGATATGCCCACAGGCCAAGGAAGACCCATTCCTTCTGGCTTTTGGTCTCCAACTTGAATAAAGTGAGTGAGGTTTAATACAAAGACGTCCAATCTTTGCCAAGAACGTCCCTGACCGAAGCCCTTTAAACCATCATCATAAGGAAACAAAAGTTGCTGGATTATTCTCTACTGTTTGCTTTACCATGGGTTCATAATGTGGGACGAGCTTTCCAGGCTCCAAAGATGCTCCTAACCTGGGAAGTCATCCAAGCAGCATGGGCAAGGTGTAACGCCCGCAAATGGTCTATATCAGACAGCATTCCAGAATTTCTATAACCTTTGGATGATACATTAATTTTTTTGTGATCCATAAATTAGAGATTCAAGATGTTTCAGTCAGGAAGCCATCATATACTTCAATTTTTTTTATAACCACCATTATATGCTTTAATCTCAGAAGCAAAAAAATAATAATATAAGAACAGAACATTGTACATTAGTCTGACAATTATTTTATCGAAGACTTGAGAACTGAATTTCCTTACCTGGATAGACCTTCAGTTGAAATAGCAGCTACCACTACAAGAATTCCAAAGCATACCATGGTAATACTCCAAGCAGCAAGTTTTCTTCTCCTAAGTTTATCTTGAAAATATACAAAATTACGCACCACTAAAAGATATTGCTGAATCAACAGATTCTAAGAAATGATGATTTTATAGTAGCTTCAATTGTGATAAGAAATTCATTTCGAAAATGTAACTCGCAGAAAATTCATCTGAAATAGCATTTGTTTCTCAATCATAATTTGGATAAGCACCAACAATGCCCAGTCTTATGAGAAACATAGGAAACCATCCCTCAAGTAATCACGAGGACAACGGGAATATTGATGAATAAAGATGCTTTTAAAATGATGCTTTGCTGCTCATCTCTCTCTTTCCCTCCCCCCTCTTTTTTATAAATAACAATCATTTAATTAAATATGCGCAAAAACAATGCCAAGATTACAAGTGTTTAGCATCATTCTGTCAAGAAATTCATCAGCTATCTGCCTGATCAACAAAAAAGAAAAAAACATCAGCCAGGTATCCATAAAAGTAGGAACACATGCCCTTCTATCTATTGCTCTTTATAAGCGTTACAACTACTAAAGAAAGTCCTATAAGACCATCACACCCTTGAATACAATAACTTCCTAGGAGAAAAGCCCGATAACAGACTACTTACCAAAATATTGTTCACACTGCAAGTTAAAGGACCATGATATGGAGAGATGTCGGATCCTTCATCCTGAGTTTCGTCCAAGAAGGGAGGAGGAAGAAGCAAACGAGTATGCAAGAGACACTATTGAAGGGAAGAAACCTGTTGGAATAAGTAAATGCAGGCTAAGACACTAAAGTCAGGAAGGTTGTAGGGAACATAAATGAAAGACAAAGATGGAATGTGGAACACAGTAGAAGGAATAAAGGGAAGATCAGTGATACGATCCAAGAGGCAACTGTACAGAAAGGAAATATGGGAAGCAACAGACCCTCTAGAAAAGAAAATACATTTGGGGAAGGCGCAGAAACAAGGAATACCATTAGTTCATTGGAACCATGGGTTGAAGCTTCTTTTGGAAGGTAACAGGGGTCTTGGAATAATTAGGGGTGGGCATGAATCACTGAAAACCGAATCGGGATTTACCATACCGAAGTTTATTTGCCGTACTAGACCGAACTTTGGAAGTTTAGAATTTGGTATCTGTTTTTAGTTACTAATTATTACCAAATCCGAACTTCAGATATACCGAACCAAATACCAGACGCCCAATCCTAATGAATTGTTTACCATATATATGGGTGACATCATTGAATGATTTGAACATCTTGATTGACTTGTGATGCCAAATTCATAATGTTAAGTCCTGAGAGTGGAGATCGAACCTCCATATGTAATCTATCTAAAAGCTAACATGTCAAATGTTGGACAAACTATGAACATATCCTGTCAAAATATCTTCTCTTCAATACGCATACCAGATTACTGTACATAAGTTTGATTTTTACCAGACTCAAAGTTTGGCATTTGGTATCTACTTTCAATTAACTATTACCTAATTACTGAACCAAATACCAAGCGTCCACCCCTAGTAATGATGGAGGAGATATGGAGAATCACAGGCAATAGGAATGTGACTGTGGAACATGTGTGAAGAGAAGGAAATAAAATAGCTGATTATCTGGCTAATTTGGCTTTAGAACATTGAGATATAATGGCTCTTTCCAGGAGCTGGAAGTACAGGGGAGGAGGTTGATTAACACAGTAACAAGTTGAATGAGCCCTATCTAAGGGTTAGATCATGCAGAACATGAGAAGACTAAGCAATGGATGGAGAGACAGTTCACATAATCATTTTCAAATCCTATGGGAGGATAACATGGAGATCATTTTGATCACTAATATTGTTTCTGATTTGCAGGTATCCAGCAGAATTGGGAAAACCTTTTTTTTTATGACCGAAAAAGAAATGCCCTTCGGGGTGGCCCAGTGATTTGGGCTTGGGACTTCCATGTTGGAGGTCTCAAGTTCGAAACCCCTTGCCAATGAAAGCAAGGGGATTGCCTTCTGGGTCGAGCTCGTCGCACCAGACTTGCCTAGTGCGGGTTACCTCTCCTATGTGGTTTGCGAGCTATTGCATAAGAGCGGGGGTTTTACCCTGTGCACACCCAAAGGGTAGCGGCTACGGATTTCCCTTCTCATAAAAAATAAAAAAAAATTGATGATCGCAGAATTGGGAATCCTTGATGATCTTTCAATGTACAGTATCAATGTTCAATCTATTGAAAGATCTTTAGAGGGTGCAGTTAACAAGGATAGCATAGATCCTGTTACAGCATCGAAACAGGATTCCAGGCAACCAATAGTGATAATAACAGGAGAGTATATTGTTGATTGATACCAATAGCTTAATTATAGGAGTAGAATGATATTGTATTGAATGTAATTGATTATGTGATATTTTCTTTCCTTCTGTCGTCGTAGACTCATTGTATAAGTACCCATTCTCATGGGTTGTATATTCATCAAGAAAAACAATGAAATTTGTCCTTCTTCTTGAAAATCTTCATGGTATCAGAGTCCTTGCTGCCTTTTTTAGGTGAGTTATCTCCCTCGAAACACTAGGGTTCTGTTTTTATCAAAGAGGTTGAGTTTTCTCTATCTTGGTTGGTTGTCCGCAACACAATCTCCTTCCAGCTAGTTCCTTTTGAAGAAAAAAAATTCTGTTAGGGGCTGGAACATTCCAAGCCTATGGCTTCCAGTTTTAAATATTTTCCGATCACCAAAATTAGGGTTACAGTGCGGCAGCTAGCTTTCTGGTGACTTTTCCCGGAATCCTTTTCCGAATTTCAGGTCGTAAGCCTATTCCAAACTTCCCATCCAAGTTCCGGCAGATTCTGTTCGGGCAGATCAGGTATGGATCCCACACCCATGCCGGCACGGGTGCGGCACCGGAAGTGAAGAGTCCGAACAACTTAGATAAAGCCTGGTCTAGAAGACACTTCCCACACAATCCATAAGGAAATGAAGGTTAGCTCCTACACTTTGTTAGCATTATGCTTAGGGAAGAGAGTATAGGTAGATCAGAGAGAGCATCATCAAGAGGAAACTTAGGTTGTCTTGAGGAATCTTATAGATTCCTTCTGATGAGCACAAACATTGGCAAACGAGTTTATTTACATTCTTGTTGCTACATCTTTAGAAAAAAAAAGGAAAGAAAAAATAGAAAATAGAGAGACAATATAGAAGTGCCTGCACTTGGATACGCAAAGCACATTTTCAGTTTTCAAAGGGTTAGATGTCATATAACTAACAGAAAATATTTTCAGAAAAATACAGAGATCTTTTGGGGAGGAATAATGAACTTCTCTGAGAACCTTGAAAGGCTAGGTGGCAGACAAACTGAGATAAAAAGGACAAGCTTTCAAGCTAGAACTATCTAATAAGGCAAGACAAGTTCTCTCCTACAGATAACTTTATAATAAAATGAATTCCAATGAAGCATATTATATTCTTAACAGGAAGGTAATTGTCAGACAATTTTGAGAAAGCTTTCAACAAAAAAGACATAAGTAATTGCATGCAAACCAATATATTATCTGGCATGTCTTTATATGCTCACTGTATGTCACAAACCATCAAACTCGAAATAAACTTTTCACTGAACAATCAATAACATCAGAAGGATACCTTGAACTACATCACTCTGAAGAAGAGGCCTACCAGCCACATCTGTTTCAAAAGCATCTAAATGTTGACCACTACTGTTGCAAGAATTATGAAGAGCTTCAGCTTCTTCTCAACAAATCTTAAGTTTATTACCATTGTGCAAATGATACTTACACATTCGATTGCTGGTCAGATGGCAGAAAAGGCAGTTCATCTGGTGGAACATATCTAAGTATCAAGATTGAAAGAGCAACTACGGTGAATGAGAGCAATGTGCCAACACTAACCTGCAAAACGATGCAAAATTTTCTAACTTCTCTTTGAATTCTTCCAAACATTCTTTTACTCATGGAAGTCTTCCTACACAGCTTACCATTCCCGCTAGCTGAGAGACATCCATAAAGAAGGCTAGGATTGCAATAAAGATACCAGTTGCTATGGTGCCCTTGACAGGAACTTGAGTGTGCCTACTGATGTCTGAAAAAAATGATGGCAGCAATCCATCCCTAGCCATTGCCATCAGTATTCGAGGCTATTTGTTTGCCACAGAGAGAAAGAGGGAATTATCTAGGGAGAAAGAGAGATGGATTTTATCCCAAGAGAGAAAAGATTCTCTCTGTTTCAAAATGCATCATTTTTTCCTCAGTTTGATAAAAAAAAGTTCCTTCTGACAAATCAGTCTCTGTTTAATAAAAATTTAATCCAGCTCTATACATGCTCAAGATTGTAAAAGAATTGTAGGTTGTCAGAATGACTTTGCTGCTCTTCGTTATTTGCTAACCTACTTGGTCTTGTTCCCTTGAAGCAATCTTGGTTCAAGTTGCATGTAACTAAATATAATCATATAGTTAATACCTGTGGAATTATTGCCCCAATAAGACTTGCACAAAGAGCAGTCACAGCTCCAGCGGTTATAATGTAACTGCAAGCCATCAAAAGAATCAAGTTCAAACAACGCCTAAAGCGTACATATTGAGAATATTAAACTGTAGGTTATGTAACAAACTTACACAGCCCATTCCATGCCATAGCCTGCAAAAGCAGAGGAAATTGGTGTATCGGGGTCCAATGCGTAGTATGGAACTAAACCAACAATAACAGCTGATACCAGCATATACAAGATGACACATATGGATACTGCAATCCCTATACCGAGAGGCATGTCACGTTGAGGGTTCTTTACCTATTACGTCAATTGTAAGTAAGTCCGTGTTTTAATTGCAATAAAAATATATTGATGCAACTCTGTCCTATCCTTGAGATTCAGTCATGCAGAATCCAGAAAAACAGCAACTTTTAAGCCAACAAAAAAGATGAAAAATATTTAAACATGCCATACAAATGAAGAGAAGATCACAATAATTAAATATTCTACACTAGTGATTCTTTAAGAAAACATGTATCTACAAACTCAGCACATCGTCCAGTTATCCTAGATATTGCAGCACAAAATTCTTTTATTGGATGTCTATTGACGATACGATGAATTTTGTCAATCTATATCCCAAAAAGAAGAGGAATTGTATGATGCAAAAGAGATTTGGAGTTCGAGCATGGGAGAAATTAAGATTTTAGTGAGAAGAGCAATAGAGGGACACAAATGAAGAATTTTATGTATAACCTTGTAATGAAGATGTGGAATGGAGGTCAAAACTTAAGGGAGAATATTATCTTACGGGATGGGGTAGAAATCGGGGAGGAAGTTCTTGGATGAGAAAGTATGCGAGACGGCTAAAAGTAGGATAGAGACTAAGGTCTCAAATATCATGGTGTCGCCGTCACAGAATGCTTTATTATTCATAGAAGAAAGAACAATGTTGCTTTGATTAAAAATAAATTAGTAGACTCTAGAATGAGAGTGTATAGGCAAGTAATTGAACTGCATAAGCCATATGATCATGTTTTTTTCATGGCAGTGGTCTCAGGCCAGCTTGTGTACACCACTATTCCATCAGGTACCTGCTACCTCCCACATAGAGATATTGCTTCATTGAAGTACCTCAAGGAAGAAGAATTGGGTGAAGTAGAAGACTTATTTGTTAGTGTATCCACCAGATAGTTTACATACTCAAATACCTGGTAATTCTGCCATCAAGGCTTAAGCAGATAGGAAGAAATCAACTCTGTAACAGAGAATATGAGGTTTGGAGAGAAATCGTAGATTTATGCAATACAGAAATTAAGAATTGGGTGCAGAAATTTCATTGAAGAATGATTAGAACAACTTTGTATTTTCATCATATGCACTCAAATATAAAAATAAATAAATAAATCAACTTTTCTCATGTGGAACCATGAAAACTAGTGAAGGAAACTGTAGGCCTTTAATGATATGCAGCTAATACCTCCTCAGCTGTGCTAGCAACTATATCAAAACCAATGTATGAAAAGAAGACTGTCGCAGAGCCAGCCAACAACCCATTTATTCCAAAAGAGAAGTACCTAGAAACTCAAGAAATGCATCAGTCCAAATGCTGGTGGTATGTAAGACAGTAAAGCCATATACAAAGAGACACTTACCCACTAGAGACTTCATAACCTGGCCACCCAGTCTTACATCCCAGGTATGCACCAGCTAAGATGATAAATACTAACGCACTAATATTGACAGTTGTAATTATGGCTTGCGCAAGGGAACTCTGCATATGATATTTTCCAGTTGCAGGAGTGCAATGACAGTGCAGTTGAAGACAAGTTAGACAGTAGATAAAGGAAATTGAACAGAAGTTCTTTTAGTGGGAAAAGGATGCACCTCCTTGATCCCAGTGCATAATAAGGCAGTGATAATGACAACTAAGATTGCAGCACCAGGGTCTACTACTATACCAAAAATGGTTTGACGAGCCAAAATTGAGGGCAGTTTATCTACACCACCAAAGAATGAAGCCTGCAAATGAAAATAGTACTTATTAATGGTTAAGAAAGTCCTTTCATCCAGTGAAGTGGGGAACTGTATCACGAAGCAAAAAAGAGAGGGGGGTGGGGGTGGGGTTGGATTGAGTATTGAATGTTATAATTGCTGAACAAAGGCCTTTTTTCAAGTGATTGTGGAGTAATACTCGAGAGGAAATTCCTTACTGGAAGAAAATTGTACAGATTACAAATGGTACCAGCAATTTCTGGTCTACTAATCCTGCTTAGTTCCCTCGTAGCTGTGGTTTGTGGAAGAATATAAGAAAGATTATTGGAGGAGCACAAGGAACTGATCCAGTTAAAGCTAGGGGGTAGAAAAAGAATAATTTTCTGGTATGATGATTGGCTGGGAGATACTCTTCTGAGAGACAGATTTACTCAGCTTTGCAGAAAATAGCAGGCCACGGTGAGTAATGCAGAAATAATCAAGGCATGGAAGTGAAATTTAGAAGGAATCATAATTGATTGAGAAATGAATAATATGGCTAAGCTTCTTCAACTATTGGATAGCTTACAGGTTCAGCCTGATAAATCTGATTGTCATTTTGAAAATTTGGAATTGCATAGCAGTGGAACATTCTCAAATATATCAGTTTTTGGGTATTGTATGGCGTTGGCAGATGTTATAAAAAAAGTGCTCTTATTAAGGTACAATCTTTAGTTGGCTGCTACACATGAAGCAATTTTAACCTAGTATAACCGGCAGAGAAGAGGTTTGCATATACATAATCGATGTCACATGTGTGAAAGAAATTGAAGAAGTAACTTCTTCTTCATTGTCCAAGACCATGTCTCAGCTTCTTTCACTTGAGAAGCTAAAGTTCCCATCCTTTTACAGCTAAGTGTAGTTTGATAGACTCTGGGATTTCACCCTATATGATAAAGACAGGAGAAATGTTTGAACACATGCAGGCTGTGGTTCTAGTTTGAGTCTTCATCACCATCCATTATCAAAATAAAATTCTCCCGTGCTTGACTCACTGAAAAAATCCGGCCGGCACACGTGTGTATTGGAGGGAGGGGGGTGAAGATATAATCAACTTAGGAAAAGTGCTCTTTTTCTAACAGCTTAAACGTTTAGAAGAGATGATCACACAACTCAACATAGTAGTAGAACAGGCAGAGGTCCAAGATTCGAGTTTCACTGCCAACCATTATTAGAAAGAATTCTCACGTGTTCGACCCATGAAAGAAGAATCAAGCCTATATTAAGTACATGTTTTCTCTAACAGTTTAAACTTTTAGATGAGATGATCGCACACTACTTAACTGTCGATGCTACTGAGATATCTCTACGTCTAAGGATATTAATTTATGTCTCAAATTATCGTGAAATTGGACAATTACTTTTGTTTGAAGGCGACTTGCGCAACCTCTATCCTATTTTTAGTCCAATGAACTATATTTTTTACTAAACACATGTTTAACACTATATCCAATAATATCCCATTTTTAATCCAATGAACCAAACATATACCAATAAAAGTGCATCAACTAAATAATCCTATCATTATTTAATCATCGCATTATAATCCCAGTATAACTTGTTCACCAACCAAATGTTTCCCTTAAAGAATAATAAAAACGGTTCAGATAAATAACTAACTAATCAAATAAATAAGAGAAGAGAAAAGTAATTTCTAATCATAAGAGTGAAAGCAGAAAGACCCAGTTTATACAAAAAAAATTAATAAAGACATTCTACCCCACCAAATTGGGTGCTACGCCACGAGCGACAGCTGCACCACCAAGAGTGTATTCGAGTATCAAAGCCCAACCAATTAGCCATGCGACCCTGAGTAGAGTAACATTTTCTAGTGGTTACAGACTGAAAATATCCTATTATGGAGAGAAACCATAAAAATTGATTTTCAGGATCGACTATACAACAGACTCCGAATAAATTGCCTTTGCGATGATTTTCATTTTAAAACATTTCCACCAATTAAGATGTTGAGTAACAATATGCATAGATTTGACATGATAAGGAATTTCCTCTTTACCCTTCTCCAATGCAGACATACGAGTAATGATATGCACTTCCAGCAGATGGGCAGCGACACGCAAGCTCTGCGTAACAAAATGCAGAAAGAGCAGCCGCTAATCCACCAATAAAGAAGGAAACAGTGAGAGACGGTCCAGTGTGCTCTCTGGCAACTGTTCCAACAAGAATATAAACTCCAGCACCTATGGTTGCTCCAACGCCTGACAGAAGTAAGGTTAACAAATCAAAGATCAGTGATGTTTAAAAATCAACGCTCACTGTCCAAATGACAGTATATCAAGGAAAAAATAAGGGAAGGTATAAGAATTAAGTATTGGCTGTCTAATTTTACTTTCAAAGCAAAAGTTAATGCAGTCCTCTATCCCCTGAATAATGAAAAACTAGCAATTAGCATTTACGTTGTCAGAAACACACTTGAAATTTACTTGACCACTCGATTATTTCAGCTAAAGTTCAAGGTGTCAGACAGAAGAAGATCCACAAAGTGAAACTGAAGATCCAGAAGAAGAGAAAGTTTGTTTGTATTTCTTGATAAATTTACATCACATGAGAATGGATACTTATACAATAAGTACTGTGACTAAAGAAGAAAAGAAAATATTACATAATCAATTACAACCAGTACTCCTATAGTTAAGCTAGGAAATCAATCAATCCACACTTCCCTCAAGTTGGTGCAAAGATGTTACACATGTCGACTTGCAAACTAGTGTATTGAAAGTCTGTTTGTTAAAAGGCCTTTGGTAAACTTATCATCTAGTTGCTTTTCTGATGGCACATAAAACAAACTCAAGACACCACTTGTAACTTTTCTTTGATGAAGTGTCAATCAATATCAACGTGTTTTGCTTGGTCATGATGGACTGGATTATGAGTCATACTGATTGCAGCCATACTGTCACAATAAAAGGAAAAGTTCCCTATTTCAAATAACCTTGAATCCTCTAGTAGCTTTTGTAACCACAATTTCACGAACACCTTGGGTCATAACTCTATATTTTGCCTCTGCGCTTGATCTAGCAACTACACTTTACTTCTTGCTTCTCCAAGTGACCAGTTTTCCTCTGACGAGCTTACAATAACCAGATATAGATCTTCTGTCATCTAGAGATCCACCCCTATCCACGTCTGCAAAGGCTTTTGGAGGTGATCATATCTGGAAAAGTAGACCTTTCCCTGGAACAGACTTCAAATACCGCAAAATGTGAAAGACGGCTTGCAGACTTTTCAAAATCTATTTTTAAAATGTGGTTTGTCTGCCTGGTCCATGTGTTGGGACACGCCTGTGCTTGATAGAATTGATGGTCTTTGACCAGCCACAGACGTATTATTTTGTGAAAAATACTATTAAGTATTTAATAAGTAAATTGCGGTGTGGTGTGGTGTGGTGCGGCCTCGTGTTGCGTTGGTGCGTTGATATCGTTCGTTTGTTGCAGTAATATGTTAGGTGCAATACACATGCTGCCATAATATGTTAGGGGCATACACATGCTGGCGTAATACGTTAGGGGCCCATACATGTTGTCATAGTATACTTTTGAGGCATTATATATGTTGGTGTGGACTGTCAGGGTGTTGTGTTAGTTTCCTTCACTGTCGTTTATGACAAGTCTCAAGTGTAGATTGTGTTGGGGGTATGCAATGTACCTGTTCAACATTTCTTTGGACTTATTGAGTATTACATTATGATATAATTCATGTGCATATTATTTTTGCGCTCGCTGTGTGTTTGTATTTTCTAACACTTGTTCTAGGAGTAATCAAAGGGGCAGGTCAAGGGATCTACCTAGGTTATATTCACGTATAACTCACTTCTTACCTGCATGTCCCACAGATACTATTGGCAATGACGAAGCTAATAGCTGATGAGTTCGCTGGAGTTGATCTATTTATTGAGGTGAGCTGTCGCATTTTTCGTGGATGCTACCAAAAGAGTCTATATCATTATTTTGTTGACGTATTTCTTTTGGGGTTTCACACCTGGGTCCTCTATAATTCTCTTAGATGTTCCATGGTCTAGTGTGGAATTTGGGCGAGAGCTTTAAATTTATATTTTAGAGATACTAATTGTTTGTGATTAATATCATATTGTTTGGGTACTTATTTAATTTATTAAATGCTACAAATTCATGGTTAAGGTATGAAAATTGGGTTCGCCTAGCCATAGTGGGGTGTGTTGGATGCCTATCACGTCTAGGGGGATATTTTGGAAAGTGACAAAATAACAATCAAAACTGTAGCTCTAGCAATCAAATGGGTAAGTACGAGGTAAGGTTTAGAAAAAAAAAAACTGGTAAACTTAAGTACGTGGTAAGTTTTGGTTTTCATCTAGCACAAGATATAGCTAATAGTACTGACACTCAAACTGAAAGGCCTCAAGCCAGTAGTCAGTCTTCTCCAAAATCTTTCTGGAACTTTTTGTGGTCACTGAAACTAAAAAACAAGTATAAACATTTCCTTAGAAAATGCATTCTTAATGTCTTACCGGTTAATGCAAATATTTCTAAGAGATTAAACACTAGTTGTGATGTTTGCAGGGTCTGTAATTAGCAACAGAAACAATTGACCATATGTTTTTTAGTTGTCTGAAACCTCAGTTAGGGAGGAAGTTTTCTCCTATCAACTGGCCTGATTTAGAAAATATTGGGAGTTTTGCTTTGTGGTGAAATGATTTTTTTGAAATGCATGCTAGTATCCAAATTCCATTGAGCTACTAACATTGAGCACTTCTCTTTTATGGGAAATATTGAAAGCGAGAAATTCATTATGTTTTAACGGTGATCATTATGAACCTATTGACATAGTTAATAAAGGCTTTATTTGATTTACATGAATATGACGATGCTTTGCAACCTTCGGCAGGTTTTGACTTGTATACCTAATAGGATTTAAGATGCAACAATTACTATGGCAAAGGATGCGATTGTTGTTTTCACTGATGCAGGTTTACAAAGGGAAAAGGAAAAGTCAAGCATTGATATGGTAACTATAGATATGTGTGGTTATTTGTTTCATGCCTTTGGCACCCCTATTCAACTTGTAGGGAAAGTCATAATGCTAAAGCACTAGCAATTCGAGAGGCTTTGGAAAGAGCGCGACAAAATGATTGGTCAAAGGTTCAATACTATCAGATGCAAAGAATTTGCAAGAAATGTTACAAGAGAAGATGACAGTACCT
Source organism: Solanum commersonii (assembly GCA_029007595.1). Lineage (NCBI taxonomy): Eukaryota > Viridiplantae > Streptophyta > Magnoliopsida > Solanales > Solanaceae > Solanum > Solanum commersonii. The sequence continues at coordinate 103,414 of JAJTWQ010000051.1, forward strand.
TGGGAAATAGATAGCGTTTGTGAGGATATATGGCAATGGATGAATTCTTTTGAAGAAATCAAAAATTGTATATATTCCTCGAACATGGAATGTGTTAGCTCATAATCTAGCTAAATTCTCTATTTCCAATTTATATAGGATCTCTTGGGATTCTATTTTCCCAAGTTGGGTTGTAAATGATGCAATGGTCTCATACGTACATCTGAAACATATTATGAAGTAATTTACTGAAGAAAAAAATTATGAGAGCAAAAAATGTGAAAATTGGTCCCTTGTCTTCCACCTATTAAAGATGCTATGCCTTGTTTCAATGCTTCATGAAGTAAGCTGCAAATCCACACCAAAGCTTTCAGCTTTTCCTGCTCCTCAACATTCTTCTTATCAGCATTCCACCCATTTGAACCATAAAATAAACTTTTTTTTCCATTTTTATGAACGTAAATTAAGTTTTGGTCAATCACCAAAATGATTGAGGAAAAACACAGTTTATCCACGGGTTCACTCGCCGGAAAAGAGAAGAGTAATTGGTAAAGGTTGTTTCAATTTTATTGCTAAAGTGTGGTTTCATCTACATTTTCTGCAGTAGCTTTTACCTTCATGTTTTAGCTGAAATTTTTGGGCTTTTTAATCCCTTTACCTCGTGCTAGTTCTCACTTATTTTTCTTGGTAAACATCATGACCAAAATTTGGAAATAGGAAGCAGCTGGGAAGTAGTAATGCTTTAAACAGTTGCCAATTTTAGTTGCACAGTTATTCACTCTATTCAATTAATTCTCTTGTTTGGTATGTGGGATGAGAAAGCAATCCCATGGGATAAATGCAGGATTATTTTACTTGCGTTTGGTTAGTGGGATAAGGATAACAATCTCATGGAATGTATTAAAATGGTGGGATTAGCTTACCCATGGAATATCCTTGTCCATCCAATCCCAATCCCAATCCGAATCCCAACATTTCTATTTCTTCTATTTTGGTCCTCGAAAGTTGAGGGATTTTCCCACAATCGGCTGCCCAATTTAACTCAGGCGCAAGGATTGTAACAAAAAGCTCTTCAAATGATATTATTTTATTGTGTTTTTTTTTTGTCAATTTATATAAACTAAAAAAAGTTAAAGAAACAGTCATACACAGGGTGCTATGATGTTTAGTTTACTCAGATGGCAAAAAAGGCATGAATGAAGAAAGTTTCGGTGCATGACGAATAAAAGCTTAGCCTATAAAGAGTAAGCAGAATTACCAATTGCTACAAGGTCAAAAAGGGAGAGTTTTCTGGCCAATTGCTGAGTTGCAAGTGTTTGCTTTGTCGGGGTTGCAGCATCAACTCGCTTTCTCCTAACCAAACATCGAAATGCAGCTGAACTATTATGTCCGCCATTGTTCATCATCTCATCCTCAAGGAACTGTGTTTATGCTGTTGTTAATTTGGGAAAATTGGAAAAATGCGTTGACAAATTTAGAGATTTGCCGTCTCACAGCTCCACTCTTATAGGCCCACCCCTCATCTTCACTATACTTGTCCAAATTATAAAATTAATGAATAATTTTAGACTTAATTTTTAATTTATTCTTATGATTAATTATAGTTTTTTTTGTTGGTTATATTTTTTAGGAAAATTGTATATAATAGCAAACTATTAGTTCAAATTAAATGCTATAAATATAGTTTGATTTAATTGTACCCCATAGCAAACTGTTGTTATTTCGCCTCTCTCCTGGTGAATCTCGCTCGTCATTCTCGTTCTCTCCCTCGCCTCTCTCGCTTTTTATACAAACGCAAATGTATAAAATGCATTTGTGTTTGTATAAAGCGAGAGAAAATTATATATATACATATATTTTCGTTCCCCTCTCCCAGATCTCACTCACCACTCTCCCAGATCTCGCTCTCTCACTCGTCTCTCTCACTTTATACAAAAACGCAAATGTATAAAATGTGTTTGTATTTGTATAAAGCGAGAGAAAATTATATATATACATATATTTTCGTTCCCCTCTCCCAGATCTCACTCGCCACTCTCCCAAATTTCACTCGCTCACTCACCTCTCTCACTTTATACAAACACAAATGTATACAATGTGTTTGTGTTTGTATAAAGCGAGAGAAAATTCTATATACAAATATAAATGCATATATTTTCATCATATACACTTGTGATTATACAAATAAGATATTTCCCTTCCCAATTTTCTTTTGTCTTTCTCTCTTTCTCGCTTTATACAAACACAGATTATACAATTGGTCTTTTGTATATGTATACCAAAGTAGATTATACAACTGCTTTCTTTTGTATATGTATAGCGAAATTATACAACTGCTTTATTTTGTATATGTATAGCGAAATATACATATTTATGTTTGTTATGGAGCAATTATGCAAACTATAGCTATAGCATACAAATATGATTTTTGTGTTTGCTATATGTGAAAGTTGCTCTATTTTTTAAGATATTATATTTATCAAATTCAAAAAATTGTATAGTAAAATGATATTTTTATTTATAATTTCTTAACAAATATGTAAAATCAATAATGAACCACTGAAGAGTAGGTAATTCTTCTTTTCTTTTCGTCTTTACTTCTGTAAAGACCCAAATATTCATCCAAATTCTGACATCCAAGAGTGTTCTTGTCACCTAATTGGGATGTCATACCATATCATTGAAAATAACTAAATTAACTATATCGACTTATTAAATTTATAAATCAAATTTAATCAACATAGAGTTGGGTTTCTTATTTCGATTTTAGTTGGTTCTTTCGATTTTTTTTTTTTTTTTTACAATTACACATTGATTAAAAAAAGATTAAATATATTTTTACTTGTGTGTGATAGGCTAGAACTTAAAAACGTTAAATGAATAAGAATCTTCAAAAAGATTTGTAAAATACACATGAGTACGAAATACTTTCAATCAACCTGCAATATGTTAAATTTCTAATATTAAAGGCTACAGAAAAATTGAATGTAAAACAAAAAAAATTACAAAGCAGATTGTAACATTCAATCTGAAATCTACAATAGTATGGTTATAACTTTCTCGCTCGCCACTCTCCCTTTCTCGCTCGCTCCCTCTGTGTTCGCCTCTCTCGCTTTATACAACAAAATTGTATAAATTGTGTTTCTATTTGTATAAAGCGAGAGAAAATTGCATATACACATGCAAATACATATATATTCGTCCTATACACTTATAATTATACAATAAAAATATTCCCCTGCCCAGTTCTCTTTTGCCTTTCTCTCTTTCTCATTTTATACAAACACAGATTATACAATATAATGTAAAATTTATGTTTGTATAATGTATAATTTATGTTTGTATAAAGCGAAAGAAAATTGTATATACACATGCAAATACATATATATTCGTCTTATACACTTATAATTATACAATACAAATATTCCCCTGCCCAATTCTCTTTTACCTTTCTCTCTTTCTCATTTTATACGAACACAGATTATACAAATATAATGTATAATTTATGTTTGTATAATATATAATTTATGCTTGTATAAAGCGAAAGAGAGAGTGATTTTTTATACACAAATATATTTGTCAACGATTTATACAAACGAGAGGCAAACAACAATTTATACAAATGGCCTGCCAGCGAAATTATACAAATCTGAAGAGGAGCCAACGAATTATACAATTGCTTCTTTTTGTATATATGTATAGCGAAATAGACATAGCTTTCAATTATATATGTATAGCGAATTATACATATATATGTTTGCAATGGAGCGCAATTATACAAACTTTGCTATAGCATACAAATATGATTTTTTTGTTGGAAAAATTACATAAGTGAAGGTCTTTTATTTAATAATTACCACTTTTAAGTATACTTTTAATTTATTACCATTTTGTCAACTTTTAGCAATAGTTACTAAAAACAATTTTAAAACAATTTTTTTCCTTTTCATGAAATCTTTAAACTAAGCAAAAAAGTGTTGCCCATTCACTCATATCCTCTCTCTCTTTTCTTTCTACTCTTCTGTCCAAAAAATTTAAGTTCTTTCTTCCCCTTTTTTCAGCACAAAATTCTAATGGAAGAAGGTAAACATAAATCGCCTAGAAGAAGTATGCGGATACTTAGTGATGTTGGTACTTCGAATCAGAAAGTTTATAGAAGAAGTTGAATGAGGGGTCAAGTTTCATCTCCTACTGCTACGGATGAAGTTAATGACAGTCCCAATTTTAGTTTGGGAATCTCACAAGTATCGGGTGAGTAGAACAAGGAGGAGCAGAACAAGAAGCAGAATAAAGGTAAAAAATGAGTTAAAGAGGTGAACAATATGAAGAAATAAAAAAAAATGTGTTGATTTGGCTGGCATCTACGTCGAAGAAAATTGTGGACTGTGATGACGATTTTGAGGATTTACCTCCTCAATTTCAGTCAAACAAATTGAAAAATAAAGATGGACCGAAGAAGAAGAAGCCAGTGAAGGATGCAAAAACACGAAATCGATTGTCCAAAAATGTCATTCTACCAGAGAGTAGATATCCAGTATGTGATAGTATTTTGAATCTATTTCTATGTGTTTTTCTTAGTTAGTTGTTGTTTAGGAATGATTGTATACTGATTACTGCCTTGTTTTTGAGACATAGTATGTGAAATTCATCTTTAATTCAACTTTAGTATGTAGTAATACAATTTTTTTTAAACACTCAAATATGAATGTGAGATATCAACTTAGGATGCATAGTGTTGCAATGCTAGCTAGTTTGAGATTGAGTTCCGGTGTCTTGAAACTATTAGTAGCTTTATATCTCAGGCTTAAGGGATTGTCCTCGAAAGAAATGGCAGGAAGTGAATAGAGCAGGTTTTGCATTTGTTTGATTAATAGGGTCACCCAAATAAAGGGGAGGGATAAGTAGGATTTCGAGTGCTGACCCTAACTAGTTTGGGATTGAGTGTCCTAGTGTCTTGAATATATTAGGAGGTTATATATCGAGCTCATAATGTTCTTCTTAAAAAGTGGCAGGAAGCAATATGAGCAAATGTTTCATCATATAGTTGAAGGGGGCGGGGTGTGTGGGAATCACGTACATGATTATTTCAATACTCTTCCAATGAAGAGCAGTGCTATAGCAGGAAGTAGCAGTCACTTTGAATATGACATTTCTGTTTTACTTAATTGCAAAATATCTCCTCTTTGTCCATTGTTTTGTCTAGAATTAGTGGGAGCTTGTCAAATAGCTAGTAACACTTGTTTGTGCTAATTTGGAGAACAGATGGAAAAGTTGTGTAAATGAGAGGACACATCATATATTTGGAGTAACATTGTTCCATGTTCTATCTGATCTTTTCTCCCGCACTCGAATGTTTTGTTCCAATGGATAAAGTGGAAATGTAGGTTTAAATTACTTTGGAAGTTGATTTTTCGATAGAAAATAGAGTTTTAAGTGTACGATAACTAGACCATTGTTTAGGTTGCTTGTGTTGAAGTTGATAAGTTTTGGGTCTGGATTTGGAACCAGAAGTGGTCATTGGTGTAATTCATCTTTAATTCAACTGATTACTACCTTGCTTTGATACATAGTATGTGAAATTCATCTTTAATTCAACTTTAGTATGTAGTAACACATTGTTAATTCATGTTTAATACATATGCAGGATCGTAAATTCTGGAAACATCTGGATGTTGTGTATATTGCGAGTAGGTGGTCATCTTACACTAATCATAGTGTCATCGACCAAATCAAACTATCTTTATCTGATAAGTAACTTGAGTTGTTCAGGAATACATGTTTTGGTTACTTTCTTGACCTTCCAAAAGCGAGCACACAACTACAAGTTATTCATTGCCTTATAAATAGAGAGTTAAAACACACACCGGATGATGTGTTTGCTATTGAAATAAATAAATGTTGTTTTTTTGTCTTACAGAATTTGGAATAGTTACCGGCTTAAATTATGTTAGTGATGGCACTCCTATAAATGTTCCTGACTCTAAATGTAGTTTGCTGAGTAGTTATTTTTCGGAAAAAAACATTGTACCAAAGAGTCATCTACGTGCGTTGTTTCTAGCTAAAAAATTCATAGATGATGACTCAGCTGTTTCATTGGTTGTTCTCTTCTTCATTAATGATTTTTTATTTTCATATGAGGCAACGAATACCAAATTAGTAATAGAGATTTTTACCTTGTGGAAAAAGGACAATTCAATTCATATCCGTGGGGTTTAGATGTCTACAAAAAGTTGTCTGATTCTGTGAGACATGAGCTTAAGTCAACCCATAAATACTATAGATTGGGTGGCTTGCCTCTTGCTCTTCAAATTTGGATATTTGAGTGTTATTCAAAAGTTGATGAAGATATAGTTATTCAGGTTGCTAACTCAATTTCAAGAATCTTGAATTGGAAGACAATTGTCGAAAGTCTATGGCAAAAATATATTGAGAAATGTCTCTTTATGCCTACAAAAAATAAGGTATTTGTACAAAGTTAATACATTTTATGGTATTGTTTAGTTCAACTCAAGTTACTATATCTATTTTTATTTTGTTTATTTGGTTTTTCAGTTTGAGAACACAGTGGCTAGTGAAGATGAAGTATCTAAATTCAGGCTTCCTAAACCTCGTGATTGCAATGCTGAAATTTTGAAATTGGAGCCTAAAGGATCAAGTCATGGTCTAGACATGTTGACTAATGAAGTTATAGAATTGAGAAAAGAACTTGTAAAGGTATATGCAAACTTGACTTTAGGCTTTTGTTTTCAAAACTTTTATATTTTAATTTTTGTGTTATGGTTTAATATCTACTAGGTGAATGAAAATAACAAAGCACTTCAAGAGAAGATTGTTTTAGGATTTAATCAAATCAAAGAATTTGTGGTGAATTCTAACAAACAATTATTGGAGGATATTTCTTTGTTGTTTGCTAAGAGTGGTGGTAGCAGCTTTATTATCCGAGAAGTCAGGGAATCATCTAAGAAGCAGGCTGGCGAGACGTTTTCAGGTGGATTAAATTTCAATGGAGGTTTGTTCATATTTTCAATACATTTCTATTATAGTCATAATATACTTTTAATATATAGTGTATTCTATTCTTGTTTTCTTGTCCAGTAACTTCTTCCAGTTCATGAAGAAGTGATAGGAACTCGATATTTCATTTTCTAGTTCATCTTTCTGATCTCTCAGTGGATTACAAAATTGATGTCATGTCACAATTTTAATATGTTTTTCTTATAATATGTGTTAATTACATATACAACATTCTCTCCCTATGTTAATGCATCTGTAAATGAATCAAGAGGGCACGATGCTCATGTTATGAGATCAAATCAAAATGAAGAATCTCAAGTGCTTAAAACTTCAGTTAGATTTGCTGACGTTGAAAATTTTGAAAGAGTATCAAGTAAAATAGGCAATGAAGGGTTTTATACAAATATATTACATATTTCATATATTTTAATTCAACTCTCTTATTTTAAATGTTTTTGTTATGTACAGAGGAAGATGTTGCAGGAATTGCTATTGAAAAAGTTTTGTCAGAGGTTGTTACTGATATAAATGGTATTAATTTTATTAACTTCAAATAAACTTCTTTCATTTTATTTTAATAACATTATTAAAATATTTATTTTGCTTACAGTCCAAGAGGCTGCTGATGTGAATACAGTTGGGGCGCAACCTGATGGTAATGTAGTCAACAAAGTCAACATAAATAAGTGTTGCATCTGTTGATTGTAAATTAATCAATATGTCTATTGTATGCAGATACAACAGAGGATTGTCAAAAACCTTTGCATACTCTTGATGATTTTATTTTTCTTGATGAAGATCTTTCTCAGATCAATAAGACTGAAGAATCTTATCTAAAGAAAAGAGCCCATGTTGATCAAAACAAAAAGAAAGTGACACCGAAGAAACATGGCAGAAAGAAAAATCCGGGAAAAGTTAATAACATCTCCCTACACACAACATTTCGAATCTGGAGGAACTTTATGTGTAACACGTCAGTTTTTTTGAGACAAAACATCCTTTTTCATATGCAACTGGAGGAGATAATGAATCGGATTTGATCGATTCATTCACTAAGTGGCTTTATATAAGTACAAAGAAGAGGTAATTCATTTTGAAGTTTGTTGGTTAATTTGTTACTATTGAATAACCTACATAATTCATAATAGATACAAGTTTAATTCAATCTATAGAACACTCTCGTTACCACTAATTCATAATAGATACAAGTTTCTTAATTCACTCTTCTTTAGTTTCCTTAGTTACCTCTTTTGTATTTGTTATTGTCCCGTTTCCGAGTATTTATGTTTTAATTTTTTTATGTTTTGATAGGGGAAAGAAACCTTATACAGATGCTCTTAATGTTATCAGTACAGCATTTGAATTAGGTATTTGTAATGTAGCAGAAAGACACTGGTTCAAATTAGCATATTCTGGACAAGAATGATGTGATGAGGTTAGTTGTATAAAGTTTAGTTGAATGTCAATATTTGTTATTCATAACACTTGCCATTCTAGGAGTCATACTACCTCTGCTGTTGAATTTCCTGAATGATTTGTCTAGTGAGCACCTTTGTGTTCCTTTCCTTGGGTTGAAAATTTCTGTAATTTCTCTCTTGCCATATGAAGTAGATTATTGCTACTGCTTGTGTCATTTTATACACTTAAGTTTCTATTGCTTTACTTGCAGCATGCATTGTAGCCCACTCCAGCTCTTTAGTTCATCATGTGCTAGCTTCTCCTATTGATGGATAGCTAGTTCAATAATTTATGCCAAATCACATTAGACTGAATAGGTGTTGATGTGTTTCAGATTCTGTATTACATAGTGAGCAAATTGAATCACTATGAATTCCCCATTGTTCCGACTAGTCCTTGTTTTCCAACACTTCTTTAGGTAATTAAGAGAAATATTTGTGACCAGAATGCTTGGATAGAGGTTAGAACACATTACACCAACTGTAGTCTCCTTGCGTAAGATAACGTCTTACTGTCCACGTGTTTATCTTTCCCAACATTTTATCTATAAGTGGTTGACACTGACTAACTGACAACTTCTTGGAGACTAAAGTAACTCCAAGATACTTGAATGGTAGTGAGACTTTTGTGAATCTTATGTGTTGCAATATCACCTACTGAGTTTCTTGAGGTTAATTGAATGTTTGTTTCTTGAGACTTTCTTTTTTACATTTCAATTCTAATTTTTTGCAACATATTGATGTCATTTTCTATTATCTAAGAAAGGAAAATATGAAGCCAACAATAATGTTCAGTTTACGACTACTGATTGTGTGTTCAAGACAAAGATTACTACTTCTTTCTTTCAACTTTGTGATGCTCATGAGAATAAGAAGAACTATAAAGTAAAAGATTCTAATGATATTGCCCGATATATATGTGGACGTCGTTTGTTGGCAAGTACTTCGTGGGATAAAGTGGATTATATTATTTTTCCACTAAACATTAAAGGGGGTTGTCATTGGATTTTTGTTGTGTTTGATATTGGGCAAAGGTCTTTGGAGGTATATGATTCATTTCCGGCAAGGGATGGGGTGAATTTTGAGGTTAAAAATATTGTTGAGATGCTTTCAATTGTTTTACCATATTACTTGAGCGTGGTCAAGTTCTATGATAAGCGTCTTAAATTGAAGGCAACACCGAAATACAGTGGAATAGATCAGCTCGAGAAAATTGAGTTTCATTTCATAACTAAAGGTGTTCCTAAACAACAAGATGACTCGCTGTAAGTATTTCAAATAGGTATTATTTTTTGTATTAAGCAGATATTTTGATAATAATTTTATATTGAATTTTTTAGGGACTGTGAAGTTTTCGTTGCTGCATTTGCGGAGTTTGTAAGTAATGGCCAACATGTTATAAATCAACAATAAAGGCAGACATTCTCCGAAAGAGATTTGGAGCTATATTATAGGAATATGCAAGAAGGAAGCAAGCGGGTGACCTTCAAAGTGAAGACGAAAGACCGGATAGATAAAGAAATATAGCTATATTAGTTAGTATGACTATGAAAACTATATGGTGTAAAAATAGTTTGTAGTTAGTATGGCTATGAAAAACTATATTGGTCTATTCTTAACTTTCTGATTGCTTAGCTTTCATCGAGCAAATGTGTGCTGGCATGCGATGGTACTTGCTTGCACGAAAGATGTTTCTTTTTTTCGTATTTGGGTATTTGCAGATCTCGTAATTAGATGTAGATTGTACCTATTCGTATTTGGGTGTTTTAACAAAGATTCAACAACAATAAGAAAACTAAGCATTGAGGTAATCAATAGTTAAAATAAGAGATGCAGTTACAACTAAACATTCAATGGGAATTTTAAACAATTACTAAGTTGCATTTTATCGAATATCATTTCAACTATATCATATCACATCTAACTATAAACATGGAAACATTCGACTAAACTGAATAACACGAGATTGCGGAACTAAGGGAATCAACCATATAAACAGACATGATTCAAATTCGTATGGTAAACCAATGAGCTTCTAAAACAAAATGCTAAAACAAATTTATTTCTTATTCTTATTCTTGATCATAAGGCCTAACATTTTTGCAAGTCTTCCTGTTGTGATTTTGTTGTCCACAGTTGTTGCATGTAATTTTCACCTTCTTAAATCCATCTTCTCTCGGTGATCTTTTATTTTTTTGCCTTCCCGGAGGTCTCTTTCCATGAGGTGGAACTACAACCTCTTCGAGAACATGTGTTAGTGTGTTCCATGTGCTTTCATCTGGCACGGAATCCATTTGAAACTGATATATCAGCAATAAATTTTTTCTTGTATAGTAATCAAAGCAATATTTCTCATAACCAATGTGTTTTATTGTTAAAACAACCAAAGCATGCGGACATGGCAGCTCATCCAATTGAAATCTCCCACATGTGCATGTACGTTGGTGAAGACATACTGTGAATTGTGTAATACCATCAAGTACCGTATACACATATTTATTTGTCTCTACAACCTATGAAAATAAAAAATATATATATATAATCAAGAGAGATGTTAGATATGAATCAGAAGAAAAAATATTAGCAAAAATAATTTACAGATCAAGCATACCCTTAATTTCTCTGATGCAGTTTTATTGCGCCGCAATATATTTTCATACTTTTTCCCAAGGTGAAAACCTGAAAATGTCACCTTTGATCTGTTATTGTTATTCCATTTCTGGACAAGTTGTCTCATGAATTCCAAGAGGTGCAAGACTGTAAAAACTTTGGCATGTCTTGTTCTTGAATTGACTGATTCAACTATATTTGATGTCATCATCCAAGTTCTGTTTACTTCAGCATGCACACGCGACCATTTGTTGTATCCAATGTTCAGCAAGTAATCTTTGATCCTCTTATCTATTTTCTCAACTATTGTCATACATTGATTAAATTTTGTCATGGTGTATGTTTTTGTCATAGAGTAGAACAACTCAGTTACCATTTGCTGACTTTTTCTGAAGTTTTTCATTATGTTTTGCAGTAAGTGTCACATATACGCAAAATGAGGTACTTCATCATAGACTCTCGAAGCTACCTTAATAATGCTTGCATGCTTATCGAAAACGATACACATCTCTAATCTTTGACCGAATGCGTCTCTGAATTGCTCAAAAAACCACCTCCAAGATGCATCATTCTCTGAATCGACAATGGCATAAGCAAGTGGCAGTATACTCCCTGCATCATGTACAATTTGTTTAATACAATTGTAATACATTTTTACTGCAATTATAATTCATTTTTAATTCATAGTTCAGAAATTCAATATAGAAAATACTAGTATCATATTCAAAAGTCTCACCTAATGTATCTAAGGTATTATCGAAGCTCGTAAACTCCAACTACAGTTTTCTCCTAGGCACTGTATCAAATAGTTGTTGAAAAAAAATTGATATACAATCAACAACAATTTGAATTGAGCTTGATCTTGTTGTCTTGAATTGAAAATGCTCAAGAATGGAATGTCTTTTTAGTGCACTGGTGAGGACATATTTATTATTATACACTTGATCTTTCTCAAATAAAGAGTGATTGGGATTAACAATGATGCCTAGTGCTAATTCTCCTAGCTCATCAACTTCCTCACATGATCTAAAGCCAATTAACCCTATTGCTTCACCAATATCATTAAATGTATTAGAGAAGTATGAATTGTGTAGAACCCTCATATCTTCTAAAGTGTCTGAACATAATAGTGGAATAAGTGCAGAATTAGTCTCCAAGTTGACTGGTTAAGAAATTGTGACACACAAAAGGTATCATGTCATATCTCGATGTTCCTTTTTGATTTCAACATATACTTTTACCCCCTTATCATTATGAATTTGAATTGGAGGAGACCTTTCATCAATTTTATATCTGATTTCAACTTGTTGATGTGTCTATTGACAATTGAGTAGCAATTATAGAAATGAGGGTGGCAAACGTTGATTCCGTATTTATCAACACACCATCTGCCAAGTAATTAATATATTTGTTGCTAGGATCCCATCGTCCATTGAAGTAAAGCAGCACAACCAGATTAGTCATATATTTTTTTTTTGCACATTATTAAAAAGTGTATTACAAAACACTAAAGTTGAATTAGTAAAAAGAGAATTAAGCATGAATTAAACAAGTAATTACTTGAAAAAACTAGTGTATATACATCCTTCCAACACACAAAACTCAAACTGGTGTGATAAACAAAAAGAAAATGAAAGCCACAAAGATGAGCAGCAAGAAAACAAAAGATAGATGAGCATTTTTATTGGGGTGTGAAAAGATCCAAAACTGAGGGAGTACATACCAGATATCCATACCCATAAGAGTCCTCACCAGTTGGATCATTGCAAAACATAAGCATCTAGACTAAAAGCTAAAAATACACTTGTGGAAAGAGTTATCGTAGTTGAAAACATCCATGTAACAACACTTTTGACAACAAAGTAAGGGACTCTTTCTATCCAGGGAAGAAAACTGAATCGAAGAGTTAGATACTAATACAAAGCTTGAACTAAGAAACTTCAACACTACGACAAACAAGGCTACTCCATGAAAGGGAGACTTCACTGATCTTGAAAGACCCAACAACAACAAGCACAAAAGGAAATTAACAGTTAAAGTGCCAGAAGCCAAACCCATACCACATAGAACAGATGACTAGAGATGCCAAACTCAACAACTCCCCTACCAGTGCCTGGTGATATCCAAATTGCAGTGCAAGCACAAGCACCAAAATGGCAAAGGAATAGTGTGCACAAGGGAAGGACGAAAGAGTGTTATATAGATTGAATTAAACTTGAATCTATAATGAATTAACCAAGAAAATCAATCAGAAGAGTGAATTAAGAAAGAATTTAAACAAGTCATCAAATCATAACAAATCAACCAACAAACTGCAAAAATGAATTAAACTTGTATTAAAAGTGTATTACACTGTATTAAAGTTGAATTAGAAGAGTGAATTAAGAAAGAATTTAAACAAATAACTAAGGAAATGACGAGAGAGTGTTGTATAGATTGAATTAAACTTGAATATATTATGAATTAAGCAAGTAAATCAATCAGAAGAGTGAATTAAGAAAGAATTTAAACAAGTCATCAAATCAACCAACAAATTGCAAAAATGAATTAAACTTGTATTAAAAGTGTATTAAAGTTGAATTAGAAGAGTGAATTAAGAAAAAATTTAAACAAATAACTAAGGAAATGACAAGAGAGTGTTCTATCGATTGAATTAAATTTAAATCTATTATGAATTAAGCAAGAAAATCAATCAAAAGAGTGAATTAAGAAAGAATTTAAACAAGTCATCAAATCATAACAAATCAACCAACAAACTGCAAAAATGAATTAAACTTGTATTATAAGTGTATTAAAGTTGAATTATAAGAGTGAATTAAGAAAGAATTTAAACAAAATAACTAAGGAAATGACGAGAGAGTGTTGTATAGATTGAATTAAACTTGAATCTATTATTAATTAAGCAAGTAAATCAATCAAAAGAGTGAATTAAGAAAGAATTTAAATAAGTAATCAAATCATAACAAATCAACCAATAAACTGCAAAAATGAATTAAACTTGTATTAAAAGTGTTTTACATTGTATTGAAGTTGAATTAGAAGAGTGAATTAAGAAAGAATTTAAACAAATAACTAGGAAACGACGAGAGAGTGTTGTATAGATTGAATTAAACGTGAATCTATTATGAATTAACCAAGAAAATCAATTAGAAGAGTGAATTAAGAAAGAATTTAAACAAGTCATCAAATCATAACAAATCAACCAACAAACTGCAAAAATGAATTAAACTTGTATTAAAAGTGTTTTACATTGTATTAAAGTTGAATTAGAAGAGTGAATTAAGAAAGAATTTAAACAAATAACTAAGGAAATGATGAGAGAGTGTTGTATAGATTGAATTAAACTTGAATCTATTATGAATTAAGCAAGTAAATCAATCAGAAGAGTGAATTAAGAAAGAATTTAAACAAGTCATCAAATCATAACAAATCAACCAACAAACTGCAAAAATGAATTAAACTTGTATTAAAAGTGTATTAAAGTTGAATTAGAAGAGTGAATTAAGAAAAAATTTAAACAAATAACTAAGGAAATGACAAGAGAGTGTTCTATCGATTGAATTAAATTTAAATCTATTATGAATTAAGCAAGAAAATCAATCAAAAGAGTGAATTAAGAAAGAATTTAAACAAGTCATCAAATCATAACAAATCAACCAACAACAGCAGAGTACTTGACCTCACACACCTATAAACTTCAAAACTCTTCTCCAAAACCTCCTCGTTCATAAATTCAACATATCTTATCAAACACTCCCACAACCTCTCCACAAAAGATCTAGCACACTCAAAACTGAATTTAACTTGTATTAAAAGTGTGTTACACTATATTAAAATTGAATCAGAAAAGTGAATTAAAGTTGTATTACACAAATACTAACAAGTGAATTAAACTTGTATCTATTGTGAATTAAGCAAGTAATTCAATACACATCATTGCTCGAAATTCATTCGTCTTGAAATTGATCACGTATAGCCGAAAAAGAGAATTAAGCTCGAACTAAGCAAGTAACTAATGACATGCAATCGAATTTAAAACTTCTAACCTTTCAAACTTCAAAAAACTTCAAACTCAACTCTCTGCCCGAACTTGATTCATCTCGAAATTGATCACTGAATACACATCGCTGAAGGTGAGTATAGCCGATAAAGAGAATTAAACTTGAATTAAGCAAGTAACTAATGACATGCAATTGAATTTAAACCTTCTAACCTTTCAAACTTCAAAAAACTTCAAACTCAACTCTCTGCCCGAACTTGATTCATCTCGAAATTGATCACTGAATACACATCGCTGAAGGTTAGTATAGCCGAGATAGAGAATTAAGCATGAATTAAACAAGTAACTAAGACATGCAATCAAAATTAAAGCTTCTAACCTTTCAAACTTCAAAAAACTTCAAACTCAACTCTCTACTCAACTTGATTCGTCTCAAAACTGATCACTGAATACACATCTCTGAAGGTAGTATAGCCGTATTTGTGAAGAAAATTGTGAGTAAGTAGTGGAGAGAGAAAATCGCAGCAGCGAGAGAAAATTGGGAGCGAAAGATGAAAAGGATCAAGTGAATTTAATTTAATTCAGCCAAATTGTCATATATGATTTAAAAAATAATATTGACAAATATAGTAAAAAAGTTTTAAAAAAGTATACGTGTAAGTAATTTTCCCTTTTTTATTTACTATATGTGAAAGTTGTTCTAAAAACAAACTATAGTCATTTTTGAAAGTTCTGTTCCCAAATTCTTCACCTGGTATTCTCCATTTCCTCATCCCAAAAAGTTTCTCTCTCATATGAGTCAATGGCGACCTGGAAATTTCCTCTTCTCCTTCTTGGGCTCTCTCTCCTCGCCGTCTCTGCCACCGCTCGGCCGTGCAAAACCCTTTTCTTCTTCACCTCCGCCTCCTATTACCCCATCCCCGCAGCCCACTCTTCAAACCCTAATCCTAATTTCAATCTCCAATACCCTTCCTTTTCTCCCCGATTCTTAACTTTCTTCTTCACAATAGCCCCTTTCCCCGACGATGAAAGCAAATTGCAATATAATAAACCCTCCATTTCCCTCCTTCGTAACTCAATTTTCTCTGGGGAAGAAGATCAGCTTGTTGAAAGAGAAGAAGAAGAAGAAGACGACGTTTCGAAGCGATCGTCTTCGATGATTCCGGTAGAGTTTTACTCGTCTGTCAAGAGCTCAATTCGTGACCGGACAAAGGATATCATGGGGGTTATGGGAGCTATGCTTTTTGGCGCTGGATGTGGCGCTTTAACAGCTGCAATGATGTACCTGATTTGGTCTCTGTTCTGGCCCACCACCTTGGATTTTGAGGATTCCAGTGATGATCATGCTAGTCCCAAGAAGATGGGGTATGTGGCCCTTCCTACTAAGGTTGTGGATGATGATCTGAAGAAGCCGGCTAAGGATGTGGTTTGAGGGAAACAGTGTAAACAGTTGATCCTTCTCTTTATCTTTAAATACATTTGAATGCATATTATATTAATCAAATGCATTTAAATGTGATGTGATTACAGTCGTGTTTATATTACTTTTGATGATTTAAGGGGAAGTTGTAAATTACCATAATCAATGTTATGGAGTAGGTGTCACCTCCATTACATACTAAAGCTTAATATGATGAACCCGATATATTTGATTATTGATCATCTTTATTGTTTGTTGATTGAATGTGTGGCGACGTGCACCTCCCATTGTGTTTAAGTTTTCCATTACTCATTGATTTTGATGGAAAATGTTACCTTTGTGTTCCATTGAATTGTTTTAATATAAGGCAGATGATGCTTTACACAATATCATTATATTTATGGAAATCTATCAAGTGTTTGTAAGTTATTCCATACATCAAAGTTATGATTTTTATCTACGATTGAGGATTGCAGCACGATTCTCTTTACAGTTATGGGTTTGGCATTCTTCGATTTGAAGAAGCTCCTGAACAGAGGTAAGTGGTTGTTTGATTGGTTGCATTAATAATACAAGGTTTGATTTCTGGTACTTTACTTAGAAAAATTCATAGGATATAGCCCTTCATCTTAAAGGAGTTGAACATACTAGCTATATATGAACAACTTAGAGATTTCTTCGTGCTTCCAATCTACCTTTGGCTTGATCAACAGTCTCTTCTAGTCACTGTAAAGGACCTGGTTCCTTCACTGCTTATGATGCACTCTTGATAGCAAGTTTTTTTTGTAAACCTAGATAGGGATTGATTTCTTGTACATATGAAAACTACCAGTCCTTTGTTGAGACATGTGATGGACCTATTTTCTGCATAATTTTTATGTTTATTTACTCATTTATTAATCATCAAAACTTCATATTGTTCTCCCTAACACATGCAGTTCTCTAGCTCAATAACTTTTATTGAAATGGCTTAGCTAGAAAGACAAACTATTAATAGGTTCCCATGGATAATATGTGTTTTCCTTACCATGCTTAAGTTGTTTTGGCTTAAAAACACCTAAAATAAGTTAATTCAAACATGCTAACTTTAGTAGATAATCAATTCAAGAGTATCCCTAACTGGAAGAATATTATTTAGCTGATTGAGAGTAATATTATTTTAGGGGCAAAGGGTCACTAGTCACTACTATGAGATATAATGTGATGTGATAATTATGCCAAAAGACCGTTCCGCGTAATTCTTCTTCATCAAATTTTGAGCAAATTATATATTAAAACATCGAGATGATTTCATACCTAAAATTTGGGACTATTTAGAGGAGATTTTGAATTGGTCGGAAATGAATAGTTAATGTATACCTCATATATAGTTAATCTATATTCAGTATTTTGAGTACAACATTATGTATAGTCAGTGTATAACTCATGTATATATATAAGCTATATTTAGCTTTTTGAGTGTCCATAATGTTTAGTTAGTGTATAATTTCTATGACTTTTGGCTATCTTTTGAGATTGTTCATTATGGACTTCTTAATTTTTTACTTTTCTGGAGTGTCTGTCAAGGGCAATGATGCATACTCGGGGTGATCATCATCTGTACCTCACATCTCGACATATATCAATAACAATATGATTATAGTTATTGTAAACTAATTACTTTATTTTATATATTTGAAATCATCTCAATAATAATTTAGGCTTTCTTTGTGTTTTGCTAAGATTAATTTATAGTAGTTATCAAAATGAAATTTGTTGTGGTGGTAGAGTCTCATTTTTGCCTATATATAACTTATCATTGGGCCTTGGGACATGCAATTGGACAGAAGTTGCAACTCTTCTTTTTGGGATCCAAATTCCAATGATGCTTGGATAATGAAGGCCTAATTTATTTAGAAAGGGCATGTTGGATGTGTGTACAAGCAAAAGGTGAAATCTTTAGGTTTGTTAAGTTTTTAAAATTGAAACATAGAGAAAGAGAAATCAACTTCAATTATTTTCGTAAACAAACAATTTAAATTATATTTTATTAATAGTCATCATATAGCAACAATAATAGTGAAATAGTTACAAGGAGAATGATATCTCATAGAGAGACAGAGACGTATATGAACATATGGAAGTTCAACAAATTTTCAGAATAAGAGGAGAATATAGAAAATCAGGCACATTATAAATATATAATATAATTTACTAAGTTATTTTTTAAAAAAGAGCAATATTAAAATAAAAAAACTACTACTTTAATATTGAGATATAATAATTGGAAACAATTACTAATTTTAATCTTGAATTCCTAAAGTGACAATTATAATGAGATATATATTTTTGAGCTAAAGTTATTTTTTATTTGGAATTGAGGAAGTAAAATAATAGATAAAATTTCGTAAATAATATTATCAACGCCCATTTTTGCAAAAAAAAAAGTTTAAAAATAGCAAGATTTTGCTATAATTCAAACTGTAGCAAAATATATGTATCCGTACACATAGAATATCTCATCCTAACTGAAAACTACATTCATATAATATCTAAGAGAAAAGACATAAAATCACCATTGAAGTTGTCCCAAATTTTCAAAAAGACATCTTAACTTTGCGGTTGTCCTATTATCCCACAAAACCATCTAAATCCTCAATAAATATACCATTTTGATTAATTTTAACACCACTCATATTGTCACGAAATATGGGCGCGTGAAGGGCTCTTGATACAACTTCAGACCAACGTAAAATTGCCATGTGGCACTCCCAATTTGATTTATTTTGAAAAAAACCCATAAAAATCCATGTATTAATTTTTTTACCTTTATTAGGAATAGTTTTTATTTTTTCAAATCTTTTTTCTCATCTTCCCTACAATCACTAGCTTATCCATATTACTTGGGGCATATCTATGTCTTCCTTCATTTTTTTTTTCCTTTTTTTCTTTTTTCTTTTTCGTTTTATGGTCAATGTTTTTTAAAAAAAAACTAATGTTGTTGTGTTTATTCTTATTTATTTATTTATTTTTGAATAACAAATTAGTTTAGTATTTTTTTCCTCCTACAAATCAAGATTGGGATTTTGGAGCAATGAAACTATGGAAAACTTGATTTGAGAGTAAGGAGTTGGAGAAGGTAGTGATTTAAATTCCAGATTTTGACTTGGTGATATTTTGAGTATATGGATTTTGATTATTTGACGGTGTTTATTTTCATAAATAAATTAATTGATGGTAGTTTAACAAATAATTGGTAGTGTTACTGCGAAATCAGTCCCGCCACAACGGGATTGATGATTGCTGCAGTGATGATGAAGGAATGGCTACTTGAAGAACACAAGTTGAAAGGAAGAAGAAAGAGAAAGAGAAAGAAGAAAAAAAAAGAAGCAAAGAAGTCAAATAAAAATAATTTACAATTACTTTTAACACGTGTCAAGTGACTATTAGTGCGTGACTTACAAATATTTTTGTATAAGTGGTATTGGGCGAAAAATGGGGTATACATACTATTTTGAAGTTGTTCAATGGGGTAATAGGACACTCGCAAAGTTAAAGTGTCTTTTTGAAAAGTTGTGATAACTTCGATGGTTACTTTATGTCTTTTCTTAATTTCTAATTGTAATTGTATGTATCATGTATGTGTGGTCAACTATACATGTGTGTGTTTTCAAAGCAGAAATATATACTTTAAAATTAGATAATTCTAATATGTTAAATAATTTTTCAAAGTACCATTATAAAGAGTAATATGTGGATCGAAATTGCTAGTTCGGATAACTTTTGTAAGAAAAAAGACATGGAAGCCTTTAGAAATGAGGCAATTATTGTATGAGGCACAAAGAAAAGAAGAAGAAGAGACAATGGGAAGTGTAGAAGCAAAAGTGTTCTCTCTATTTTTTGTAGTTGAGACATAAAAATTGAAAGACAATTGAGCAGTTTTGCTGAAGTTGTCAAAAAATCCGACACCCTTGCAATCATCATTCATATTTTCATACCATGTCCAAATTAAACCTTAACCTCACCAAACATTAAAATCATGCCAATCACAAGTCATCTTATTTTTTTTTGTTTTTGAGACATTATCAATTACAACAACCTCATTGAGTGTCATCACATTTCTAGCTAATGATGATGTTTATAAATAAGGCAATATTACTCCACTATATTATCAATATATTATGTGTATTCTCTTATATTTTTTATTACATAAGAAAGAGTTGAGGCTGAAGTGGACAAGTTTCTATCAACGTGTCTATTTGAGTATACTTTTGGAAAGAGTTATCAAAAAATATTTTTTGTTATATTTTAATTTAATTAGTGTATAATAAAATTATGGCACTCACCCCTTAAATTTTTTTCAATATTAATAATATTGCTCAGATATTTATTTATATTTAATGAGATGATTTCAAATCGTTTAATTAGCATCACTTAAAAAATTATGAATGAATATTGGACTCGTATATAATATGATTTTTTCGTAACTAGCACAAAAACAATTGACACCTTTTTTCATTTCATTAATTGTGAAAACAAATTCTCAAAATAAAGACTTTATCAATTCATACTAAAAAACATATTGTGTTCATATATGTTGAATGGATAAATCGATCAAAAGTGCGCCATATTTATCAGGAGGCTAATAGGTGAATAAGCATGATTTAAATTAATAGTAATAACTATTGTTATAAATACAATTGTTTATAAAGATAACTTTATCTTGAAAATAAATTATTTTTTACTTTTGCTTTTTGGGAAAGCAAATATTTATGACTTCTAACTTCTTCCAACAATAAAAATTGCTTATGTTACTATTTAAAAATACTTTTAATTATAGCCAAACACTTTAAATCTCCCATAAAGCACCCTTTTGGAGAAGAGAAAATAGACTTGCCAAAAATTTGGCCAAACATTCAATAAATCTTTGTGTTAACAAAGGAAGATGTTAAAGTTAGCAGGCGTTTGGCCATGCGATACCATATCATGATATAGAATCGTGAGATGGAATCAGCGTTTGGATATGCAATTTCATATTCTCCAAAAATCATGATATGGGAATTACATATCATGATTTGAATTATTAAATACAAAAATTGACCCACAAGTTTATAGTTTGTTAAAACAACCCCACATTTATATCTACTAACCATATATTTCATACGTAAATAAAGTTTAGAATTACATCATTACTTTTTAAAATTTATTATTCTCACCAATATAAAATTTATTATTACTTAAAATTTGATGAATATAAATGATAAAGTAGAAATTGATTTGGTGAATATAAATAAGAACGGAGTGAGTAATACTTTTTTTTTTATTTTACATAATAAAAAAATGTCTCTTTCGGCTACATATGAAAATGTTTAAAGCAATTTAATATGAAAAAAGACAAAATTGGTGATGTATGTTTGATAATCACTACTTCAAATATGTTTGATTTTTAGCATGAAATTAATGCACTGAAAATGTGTAATTGCACACAAGTGAAACAAGGCATGAATCATTATGATATTGACACACAAGTGAAAAATTGACATAGTTTGTGCAGTGCTACATAATTATTTGCAAGAATACCAAAGGAGTGATAAAATATTTATGGTCTATGAGCATGAAAATATAGTTGCGGATGATATTGACCAACAAATGGCTCAAAGTAACAATGTTGGTTCGTCTTCTCGGTCATATGACTGAGAAATGCAAGTTCAACGTGAGGAGATTATCCATACTATGTGAGAAAATTATATTAAAGACTAGTACACTATATTTTATGTTCAATTTTTTTATTGAATTAAAGTTTGATCAATTAGCTAAATCTATATGAAAAAAAACTGTTAAACGATAAATTATCGATTATGTCAATAAAATTCTCAATAATTTAAAACATATGTTAAAAGCGTGGAATGCCTTCAAAAATATGTTACGTACAGAAAATAAATGCAGTTGTCTTAGATGTCATTACTTAGGTGTAACATATCCACTATTGTGTAGAGGAAAAAAACATTGTATTTGTTCTAAACTTATTAGCTATTTGAAAAACACGTTATAAATTGTTCATTTTTTCAAATTTGAAAAACAACTTCAAGTCGAAATTGAATTTAAGGCTAAAATATAATATTCAAATAAATAAGAGAATATTTATTTTTTATCATAAAAAGAGTCCTACATTGTGAATTCGGCATAATACATAAACGTAGTCTTAACTCTACTACAACTGATAATTATGTCCTCAAACTTTGATATGCATAAGTAGACAGTTGATTTTGTATAAAGTTGAACAAGTAGACTCACACGTCCTATGTGGTAAAATAGTCGTAGAGTGCTACGTAGGATGCAAATTGCCATGTATGATGTCATGTAGGGCACCACGTAAGATGCGTATATCTACTTGATCAACTTTATATAAATTTAAATCTCTACCTATATACACCTAAAAGTGAAACACATAATAATCAGCTAAAGTCAAATTAACGAAAAATTTGTGTATTATGCTTTTGAATTCTCTCTCTCAAACTCATATCAACATCATGAAGCTAGGCAAGGGTACGCCCTGACACATTCATATACACATCAAGAGTGCACATGTACGTACCTTGAATGTTAGACAAGTATAGTAAGTATTTGAGGAATTAACTTTTAAAATGTCCTATCACCCCATAAAACTATTTAATATTTTTGTAAATGGGCTATTTTGACCCATTCCCTCGTCTGGGTTGTTACCACGCACATGAGGCGCGTCATGCAGTGTTTTCACTGTCATGGACCAATTTAAAAGTGCCACGTGTCATTTTCTTTCTTTATTATTAATTATTTAATTAATTTATGTCATCTTCCCCAAATTTAAATCCAAAATAGCAATTGGTAGCCCTAATTTTTCAATTTCATTGTTTTTTCCATAGCAAGATCAACATATTTTTGGCACTCCTAATTTGACTTATTTTGAAAAACACCCATAAAAATCCATGTATTAATTTTTTTACCTTTATTAGGAATAGTTTTTATTTTTTCAAATCTTTTTTCTCATCTTCCGTACCATCACTAGCTTATCCATATTTCTTGGGGCATCCATGTCTTCCTTCATTCTTTTTTCCTTTTTTTCTTTTTCGTTTTATGGTCATTGTTTTTTTTTTTTAAACTAATGTTGTTGTGTTCATTCTTATTTTTTTTTTATAACAAATTAGTTTAGTAATTTTTTCCTCCTACAAATCAAGATTGAGATTTTGGAGCAATGAAACTATGGAAAACTTGATTTGGAAGTAAGAAGTTGGAGAAGGTGGTCATTTAAATTTCAAATTTTGACTTAGTGATATTTTGAATATTTGACGGTGTTTATTTTCATAAATAAATTAATTGATGATAGTTTAACAAATAATTGGTAGTGTTACTGCGAAATCAGTCCCGCCACAGCAGGATTGATGATTATTGCAGCGATGATGAAGGAAGGGCTACTTGAAGAACACAAGTTGAGGGGAAGAAGAAAGAGAAAAAGAAAAGAAAAAAGCAAAGAAATCAAATAAAAATAATTAAAAATTACATTTAATACGTGTCAAGTGACTATTAGTGCGTGACTTACAAATATTTTTGTATAAGTGGTATTGGGTGAAAAATGGGGTATACATACTATTTTGAAGTTGTTCAATAGGGTAATAGGATACCCGCAAAGTTAAAGTTTTTTTTGAAAATTCGAAACAATTTCAATGATTACTTTATGTCTTTTCTCAAAGTATTTTAAATATTCGTGTAAAAATAATTAGAAAAATGACAGATGATTTTACTGAAGTAGAAAAAATGAATGTCATTTCCTTTCAGTAGTCCTTTGGTACCAATTAACCAATACAATATTCTAGCTGCAACAATAACCTAAGTCCAGTAAAATAAGAAGAAACATGACTTTATTGATAAAGATTGCAGGTATAATTTTGTTGCTCTTTTGATTCTACTCTCCTAAGATTTATTAATGATTCGAGGGCCGTTAGTGACATATTTCTCGAACTAGAATGATTTAGATTTGACCTTTATATGAATATTTCATAACTTTTGTGGAATATTCGAGATATTTCTTTTAAGGAAATTTAGTACCCTTTATATAGGCATGGATTAAGGTTTAGGGTTGAATAACCTTCAAGGATTCTAATTAAAACTGAACATACCTTCCTAATTCGAATTAAACACGTCTCACAAAATTTCAATGCCTACATATACATATATAGAGAGAGAGAGAAAGATGAAAAGTTTGCATTTTTGGGTGGAATTTCACTTTCTCCATCACTACTGCTCACCTACTCTCTACCACACACATTAATGTTGCATACAACAACAACAACAATAGGGACTCGTCTAATTACTATTAGGACATAAATTTGAAATGAGGTCAATTTAAATGGTATATATTTATGTATTCTGCCTATCATTTTATTCTTCTATGACAATTTCTTTTAAGACGCTTTAATCTTGATGAATTTTTTCATTTACAAAAATATTGTTTTATTTTTTCAAGCAATGTACGTGAGATGTGATTTTTCTTTATTTAAACAATAGGAATATAATTAATTAATTAGGTGTTAGCTAGCTAGATCTTTTTTATCATCCAAAGTAATGTCAGAGAACACCCAATTAATTTATTACATGATAATTAATACCTATAAAGTTGAGTATAAATATAAATTCTAGGCTCAAACTAAAAGTACAGTCATGTCAAGTTTATATATATTGTCATTGTCCCAAAGGAATGGTGGCTGTTACTCTACGTGGTACAATTATTGACTTCTAAAATCTATTTTCATTAAAAGTATATATAATAATCTTGGACGTCAAGTTCTATAAATACTATTACCAACGAATAAAGTTATTTCTTCTTTAATAAGAGTTTTTGAATTTGAGTTGGATATGAAAAAAATTCATGGTAGAAAGTGTTTTTTTCCGAATGATATTCTATACAATGCAAATTCAAAATAGTCAAACTCCGATATAGACATTGAATACTATATAAAAAATTTAAAAAAACAATTATTTTTTTTTATAAATACTACTTCCAAACTCATGACATCTTATAGAAATAATAGTGTATGATATTTTTATTCTCGTATATATGTACGTGTTGCACAAATAATTTATTACTCATTTGCCCTTCTATTATTAGACACGAGACAACTCAAAATGGCCTAAAGTTAAACTCAAACGGAGGTTGGAGGCCTTGATTTTTAATTATTTAAATGAAGTTTATTATAGCCAATTCATTTAATTTCCTTGAGTCATATTATTCTAGACTTGTCAAATTTTTACTAAGGGCTCGTTGGCCATGCGATATGGTATCATGATATGAAATCATGAGATAAAATTGAAGGTTTGTTTGGATATGCGATATGAAATTTTTGTGTTGTATATTTTCTCATAAACATAAAAATCCCATAAGTTGTAAAACTATTAAAATAGCCCCAATTGTTTATTCAATCTTATCAAATAAACAAAAATTATAAAATTGCATAATAAATTATTACAAAGTTCTTTGTTCTTCACTTAAATAATTGCTTCATCTAACTTCAATTTAATTTAAAAAATTGAACATAAATTGTACTTGATATGCTCATATCTCTTAACTACTCTTACAAATAACGTATCAAGTAGAAAAAAAGCATACATTAGTGAGTAAATATTAACTTAGAAGTTAAATGCACTAAGATAAAAATTAACAAACATCACTAACTTCTAATTATTTACAAGAAAAATCAATAGTTAAATATTATTGAATAACGAAATTTGAAAAAGTTACCACATGTTTGAGTCAAAAACACTTCTAATAAAATTTAATCAAAAAAATTATAACTAGTCCACTTGACTAAATATTAATAACTAATTGATCAAATTTTCCCAAGTCCTCAATCAATTGGACTTCATATCCTTCAGTCATGTGAACGAACATTTTGCAAATACTAAGATTAAGAAAGTGCGGCACCGCCAATGAAAATTGTCTTTTATCAATATTATGCTTAGTTATAAGATTAAGACGCTTTTTTTAATTATGAAAAATCAAAAAAGTATTACTCCCTTCGTTCTCATTTATATTCACCAAATGAATTTCTACTTTATCATTTATATTCACCAAATTTAAAGTAATAATAAATTTTATATTGGTGAGAATAATTTATTTTAAAAAGTAATGATGTGATTATAAATTTTATTTACATATGAAACAAATGGTTAGTAGATATAAATGTGGGGTTGTTTTAACAAAATATAAACTAATGGATCAATTATTGTATTAAAATATTTCAAATCATGATATGGAATCACATGGTGATTCCATATCATGGTTTTTGGAGAATATGGTATCACCTCTCATGATATGGAATCATGAGATGGAATCAATGTAAAATCGCATGTCCAAACGCTGATTCCATCTCACGACACCATATTGTGATATGATATCGCATGGTCAAACGCCTACTAATTCTTTTCTCTTGTATGAAAAGTATATATTTTCTATAAATAATACCAATACTTTTTTCTTTAAAAATATCTATAACTTATTATTGTTTTTTTAAAAATGAGGCTCCTCAAATTAGGTGCCTAAATTTGTTGTCCTCTTTTAGACTCGTAGAGCCGCCATTAACTTAACACAAAGTTCAATAAAAAATAAAGATTTTGAAACTCATAATATCAAATGTTCCAAAACATTTAAATGATTATATTTTGAAATTTATAATTTCAATAACGATTTGATTTTCGTTCCCACTTTTAGAGAATCAACTGTTCCAAAACATTTAAATGATTATATTTTGAAATTTATAATTTCAATTACAATTCGATTTTCATTCTCTCTTTCGGAGAACTCTTTTTAAGGACAGAAGCGCATCCAAACATGACATAATGTTCATGCATAAAATATTTT
Source organism: Solanum commersonii (assembly GCA_029007595.1). NCBI lineage: Eukaryota > Viridiplantae > Streptophyta > Magnoliopsida > Solanales > Solanaceae > Solanum > Solanum commersonii. Next base: position 130,764 of record JAJTWQ010000051.1, read on the forward strand.
ATATGAGAAATATAAAATTAAATATTTTTGTGACAAATTTAAAATAAAATAATACTAAACAAAGTGTAATGAACGGAATATATAGTTTAAATACTCTATGAGAATTGAGAGGCAGAAATTATAAATTAAATATAAATGATATCTGCATATGAAAGCTTATGCATAACTATATATGTATGTAATTATACTAGTAAAATTCCTAGTCAAATAAGCATGGCACACCATACCATAAAAGAACTATAATCGACAACTTACTATACACCAACATGGGTATGGTGCACTAGTGGAAGTGTCCACCCTTAATCAGAGAACTCGAGTTTGAGTTCTAGGTATGGAGAAAATTCTGTTTGGAGCATCACCCTAGAATGAGCCCTGCAATGCGCGATTCGAATTTAGTTGGACCTCTAATATAGACTCCGAATACCGGATGAAAAAAAAAAAACTTACTATACTCTATATAAAATTGATTCGAATATTCTGGACTAAATTTAAAAAAGAATTAGTATTGCCTTCTTGCCTAAAATACATAAAAGTACTTCGATTATTAATTATAACAAACTTTACATTATTAACTTAAAATGATTTTGTTAGGTAAAAAGAGGTTAGGCTACAATTATAAGATTCTAATTTAGTGTTACTGTTTCAGGTTTGCCTACTTAATAAATCTAGTACTGAAAGTGTCACTATCCATTTTTTAAAATTACTTTAGCGACGTTTAATTATGTAGTTTCTGGGGAAAAGACAAATAAAAAAAAGTAAAAGCATGAAAACACTCATTAATTCTTCTTTTTTCTTGAAGATTTGTCCAACAAAAGTGTTGTTTTAATATTGAAAAAATTCCAACCGACAAAAAGAGAACTCCTTTATACATGTTGATTCCTAAGACGAGAAATAGTTCTTTTTATGTTTGATATTTTTGACGAATTTATTCACGTTATCAATTTTAGATCTTTAATAAAGTAGGAATATTGTGGTAAGTTGATGATCAATATAAATGTAATCAATTTAAGACAGATCTTTATAATATAACTATGGTAAAATAAGTTTAAATTGAAAAAAAAAATGAAGTGTGAAAATTTATATACTAAGCTATCTAGATTTGACGTGAAGATATCATAGTATTATTGTAGGAATAGTTTTTAACCTTTGTTTCCATTCAATAGAATCTATGTACTTGATGATTGATGACACACAAAAATCTAATGATCAATTATTTGAATGTTAAGAGGACATGCATTTATTTTAGTGGTGTGTATGAAAAAGAGTGTCAAACTACCCTTTTTGGGTCATAGGTTGGTCCATAAAATAGAGACAATTTTCTTTAACTTTCTTCTTTATAGATAGCTGTGGGGGAATTTAGAGTTGTATATATATTTTTTTTCTTTAATCATAATCCTCTTTCGTCGTCCCCCTTTCATAAGCATGTAGGAAAAAAAGGAAAAGAAATTAGTAGCTACATATGTAATATATTTGTTATTTTAAATTATCAAAGAAAGAATGAAACTTTTTTTTTCTTTTTGAAAACTACTTATTAATTTTAGCATGTTAGGACTTTCGCCACCACTATATGTTTGATACTTAACATATATTTGGTTAAGCTAAGGGTGTGTTTGGCGCAAAGGAAAATGTTTTTTTGAAAAACAAGTTAATTTCCAATCTAGTTTTTCATGTTTGGTTTGTGAGTAGAAAATATTTTATGATTTTTTTTTAATATATGGTTGATCATGAAAAATATTTTCTTGAAAATATCTTTTATTTTTTGATTGAAACTAGAAAATCTCTTTAGAAAAATAAATCTGATCCAATAATCAACTCCGATAACTTTTTATTACCATACTTCTTGTTTGATTGAAATTCTGAATAGGCTGTCTCATCAAGTTTATATATAGGCTAACTTTCAGTTCGATTCAATGGAACTGTAATGAACAATAATTTTCTAACTAACAAACCAACCAACTGTTACTTACAACATAATGTACTGACATGGTCAATATCAAGACTAATTAGTTGATTAGCACCGTAATTAAAATTACTTTTTTTTATCTTCACAAAATAAGAATAAAACTGCATATATACTATCCTTCTCCGTCTTCACATGTGAAATTATATTAGAAATTCCTTTGTTATCATCTAGTTATAAAGAGATTTAAACAAGTTTTGCATATTGTTGGAATTGTTAGTGGGGGGACCAATTAGTGTGTGGCAAAAAGAACAACAAAGTCATCAACTAACTAATTAATTAATTAACATTTAAATAACATCTAATCAAGACCTAAAAATAGTAAAGGAATTGTTAGACATCCTGAAAAAGACATACTCATATGCTTAATCATGCCAAAATCCTTTTCAAAACAGCATCATAGTATCTATCATCTATCATGAGAAAAATATAAATATGAACAAAGAAGAATTTGGTTATGGTCCCCTCTTATAGTCAAAAGGACTAGCAAGGAGTAAGGGGCATGGACAATTTCACCATGCCTCAACCCCACCAAGAAAAATATTTATACTATATAGTAATATTTACCTAGGTCCACATTTTTTAATTCATATTTCAATAATTTAATTTAACTACCCCACCCTGGCTTTGAAGGCGGGGGGAATTAATTTATTTCAGGTAAAAGTACAGCTCCAGTATGGCAGAAAAGTGCTCTTACCAAATGGAGCATTAAATTTTTTTATTCGTACTAATACATAAAAGATTGGTCATGAATATTTAGAATTGTATGTATTTGATCATCATAAATATAAAATTAGATATATAAATTAGAGTTGTGTTTTAAAATTTTGTGAGTGATATAGAGAGAAATTAATAGATAACTTATTCATATTTTTAAAAATATCTTAAATTCAAATTTAAAGTTGAATTATTTAATATCACAAATAAAATACTGCATCATTTTTATAGTACTATTTTTTTTATAATGCAAATTAAATATATCTTGGCTTTTGTTATGGATAAGATGAGGGAAGCGATACTGAGATGATTTGAGCTTATGAAGAAGTGTGCTAACGCCCTAGTGATCAGAAGGTGGGAGAGAGATTGATTGTAGGGGTACGCGGAAAGGTAGAGGTAAGCCAAAAAAATATTAGGGGAGGGGGGATGATTAGATAGGATATGACACAACTTTATATTACTGAGTATATGAATCTAGATAGAAAAGAGTGGAGATCGTGTAGAAGGTTAGTAGAGGACTAGTCGTACTCTTATAGTTATTGTCGTAGGTTGTTTATCACACTATTTTATTATTGTTTTTCTTTAGAATCCCAACTTCTGCTCTTCAGGTATGCATTAGGTAAATCCCTAATGTGTAAATTATTTAGCTATTTTTATTACTTTCTTGTAGATTTTACACTATTTTTTTATTATCTACTTAAGTTGAACGTTTTTCGAAAATAAAGTTTTAGTGTTCACCAGAAAACGATAATCTACCCTTTCCAGAGTTTTAAGTTATTTCACCGGATGATATTATTATTGGTTTTTAATTTTATTAAAATAAAGATGATTACTAGTTTTTAAGTAGGAGTTAGATTTGCTTCTTCTCCCCTTTCAATTTGAATACTTTATAAATAAGCTCCGTACTCTGACAATGACTACTGAAGGATGGGTAGCACATGCCTCCTGTCAAATCATAACTCTATTGGACGGCCACGATCTCCCGTACGATTCTCTCAACGGCTGCGATCTCCTTTCTCCCAAACCTTCCTCTGATAACAGCAAGAAAGAGAGAAATGAGGCATTACTATTACCTCTCTTTTCTTTCTCTCTCTCTCTACTGTTATCAGGTCGACCTTGGTCGGGTGGGGTATAAAGAGACTAACAGCACACCTTTTCTCTCTCTCTCTCTCTTCAAAACTGATAGTGATATCAGAAAAAGCTGAAGTTGAGCTCATCTTAGATTCTATCGACTTATTGAATTGAAGAAAAAGGGTATCATCACAATTTAATGGAAGTATTGGAGAAAGAGAAGTTTTTTTAAAGGGCTTTTTGGTTAATGCATGTGGAGATTGTAAGGGGATCATATTCATAATGGGCAAGAGGTGGGGTATCTTGAAGATAGGGTTTCAGTTGGTTTTTGGAGTTGGAATTGAGGGTTTTGTGTAATTGAGTGGATAATTACAGAGAAGGGTGTTGAGTGTAGTACTATACTTTGCTTAACATTTTTAAGGGAAGTGGATTTTAAATAAATAAATAAATATATATGAAGCTTTCAACATCAGGAATGGGTCAGCAGGTTCATGAAGGAGGTATCTTCTACTTCTTTATACTCTTTCTTCCCTTGCTGTCTTCTCTTTGGGGGATTTTGGCTTTTTGTATATCACTGTCGGTATGTTTGTGTTACACTTTGTTTTTGTTCTAATAAGATAAAAGGAATATATGTTGATGATTTCCATATTTGTTGGTTAGTGAGTGAGATTATCTTAAGTATCTGTAATTAGGACCAATTAAATTATTGCTGATGGATTTTTAATTCTGAAAGTAGAGAAAAAGTGTTTGAACTCAGAGCTATGGCATGCGTGTGCTGGTCCTCTGGTGTGCCTACCAACAGTCGGAAGTCGAGTTGTTTACTTTCCTCAGGGTCATAGTGAACAGGTCTTTCTCCTTCAATCACATTTCATTCTTTATCACACTAAGTGATACAATCTATTATTAGTCAAATTACTGATGCTCCCTTACTGGAATGGAGTGACAGGTAGCTGCAACAACTAATAAAGAAGTTGATGCACATATACCCAATTACCCAAATTTGTCGCCACAGTTGATCTGTCAACTCCACAATGTCACAATGCATGTGGGTTTCATCTGTTTTCCCAATTCTCTAGTGATTTACTATTTCCTATGCAAGTTGTATTAGGCGCATAGGTAATTGATTACTTGTCGAATTTCAGGCAGATGTTGAAACAGACGAAGTATATGCACAAATGACTTTGCAGCCCTTGACACCGGTACACCTGAGTGTTGCTATAAATGATTCTTAATAATATTGCCTTTTTTGCATCAACTACTTATAAATGGGGTCTCAAAAATACTGTGTTGAATTTCAGGAAGAACAAAAAGATACATATCTCCCTGTTGAGTTTGGAATCCCTAGCAAGCAGCCTACTAACTATTTTTGTAAGACGCTGACTGCAAGTGATACTAGCACACATGGTGGCTTTTCTGTCCCTAGACGTGCCGCAGAGAAAGTTTTTCCTCCTCTGGTGATTACTGATCCCATGGTTGTCATTTTGACTTGGCTGTGCTAAGCCTGATATTGTTGTCTTTTCTACTGGCACTCAGGATTTCTCGCAGACACCACCTGCCCAAGAACTAATTGCAAGGGATCTGCATGATGTTGAATGGAAGTTCAGGCATATTTTCCGAGGCAAGCTCTAGATGTTCTTTTCCTTATTGCTCTCTGTAGCTTTACATTGTTTAGAGTATCTTCAGCTGTAATCTCAAAGCCGGTGGGTGTTTTAACTCATGGAGCAAAAGCTAGACACTGTCATGAATTGGGCATGTGCTTCATCTCTGTTTCTGTTGCAATTTCCAATTAAATCATCCAGTTTGTTATTTTGTGTAGGGTTGTACTGTTGTCTCCCAGGTCTTGTTATTTTGTGTAGGGTTGTACTGTTGTTTCCCAGGTCATACATCCCTATCCTGTTATATTGTTAAAAATGTATTGTGTCAGTGTCATATGTTCATGTGTGCGCATCTTATTATTCATTTGAGTGGGGAACAATGCCGAGAAAAAGGACTCACAGAATGTTATGAAAAATAAAAGAAGAGAACTTATAGCTTCCTTCTTTTGCTCTTTAATCTCCAACATTCTTTTTAATCTTGATGCGTCTAATTGTCTATCTATAATCTGGTTAGTACTTGCCAGTTTTTCTTTATCAAGATTCCTAAAATTGAAGTACACCTAGAGTTTCGATGATCATTTAGGGGTGGGATCAGGCAATAGTATAGTTGTTTTGTTAGTGATGTGAAAGATGATAAGGAATGGGATATCACTTCCTCTAGCATGTTGTATGATTTTCTCTCTATTTTAGGATGTGCCAAAATGTTTAACATCAATTCGTTGATGACATTATTTTATATTACTTTCACAACTCCTGAAAATTTTAAATTCTTATACCTTCACATTTTAAACTTTGATTCGGTGATTCTTCAATCAGATATGTTTTGTCCACTATTACTCACACAAAAGTAAATTAAGTGACAGAAATAAAGTAGTATGAAATTGCACTAAAAAAAATAAAAAGGTGAATGGATAGCCTAAGGTAGGGCGGTGATGGATGGATAGCCTAGGGGTGGTGGTGGATGGGGTATGGAAGCAGGATGAGTATATTAGTTAGTCCCTCTATCCCTAAATCAGTTTTTACACATTTCAGTGTTGCAAGAAGGTTAAGTAGGTGACAAAATCTAATAATTGTATGAAATTGCACTAAAAAATATAGGTGGTGGATACATGGCCTAGGGTGATGGTGGATGGAGTATGGAAGCAGGATAAGTACTTTAGCCTAGTCCCTCTCTCCCTAAATCTTTTGTTTACACATTTCAGTGTTGCAAGAAGGTTAAGGAGTTCAATTTCCATGTTATATTGGTGGCAAAAGAATACTACAGTTCTAAATCTACTTTATCTAGAAAGAATATTACAGTGAAAAATCTAAGTTTATGTTCATTTCTACTTCACAGCAACATACCAGTGTTCATTTCTGCTTAAGATTTAATTGTTTAATTATTCATAAGATGTGCAAGAGTAGGGCGACTAGACCAGATGAAAACCCAGTGGAATTTTAAAGAACATAGGCAGGGTGGTTTTGGAGAGGTTGATTGAGTTGCTTAATGTCATTTTTAAGGCAACAAAAATGCTTGAAGAGTGGAGGTGGAGTATAATGATTCCATAGTATAAGATCAAGGGTGATGTTAAAAATTACAACAATTATAAGGGGATCAAGTTGTTGAGCCACCCTATGGAAGTGTGGGAGAGAGTGGTGGAGTTGAAATGAGGAAGGGTGTGACTATTTTCGAGAACCAATTTGGATTCATGTCGGGTGTTGTATTCTAGAAGCCATTCATCTTGTGAGGAGACTGGTGGAGTAATATTGGGAGAGGAAGGAAGGATTTACACATTGTACTCATTGACCTAGAAAAGACATGCAACAAAGTGCCTGGGGAGGTCCTAGGGAGATGCTTAGAGGCTAGAGATGTTCTTGTGGCTTACACTAGGGTTATTAAGGACATGTAAGATGGAGCTAAGACTCATGTAATGACAATAAAAAGAGACTCAGAGCACTTCCAATCACGATGAGATTGCACTAGGGATCGACTCTTAGTCCATTTATTTTTTCCTTAATGATGAGCTGGCGCGACATATCCAAGGTGAAGTGTCATGGTGTATGTTATTTGCATATGACGTAGTATTGACTAACAAGATTCACGTCGAAGGTAACACTAACCTGGAGGTTTGGAGATAGACCTTAGGGCCTAAAAAGTTCAAGTTGAACAGGTCTAAAACTATATACTTGGAGTGTAAGTTTGATCACGTATCACACGAGGGTGGTGTGGGAGTGAGACTAGATACAAAGGTCATCCCAAGAGAGACGGTTTCAAATATCTTCAGTCCCTAATTCAGGGCAATAGGGAGGTCAATGATTATGTAACACATTGTATTAGTGCAGGGTGGATGAAATGGAGGCTCGCCTCGAGAGTCTTATGTGATGGGAATGTACACCTAAATTTAAAGGAAAGTTCTACAAATTGGTGGTTAGGTCGGTTATGTTGTATAGAATAAAGTGTTGGCCGGTTCAAAACTCTCATGTCCAAAAGAAAAGTGTGGTGGAAATAAAGATGTTAAAGTGGATGTGTGGTCATAGTAGGAGAGATAAAATTAAGAATGAAGATATCCGGAATAAGGTGGGAGTGCTCTTCGTGGTGGACAAGATGAGAGAAACAAGATTGAGATGGTTCAGACATGTGAAGAAGAGGTGTGCAAAGGCCTCATTGAGGAGGTGTGACCATAGTGGGTTTTAGGATAGGTACAGATAGGCTAAAGAAGTATTAGAGAGAGGTGATTAAATAGGACATGACACAATTCAGCTTTTCAAGGACATGATCTTAGATTGTCATGAAGGTCATAGATTAGGGCAAAAGGTTAGTTTGTAGTTGAGTGTTGTTTCATTTTCTAGCGGGATAGGTTGGTTGCATTGTACCCATTTCTCGGTTTATTCCAGTAGTAGTAGCATTTGTCTTGTAGTTGGCATGTCTTGCCACTTTTGCTACTTATTACTCCCTCCGTTTCAAAAAGAATGACCTTCTTTCCTTTTTAGTTAGTTTAAAAAAGAATGGCCTCTTTCCTCTTTTGGTAACATTTTAATTTCAGCTTTCCACGTGGCATGTTTAAGGCCACAAGATTAAAGGGCAATTTAGTACATTTGACATAACTTTAATTTAGGACCACAAGATTCAAAAGTCTTCTTTATTTTCTTAAACTCCGTGCCAAGTCAAACTATGCCACTCTTTTTGAAACGGAGGGAGTATTTAATATGCTTCAGTTATCACATTAGTTGGTTATGGTTATTGGTCCTCTTTTGAATGCTATGTTTTGTTTTATCTATTATTTTGTATGTCCTCTTTACCTCTTCTCTTAGCTACTCTGATGTTCGTTACTCGAGCCGAGGGTCTTTCGAAAATAACATCTCTACGTCCTCAAGGTAGGGGTAAGGTCTGCGTACATCTACCCTCCCAAGACCCCCCTTTTGGGACTACACTGGGTTTGTTGTTGTTGTATTTAATTATTTAAACTCTTGGTACATGTAAACGATACATGTGAAACTTTATAGACTTATGCAAGCAATTTGATATAATGCTTCATTGATTCTTTTGTCATCCTAATCCCATCAACTTAAATTGGAACCTTTTTTCTTGGCCAAACACATACTCAATCCCTTTAACTTGCCCCTAAATTTCATTTTGGCACTTCAACTCAACCTTGTTTCATTTTAACTTTCCAACTCCATTTTTCATTTACCATTTAAATATTTTTAAGTTTTACCCCGTATAAGTGTTAAGCGTTTGTTAGACAAATATTGAAAAGGTGAAAAAACTTCCAATTCAATAGTGCCACGTATCAATTTATCATCTCTAAGCAATATAAGAATATATATTAATTAGCTATATTCAATTGATTACATAATTTATTGCTCAGATCAATTAGTGACACAGGTTAATATAAACATTGAATTTATGTTACCACAAATATATCCATCTTTTTCAGTTTATGTGGCATCAACAAAATATTTGACATCATTTCGGTAATTATAATTCTAAATTTTGATATTATATCGTTCTCCTCAATCTAGCTCTTTACTTATTATTTTAACATTTTATTATGTCCTTTATAACATAGATTGTAGAATATAATTGACATTTTTTATTTTATAGAGATGGAATGAATTATATAAATTAAAATAAAAAGAATATTATCTTTAGCACAAAGAGAGTCAAATAAAAAAGGAGGTAGATGAAGAAAATGAATGGATAACTAAAATAGATAGAAGGAAAAAATGGGGTTGAAGAGAAGATAGAGGAAGTAAATAGGGGAGAAAGTTGTTAAACGACTAAAATGCCGAATATTAACGATAAAAAGGATCTCTCATGCGCTTTAAAAGGTGAGTAATCTCACCAATCTGTCCAGTTAGCATTTTGTGTTTAAATGGTACATGAAAAATGGAGTTGGAAGGTTATAATGAAGCTATATTGAGTGGGAGTGACAAAATGAAATTTAGAGACAAGTTAAAGGGGTTGTGTATGTATTTGGCCTTTTTTCTTTCTAAAATTTGTTTTGATAATTTGCTGGATAGAAGGACGATTCCTGGTTGGATGTGGAAGGAACGGTGTAATACGGTGTGTAACTGATAAGTGTGTACCAAGTATGCTATCATCTGTTCATATTTTCTCCTTTTGCCTGCAGGACAGCCTAAGCGGCATCTTCTTACCACTGGCTGGAGTGTGTTTGTTAGCGCCAAAAGGCTTGTTGCTGGAGATTCTGTTCTTTTCATTTGGTACTGTTTAACCCCCTCTTTTGACACAACTGTACATTTTTCTCATATTATTGCATCCAGCGTGACATTTCCCTCCAGGCTTTTTCTTGAGATAGTCGGTTCTGTGCAGGAATGAGAAAAATCAGCTCCTTCTGGGAATTCGACGTGCAGTTCGACCACAAACTGTGATGCCATCATCAGTCCTATCTAGTGATAGCATGCACATCGGATTACTTGCTGCTGCTGCTCATGCTGCTGCTACTAATAGCTGTTTCACTGTCTTTTTTAACCCAAGGTAGTACGTAACAGTACTATCCCCTTGTGTTTTCATTTATATCTATTACCTCTTTTACTTTCGCTTACTGACTTGCTTATTTTGTTAGGGCTAGCCCATCCGAATTTGTTATACCTCTTTCAAAATACATCAAAGCTGTATATCACACTCGCGTTTCTGTAGGAATGCGCTTTCGCATGCTATTTGAAACTGAAGAATCAAGTGTTCGAAGGTATGGAATGAAGTTGTTTGATCTTAAGTTGAAAGATTTCCTTTTATTTCTTGATGTTAAATTTCCTCACATATTCTGTCTGAAGTGCTATATAAGTAGGCTTGTAGTTTCTTATTGATGTATTGGGCACCTGCTTTAAACTTAACTGCAGATTAGTTGCTTTTAAATATGTATCTTCTCCTATGTTTTGTTTCATCATGAATTATAGTTGGAGAATTAAGTCTAATTATGTAGAAATGATGAATTGGGATGATGGTGCACAATTATTGTTACGACCCAGGGGTACCCCTAGACGTAACACGGCGTACTTAACCCCGAAGGGGTTGCATACAAGCCCTTAGCATATCATAAACATAAAAGTCATAGAATGATGCGGAATTAAAATTTTTCTTTACAATTGAAGTCTTTCATAAAAGAGAATGGGAGTCTAGACATTGTCTCATTTAGCCATCTAAATACAATCGAATAACGAATAGGGACACAGCCCTTACAATAGTTCTCAAATGACATACTAAAGGAAACTACTAAGTAAAGATACTCGTCCTCGAATCTTGCGGACTCACCAACTAGCAAGGAGAATGACCTATTCCAAGCTTGAACCACTAGAAGACCACCTTCAAGAACCAAACCCTACACTTATAGAAAATGTAGAAATATGGGTTAGTACAAGAATGCACTAAGTATGGTAGCCATGCATAAAAATCATTGAAACATGCAAAAAGGGACATTTTAGTTGAAACCATGCTATATGCCAATTTGGAGATCTTCTTTGAAAGAGTTGGAGAACATCACTCATAAGGCAACTCATATATAGTTCATCATAGCACAAAGGATAACAACATAATCATAAGCATAGTCTCCAATCATAGACATAGTGCAAATATCAATCATCATAAGACATAATGCACATACATAGTCAAATACCAAGATCATCTCATCATAATAGAATCATCACATAAGTAACCCTAAGTTATACTTGTGCCATACATAGATAAGATCCCATAATCCTATCTACACTAAGTACCACTTTTAGGTCACCATGCTCATACTTTTCATACATTAATCTCATCCATAGTTAATACTCATAGACAAGGAAACATTCACATTCATTAGCTCATGTCAAGGAAAGTTAATCATAACAACAATCCAAATGGAGCATGCATTAATTCATAAATCATCATAATGTAATGGAACCACACCATGGCTACTCTCAAAGTCTACTTGTGCTATGTATGAGTGAAGTTCCATACCCTCACTCATACTAAGTAGATCTTCTTGAGGAGTCATTAATCATAGTTCATGTTTCATGTTCATAGTTCATTTACATAAGAGAAACACACCATGGCTACTCTCCAAATCTACTTGTGCCATGTATGTATGGCATCCCATAATACCACTCATACTAAGTAGATCCTTTTGAGGAACCATAGCACATAACTCACTTTCTTGTTCATGAGGGAAAGTAGCCTTAACCGACATAGACCATGTGAGCTACATGGAATCCGGTGTCGTGTAACCCCACACCGAAAAAGGGTGTCCTACTTGCCTAAGGTAGAACTAAATGAATTAGCTTTTAGGTGGATCCACTAGCTAAAGACCTATGTGGGCACATAGTTATGGGATAGGGAAATTGCTTCTAGACACCCGACCTATTGTATTGACGGAGGAGCTTCCATCTCATGAGAATAATTTAGAGAACCCGGCCTCTTGTATTGACGGGAGGGCCTCTACCTCACTTTCCATATCCACTTGGTGCTAAGCATTATTTCCCAAAATTACTTGTTTAGTCTTAAATTGGATTTACATGTTTGAAGGAGTATTTTACCCTTCGTTCAACCCAACTCATAAAATAGCTCATAGATTCAAGTAGGTGAGAATGGATTTTCAACCTTAGAATCTTCATTAATATGTGAGGAAAACTTTCACATTATGATCATGTATTCTCATGAGAATGAACTTTCAATCAACACAATAGGATCATCATGGTCACGAACATATCATGCATAGAAATGTGTAAAGGTGCATATGAGAACTAGACTTTCAATTAACACTATAGATACATCATATTCATGTTCATGCATGGGGTGTGTGTGTGGTTGTCCTTTCAATGACACAACAACAACATTATCATCTTAGACACTTCACTCTCAAAGTGTTCATAAGGTATGTACATATTATCACAACCATGCATAATTCTCATATCTTGCACACAAGTATCATAGACCATATCAAATCAACACATCTAGCATTCATCATCTTAGACATGGACATAATTGTAATTCAAGTAGTTCATTCATTGCATGCATAAGGTCATATACTCATATTGTAGGTCATGTGGGTAAAGTCCTTCCACCATAGTACCATATACAATTCAACATGCATAATAGCTTTCATCTTAAAAGCCTCATCATTCATAGCTCATTCATATTAGCTATTACCCTTAAGGTCCTAGAAGTCATCTTCATATTACAAGCTTTACTCTAAAGCATTACCTCACATGGTCATCATGTAAACCTAATTCTCAAGGTACACTAACCACATGCTTCATTCTTACTCATAAGCAATTCATGTCTAGGTGATCTAATCTAAGGCAATTCATCAACCTTAGAAGGTCACATCTAAACTCTCAATTTGCCTCTTTCATGACATCCCTAGGCCACATCAATTTCACCTTTGAATCTTAGGTTAATCAAGTATACATGTAGAATCATACTAAAATCATGCAATCACATCATAATCTACTCACACCCAATCAATTGGACCAACTTGCAACAACATTCTTTAATGTAAAGAAGGACCATAGCTAGGATTGGGGAACTCATGGATTCTTGAGGAATACAAGTTGAAATTCATATAAAATCAGTAATACATTCATAAACAACCATAGTTCAACCTTTAAAAGCAATTTTGAAAGGAATCCATGGGGTTGAGTTGAAACCATAGCTTTTGGGGATTTCTAGATTTGAGATAAAAGCTTTTGAAGGGACTCCTTGGGTGATAGCTACCCAAGGATGAAAACTACCATACCTTATTGAAGATTCTTCATGAACTTTGGTAGGAAAGTTGAGTTCTTGAGCCCTAGCCTTCAATTCCTTCTTCTTCTTCTTCAATGGGGGTTTCTAGAGAGAGAATATTTGGAGAGGAGATGGGTCTTCTTTTAAAAGTGACTTAAATTGGAGGAATTTCAAGTCTAAAAAGGTTATATACTTACTGGGAAAAGAGTAGAACAATGTGGGATCAATTTTTGGAGGGATTACTAAAAGACCCTAACTTAAATTTTAAAAGCAGCCTGCTGCACTTTTTTGCTCGCCCTTTGGCCCTCCTTGGCTCGCCAAGGACACTAGGCGATACGCCTAATGGACCCTTGGCTCGCTTACATTTACAGAATGCTCCATCATGGAGCATTTCCCATGGGCGAGGAGGAGGACCTTTGGGCGATGTACCAAGTGGATTGGCGAGCCCCGACCTAGCTCGCCCAAAATTCCAGTAGCTAGGTCAAGGGGAGGCTGCCCACTAGGCGAGGGAGGTCCATTTGGCTGATCGCCAATGGCCTTGGGCGATAGTGTTGCCCCATCGCCGAATGGTCCTTGGGAAAAATCGTTTTCCTTCACTTTTCTTAGGTAGTTTAGGCCCTTGCCCTCTTCATAGACCCTTACCCCATTCATTTTAGCTCTAGTTAAGTCTACACATTTCCGGAGTGTTACATTTATTACCCCTATGGCTTTCCATTGGCCATAGAGTTGTATATAATTTTTGTTTAATACTGGCGAAAACATAGTTGCATTCTTGCATTCGTGTTTCAATTAATGAAATTGGTGGTTACTTCTGATAAATAAACCATTTTTTTAACCAATTAAACTAAAATTTTCATTGCTAGTAAGTTGGTGCCCGACCTTTGTGGGTGTCATTGAAATCTTTAACCTCTATATTTGTTAGATAACTCCTTTTTTTTTTTTGTTGATAAAACTGATAAGAGTTTATGGATATGTGGGCATAAACAAAAGGCCCTGCTCAAGAGGTATACCAAAAAGTAGAAAACTTACAAGAAGAAATGGTTTTCAAAAAAATCACCCAATCTTCTATGGGATCTCATGGGTGCACCAAAAAAAGGAAAAGAAGGGATAAGAGGCTACTCTTAGCGGTAAATAATTAATTTCCATCTTTTCAAAAGTTTTGATGTTTCTCTCTCCATAGTACCCACATAAGTGCTAATGGAGCAATATTCCAAGCCTTGTGCCTTCATCTCCGTCTGCCACAATTCCAGCTAAACATCATCTCTTTTACAGTACTTGGCATCACCCATTGCACTCCAAACCAAGTAAGGATATCCCACCATAACCTCAAAACTAATCGGCAATGAAAAAGATGGTCAACATCTTCATTCAAATCCTTAGACATAAAACATCAGCTAACGTAAGTGGTCTGTCATTACAATAGATAATCTTATAGGTGGTTCTACTATTTTTCAGATACATGGGCACAATTACTGGGATTGGAGACTTAGATCCAGTTCGCTGGGCAAATTCTCACTGGCGGTCTGTCAAGGTAAATGGTCTATTTTTATTTTACCTTTAGCATTTCTCTATTTGCTATTCTTGTTCTTTTGTAACTATATCAGTTAACATAGTTTTCCCATTCATGTCTCAATTTTTGAAGTCTTTACACACTTTTCCTTTTTGCTTGGGGTTCGGGGGTGGTGTGGTGTTCAAGTCGAACCCACACATTGTGTGGGTTGGATCCTGTTCATACCATTGAGTGGAATGCTGGTTGGCTTGATGGTCTTGCTTTTATCTTCATCTTTTTGATAGAAAATCTTTTCTATTTTTTTTCCCACCCTTTTAGTTTCCCCAACTTTCATGTTATCAAGTTGAATATTTTGGACAAATTCCCAGTCTTCACCAATATATAGCACAAGTTTTGTCTACTGTATTTCTCCTGCTCGTGCTTGGATTTGTGAAGACTGAGATCTTCATTTTCTTGTGCTCAGAACCAAATTCTTTTTTTTGCATTGCTTACAATATTTCTGTAACACTACTTTGAATTGCTTTCCTCTCTCTCTCTCTCTCTCTCTCTCTCTCTCATGTGTTTGCTTGCAAACAGATACCACCTCTGAATCATCAAACTAATGCCCTTTATATTATTTCTTCAATTGTTACCCGTGGTTGACGTCTAGTTTTCTACTGCCAAATCACTTCTCACAGCCTTATGATATATGCCTTTGCTTATATCCAGGTTAAATATCTTTAATTAATTTTCTGCTGCTCGTGCTTGTCTCTCGTTAACTAAAGGATCAAATGCTTACCATTTATCAGCTATTCACATAACTTGAAATTTTAATAGTGTGGTGTCTAAATTACAGTACTCTAGTCCTCAATAAAAATAGTTTGGTGTCGAAATATCATCTGATGGTCGACTTCCATACTTCAACATCAAACTTTCTGCATCGTGTCAAGTTCTTCCTCCCACCATGTCTATCTGGCATATATGTGAATGTTAATTTGCACTGCAAGGTTTGTGCATTACTGCATTGAATATACTTGACTCACACTTACTGTCTATGTTGCTAAGACCCTTCAAAATCCTTGATGCACCTGTGGAGATCCCACACAATTGAGTGTGGTTGGAATCCGCACTGGATTTAGATGTTTGACCAATATAGATTGATTGGGTATTTTGGCTTAATTTTGGGTTTATGTCAGACACACACACACACACACACATATATATATGTGTGTGTGTGAGAGAGAGAGTTTTCTATTATACGTGCTTATGAATAAAATATTAGGTGTTTATAAAAAAAATGTTCTTATTAGTTTCAATTAATTACTTTAATTAATCAAAATATATACTTATATATGCCAGTAATATGCATTTATTGTCCATGTCCCAGCACTAACACCCAAATCAGGTATCCACAGCTTAACTTCACATAGCTGCAGAAATCAGATATTACAAGTGCTTTGTTCCTTCTAATTTTAGTCTTTCAAATAGTTGTATGAAAATTATAATCTACAGCAAGGAAATTACAGATCTTCAATCATATACTGTTTTGTATGGTGAAAAATATTTGCTTTTGTTGCTAACACTTCATATTTACACAACAAATTTCTTGAAATTATAGGTTGGTTGGGATGAGTCAACCGCAGGAGAGAGGCAACCAAGGGTCTCATTATGGGAGATTGAGCCTTTGACTACTTTTCCGATGTATCCATCTCTTTTTCCTCTTAGGCTAAAGCGGCCCTTCTATCCAGGAACGTCATCTTATCAGGGTATGGCACACTGAATGGTCATGTAATAAGAGAATTGAAGCTGTAAAACATATATTTTCTCTATTTTGGTAAAATTGTGAAGTTTGTAGTACAACTTGTCAGGAAAGAAAGAAAAAGAAAAAGTAATGGCCTATGTAGTTTTAGGGTCTGTTTGTTTGTGGAGGGATTAATTGTCTATCCCAGTATTAAATTTGGGACTACACCTGTGTTTGTGTTTGGTTGAGGGGATTACCTAAAACCTGGATAGATTTAATGTCACAATCATGGGATTATTTATCCCAGATAGGATGATATTTATAGTTATAATCCCAGGATAACCTGGTTTTGAACCAAACAACCGTCTCTTTTAACCCCCAATAGTTCTTCATCCTCTCTTCCCCACCCAGATAGCCATGATAGAAGGAATAAACACGAGTTTAAGCAGTATCATTGTTCGGATAGCAACCAATTCTCGTTCCTGAAGCTATACTAGTCATTTTTCTCCTTTGCTTTTGCAGATAGTAACAATGAAGCTATTAATCGAATGGCATGGTTAAGAGGGAATACTGGTGAGCTAGGACCTCATTCAATGAATCTTCAGTCTTTTGGCATGCTTCCTTGGATGCAACAGAGAGTGGATTCAACAATTCTCCCAAATGATATTAATCAGCACTATCAAGCTATGCTGGCTACTGGCTTGCAAAGTTTTGGGAGTGGAGATTTGATGAAACAGCAATTAATGCAGTTTCAGCAGCCTGTCCAATATCTCCAACATGCAAGTACTGATAATTCCATTCTGCATCAGCAGCAGCAGCAAATACTGCAGCAAGCAGTTCATCAGCATATGCTGCCTGCTCAAACCCAAATGTTGTCAGAGAACCTTCAAAGGCAATCACAGCATCAATCCAATAATCAGTCAGAGGAACATGCTCACCAACACACTTACCAAGAAGCATTCCAAATCCCGCACGACCAGCTCCAGCAGAGGCAACCATCAAATGTTTCCTCTCCATTTTTGAAAGCAGATTTTGCAGATTTGAACTCAAAGTTTTCAGCATCTGTTGCCCCTTCAGGCGTGCAAAATATGCTAGGTTCGTTGTGTTCTGAAGGAAGTAGTAATTCATTGAATATCAACAGATCTGGTCAGTCTGTGATCATAGAGCAACCGCCTCAACAGTCCTGGATGTCAAAATTTACACAGTCACAACTAAATACGTGCTCCAACTCATCACCACTCCCAACATATGGGAAAGATACTTCCAATCCTAGGGAAAATTGTAACTTGGATTCCCAGAATCAAGCGCTTTTTGGTGCTAATGTTGATTCTTCAGGGCATCTCCTTCCGACCACAGTGTCTAATGTTACTACTACATGTGCTGATATGCCCTTAATGCCACTTGGGGTTTCTGGATATCAGAATTCTCTATATGGTTATGTGCAAGACTCTTCTGAGTTGTTGCACAATGCAGGACAAATTGATCCACCAAATGCAACCCATACATTTGTCAAGGTGCTAGTTCTGCTGTTTAAGGTCAAATATTTCATTGGCATTTAGTTCATCTGACAATCATGTGAGTATAGTTTTTTGTCTATGCAGGTTTACAAATCGGGGTGTGTTGGGAGGTCACTGGATATCACCCAGTTCCACAGCTATCATGAGCTGCGACGGGAATTGGGGCAGATGTTCGGTATTGAGGGGTTCCTTGAAGACCCTCAAAGATCAGGCTGGCAGCTTGTATTTGTTGACAGGGAGAATGATATCCTTCTCCTTGGAGACGACCCATGGGAGTAAGTGTCCAGTTGTGGGAAGACTTAATATGTAACTTTTTCTTAAATTTTCACTATGACAGAAGGAAGACCACATGTTTTTAAACTTGTTCCTTGTGTCACAACTTTTTTATTTATAGGGTTGCTTTTTCTTGTTTAGCATTACCTTCGCATGATTTATATCTATTCAGCCCTGTGGTAGTGTTCAATCTTTTCGGAAGTGGCTTTTCTTTAGTCCTATTATAACATTATAATCTTCTCTTTATTTCCCTGGCATGGTATTTTCAGGGCGTTTGTCAATAACGTCTGGTATATAAAAATCCTTTCACCCGAAGATGTGCAGAAGCTGGGAAAGGAAGAGGTTGAATCCCTGAACCGTGGAGCGGTTGAAAGGATGAGCAGCACTAGTGCTGATGATCGAGATCTTATTTCTGGAATGCCATCTCTTGGATCGCTGGAGTACTGATTGTTGTAATGCTTTAAAAGAAGAGGACTAATTCTGATTCTCGATCTTCTCAAGGGTCAGAAATTCAAATTTCTTGCCTCGTAACCTGGCTTCTTTAGCTTTCGTCTAATTGGTCCATCTCCCAATTGTATGTTGTATTTTGCATTTGGATCTAGCTGTAATAGGACTTGAGGTATCTTCCATTTGTATGGTGTAGTTTTCATTGTAATCCTGTTGTACAAGTTAGTATAACGGCTCAAGATGAGACGTGATTTATACTAAGAATCTCGAAAGTGTTAAAACTTGTTATTGCACTTCTACCTTTCAGACAAAGAAGCAGTTGAGGATCTACATCTGGTCTTTCCTGTAGGTAAATGTTTCTGATGTTTTTTTTTTTTGGCTTTAATCTTCATATTAGTTCAAGAATTTTTTGATTGATGCCAAGTCACCAAAAATTTATTTATTGGTAAGCCAGGGTAACTTGCAACAATAGAGGAAGGTTACTTGACAATGTGAAAGGTATTTATTCAAGTAACACTGTAATGAATTTGTTAAAGAAACATGAGGATTAGTGTACTCCATTTCAAATTATAAGGAACTACTTAAAGTTTCTTTTCTCTAACCATATCCATTAGCGGAGCTATTACACTCTACATTTTGTACATGTGCACCCTCTCTTTTTTGAATATTTTTCCTTTACCTCCCCAACCCAAACAATGTCATGCCCTAAAACTGGAGGAGGGTGCGACTGGCCTCGATATAGATTGAATTGAGAAATAGACTATATAACAACTGAAACTGTAACACTTAGGTCGACTAGACCACCTGTCACAATCATCTAGACCAACAATGTCGCAACACAATAGAATCTGAAAATATAAGGTCAACATGTCATAATAATACTATTTGAGCTACGGGAAGTCGACAAGATCATAAAATCAAATAGAACTAAAAGGTACATACACATCCACTAAAGCCTCTAAAAACGTGACAAACTGAGTGCACGGGACATGGTCACGACTTACCCATACTGTACATTAAAACACAATACTATCAAAACCAAAACATGAATCCTAAAAAAAAAAGGACTGAATCTGAAATCCTAGTGCAACTGGGCATCACCGCATCAGCGCCTTTACCTGCACCTACAGCACAAATGCAGCGTCCCCAGGCAAAAGGGCATTACTACGTGAGACTGGAAGTTATAAACATAAGTATATTGAAGACGCTAAAATCAGAGCTAGGGATAGAAACAACCTTAGACTCCAGAAGCTGAAATCTCATAACAACTTTTCTATGCGAGTACAATCAAATAGGGTGTACATAGGTCGGTTTGGTTTGGTTTTTCATTTTAAAAAACCTTTACCAACTATGTCAGTTTATTAAATCTAAAAACCAAATCAAATCACATAAAGTCAGTTTTTTCGGTTTCGGCTTTAGTCGGTTCTTTCGGTTTTTCGGTTTTTTACAATTATACGATATTTGAAAAAGAGATCAAATATATTTTCACTTACATGTGTGATAAGCTAAACTTAAAAAATATTAAATGAATAGAAATTATCGAAAAGATGGTAAAATTCACTTGAGTACAAAATATTTTTTTGAAATATCAACGTTCATTATGTTAAATTAATAAGATTAAAGGCTACAGACAAACTGAGTACAAAACAAAATATTTACAAAGTAAATTGTTAATTTTGAATTTGAAAACTATAACAATATAATTGTAACTTCGGATCTTAATATAAAATAAAATATTTACAAATTTTACAATCCCAAATTTGAAATAAAATATATAAACATTCAAAACTAAAAACTAATTAAAAAATATTAACAAAGTAGATTATAAATAATATTTTTTTATATATATATTATGTCGGTTTGATTTGGGTTCAGTTTGACTTTTTTTCTTTTAATACCAAACCAAACCAAGAGTGGTCGATTTTTTTTTTCAACTGCCAAACCATAATTTTTTTTTTTCCAATTTGATTTGGTTCGTCGGTTCGATTTGACTTTACGGTTTGACTTGTACGAATCAAGTAAGCACATATACTATATTCCCTAATGGTGAACTGTACGATAATTCAGTCATAATGATTGATCCTGCCCAACCGAGATGACCATTTCGGAAGTGTAATAACTGAATAAACATATACCCACTCGATATGTATGTGGCGTTGGTGTACTGAACTAAAGCTACAACTATTATTGTATCTAGCAATTAATATTATCACATCGATGGTGTAACATAAGTGATGAGTCCGAGTTTTGGACTCATTTAGGGCTTTGTTTATATAAATTTAGTGTCCTCGAATGCTTATTTTGTGCCAATAACTGATGTTAAATCCTTGATTTTCAGATATATGGATTGAGGAACAAAGCAAGGACACTAACAGGTAAAAAGGAACAAAACAGGCTAAAGAAATGAAAATGGGCGAGCCTGAGGATTGCCAAGAGCACTCGGCGTGTCGCCGAGTGGCTCATCAGACCGCCTAAAGTTCCAGTGTGCCAAGCTCTAAAGGAAAGAACCAAGTCGGCGAGGAAAGGGAGCAGTCGGCGGATCGCCGAGTGATTCCGCAAAGCCAGGATAGATCGCCCAAAGTTACAGACCTTGAGGATGCTGAATGCCAAGGCGAAAGGGCGATGGAAGAGACCAAAGGTGTAACATCTCACAATTTGAAATAGCTAGGAAAAAACTAAGAATTGGAAATAGTCATTTTTGGAAAGAATTAAAAATCTGGAAATTTGTTTAGATTAGGAAAATTGAGTTTTTGGTGTACTTCCAGATATGGTTGGAAAGCTCTTGGAATGATCTTTCCAATGCCGCCGATTTTGCGCGATTCCGAGTTCGTATGAGTAAGTTATTCACTTTGAAAGTTGGGTTGTTCGATTAAGGAAAGTCCAAATATGGATTTTTGAAGGGTAGTTTGGTCTTTTCCTTACCCTTTTATTTTAGTTCGTTTTTGGTAATTACTTAGGGGTCTAAACTGAACTTAGTCAGTTTATGCTTTTGGAAAACGAGTTAGGGTTTTGAGATAAGAGAAAAGAAGAGGAAAAAGAGGATAAATGGGAAGAACGTTCAAGATTCGTCAAGATCGTCGAGTTTGACTTGTGGATTTCATCGGGGATTCCTACAAGGTATGTGAGATCACATAGCATTGGGTTAATTCGTCCACGCGCCAATCATGATTTATTTCAACGAATTTAAGTTCTTGAAAGCTTATAAATAGAGTTCTTGAATGGGTTTGTTGAAGTTTCATTAGATTCTTGTTTTGTGGAATTCGTTGAGGAGTTGTTTGATCCTAATTTGTGATTTTAGGTTCGATTTTGAGTAGAATCTGATGTACTTTGAACATTTAATCGATTCTAAGTGTTGGGTAAAAGAACCCACGGAGTTTAGAGGGTTTAGAGCCTGTTTGGATGGGTTTTTAAGCTGACCAAACTGACTTAAAAGTTAGTTTTTGACTGATTAGAGTGTTTGACAATTATCAAAGTGACTCATTTTAAATAAAAAATGACTTATTTTAAGCCAAAAGCTAAAAGCTAGGTGAGGGGAGCTTTTTTTTTTCAACTTAAAAGCCCTTTTATGTTGACCAAGTATATTACCTTTTTGCCCTTAATTCTTTTATACAATTCCCAAATTGCCCATATTGAATATTAATTATTATTATTATTATTATTATTATTATTATTATTATTATAATACCAACGAAACAGGATCACTGACCTGGCGGTGGTCCGCCCAGTCATAGATCAAGCAAGTCAATATCCTTAGAGGTAGTCCAACTACATAAGAATTGAAATACACAAGAATTTTAACATAGTTTCTCAGACTGCATGATTTAATTATTTTACCCAAGCAAAGGGCCTGTCAAGAAGCTAATACATACTTTTATTGAGCTCATGTGTCTAATAGGTCTAACCGGGTATCAGACGCCCTACTTATCAAACTTTTTTTGGGCTAAAAACCACGGTTGATCAGACGGAGTCACAAAGACAAAGCCAATAAAAGTAGTACTAGATCCGACTGTACCTCAATTTCAAAACCAAGTCGAGAAGCCATATTAAAATTCTTCTATATTTAAATAAAACTTAGATCCGTTCATGGTTTATATAAAAGAGAAGTTAGTTATCCGGCATAGATATAAATTTTTAGCCGGACATAGTCACAACTTTAAATAGAAGAAAATAAAAGCTGAAAATAAAGAATTACCTTGTAGCAAACAACACACTTTAATTTATTCCTCCGGCCAAAGTCCGGTAAGCTTACAATACTTGAAAATATTTTACAAGTGGGGAGAGAGAAAGTAGAAAGAAGGAGAGATGGTTTCTAAAACCTGCCCTCAATTAAAGAAAAACAAACCTATTTATAGAAAAAGAAAGCATCTTTGTGTGGAGTCTCGTTTGATATTGGTGCTAATGCCTTGTGTGATGAGCTTACCGTGAACCTTGTGTGATGACACTTAGAATTTGCCCCGTTAGTCCGATTGACTAAGCGATACAAGCTCTTGAAATAATATAGGCAATTATTTTGAGGAGTGAAACAATTTGACAATATATCTATTTTTTGTGGCCAACCTTGTGAGATGTGTGAACTTTGCTTGAACCCCTTTGATCCTTATCCTTTTCTTGGAAGAAACTTGATGCAAATTGTGACCCCCTCTTTATCCATTCACCCATAATTCTCATGAAGTGTAGTTTGTTTGAATAGACAACTTAGGCCAAAAAGCCTAAGTTGGGGGTGTGGTAAAAAGAAAAGGTAAATCAAGAAGTATGAAAAAGTCCCATTTGATCTATGGTTTTGAAAAAAATGAAACCCCTCCATATAAAAAAAAGGGAGAAAAAAAATCAAACGAAAAAGAATGAATTTTTTTTGAAATAAAGTTGTGAAAATTGCAAAAAGAAATAGGGCTATCTGGTAGTCCATGTGAAAGTGAATAATGGGGTGAATTTTGAGCATGATTAAAATGTTGAAGAAAATGAAGAAAGTGTTGATCAAGCCATATTTCATAAGGGTAGCAGCCACTGAGCCTAAATGACCATACATTTACACTCAGCCTCATTACAAGCCTTGAAAGACCTTTGTGATCTTGAGTGAGCTGAAACAAATGTTGATTGGAAAATAAGGGCAAACCTAAGGGTGAAGTCATGCATGTGTTCATCTTTGTGAGTGTGAGAGTCGTTTGTTATTCCGGAACTATAAATTGTTGAAGAATTATGTGTGAATATGGAATCATCTATGTTGTGAGGGCATTTGAATACCTTTGTTGAACTTGAACTTGCATTTGAAGCTAGTATTGTGAACTTGAGCATCTTTTATAATGCTGAGTCACAACTTGAATCTTTGAGTGCACAATTGATTCTTGCATGAGTAAGTTGAGTCTTGTTGTATGCATTTATGATTGAGTCTTTTATAACACTGTTTGAGACATCCTTTTTGAACTGCTGAACTTGAGTTTTACTTGAGGACAAGCAAAAGTTTAAGTTGGGAATGTTGATGAGTCAGAGTTTTGGACTCATTTAGGGCTTTGTTTATATAGATTTAGTGTCCTCAAATGCTTATTTTGTGCCAATAACTGATGTTAAATCCTTGATTTTCAGATATATGAATTGAGGAACAAAACAAGGACACTAACAGGTAAAAAGGAACAAAACAGGCTGAAATAAAAATGGGCGAGCCTGAGGATCGCCAAGAGCACTTGGCGTGTTGCCGAGTGGCTCAACAAATAGCCTAAAGTTCCAGTGTGCCAAGCTCTAAAGGAAAAAACCAAGTCAGCGAGGAAAGAGAGTAGTCGGCGGATCGCCAAGTGATTCCGCAAATCCAGGATAGATCGCCCAAAGTTACAGACCTTGAGGATGTTGCATGCCAAGGAGAAAGGGCGATGAAAGAGACCAAAGGGCGGCTCGCCGAGTGGTTCGGCGAGCCCGACTTAGTTCACCGAAGGAGCTTTCATAGCTTATTTTCGGCAACTATAAATACGTTTTTGAACATTTAGATTATTATCTTTTATCTATCTTGGATATTATTATTGAGTTTTAGAATCTTGGAGAGAGTTTTTTTCTTTAGAGTTTTCTTTAGCTTGGAAGGATTGAAGAAATTGGAAGTGGATCTTGGAGATTCATCAAATTGAAGTATTGTAAAGACGAAATCATTCTTACCCAGTTGATGAATAATTAATTTGGTAACGGTTTTTACCTTTTTATAATGTCTAGCTAAAACCTCAATTCTTGGAGTGTGATCATGCGATTATGGGTATTGCTAATTGTTAGTTTATGGGTATTGCTAATTGTTAGTTTAAATGGTATTTAAAAGTGAGTTTAATCATTAATTGTGGTTTAATTTAAGAATTGTAGTTGCAAATGCAGTTCTATGTTTGTGTTCTAGGTTTGCTCGAGAGAGAGGTTTTAGAACAAAGATTTTTGATTGATGGTTTGTGGATATTGAGATGACTTGGGTTTAGCTCGACAGAATGAATCCTAAACTCATTTCCACACATTTAGCTCGAAAGAGTAAATGGATTAAGGTATGGGTTGTTCTTAATTTGCATGCTTGTTGATGTTCAAGAGAAATCACTTGATTCGGGGTAATTGTTCAAGAGAAAATTACCTCCCTTATAGTCTAGCCTACTCACTAATATCTAGCTATCTACTAATAGTTGCAATTATCCATATGTCTATATTTGCCTATAATCAATCACATCCCAAGAATTCATCTCATTATTGTTAATTTGTATTGTTTGTGACTGTTTGTAGTTGTTAATCAAAACCAAAACCCTCATTTGACATTCGTGTCACCCCTTAATTTGAATGATGCCTTTATTCGATAATTTTTATTCCTATGGCAAATTAGACCTCATTCATACTTTCTAATTGAATCTGAAACACGTACTGCTTCCTGTGGGATTCGACCCCAATTCATATAGTTGGATTTTATACTGATTTTCGATCGTTGAACAGCTAGAATTTGATGAGGTGTGTTTGAAACATTAAATCAATAAGTCATAATCATTAACACATATAAAGATGACTGGGCTCATATCGAGTCTATCTA
The DNA here is from genome assembly GCA_029007595.1 of Solanum commersonii. Classification (NCBI taxonomy): domain Eukaryota; kingdom Viridiplantae; phylum Streptophyta; class Magnoliopsida; order Solanales; family Solanaceae; genus Solanum; species Solanum commersonii. Next base: position 156,807 of record JAJTWQ010000051.1, read on the forward strand.
ATACATATAGCACATACACATATTGACTCTGAGACTATAACCTAAATAGGCATCTTCATGACTCATGAAATGCAACTATGTACATGTAATGTATAAAGATTTCAAATAACATGTAAGTACACCTACTCAATAACTTAAACAACCTAAGAAGGTTTAAATTACACAAGAATTCTGGTAGGCTCATGAACAATGGTAGACCCATGATTTTTTTCTCAGGGGTTCAAAGTATAAAGAAGAAGTTTAGGTAGTAATGCAAGTGAGTGGTGAGCGTAGTAACCCCCTCGGCATGCTCTTTGTAAAAGAATCATAAATATTTCATTGATTCATAGAAGTAAAGACTAAACTAACCAAAGGTATCGAGGACAAAGATACATTGATAAGAATTTTAGCGGATCGACTGTATTACATAAATTAATTCCTAAAGCACGTGAAAATGAAATGATGAAAAAGGGAGCGAGAAGGGGAAGAAAGATATTTACCTTATCATGCTAAATTTAACTTACTTTATTTTACCATATTAAGCATTTCTTTCTACTTTTATAATGCTCCATTCGAGCATTCTTAAAATTTCTTGTGTTTTATACTTTTATTTTGTAACGTTTTACTTTAGTTTTAACTTTTAAATTTTTTTAAATTAGTACCCATTCAATCACATATTACTTTGAAAATCGTCAAGATTCTCTAAATGTGTGTAAGAATAGAGTCTCTAATATTATAATGAATATTCAGAAGATAAATAAATAACATTGTCAATTTTTGTAGTTCATATAGTTCAATTTATTATGTTAGTCATAATTTGTAAGAAAAGACAAATAACAAATAAATCAAATAAGTTTAGTTTTCAACTCTCTAAAATAGAATTACAAATATAAAATAAATTTCTTGAATTTTATAAATTAATATTTTTAAAGGATGTTAACGATATTTAAGTTTCTTCATTAAATTACATCTAATTTACCTTTTAAAAAAATATTATATTTCTATCACAATTTCAAGTTTAATATAATTCATCATATTTAAAAGATATTTTCAAGTTAGTATATGAAAATAAGTTACGTTGAAACAACATGAATAATAGATGTAAAAATAATAAAAATAAAATAAAAAGAAAAAGAATGTGCCTAATAAATTTAAACAAAAACAAATTAAAAAGAAGAAATGGAATAAAAGGAAAAAATAATGAAAAAGTAGAAGGTCTAAGCCTTAAAGTTCCATTTTCCAAAGCATTAAAAAAATAGGGGAAAAATGTTGCCCAAGGGATTTGAACCCATGACCTAAGGGCATATCGTGAACCACTTATCCACTGAGACAAGCCTGTACTTTGTGTTCAAGGGGTTCATTTTAATATATATACCCATAAAATCAAAATTTGAATTTATTTATATAGTGTCATTTTTTGACGAGGTGGTTCGGATGAACCCCCTAGAGTCCACCTAGGTCCGCCCCTGCTTATGAACGATAGTTTAAAGACATTTCACCGTCTTTGCGTATAGCTTGAACAAGAGAACATATATTTCTATTTCTATATAATCCACTAGCATTTATGATCTGCACATTATATATATATATATATATATATATATATATATATATATATATATATATCATGCTCATAAGGTGCTTCCTTTAGATGTGTTGACAATTATACAATTAGATTCTCATTATAGATGTCGACGAACACAAATAGTAATTTATTCTTTTGCCTTATTCACATGAAACTATGGAACTCTTATACATAACTAATTCATTGCCATAACAATTATAGGACGAGCTCATAGTGCACCCGATAAGGAGTCTCCATACTTAATTTACAACTACGACCAATTGTATATATATCATCATTTGTGTCGCATTCATTTATTTTAAACAACTTAAATAACTATTTGTAATGACCCTTCTGATCATTTCTGTGTCCTGCATTCTGGGTGTCGTTTATAGTGTTCCTGTAGCGACCCCAAGTCATTTATGACTTGCTGGGACTGACAGTTCAGTCACTTGGTCATTCGTTTGGTTATGGTGCGAGTTATAGTGTTTTGGAGCTTATGAACCTTGAATGATAATTTTCGATCAAAAGTTCAAGAAGATGACCTTAGAATAGAATTCTGACGGTTCCATCAACTTCAAAATGGCCAAATTAGGTTAGTAGCATTGTTGGCACGAGTATCGAGGCCTTCGATGTGAGTTTGGATCATTAGGCGTTTTAGCATTTGAAATTTGGCTTAAGGTTGACTTTGGTCAATATTCTTGGAAAACGCGCTCAGATGAAAATTTTGTCAGCGCGGTTAGCTCCGAAATGTCAAGTTTGGTCTAGATTGACCCTTCTTTTGTGTATGGAGGTTTTTGATATTTTTCTGAGCTCTTTTGTGGTTTTGATTTAAAATGACATTTGGAAGTGGGACCCACTTTTTATCGAGATGACCTCTGATGAAAATTTCAACTGCGCAGTTGAGTCTGAAATGTCAAATTTAGTATGGTTGCATATCTCGTTTGCACGCACGGGGTTTCGAATGAGATCGAAGCACCCCGTTGGAGTTTTTAGTTTTTGGGAAAAGTGCAGAAAATTTGTTATAAGATGCGGAAAAACCAGCAACTTTTCCCTAAAATTAAACCCTCATAACTCTCTCATCTCTCAACCGATTTGGGCGATTCAATAGGAAAAGTTGTGAGATTTTTTGATGACAACGCGTTGGCGAGCTCGGATAGTGATTTGGAATCCCTGTTTGAGGTAATTTTCGTAAAATACCTGCTGCCACGACCCTTTTTGTGAGCTTGATTTTGGAAGATTTTGAGATTTGTTTTCTCAGCCTTTCTAGGTCCGATTTCATTGATTTTTTAGGCTATCTTGAGTGGTTTTTCGAGGAGAACGTCGTGGTGTTGTCGCATTTCACTGTAGACCTCCAGTTTCTGGTAAATATACTGATTCAACTGTTGTCTCATTTCTAGTTTTGAGAAAATTTGGATTTTAGTTGCATATTGATATTGTGTTGTTCCCGACTCCCGAATTGTGTCCCATTTTGGGACATGAGCTGGGGGAACTGGTTAGGACCCACTTTTGGGGTTAATTCCAGAATTTCTAGCGCGGGTTCCACTTTCCCCGTTTTGACCTCGAAATTGATCCGTCTCCGTTTGGTGTGATTTTAGTGTCTAAACGACCGTAATAACATTGTGACTCTATTTTTGATAGCGGGGCAGCGTTTCGAGGATGTTCGGAAAGGGAAAGCTCCGGAGAAGTGATTTTGGAACGCGTGTGATCGGCCTACAGGTTGGCTACGATTTTCCTCTCCTAGACTGAGCTTGAGAATGTGGATGCATGTTGATTAGTTGGGATTTGGGTTGGGTTGTTATTGAATCATGCATAGGTGTTTGGAAATCATGTTTTCAGCTTATTTCGAGAATTATCGGGTAACTGTGAGCATGCTTTATGTTATTAATTGACCCTCCTCGCTATGTGGAGTGCTTGCATGCTGAATTTACTATTTGTTGAAGCATTTGGGCCTTAGTTTATGTTTGACTAGGGCTTGCCTTAGAAATACATGATTCGGATCTGATAGGCCTTATTTTGTCCCGACGTCGCTCGACCGACTTAGATCCTTGTAGACTGGTGTAGCAGACTTGAGCCTGATAGTTTGGGCCTTAGCTAGGCGATACGTTTGCTTCGATAATAGTTGTCCTTATTTCCCTGATGTTACAGATTCAAGAGTTACGTCGACGACGCTACTTCTGCTTCGTGATTTGAATTTGATTTCCAATTCGGTTCCAAGGACTTTCATTGATTGGCTAGGTGTGGATGGCGATCCACAGACATTTATGAGAATAGATCGATTGGGTCTCTTTCAGCAGCTACATTATCACTTATATAGAGCATCCGGTTAGAGTTCCGGCCTCTATTGCCTAGATACTTATATAGAGCATCTGGTTAGAGTTCCGGCCTCTATTGCCCAAATACTTATATAGAGCATCCGGTTAGAGTTTTAGCCTCTATTGCCTAGATAATTATATAGAGCATCCGGTTAGAGTTCCGACCTGTATTGCCCAAATACTTATATAGAGCATCCGGTTAGAGTTCCGGCCTCTATTGCCCAGATACTTATATAGAACATCCGGTTAGAGTTTCGACCTCTATTGCCCAAATACTTATATAGAGCATCCGGTTAGAGTTCCGCCCTCTTATACTTGATACTTGTGATTGGTTACTTGGGTACTTCTGGTGAGCATCCAGTTTGAGGTCCGACCTCCGTACTGTCAGATTTTACTAATTATGGTTGAGGTTCTGGTTCGATGTTCTTCGTTCTTGGGTTCTTATATGCAATTCTCTTTAGTTATAGTTATTCTGTGTACTCGTCGAGCTTATGGGGTTAGTTCGGGTTTTTATTTAACTTGCGCATGAGTGTACCTTCTGGGCTTAAGGGGGTCTAGTTAGGTGTAGTTAGCTTGTAGATTACTTTAGTTAGTTCTTTGTACACTCGTGTGCATTCCTTTGTTAGTTAGATTTTTGTTCTTGACCTCAATTTGTGTATTCCTTCTTTTTTCATTTTGCCTTTACTTTTCAAGTTCAGTCGACCTATGATGCCTACTGGGTACCTGTTGTTTTGGTACTCATGCTACGCTCTGCATCTGTTTTGTGATGCAGGTCCAGACACTAGTAGCCAACGTTGATCGAGCTTGGAGCAGACTGATCTGGAGACGGGGGTGAGCACATGGCATTTTGTACTATTTTAGTCTCCATCTGTATATATAGACTTGTCTTTTACCTTTCGAGACAGTCCAGTCTCTGTTGTCCACTTTTGGGACTTATACTCATTTTGTTAGTAGCTATGTACTAGTGACTTCCAGGTTTTGGAAGGGATCTTTATTTATATATATGTTTTTGGTTTGCTTCCGCCTGTTTATATTGTTATTTGCCTACTCTTGTTTAGTTTCTACCCTCAGACCCCTTACTTCTTGTTCCGGGTTACGGGTTGGCTTACCTGCTGGTGGGTTATAGTAGGTGCCATCATGACTTGAGAAATCGGGTCATGACACTATCGACTTTCACCATGCATTTAAAACCTTTGAACAACGCTATATCATGACTCAATATGAATCTAAAATGTAGGAATATTAGTCCTATCAATGACGTAGATTCATGCTTGATAAATGAAAAAAGGATGCTTGTACATACCTCAAAAGTATTATCTAAGATATTCTCTTTATAATTTCAATAAAATGCTGCAACATATAAAAATGTAATAATATAGCCCATAGCCATAAAAAATAATCCACAATCCAAAAAAAATGAAAAAAATTCCAAAATCGATAATCGTTGTTTGATAATAATGTGTAACTTCAAATTAATGATTAAGAGAAGTGTAAGAACTCTTACCTTATTAAAATAACTTATAGCTACGACAACATACCTATAAATTCTTGAAAACCTGTTGTTCAAAACACTACACAAAACACATAGAAAACTATGTCAAAATAGTGAGCTCAACATGTAGAACAATTTTTATGAAACTCCTAATCTCTAGTTATCCAACTCTACGGAGTAGTTTGATCTAAGCAAAGCTTAGACTCTTTTCTCATACTTGAGACAAAGCTATTTGTCGATAAAATGACTTTTTGAAGATGAAATCTCAATATATATCCATTTCACCGACTTGGGCCCACCTTGGCATGGATATTATATTAACCCTCTAATTTCATATAAATTGGGAGATATGATCATCCCAAATCAAACCATATACAAGATAAATTGAAATACTTCCCCGAAATAAAATCTTCAAATTGAAGTTTTTGTTACCTAGCTTCCTTTGGCCCAAAACTTTAATTTTTTTCTTTAGTCACCTTCGTATGCTCATATCATATCATGATCATTCATTTGAAATTTATTCTCTCAACTTATTATCAAATAGCGTAAAGTGGGAAAAAATAATTTTTGACGCATACTTTTTCAGCTTGGTGAGTTAGTCACTCTAAAATATATGGAGTTTACATCCTTCCCTCCTTAGAAACATTCTTCCTCAAATGAGGGTTGACTTCACTTTAACATATTTTCAAAAATTCATAACATTAAGTTAAGATAATGTTTAATCAAATACATACCTCGATATCATATTAGTATTGTAAATTGTTGAGGATACTTCTCCATCGTTTCTTCTTCTCCATCCCAATTCATTTCCTTGACATTATTACTTTGTTATAATACTTTAACTGAGGCAACCTTTTTGGTCATAAGCTTCCTGACCTAACGATAAAAAATAGTTGTTGGGACCTCTGTATAGGTCATTTCCTCATAAATTTGAACATTATAAGGCGACATAATATGTATTGAATATTTTATGCATTTACGTAACGTCAATACATAAAACACAAGATGAACTCTTACTAACTCAGAGGCCATATTCCCTATCATGTGGATAACTCTATAAGGTTCAACATATCTAGGACACTGGACATCCCCTACATGGTATATTCCATGGGACATACATTACTCTTGCATCTTCTCATACTTTCATGCCGACATAATCTCTATTTTTATCATGGACTAATTCAAATGACTTAGTGAGTACTCTTTTTCCACGTGATTTATCTTAACTTCTGTCCTTTTTGCAACTTAGAGATAGCAGCTCTGAGTTTGACACACGTATATCCACACAATCATTGACTCAACGTTGTACATTTTTTTCACTATCACCTCCAACAACATTTGTACCAACATCAATATTTGTACATGATGTGTCATGACCCAATTATATCCTAGACGTGACATGTCGAATAAAATTCTGAAAGACCCTAAATAAGACACTTGACATAAGAAATACTAGAAATTTAAGAAAAACAAAATAGTAGTCTCAATCATGATAATTGATAAAAAAAAAAGAGTACAACTCATAAGCCGAAACATTTGTCTCACATAAGCCTCTATTATCATAGTATGTGACTAGGACAAACCTCTAGCTCACAACGTAAGTCTGAACTAGAAATGACATGAAAATAAAGCAACACAAGTGGCATGACTCTCGGAACATGAGGATTCACCAATCCAATCAAGACGGAATCAATCCACTAGCCACGAGCGTATGGAGAAATGCCAGACCCTATTTTATGAGAAAATATAGGCACAAATATGCATTAGTACGATCGATGTACTAAGTATGGGGAAATGCATAAAAACGTAGAGATGACAATATGATGTACTTTAAACATAATATACATGACCAAGTAAACTGTATAAAAGCCTTTAAGAGAAATCATAAATTGTATACAAGGTCGATGCATATTGAAAATCATAAGAATAACTTTGAAAAAAAACATATTTCATTTGTGGGATATTTACCGTTAACCAACAATAAGACCATGTGAGCTATAACATGAAATTCGATATGACCCTCTCACTGAAAAAGAGAATCTACTTGACAAAGTAGGACTTTGTATCATTCATTATTGCTAAAGTGGATCCACTAGCTTAGGTGTCACGCCCCGAGGCTACCCTCTTAATGTAACACGAGACCTAGAATCACGAGTGACCCCAAGCTAACCGTGAAGCTGGCATATCATAATCATACTGAAAGATATCTAAATGAAAACATGAACTAATGTGGAAGCTAAATCAATTGATAACTGAAAGTGGGGAATACCCAACTAGTCTGAAGTATAAAACATACTAAGAGTTTAAGAATACTAAAAGATAAACTTAACAAGTCAAGCTGATTTTAGTACTATGTCTGAAAAGCCTCTAACTGACTAGAGTTACTGGGACATACCCCAGCTAACTCTAGCAAGACTGAAAATTGAATAAAAGACTAAAAGGAAAAAGATGTCAATTATCCTCGAAGTATGAGAAGTCACCACTAAAGCTGCTGAATACGGATCGAGTATTGATCTATGCGTGATCTGGATACTGTGTACCTGAACCTACATCATGAAAGGATGTAGCGCAGAGTATGCGTCAGTACTTGGAATGTACTGAGCACGCAGGACATAGATAATAGTTGAACAAAATATAACTGAACAAAGCATAATTGAGCAAGGACATAATCTAAACAGAATAATAATACTTAAATCTACTGAAAAGAACTGAACTGAATGCAATGACCAAGTACTGATTATTAACATAACATGCTGAGAGTGAATACTGAAGTATAACTGAAAACCTGGTCAAATGCACTAGAGTTTGATAGTGGAAGCTGCTATTAACCGACATAAAACCATGTGAGCTAAACGTGGAGTCCGATGTATACGCCCCATCGAGAGGACCCAATATATATTGCCATGGATATAGAGGCATGACTGGCGTGATCACTAAATCTTATGCCCATCAGAGGGGAATTATACTCTTACAGAGGCATGTATTTCTAGGACTATACAGGTATGCTGAACCCTAGTCCAACTCAGTGTTAAGTCTACTCCCAACAGAATATGTATATGAAAAATTATGACTGAAATACTGAAATGTTGAATAGCTCAAAATACTAACATGCAAAATCAGAAAATGTAACAATTATATACTGATAATGTGACATTCGAAAACTGAAGCATGATTATCTGTTTTACTGACCTAGTAAGTGTAATTCATGAACTAAGAGAATCTACACAACTAGGGTTCTGAGTTTCATACAAGAAATTTAACAACGATTCCCAGAAAATATGATAATTCGATTAGGAACACTATAACAACTAAATCCCAACAAATATCTAAAGTTTCTAGAAACCCTAGGTCTAAACAAGATATAGGAAATCAAGAGTTTGACTGAATTCTAGGGACCTAGTGGACGAAAGGAATCCACTATTCAAATCACATATACGTGGTGACGAAATTTACGAAAAATCCTTCAATTTCGGGGGTAGAACTTGAAGGAAACCTGCTGGCTGTTCTTGGGAAAGCTTGCACCTTTTTCTTATCTTTTTGCTCTAATTTTGATGAACTTTGGAGAATAAAGGTTCTGGGTATGTCTGACTAAGCTATTAGGCTTAAACTGAGTAAAATAATGTAGTTTAGGCATTAAACAGCGTAGTTTAAGGACCCCAACACATAGGAAAAAAACCTAAATGACCCTAACTCAAAAGCTGATATAGGTCATCCACAGAGGGACCTACGGAGCGTCGGTTGACCTACCAACCGTCGGTAGGGGTTGTGGGTCAAGCTCTGCCCGACAGGGCTTCACTAAAATGAGCATAAATTCTTACTCCGAGATGCGATTTTAGCAAACTAGGTGGCGTTGGAAAGAAGATCTAATTATCTTTCATTTGATAGGTCAAGGGTCACCTAATTCATTTTGTGCTAAAAGACGTGATTGTTTGAAGTTGACCCAACAACCAATTCCCTCCAATTGGCTGTTGTCCCTCAACTATGGTCCGTAGGTCCAACCACGGACTGTCCTGGTCAACCATGGGTGGGGTAAGATGCCATAAATATTTGTTGCCTAACGACAAACCCCACCTAAGAACCGTGTGTCAGACCATGGACCGTCGGTGGCTTCCGTGGTTCTTGCACCAGGTTCAAAAAGTTGCATTTTCTATTTTTTCAAGTCTGAGGTGTTACATTAGGTCATTTAAGACATTTCTACGGGGACATGTGGGAGAAAGATATTGCTACTAGAGACCCAACCTCTACATACGGAAAAACCTCCATCTCAAAGTCCTCTCGATACTAAGTAAATACCAATTGAAAATTCATAATGATAATCATATCAAAACATATGGAAACACAATAACCAAAGATTACCAATTCAATCGTAATTTCATAATAGAACAACTCCTTTCAAAATCATGATTTAATATATTTATTCATTAAGACACTAAACTTTTTAAGCATCTAAATCATAATTTCTTCATATGTGAGAAAATTCTTTCACAATTCATTGATACTTATCTCAAAAACATCTTTTAGTCACAAATCATTCTTTTCATAAAACATGCATAAATTCTTAATTAAATTCATAATCATAATCCATAAGTTCATCATCGAAATCAAGCATAAGTCATGGGTTCATATGAAATTAATTGAAAATCATGTAATTGAATCAAATCATGCATAATAAGATTGAATATAAATAATAGAATCATAATTAATAGAACTCGTGAAGATTTACATGAAACCCTAATAGAATAGGGTGAAATCAATTTAGGAGATTGCGATGCTTTTGGGACCCAATAGATGAAAGGGATCCATTGGTGAATTCTCACATACCTTAGCAATCGAAGCCTAAAAGCAATGGAGAAGAAACCCTTGAAGCTCTTGAAATCCTAACCTTCACCTTGAAAGTTCTTAAGAGAAAATTAGAAAAGAAGACTTTAGAACCAAGATTTTGTGAGTTGAGTGAATGAGAGGATTTAGGCTTAATCTTATAAGTAAAAAAAAGGTTGTAGGGGTAGTTATAGAACCAAAACAATGTAGTTTAAGCGTTTATTAGATAGGAAAAGATCAAGAAATCCTTAATCAAAATCTGTCGAATAGGGTCTATGGCTTCGACCTACGGTCCGTAAAAATTTCAATGGACCATACTAGTCAGTCGTAGATCACTTACTGGACTCAATATTTCTGATAGATTCCACGAGATCTTTCTATCGTCCATACAATATTCTACGGCTCATAGACCACAATCCCTAGAACCCCAGTTCAAGCCCTAAAAGTTCACTAAGTCTGGATCACTTCTATGGATCCCTCCTATGAGCCGTAGACCACCATACAATTCGTTTTGTTCATTCGTAGGTCAACTATTGGGACTTGACATTTCCAATTTCTCAATATCATTTCTTCAACACCCTTCTACTGATCATAGATTGATCCACAAAAATTGACATCATATCAGTTTCCTGCACCTTTTCAACCTAAACATAGCTTCCAATATTCAAGGTGTTACATGATGCATCAAAAATAACACTCCGAAATCAAAATAATTTTCATAAAGTGATAATCGAGCCTAATAGAATTGGACAAATTCGTCTTTCATAATCATTTAGTTTTTTTTTTTAATTTTATCTTAATTATGTATGATTTGATAATATGTTTATTGTATTTTATTTTTTTTGCATATTTCATCTATCAAAAGAGAGTGAACGTGTTCTTAAGGAGTGCATTAGAGGTTGTATAATATTTTTGTTACTGAAATTTGAAATAGAATATGACATGTAATGTTTTATGAGTTAACTATATAGTTTAATTATTATTAGTAAATTTTTGTATTATCTATTCATACTCTATTATTTATCGTTATTTACTTTATTTGCAGATATTGTATACTTGACTTTCAAAGTACATTCAATTTTTTCCCCTTATTTTTGAGAGAAAAAAAATCAATTTTGAGATGTTTAATTGGTTTAGGGATGGAAGAAAAAAAAGTTTGTCACGATCCAACCCATTGAGACGTGTGGGCACCTACTTTAACACTTAGGTAGGAGATCCCTTTTCACCCAATTTAAATTAGATCATGCGCAAAATAAATAAAACATAATCGAACACCCAATGCAATTATGAAATTACTACTAACTTGATTTAGATCAATCCAAGGTTATTTGTAAAAGAACACACTGACATTCCCCAAGGAACTAGTCTAATCAGGTGCAAGAGCTATTAGGATAATACAATTTATAAAGAAAATAAGACACAACTCCCATCATTAGGAAAGATGAGTAGAAGCTGTCAGAGTTCACCATCGATCTCACTTATGAAACATCATTGAATACTGCAACCAGACTATGCCAAATGGCCTAGCAAAAGTTGTATCAATATAAAAATATGTACTAGTACGCATCATCAGTCGACATGAACTTACTACATAACATCATATCATATCATCATATTATATGAAAAGTGGAAAGAATTTTAGACAAAAAATAGATTACAATTTTACCCTTATATTAAATTTAAATGTTATAAATTATTTAACAAATTAAATATCTATTAATCAAAATGTTTTAAAGTCTTTTCACCTTGTAGATTTATTGCAAGCTAAAGAGTACTCCTAAAGAAATTATACATTGATTTAATAAGTAACACATTGTTCAATTTTTAATTTAATTAGTACAAAATTAATAAATTTATAAAGACATTAGATAGTAAAGTCAATTTATAGCAAACTGAATTTTAAATACTTTTTCTGTCATATTAATATGAGGAACTTTTGCATACAGCCACTCAAAAATAGTCTTATTATGCTCCATAGCTATAATTTGCTAATTACAATTTGTAGCTACATGTTATAGGGAAGAGAGTGGCGAGCGAGACTGGGAGAGTGAGGAGAGAGGCGAGCGAGAGAGGGAAGAGAGTGGGAGAGAGGTGAATTGTATATGTATATCAGTTAGATAATTGTATATTATACATATGTATTTGTATATTCTGGCTTGAGAGATTGGGAAAGGAAGGAGAGAGGCGAGAGAGATTGGGAGAGGGAGGAGAGAAGCAAGCGAGAGAGGACAATAATTTGTATAATTCACATATCGTTTGTATAATTACATGTACATTTGTATAATTCACGTTTTTGTTATAATTGATTAGAATAAAGTCTAAAATTATACAAATATAATTAAACTCGAAATAACGAATTGATACAAACATAAACATATGAACTTTAAACAATTATAAAAACTACATTATATAAATTATTTTATACAAAATCCAAAAACTACACGTTTATATAAACTTTAAAAAGTTATACACAAAAAAATTGAATGTATATGATGACAACACTAAAAAACCAAAGGAAATCATCGTCATATACAAATATAAACAATCGTATACAAATACAAATCAAACAAAGAATTATTAGCGGCGATTTATACAAATATGACGAATTATACATATACAAACGTGACTAATATACAAACTGGAAGTCAGCCCACGTAATTAATGTATAATGTTAGTCGCGAGTGATAATTATAACAAACTATAGCTATGATGAGTAATTAAGTAGTATAAGTTTGCTTAACTGAGTAATTTTCCCTATTAATATTGCTTAATGAATCAACAACAATAATCTCTCTCTAAGTATGTCAACAAATTTAATGCAAGTGATTAGAGCCGTCAAAATGGGCTTAGCCTATAGGGGCAGCCCAACTCAACTCGTTATTGGGGTAGGTTAGGATAGATTTTTCAAACTCATTTAAAACTAGGATTTATAAGCCGAATCCATATAAGCCCTTTACCCTTGAGGCTTAATTGAGGCCGGGCCGGGGTCGGCCCATGGACCAACACTATTTATTTAAGGGTAACTTACAACAATCTCACTAGTATATGAACTAATTCCTTAAATGCACGTTATGTTGTAATATTATGAATCTTACCAAATTTTAGTACGACTAGATACATGTATCTCAGAATACATAGACTCAAAATTAGGTTAATTTGTTCTAGATACACTCTACCTAAGTGGATTCGCATGTATTAGGATACATAGACAAAATCCCACGCCCTCGTCTCCCTCTCATCTTGCTTGCCACTCTCTTATCTCTCTCGCATATCTATGATGCATCACACCAGATACATGTATCTCGCATATCTAGTATCCTAGATACATGCTAATTACACTAGATTTTTTGAGTGTTATTGAAACAACACAATTGTTTGCCATATTTGATTTGCAAATATTCTCATTTTCTTGATGTTATAGAATTTTAAGTTTGAAAAGAAAAAAAAGAAGGGCTAGCCCACCCCAACCCTCGACCCTTGGTGTAAGTCCTTTTAAATGCTGAATACTTGATACAATTGATCATTTCTCACCTTATTTCTCACCTTGCAATATCATACCTTGACAAAATATATCACCACGAATGTAGACTTACAATGAAAAATATGAATTGTAAAGTGGCTTAGCTCTTCGCGCTTCCCGCAGGCTTTTTTATAGAGAGAGAGTAAGGGGGGGCGGCACGGAAGATTGGTCCGCTCCGAAAAGCTGAGTTTTTCGGTTCGCCCCCCTATGTGGTTGGCCTTCTTACCAGTCTGCCTCCTTTCTCTTGATGGAATATATCAATACCCGAGCTCCAGCCTTGCTTGCGTTCTTCACCAGCGACAGTATAGCACAATTTCCTTATCTATCAACATTAGCTTGTACCTTGAAGATTTTTATGAATTCATGGATGTTCGCTTATCATTGATCGCATCCCAATCGATCTTATTATATCCTTCGCTAAAATTTCAATCATACTCATTTCTAAACTCAAAAACAAAAGCCAAGCACTTATCATCACGCTCGAGCTAATGTCTGTACACTCTTTTCTCAAGTCTTTTTCAATAGTTTCCAACCAATCTTATTATATAGTTTCATTCCATCACAAACTCTTATTAACCTTATGCTCAGTCAGCCCTGACTATCACTACAAAGTCAAACTTTTCATCAACACGACACCTCAAACTTAGGTATACCCATAAATTCAAAGGACTAACTCAATTTTTATGCGCACTTTCTTACTAAAATACTTTAATTGCCTTCACCCAAGTATACTCAATGTGACTTTCTTTATCCATAAGCTTGTCATCCCGATATTAATCCACCCCTTTATGGCTTAAGATAAAATCAACAGTCCTCATACTACCATCCTTCTTCTTAACAAACAAGACAGGAACACCCTACAGGGAAGCACTAAGAGGGATGAAACCTTAATCAAGAAGCTCCTGGATTTGAGTTTTAAGCTCTCTCAATTTTGACACCACATGAATAGACTCAATAGAAGGGGATTCGACCTTAACATCCTGAATATGAGCCAATCACACCAAACAATCCCGTCCCACCAGTTTTCTACCCCACATGACAGATATGACCTTAGTTGACTTAGGCTTGTGCCCCCTTCCCACTTTACCTTTTCCCTACCCGGATCTTTAGAGTTACCGACTTAACATTACCATTAAGCACATCATAATAGGGGGACAACTAAGTCATGCCTAAGATTATACCAAGTCAGTCATATCCAGCATAACCAAATCAATCCAAATCTGAAAATCCATAAACACAGCAAGACAACACGATATACGTGGGTGACTATGATTGACTCTTCAACTAGGGTAGAAACATGGATGGGGGCATCAAATATATCACAATTTATATCAAATTTAGAGGCAAATTGCACAGACACAAGAATAAGTAGAACTCGGATCAAACAACACATTAGCCATTCGGTCACAAATAATAATAGTTCTTGTGATCACTGCATCAGACCCTTAGCCTCGGTCTTTCCTGGAAAGGCATAAAACTGAGCCATGTCATCTTGACGGGCAACCTTCTTGCCTGAATGCACTACTTCTCTACCCGCATTACCATTTCCCCGGCCTCGCTGATTTCCTCATCATATTCACAGGTTCTCCACAATTGTAACACACTTAATAACTTAACCAAGTAAACCTCGCTGTTATTGGAACAGTCGTATCCTGACCTCTTTTTGATATACAAACAATCCATGAAATGGTAGTATAACTTCTAACCTCAAATGACATAACTTAATTTCATCATTCGCTAAACAACCCATACATGTTATAACAACAATACTAAATGCATTTTCCAAAGTAATGGTGTTCATTATCTAACTGTCTCTTACCAAAACTTCATGAATGTTGTCACTTATAAACTTGAATCTGCAAATCTGACCTTAATTCCTTCACAAGCGACGATAGTAGCTAGAGAGCCCCACAAAACTCTTAAGTTCAGTCACAGAACTAAGTCAGACCTAATTCCTGACTATTTCAATATATTTCGGGATCTACAATTACCCCTTCCCTTGAAACTACAAGCCCCAAAAAGGCAATTGAAGTCAACCAAAATTCACACTTACAAAATTTTGCACACCCCTTTTTGTTTTTATAATCACATGGATGCCAATTTTTTTGCTATTTTTTACAACATTCGATTTACTACAAGGTTTTATAGTCTATTCTCGATATCTGAACATTGATTGGATTGCAAGGGTTAGTTCGGATTCAATTCGATTTCTATAAGGAGACCTGGGAAAAAATAGAGGAGACATGGCTGAGGTTCTGTATCACCCTGTCCCACTTTGGTGGGGAATTTCTGCTCTGGTTGCCTTGCGCTAGCGGAAAGATCCCATCCCAGCGGTGAAACGACCCCAAAAATGTCCGAAAATGTGCTTCGAAAACACCTATAAATGTAATTTCCATATATCTCAAAATCCGTGCATAATTTCAGAAATTTGACTTCATATTCTTATTCAGGGGGTCAAATTGAGTGGGAAATGGGTCTAACCCAAATTTTAGAGCAACCGTATCAAAATTCAAAAATCGCAAAAAAATGCGATTTTGAGGGTCAACTTTAAAAGGGTATATCTCTTAGCACACAAGGAATTGGAAGGACCTCAAACTATCAAAATTAAATCTCTTTGAGTTAGCTTTCCAACGCACTTGGTTTCACCTCATTCCGAGTTAGGATGAAGGAGTTATGACCATTTTCATAAAACCTGTCTGTGCAGATTCACAAATTCCAGTGAGCTTTTTTTTTAAAAGCCTCATTTTTTAGGCTAAGTGTTGGGGACGTTTTTTATAAAAGGGGGATATGTCCCATACTTAGTCATTTAACTTCAAAACACTCAAAAACACTCTCTAAGCCCTCTCCAAAAATTCCACCAAAATCCTCAACCAAATTCAAAGATCTCAAGCTCTAATTCCGGATTCAAAACTCAATCTCAAGCTTCAATTCTCCATTCCAATCTTCATCAAGGATTCTCCAAAGTTGAGGTATGTGGGTTTGATTGTGGAAACCTTCCTTTCCACAAGTCCAACCATTTATCCTCTATTACTACTTCAAGTTTATGGGTCCTTATGGTTATTTATGAACTCTTGAGTATGAAATTACTACTACACACCCTATTACGGTCTATTTTGCATATTATCATGAAATGAAATTATTATGTGATGTTTATGATTTTCATGCTTCCATGATCAAATTATGAAGGTGGATATATATATATATATATATGTATGTTGTTGGTGGGCTGATTTATATGGATTTTGGAATTGGTTGGACTTAGTACTCTTGAAGTACATGATTTTATTTACATGAACAATAGCCCACCATGTGTTTGATAAAATGCTCATTTATAGAATTATTAGGAAATGGAAGGTCCAATGTACGTTCTATGAGTCGGATAGTTATATAATTATTGAAATGATGATGAAATGGATACATGTATATGATTTTCTCTATATAGTGTTGTGAGTCGACCAAGCCTAGCTCGGGGAGTTGTAGGCCTGGGTAACCGTATCGAGGGATTGGTACCTTGGTTGCCTAGTACGGGGGTAGTAGGCCCATATAACCGTATCGAAGGGTTAGTACCTTGGTTGCCTAGTACGGGGGTAGTAGGCCCGTATAACCATATCGAGGGGTTTGTACCTTGGTCCTTAGCTCGGGGGGTGATAGGCCCGGGTAACCACATTAAGGGGTTTGTACCTCTTTCGCCTCTCCAAGGGGGTGGTAGGCCTTGGAAATACTATATTGATGGTCACTCGCTACACATGTGCTACGCCCTACTAAATATGATTTTTATGTAAGCATCATTATACATATCATCTCATTAATATGCTATATATCGGGTATGATTATGCATTTTGCCTATGATGTCCATCTATTGTTGCATTGCATTGCATCCCATATACTTAGTACATTCAAACGTACTAATGCATATTCTATGCCTATATGATGACACCATGTACGGACCGGAGCACCGCTTGACCATCCTCCTCCGCGTGGCTAATACGATTTTCTATCGAGCTCATTGGTGAGTCCTCCATTCCGGGGACATTGCTTATGATCTCTTGCTATGTATAAGACTTTTCCTTTTTAATTATGTATTGACTATGAGGGTGAGCCGGTAGTTTGTCTTGGCCCCCGCTAAGTATCCATGTTTAGAGGTGGTGTTGGACAAGTTGTGTATTATGCTTGAGCTTGACTCATCTATGGTATTTATGTATTATTCTTTTTTTCTCTTGCTCTCTTAGTCTCGATTTCCCCTTGATTATACTTATCGTTTATGGTCATTTTAATTGCTTCCGCGACCAAGAATGTGTAATGATATGCTATGAGGCTTGTTTAGGGTTCCCCATTCGCCGGTCACGTATAGGCCCTAGGCTTGGGTCGTGACAAGTTGCTCAGACGAAAACAGTACGAGACAATAAATTTTTCTGAGGTTTTTCTCTTTACTAAATCTCCCAACGGGTTTCAACTTTACTGAGCAATTAAGGATAATCATCTGAACTAGAATAATCATTGTCTACCCCGAGTCAATCCAACGATACACAATCCAACTCATTCTCATTAATTCAATGCCATAACCCACACATCCCCAAGATACACCCAGACACTCACACGATTATTACTCAAGGGCAAGACACGTCCAAATCTTTCTTACGAATCACCTCGTACATTATGTAGACCCTTGTATTGAACTTAGTCGTGACCTTCTTTTCACAACAAATTTCACGATACTCACTAGTTACAACTTGCATAGTTTCAATCAATTCAGCCAACATATTGCACATATCAAAATTCAGACCCACACTTATTGTGCATATGATCATATCATCACATCCAAGAAAATACCACTTCCACATTCACAGTTAATTCAGGCAACAAGGCACACACATTCACAGTTTTCAAGTTACAACTCACAGATAAGCCCGATTTCTAAATTAATTAATTCCATAAATGACCATTATCGATCTTCCAGTACAAGAGCAAAATGTAAACTGATGCACCCTGCAACTGGTAAAAAGATCATTTATCAGAGGCAGTGGATACTTGTTCCGAATGGTGACCTTATTCAACTGTTGATAGTCTATACACATCCTTTCTTGCTAGTGATAGTGTTACCATTGTTGTTGCTCTAGTTCGGACCATAGAGTGAAGGAGGAAAGATACCAATTTGTATCACCCAGATACCAATTTGTATCACCCAGATACCAATTAGATTCAAGTCATAGCACGAATGAGTAGAAAAAAATGAGTTTTTCCTAAAGTCCTATAGCCTCTCGAAGAAAAGTACAGACATCTTCATACCCTTCTGCAAGACTCTACTATACTCATTTTGGTATAATGAAATCAACGAACCTAGGGCTTTAATACCAACTTTGTCACGACCTAGATCGTCGTGATTGACACCCACACTAACCCTCCGGTGGGAGAACCATTACTACAACCCAGACTAAACAACTTAACCAAAAACTATGCATTTAAAGATACAGAAGCAGGTTTAAATGACCAAAAGAAATACAAAGTTCCCATAAACTCCAAGGTTTAAGCAAACTAGCCAAACTAACGCGGAAGAACAACCCCTAGAACTTGGAAGTCAATGTACCAAAACTCTACTAACGACAAGTCTAAGAACAAGGGTACACCCTAAAACTAAACAAACACCTTAAACAAATAATCTGAGTCCAAAAAGAGTGGACTTAAACAAGAAAGATCCATGGCAGCCTGAAAGAATTGACTCACCCTTAAATCCGATCACGCTCAACAGTCACCTAGCTGAGGTCTATCAAAAGCCGCATTAAGATGTCCCTATACTCAACAAAGAACAAGCAAGTGCAGTATCAGTACACAACCACAGTGTACTGTAGGATCAAACGACTATCCCAATAAGTGAAACACATGCAAGTAACCACAACATTATAAACCAGGCAAATACCAAACATATACAATATTAGTCATCTTTTCAAGATCAATGTAGCATTTAACGTTCTCAATAATACACATTGGTTATCATTTTTAGAGCAACAAATAGTCTTTCAACCTCAATCACCATTAGATATGAACATAATTATCACAAATAGATACACAACACAATTCAATGGTCCTCTCACGGAAATGAATTCAATGGTCCTCTCATGGAACCCATACTTAAACTGTTAATGTGCCGGATCGTGACACTCGTTCCAATGTTTATGTCGGTACATGGCAATCGATCAAAGTTAGTTTGTCGGATCGTGACACCCGTTCCAATGTTTATACCGGTACGTGGCAACCGATCCAAGTTAGTGTGTCGAATCATGACACCCGTTCCAATGTTTATGTCGGTACGTGGCAATCGATCCAAGTTAGTGTGTCGGAACGTGACACCCGCTTCATTCAACAAACCACAATCATAATCACAATGTATATTCTCACAATAATACAACAAGAGGTGATTCATGTCATACACTTATTCATTTATCCTTATTTATGATTAGGGTGATCAATAATGCAACATTCGCATACATACATGCATTATAATGAAGCAATTACAAACATATATCACACCAATATGAAATCACAACCATCACCTACCTCGAATCCAAGCTTGAATCCCCTGAGACACTTGAATCTTCCCTTTTCTGATTTTTTTCGCTTGTTCTAGGTCTACAAACAATTAATATACGCAATGATCAACAATCAAAGGTCTAATTATCTAGATTATAATAAACCCAATAAACCTAGACCAAATCCAAGATCCTAATACCCAAATTAGGGCATTTTCCACCATAATTTCTGGATCAAATCCCTCCCCCATTGATAATCACCCATGAATTTACATTCTACGAAATCAAAAAACGGATTCGGAGAGTTAAAACCTCACCTTTAGCCTCAAGAATGGTGGAAAACTGTCATAAAAGCACCTGGGGTCGTCTCCTAGCTCTCAAAGTCGAAACTTGTAGAATAAAATAATTTTGGGGTTTATTTCCAACTTAAATCGCAACTTTCCCGCTATAACGGCCCCCAACCTGCCACAACTTGCCCGCCTTGGCGGGAATAATCCCGCCACATCGTCTTGCACGGAAATAAAATGTCAAATTAAGAGCTCCAAACCCTCATTTCACAACACACCTTCATCCCATGACAATAAGAAAACACCCATTCACTCTAAGATCAATTTCGGAAGTTCTACTTGCCCGAATTCAATTCCGTAAAGTCGTACGGGTTCCTTAACGTCTTAGCTATCCACTCACGCAATCAATTTCATTATTACACTTCTCATTCATTACCAGATTTCCCTAGACTCGCCTTACTCCGATTTTGTCCAAATTTGGACTAGATTAGAAAATTTCAAGTTACTACTCAAAATTTTTTCTAGTCCAATTCTTTCCCCATTGGCTTTTCCCTAACGATGGAATCAGGTCGTTACATATAATGGCCACATGTATTATATTGCACAATATAATAATCGATGATGACCGTGATCTTAATGCACCAATTCAAGAAACTTCGGAAGTTCCAACTACAACAACAAAAATAGTGATATATGAAAATCTCCAATTGAATACTTTTTAACTAGACATAAAAAAAATAAGGACAAAAATATTTATTTTGAATTCCGTAATGCATTAATAGAGCAACATAATAATCTTGAAAGTTGAGTATTTATTTAAAATTCAAAATAAATTTTACGATGATGTCATAATTATGTAATTGTATTTCATCAATGATTTCACTTTTATTTGAATTATTCATTAATATGTATACTTATATAATATTTGCAGCAATTATGTTATTGAAAAATTTAAAATAAAATATGATTTTATATTACATGAAGATTTTGAAAAGAATAAGAAATATATAGGGGTGATTATTTGGAAAAGGAAGAAAGAATTTATTTTATGAATTAATAATAAAACAAAAAATGAAACAAAAATAATAATATATTAATAAAAGAGAAGGACACTTTTTTAAAGGTCATCAATGGAGAATACTAGACTCTAGAGTTTATCTTTTTTTTAAAAAAATAAAATAAAATAAATTCATTTCTTGTTATATAAAAAGTGAACGATATTTAAAGTGAGTTGTGGTGAAGCAAAGGGACTGCTCGATCCTTAGTCAGAGGTCTTGGGTTTGAATTTTGGATATGAAGAAAATTATGTTGGGAGTGTCATTTCAAAATGAGTCTTGTGTGTAATTATTTAATTGGACCTCCAATGAAAGTGACTGAATGTGAAATAAAAAAGAAAGTGGCCGATATTTTGAACCATTGAGATGAAAACGTGTGGCGTGAAAATCTGCAAAGTAACTATCGATCGATGGGCACCAAGTTTTGCCTTTGGTGGTTTTTTATTTCTACTTTTTTTAGAAAACTAAGTGGACGGTCATGAGAAATCTAATATTTTGGGTAACTTACATAAATTTCACTATTTTAGGATTCAATTACTTAGATTGACATTAGTTTGTAATATTACATTAGATGGGTCTCGGATACATGTATCGCCTATCAAGTGTAGTAATTAAGGGATATAATTGAAAGTCATTAATTAATGAATGTGTCTAATTAAGAGATGTGACTGAAAGCGTAAAATAGAGAGTTGAGATGAAATTGATTGTCCCAAACTACAAAGATTTATAGGAAAAGTTACATGAATGAGTACTTTTCAATAAATAATTATTGGTTTAACGATACTTTTTATTTATTATCATTTATAGCAATACATAGTAATACTATGATAAACTCCTATGTGTTAAAAGTAAATTATGCATGCAATATAAATGCATTATAAGTGTTTTAAAATATATAATGCTTGTTTGGTAAAAAAATGACACAATGTAAGTGTATTAAATTATGTGAGCCATGAGTTAAATTTGTATCATACGTGTCTTATATATGGTTCTCGGTAATATGTGTTAAAATTATATTAGAGATCGTTTGATACACCATATTAACAAAAATAATGCATGCATTAACTTTGTTACCGTGTATTATTAGTAGTACCTTAATTATTTGGTACACTTTTATGCTATGTATAACTAATGCATGCATTAATTATACACTCTATTTTGAGAAATATATTACTAATATTATAAAATTTCTAGATATTAGCAATGTAAAAAAAATTAATATAAGCATTAGCATGTTTAAAGATTCAATTACCCTCAAAATTCTTTTTACATTTTTTTCATCATAATAGTTAAAAATATTTTTATACAATGCATGATATTTTTAATATACAAAATTAAATACTCCCTCCATTCCATATTAGTTAAATTTTTTAGGCATTTTCTATTTTTCAAATTAACTTAATTGTTCAGTTTTCAAGATTATTTTTAGAATGTTATTTCAATTTTATCCTTCATTTGGATTTTCAATGTGATGACTTCAATAAAATTGACAATAATTAATAAGGATAAAAATAAAAATTATATTTAATTTATGTCTTCATCTACTTTTCGTTCAAAAATTTAATTAATATAAAATGAAAAAAGTATTATAAAAAATATAATCTTATAACATAATTGAATACAAGTTTTACTCTTTTTATATTTAGAGAATAAAATAAAAAATTGAGTCGGACATGCACAAGTTAGATTTGCTTCCTCTCCTGCCTCCAATATAATATTTGAAGCTCCGTACTCTGACAATGACCACTGAAGGATGGGAAGCACATGCCCCTGTCAAATCACAACTCCATTGGACGGTCATGATCGCCCGTACGGTTCTATCAACGGCTACGATCCCCTTTTCCCCAAACCATTCCTCAGACTCCTCTGATAACAGCAAGAAAGAGAGAAATGAGGCATTCCTGTTACCTCTATTTTCTCTCTCTACTGTTATCAGGTCGACTTTGGTCGGGTGGGGTATAAAGAGACCAACCAGCACACCTTCTCTCTCTTCAAAAGCCTTATCACTGATAGTGATATCATGACGTTGAGCTCAGCTTAGATTCTGTCAACTTATTGAATTGAAGGAAAAGGGAATCATCACAATTTAATGGAAGTATTGGAGAAAGAGAAAAGTAGCTGAAAGGTTTTTTATAGGACTTTTTGGTTAATGCATGTGGAGATTGTGAGGGAGCATATTCATAATGTGGAAGAGGTGGGATATCTTGAGGATAAGAGTGATGAATTGGTGGAATTGCTTAGGGCTTCACTTGGTTTTGAGACTTATAGTTGAGGGCTTTGTGTAATTGAGTGGATAATTACAGGGAAGGGTGTTGTTATAGTACTATAATTTTCTTCAGATTTTTAATAGAAGTGGCTTTATATATATATATATATGAAGCTTTCAACATCAGGAATGGGTCAGCAAGCTCATGAAGGAGGTATCTTCTACTTCTTTATACTTTTTCTTCTCTTTGGGGTTTTAGCTTTTTGTATATCACTGTCGGTATGTTTGTGTTACACTTTGTTTTTGTTCTAATAAGATAACAGGAATATATGTTGATTTCTATATTTGTTGGTTAGTGAATGAGATAATCTTAAGTATCTGTAATTAAGTCCAATTAAATTATTGCTGATGGATTTTTTATTCTGAAAGTAGAGAAAAAGTGTTTGAACTCAGAGCTATGGCATGCGTGTGCTGGTTCTCTGGTGTGCCTACCAACAGCCGGAAGTCGTGTTGTTTACTTTCCTCAGGGTCATAGTGAACAGGTATTTCTCATTCAATCACATTTCATTCTTTATCACACACAGTGATACAATCTATTATTAATTACATTACTGATGGTCCCTTACTGGAATGGAGTGACAGGTAGTTGCAACAACTAATAAAGAAGTCGACGCACATATACCCAATTACCCAAATTTGTCGCCACAGTTGATCTGTCAACTCCACAATGTCACAATGCATGTAGGTTTCATCTGTTTTCCCAATTCTCTGGTGAATTTCTATTTGCTATGCAAGTTGTATTAGGCGCATAGGTAATTGATTACTTGCTGAATTTCAGGCAGATGTTGAAACAGACGAAGTATATGCACAAATGACTTTGCAGCCCTTGACGCAGGTACAACCGAGTGTTGCAATAAGTGACTCTTAATAATAATGCCTTTTTTGTATCAACTACTTGTGAATGGGGTCACAAAAATACTCTGTGTTGGATTTCAGGAAGAACAAAAAGATACATATCTTCCTGTTGAGTTTGGAATCCCTAACAAGCAGCCTACTAACTATTTTTGTAAGACGCTGACTGCAAGTGATACTAGCACGCATGGTGGCTTTTCTGTCCCTCGTCGTGCTGCAGAGAAAGTTTTTCCTCCTCTGGTAATTACTGGACCCATGGTCCTGTCATTTTGACATGGCTCTAGAGCTAACCCTGATATTGTTGTCTTTTTTTGCTGGCACTCAGGATTTCTCGCAGACACCACCTGCCCAAGAACTAATTGCAAGGGATCTGCATGATGTTGAATGGAAGTTCAGGCATATTTTCCGAGGCAAGCTCTAGATGTTCTTTTCCTTATTGCTCTCTGTAGCTTTACATTGTTTAGAGTATACTCTGTCATGAATTGGGCATGTCCTTGATCTCTGTTTTGTTGCATTTTCCAATCAAAACATCTTTGTGTTTGTAGGGTTTTACTATTGTTTCCCAGTTCATACATCACCCCCCCCCTATTTTTTTTGAATAAGTTAACATTTTGTAAACAGAGAAATACACCAATAGTGTATTTCAGTAGTAATTACATCAGAAGTATAGAAATAATGACCAAAATTCTAATACCTACAATTCACCTAAGTTCTCCAAAAAAGAAGCAATCTCCTCCACCTCTTTGGGGAGTACATGATTACACCAAAAACAAAAGGTCACTAGACGGTTCCTCTTCAAACACTACAAAGGGTTGCTCTTGTTTTCAAAACATCTCTGGTTCCTTTCCTTCCAAACTGTTCACTTGATGCATGTAGATACAATCTTCCATCTCTCCTTATGATCTGATCTGTTGCCTTCTTTGTTCCAACTTGCTAACACTTCTGAGGTATCTCTTGGCATTAAGGTTGGCATGCAGACAGGGTTTTTTCTGGTCCGGTCCAGGACCAGTTCTGGCTCCAGTAGACCCGGTATGAAACTGGTCATAAAGGGTACCGGAACAGGTACCGAGACAGATCCCAGGGTTTTACTCGATAGACCCAGTTCCGGTTCGGTTTAAAGGTAGCATCTTTTTCTAAAAAAATTGATAATGGCTAATAGCCATTTTTTAAGTAAACGTTGGGGGGGGGGGGGTAAAAAGGGCCTCCCCATAACACCCCTACCCCCTTAACCCCATAACACTATAAATATGCCTCATTTACTTTCTTTTTTCTCTCAAATTCACAAACTACTTTATTAATCTCTTACAAATTCTCTCAATTCTCAATCTCTCTCATCTATTAAAAAATTATTTTTGTGCTGTTGGTTAATTGGAGTTCGGAGATTTTTTGAAGTAGTTTGCAAGCTGCAATTGGCATCTCTAATTCTGGCTTTTGGTTATACATCTGCTTTTATGCAGGCGTTTGGTACATTCATTCCAACTTTAATCTCTGTATTTGTTTATTTACTAAATTACTATATTTTTTTGTTATATTTATCTTGCTTGTTTCTCTTTATATGTCTGTCGACCCCTTTTCATGAGGCTAAGTTGTTAGATTAAAAAAACAAGCAAGATAAATATAACAAAAAAAATAAAGTAACTTGATAAATAAACAAATAAAGAGATTAAAGTTGGAACGAATGTACCGAATGTCTGCATAAAAGCAGACATATAACCAAAAGCCGAAATTTACAAATGCCAAATGAAGCTCGCAAATTACTTCAAAAAAATCTCCGAACTCCAATTAACCAATAGCACAAAAAATAAATTTATAATCGATAAGAGACTAGAGAGGTTGAGAATTTGTAAGAGATTAATAAAATAGTTTGTGAATTTGTGAGAAAAATGGAAGAAGATGAGGTTTATTTATAGTGTTAGGGGCTGTTTTTAGCAATTATTGCTCCCCCCCCCCACCCCCAACATTCACTTACTTAAAAAACGGCTACTAGCCGTTATCACATATAAAAGATTATTACTGCTAAACTGGACCAGAACCAGGTAAAGCCTTGGGATCTGTCCCGGTACCCTTATGACCGGTTTCGTACCGGTCCCGGAAAAGAACCTGTCCGCATGCCAGCCTTAGATGATACCAACTAGTTGAAGGCTAAGCTGTTGCTATACTTTCATTAGGTGCAATTGTTAAAGACTCTTTTTATTCATATTAGAAGCTTGTCTATTGGTATAGAGATAAATTATGAGATTCGGAGAACCCCTAATTTTTTTGAACGAAAAAACAAATTACGTAACTATGGAGTAAAATGAACTTGAGAAGAGCATTACGGGTGGACATAATTTATGTTGTTAACCCCAACTAATTGTGATTGAGTGCACAGTTGGGAGGCAATGGACATATAACCACAGGTGATTCAAGCTCACAAATCAGATCAGAGTCGTTGGGCTAAAATTTTTCTGTTGACTTTGTTCATTCATACTCATATCAGAGGCGAATCTAGGATTTTTTAAACATGGGTGCACCCAGAAAAATGTATTAAGTGGGAATTGATCCGAACATGGATGCACCAAGAAAAATGTATTAAGTGAGAATAGATTCTTAATCCTCAACGTCAAAAGCTCAACATTTAACCATGTGGACCAGATAGACTTCTTATAGTACGGGTGCCAGAATATAAAAATATACAAATTTTAGAAAATATGTACATACAATATCTAGTTTTACGAAGAGACCACGGGTTCCGATGCCCTATTTTTTCCCTTTAGATTCACCACTGATTCATATACGCTTGGCTATTCATTCCTTGCAACACAAGTCTCAAACCAAAGGATTGATCTCTAATAGGCATCCATTTCCTAGCTTAGTTGCTCTTGACATAAGCTTCCATACATATTATCAGATTTGTCGTGTTCTCTTTAATCCCCAACATTCTTTTTAATTTTGATGCATACATAAGTTGATCCTACTACCAAGGTTCTCCTGTGGCACTAAATTGTATGTCTAATTGTCTATCCATAATCCGGTTAGTACTTGCCAATTTTTTTTGTATCAAGATTCCTAAAAATTGAAGTATGGGTTACCTAGACTTTCTATGATCATTTAGGGATGGGATTAGAGCAACACTATAGTTGTTTTGTTAGTGGTGTGAATGAGGATAAGGAATGGGACAACACTCTCTCCATCCTGCTAATGATTCTCTCTTTATTTTAGGATGTGTCCAAATGTTTAACATCATTCGTTGATGACTTTAATTTATTGTACTTTCACAACTCCTGTAAATTTTAAATTCATGTAACTTCACATTTTAAACTTTGATGCGGTGTTCCTTCAATCAAATATGTTTTGTCCACTAGTACTCACAAAATACATAAGTCATGTTAACATCTTAAATTTCTTTTCATCCAAATATCATTTGTATAAAATGGGATGAAGGATGTTTTTCTAGGGTATTGTGGATAGGTTTTAAACTTGTATCCGATTTTTGGTTAAAAATGGCACTGAAGTTGCACTTGTGCTTTTTACATGTTAGTTTTAACTTAGCAAAACTGCCTATTAAAAAAGTAAATAAAGCAACAAAAACTAAAATAGTATGAAATTGCTCTAAAAATATAAAAAAGTGGATGGATAGCCTAGGGTGGTGGTGGATGGAGTACGGAAGCAGGATAAGTCTATTAATTACTCAATACTCCTTGTATCCCTAAATCCCGTATACACATTTCAGTGTTGTAAGAAAGTTAGGGAGGCGAAAAAAAACGAAAAAATAGCATGAAATTGCACTAAAAAAAATAGAAGGTGGATGGATGGCCTAGGGTGATGGTGGATGGAGTATGGAATCAGGATAAGTATTTTAGCTTACTCTCTCTCTCCCTAAATCTTTAGTTACACATTTCAGTGTTGCAATAAGGTTAAGGAGTCCAACTCCCATGCTATATTGGTGGCAAAAGAATACTACAGTTCTGAATAAACTTTATCTAGAAAGAGAATTTCAGTTAAAAATATAAGTTTATGTTCATTTCTACCCAAGATTTAATTGGTTAAACTCTTGGTACATGTAAATGATACATGTCAAATTCTATGGACTTTCGCAAGCAATTTGATATAATGCTTCCATTGATTGTTTTATCATCCTAATCCCATTAACTTAAATTGTAACCTTTTATACTTTCTAAAATTTGTTTTGATAAATTGTTGGATAAAAGAATGCATCCTGGTTGGATGTGGAAGGAAGGTGTAATGTGTGTGTAACTGATAAATGTGTACCAGGTATACTATCATCTGTTTATGTTTTCTCCTTTTTCATGCAGGACAGCCTAAGCGGCATCTTCTTACTACTGGCTGGAGTGTGTTTGTTAGTGCCAAAAGGCTTGTTGCTGGAGATTCTGTTCTTTTCATTTGGTACTGTTTAGCTTCCTCTGGTGACACTACTGTACATTTTTCACATATTATTTTATCCAGCATGACAGTTTTCTCCAGGCTTTTTCTTGAGATAGTCGGTTCTGCAGGAATGAGAAAACTCAGCTCCTTCTGGGAATTCGGCGTGCAATTAGATCCCAGACTGTGATGCCTTCATCAGTTCTATCTAGTGATAGCATGCACATCGGATTACTTGCTGCTGCTGCTCATGCTGCTGCTACTAATAGCTGTTTCACTGTCTTTTTTAACCCGAGGTAGTACTTAACAGTACTCCTCCCTTGAGTTTTCATTCATATCTATTACCATTTATGCTTTTTTCTACTCACATGTTTGTTGCATTAGGGCTAGCCCATCTGAGTTTGTTATACCACTTTCAAAATACATTAAAGCTGTATATCACAAGTGCGTGTCTGTTGGAATGCGTTTTCGGATGCTAAGTGAAACTGAAGAATCAACTGTTCGAAGGTATGGAAGGAAGTAGTTTGATCTTAAGTGAACAATTTCCTTTTATTTTCTTGATGTCAAATTTCCTGATCTATTCCGCCTGAAGTGCTATATAAGTAGGCTTGTAGTTTCTTATGAAGTATTGGGCACCTGTTTTAAACTTAACTGCAGAAAAAGGCTCTCAAATATGCATCTTCTCCTATGTTTTGTTTCATCATGAATTATAGTTGGAGAATTATGTTTACTTATGTAGAATGGTGAATTGGGATGACGGTGCAGGATTATTACCCCTATGGCTTTCGTTTGGCCCATAGAGTTGCATATCATTCTTGTCTAGTACTGGCAAAAATATAGTTGCATTCTTGCATTTGAGTTTCAATTATTGAAGTTGGTTGTTGGTTCTAGTAAATAAACCAACTCTTTAACCAATTAAATTAAAATTTTCATTCGCTAGTAAATTAGTGCCAGGGGTAGAGCTACCCTTGCCCGAGGGGTGTCAAGCGACACCCCATCATCGGAAAATTACGTTGTATAGGTAAGTCAAATTCTGATTTTATACCTATATATATTAGAATTGACACTCCTGAACCAAGTTGAAGTGTTGGTTCAGGGGCTACAAAGTTCCACCTTGTCATTGACCTAGGCGTTGGGAGTTCGAACCTTGCTGAAGCCTATTTTTTTTTTAAAGGCTTTCCGCGGTTTTTTTAAACTTTTTAGACAACTTGTGTGCATACTACTTTATATTTTGACACCCCTCAATCTAAATCCTGGCTCTACCACTGATTAGTGCCCTACCTTTGTGGGTATCATTGAAATTTTTAGCCTGTATGTTTGTTAGATAACTCTCTCTCTCTATTTGATAAACCAATAAGATTTTATAGATATGTGGGTAGAAACAAAAGCCAGTATACAAGAGGTATACCAATAAGTAGAAAACCTACAAGAAGAAATGGTTTTCTACAATAGTCACCCAATCTTCTATTCCTACAGGGATCTCATGGGTGCACCAAATGGAAAATAAGGGATTAGAGGCTACTCGGCGCCTAAGGTTCCAACTTAGGAATCAATCAACATTAATCCACAGCTCAACGGTACATTATTCATCTCCACCCTTCAAAAGCTCGCATGTTTTTCTCTCCATAGTACCCACATAAGTGCTAATGAAGTAATATTCCAAGCCTTGTGCCTTCTCCGTCTGCCGCAATTCCAACTAAACATCAGCTCTTTCACAGTACTTGGCATCACCCATTGCTCTCCAAACCAAGTAAGGATATTCCATCATAACCTCAAAACAAATCAGCAATGACAAAAAAGATGGTCAACATCTTCACCCGAATCCTTACACATAAAACACCGGCTAACATAAGTGACCTGTCATTACAACAGATAACTCTTTTTCCTTATAGGTGGTTCTGTCATTTTTCAGATACATGGGCACAATTACTGGGATTGGTGACTTAGATTCAGTTCGCTGGGCAAACTCTCACTGGCGGTCTGTCAAGGTAAATGGTCTATTTTTATTTTACCTTTAGCATTTCTTTATTTGCTATTCTTATTCTTTTGTAAGTATATCAGTTATAACATGGTTTTCCCATTCATGTCTCAATGTTTGAAGGATTTACTCTTTTTTCCTTTTACTTCGTTTGGGGTTCTGGGGTGGGTCAGTTCAAGTTGAACCCACACATTGGGTGGGTTGAATCCCGCTCATGTGATTGAGTTGAATGCGATTGCTAACACTTAATATTTAAACAACAAATATCATGAAATTATAGGTTGGTTGGGATGAGTCAACTGCAGGAGAGAGGCAACCAAGGGTCTCATTATGGGAGATTGAGCCTTTGACTACTTTTCCGATGTATCCATCTCTTTTCCCTTTTAGACTAAAGCGACCTTTGTATCCAGGAACCTCATCTTATCAAGGTATGGCACACTGAATGGTCATGTGGTTAGAGAATTGAAGCTGTAAATCCTATCTTCCTTTATTTTGGTAAAATTGTGAAGTCTGCACTGTAACTTATCAAGAAAGAAAGAAAAATAAAAGGGAATGGCCTATGTAGTTTTAGACTTTTAGGGTCTGTTTGTTTGGAGGGGTTAAAAGGGTTATCTCGGTATTAAATTTGGGACTAAACCTGTGTTTGTGTTGGATGAGGGGACTACCTAAAACCAGGATAAATTTTATATCACAATCTTGGGATTATTTATCTATCCCAGATGAAAGGTGGGAAGATGATTGTAGTTATAATCCCAGGATAACCTGCTTTTGAACCAAATAACCCTTTAATGTCTCTTCTTGCCTCCAAGAGTTTTACATCCTGTCTTCCCCTCCCATATAAGCATGATAGAAGGAACGATTATGAGTTTATTGCAGTATCATTGTTCAGATATCAACCAATTCTCATTCCAGAAGCTATAGTACTAATTTTTCTCCTTTGCTTTTGCAGATAGTAACAATGAAGCTATTAATCGAATGGCATGGTTAAGAGGGAATACTGGTGAGTTAGGACCTCATTCGATGAATCTTCTGTCTTTTGGCATGCTTCCATGGATGCAACAGAGAGTTGATTCAACAATTATCCCAAATGATATTAATCAACATTATCAAGCTATTCTGGCTACTGGCTTGCAAAGTTTTGGTAGTGGAGATTTGATGAAACAGCAATTAATGCAGTTTCAGCAGCCTGTCCATTATCTCCAACATGCAAGTACTGATAATTCCATTCTGCAGCAGCAGCAAATAATGCAGCAAGCAGTTCATCAGCATATGCTGCCTGCTCGAACCCAAATGCTGTCAGAGAACCTTCAAAGGCAATCAGAGCAACAATCCAATAATCAGTCAGAGGAACAGGCTCACCAACACGCTTACCAAGAAGCATTCCAAATTCCACACGACCAGCTCCAGCAGAGGCAACCATCAAATGTTTCCTCTCCATTTTTGAAAGCAGATTTTGCAGATTTGAACTCAAAGGTTTCGGCATCTGTTGCTCCTCCAGGTGTGCAAGATATGCTAGGTTCTTTGTGTTCTGAAGGAAGTAGTAATTCATTGAATATCAATAGAACTGGTCAGTCTGTGATCATAGAGCAGCCGCCCCAACAGTCCTGGATGTCAAAATTTACAGTCACAACTAACTACATGCTCCAACTCATCACCACTCCCAACATATGGGAAAGATACTTCCATTAATCCTAGGGAAAATTGTAGCTTGGGTTTCCAGAATCAAGGGATTTTTGGTGCTAATGTTGATTCTTCAGGGCATCTCCTTCCGACCACAGTGTCTAATGTTACTACTACATGTGCTGATATGTCCTTAATGCCACTTGGGGCTTCTGGATATCAGAATTCTCTATATGGTTATGTGCAAGACTCTTCTGAGTTGCACAATGCAGGACAAATTGATCCACCAAATGCAACCCATACATTTGTCAAGGTGCTAGTTCTGTTGTGGAGGTCAAACATTTCATTGGCATTTCTTGCATATGGCAATCATGTGAGCATTCTTTTTTTTTTTGTCTATGCAGGTTTACAAATCAGGGTGTGTTGGGAGGTCACTGGATATCACTCAGTTTCACAGCTATCATGAGCTGCGATGGGAATTGGGGCAGATGTTCGGTATTGAGGGGTTCCTTGAAGACCCTCAAAGATCAGGCTGGCAGCTTGTATTTGTTGACAGGGAGAATGATATCCTTCTCCTTGGAGACGACCCATGGGAGTAAGTACCCAATTGGGAAGACTTAATATGTAACTTTTTTCTTTAATTTCCAGTACGACAAAAGGAGAACATGTGCTTTTAAAACTTTTTCTTTTATGTCTCAACTTTTGATTTATAGGGTTGCTTTTTCTTATTTAGCTAAACTCTCAAGTTTGTTATCTTACCTTCACATGATTAATATTTTTTTCAGCCTGGTGATAGTGTTCAATCTTTGGAAGTGGCTTTTCTTTTGTCCTATTATAACATTATAATCTTCTCTTTGTTTCCCTGGCATGATATCTTCAGGGCGTTCGTCAATAATGTCTGGTATATAAAAATCCTTTCACCCGAAGATGTGCAGAAGCTGGGAAAGGAAGAGGCTGAATCCCTGAACCATGGAGCAGTTGAAAGGATGAGTAGCACTAGTGCTGATGATCAAGATCTTATTTCTGGAATGCCATATCTAGGATCGCTAGAGTACTGATTGTTGTAATGTTTTAAAGAAGAGGACTAATTCTGATTCTCAATCTTCTCGAGCGTCAGAAATTCAAATTACATGCCTCGTAATCTGGCTTCTTTAGCTTTCGTCTAATTGGTCCATCTCCCAATTGTATGCTGTATTTTGCGTTTGGATCTAGCAGTATTAGGGACTTAAGGCGTCTCCCATTTGTATGGTGTAGTTTTCATTGTAATCCTGTTGTTCAAGTTAGTATAATTCACTATACGGCACAAGATGAGACGTGATTTAAACTAAGAATCTTGGAAGTGTTAAAATTTGTTATTGCACTTCTACTTTTGACGAGTAACCCTTGAATTTACCGAGTCTATCAATTTTGGTTTGTTTTTGTTTTTTTTTAGACCAAAGAAGCAGTTGAGGTTCTACATCTGTGCTTTTCCTGCAGGTAAATGTTCTTTTTTTGCTTTGATCTGCATATCTGGAATGACACTTTCAATGTATGGACTTTTTTATGCTTCTAAGTCACCATAAGCATATTTATTGGTAAGCCAGGTTAACCTGCAACAATAGGTGAGGTTACCTAATAGTGTAGAAGGTACATAACCGATTAACCGTGTCTAACTTAAACTCGAATTTGTTTTAGTTTGGAAATGAGTTTTTAAGTTATATTCAAGAAAAACATGAGGGTTACTGGTACTCCATTTCAAAATATGAGCCACTTTGAGTTTCTATTCTCTAATCATATACAATAGCGGTGCTATAGCACTCTACATTGTACATGTGCAGTGCATAATTGTAGTTGAACTATTTTTTCTTCATCTCCCTCAAACAACCAAACACACTCACAATAGCCACATAAATTACTCTGCGTTGTTGTTGCACCCTTTCTTTTTTGAGTATAACGGTTGAGTCCCACATATTTCTAATGGTGCTTTAATGATGTAAATGTTGTTTGGAATATCTCTCCCAACTTTAATTAGAGGTTTCGAGTTTATTGAGAATGCAACTTTTTTTAGGAACTACTTGACACCTAAATGGGGTTATTTGACATGAATTCAAAATTAGAGATTGAATGTAGGATTTAAGTTTTATAGGTTTTGAATGCTACTGAACTTGGAACTCTTGAGCTTATATATATCTGTTGGACATCCTCAATGAACTCTTGTGGATCCTCATCCACCTTCGAACTATGACACTTTGGAGGGTTTATCCGAGTGAAATCCCAAACCCTAGCCGCGGCTGTATTCCCATTCGGGTTGGTTGGGGCCTCATCTTGCTGATTGACTTGAGCTAGCGCCTAGAAAGCAACCCTGAATTCGGCATGAGAGACTTGTTCAACCAAAGGGTCTGCTGAAGCTAGAGGTGGTTGTTGCTCCTCATTTCTATTCCTTCTGATGTAGGCTCTCCTGAGAGGCATGATCTTTGAAAACGCGTAAAACACGAATTAGAAGGGGACCATATAGAGTTGAACTCTATCGTACGATTGAGAGTAAGAAAGAAGTGAATTATTTTTGTAAAACATTTCATAGCCTCTTATTCATAGATATGGTGTGCTTCACACCCATGAACAAGACTTGACTTAACGCGACTTTTAGACACCCTATGACAATTGAGCCTAATGTTTTGATAATTGCTTACATATGTCCTTGTTATAAAATGCATCGTTTGGTGTGAGGGATAGACATAAATAGTCCTGGGATAAAATTTAGATGTCTTGTTTGGTTGACATGTTTGGGATAACTTATCCCACCATTTATAACATAGTAATGGGATAAGTTATCTCATATGCATGGTGGGATAAGTTATTTCAGGATAACTAATTCCAGGATAATTAATCCTGAGATAACTAGTTCCCAACCAAACGACCCCTTAAATGTTACAAAGAGCTTACATATTCCTTTTTATCTAAAGAAAGTGAAAAAAAAAATTTAACTTTAAATTTATTTTCTTGAATTTTAATTTTTAAGAAATCATGCAGAGGTATATGTGATCCTTTTTAATTTCTTTGATTATCAATATTTGAGGTTTTTTTATTCTTATTACTTTTTTTTTCTTTCATTCTTTACTGTAAAAATATGAGAAATAAAAAAAAGAAGTGTGAACGAAAAAAGAGAAAAAAATACGAAAAAATTTTAAAACTATTTTTTTCATATATGTTGTAATTTATTGTGGTTGTAAAAAAACGGAAAAGGATCAAAAATACCCTTAGCTTATTGGAAAAGGTTCAAAAATGCCCTTCATCCAACTATTGGGTTAATAATGCCCTTCATCCACCTATTTGGATAAAAAATACGCTCAAGGTTAAACTTAAGTATAAACTTACCCTTCCTTTTAACAAAAGATGACGTGGCATAAATAATTTCTTAAAATTAAATATATAATACGTATTATTTTAGTGGTCCACATCTAACTACATTCAAATTAATTTACAATTATACCCATGAACTCAAAACCCATTTCTAAATCCACAAAACCAAACAACCTCTGGAGCTTCTCCATCTGCTCCATTCCGCTGCTCTCACCGCCACCGACCTGAGACATATCAGCGATAGTTTCGTGGCGGCACTCGCCGCTTTTCTCTCGCTCGCTGGCAGCAGTTTCAGCCGCGGTTGAACTGGATAACAGCGAGAGAGTAGAGCGACGGCGCGTGAGAGCTAATAGCCGCCTTCGCCATCAAGGACGCAAACGGTTCCTCTACCTTGTTAACAGTAGAACACTCACCATGCCAAGAGGGTGTAACAAGCTTCAACATTTCCGGGGTCGACGCATTGTTTCAGAAAGCTTTGAGCAGATTCCGATCAGTTTTGTGCTTTCAAGGCTAACATATTTTTCTGAGAAACTTTTGATAATACAAGCGAATGGTGACTTAACACATTTTATTGCATTTGCAAATCAAAAATCAAACCCCCATTAGATATAGTTTTTAGTTTTGGCCAAAGGTGTAAACTTTGTTTTAATCTAATTTAAAATGAAAAGAGAAAAGAGGATTGCAACATACTAATCAAAACGTTAACTAAATCAGTGTGCAATGCAGCAGAAGTGAGTGACATTGTTATAATCAAAGATAGATATTGGTGAAACTCCAAGAAAATAAACCTGTTTAATTTGTTGGGTCATTAAAAAGTAGTTCTGAGTTAATGGGTTTATATAATTGTAAATGAATATAGATGTAGTTAGATGTGGACCAATAAAAATAATATTATATATTTAATTTTAAGAAATTATTTATGTCACATCATATGTTAAAAGGAAGGGTAAGGTTACACTTAAGTTTAACCTTGAAGGTATTTTTATCCAAGTAGGTGGATGAAATGACATTTTTAACCTAATAGTTGGATGAAAGACATTTTTGAACCTTTTCTAATAGGTTAAGGACATTTTTTATCCTTTTCCCGTAAAAAAAAAGGACATGTATGAGAAATTTTACTAGAAAGTTAATAAAAAAATTAATTTGACCATCAAAATAATAAGTTCAAATTACTTGTTGAATCAAAAAGGCAAAAAAATAAAATACGTGTGTGAAAGATCAAATATGTACATGAATTATTTTTTTTAATAATTTTTCTAAAAACTAAATTAAAAATTAAAAATTTCTCTTCCATTAGAGATAAAATGATACATATGAGTTGTTTGTGTAACAAAAGTATATATAAACCACTTCTATAATAAGGTATATATCAATCTTAAATGATAAAATTCAGATCATTTTCCCTTTTTACATTGTGCGATCAATTTTTGTTCCATTTTGTTAATCAAGCATATAACACCATACATAATAAGGTAAACATTTTACTTTATTTTATACTTAAGTTTTATTTGCATACTTGATTATTATACAAAACTGTGGTAAATAAAAAAATTGTTAATATTTAAAATGTTTTTATTCTCTTCACGCTCTTTAAAATTGAAATGTTCATCTATATAAAGGTAATTTAATAATTAAGTTTTGTTAATGCTCAAACATCTGATCAATTCAAATGAGGGTTGAAAAGACAACTCTTGATAAGATTGGATGCTCGACCTAGAGCCCTTGTCGCAACCCTCGAGAAGCTGAAAATTACCTATGTGGCATACCATCCACAAGCACAACCGCAATATATATATATATATATATATATATATATATATATATATATATATATATATATATATATATATATATATCATTTTTCATGATAAATATCCAACCATCAATTAAAAAAATTAAACACTATAAAGAAAAACAACATATAATATATAATTTTTGTGTTTCTATTGGTTTGTCTTACTTTTTTTTTTAGTTAATTTAAAAGAGAATGTGTATTTCCTTTTACCGACAACTCGTTAATTCTAATTTTTCACATAAAATGTTTAAGATCACAAAATTAAAGAACATTTTATATATTTTACGTATCCTAAGTTTAAACCACAAGACATAATTAAAATAATGAAATTTTCCTTTTTTTTGTTTTGTTACATATCCTTAGTTTAAAATCTGTTTGAATGGATTTTTAAGTTGGTCAAATTGACTTAAAAGTCAATTTTTGACTTGTGAGAGTGTTTGACAATTATAAAAACAATTTAAAATAAGTCAAAAGTTAAAAGTAGGGTGACCACTACTTTTTTTTTTTAAACTTAAAAGTCATTCTACTTTGACCAAGTATATTATTTTTTTACCCTTAATTCTTTTAAACAATTCCCAAATTCTTTCATATGATCTATTCAAATTATATATTTTTGAAATTTAAAATAAGTTGCACATTTAAAATTAACTTAAATATTAAGTTATTGAAATTGAATTAAATTATAAATTTATTTTATTTTAATTTTTCTTAGAAATAAAAACCTTAGATTAATCAACTTTATATTATGTTAATAGTTTTAAGGATATTTCAGACATTTTGATAAAAAAAAGTGTTTAACAACACTTATTTGTCAATCACATCAACAACTTTTTTTTTAATTGTAACACTGTTATTCAAACATATAACTACTTATTTTTAAAATAATTTTCAACACTTTAAAAAATTACTTTTTAAAAATTATTTTTTTTAAGCCAATCCAAACGGGCTCGTTTTGATGTACGCAAGACACAAATTAAAGCAATCACATTTTTTTTTCCTTTTCATCTTCTATCATCACATATTAGTTTCGTCTGAAAATTTTATTACATTTTTAATTCATTTTCTAAAATGTGAAAAATTACTTAAACTAATTGTTCAATTCAATGTTTGAATTTGATGTTGTAATTAGCAATTAAACGTGTAATATTTTTGTGTTAATTGGGCGATTTAACTTTATAAGTTATAATTTTTTTTTTGAAATCCGAAATAAACCGCAATCGCTGTAACTTTTGCCACAATCTATTTGACACAGATAGACAAGCGTTACATACAATTGGCAACATATAGCCCACTATTAATTAGCAATTAATAAACAAATAAAAAATTGTCACATATTAGCCTAAAAGTAATATATCAACATTTTTTCAATTTTTTTTAATAATAAAAGATATTTAATATCATCTCTCTTCTAACTTCCAACCATTACTCTTTAAAACTAGCAAAAGATTATTTAGAATTATCTCTTCTTTCAAATTATTGCGTGTTTTTTAAAATAATAAAAGAAAATTAATTTCATCCCTCTTCTAACTTCCAACCATTTCTCCTTAAAACTAGCAAAAATTATTCAAAACTCTCTCCTTTCAAATTATTTCGTAGTTTTAAAAATAATAAAAGAAAATTAATGTCACCTCTATTCTATCTTCCAATCATTTCACTTAAAACTAGCAAAATACTGCCTAGAATTATATTTTTTCTTAAAATTAGCAAATAATATTTTGATTATGATTATTCTTATTTCAAAGGTATTCCTATGAATTCATTACCTGCCAATTATTTTGCCTTTGAACTCAATCCATATTCATTTAACAAATTTGTATACATTTGTTTGCATTGATATTCATTAATCTGTATTCATCTAATATATTGACATACATTTATATTGGATACATTTGTTCGTATTCATAATAAATTGGTATACATTTATATTTATTTGCATTAATATCTTTCAAATTTTACATAGCTATACATTTGTATTGGATACATTCGTCCATATTCATTTATAAATTGGTGTACATTTGTTTGCATTAATATCTTTCTAATTTTACATTTGTATTGGATACATTTGTTCTTATTCATAATAAATTGGTACACATTTATTTGCATTAATATCTTTCAAATTTATATTGGTATACATTTGTATTGGATACATTCATTCTTATTCATTTATAAATTGGTATACATTTGTTTGCATTAGTATCTTTCTATTTTTACATAGGTATACAGTTGCATTACTATTTTGGAATGGAATCAACGAAATTCATTAACAAATTAGATAATTTTACATTGTTATATGTTCATTTGTATTCATTAACAAATTTAGATACATTTGTTGGAGACAAAATAAACATTCATTATCAAATTCAATCAACGAAATTCAACATTTCAAAAAATTGTCATAAATATATTAATTTATTATTTATTAAAAATTGAAAAAACGTCAATTCTAGAAATCACGAAACGTTGCAGTTTTTGAGAGAAGAAAAGTTGTAAAATTATAATACAAATACGGAAATTTGTAAAAAGAAATTTTTTTGCATTCAACTACAAGATAAAAAATGTAGAAATTTCAACTTTTTTTTAAAAATAACCTAGACAATCAATATTAAAAAAATTAGTATGATTTGAGTTACTTGTTGTGAAAAGTTACTATTGTGATTGATCTTTAATGAAAATATTTCAAAGAAGAAGATAGAAATCCTAAACTTGAAAGAGGGAGAAAAAAAAAAAAGGAAAGAAAGAAAGAATTGAAAAAACACATAAAAAAAAAATTTGTTGACAAATTATAAGGAAAAAGAAACAAGGAACAAATTATAAGGAGAGAGAAATTTTTTCTCTCTCTAACTGCTAGGAAATAGAGAGAAAATCAGAAAAAAAATCATTTAAAAAAAAAAGAATGTGGCTATTTAATGCCAAATAAATATTAAAAAATTCTTTTTTTGCTAAAAAATTTAAAATGGGCTATTTATTGCCAATAAAGTCTATAGGTTGTCATGCTATGCCATTTTTTCTAATTTATATTAAAAAAAAATTAACAATAATTGCAAGGTTGGGCCGTTAGTGGCGAATTGGAGGAAGGTGTAGTGCAAGTAAAGGAAGATTAGAAAATAAAAAGTGACGTGACTTGATTAATACTATATAGATATTCCTTCCATTCAATCATTTTAACGGTCGTTTTTTCCAAATATAAAAAAATAAAAAATAAAAAATCTAAAATAAGTATCATAATTTAAGATTAAAGTTGACGACTAACAGTTTTTAAAAAAAATATTACTTAATTAAGTTTATGAATAACTTAATTAAATTATACCTTATCTTTAATATTTTCCTCCGTGACAATAATTTAAATTCAAAGATTCTCGCTTGAAAATTCCACATTGGGGCTAAAGTGTTCTCTAATAAAAATGACTTCGTATTCAAAAAAACTTAAATCCGAGACTAGAATGAATAAGTAATTATCACTTTGCCACGGATTAGACTTAAATGTGGCAGCGAAAGTCTTTGATAGAGTGCTTTGATGAGTGTTCCACTAACTTCAGTCATTTCATGTCCATTTTCGTAGAAGATTCCTCATCACTATGGCCATTTACATTTTTACACTATAAAATGCCATACATTTCTCCATCTTGTATACCAAAAATTGATGGTTTACATCGATCATATTCTGCTTTCACAGGTAATAATTCAATTTTTCCACTACTTTTGTCAACATGTTTTCAACTATTTCATATTATTAATTGGGCATTACCTGATTATGCAGGGTGAAAAAAACTTACTCTTCTAATCAACAATTCAGACTTATATATAGGAAGTGTATATGTAAGTTCCCTTATTCCTAACTAGTGTTTGTATGATTTTGACTTGACACTGTATTAAGAAAGTAAAGAGGATTACTAAATCTCATGGTTTTAAACTAAAAATATGTAGAATGTGACATCATGTCCTTTAATTTTAGGGGAAACTAACTTATTAGACGTATATTCATACCATATATACTAATTCTACCCATACTTTCAAATAATTTTCGTATCTTACCACTAATTAAGAGTTTCTTATCATATATTGAGGAAGATACACCTAAATACATGTATTTTTGCTACCATATACACTAAAATAGAGAGAGAGAGGCGAGCGAGATAGTCAAGTATATCAGATATATGTGAACCACACAAGATACACACTAGATACA
Organism: Solanum commersonii; assembly: GCA_029007595.1. Classification (NCBI taxonomy): domain Eukaryota; kingdom Viridiplantae; phylum Streptophyta; class Magnoliopsida; order Solanales; family Solanaceae; genus Solanum; species Solanum commersonii. The sequence goes on from JAJTWQ010000051.1 coordinate 198,759, forward strand.
TGTGTATGTATCTAGTGTGATTCACATGTATATGAGATACCAGATCATATGAGAGTGACGAGCGAGATGGGAGGGAGGCGAGGGAGACAAACAAGGTTTGTTATGTACTTATGTATCCTATATACATACATATGGATACAATGTATTTAAAATAAATAACACCGGATTTTGACCCATGTGTCCTAAGATACATGTATCTTATATACATATATTTGATATACATGTATGCCATATACAATGTATCTAGAACAAATTACACCTAATTTTGACCCATGTATCCCGAAATACATGTATCTGGACGTATTTGGGTGCTCCAAAATATGGTAAAATTCATAATATTGCAAACTAGAGTGTATCTAAGTAATTAGCTCCTAAACTAGTGAGATTTTGATAAGTTTTCCTTGGTTTTATACTCTTATACATGTCATATTTCTAGTTATAATTTATAAAAAAAAACTGTCATAAGAAAGGGAAAATAAGACAAAAAAATGAAACAGGTGGAATAATATAATATGTGAATTTATACTTGCTAATATAGAGAACAACAATAACATACCTAGTGAAATCCCACAAGTGAGGTGTGCAGAGAATAAAATGTATGCAAACCTTATCACTACCTCATGGAGGTAGATAAGTTGTTTTCGAAAGGCCCTTGACTCAAGTGCAACAAGTATGAAGAAGAAGACAAATGAAGAGAAATCAAAATAAGAAACAGTGCAAACAAACCAAAAACAACAATAAAATCATGTGATAATCGAAATGCCATAAACACCATAGGTTATTTTTAACAAACAATAATAAACCATGATAAAATAAAAAGCAACAACTAAAATAATACAATTAGTACCATTGCAATCACCAGCCTCTCTGAGCAAGACAACACTACATTACCTACCACCCTTCTACTCTAATACAAGTCCTCCACACCCTCATATCTAAGATCATGTCCTCAGTAACTTGAACCTGAGACATATCATGTCTTATCACCCCTCCTCAATACTTCTTCGGCCTACCTCGGTCTTTCCCTGTACCCTCTATAATCAACCTCTCCTACCTTCTCACAGGTGCATCTATCTATCTCCTCTTCATATATATGTCCAAACCATCTCAGTATTGCTTCCCTTATCTTATCAACCATGGAGGCCACACTCAGCTTATTTTAGATATCCTTATTTCTAATACTATCAATCCTAGTATGGCCATACATCCACCTTAACATCCTCATCTCTGCAACAAGCATCTTCTAGACATGGGATTCTAGAATTTCTCGACTGACCAACACTCAGTCCCATAAAACAAAGTTGGTCTAACCACCACTCTATAGAACTTACTTTTGATGTTTTGTGGTAGACTCCAGAGGCCAGCTTCCACTTCATCCATGCCACACCAATACAGCGTGTGATATCATCGTCGAAGTCTCCACTTTTTTGGATTGTAGACCCAAAATACTTGAATCTAGCTCTCATGGGTATATTTTGAGTGTCAAGCCTCACTTTCATGCCTATCTCATGCAGCACATCATTGAATTTGCACTCCACATATTCTGTCTTAATCCTGCTCAAACTAAAACCCTTAGTCTCCAAAGTCTATCTTCACATCTCTAACTTAGCATTCACTCCATTGCGCGTCTCATCAATCAGGACTACCTCATTAAATATTTGGCTATTATTTTTCTTAGGACAACTCAAAAAGGTAATTATCCCTAAATTTTTTGACATTGTGTATGTATGCAAGTTAAGTTCAAGAAATAATTATCTACCTCTATGATAAACATAAATATCACCTCTTGTGGTGAGGTTGGTCATTGTTTACACATTGTATTGGGTCAAATTGATCAATCTAACTCATTCGTAGAGAATACATGAAGAAGATGTTTTACGAATGAAAGAAGAATATCAAGGATCTTCTCTTAAACATAACACGTGACAAGTAGCGAGGTGTTTGACAAGTAATGATTAGTTTTATATTCCGTTTTTATTGAGGCTTGTTTGAGCCTATAGAGGGATTTCAACAACCTACAGACTTGGTTAATTCCCTTGAATTGTGCTTGAAACCTTGTGCCAATTATATATAAACCTCCTCGTAATGATGCCCTTGTAAAAATGCATTGTTTTATGGACCAACCCTTGGTTGCATCCAGTAAGATTACGTTTCTCACTATTGTTAGAATTTGGAACTTCAGAGCAAAAAGTAAGGTTTAAAGAAAAGTTTTTTTTTTCATTCATAACATACTACAAATTAAAAGGCACACACATATATCTACATAAGTTTTTCAAAAGTTAGTAGAGGACGATACCTATCCAACCCCTATTGAACTTTCTACCAAGACATATACCATAAAACAAGACTACTATTTCTTTACAAACTAGACAAAATATTCAAAAGAGAACTATTAAACTAAAGACTATCTAGGAAAATCTCATTTTCTAACACTCCTCCTTGAGATTTTTCTTGGATACTCCTAGCTTAGCCCTTATAACTTCAAACTTCACATTAGGAAGAGCTTTGGTCATAATGTCAGCAATGTGCTGATCTGAGCTGCAATGAACAAATTTAACTTCACCATCCTTTTTTGCTTGTCTGATAGCATGGAACTTCATTTTTATATGCTTGCTACAACCATGTTTCATTGTAACTTTGGTCATATATATTGACAGTAGCTTAAATGTGAATGAGGGTGAAAAAAAAGAGCTTAAATGTGAATGTGATTTTGCTCCAGATCACTTAGAATCTTTCTTAACCAAAATCCTAATAATTAGTTGCACCAACAACGATGATGTATTCTACTTCTGCAGAAGATATATGCTGCTTCTTGCTTCTTTGAATTCTATGAGAACATGCATGAATCAAGTGTAAAAGCATATATGCAGATTTACTTTTCATATCACTAATGCTTCATGCCCAATCACTATCTCAATAACCTATCAATTTCCCTTGCTCTTCCTTTTTAAACCAAATACAATAATCAACAATTCCTTTGTTAACCTCAATGTTTGTTTAGTAACACCAAGATGAACTTGACTTGGATCTTGCATAATCTCGACAGAAGACTTGCCGCGAACATGAGATTAGGTCTTGTTGCTGCGAAATACAACAAACTACCAATTAGACTCCTATAAACTGCCAGTGGAGTTGATATAAGCTTGAACCTCTCCATCTTGAATCTTTTAAGAATATCCCATGCATATTTTCTCTGAGAAATGAAGATTGCATCAGTATCTGGATAAATCTCCATTCCCAGAAAGTAATTCATTTCACCCAAATTTGACATTTCAAACTTGGTCTCCATTTTTTGCTTGAACTGATTTACCATAGCCTCATTTCTTCGTTTTCACCTTTACCTTCTTCACATACAAAGTAGCTTCATTTTCACTACTCTTAAAGCCACAATGAATAAGATGATCATTATACCATGCTCGAGGAGCCTGCTTTAATACATATAATGCCTTATGCGATGAAGCAACAAGTTAGTGATCAAGATTATAAGGCCGAAGCGGGTTCTTCGTTTGATATAATAAAATTCAAGTTGTGAGAAATCGATTGTGCCTGTCGTCTCCAAAAAACATTATCCAACAAGTGGTATCAGAGCTTGGTGGATAAGAGCGAGGTAGTAACTCAAAAAAGATTTTACAAGCTATTGTTGGAGGCTACAAGTCGCGAGACACTTATCAATGGCAGATTTCAAAAGCACTCTCAATAGCGTTGAGAAGTTCAATGCAAGCAACTACGGATCATAGAGCAAAAAAATACAATATTACTTTCTTGGCCAAGAATTATGGCATATCATCGGTGGATTGGACACCACACCACCAACAGATGCTGAAGTAGCAAAAATTTGGAAGGTCAAATCTGGAAAGGCCATATTTGTTCTCTCTGTAACAATTGAGGATGAGTTCTTGCAACAAATTAAGAATGCCAAGACACCCAAAGAATTTTGGGACACCTTGGCAACGATTTTTACAAATAAGAATGATGCAAGATTACAAAGGCTTGAAAATGAGCTTTTGTTGATCTCTCAACAAAATATGACAATCAGCCAATACTTCTCAAAGGTAAAATCTATACCTGATGAAATATCAAAATTAGATCCTGAGAATGCTATCACGAAGACAAGAATGAGAAGAATCATTGTTCATGGTCTAAGGCCGGAGTACAAAGGCATAATTATAGCCATACGGGGGTGGGCCACAGAACCAAATTTATCTGAGTTATAAAATCTATTGGCAAATGAAGAAGATTTAGAGAAGCCATTATAAAGTCTTACTATAAAAGACGAAGATAAGGCACTCTTCACCAAAAGACAAGACTATCAAAAAAGAGAAGCGGAGAAAAGATTATGGTCAGGGGGAGACCAAAAGAATCAACATCAAAGAAGTCAACAACAAAACAAGCAGGCGAAAGGCTTTTACAGCCGACAAATGGAGAAGTGCTACAATTATGGAAAGAAAGGACACTACGCCAGAGACTGCTGGTACAAAAAAGTTGAAGGTTATAATATAGCTACTTCTTCCAAAAACCAAAAAAATGAAGAAGTTTGGGATTTTGAGACCTCTCATGCAGTTGAAAAAGCTAATCAACAAGAGGAGCCTATCACCTTCCACTCTAACAAAGAAGATGAGATTGCACTTGCAACTTTAAGTGAGAAATTGGTCGATTATGAACATGATTGGATCATTAATTCAGGATGTTCCAATCACATGATTGGTGATGAGAAAAAGCTCATTAACATGAGTGAATATAAAGGTGGTCGAGTAGTGGTGACTGCAAATAATTCAAAAATGCCAATAACTCATATTGGCAAAATGTTTTTTGTGCCTCATCACAGCTCAAGACAAGTGGAACTTCAAAATGTCTACCATGTTCCAGGTATGAAGAAAAATTTATTATTTGTATCACAACTAACAGATTCTGATAACTATGTCTTGTTTGGGCCAAATGACGTAAAAGTATATCGAAACTTAAAAGTTACAAACACACCAATAATGGAAGGGAGAAGGTTGGAATCAATATATGTCATGCTAACCGAGACAACTTATATGGTACTTGATGAAGCACCAACATGATGGTACAACGAAGTCTCCTTGCCAGATTTAAGGAAATTGGAGCAAGAGCTACAATATAAACTTGAAGAAGAAGGACAAAGAAGGGAGGCTGAACACGAACAAGAGGTATGTGAAAAATATAACTCACATACAAAGGAGATATTTTCAAAAGGAGAAAATAAGAATTCATGGAAAACAAGAGTACATGAAACTCTAGAACTGTTGCAAGAAAAAGTCCAAAAAGATCTGCAACCTCAACTAAGAAGGAAGACACGATTGAAATGCTCAAATGCCAAGTATATAGATACATCATTAGTAGAGATGGTTAAAAATAAAGATGCTACTACCTTTGAAGAAACTTCAACGAGTAGGGATCAAAATAATTCGATGAAAGAGGAGATTCTCAAAGGGCATGGACGTCATGATGCTTGCAGAGCAAGAATTGCTCATAACGGACGCAGAGGAAAAATTAAGTTGGTGTTGAGGGGGAGTGTTAAGAATTCATCATCAACTTAATTATTTACTTAAGATAAGTCAAGAAAAATCTAGAATATTTCGGAGTTGTAGAGAATTGAAGGAAGATCTCTAGAATGAGTATTCTAGAGAGAATAGTCTAGAAATATTCTAGATATGGTAGTTCTAGAATTAAGTAGTTGGAGGAATATTCTATAATAGAGTAGAAAAATATGTTTAGCTAGATTGTTCCATCACCTCCTATAAATAGAGGTGGTCCATTTGAGTTGTAAGCAATAAACTAAGCAACAAACCAAGAAAGAAATTAAGTAACAAACCAAGAAAGTAAGCAAGAAAACAAGAGTGAGTGCTAAGTAAAGAGTGTTGTTAAAGCAAGTAACAAGTTAGTGATCGAGATTGTAAGACCGAAGAGGGTCCTTACTTGATATAATAAAATTCAAGTTGTGAGAAATCGATTGTGCCCATCGTCTCCAAAAAACAATATCCAACATTATGTAGTTTGTAGACTTTATCCTCCATTCCTACAACTTGAAAGCGTTCTGGTTCATCAACATAAATATCCTCATGCAACATTTTATTTAAGAATGTCAATTTCACATCCAGATGATACAACTTCCTACTTAATTGAGTTGTCAAAGCAAATAGAAGTCTTACTGTATCATGTTGTGCAATAGGTACAAATGTGCCTCCATAATCCAAACCAACAACTTGCACTTAACCTTTCACAATAATCCCTGCTTTGTATTTATAAACTAAGATATCTTTCTATAAACCCATTCACCCCTATTACATTTTTGTCTTTGGGCTTATCACCCAACTTCCAAGTATCATTCTTATTTATCATACCAATCTCCTCCTTCATAGCTTCAATCCAAACTTATGTCTTGATGCTTCTTAATAACTATTTGATTTCGAGATTACAACATTGCATCTTTCATATATCCCAGAATGTGACTTTGTCTTCAAAATTATCGAATCAAGTGAGGATTCCCCCTCTGATTCTTCATCTTCTTCCAGATTTTGAGATCCAAATGATTGTGTTGCAGGCAGGGGATTCATGTTCTGAAAATATGCTTTTTCTTTCTTAATTTTCTCGTAATCCCAGTTCCAATAAGCAACTACTACATCTCTTTTTGATGGAAATGGTTTTTGTTTGCAAGTTGGAAACTCTATAACTCTTTGGCTTGCGATGAATAAGCAACAAAGATGCCCAATTCATCTTTCAGTTCAAGTTTACTTCTTTTGACTGAAGAAACATGAGAATAGCATATCAAACCAAAAAAATGAAGTGCTCGGTTGATGGTCTAATTCCACTCCATGTCTCAATATGAGTTCTTCCATCCATAGCTTTAGTTGACAGCCTATTTAACAAATATACTAAAGTATAAACATCTTCTGCCCAAAAGCTTTGTGGGAGTTTCTTTTCATGCAAAAACATCTAGCCATTTCAACTACAGTCTCGTTCTTCTTCTCTCAGACTCCATTTTATTCTAAATAACTTATTGTCAGTTTGTGATCAATCCACATATTTTCACAATATTATAAAACTCATTTGAAGTGTATACACCACCATTGTCCGACCTCAAAGCCTTTAGCATACGACCATTGTCTTTAGGAAGACACTTTCAAATTTCTTGAAAACTGAAAATACTTGAGACTTGTTACTCAGAAAATACACCCATGTCATCCTTGTTAATTCATCAATAAAGAGCACACATATTTATTTTGGCCCAAAGATGATGTATGCATAGGTGTCACATCAGTGTGAGCTAGTTCAAGTTTTTCCTTTGCCCTCCAGTTAGCACTTTTAGAAAAAAAATTCCTATGTACCTTTCTTATTTGACATGACTCACAAACTTCTTTAGACAATGGGATCTCAGGTAAATCCTTAGTCAAGTCCATTTCATACATAATTTTTAAAGTAACATAGTTAAAATGCCCATATCTTTTCTGCCACAACCATGACTCATCCATACTTGCAAAATTTGCACCATCAAAATTTCTGTCTAAAGGAAAAGTTTTATTTACCACTTCTACTTTAACAATCAAACTATCTTCTGAGTAAAAAACAAAACAATGATTTCCCTTAAAATATAAGGAATAACCTTTAGACATCATTTGTCCCACACTTAACAAGTTACATGCTAAACATGGAACATATAACACATCATACACTAATTTTGTACCTTGTATAGTTTGAAAGGCAACTGAACTCTTCCCATGTGCATGTAATGATTCACCATTTTTCATCCAACTTAAGTGTAATTGTCTTGTAAAGTGTGTGAAACAGTAACTCATTGTGTGACATACGACTCGTACATCCACTGTCTATGGACAATGAGGATTTATTGATTGTGTTTTCTTCATGAGAAGCCATAAACAAGCTTTCTTATTCCTTTTCTATCTCTTCATTAAAATTTCCTTCCTACACATGATTTTGTTGTGGTTGATTCTGTTTGACCCTACAATTCTTCTTGTTGGTGTAATATACCGTAAATATATTAAATTACAGTTGAAAATAAAATGACAAAAATGAATAAATAATTTTTTAGGCTGAGGCACGGATATCTCGCTTTCTTTAAGGAGATTCAAGCCCATTGTGGCATAATCTACACTGATCCTGCAGTATCACTCTTGACTTGTCCCCTCCAGGATACAACAGCCCAACAATGTCATACAACTCAAGCAACTCCGAATTAGTTGAAGAGTCCAAAACTCCACAAAAGAACACCTTCCTTCAACATATAATACTCTATTTTGTATATAGTGAATTTAGTTGAAGACTTAGAATATTTTTCTATGTCTCAACTCTTTCTTTCACTACACTAATCTCAATATAAACTCAATATAATACTACTTATCTTTTTCACTCTATATTTTCTTGTACATCTCTTGTTGTCTCTACTTCTACCCAACACAAGGAAGACCACACTATTTATAAGTGATGGATTCTTCTTTGCAATGAATATGAAGATAGTGGGTCGTCAGTTTGCCAAATGAATGGCCCAAATGATACATAAGTTATAAGACATAAAGATAGAATAATGAGTGAAATGAAGAGTTGGTGGTTACATAAGTTAATAACAAATAATGACCACTTTCTTCCACAATTGATGAGAGTAAAGAGGCACAAATGTAATGTCCACCAATAGACATAACATGATATATAATGTGACATATAATATATTTTTTATTAATATTAAAATGTCACACCAACAATCCCTCACTCATTTTAATATTAAGATAAGAGAGTTATTTCACAATTTAGTTGAAGGTAGACTATTATGCATAATGAAGGTGTGCTCTGCATTGAACCTTCACTTAGTAAAACAATAATCTTTACTCCAAAGTCAGTAGTGGTCTCAGACTTGAACTATGACTGCTTAGGGGAAATAAAGTATTACTGCTTACACACAATAATCAAGGTGTTGACATAAGCTTTAATAGTCAGCACATTACGACCTTGTGCTATCTCGGTTTTTATGAGTGTTTTTTAGAACAAGCTCATTCTCATAGAAAGCGACCTACTTTCACACTCACATAGGTGAAATCTGTCAAGGGTGCTCCTATAATTTGACATCCCACTCATACGATATACAGACTTTCATTAAGAGTTCAAGACTCAACCTCCACAAATCATTATAGGATAAATGCACTCACATCATAGGAATTGAATAAAATTAAGAATATTGCATTTCACAACGAGTCATCTAATGATTCGTTCTTCCTATTGAACCTGGTTTTAGGATCTTTAGTCCCCAAGTTGGGTTTCCTCATATATAACTTAGAATTTTTTTTTGGCTTCAATTTCATCCCCTTCGATGTGCTTCAGATTCAACATCTTGTCTTAGTTTATAAATCTGCAATATTATCACAAACTTTAACACAATTAATATTGATGGTATACAGTGATGAATATGATCTCACAATATTATGTTTTCTCCTCATGAGTCTGAATTTACCGTTATAATAACAATCTTGTATTCAACCATTATATTGGTGCTATCACAATTAATCAAAATTAGAAAAAAATATTTTCTCAAAATACAGTGTTTTAATTCACTTTTTCACTAGTTGAAGTTTAGTTTTTTACTTCAACCTCCATGATAGAGTTAACAAATAATAATCTGCTTTTCTCATCCCACCAAATAGCACCAAATTTTCTCACCTGCACCAACAAAACTTTAAGTATAGCATAATATTTTTCCTCATAAAATAAGCCACCAAATTTCATACCAAGTAAATTTACTTGATGTGCTTGTACATGCAATACTTTATACACAATATCATATAAAGTGCAATTAGTCACATATCTCATATTTTTTTTTATTAGTCTAGCAAACTCATTCTTTCTTTGTCACACCATTTTCACAATTGAATCAAAATGAGTTGCAAGACTCACACGACCAATAAGATTGTATTTCACAATTTTTTTTCAACATTATGTGACTTGACAAGTGTAAAGATATGACACTTGGGCCTAACTCAACCCCAAAAGATAGCTCACGAGGTCACGAGGGGAGGTTTGTCCGAGTCCATATAAGGAGACCAAGTTTTCCATCCCTCTACCAATGTGGGACATATTAGCATTCCCCCGTATGCCCAAACCTCAACTGTAGCGTGAACACTTTTAAATGGGGGTCCATCATCGGTGAACAACAAATTGGGATGGGCTTGACTCTAATACCATGTAAAGATATGAAACTTGGGCTTAACTCAACCCCAAAAGCTAGCTCACGAGGGGAGATTTGATTTTGATGCTATTAATCGCAAGGAAAAAAGGATGGAGAATCCCAATACAACCCCCGTGATCTCTACTATTAACATGGGCAAAGCAATGGGTTCAGGTACTGGAGTTGGCCGAGCTGGTGCAGGTGCACTACAGGCTCCATCGAACCCAATGACTGGTTCTGGTATATAAGGGCATGTGCATGGGTATGGGTATGGGTGGTATGGGTATGTCTAGTAGTGGCCCTGCAGAGGGTATGGCATGAGAGTATATAGAGGAGCGAACCAACCTTATGGTGACATGGAGATGAATATACCTATGAACAACATAGGCATGTGAATTAACATGGGTCAAGGATTTCAGATGCAACAACCTTCCGAATTTCCCCCGGACCTGGAGCTCCCATGTAGGGAGGTTACAATCCCCGAATGGGCATGGGTCCATATAGCCAACAACCATATGGTGGAGGATACCAATGAAATTTATCCCAATTCTGAAAGTAAGAAACCTTTGTGTCATATTATCTGGAATGTTTTCTAGTCGGTAAGCTTATTGAACTTACCCTTTGTTATAGAGTTGATACGTTTTTGGTGCTTGTAGTTTTCCATGATAAAAGTTATAGAGTAGAGTATATGTTGAATTCTTCTTCCACGTTGTTCTGCAATTGCATTTCCATTTATCTACCATTTGGGGTCAAAGATTGCTCGCAAGACCCATCATAATGTTTTGCTGTTGTGCCTTTGTACATACTCGAGGATCACTTGTCTTTGATGTTCCTCTTTTTTCCACTTGATCCATATATACACGTGTAGAATTTTTTGGACTCGCGATTATTGAAATTGTACTTGCTGAAAAAAATAATCTGAACCCCTATTTAGAAGTGTTCGCGCTCCTGATGAGGTCTGGGCATGCGGGGGAATGTTAAGATGTCCCACATCGTTAGAGGGATGGAAAATTTGGTCTCCTTATATGGACTCAGCCAAACCTCCCCTCGTGAGCTAGCTTTTGGGGTTGAGTTAGGCCCAAGTGTCATATATTTACATAGTATCAGAGCCAGACTCATCCCAATTTGTTGTTCACTAATGATGGCCCCCCATTTAGAAGTGTTCACACTCCAGTTGAGGTCTGGGCGTGTGGGGGAGTGTTAAGATGTCCCGCCTGGGCGTGCGGAGGAGTGTTAAGATGTCCCAAATCGGTAGAGGGATGGAAATTTGGTCTCCTTATATGGACTTGGACAAACCTCCCCTCATAAGACTAACTTTTGAGGTTGAGTTAGGCCCAGGTGTCAGATCTTCACAACAAGGAAAATTTCATCACATGTTTTATGGTATTTTTTTCATTCCAAGAATGAAACTTATCTCACCCAAAACATTTCATGTTAAATGACTACTCAACATGTTTTTCATAATTTATTTATAACTCTCATGTTAGAGCCAAAAATCATCTCATTATAGCCAAAAAAAAACATGTGATTTATTCCATAATAAATATATGCACTTGTAATGCTCTTTTTTAAGAGTATTTCTCAAAGATGCAAAAAACATTTTTTTTCACAATAGCTTTTTCCTCATTTCATGAGCACCCACTATTTTAAGAACTTAAATATCATTTTTTCACGAAAAGTAGTATCACTTTATTCAGGAAAACACTAGGTAAAAAAGTTTTTTCTCCTTTACCTTTTCTCCACTTGAATTAAGCAAGTAGAAAAATATTTTACCGTACACCTCTTCTCTTCCATCTCTTAAAGAGAGCGACGTTGAGCGGAATTATGTTAAGATCCCTATCTTGATATCCACACTTTTTCAAACTGTAACAAAGACATGACTCTCCTTAAAATTGTTGGTGTAATATACCAAAAATATATTAAATTACAGTTGAAAATAAAATGACAAACGAATAAACAAATATTTAGGCTAAAGCGCGGATATCTCGCTCTCTTTAAGGAGATTCAAGCCCATTGTGGCATAATCTACACTGATCCAGTAGTATCACTCTTGAATTTTCCCCTCCAGGATACAACATCCCAACAACGTCGTACAACTCAAGCAACTCCGGATTAGTTGAAGAGTCCAAAGCTCCACAAAAGAACACCTTCCTTCAACATATAATACTCTCTTTTGTATATAGTGAATATAATTGAAGACTTAGAATGTTTTTCTATGTCTGAACTGTCTCTTTCACTACACTAATCTCAATATAAACTCAATATAATACTACTTATCTTTTTCACTCTATATTTTCTTGTACATCTCTTGTTGTCTCTACTTCTACCCAACACAAGGAAGACCACATTATTTATAGGTGATGAATTTTTCCTTGCAATGAATAGGAAGATAGTGGGTAGTCAATTTGCCAAATGAATGGCCCAAATGATACATAAGTTACAAGATATAAAAATAGAATAAGAAATGAAGAGTTGGTGGTTACATAAGTTACTAACAACTAATGACCACTTTCCTCCACAATTGATGAGAGTAAAGAAGCACAAATGTAGTGTCCACCAATAGACATAACATGATATATAATGTGACATATAATATATTTTTTATTAATATTAAAATGTCACACCAACACTTCTCAATATGATCCATTTTTCTACAAAATCTGCATTGAAATGATGGCTTTCCTTTGAACCAACAGTCATTTTCTTGATGATTTGTTCTTTACAATGGTTGCAAGGTGGAAACTTTTTCTTTCTTTGAAGATTCAGTCCATGTTTTGCCTTTTGCTACTTTATCTCCTTCCATCCTTCTATTGTCTTTCACAGGCTGCTTGCCTTTATGCTTTGGCTCTATGTCGCTTTTGCTACTTCTTCATCTCTTATACTTGATCGTTGTTCTTAGGCTTGCAACTTGTTGATCAAAATTGCTACAGATAAAGTATTCAAACCACAAGATTCCTCTATGGCTGAAATCTTGGAATCAAACCTTGTTGGTAAGCTCATCATCATTTTTTCCACCACCTTTGAATCTGGAAAGGTTTCATCAAACAGTCTTATTTTGTTTACAATCTCCACAAGTGTGGTAGAGTACTCTTTCACAATATCTCCTTCTCTCATACTTAACATCTCAAATTTTCTTTTGAGAGTTCATGTCACGCCCCGAGCCTACACCCTGGGCGGGACCGGCACCCGGAGACCATTTCTGGCCCCAAGCGAACCCTTGGCCTAACTTTCTTAACTCAGCGAAAACCTAACCCAATAAAATAACTCAATGCAATGCAATATTACAAAACAACTTAACTTATAAAATATGGCCATAAAGGCAACTCGAATCTCAAAATAGAATATTTACATATATATACATAGATGAGAGACTCAAAACTAACTGACTGACTGTCTGTCTGTGAAGCCTCTAAAATACGCATCATAAGACGATGTAGGCCAACCGGCATCGCACATGGAATGTACGAGTATGCGAGCTGGAAAACTAAGCAACATAGGCTAGAAGGAAATTTGGAAGAAACTGAAAAGTTTACCTTGCTCAACTCAACCCTACCTGATTGACTTCTCTCAATATAAGACAATTTAAAACAAGTGCGATATAAAGAAAGATTGTTTAAAACATGTTATAAACTCTGTATGTATACAAGGATACAATAAACCTGAGATGTATATAGAAATACAATGAACTGATGTATATAAAAATACAATAATCTCTGTGTAAGAAAATACAATAACTGCTGTGGGAGTTTCTCTAACCGACAACCATCACATAAGAGCTATAGTGATGATACAACGATCGACCTCACGCTGCCAGAGCATCTTATACCCGACCAAAGGTATAAGACCTGAACTGCCTAATGGATCCACTAGTCTAATCTGAAAAGGATTCATCTAAAAGTATGATCCTTTTCTACCCATGGTGGCTAACATGGTTCTATGGGGGTTGTGGGTTCTTTGAACGCTCCCCCAATTCGGTGCTCGATACTACTCCCAAAAAAATGTACTGGCTCTTATGTTTTTAAAACATATTTATTCCTGCTGATATGAGATAATTACTCAAAAACTAGCCTGAAGGCTTTTTTTTGGAAATCTCAGTTTCCAACCTTATTTAAATGTAAAGACATTTCTTTAAAACTTCTTTGAGAATACATAGTTCCCTAATAACCTTGAGAAATGAACTCAACTTTAAACTCTTTACTTTACTTGAACTCTTGGCTTGATGTGAAACTCTTAACTTAACATGAAACTCTTAACTTTTGACTTGACTTGAAACTCAATACTTTTGACTTACTTCACTTCTAAGCTTAACTCTTAACATCACTTGACTTCTATCTTTACTTGACTTGGAACTAACTCTCCTTGAATTGGATTATGAACTCAAGGGTAATGATTTGTGTTTGGAAGGACCCCATGATGAGGCAAGCTGCCCAACTTTTCTCCTTCATGTTGCCAACTCTAAACCCTCTCAACCTCAAAGGTTCTTTTCCCCAAACACTTGGGGTCATAAACCCCTCAACATACAGTGGATTCCACTAAAAAAACGCAACCAGATTCTGTCCCAAATCAGCAAGACTTCAACAACACAACCAACAACTTCAACAACCAAAATAAGTCTTTTCTTGAAATTAAAAACGAGTTGGTGTGTGGGGGTATGAACTAACCAACACTAAGGATCATAAAATCCTTCAATATACAATAGATTACAACTCAAATACATAACCCAATCATGTCCCACAACCAACAATAACTTCAACAACACAACTAACAACATCAACAACAACTAACAACTTCAACAACTTCAACAACAATTCCAATCTTTTCTCAAATCATAAAAACGAGCTTGGTGTGTGGGGGGAAAGGATCACCCAACACTAAGAACTCACATACCTTGATAGGGATCACCCCCAACGATATCCACGATGAAAACTTGGTTGATCTCCTCTTTCTCCTCTTCTTCTCTTCTTCTTCTCTCAAGCCCTAGCTCTTAATCTTTTAAAATGAGATAAAAATGATCCAACAATCAGCTTAACACACAATATAACCCCAAAAGATAGACTAGGGAAAAGACCAAAATGCCTTTAAAATTTCCGGACGGATTCCCTGCCAACTGCCCAACTTTCAAAGGGCATAACTCGCTCATACGAACTCGGAATCAAGTAAACTCGGCGGCGTTGGAAAGATCATTCCACAAGCTTCACAACCATAACTGGAACTACTCCTAAATCATCCTTAGCTAGGAGTTACGACTGCTCAAAGTTGGCCAAAAATCACTGATTTCCCACACTTAGCCAAATTTTTCCAGATTTTTTGAACTTAGCCAATTTCCAAATTGTGAATTTTTTTCCAAAAGTGACTACTTCCAATTTCAAGATTTTTCATATTCATTTTAAATTGTCGTATGTTACAGTTCAGAGTTTGACAGTCTCCTCTCTGTCACATCCCTCGAACTCCACTTTTAGTTTTACCCATTCTTCTGTAGATGTTTCACAAGTCATTATTCTGGTAAAAATCATATCTGAAAGTGCTGAATGAAGACATGTGAGAGCCTTTGGTTTCATTGGCTTTACATCTTCATAAATCTTCATTTGTGCAATAGTTGGATTTGGTCTAAGTGGAGGAGGATCATCTTCACTTTCAATTCTTTCCCATAGACTAAGAACTTTGAGATAAGCCTTCATGTTTATCACCCATATGTGATAATTTTTTCCTGTAAAAATAGGAGGTCCTGCACCCAAGAAGTTGTTGGATGCCATGTTACTGCTGCTCAACTCTCTTATCTTAAAAGAGCCAAAGAAAACCTTATCTTTTTTGCCTTCATAAAGAAGGGCTCTGATACAACAGTTGAAATTTGAAACTTCAGAGCAAAAAAGTAAAGTTCGACAAAAGTTTTTTTTCCATACATAACATACTACAAATGTCATAAACATATATCTACATAAGCTTTTCAAAAGTTAGTAGACGGCCATACCTATCCAACCACTATCGTACTTTCTTACAAGACATATTGTATAAAACAAGGACTACCATTCATTTGCAAACTATGCAAAATATTCAAAAGAGAACTACTAAACTAAAGACTATCGAGAATAATCTCATTTTCTAACCATTATAACCACTTTAATTCACTATAGGCAAAAAGATAAGTTTCTTTGTAGCCTATCCACTCTCTTTGGTTATACCATTTTTCCACTAAACTAGCTTTGTATCTACTTCTCCATCAGGTTTGTACTTGATCTTAAATATCCAATCCCCCCAAGTCTTATTTTCTTTCAATGCCTTAATTGCTGACTACATGACCTGAATTCACGTTTCATAATAAGTCTGGGCATGGATGGATCTAGGTAGAACACCTTTGTCGGAAATTCTTGAATTGTCAAATTTATGTTTTATGCATATATATTAAATGTTGAATCCCCTGACACAAGCCAAGAGCTTCCTTTAATAAAATGGTCCAAGGGACCAAAAAAAAAATTTAGATTAAAAAAAAGCCAAGAGCTTAGCTCGCGTAAACAGTGGCGGAGCCAGGATTTTTAATAAAGGGGTTCAAAATTAGAGAAGTAAACACACAAACTAGTGAAAGGAGGTTCGACATCTATTATACATATCTAAAAAAATAATTTTAACATTGTATAAATAGTAATATTTTCTGCCGAGGGGAACCCCCTAAGTATATGCTGCCTCCGCCACTGCGCGTAAAGGGGGTTCAGATTCCCTTGGATAACACACGTTCAATTCCCACTAATCACATATAGGTCCTTTTAAAAAGAAATTGAATTCCTTTGGCAAAAATCGTGTCTCTGCCATTGAATCTGGGAATCTATCTCAGTTGAAAACTTACAAGTGAAGCTTTGATAGTTCCCAAAAAGACATCGATAATTAAGAATTTTGTGTCTGCAATTGATTACAAACAACTATGTGCATTCTTTGTACATGTACTTGGCCTTTGTTAGCCAAATAGGGGGTCTGCTGTTCTAGCTGACTTTCTTCTCTCATCAAGTTGAGGTCTTATTTTCCCATCTACTTCAGTAACTATATTAGAAGATGGATCACCACCTATATCTATGGTTGTATCTTCATGTGAATCATCAGTGTGAGTTGACTGTTCAGGCATCCTTCATAACTCATTTTTTCTAAGAAAGCCATCCAGTCAGCCTGATCTGTATTGCTTGAAGAGAAATACATTTTTTGTGACACTACATCCCTACTAACAAAAAGCATTTTGTACTAAAGATAATAGAGCTTATAACCTTTCTGATTGTTGGCATATCTCATCATCATTGATATGATATATTTAATCCCAAATTTATCACCTTTGATCAAGTTAGTTGCATGACATAGGCAACTAATAACTCTCATACCACAGTTCATTCCCTCTCCACCTCACCATCCCTCTCCCCCAATCGAATTGTCACTAGGTCTGAAAATAACATTAGCAAGCCCAAACAGATTTTGATCACCTAGTTAACTTCACCCCCACCATCACACCTAATAGTGTCAAACAAGTACAAACACATCCCAAGTGGTGAGAAGCGATGAAACAGGAACTTGATGCCTTAATGAAATACCAGACTTGGGAACTTGTTCTGCCTGACCCGACTAAAAATATTGTGTCCTGCAAGTGGATTTTAAGGATCAAAAGGAATGCAGATAGGTCCGTTGACAGATACAAAGCGCACTTGGTTGCAAAAGACTTCACTCAGAGGAAGGGCATTGATTTCCATGCAACATTCAGTCCGATCGTCAAGCTTACCACAGTTTGCATCATCCTCTGTGTGGTACTTCACTACAACTGGTACCTCTGTCAACTTGATGTCAACAATGCTTTCCTCCGAGGTGATCTGGACGAGGAGGTGTACATGGCACAACCTCTGGGGTTTGCTAGTAATGACAAGGTGACACACATCTGTCGGTTGCACAAGGTTATCTATGGTATGAAACTAGCCCCTCGGGCGTGGTACAATATATGCGCTCACAGGTTATCTTTCTTCCATGGGTTTTGTTTAAGAAAATATCAGACACCTCGCTACTTGTCAGACATGGTCTAGTGATACATTGTTTGTCCTTGTCCATGTCAATGATATTATTTTCACTGGGAGCAACCCTTCCATTGTCAAAGAGGTTATCACTTCTTGCTTCTCGTTTCTCAATTAAAGACTAATTAGGAAATCTTCACTAGTTTCTTGGTGTTGAGGTGATATGCAGCTATGAAAGTTTTAATTCTCACCCCAGCGAACTATGTGAATGAGATCTTGAATGATGAGCTAATGTCTGACTGCAAAGGTGACCAAGCGCCAATGAATGCCTCTGAGTTTCTCAACTCTGATGGTACTCACCTGACTGATACAACTCATAATCGTCGAGTCTTAGGTAGTCTCCAATACATATCTTTTACTAGACCTGACATCGAGTATGCAGTCAACAAGTTATCTCAGTTCATTCAAGCACCATATTGGACCTTCACTGGAAAGTTGTGAGGCATGTTCTCCGGTAACTGCGTGGTATGATCCAACTAGGCTTGCGTGTGACTCCCATTGATGACTTTAATCTGCACGTGTAATCCGATGCGGATTGGGCTTGGGACATCAGTAATAGAGTCTCTACATAGGTGTACATCTTGTTCCTTGGTCACAATCCAGTTAGCTGGTCTTGAAAGAAGCAAAATATTGTCTCTCTCTCCTCCATAGAGGCTGAATACAGAGCGGTGGCTAATGCCCTTGCTAAAACCCTGTGGCTCACCAATCTCTTGAATGAGCTGCAATTTCCAGTACATAAGTCACCTATCATTTACTGTTACAATCTTGGAGCAACATTCTTTAGCAAGAATTTTATCCTCCATAGTCTTGTGAAGCATGCTGCAATGGACTTTCACTTTGTCCGCCACCATTTTGAAAACAAAAGGATTTGTTTTGTTCATGTCCAAGGTGCCGACCAACTAACTGACACTCCCACCAAAGCACTGGCTAAGCCTGCATTTGAGAGTAATCTATTCAAGTTAGGCTTAGTGACCCATCACCTAACTTGAGGGGGAGTATTGGAACACTATGTTTGTATAGTGTTCAAATATGTTCAGGACTTGAGATTCTTAGTTTGGGTAGTTTGTTTATGATTATATTTCAATAATCATTGTTTAGTTAAGATAATATATTAGTGTTCAGTTAGGAGTCTACTTAATTCTTGTAAATATGCAAACAACTGATGCTTTCATAAATAACATACACAGTTTACATCACTTCTCTAAGTGATTATAGACATAACCTATTAAATTAGATTTGACAAATACTCATACTAATGATGTAAGTATATAAGTTAAATATTACTTTTATTGGACCTTTAAATAATCCCTTAAATTATCTTTGTTTTCACCTCTTTGTAGCATTGATGATCTTGTAAAATAGTCCATTTGATATCTATTTTATTGTTTGATTTGTTATGTCTAGTGAGTGACCATGGCTGACATGCTAACAAATCTAGCTAAAGAAAGATTATGGGAACCTTATAGAGGACTCGAAAAGAAGATAGTGAATCTAAAGGGAAAGATGGAGTTGCTTGGTAGTCGAAAGGTTGATATAGTGGCTACAATAGAAGATGCTGAATTTCATTCATCCAAGAAAAGGAAAACAGAAGTTCAAACATGGTTAAGCAATGTCAATAACAAACTAGAAGATTTCCAGAGCCTTGAGAAAGAAGTTCAAGAGTGTGGCCGATTTGATCGTATAAAATTGGCAAATTTTGCTGATACAATGATTGAGGAAGCCGAGGAACTCATAAAGCAAGGAAAGTTTCCTGAAGGGGTTTTACATAATGTATATGAAGAAAAAGGGGAGCCTTTGGTGACAACAAATTTAAAAGGCCAAGTATTCAGACAAAATTTGGAAAATATATCTGAAATACTAAGGAACGATGAGGTATCAATCATTGGCATTTATGGCATGGGTGGGGTGGGTAAAACCACTATGGCTATGAATATCCACAACGAGTTATTACAAGAAAGTAGATTCTTGGGTCACATTTATTGGGTCACTGTATCTCAAGATTCGAGTATTCAAAAGTTACAAAATGGCATTGCCGAGAATGTTGGCTTAGATCTTTCTTGTGTTAATGATGAGATAAAAAGGGCCGCAAAGCTATTCCAAGCATTGAAGAGAATGAATACTTTTGTCCTGATACTCGATGATGTTTGGAATAACTTTGACGTGAAAAAAGTGGGGATTCCACTTGGAAATGATGGAGGCAAAATGATCATAACAAGCCGATCACTTGAAGTATGCCGTAGAGTTGGTTGCCAAAAGAATGTCAAAGTCAATCCTCTTTCTAAAGTAGAAGCTTGGGATTTATTTACTGAGAAACTTGGACATGGCAATAATAATGAAGGACAAGTAATCCCGATTGAAATAGAAAAAATAGCAATGAAAGTGGCAGAGAGATGTGCTGGGCTACCACTCGGAATCATAACAATGGCTGGTTGTATGAAGGGAGTAAATGACATTTTTGAATGGAAGGACGCGTTACAAGAGTTGGAAGAATCTTCCATGATGCAAGATGATATGAAGAATGAGGTGTTCCCTATTCTCCATTGTAGTTATACTCGCTTGAGGGATCCCCGGTTACAAAAGTGCTTCTTGTATTGTTGCCTATATCCAGAGGACTTTGAAATTCCAAGAGTTGAGTTAGTCAACAAGTTCATCATGGAAGGATATATAAATGCAAGGAATAGTAGGCAAGCGCAAATAGACCAAGGCCATGCAATACTAAATAAGCTAGAAAATGTATGTTTGTTAGAAAGCACTGAGGATGTAGATGAAAATAAATGTGTTAAGATGCATGACTTGATACGAGAAATGGCTATAAAAATCACCAGCCATCCTCATCATGATCGCTTCATGGTAAAAGTTGGAATGCAATTGAGAAAGATGCCAGAGCTTCGTGAATGGTCAGAAGATCTCGACAAGGTATCCTTGATGCATAATTGTATAGATCAGATTTCTCCTTGTGAACTATACAAATGTTTGGAACTGACAACCCTATTGTTGCAAGAGAATCGCTTGTTGCGAGAAATTCCATACTCATTTTTCATGTTCAAGCCTTGTCTACGTGTTTTGGATCTAAGCTATACCAATATTGAAAAATTGCCTGATTCTCTATCAACCTTGGAAAATTTGAATGCCTTATTGCTTAAAGGTTGTGGAGAACTTAGCTTTGTACCATCACTGAGCAAACTTAAGGTACTTAGCGAACTCGAGCTTACTGGAACAGGGATTAAGCAAGTTCCCGTAGGCATACCTAACTTGGTTAAGTTGAAATGTCTAACCATGAGCGGGTTGAAGAAGCTAAGAAGTAGTGAACCACCCATAGATATGTTTGGAAGCCTATCCCATCTCCAGCGTCTCATGACTCCGTTTTCTATACGAGCAATGGACCTAGAGAGGATGAAACAACTTGAAGAATTTGGGGGTAAGATGTTCAGTCTGTCTGATTTCAACAAATTCGTAGCAAATCGAGAATGTTATGGGCAGCCAATCTTCTTTCGGGTCACTCTAAATGGTTTGACCAGTGATTGTGTTGGAGATTTGTATGAATACCCTGTGATATTTTCCAGCAAAGAAGTCATTTTGAAGGATTACTGCCTGAAGGGTGGAAATAATGTAGTACAACCCTTGAGGGAACAGTCAGAAGCTGTAATCAATTTTCCAAGGGACATGCAAAGACTTGAAGTTTCATGGTGCGATTTCATAAGTTCGGATAATAGCTTCTTAAGTGCCCTGCCATCCTTGATCAATTTGACAGATTTGAAGATAGTCAAAATTGTTTCTAGTGACGGTATAGAGTGCATACTCCGATTACCCTCCAATTGCCAAGAATTGATTGTGCCAGAAGGACTTGGGTCGTTACTCAAAAGCTTGGAGAATTTGGAACTGTACAATTTGAAGGATATTGTTAACCTTATTGACATCCAACCTAATACTGAAGCATCTTTTACGGCTCTTTCACATGGATCTTTTTCAAACTTGAAGAAGTTAAGGATTGAACATTGTTGCCAAATCAAGGTGATGTTTCCTCAATGGTTGTGGAAAAATCTCCACAACCTTGAACATGTTGTGGTGTCATATTGTGAGGGGATAGAAGAAATTATTAGCGAGAATGAGGAAGAGGAAGTGGATCAAGAGGTGAGCAGTCAATACCTGAGTAGTCCTTCATCATTGTTTGCCTCTACCGATGTCATCCTCCCTAAACTAAGAGTAGTTCATTTGACTGAGCTACCGGCACTCAAAAGCATATCTAAGGGAAGAATGACTTGTGTATCCCTTGAGGAAATAGGTCTATGTGGCTGTCCAAAGCTTGAAAGACTGCCATTTTTTCATCCTCTTCGTGATGGAGAACCACTGTTTATTCCACATACTCTCAGATCTATATATGTAAGTCGAGAACTTTGGGAATCACTAGAGTGGGACTATCCTCAAGCTAAGAGTATGCTTCAACAGAATTTCATACATGATCGACTACCTCAAACTTGTGCCACCAGCTGAGAGTAAGCTCAAGTTGGTGCTTCTTCATTTGCATTTTAAACTATGAATAATACTAACAACCAAGATTCACATGTCGCATCCTTTACATCTCTTTATTTGGTTTACCTTATATTATTACTTTAAGGGTGTGCTGAATCTAATATAAATTTATAACTTTGTTTCTTTCAAATGACGATTCTTGTACTGCATAGGGACCAAGTTCGATTGTAACACACTCTTTATCAAGACCATTCTGCCTCCTAGGTGACAGTAGCTTCCCATGCCAGCTACTCAACCTTTTCACCACTTCTGTAACCATATCATAAAAGTAGCTAACCTTCTTCCTACCTGAGCATATAGGACACCCCAAGTAGGTGAAAAGGTGAAGGAAAAGCAATAGTCTTTGTCATTCTCTTTATGTGTTCGAGGAATATAGTTTAAAGAAGGTTTTTTATGGGAATTATACGGAATGTTTATTATTAATGTTAAAAAGATTCCATTTTTGAATATGATATGTGTACCTTGTAGCGTCATAAAATCATGATGTGAACTATAAAGTTTTCATATTCCTGATTTCTGATCACTTATAGGTTGGTTTTAGTAGTGAAGTTTACATGTTTTAATAATGTGTCTCTTTGTGACATTTAATTAATCTCTACTAGCTTTATTATTTAGTTTTCATCTAACTTTTCTAGCATAATTAATGATATTAACATGTTTGTTAAATCTTTTTTATTTCTGCCATTTTAGGTTGAAACGTCGAGCACCTGCAATACCTCTCTATTTCAAGCAATCAGATTCTAACTGATGTGTCTAGACTTTAGAGGGAAGCATCTGTCAATAATATCTGAGGTACTTAGTTCACTTTTTCTCATTGCCATAAATTATCTTCCATGAAATATATTTGATAGTTCTGAGATAAACACTTGAAGGAACACATTTCAAAAACTTCATCCATCAGAACAGATGGAAGAAATCACCTAGCATTTTGTCTCTATTGGGATTTGAACCTCAGACCTCAGTTCGAATTCACTCTATTGACCACTAGGTCACACTCTTGGTTGCAGGAGATAAACTTATGTAATACCATTGAACTTGAATATTAACTCCTAATACAATGGAAGTTCAGTTCTGTCCACAATAACACCAAAGTTGTGTCTTTTCCAATATTAGATTAAGGTAATCTATATGCTCTTATTTATGGTAATTTGTATGTTCCTTCTCTTGCACCAGATTCTTGGGATCGGCAGTGAAAATATGGGAATTGTGGTTACTGAATTTGTATATATGTGTTGAATTTGTATTTTTCGATAGCTACTTAAAATTGTTAAATAGTATAATATGTATATTACTCTAATAAATTAAATAGTGTATGTGCAGAACTTCAATTTTGAAGGGTTAAATGATGTTATTTGCTTGATAAATACTTGTATTGATTTCCCGGGGTTAAAGGTAAATGTCCTGCATTATCTTTCTGATAATAAGATGGAGGAGTGTTTTATTTTGATGAAGCTAGAGGTCATGTATTTGTAGACGGTCTTGCTAATGTAGCCGGACCAAATAGTTCTGTCTTTTGAACATTTTCCTGGAAAAGTTAAGAGGCCATGTAACTATGGACAGAATCGATCCAAATGTTGATTCTCTGAGGAGGAAAATCAACAAAAATCAGTTCAACATCTATTTAGAATGCATCATTTTTGACCTACCTTAATATCCTCATCTTGTATAGAATCTAACACTCCCAGCTTGAATTTTTGTGAGTTGGCTGAAAATGATAAATAGAGGCTAGATTATTATAATACATTTTCACTGGTGGTTAAGATTGTTACTATTAGAACCATCACCAATAATGTAGCCTCTAAGAATTGGTCTATTTCACAAATGAATGTTAGCAATGCCTTCGTACAAGGAGATTTCTCAGAGGAGGTATATATGACTATGCCACGGGGTTTTCATAGATAGTGGGAGAAAAAAGTCTGCAAGCTAGTGAAGTCATTGTAATTTGTATGGCTTGAAACCAGGGGCGTATACAGGAGGGGGTCACCGGGTTCACGTGAACCCATGGTCCCCTCCCGAAATCATATATAGTAGTGTCATATTTTTTCAAAATATTTAAATATAGATGCGTGAACCCAGACTCGAAATATCATATAATGCAGTACGATGATGATTGGGTGCACCTCTCTAGGTGAGGTTAGAAATTTGAATTTTTTATTTATCTTGTTTTAGTTTTCTTCTAAGATTTTGTAACTGGTTTGGATAAATAAAAGTTAATTTTGGACCTACGATTTTAAAATTTTAATGGTTTTCAGTAAAAGAATCTAACCGGTCAAATTTATGTCTTAGATCCACCTTTTTGTAATAGTGCACCCATTATCTATAAATCCTGAATACGCCTCTGCTTGAAACAAGACGGTGGAACATCAAGCTCACAATGTCTTAGTTGCATGCATCAGGGTATTCACAGAGTGCTTATGATCACTCTTTGTTTACAACGAAGAAAGGGTCAGCTATTGTTCTCATCCTTGTTTATATGGATGACTTGTTGATTATAGGGTGTATAAAGGTGACACAGAACTGGTAGATGTTACTGCCTATCGAAAATCCAATGGAAAGTTGATGCAGAAATTACTTGGATTGTGAAAAGAGTTGGACTTTTCTATTCCTACCCCAATTTCACTATTTTGTGACAATAAAACGGGCTATACATATAACCTCTAATGCCATATTTCATGAGAAAACTAAACATATCGAAATTGACTCTCACCTTGTTCGAGAGATGCTCAAACTTGGCCTCATTCTTCCTCAGTTCATCTCTACTTCTTCCAAGTTGGCAGATGTGCCGAAATCCTTAGGACTGCACAACATAGGCTGTTGGTTTCCAAGCTTGGATCCTTTGATCCTTTTCAGCCTCCAACTTAAGGGGGGTATTATTAAACTACTTAAAAGTTCGTTAATGAGTTAGTTAAACTAAGGGATAAGGGTAGTCTACTCTTCTACCTTATAATGAGTTGGTTGTTGCTCTATAGCAAATAGTATTCACTCTATCTCCAAGTTAACATATAAAACTTACTAAGTAATAATATATACTTTGAATGTTAAACTGTGATATCCTATGAATGTTAAAACCATTTTTATCTCTCTTAATTAAGCAGTTGTTTAACGGGTCTGAATTTGAATGATTAATACCTAAGCCCATTAAGGCCTCATCTGTTTGTAGGGGTGACAATTGGGTGGGTTGGGTTAAATTTAGTTATAATTTACATAAATCTCATAGTGTTAAAGAGCTAATTACATTATTTTCCTATTTCTTTCAAATTAAAAATCCCTTAAAATTTATGGATTTCGGATTCATCACTGGGCTTCTGGTTACATCCCATCCGGATGCATAGGGGAGGGATGTATCCGAGAGGGGATAGGGATGTATCAGTGAGAGGGGATTTTTGATTTTTTTTTTAAACGATAGGAAATTTTAGAAATTATGGTAAAATAAGATGTGTATTTAGGTATTTTTTCCTAAATTTAGGTGGATCAAAATGAGTCAAGACCCAACCAAACCCAAATTTGTTTGAGCCAAAATGGGTTGGATCAAAACGGGGTAGTAATGAATCATAACTTAACCCGTTAATATCCCTGCAACGAGAAAGATTGAATTTTAGACATCGATTTTACGGTGTTAAAATTGAAAAAGAATCTCGCTGCCCTAGCAACGACTTGTCCGTTTTGGTATAAAATAAAATTCAGTGGCCCTTTATGCATTTTAAAAGAAAAAAATTGTCATTTTGATTCTGAACTCATCATTTTCTCCCCCACCACAACCATAATCAACTTCGTCGGCTCCTTTACTATGTCACTTTTTGCCAGAAAATTTAATAACTTTCCAAATTACTATAGCAACTATGTTAAAGTTGTTGCAACAACTATGTTGAAGTCGCTATAACAATTTTAACAATTGCTGAAATTGCGGCAATAATTCAAACAATTGCTGAAGTTGCCGCAACAAATACCATAACTATTGCAACAACTATCGTAGTTGTTGCAACAAGTACCATAGTTATTGTAGTAATTACTACAGTTATTAGGTTCAAGAGTATAACTGAGGAAAAAGGTGGGTGAAGAGGTATATTTAGCAAAATAGGTTGATGTAGAGTATAGTTTAGAGGTACTTTTAGCCCTTCTCCATTATTTTTATTATGTAAATATGGCAAAAAAATTAAAGCATCGCTAGTGGTTATTTATAAATGGAATTCTTACGTATATGTACCAGTGACAAATAAAATTTCAACTAAAATGACATGTGTATAGGTAATGTATCGATATTATATAAATAGTATATATATATATAATCTATAATTATGTATTAGAGATATATACATCGATCCATATATACTATGTATACATTCCTTATTATTCTACTTGTGGGCTTCTTTCGTATTTGTCCCATCGGCCAAATGCAATTATCGGGGCTAGCCTAAATGTACAAAATGTACACATCACACACACGCGCACACATATATATATATATATAACGAAAAATCTTGGACTATAATCATCTCTATTTTGTACAAATAACTTAAGATAAAATCCACATGTAGTAAGTCGTCCATAGAGTAAGTGCAACTGATGCCAGAGCATAATTCCATAGCATAATCACTGAACATTCACTTTCACCAACTTCAAACAACTGTGTAATTGTACCTGCCCATTTGCCAACCAAAAATATTAAAGGAAAAGAATGAGAGCAAAATTGCTTTTGAAATTAGAAAAGTAATTACATAGATTATCTTGCATCCTTCCATGAATAAAACTTTGATTTCTACATATATCGCATCGTAAAAGAAACATTATTAGGTAAACTAAAAGATATATATTTTTTGCTACACAGTTTACATCTTAGTCAATTTAAAAAAAGAATGACAAATATTTAAATTTTTAAAAAAATAACTTTATATTTTTAATTACTCTTAAAACGACAAAACTTGTAACCTAACATAAATATTTATGACATGTTTTAAATTAGAAATGAGATGAGCATGTAATATGTAATATGTACCTATGGTCATGGCAGAGGGAAGTGCATATTGCAAGAGAAGTACAAACTGATATAATGAATCTGATCCAACCAACTCATAATGTCGTGCAACTTTGACAACACAAATTCCTGACAGTGGCAATGCTACATAGCGTATTACTTGAATGCCTATCACAATCCACACACCTACTTCTGACTTTTTCAGCCCTGCACTTATAATTTTTACATTATCGATCGGTAATTGATCTGATCTGCTAAGAAAAATAAGGTAAGTGACCTGCTACGAAACCAAACCTTTAAGAAGATTTGCTCCAACTATCAATGTCATTGCTGGTATTGCAGCTTCTCTGTAGCACAAAACACATGAGTGTAATACGTTGAGTTAATTAATTGTCATATACTATACTATACTATAATATTTGTACAAATTAAAATATCCAAAATTGAGCTTTAATTTGTTATACCCAAGCATAGATGCAGAGCTATCGATGACATGCAATGGAGCCTCATTTCCAATGATTAACTTTCTTAGCAAAGATGATACGCCAATTAAGATCCCAACAATCTGTAAAAATTACATAATTTACAGATTATATTCTCAGTTGAAAAAATTAGTACATGATTAAACCATGTGGTCGTACCGTAGCAATTGTTGAGGGTGCAAATAACATTTTGAACTTGATTCTTTGTGTCCATATTTTGATATGTTGTTTCATCTTTTTCACAACATGTCCCTGTACAATAATAATATTATTAAATAGAAATATTAGCTGGCACCACTAATGAAAATATATCATCACGTGGCCCATGACCATTAATTTTGGTACTTTAGGGCTTGAGCATTGCCAGCTTCTTATTTGTTGATGCCTCACTATTGTAAGGTATAATAAATAGTTTGTTTCCTCCCATTGTAAGGGGATTCTAATTCTAGCAATATACTAGCTACTTCTTGAACTCCAAGTTTACATTATTCACTAATAATAATTAAGTAGCATTCTTGGACTTGGGGCTCTATCTTAACTAACAACTTCATATTCTTTACACTTTTACTTATTTCATTTGATTTTGCTCGCTAACCTACAATAACTACTAATAATCGGACCTAGAAAAGAGCTGAACCAAGATAAATTTACTACATATGATCGTTTTACTGATAAACAAAGGTCATCTTGCTTAATTGTGTGTTTTAACTTTTAACATGTTAACTTAAGTTTTAACAATTTTTACTTGGTACTTTACTATGTGTTTAGTTGATCACCTGATGCAGTAAAAAAGACTCAAAGATTGTTTTACACTATATCACATCACATAGTAATAAAAGTCGATTTCTATTTTAAAGAAAGTAACCTGATGATGATCATGTGTGGTTTGATATGCAATGAGAGGCAATGCAAGTTGAGATTCATGGTCCATATCCATTGGAGGTAATTTTGGGACTTGTGTTGAGGTATTATTATGTTGACTTCCAGATGCTCGAATCATGTTATAGATATATGTCCAAATATACACTGCTCCTACCTACACATATATAATTAATTAAAATATGAAATATAATACAAACCACAAATTAATCTTACATACTATTAATCTTAATGTAATTATTTTGAAAATTGACCTAGTACTAGTGATGTCAAAGATGAGACCAACTATATATAGGTAACCTGTCAAATCTGTCCAAAAATTTAAAAGTTGGACTCAAGATAATTTGTATTGAGTTCAATCTCAACTCATTCAAACTTTAACTCATTTTAAGAGAATTCTCCATTGAGCTCAATTTAATCTTCAATTTCTACCCATTTTAAGACTCTTTATTTTTATTGATATAATGTATATTCCTATATTGAAGGTGCAATTTCCTATCTATTTTATATGGATTTATCTATCCATCTATATTTTCTTTTCTTTTTTAAATTTTCTTGAATTAAAATTCAAATTGTGGTTATAAAACTTAAATAACAATATATTAAAATGATTGAGATTAAACTGGTCAAATTGAGCAGGTCAAGATCTAACCCGTGTTTAAGCCTATTTGAGCCCAAAATAAACTTGGGTGGATCAATACCCAACCCAATTTTTATTTTAACTCATTTTAATATCTTCAGTTTCAACCAACCGACCCATTTGACACCTCTGCCTTGTACTATTAAAAAGAGAGTTGTGTACGTAGTGATACCGCCATAGATAGTGATGCATAGGCCTTCCCATTAGTGGAGCATGTAATTGAATCCCCAAAAGGACTATTCTTCTCCTCACATACTGCTGGAATTATTATGAGAAGCAAGTTCCCCAAATTCCCTATATATTAAGAAAAAATAATAATATGAGATTCAGATTTCATTTTCCTATAGAAAATTATAAATACTATTCCCTCCGCTTAATTTATTTGTCTGATTTTATATTTGACACGAAATTCAAGAAAGTAAAGAAGAATATTTGAATCTCATGGTCTAACTAAATATATGTAAAATTACCAAAATGTTTTTAATTTTATGATCTCAGAAGTGCAAAATTAGAACTAAACTCGAGTTTGTTTACCTGCAGAACAACAACTAATAACTAGGCCATGGAGATGTATGGGAGTTTTTGTGATTTTCACAAGTATCCATCCAAGTACTGAACCGATAATAAAGGTGAGAAGGATGTTTACTGGCATGAACCATCTATACATAAAAAAAAATAAAAATACATAATTATTATTGAGTAATTAATTAATTAAATAAATAAATAAATAATATTAATGTAGCACATAAAAGAAAATGTACCCACAATGAAACAATGTTGCTCGATGTTACTGTTTCAGCCAAGCTGCTTGCCACCAACGCTGGAGTAAATATATAAAACACAAGCTGCTCCAACCATTCAACAACAAAAAAAATTACTTGTTTAATTTCTTCGTTCAATTATATTAACCGACTACTTACCAATCCGCGAAAGATTGTGAATCTGAATTAGATACGAAAAAAAATGAATCTATGTTTGTGCACGAAGTTAAGGTAATAAATTTAAAAGAAGAGAGAAAAGTTACATTGTTCAAATGGTGTCTTGCAGTGGAGCCAAGAAGATTGATACGTTCAAGAGCAAGGAATAAACCAACAGCAGTAATTATGAGTGTTTTAAGAACAGGCACTAATGCCACCACAAACAACTCCACAAATGCCATCCTCAATTAATTAAGTTGAGCAACTTTGACCAGAATTTTATAATAGTTCAATACGTAGATATATAGAGAGTTATATATATATATATAGGAAGTATGTATAGTAAGTATCAAGTTATGATGAGATTAGTTATGATGGGGTAAATTATGATAAGATTATTTTTTATTTAGTGTTTGGTTTGTTGTATTCAAACTAATAAATCTGTTTATAAAAATACCCTTCATGAATGTGAAAAGTAATGTATAAAAAGTGTTTAAAGGGACATTTTTGTCATTTGGTCATTTTATCCCGGGATAAGTTATCCCGGGATTACTATACCAACCAAGGGAAGAGATAACGTATTCCGGTACTTATTATTAATCCCAGGATAAGTTATTCCGGATTTGCCAACCAAACAACAAATTACGTGGCACTATAATCTCAGGACTATTTGAAGTTATCCTTCACACCAAATGACCCCTAAAAGTCGAAAGTAGTTACAGTTTGAATTTATTAATATTATTATAGTACTAAGATTTATTATGGTTTAGAATGGTTGATAAATCAAATGGCTAGGTCTCAGTTATACAAGTTGGACGGACCATAATCATTAGTCAGAAACTAGAAATAATAAGGAAAAACTATATAAACGAGTCATAAAATTAAAATAATTACATGTTTATATCTAATTTTAAAAGGCGGAATGACTTGAAAGGCCTTTGTACTTGGCTCAGTTTGTATGCTGGACTCTTATACTCACAAGTTTGTCAACTGAACCCTTAAACTCCACTAAAATACAATAATTTAAAAACTCATTTTTCTCATCTGATATGAATGGGTGTGTACACTCATTTTACACGTGAAATTTAACGTCGTTTTTAGTGAAACATAACATATTAAATATTAAAAAGAAATAAAATATTTTTGGAGAATAATACTGAAAATGTTGAACTTTATGTTCTTCATATTTTCTCTAAAATTGAGAGTCAAATTCATGCAATAAATGAAAGTCTTGTCTATATAATTTGAATTTTACAAGTTCACAAACACAAACCTAATAAATTCTCATCACAATTTCAAATTAATTTCATAAATTCACAAAACCAATCTATAGTTCTTCAAGCTTCCTCAAGCTTATGATGGAGCTTTTCAAATTTTTAGTATCTAATATCACACTTCACATTAAATATACGATATTCAAAAGATACTCACGGAATTAAAATTAAGAGTGAAAATGTGCCGAACGAAAATAACCAAAAAAAGTATTGATTTGAAATTAAAAAAAATAATTCTGAGAGAGCATTTAGGGGTAGGATAAAAGGTTTAGATGGGGTGTTAAGCAGAAGTAGAAGGGGGGGGTGGATCTGAAAGTTGGGACTGGGGTGGGGTGAGGCTGTGGGTGTGAGGGGAGGAGGGGTTGAAGGTGGTTTTTTTTTCCAGCTTTTTCAGTTTTTTTTTTTATAAATAATAATATTTTTTAATATAAAATATTTTAAATTCACTCGCTTTAGAACGCATGTGATGACATATTTTTCCAACTCAACAATATTAATGTCACATAAGTTTGGTCAATAGTCAGAGGGGTTTAAAATATTGTGTTTCAGTGAGTTGAAGGATTCAGCTGACATAGTCATAAGTATAAGGGTCTAGCTTACAAACGGATCCAAGTATAAGGGGGTTCTCAGGTCATTCACAGCTCATACCCCCTTCGTTGAGGGTGATAATTTTCGCTTAATTGATATTAAATTAGTATCATATACTGTATTGGTATCATTAAGGTTGATAATTTTACTTAACTGATACTCAGCATATATATATATATATATATATATATATATATACTGTATTGGTATTATTAAGGTTTCTTGTTTAGAGATTACTCATTAGTCAATGATATTATAAGAGTACATGTATATTGTTGTGGTATCATTAAAGTTTCTTGTTAAAAAATTACTCATTAGTCAATGATACTATAAGAGTATATGTATATTTAATTGTCATTATTTTCTTTTTTAAATATCAAAGATTTAATTATTGCATATCAATATAGGTTTCTTGTTCAGAAATTACTCATGACAATTCTCAGTTGAATTGATGTAATATGTGGTATTTTAAATAAGCCTAATATAATAAATTTAATCGAGGAAATATCAACAAAAAGATTCAATCCTTGATATCTCTTATAAAATACCACATATTACACCAATTCAATCACGTTTACGGCCTATGTGGATAAAGTTTTATCATTTCATTTTAAGAAAAAGACATAAATTCACTCTTAAACTTGTCGCAAAAAGTCAGTTACATGCTTAAATTATTGGGACGACCTATTACACACCTATACTACTCAAAAGTGAATTTAATACCACCCTCAAAGCTGGCATGGAAATAAAACTAAATAAGGCGTGTTTGAGTTAAAATAAAGTAAAAAAAAAATATCACCCCCACCCTTCTCCTTCACGCTACCCTACCTTTCTTCTCCTTCATTTTTTCTTATCATGACCATTCTTTTTGCTATGGCTAGTGAGAAAAATAATATTTTTTTTCATGGTAAGTTTTCAAGAGAAAAACACAACAGAAGATTGAGGGATAGAATTCCACGGCAAAGATTGACGAAGTTGTTCAATAAATTAGGTTCTCAGTTCAAAAAAATTTCCAACGAGAAATTTACTAGTCCCATATCAAATTTGTCAAGTCGAGCACTGATTATTCAATTTATATATATATATATATATATATATATATATTTATTTATTTGTTGATTGTGAGCATATGAAATAATAAAAATTTCAAATCTTTCTTTTTCTATGTGAAAGTTTCCGGATTTTGCACAAAATCTAATTTTTTAATATATCTTCATAGATCTTTTTTGGTGGCGAGCTTGATGGTGGTTAGAAAATATATATATATATATATATATATATATATATATATATATATATTTATTTATTTATTTGTTGATTGTGAGCATATGAAATAATAAAATTTTCAAATCTTTCTTTTTCTATGTGAAAGTTTCCGGATTTTGCACAAAATCTAATTTTTTAATATATCTTCATAGATCTTTTTTGGTGGCGAGCTTGATGGTGGTTAGAAAAAAAATTAAAAATTAGGGGTTGTATGACTTTTATTTTCATTAATGGCAATGAAACTTGTGATTTTAATGTGAATGCTAAAATTTATGATTATGATTGTAATGAATTCCAATGGTGGTGATGTGATTCCAATGGTGAATTTAACCAAATTTATTATGGTTGTTATCAATTTTTTTTATGATGGCAGTGCTTGTAAAAAGATTCTAATGGTGAATTTAGTTGTGGGAGGTGAAATCTATGGTGGAGGTGAACTGAATTTGGTGATAATGACAATAATGATGATGATTTAATGGTGAGTTTGATGGTGTATTGGGAATAAGAAGCAATTGGGTGACATGGATAATTTTTTTTTTTAGAAATCGGACACAATTATTAATGTGACAATGATATAATAATGATGTGGCATGAGTGTGAAACACTTTTTATCTGTCTTTTCTCTTACATTTTATTTTATTTTATTTTTTACTTTGGTTATGTTCATTTAACATAAATAAGTTTTCAGAATGGGGGATTTCACATGGAGAAAAAAAGCACTAAAACGTGTCAAAATTGTAGTTGTATAGAATTATATTGCTAGCTTCACTTCACTTCACTTCATCATAGGTTTTATTCGTTCTTGTTGGTTTTTTCTCGGTGAGAACTAAAGCGTCGTGATTCACGAAGAATACGTTATTTTCATATATGTTCTTTTAAAAAAATTGTAATCTCACAATATATCATAGTAATATATAAATTTTTTATTTAATAATTATCTTCAGGAAATTGATTTTCATAGTACAAAACTGAAAGATTATTTCTTCATTCATGATTTTCTGATTCAAGCAAAAAATTTACACCGAAATTTGTTTCAGCGTGAAGGGGTGGAAAAAAAATGAAATAAATCGGAGAATAATTGATTTTTTTTCTAAATCAATAAGAACATATATATTAGCTAAACTATGATATTTGGGCTTTGCTTTAATCAATTTAATCCTTTAACCTTATCAATTAATTTTAACTTATGTCATGTATTCTTAATTAAGTAAGAATTTAGGAAAAAAATAATTAAAAGTAAAGGTTTAGTTTGTAGCACAAAATCAACAATATGTCCCACCTGCTGTCATGCATCTACTTTTGTTCCACTTGACATTTTTTCCAGTTATTTCTAATCTAATGTCAATTGTAGTTAGTTGGAAATAACAATTATTGACGTCCATATGTTGTTGTTTCCAATTAATTACAATTGACATTAGAAATTATTAGAAGTTGAAATTAATTGATACTCCTTTGTTCATAATTAATTGTCCATTTTTTTTTATAATTGTTCCGAATTACTTGTCCATTTTGACAAATTAAGAAAGGACAAAATAATTTTACCTATTACACTCTCAATTAATTAATCCATCCACTTTATAATTAATAGGGGTAAAATGGTAAACTCACTATGTCAATAATTGATTTCTTAATAGGTGTGTCAATTCAAAAGTGGACAAGTAATTAGGGACAGGGGGAGTAAGATTTAATTGATTTAAACAAAGCCCTAAAATCACAATTTAGATACTCCCTATGTCCCTAATTACTTGTCCATTTTTCATTTTTTAGTTGTCCCTAATTACTTGTCCATTTTGACAAATCAAGAAAAGACAAATTTTTTTTATCTATTATACCTTCAATTAATTACTTTGGAAAGGGTAAACTTTTTGAAAACCTTAACTTTTTAATTCATGCACTTCATAATTAATAAGGCTAAAATGATAAATTTACTATATCAATAATTCTTTTCTTAATAGATATGTCAATTCAAAAGTAAACAAGTAATTAAGGACAGAGTAATAAATAGAGTATGTTCTTACCGATTTAATTCATGCCTTGAATTAATAATTGCACATGATATCATAGTCATTCGTAGCCATCCGTATATCTTACATTTTATGACCAAGCAATATTGCTTTTCAAGTTTAGTCAAATCATTGTGGATCCGTTTGTCTATTAGAGCTTGTTTGTCATTAATATCGTTAAAAACTGCTTATTTTCATACATTTTTTAAAAATAGTTTTTTTAGAAAAGTTCTTTTAAAAACAATAATTTGTGTTTGGTTAAATTATTTGAAAAATATATTTATAAGCAAATTGTGTTTGACTAATTTTTTTTTTCTTTAAAAAAGTTTTTGAGAGTTAAATTACGATAAAGGACAAGTATTAACGTACTTTTAATAATAAAATTATTTTATAGAAAGAAGTTTAAACATCTATTATTAAAAAATTAAATTAAATTTTAAATTAAAATATTCATATTCAAAATTTCAATCAATATTATACATTTAATGGAGGGTTGAAATCTTTAATTGTTATTTTTCTTTTTTCTAATCTTGCAAAAATATTGTTGTTACTTTTTTTCCCTAATTATGCAAAATAATATGTAGAATAATAAATAAAATAATAATACATAAACGTAAAAGAAAATATATAATTTATTACCTAAAAATAATAAAATAAAATTATTAAATGAAACTCAACCAAACATATGATGTTAATTAATTAATAAGATATATATACATATATAAGGATATTTTAGTCTTGAAAAGATAAAAAATTATTTCTGCTTCTGCTTTTTTTTAAGAAGCAGAAATTTATAGCTTCTTTCCGACATCAGAAAAAATGCTTATGCTTTCATTCAAAAGCAGTTTTTATAGGTTTGTCAAACACCTAATTTTTCAAATAAAAGTGTTTTTTCCCTCTAAATAAGTGTTTCTCGGCTCCTAACAACAATGCCAAACAGGATCTTAGTTGATACACCCAAAAATCAAAATCAAATTTATATAATCGAAGTAAAAACAAGTTATATCTAAATCTAAAGCTAGTTTACACTTTACTGGTTACGTTTTATTGACTTTAATATTCAAAGGCCTTCAAGGAATAAAATAGAAAAAGTTATCTAAATACACAACTTATTTTATCATATTTTTTTTTAATAAAAACATCATTTAAAAAAATTACAAAAATCCCTACTCTCTCCTATTCTCGAATACATCACTTTTTGCGATGTATCGATCGGATATCACTTTTATGAGATGTATCCGTCGAATACATCACTTTATGCGATGTATCAGAACATATGTGATGTATCCAAACCTAAGACGTGATGTATCAGGACATTGAGCGGTGTATTCGAAGTCTTGATGTATTGGGACATTGAGCGGTGTATCTGAAATTGAACGCGATGTATCAGGAACGTTTTGGGATGTATCTGTATTCCATCAAATTTAAGGAATTTTTGTATTTTGAAAAAGAGTACGGATAAAATGTAATTACTCTTAACACTATGAGATTTGTATAAAATATTGATTATCAAACATATGGGCTTATAGCTTGCCAAAATTTAAAGCATGTTAAAATGTGTAACCAAAACTTAACTATCTAATAGACTAAGGAGAACACAAATCGTTCTCTTACAACAACAACAAAGATTTCACCGGTAACAACAAGTCAAAGGGAAGCTCAGACATGAAACTCGACATCGACCTCCTTGGGCAAAATACTGCCAGACCCCCAGACCCAGACCCAGACCCAGACCCGAATGCTTTCCCCCCTCTAGCCATAAACTCCCAAATCTTCAACAACAATAAAGGAGTACCAATAACCAGGGACAAAACACCAACTCCGATGAGCAATCGAGCTACAAGAGCACTTTGGGTTTTCGATCCTAAAACTTCATGAAAGGCATAATCAAACTGCAACCAAGGAAACATGAAATAATTAATGGAAAATCTGTTGTCAGCTTTACCAAGGAAGAACACGACCTCCAAGATGATACTTGCAAATGGACTGTGGTGGGGAAATTTGAGCGAAATCGCCCACACATTGATAAAATTAGGGCAGATTTTGCAAAAATTGTATCAACAAAGGTCATGTGAAAATTGGGGCAAAAGATGGGAAACACATTTTCATTGATGTTGAAAGTGAAGAAGACTACAACACTATAACTGCAACTTCATTCAGTTAAGTGGAGATCATTCAATGAAGATCCAAAGATGGACGACAAATTTCAAACCAAACAAAGAGACAACTTTAGCTTCAGTATGAATCAATTTACCATACCTCCCGTGGCACTACTATGAATGGGCAGCTCTTTGTAGAATTGTGGAATCAATTGGAACCTTATTGTCATGGACACATCAACTCAATCAAAGACGAGACCCACAACGGCCAAGATGATGGTGGAAATAGACCTCATGAAGCCTTTGATTATTGAAATTCAAGTGACAGTAAAGATCTCGGAAGGACAAACGGAAGCATTCAATCAGAAGATTGAGTACGAAAATATCCTTGGAGTTTGCATTGGATGCAAAATTCAAGGGCATACAAAAGAGAAATACGAGATCGTCCATCAAATTTATCAGCAACAAAATCAAAATTTCAACAGAGCAAATATTTAAGGAGTTGAATCCCAAAAAGAAAACAATAATGACAAGCATAAAATCGATGGGACCAGGCAAAATCCAGGTACAATTGCTGAAACTTTTCTGATAATCAGAGTTTGCTTCAGCATAAAGAGATGCATATGGATATGAATTGCCAAGAAGATCTAGAGGCCTTAACTATTGAAATAGAAGAGGGCTGGAAACATGTGGAAAAGAAGAAAGGAAAAGGGTAAAACAATGAGAAAGGAGACTAACTGGGTGAACCTACAACTAAACAAGATGGAGGAAACAAATTTTTTAGACATTAACAGTAGCAAACATGAGAACAACATGTTCAATCACCTTGTTGTATAGGAGATGATGGACTTAACCATTGAGAATAATGATCTGAACGAGAACAAGGATCGCGAGCAAGAAAACAAACAGAACACTTTGTTTGTTAACAAAAGTACAAGATGGGACAAAGACCGACAAAGCAAGACGAATGAAAGGCAAAATGATAATAGTGAAAGGAACCATCACAATTTAAGAGTCAGGAAAGCTAGAAAAGAAGTACAATCTTATCTAGAGAACATAGAAAAGAAAATTCAAAGCAACAAAGAAGATGTTAACATCAATGAACTAAATCTCCTCAAAGACCTTCCTGCTAAAAAACAAAGGTTCAAAGGCAAAGTTCACATCCCTAAAAGAGTTAATTTGGAAGGAGTTGTACAAGGCTCAAGAAGTGAAGCAGAGCAAACATGGCCCCAACTAACCCTTGCTAAGATGGATCACCCTTTAAACCTCAATGATCAAAAGGCCGATTTCGGAGAAAGAGATGTGAGAAATTTAGCTCAAACTCTGGACCCAGACCCACCTGATTCTAGCAATAAGATAACAACATTCCAGGTGAATAATTAGGAAATAGACTATGCCACTGGAGAAGGACACAACCAGGACATGTGTTGACACCCAATTTTGGACCTCCACAATATATATTAACCATAGAGCTTCTTAAATTTCAAACGATTTGAAATAATGAATTTTTATTAAGTTCAAAATATTTTCAAGTTGTTTTTAATTAATCTCATCATTTTTATAATTTTTAGACAATATATATGATTTTACATAATTATGTATATAATTAGTATATATTATGAATATTTGAAAATCATCTCTAAATATTTTATTTCTTACTTAAATATTTTTATTAAATTAGTTTAGTTTAAATTATGGTTTTAATTTTGAGTAATTTAGTTTAGTTAAATTTATTATTTTATTTCATTGAAATTAGGAAGTTTGTTAGTTGATTATATTAATTCATCTCATTTAAATTTTTGCCAAATTCTTTACATAACATTCTTAATACACTTGGCTATTTTTATTTATAAATATACCCATTTCTATAATCCCAATTTCAATCCTTAAAAGACCAAAGTTTGGGACTTTTTCCGCAGTCCAAGTTCAATTTCCAGTAACCCAAGAACCTCCCAGCCCACTTTATACCTTATTTCAGCCCAATTCTCCTAACACCCCGACCCGACCTAGTTCCCAATTCTAAAAGGACCCAGAAGCTGCCCAACATTAATAATTCCAGCAGCCCACAAAATACAACAACAATACGTACAATGTACAATCCCAAATTACCCTTGCGTCTTTTTCTTCTCCTTTCTCGACGCAAAGCAACCAAGTACTGTTCCAGCAGTACAATTCTAGCCACCAGGCTGCGTTTTTGTCCTTGCAGCTGTGGGATCATGCCACGTAGCACGCCAAGGACATTGTAATCGATCCCTATCGCCCATCCCCCTTTCCCCTTTTGGAATGGAGAGAAATTTCAGAGAAAGGGTGTCGTCCCTAAATGGTGAAAGGGTTTTGAATTTGAATTTGAAATGGGCCCAATTCCTATGGAATTTTCACCCATTTTCCCCCCTAGAAGGAACCCTAGTTTTTGTATATAAAAGTCACGTTCTTATGTAATTGAGGGGGGGGGGGGAGAGAAAAATTTAGGATTTTTTTTGGAAAAACTGATATAGAGAGATATAGTTTATAGAGAAAGGATTTATGTAAAGTTGCAAATAGAGTTGATATTTGACAGAAATATTCTCAAATAGCTTCAAAGGATTTGATTTTTTTTTCTTCTAGTTCCATTTTCCCCGTTCTTACCTCGTCGAAGTTCGCCTGAGTTCTTGGAATCTCGCTGTGGT
The DNA here is from genome assembly GCA_029007595.1 of Solanum commersonii. Classification (NCBI taxonomy): domain Eukaryota; kingdom Viridiplantae; phylum Streptophyta; class Magnoliopsida; order Solanales; family Solanaceae; genus Solanum; species Solanum commersonii. The sequence continues at coordinate 239,297 of JAJTWQ010000051.1, forward strand.
CGTGGAAAGATCTGTTCAGCTTACTCGGTCCCTGTTTGCTGCCTGAAAAGAGGTAAACTTCTCTTAGCTCTCTATATAGTTCCTAATTTCCTCATTGATTTTGTGTGTGTTGTTAAGATGTTGATGTTGGGGATGTGGGATCTCAAAATGGTGATTCTAACATATCTTTTGCCTGAGAATGTTGAGTTGTTTTCTGATATGAAATTAGCTGCTGGTTGATGTTTTTACTGGTTAGGAATTGCTCTAGTTAATGCTAAAACCGAATATTGTCCTTAGTCACCTGCCTAAATTTCTTTAGGATTCATAACCCTGTGTTTTATTATGAGACGATTATATTTATGTTTAAGCTGAAATTCCAGTGATAGTATGCTAAATCATGATTTAGTTTAGTTAAAGTTTGCCTATTAATGTAGAGGTTTAAGTTTAAGAATTTGCTATTCCACTTCGAGCTATTAGCATAAATCTCTGTCAACGTCATTCTTAATCTCTTGAGACTATTTGATTACTCAACAAAGTCAAGACTCTAATATGTTAAGAATAAAGGTAAAAATGAGCTCATCCTACTATGAATGATGTATTTGGACTTGCTTTATGTTTTTATATATATATATATATATATATATATTTTAGAATAGCATGAATTAGCTATTAAAATGAGAGTCATGTAATAAGTATTCGGTGGTTGTTGGCTTATTTTTGCAATATGACTATCATTATTTCCTTTTATATCTTCTATTGTTTACGTCATGAGTTCCTATATTTTTCTAGTAATTTGAGTTCTCTGCATCTTTTGTGAATGACTATTTTTCTAAAATTATTCTAGTTTTCAAAAGCTCAAATACAACTTGTGCATAGCTTATCTATAACCGTCTTTTTCTTCGTATGAGAGGCATCATTTTTTATTTTTATTTTTGTTATTTCTTTTCTATCCCTAAAGGATGACAAGTTTGTTATTTGCCATTTATTATTTGTAGCTGAATGTTGTCATTTGTTAATGCCAACAAATGTTTTTCAATAATCTGGAATGCTACATTTTCTTTTAAGTAATATTAATACTCTGTTTGGTCTTTTGATGTAAGACACGAGCTAGTACTTTCCTTTGCATTATATAATTGGCTTGATTTTATATTTGTTTTCTTTTTAGTAGTATGATTTGACAGTGATGGTTATAATTATACTTACTATTTGTTTTTTTTTTTTGTATGAATTACTCAGATGGATTCCAAATGGGACTCCCTTTTCCATCGCCTTGCATTCTAGTTGGGCCAAACCCAACACCCCTTTATCGAGTCGACTAGGTTCAACGAAGGCTGATTGCCAGAGGAAGCTGTCATTTGTTTTAGAAGCAAAATTACATGTTCCCAAAACTGAAAATATGCAGCAGATCAAAAGTTGAAGAGATCTAGGCCAAAAGGCCCACCCTTATTTTTAAGAAGTCGTATTTTGTTATTTTGGGCCTAAGCCCTTGTCATTTTATTTATTATTATTTCTGTTAGAATTTTAGGACAGGTGAAAGAATTGGGCCTAAGGCCCAAAGAAAAAAAAAATAAAATCTTTCTTTCATGTTAGTTTAGGACAGGTGCAGGTGATTCAATTTTGGCCCCAAAACAAAAATGAGCCCAAATACTGGCCCAGGCGGACATGAAAGCCAGATTTGGGCCCAAGCTTCTCTCTCTTTTATTTTACTGTGTTTGTTTACTCGTTATTGTCTGCTATTAATCTTAAGATTGAAAAAAAAATTCAAATCCCTAAAAGACACCCATTTTGACTTAATTACATAACTAAATTATTCATTTTTTTTACTTGACTTAAATAAATAAATAAATAAGTTTACAAAATACTTCACTTAGATAATATTCCAATATTTTTCTATTTCTCCCTTAAAATGGTCCTAACTACAAAATAGTTCAATTTTGCAATTCAAGGTAAGTTAAAATTATTTTTGCCAAATAATTAATCGTCGGATAACCGCGTATTAGCGAGCATTTTGGGTGCTTTAAATCCCTTCTCGAAATGCTAATAAGAACCCCGAATCCCTTTTCAGTTTTCATTAGATTTTCTGTTTTTGTCTTTTAAAAACAATAGTTTTCTTAATTTTACTTTAAAAATCAAGTGGCGACTCTTAAAACCAGTCTAAATTGTTATGAGGCTCGTTACACTCTTTTGGAAAAGACATGTTGTGCTTTGACTTGGATTGCTCAGAAGTTGAGACATTATTTGTCTTATTATACCACATACCTTATTTTCAGGATGGACCCGTTGAAGTATATTTTCCAGAAGGCAATGCCGACTGGGAAGTTGGTTAAATGGCAAATGATTTTGACCGAGTTTGACATTGTGTATGTGACCCAGAAGGCGATAAAACCACAAGCCTTGGCGAATCATCTTGTAGAGAATCCAGTTGATGAAGAGTATGAACCGCTCAAGATTTATTTTCCCGATGAAAAAATAGCATTTGTGGGTGAGGATATTTCTGAAGCATACCCTGATTGGAGGGTGTTATTTGATAGAGTGGCGAATCACCAAGGGAAAGGAATCGGACCGGTCTTAGTGTCAGAAGTCGGTCAGCACTATCCTATGGCAGCTAAACTCCGATTTGATTGCACAAACAGTATGTCAGAATGCGAAGCTTGTATCCTTGGGTTGAAGATGGCCATCGACATGAATGTTCATGAGCTTCTAGTTATTGGAGATTCAGATTTGCTAATTCACCAGGTTTAAGGAGAATGGGCTGTGACGAACCCAAAGATCACGTCGTACGTGCAGTAAATACAAAAGTTGTGTAAGAGATTTCTCAAAATTGAATTCAGGCACACTCTTAGGACACAAAACGAGTTGGCCGATGCTTTTGCCACCATTGCCTCAATGATCAAATATCCAGATACAAGTTATATTGATCCCTTAGGTATAGAGGTAAAAGAGCAACATGTCTAGTGTTCACATGTTGAAGCAAAACCAAATGGTTTGCCTTGGTATTTTGACATCAAGAAGTATTTAGAGACCGGGACCTATCCTGAAAATGCAACGTTCAACCAGAAGAAGTCGATACGCCGTATGACTCTCAATTTCTTTGTAAGTGGGGAAATCTTTTATAGGAGGACTCCATATTTAGGTCTTCTCAGATGTATTGATGCTAGTGAAGCTGCGAAGCTTCTTGAATAGATACATACCGGAGTTTGTGGTACTCACATGAATGGGCTCACTTTGGCTAGGAAGATCCTCCGGGCCGATTATTTTTGGATGACTATGGAGTATGACTATTCCAAGTTTGTGCAGAAATGTCATAAATGTCAAGTGCATGGTGATTTGATTCTAGTGCCACCCACGAACTTAATGCTATGAATTCACCTTGGCCATTTTTAGCTTGGGGCATGGATGTCATTGGTCCAATAGAGCCAGCCGCCTCTAACAGACACAAATTCATTTTGGTTGCCATTGACTACTTCACTAAGTGGGTGGAAGCAGCTTCGTACAAGTCGGTGACAAAGAAAGTACTAGCTGATTTTGTTCGCAACAATTTGATATGTAGGTTTGGAGTACCAGAATCCATCATTACTGATAATGAAGTGAATCTCAACAGTCATTTGATGAGAGAGATATGTGAACAATTCAATATTACTCACCAAAATTCAACTACCTATCATCTCCAAATGAATGGAGTTGTAGAAGCCGCCAACAAGAACATAAAGAAGATTCTGAGGAAAATGATTGACAATCATAGAGATTGGCACGAGATGTTGCCATATACTTTGTTGAGTTACAGAATGACTGTCAGAATGTGAATTGGAGCTACTCCATATTTTTTAGTGTATGGAACAAAAGCAGTTATACGTGCAGAAGTTGAAATACCTTCGTTGAGAATCGTTCAAGAAGCTGAATTAAGTGATGCTGATTGGGTTCGTAAGCGGATTGACTAGTTAACCTTGATTGATGAGAAGAGAATGATTGTTGTTTGTCATGGTCAATGTATCGATAGAGAATGATTCGTGCTTTCCATAAGAAAGTAAGAACCAAGATATTTGAAATTGGTCAGTTGGTTCTCAAACGCATTTTCCCTCATCAAGTTGAGTGCAAAGGGAAATTTGCACCAAATTGGCAAGGACCCTACATGGTTCGCAGAGTGTTATCCGGAGGTGCCTTGGTCCTATCGGAGATGGATGGCACTGAATGGCCAAAATCGATCAACTCAAATGTTGGCAAGAGATATTATGTGTGAAGTTTCAATTTGTATTTCTGTCATTTCCTTGTAATCATTCTATTTGCTTGTAATCGCTTTTAATATTTTTCCTTATACTTGAACTACGTTCGACCTGAATTCTCGATAATGAGATATGTAGGTGACCTATGTCGACCTCGGTCGGTTTCTTTATAAATTTCCTATTTTTGTTAATTCTCGAGAAGGGGGAACTACGTTTGACCTGATTCCTGCCTCATCGGGATACGTAGGTGCCACAACGGTTCAGTCATATCTCCCGTAAGATTTCTATCTCTCTTTACGATAGAAACTGGGACATGATATTTTAGAGGGACTAAAAAATTCTCGAGAAGAAGATTCTAAAAAATTCCATGGTTTGTTCATCAACAGTTCAGCATGCGCCGAGACAGTTAACTAGGGTAGAAATTCTTGAGGATGACCTCGAAAATTTCAATAAGATTCATCAGAAGTTTGGAACAACTTTGAATACTTCCCAGCAAGTAATCAGATAGATCTCGAAGCATCAACTTCAAAGATGTTCGCTAAGCTTGACGTGACATGACACTTAACAGTGACCTTTTCCAAATATAACTTTTTGAAAATCTATTTTCCTTAAAACTTTTCTTTCGTGTTTCAATTATTTTTGCATAAAAATATTTTGTATTATCTATCAAAAGGCGGGAGATTGGATAAATCAATCGGAGATAGCGAGACAAGGAGCAAACAACTGATGAGATCGACACAGATCAATTCATTTTTAAACTAACTAATTTTCTGTGGATGTAGGTCTATAGGTTTGCCTCAAGATTAGCATATTCCTCCATTTAATAAATATGGAGAAGTCAAAAGGGCGAGGAGCTCACCAAAATTGAAATTTTTTCTCTGAATGCAGGAAAAAATTTATGATGCTTATATCAAAGATTTTGGAATATGAATAACTTTATTTCATTAAATTTCCGACAAGGTGAAGTCCATAATGAACATGCAATTATGTTCGAAGTTGGAACAAATGAAAACCTCGAAGAGAGAAATTTTATTGTTTTCCATCAACTAAAGATACCTGGAAGATTTCATCTACATCACATTATTAGACATGATGATATCGCTGCCCGAAGAGTTATTTATATCGTATTGTTAAATGAGATGATACCATTATTCTGAGGGTCATTTTTATCTGTATTGTCTATTGAGACGATACCGTCATCCAAAAGATACCCAGAAGATCACCTATGTTGCTCAGTGAAACATTATCTTTGTTTGGTATCAGGGAGGCATCATCAAAAGATTCATGTATTGTCAGAGAAGAGATTCATGCATTGCAGGAGAAAGGATTCATGCATTGCGGGAAAAATGTCATGCATCGCAAAAGAAGGTTCACACATTGTGAGAGAAGAGTTATGCATTGCAAGACAAGATTCATACCTTGCAATACAATATTCATGCATCGCAGGAAGAGATTCACGCATTGCGGAAAAAATGTCATGTATTGAGGGAAAAGTGTCATGCATTGCGGGAAAGAGATTCATGTATTGCAAAAGAAGATTCATGCATTGCAAGAGAATATTAATGCATTGCGAGACGAGATTCATGCATCGTGGGAAAAGATTCATGCATTGTGCAAAAAAAATTATGCATAGCAAGAGGAAGAAATCATGTAAAGCCAGAGAAGGCAACCATGCATCGCAAGAGAAAGAATCATACATCGTAGATAAAGAGTCATGCAGCGCAAGAGAAAGATTCATGCATCGCGAGGAAGGAAACCATGGATCTCGAGACAATCAAAACGATTGCATCATTTTCATTTGCAAGAACAATATGAAAAGAACTATTAACATATCGTATCAACCTATTTTATTACTTCAACATCAACGAAAAAGTACATTAAATCTACAAGCTTTATTTGCTTTACATCAAACTGGAGGAAGCTACGTCAAGCGTCCAAGGAGAACAATTAAGTGTCAACACGGTAAAAAATAATATCTCTCCATTCGTATTATATTTTTATGCTAATGATTTTTATCTCAGTCTTATCTGAGAGAATCCCAAGAGGATGAATTCTCAAACAAACTAGAGGTGCGGATGACATAAAAAAGGACTCAGCACAATGTGGAACTTTTTCTTAGCAGCGAACTGGGACATTGTCTAAAGAGGAGTGTGAAACTCTTAGGATGCGAGCTGAGGAGCGACTTCCACCACAATCAAACCACACCCCTATCAGAAGGCATATGGGGTTTTCTTTAGGTTTATCAATTCCACTTTCGCATCCGGAAAATTTTGGGTTCACTGGAAGCAACTTTCCAATCCAAGTGGCAATGCTCCAAGAGCTTTGGAAATTATGTCCGTGTAAGTTCTTACTTATGGGTGTAAAGTGCACCACATTCATGGCTAAGAGGTTGCAAGCCTCCTTTTCATAGTCGACTTACTTGTCACTCCTCCAGAACCAAAGGTTATCTTGCATAATAGATTTTCTTCTCAACCGATTGAGTAGAACTAAAAGCAGCCTGATTCCCTAGGTTGAGGAATATGTAGGCGGGCTCAATGTTGAAAACTCAACTATATTCCAATATTCTCTCTTAAATCTTATTTTCGAGCATTTTGATTTCTTCATAATTCGATATCGAATAGCTTTTGAATTCTTTTAACATCATGCGTCAAATCAAGCGTATTGAACTACAAGTGACATGAATTCTCATATAGTCTGAGATATGTAGGAAACCCATTTCCAGAGTTCGTCCATAATTCTTAAAGTCCATACCAAAATCTCTTTCCTTTGGATGAAGGTATGGTCGGTCAAAATTGGATTTGTTAATTTCATTTTCCTCGAATTTCTTGCATCAATCCAAGTAAAACAAGGGACAGTTGTTTGACACCCAATTTTGGACCTCCACAATATATATTACCATCGAGCTTCTTAGATTTCAAACGATTTGAATATTTAATTTTTATAAAGTTCAAAATATTTTCAAGTTATTTTTAATTAATATTATCATTTTTATAATTTTTAGATAATACATATGGTTTTACATAATGATGTATATAATTAGTATATATTATGAATATTTGAAAATCATCTCCAAAGATCTTATTTCTTACTTAAATATTTTTATTAAACTAGTTTAGTTTAAATTATGGTTTTAATTTTGAGTAATTTAGTTTAGTTAAATTTATTGTTTTATTTCATTGAAATTAGGAAGTTTGTTAGTTGATTATATTAATTCATCTCATTTAAATTTTAGCCAAATTCTTTACATAGCATTCTTAATACACTTGGATATTTTTATTTATAAATATACCCATTTCTATAATCCCAATTTCAATCCTTAAAAGACCAAAGTTTGGGACTTTTTCCGCAGTCCAAGTTTAATTTCCAGCAACCCAAGAACCTCCCAGCCCACTTTATACCTTATTTCAGCCCAATTCTCATAACACCCCGACCCGACCTAGTTCCCAATTCTAAAAGGACCCAGAAGCTGCCCAACATTAATAATTCCAGCAACCCACAAAATACAACAATAATACGTACAACGTACAATCCCAAACTACCCCTGCGTCCTTTTCTTCTCCTTTCTCAATGCAAAGCAACCCAGTACTGTTCCAGCAGTACGATTCCAGCCACCAGGCATGCTTTTTCATCTTTGCAACTGTGGGATCATGCCACATAGCGCGTCAAGGACATTGGAATCGATCCCCGTTGTCCATCCCCCTCTCCCTGTTTGGAATGGAGAGAAATTTCAGAGAAAGGGTGTCGTCCCTAAATGGAGAAAGCGTTTTGGATTTGAAATTGGAATGGGCCCACTTCCTATGGAATTTTCACCCGTTTTCCCCCTAGAAGGAACCTTAGTTTCCGTATATAAAAGTCACGTTCTTATGTAATTGAGGGGGGTAGAAAAAAATTTGGGATTTTTTTTGGAAAAACTGAATAGAGAGATATAGTTTATAGAGAAAGGATTTACGTGAAATTGCAAATAGAGTTGATATTTGACCGAAATATTCTCAAATAGCTTCAAAGGATTTGAGTTTTTTTCTTCTAGTTCCATTTCCCCCGTTCTCACCTCGTCGAAGTTCGCCTGAGTTCTTGGAATCTCGCTGTGGCCGTGGAAAGCTCTATTCAGCTCGCTCGGTCCCTGTTTGCTTCCCGAAAAGCGGTAAACTTTTCTTAGCTTTCTGTACAACAACAACAACAACCACAACAACAACATACCCAGTAAAATCCCACTAGGTGGGGTCTGGGGAGGGTATAATGTACGCAGACCTTACCACTACCCCGTGGAGGTAGAGAGGCTGTTTCCGAGAGACCCTCAGCTCGAGTGCAATCACATCCAAGTAGAAGGGGAGGGGAGCAGTGTGTAAAACATAACATCCAATAGGAAAGATAATGAAAAATCAACCAAGGAAATAATAACATCAATGGGATATTGTGGAAAGTAAGGCTCGGTAAACACCATAAGGTTATAGGTATCAGAGACAAGGACAACACGTGCAAGACTAGGACTACTACACACGCTATCAGCCTAAACCCTCACAAGGAAAAACAACACGCTAACCCTACTAACCTTCAACCTTGATACGCGACCTCCACTCCTTCCTATCTAGAGTCATGTCGTCGGTAAGGTGAAGCTGAGCCAAGTCCTGTCTAATCACCTATCCCTAATACTTCTTAGGCCTACCTCTACCCCTCCGCGTACCCTCTACAACCAACCCCGCGCACCTCCTTACTGGAGCGTCTGCGCTCCGTCTTTTCACATGTCCAAACCATCTCAGTCTCGCTTTCCTCAACTTGTCCACCACAGAGGCCACTCCCACCTTCTCCCGGATAACCTCATTCCTAATCTTATCACTCCTAGTGTGCCCACACATCCATCTCAACATCCTCATCTCCGCGACATGCATTTTTTGGACATGTGTGTTCTTGACTGGCCAACACTCCGCTCCATACAACAAGGCCGATCTAACTACCACTCTGTAGAACTTACCTTTAAGTCTAGATGGGATTTTCTTGTCACACAAGACTCCAGAGGCAAGCCTCCATTTCATCCAAGCAACCCCAATGCGATGTGTGACATCCTCGTCGATGTCACCACTTCCTTGGATTACAGACCCAAGATACTTAAAACTTTCTCTCTTAAGAATGATCTGTGTGGCCAGTCTCACTTCCACATCTGCCTCCTCCACTACATCACTGAATTTGCACCTCAAATACTCTGTTTTGGTCCTACTCAACCTGAACCCTTTGAACTCCAACACTTGTCTCCACATCTCCAACCTCGCATTAACTCTGTCCCGCGTTTCATCAATCAGTAGTATGTCATCCGCAAATAACATACACCATGGGACCTCCTTCTGAATAGACCGCGTCAGCTCATCCATCACCAAAGCAAATAGAAAAGGGCTAAGAACAGATCCCTGATGCAGCCCCATCTCAACTGGGAAATGTTCTGAGTCTCCTCCAACCGTTCTAACCCGAGTCTTGGCTCCACCGTACATGTCTTTTATTGCCCTAATATAAATCATCGGTACACCTCTAGCCTCCAAGCACCTCCAAAGGACATTCCTCGGTACTTTGTCATAGGCCTTTTCAAGGTCAATGAACACCATGTGAAGGAAATGCTCTCGTTAATGCTAAAATCGAATATTGTCCTTAATCACCTGCCTAAATTTCTTCAGGATTCATAACCCTGTGTTTTATTATGAGACAATTATATTTATGTTGAAGCTAAAATTCCAGTGATAGTATGCTAAATCATGATTCAGTTTAGTTAAAGTTTCCCTATTAATGTATAGGTTTAAGTTTATGAATTTGCTATTCCATTTCGAGCTATTAGCATAAATCTCTGTCAACGTCATTCTTAATCTCTTGAGACTGTTTGATTACTCACCAAAGTCAAGACTATAATATGTTAAGAATAAAGGTAAAAATGAGCTCATCCTACTATGAATGATGTATTTGGACTTGATTTATATTTATATATATATATATATATATATATATATATATATATATTAGAATAGCATGAATTAGCTATTAAAATGAGAGCCATATAATGAGTATTCGGTGGTTGTTGGCTTATTTTTGCAATATGAATATCGTTATTTTTTTATATCTCCTATTGTTCACGTCATTAGTTCCTATATTTTTCTAGTATTTTGAGTTCTCTGCATCTTTTGTGAATGATTATTTTCCTAAAATTGTTCTAGTTTTCAAAAGCTCAAATACAACTTGTGCATAGCTTATCCATAACCGTCTTTTCTTCGTATGTGATGCATCATTTTTTTTTCTCTCCCTAAATGATAACAAATTTGTTATTTTCCATTTATTATTTGTAGCTGAATGTTGTCATTTGTTAATGCCAACAAATGTTTGTCAATAATCTGGAACGCTACAATTTCTTTTAAGTCATATTAATACTCTGTTTGGTTTGTTGATGTAAGAGACGAGCTAGTACTTTCCTTTGCATTATATAGGTTGCTTGATTTTATATTTGGTTTTTTTAGTAGTATGTTTTGACAATGATGGTTATAATTATACTTACTATTTGTTTTTCTTTTTTTGTATGAATTACTAAGATTGATTCCCAATGGGACTCCCTTTTCCATCGCCTTGTACTCTAGTTGGGCCAAACCCAACACCCCTTTACTGAGTCGACTAGGTTCATCGAAGGCTAATTGCTAGAGGAAGCTGTCATTTGTTTTAGAAGCAAAATTTCATGTTCCCAAAACCGAAAATATGCAGCAGATCAAAAGTTGAAGAGATCTTGGTCCAAAAGGCCCACCCTTATTTTTAAGAAGTTGTATTTTGTTATTTTGGGTCTAAGCCCTTGTCATTTTATTTATTATTATTTATTTTAGAATTTTAGGATAGGTGAAAGAATTGGGCCTAAGGCCCAAAGATTAAAAAAATATATCTTTCTTTCATGTTAGTTTAGGACAGGTGCGAGTGACTTAACTGGGCCAAGGGCCCAAAATGAAAATGGGCCCAAATATTGGTTATGCGGATAGGAAAACTAGATTTGGGCCCAAGCCTCTCTCTCTTTTATTTTACCGTGTTTGTTTACTCCTTATTGTCTGCTATTAATCTTAATATTTTTTAAAAAAAATTGAAATTCCCAAAAGTCACCCATTTTGAATTAATTACGTTACTAAATTATTCATTTTTTTTCTTGACTTAAATAAATAAATAAATAAGTTTACAAAATACTTCACTTAGATAATATTTCAATATTTTTTTATTTCTCCTTTAAAATGGTCTTAAAGACAAAATAGTTCAATTTTGCAATTCAAGCTAAGTTAAAATTATTTTAGAAAAATAATTAATCTCCGGATAACCGCGTATTAGCGGGCGTTTCGGTTGCTTTAAATCCCTTCCCGAAATTCTAATAAGAACCCTGAACCCCTTTTAAGTTTTCATTAGATTTTCTGTTTTTGTCTTTTGAAAACAATAGTTTTCTTAATTTTACTTTAATATTTAAGTGGCGATTCGTAAAACCAGTCTAAATTATTATTTTTAAATAAAACAATATGTTTATGAAGTATCAAGGTAATGATCTACCAAGATCATTATCAAATGATAATTCTAATTGGGGAAATCAAATATGCAAACTAGATGATCTTATGAAGACGGGGAAACAAGAGCGACATAGTATTTCCATCTTCAACAATCTATCTCTAAGGAATCATCAAAACATTGGCGATTGTCAACTCTACAACAGAACTACAAAAAATTTCCCAGAGGAGCCTCAAAACTTACAAAATCCTACCCCAAAAGTTTCTAATGGTTAGTACAATCTCTTGGAACATCAGAGGTATATGACCAAAAGAATGCCTTGAGAGACTCCAAACTTTGAAACATCAATACCACTTGCCTCTCATCTGCCTACAGGAACCTATGGTGGATAGTGAAAAAAATGGAAAATTCAAAAGAAAGCTTGAAATGCACCATGCTTTTTATGATTCCTCCAAAAAATTTGGCTTCTCTAGACCAATGACATCAACATTACTATTCTTCAAGACAAAGAACAACATGTCCACATCAAAGTAAGTCATAATATTTGTCTCTGTTTCATTCTCACTGTTGTATATGCTAAATGCTCAGAGGATTTGAGAAAGGAATTATGGATAGACTTAAGAACCATGGCTGCAGATCTCTAAGACCGCTGGAAGTTACGGGCGACTTCAATATGATCATCAATAGAAAAGAAAAAAAATGGAAGGAGACCTCACATGATGGATGAAAGTCTTGATTTTATTGAATGCCTCAATGAATGAGGACTACATGATGCTAGATTCATCGGTTCCAAAGTGACATGGTGTGACAACAGAGACCCTCCAACACCATCTGGAAAAGAATTGATAGACTAGTCTTTAACACCAATTGGTTTGATGCCCTTAACAATACCTCAGTTACTCATTTATCTAGATCTTGCTCTGACTATGCCCATCTTTTATTAAATCTTCTCCATGAAAACATTCAAGGCATCAAGTACTTCAAGTTCCTCAATTTCTGGACTGAATATCCAGACTTCTTAAATACTGTTCATAATAGTTGGGGTTTTCATATCCACGGTAACCCTCTGTACATTCTCCAACAAAAGGTCAAAAACACTACCAAAACTCTTAGTACTTGGTCCAGAAACACTTTTGGAGATACTTATGAAGAGCCTAAAAGATTGGAGACCTTGATCAGGGAACTAGAGGATACTTGCCTCACTAATAATACTCCTGAGAATAGGTGTGAACTCTCCAAATGCAAAGCTGAATTCATAAGATATCTCAAAATTCAAGATTCTATCTTGAGCCAGAAAGCTAGAGTTAATCGGTTCAATGAGGGGCATGCCAACACTACTTATTTCCATGCCACTATCAAAGACAAAAGAAGGAGCTTGACTATTAGAAGGATTCGAGAGGAGAATAATAATTGGTTGGAAGGAAATGAAACTATTGCTGAAGGGGCCGTAAACTTCTATCAGAACTTGTTTGCCCATGAACCTAGTGCCAGTGACTACAATGCTCTTAGTTGTATAAAGAGTTGTATCTCGAATGATGATAACAATATGATCAATGCTATTCCTTCATTACAAGAAGTTACTGACATAGTTTTTTCAATTGATGCCAATAGCTCACCCGGGCCTGATGGGCTAAGTGGGATGTTTTACCATAAATGTTGGAATATTATCTCCAATGATGTTCATAATGCGGTTAAAGACTTTTTTTAAAGGAACTATTCTCACAAAATTTGACACACACACTTGCATTGTCATGGTCCCCAAAATGGATCACCCTCAAACCTTTTCATACCTCAGACCCATTAGCCTCTGCAATGTTTCTTCTAAAAGCATCTCCAAAATCCTTAACTCCAAACTTTCCAGTATTCTTCCTAAAATCATCTTCGATAACCAAAGTGGTTTCATAAAAGGGAGGTCCATCTCTGAAAATATTCTTCTAGCTCATAAGATCATTAGTGATATCCACAAACCCAACAGAGGAGGCAATATAGTCATAAAACTTGATATGACTAAAGCGTATGATAGAGTTTTTTGGAGTTTTTTCGGGACAATTCTAAAGAAACTAGGCTTTAATGACCAGTGGGTCAATCTCATCCATAACTATATTTCCCATAACTGGTACTCTGTACTAAGTAATGGAAGTAGACATGGGTTTTTTCAATCTGAAAAGGGTCTTAGACACGGAGATCCTCTTTCCCCGTCTCTCTTTATTCTTAGTGCTGAAATTTTATCTCCAATGATGAACAATCTTTATAATAATATTGGTTATAATAGTTTCTATATGAAAGGTAACTGTCCTACAGTTAATCATCTTTCTTTTACAGATGATACCATTCTCTTTTGCAATGGGAACAAGAGATCCATGTGAATGGTCCTGAATACTTTGGCTACTTATGAAAAGATCTCAGGACAACTCATCATCAATAAAAACAAGAGTTGTTTTTCGATGAATTCTAAGACCAAATTAGTCACAATCAACAGGATGAAAAGAATCATTGGAATGAGATATCAACAATTCCCATCAAGTATTTGGGGTGTCCTTTGACCACTGGTAGAAAGAAAATAGAGTATTATTCTGAGATAGTGAACGAAGTGGTAGGAAGGATTAGAGGGTGGCACACCAAGCTCATCTCCATTGGTGGGAGGGCCATCCTTATTAGACATGTTTTGCTTGCTCTTCCAATTCATTTGTTTGCTGCTATTAATCCTCCAAAGAGAACTTTGGAGCTCATTGAGAAATTGGTGGCTAGATTTTTTTGGTCAAGCCAAGATAATGGTAATAAACATCACTGGGCAACATGGAAGAGCCTTTATTACCCCTACAACGAAGGAGGTGCCAATTTTAGAAGCCTTATTGATACTTGCAAAGCTTTTAGAGCAAAACAGTGGTGGACCATGAGAATGACTAATTCTTTATGGAACTCATTCATGAGCTAAATATTGTGATAGAGTTCACCCTACTACTACAAGTTGGAACAAATGGAACTCCCAGATTTGGAAAGACATTCGTGACATCAAAAAGGAAATGGAGCGGTATATAGTCTGGAATATTGGTAAAGGAGAAGTCTCATTTTGGTTTGATAATTGGTGCTCTCTTGGACCCATCTACAAAACATTCGAGACTGAAGAACAGCTGAATGATATTAAACTGAATGAGGTCTTTATTCATAACTTTTGGAACTGGAACTATCTTAATACTTAGCTCCCCGAGAACATCAAAGTGGTGCTTAAGATTGATAGAAATATCAATGACAAAGCCATTTGGAGCCTATCTAACTCGGGGAATTTAGTATTGGTTCTACTTTGAGGTCTATCAGGCAAAAAAGATATCAAAATCCAATCAATTGCAACCTATGGAAAAAAAAGATGTTCCTTTTAAGATGTACTTCCTTTTGTGGAGAGCTATTAGTAACAAGCTATTGACTGACAACAGGGTTGTAAGACTTGGGATTACTCTCAACCCACAATGTTATTGTTGCAGTCTTTCTACCACAAGAACTGAGCATGAAGATGTCAAACATTTTTTCTGTCAAGGGGACCTAGCTAAGAAGTTCTGGAGAAAGTTTGCAGGACCCCTGGGCATTGGATTTAGAAGTGACAACCTCAACATGATCCTACTAAGTTGGTGGAACCACAAATCTAGCAGCCCTGTACCACTAATTTCATTTCCAAGAATCTACCTCCAATTATTTGTTGGGAGCTATGGAAGTCGAGATGTAGCAACAAATTTAAGGGGACTACGCCCTTACTTTATAGAACTGGTACTAATATCATAAATTGTATTGTACAGGTTATCAAGAAACAATTTAACAGAGTCAAAATTAATGACAACTTGAGCAGTATTTTTCTAGCTTGTGATGTGGTTGTCCAATACAATACAAGTATTCCAGTGGCATGGATCAAACCTCTTTCTTTTATAGGGCTAGTGTGGAGAAGAGGGAATCATCAGAGATCAAGAAGGGAATTTCATTTTTGCCTACACTTTATCCCTAGGAGCTGGAACTAGCAACATTGTAGAAGCTCAGGCTATGATTTTTTGACTGAAATGGTGTGTTGGCAAAGGTTTTGATATGGCGATAAGTGAAACTGATTGTCTGATACTAGCCAAGTGTTCCATAAAAGAGTGGAAACCTTCTTGGAAAATCTACAACCAAATAAAAGAGATCCAGAAGATGATTGAAGATCACGACTTCAATATCAACCATTGCTTCAGAGAAGCAAGTAGACCAGCGGACAGTCTAGCAATGCTACGTCATAAATTTGTAGGAGTGAAGACCTTCAATCTCTTCTATGAACTTCCCAGTAACATAAGAGGTCTGGTCCATATGGACAAATGGAGCTTACTAACATTTAGGAGTAAATCGACAAAACTTGCCAACATCATATATGATCCTCCTTGATCTCCCAACCACTTATCTCTTATTTTTGCGTAGGAATAGAGTGTTAGTCTCATCTCTATGATCATGTACAAAGTTTGGGATGCCAAGCTAAAATTGTAAATTTTTGCACATCAATGATCAATGGACTTTAAATTTTAATTTTTTTTAGAGCATGTTTGGTGTTGCTGGTAAAAATTGATTATTTCTAGAAGCCCTTTTCTAAATTGACTTTTTAGAAAAGTGCTTTTGATAAAAACACAATTTGTGTTTGACTAATTCATTTGAAAAGTACTTTTGATAAACAAATAATGTTTGGCTAATCTTTCTTAAAAAGTGTTGTGAGAGTCAAATTATGAAAAATGGTAAGTATTAAAGTTATTTTGTAGAGAGAAAATATTTTAAATGTTTATACAAAAATTTTATTTAAATTAAATTAAAATGTACATAATTAAATTTTCAATCAATATTACTCTTATACACATAAATAAATAAAATATTAATATAATATTAACATGATGGTTAAATATAATTAAAATATCAAGCAAAATAAATTTAAAAAATAGAAAAACTACATTATTAGATGTAACACCCCGTATCTTAGATGGACCAAAATGCTGATTTTGAGAAGTTGCAGGTGCAACCCACGGTTGCCATCCATGGATTGTAGGTCAGACCACGGCCCGTACTGGTGGTCCGTGGTTCACCACTGCAACCCCTCCCCAAACCCAGCTCAGAAATCGGCTAAGTCTCGACCCATGGACAGACCCATGGTCCGTAGGTCAGACCACGGTCTGTGGTCTGTGTCCATGGATCAAGGCCCCCTTTACCCAGCCTCTGATGCAAACGACAGCTGACCAGCATGGACCGTCATTCGATCCATGGTCCGTAGGTCCCATCCGTCGATCACTCCGACAACAGTTAAGTTAGGGGTCTTTTGGTCTTTTCCTATTTCGTTGGACCCCTAAGCTACGTCGTTTAGACCCTATATTATGAGGTTTTAGTCAGTTTAAGCCTAGAAACATAACTAGAACTTACCTAAGTCAAATCATTAACCAAAACTTAGAAAATTAGAACGCTAAGAGGAGAAAGAAGTCAAGAACCCTAGTTCAAGAACGCGACAAATTTTCTTCAATTCCAGCCTAGAAATCAAAGGATGTCTCCATGAAATTCATCACCAGGTATGTGGGATTTCACTTGTGGGTTCCTTTCACCCATTAGGTCCCTAGTTTTCAGTCAGTTCCTTGATTCTCTTATTATGATTAGACCTAAGGTTTCTTAAATGTTAGAATTATTGGATTCTTAGCTGTTAGAATGATTCAAATTAGATTAGTATGTTAAGATTCAGTTTATTGCATGAATTCCAGATCCCTAGCTATATATTTCTTTAGTTCTTGAAATACACATGCTAGGTCAGATATTTCAGTTATTCAGTTATACATGCCTCAATTATTAATGAATTAATATCAGTTTAATTGTTGCATTTTCAGGTTGCATGTTCAGTTTAAGCTATCCAGTAACTTACATAAATTCAGTCATAATGTGTTAATTACTTAATCGATTGGGAGTAGCATATTACCGAGTTGGACTAGGGTTCAACGTACCCAAATAGTCCCAGAACTACTAACCATGTAGGTTGTAAGTCCCCTTTGTGGGCATCATTTCAGTGATCACGCTAGCATGCCTCTATATCTCTAGCAGGGTATATTGGGTCCTCTTAAAGGGGCATATACATCGGATTCTACATTTAGCTCATGTGGTTTTATTATCGGTTATTAGTAGCTCCCACAGTTCAGTCAGATCCTATTACATTGACCATTTATTAGTATATCCAGTATTCAATTTCAACATGCTATAAATTGGTCCTTACATTCAGTTATCTCAGCATTCAGTATCTATATCATGTTCAGATTATGTCATTGCTTATTTGCTTTGTTAAGTTATATGTTATTTTAGTTGTATTTTATCCTACATGCTCGGTACCTTTTATGTACTGACGCATACATGTGTTACATCTTCTCGTGATGTAGGTTCAGGTTCTCAGCATCCAAATCACGCCTCCATTTTAGCATAATAGTGGTGAGTCCTTATTCTCCAAGGATAATAGTCATAAGTCTCTTTTTAGTATTATTTTTAGTCATTTAGTTTTAGTTTTGCTAGATTTAGTTGGGGCCTGTCCTAGCATTTCTAGTCAGTTAGAGCTATTTTCAGACATAGTTAGATTCAACTTAGTATTGAGTTAATACCATCTTTGTATTAAACTTATCAGTTATCATTTATCTCAGTTATAGCATATGGGTATTCCCCATCTTTTTATTTTTATTTATGATTTAGCTTCTACATCAATTTATTATTTTTAGTATGCTCATGATCAGGCCATCAGGATTAGCCTGGGATCACTTGCGGTCCTAGATCCCATGTCCACGTATCGGGGGTAGTCTCGGGGCATGACAAACTTGGTATCAGAGCACTAGGTTTAAGTGTCCTAGGATGTCTGAAAAGCCACACTAAGTAGAGTCCTTTTCATGGGTGTGAAGTGCACCTCATCTAATGAGGGGGAGGCTATAAAGTGTTTTAGGAAATCGTTATTTTCTTGTTACTCTTATCGTGCGTAAGGTATGATCTAAATTCCATTCTAACTCGACGTTTTATGTTTCAGTGATCATGCCTTATCGTAGAGCTAATGGCAGGAATGCGAAGTGTCGAATGCAGAATTCAGGAACGCCATTCAGATGTTGGCTCAGAGTGTGGCCAACCAGAACAATCAGCGAGTTCAAGTTTTGGTAAATGCCAATGTTGGGTCAGCTGCAGCCAGGATGCGAGACTTTGTTAGAATGAATCCTCTAGAGTTCTTAGGATCGAAAGTTGGAGAAGTCCCCAAAACTTCATTGATGAGGTCAAGAAGATCTTTGAAGTGATGTAGGTAACTGGGAATGATCGGGTTGAGTTAGCATCTTACCAACTTAAGGATATGGCTCATATATGGTATACTCAGTGCAAGGAAAACAAGAGTACAGATTCAACTCCTATTACTTGGGATTGTTTCAGCAAAACCTTTCTGGACATGTTTTTCCCCATAGAGTTTAGAGAAGCAAGGGCCTAGGAATTTATGAACTTAAGGCAGGGTAACATGATTGTCCAAGAGTATGGGCTCAAGTTTAATCAACTCTCTAGGTATGCTCCTCACATGGTTGCTGATTCTAGGGCGCAGATGAATAAGTTTCTGTATGGAGTGTCAGACTTAGTGAAAACAGAGTGCAGGAATACTATGTTGTTGGGAGACATGAACATCTCTAGGCTTATGACTCATGCTCAGCAGGTTGAGGGTGATAAACTTAGGGAACATGCTAAGGAACCTAAGAAAGCAAGAACAGGTAACTACGAGTATTCCCAACAAAAATCGGGTGGTGGAAATCGCTCGTAGTTTCAGCAGAATTCTTTGACTCCAGCCCCTTCATCAACTAGTGTTCCATCCCCCAGGTTCCGTAACGGTCATAAAGGTAGGGCATCAGGCTCTAAGTCTCAAGGTAGTTTTTCAAGCACCAAAACTTAACCAACTTGCTCGAAATGTAGTAAGAACCATCCGGGCAAATGCCTTGCAGGTAAGGAATGATGTTTTGGGTGTGGTCAGTCTGGTCATAGATTGAAGGATTGTCCTTCTAGACAGGATCAAGGAGAAAATAATGGTAAAGCTCAGTCTACAACTTCAGCAGCACCAGCAGGTTGCCCGACTCAGCAGGGTAACTCATCTGGTATAGGTGGCAGACAGCGCCAAAATAGGCTCTATGCTTTTCAGGCTCGTCAAAATCAGGAAGATTCTCCTAATGTAGTCACTGGTACATTACCAGTCTTTGATCTTGATGTTTATGCTTTGTTAGATCTAGGGGCTACTTTGTCTTTTGTAACTAATTACATAGTAGTCTAATTTAATGTTAGCCCATCCCAGTTATAGCTAAATGGGTATACAAAAATTGTCCTGTCACAGTCTCTCAGAAAGTCACCTTAGCAGATATTGTAGAGTTAGAAATGGTAGACTTCGATATCATTCTAGGCATGGATTGGTTACATTACTGTTATGCCTCAGTTGATTGTAGAACTAGGATTGTTCGTTTTCAGTGTCCAGACAAACCAATCCTAGAATGGAAGGGTAGTAGCTTAGCACCTATGGGTCGATTCATTTCTTACCTTAAGTTTCACGACCCTAGAGCACCACCTAGTCGTAACATGATGTATTCGACCTCGAAGAGGTCTTATACACCCCTTAGCATATCATGAACATTAAAGCATACGGAAATAGCGGAAAATTTAAAACTTTTCTTCACAATCGAATACTTTATAAAATGAGATAGTTTCTATGACACTATGTCTCAAACCATCTAAAACATCATACTTTAAATCTCCTTTGAATACTAACTTAGGGACACAACCCTTACATAAATCTAAAAACATAAAGTAAAGACATGAGTGAACAAGGTGGGTTTGTCCTCGAAACTATGAGGACTCCCCCAGTATTCATTCTCAATCTCCTTAGAAACCTATCTTCCAAGTATAGAACACCACATCTCCAAACCCTACACTTTGTAGACAAGGTAGAAGAAGGTGTTAGCACAAAAGTACTAAGTATGGAAGCCATGCATAAAAACCATTAAAACATGCTTAAAAGGGACATTTAGTTGAAACCATGCTTTATGAACTTTTGAACATCATCTTGAAAGAGTTGAAGAATCATAAGTCATAAACAACTCACATATAGTTCATAAAAGCACAAAGGGTAACAAACATCACCATAGGCATAGTCTTTAACCATAGTCGTAGTGCACATATCATCTATTACAAGACACACCACTCATGCATAGTCAATATCAAGGCAATAACATCATAATGGAACAACAACATAAGTAACCCTAAGTTCTACTTGTGCAATGCATAGATAAGGTCCATAGTCCTATGTACACTAATTATCACCTTTAGGCCACCATGATCATACTTAACATAAGTTCATACCAACATAAGCCAATATCACATCTATACTCATTTCATAGTAAAGCCACTACTTTAGTAAACCCTTAGAGAACACTTGTGCAAAGTGTGATTAGCATCCCATAATACTAACCTCACTAAGCACTCCTATAGGGCTTCCTTAGTCAGGCACTTTATCCTTTAAACCTCATTATAAACAATAGTCATAAGTAGAGAACCAATTATGTGTACCATTTGAATATAAAGACAAGTCACTCATAGCAGCCATTCATTCTTTCAATATACATGCATGCATTCATGTCATAACAATATGTAAAGGAACCATCTACCATATCCTGCCAAGTCTACTAGTGCAATGTATTAGCGAAGTCTCATATCCCCACTCCTACTTATCAAACTTACCAAGAAGTTATAGAGTAGTTCATGCTCCATTCATTATCTTCTTATTTAGGGAAGAATAACCTTAACCGACATAGACCATGTGAGTTACATGGAATCCGGTGCTCTACTCCCACACAGAAAAGAGAGTGTTCTGCTTGCCAAGGTAGAACCATCATAATAGCTTCTAAGTGGATCCACTAGCTAATACCTATGTGGGCAAACATAGTTATGGAACAAGGAGATTGGTACTAGAAACTAGGACTTGCTAAACGTAGAAGGTTTCCATCTCATGAGACAACATATATATTGAGAACCCGGACTTACTAAATGTTGATGGAACCCATATGGGAAATCGGACTTGCTAAATATAAAAGCTTCCATCTCATTTTCATGTTTACTCGGTGCTAAGCATAATTCCCTTTTAAAGTAGTATTAAGCCTTTACTTACAATTTAATTCAATAAGGAATGCATTAGGGACTCAACCCACCATTCATCATATAGCTCAAAGGTTTCAAAGATGAGAATAGTCTTTCATCATAAAGCCAACAACATGTGAGAATGTTCATTTTTTGCATATTCATATAGTGTTTATGAGAATTACCTTTTATTCAACATATCAACACTACCATAATCGTAACATAACATTCATACTCACATCTTAGCATACATAGTCATATCTTCACGTCCATGTACATTTCATGCATAAAAGTATATAAAGGTGCATATGAGAATTTGCCTTTCAATTGACACCATAGACATATCATATTCATATTTATGCATGGAGTGTGTGTGTGCATGATTGTCCTCACAATGGCACAACAACAACAACTTTAACATCATAGACACCTCCCTTGTCAAGAGGGGGTCATAACATATACGTAATATCCCAACTCATGTACAATTCACATATATATCATTTAAGGATCTTAGATCGTGTAAATCACCTATCTAACATTCATACAATACACAACGATACATTCATCATTCAAGTAGGTCATTCATGGCATGTATAGAATCATATATCCATATAGGGGATTATGTACGCAGTCCTTCCACAATAGCACCTCATACAATTCAACATATAGACCATACTATGTTCATAACATATCATTCATATTCATAATGTATCATACTTAGTCATAACTAGGGTTGTAGGAAGAGAGACTTTGTCTCAACACTACAATTCATACTAACAACTAAGCACCTCCACCATAAGTGTAGCAAACCATTCATTCAAAGGATATATAATAAGTAAACATCCCCCCCACAAGTGGATCAATAATTCAATAGAAGGCTACTTACCAATTGAAAACATTCATTCATTGCCATCAAGGCTTTCTTTAAGATTGAACCTTATTTTCTTGATATTCATACATCATATAGGACCTCATAATGCAATAATGAATTTCATAATAACATACTAGATTCTTTTCCTTCAGTAATCAGTAAACACAAGCTAGGGTTTAGAATTGAGAAAGAAAAGGAAAATCATGGGTCTTGTGGGGAATTATTCAAAAACCGTAAGTATTACATGAATTCATCCACAAACATTCATATATAATCATAAATAACCATTCTAGATCAATGGAATAGATTTTAGAAAGAGACCCACAAATTTGATTGAAAGCCTAGAAATTGGGGATCTTTGAAAACTTAGTTGAAAGGGCTTCTTGGTGATAGCTAACCAAGAATAAAAGACTCCCATACCTTAGCCTTAGAATCCCACAAATTTCATGATGAAAAGCTTCCATCTCCTAGCCCTAGCTGATTTCCTTCTATGTTCTTTAATGAAGGTTTTTGAGAGAGAAGATTTTTGGGAGGGAAAAGGAGTTGGGCTTTTATTTGGGTCTTGGAATAATTGATTTAATTGGGAGAGTTTTGGGGTTAAAATGACTTAAATAGGGGTCCCAGGCTTGGGAAAAATGAAATATCCTTGAGTTAAAACAATTGGGAAAAGACCCAATAAGTTACTTGTTGGAAACTGCCGAAATGGTATCACTAAAGCTTCACGAACCGTGATCATCACCACGGCCCGTGAAACAGGTCGTGAAAATTTTCAGCCTAACAGTGCTTCACTATTTTGGGCATAACATTTTACTCGAAGATCGGAATTGGGCAAACTCGGCATCCTTGGAAAGAGGACTCAGAGACCTTTAATTCTATAAGTCATGGCACACCTAATTCGTTTTGAGCTAATATATATGACCATTTGAAGTTGATCCTATACTCTAAGTCTAATGGAAACCCTTTCACGTGAGGCTCCACGAGCTGTGGTGCCTCTCGTGGTCATGTTACAGTATCTAGGAACCCTTTCCCCTAACCCTTAAAAATTTAAGGCACCACCACGAGCCTTCCCACGAGCCGTGAAGTGGCTAGTTTTGAGGGGCTGATTTTGGGCAGCCTTTGATTAGCCACTGCCTAGCCTACTACGAGCCACACCACGAGCTGTGGTGGTGGTCGTGGAAGGTGAGGCAGTGTCCACGAAAGAGTGGACTGCCCTAGTCCTCTTCTTTGGCTCTAACCCTCAAACTTAGCCCTCACTTAGTCTACTAGTTTCCGGACGTCATGGTCGTTTCCTAACGTTCAACCTCTAAAATCACCAAACTAGCTTCAATAGCCATTAGTCATCATTTAAACAAGTTTTCAACTATAAACTAACATGTGAGTCTCTAGTTCAACCTACTAGATTTAGTCGAGCCTTAGTTAGGTCTTACTAGTTTGCACGGGGTGTTACAATATCCCCTCCTTGGGAACATTTGTCCCCGAATGACACTTAAAACATCATAAGGAGTCAATGACTCACACTAGCAGCCCAATAAGCATGTAATCAATGATATGATGTACAACTCAAAATTACACCAAACACAAAGACCATCATTTTCAAAAGGATGAACTTAAACTCCAATTAAACATAGTTAATGCAAACATATGGAAGTAGGAACTACTTCTACCACTCATTACGCACCAACATCAACATTTCTCATGTTCATAGAAGGAACTACCTTCTCCTAGTCATTACATGGTCCATACATCATTAAGCACATTATGCAATTTACTTCCGAAAAGCATTTCATTCAAGGAGGAATTTCTCAACTCCAAGCTAAAACTTGATCACATCTTATTTTCATGAAGCACAATAGATCACATATAACCAATGCACTACTTAGGAGAAAATCTCCATTCAAACACATTTCACACAACATGAGAAACTAGGGACAACCTTTACAAACTCAACATGCATGCAACTTAGACATATTTCATTTTATTGGAGGAATTTCCTTCTCCAACTCAAATCATGCTTATCATAACATCTTAAGTCAACTATGCAATTACTTCTTAAAAGTACTTTTAAACCATCCACCTCATGAATCATATAGGCTACTTACTCTGATTGCCTATTAACATAAGGAATATGAGACATAAAAACTTATTTTGTCTCAAAACATGAATTCTCAAGGCATATCCATCATAAGTAAATCATGAGAATATAAAAATCACACATGACACAATGTTAGCTAGGCACACCATCTCCTCCTTGGGAGTGAGCCTTCACCAACACTTCCAAACAATACCAATCACATACTCATAGGAGGAACTATCATTTCCCCCACTAGAAGAAAGATCAATACAACATTATGGATCCAATGTGCTATTTCCACAAAACTTAACAAGTATGTTCATCTCATCATCTCATGAAGTCAAATATGCAATCACCATACTAAGATGAACAACAACATGAGAAATATGTAAATCATGAGAAATCCATTTTTTTTTAAAAAATAATCTTTCAAAAGCATGCCTAACATAAGGAGATCATGGAAAATTCCAATACACTCATGAATCCTAAACATAAAACAAGCCCATAAAGGAACTCTTGGTCTTAAGCTAGAATAGAAATAGGAGAAGGGATGAGGATTTTGGGACTCTCAGTCAAAATTGCTATCCAAGCACATGATCTCCCTCTTGGGAGTAAGCCCCCTTTTTACAAAAACCTCAAAATACTACTCCTTTTAAACTACCCTAAGCTTTGCCAAGACTCATTAAAACCTTACCGAGCTCTAAAATTAATAGAGGCCTACTAATCATGCATCCAAACCCTAACTCTATGGAACAAGGAAATTACAGGACACACATAACATCCAAGACTCCACAATCATTAAATGAGTCAAGGAGAACTAATCACTTTAAGCTAGAGGAGGAATAGAAGGGAACATAAGGATATTGCGACATCTCATTGGCCCTTGACCTCCCAATTAAGCACCTTTCACAAAGACCCCTACTAAAATACCACTCCTCATATTCACAAGGTAGCACTTCCTTACTCTCTTACCTCTTAACTTATAGGTCTAAGATCCCAATTGGCACTTCCACATAAGAGAGGTTCTCATTAAGGCACTCTTGATCACTAGCAATTTACCACCATCACTCAAAGTCTCATGAAACCTACCAACCGGAAATAAACTCATCAAACTCACTACACTCCATAATGGGAGGATTTCAAGTAAGTCCAAACCAAAACATCTAAAATACTCAACTTCTCATAACTATCACCCAAAGTGGTTCTCTAAATAGAGAATTTCAAGCAAGCTCAATTTATGAATATCAATGACACTCAATAACATTACCATCTAAGCACATTATCCCTCACTTGGGGTAAGCCTAAACAAACTCTTTACAACATCATTCCCTTAAACAATGTGATTCTAAACCATTGAGGATTTCCCCTCTACCCTCTTAAAATGAGTTTACTCACTCAACATCTTTAGGCACCACTTAAGCACCACTATTCATCAAAATACATCACATAATAAAACTAATAAGGAATAAGTTGGGTTATACTAATCAACCACATATGGTCATAACTAAACTCATGAATACTAAGGGTAACCTAAAAGTTCACCATATCCTATTTATCAAGTCATAAAATACAAGTAGTTCCTGATTAGTCCTACAAGGTTCATCACCTTAGGTACTTCATCTATAGTCTCTAGAGGATCTCCCTTCCATAGGTCCATAGAAATTCCGGATTCTAATAAAGCATAAAACACATATTGGGACCCTCAAGATCCACTACCTCTTATCTTAGAGACTTAGGGTTGGACATCCTCTCTTGGTTAACCCTTAGGGGAAACTTAGAAGAGTTTTGACCAAGTAACCTTTTTCTCTTTCACTAAAGTTGGATCAAAATAATTCTAGACCATTTCAATCCTTTATCATCACTTTTGGTGGAATCTACCAACCAACCTTTCCTAGGTATTATCTAAGCACCCTACTCAAATGACCATACTTAAGATCAATCTTAAAGGACAACTAACTCTTTAAAGTTGGTCAACACCTACACTCTTCTCCCTTACTTTAACTAGGTAGTACAGGCAACCCTCAAGGTCAACTTTAAAGCACAACAAAATCCCAACCTATGGCATAGAATTTCTTTTCCATTTTTCCACTCTCGGATATGCTCATTTGGGAACTAACAATTTAACTACCCGGGTACTATCATCAACTAGCATAACTTTACAATAATCCTACTAGGTAGGCACACTATCCCCCCCCCAGGAGTAGTCCTACACAAATTCTTCTTAACCATCTTTTATGACATCAACGGCAACTATGAAGAATCATTCACACTAAATGCAATATCACAACTATTTCTTCAAAAATCTCTCAAGTCACATAGCCACAATTGGCATCATAACCAACCTTCTTCCCTCACTTGTAGCATAAACCCTCATAATAGTCACATCCTAAAGACCATCGGATAAGGGATAAGAGAGATAGCTTATATATCTATGGAATGACTTAGAGAATGAAGAAGTGAAGTTTCCTAACGTCCTATAGCCTCTCACTCATAGATGTGTCGCGACTCACACCGATGAACAAGACTCTACTAGACATGGTTTGAGACATCCTAAGATCATTCCAAAACCTTATGCTCTGATACCAATTTTTTCATGACCCAAGAGCACACCCTAGTGGTAACACGACGTATTCGACCTCAAAGAGGTCTTATACAAGCACTTAGCATATCATGAACATTAAAGCATATGAAAATAATGAAAAATTAAAAAAAATTCTTTACAATCGAATACTTTATAAAATGAGAGAGTTTCTATGACACTATGTCTCAGACCATCTATAACATCAGACTTTAAATCTCTTTATAATACAACTTAGGGACACGACCCTTACATAAATCTAAAAACATAGTAAATACATAAGTGAACAAGATGGGTTCATCCTCGAAACTATGAGGACTCCCCAATTCTTCATTCTCAAGCTCCTTAGAAACCTATCTTCCAAGTATAGTACACCACATCTCTAAACCCTACACTTTGTAGAAAAGGTAGAAGAAGGGGTTAGCACAAAAGTACTAAGTATGGAAGCCATGCATAAAAACCATTAAAAACATGCTTAAAAGGGACATCTAGTTAAAACCATGCTTTATGAACTTTTGAACATCATCTTGAAAGAGTTGAAGAATCATAAGTCATAAACAACTCACATATAGTTCATAAAACCACAAAGGGTAATAAACATCACCATATGCATAGTCTTTAATCATAGTCGTAGTGCCCATATCATCTATTACAAGACACACCACTCATGCATAGTAATTATCAAGACAATAACATCATAATAGAACAACAACATAAGTAACCCTAAGTTATACTTATGCAATGCATAGATAGGGTCCATAGTCCTATCTACACTAAGTATTACCTTTAGGCCACCATGATCATACTTAACATAAGTTCATACCAACATAAGTCAATATCACATCCATACTCATTTCATAGTAAAGCCACTACTTTAGTAAACCCCTAGGGAACACTTGTGCAATGTGTGATTAGCATCACATAATACTAACCTCACTAAGCACTCCTATAGGGCTACCTTGGTCATGCACTTTATCCTTTAGACCTCATTATAAACAATAGTCATAAGTAGAGAACCAATTATGTGTATCATTTGAATATAAAGACAAGTCACTCATACCAACCATTCATTCATTCAATATACATGCATGCATTCATGTCATAACAATATGTAAAGGAACCATCTATCACATCCTACCACGTCTACTAGTGCAATGTATTAGTGAAGTCCCATACCCCCACTCCTATTTAGCAAACTAACCAAGAAGTTATAGAGTAGTTCATGCTCCATTCATTATCTTATTATTTAGGGAAGAATAACCTTAACTGACATAGACCATGTGAGATACATGGAATCTGGTGTTCTACTCCTACACCGAAAAGAGAGTGTTCTACTTGCCAAGGTAGAACCATCATAATAGCTTCTAAGTGGATCCACTAGCTAATACCTATGTAGGTAAACATAGTTATGGAACACGGAGATTGCTACTAGAAACTCAGACTTGCTAAACGTAGAAGGTTTCCATCTAATAAGACAGTATATATATATTGGGAACCCAGAATTGCTAAACGTTGAAGGAACCCATATGGGAAGCTGGACTTGCTAAATGTAAAAGCTTTTATCTCATTTTCATGTTGACTCGATGCTAAGTACAATTCCCTTTTAAAGTAGTATTAAGCCTTTACTTATAATTTAATTCAATAATGAATGCATTAGGGACTCAACCCTTCATTCATCATACAACTCAGAGGTTTCAAAGATGAGAATAGTCTTTCATCATAGAACCAACAACATGTGAGAATGTTCATTCATTTCATATTCATATAGTGTTTATGAGAATTACCTTTTATTTAACATATCAACACTACCATAATCATAACATAACATTCATACTCAAATCCTAGCATACATAGTCATATCTTCATGGTCATGTACATTTCATTCATAAAAGTATGTATAAGTGCATATGAGAATTTGCCTTTCAATTAACACCATAGACATATCATATTCATATTTATGCATGGAGTGTGTGTGCATGATTGTCCTCACAATGGCACAACAACAACAACAACAACAACAACATTAGCATCATAGACACCTCCCTTGTCAAGGGGGGGGGGGTTCATAACATATACATAATATCCCAACTCATGTACAATTCACATATATATATATCATTTAAGGATCTTAGATCATGTAAATCACCTATCTAACATTCATACAATAGGCAAGGATACATTCATCATTCAAGTAGGTCATTCATGACATGTATATAATCATATATCCATATAGGGGATTATGTGAGTAGGGTCTTTCCACAATATCACCTCATACAATTCAACATATAGACAGTACCATGTTCATAACATATCATTCATATTCATAATGTATCACACTTAGTCATATCTAGGGTTGTAGGGAAGAGGGACATTATCTCAACACTACAATTCATACTAACAGGTAAGCACCTCCACCATTAGTGTAGCAAACCATTCATTCAAAGGATATATAATAAGTAAACATCTCCCCCACAAGTGGATTAATAATTGAATAGAAGGCTACTTACCAATTGAAAATTCTCATTCATAGCCATCAAGGCTTTCTTAAAGATTGAACCCTATTTTCTTGATATTTATAGATCATATAGGATAACCTCATAATACAATAATGAATTTCATAATAACATACTAGATTCTCGTCTTTCAATCATCATTCAACACAAGCTAGGGTTTAGAATTGAGAAAGAAAAGGGAAATCATGGGTCTTGTGGGGAATTGTTCAAACACCATAAGTATTACATGAATTCATGCACAAACATTCATATATAGTCATAAATAACTAATATAGATCAATGGAATCGATTTTAGAAAGAGACCCACAAATTTGATTGAAAACCTAGAAATTGGGAATCTTTGAAAACTTAGTTGAAAGGGCTTCTTGGTTATAGCTAACCAAAAATAAAGGACTCCCATACCTTAGCCTTATAATCCCACAAATTTTGTGATGAAAAGCTTCCATCTCCTATCCCTAGTTGATCTCCTTCTATGTTCTTCAATAGAGGTTTTTGAGAGAGAAGATTTTTGGGAGGGAAAATGAGTTGGGCTTTTATTTGGGTCTTGGAATAATTGATTTAATTGGGAGAGTTTTAGGGTTAAAATGACTTGAATAAAGGTCCTAGGCTTGGTAAAAATGAAATATCCTTGAGTTAAAACAATTGGGAAAAGACCCAATAAGTTACTAGTTGAAAACTGCCGAAATGGCATCACTAAAGCATTCACGGACCGTGATAGCAGCAATCAACAATGGCTTTTCCGCCGTTGCGCGCTAGCTTGTCATCACCATGGCCCATGAAACGGGTCGTGAAGATTTTCATCCTGATAGTGCTTCACTATTGCGGGAATAACTTTTTACTCTAAGCTTGGAATTGGACAAACTCAGCGGCGTTGGAAAGAGGACTCGGAGACCTTTAATTCTATAGGTCATGGCATACCTAATTCATTTTGAG
Source organism: Solanum commersonii (assembly GCA_029007595.1). Lineage (NCBI taxonomy): Eukaryota > Viridiplantae > Streptophyta > Magnoliopsida > Solanales > Solanaceae > Solanum > Solanum commersonii. The sequence continues at coordinate 270,111 of JAJTWQ010000051.1, forward strand.
CTAAGATATATGACCAGTTGAAGTTGATCCTATACTCTAAGTCTAATGGAAACCCCTTCATGTGAGGCTCCACGAGTCGTGGTGCCTACTACGAGTCGTGGTGCCTCTCGTGGTCATGATACAGTATCTAGGAAACCTTACCCTTAACCCATAAAATCTAAGGCATTACCAGAGCCTTCCCACGAGCCATGGTCATCACCATAGGTCGTGAAGTGGCTCGTGTGGAGGGGTTGTTTCTGGACAACCTTTGTTTAGCCACTGCCTAGCCTACCACGAGCCACACCACGATCCGTGGTCCTCACTACGAATCGTAGTGGTGGTCGTGGAAGGCGAGCCAGTGTCCATGAAAGAGTGGACTGCCCTAGTCCTCTTCCTTGGCTCTAACCCTAAACTTATCCCTCGCTTAGTCTACTAGTTTCCGGACGTCATGGTCGTTTCTTAACGTTTGATCTCTAAAATCACCAAACTAGCTTCAATAGCCATTTTTCATCATTTAAACAAGTTTTCAACCATAAACTAACATGCAATTCTCTAATTCAACCTACTAGATTTAGTCGGGCCTTATCTAGGCTTACTAGTTCGCACGGGGTGTCACATTAAGGCCAAAAAGATGATCTCTAAGGGTTATCTCTATTATCTAGTTCAGGTTAAGGATTTAAGCTACAAAACCCCAACTCTTGAGTCAGTTCCAATGTTTAATGAGTTTCCAAAAGTGTTTCTAGAAGATCTTCCCAAAGTCCCTCCCAATAGGGAAATCGACTTTGGAATTGATCTCTTTCCAGATACCTAACCTATCTCTATTCCTCCTTATAGAATGACTCCAGCTGAGCTTAAGAAATTGAATGAGCAGCTGAAAGACCTTCTAGATAAGGACTTTCAGACCTAGTATTTCGCCATAGGGTGCCCAGTGTTGTTCGTAAAGAAGAAAGATGGTTCTCTCAGAATGTGCATTGACTATAGGCAGTTGAACAAAGTGACAATCAAGAATAAGTATCCCATTCCCAGGATTGATGACTTGTTCGACCAACTTCAGGGTGCTAGTCATTTCTCAAAGATAGACCTCAAATCAGGTTATCATCAGCTTAAAGTCAGAGATAGTGACATTCCAAAGACAATCTTCAGAACTCGGTATGATCATTATGAATTTGTAGTCATGTCATTTGGACTAACCAATGCTCCTGCAGCTTTCATGGACTTGATGAACAGAGTGTTCAAGCAGTACTTGGACTTGTTCGTTATCATTTTTATTAATGATATCCTCATTTACTCTAGGAATGAGGAAGAACATGCGAGTCATTTGAGAGTTGTTCTGCAAACACTCAAAGATCACCAGTTATTTGCAAAATTTAACAAGTGCGAGTTTTGGTTACAATCAGTTGCCTTCCTTAGGCATATTGTGTCTAGTGAAGGAATTTGAGTAGATTCCCAGAATATAGAAGCAGTGAAATAATGGCCCAGACCTACCTCTGCTACAGATATCAGAAGTTTCTTAAGTCTAGCAAGCTATTGCAGATGGTTCATGGAAGGATTTTCATCCATAGCCTCACCATTGACTAGGTTGACTCAGAAAATGGTCAAGTTCCAGTGGTCAAATGATTGTGAGAAAAGCTTTGCAGAACAAAAAACTAGGTTGACTACAGCGTGCATTACCATCCGGGTAAGGCGAATGTAGTAGCAGATGATCTTAGCAGATTATTTATGGGTAGTGTAGCACATGTTGAGAAAGAAAGAAAAGATCTAGCAAAGGATGCTCACAGACTTGCTCGCCTAGGAGTTCGTCTTATGAGCATATTAGATGGTGGTGTAACGGTTCAAAATGGGGAAGAATCTTCTTTGGTAATGGAAGTTAAGGAAAAACAAGGCAGTGATCCAATCTTGCTTGAACTTAAGGGTGCAGTCCACAATCAGAGAGTGGAGATTTTCTCCTGAGGGAGAGATGGTGTGCTTCGCTACCAGGGTCGATTATGTGTTCCTAATGTGGGCGAGTTGAGACAACATATCCTTGCAGAGGCCTACAACTCCATATATTCTATCCATCCAGGCTCCACTAAGATGTACCGTGATCTGCGGGAAGTCTATTGGTGGAATGGTATGAAAAAAGATATAGCAGACTTTGTGGCTAAGTGCCCCAATTGCCAGCAAGTCAAGGTAAAACATCATAAACCAGGAGGCATGACTCAAGAGATTGACATTCCTACTTGGAAGTGGGAAGTGATCAACGTGGACTTCATCATAGGTTTACCTCGTACTCGCAGACAGCATGACTCCATTTGGGTGATTATTGATAGGGTTACTAAGTCTTCTCGCTTTTTGGCGGTCAAGACTACAAATTCGGCAGAGGATTACGACAAGCTTTACATTAATGAGATTGTGAGGTTGCATGGGGTTCCTTTGTCTATCATCCCTGATAGAGGTCATCAGTTTACTTCTCATTTTTGTAAGTCATTTCAGAAGGGTCTTGGTACTCAATTAAACTTAGCACAACATTTCATCCACAGACGGATGGTCAGGCATAGCATACCATTCAGACCTTAAAGGACATGTTGAGAGCTTGTGTGATTGGCTTCAAGGGTAGTTAGGACGATCACCTTCCTCTTATTGAGTTCGCCTATAATAATAGTTACCATTCCATCATTCAGATGGCCGCTTATGAGGCATTGTATGGGCGTAGATGTAGATCTCCAGTTGGTTGGTTTGAAGTAGGTGAAGCAGCCTTGATAGGACTAGATTCAGTTCTTGATGCTATTGAGAAAGTGCAACTCATTAGAGATAGACTTAACACTACCAGAGTCGCCAGAAGTCTTATGCAGATGTGAGAAGAAGGAAACTAGAGTTCCAAGTTGATGATTGGGTTTTCCTGAAAGTGTCACCTATGAAGGAGTTGATGAGATTTGGCAAGAAAGGGAAGCTCAGTCCTAGATATGTAGGCCCTTACCGGATCTTGAAAAGGATTGGTAAAGTGGCTTATGAGTTAGAGTTGCCAGCAGTGCATCCAGTCTTTCACATTTCACTTTTGAAGAAGTGGGTGGGTGATCCAGCATCCGTAGTGCCATTAGAGACTGTGGCTGTAAAAGATAGCCTTTCTTATGAGGATGTATCAGTTGAGATTCTTGATCGTCAAGTTAGAAGGTTGAGAAACAAAGAAGTCCTTTCAGTCAAGGTTTGGTAGAGGAGTCAGTCTGTAGAGGGAGCTACTTGGGAAGCAGAAGCGGCAATGAAAGCCATGTATCCTCACCTCTTTCCTTCCGATTCCATTCCAGCTTGAGGTAATAGTTCCTCTTCAGTTTTTCAGTCATTCATGCACATATTCAGTATTAGTACTATGTTCCTTCAGTTTGTACTTGCATTTTCAGCATATTTGCATGTTTTTGGAACTCAGTTCAGTCAGAAATTCAGTTTTCAGTGTTTAGTGGTAGGGATTGCAGCTCTTTCCCTCTATTTCAGCTAGTGTAGTCTTCATTCGAGGACGAATGTTCTCAAGGAAGGATAATGTAACACCCCGTATCCTAGATAGACCAAAATATAGATTTTGAGAAGTTGCAAATGCAACCCACAATTGCCATCCACGGACCGTAGGTCAGACCACGGCCCGTGCTAGTGGTCTGTGGTTCACCACTGCAACCCCTCCCCAAACCCAGCTCAAAAATCAGCTAAATCTCGACCCACGGACAGACCTACGGTCCATAGGTCAGACCACGGTCCATGGTCTATGTCCGTTGATCAAGGCCCCATTTACCTAGCCTCTGATGCAAACAATGGCCGACCAGCACGGACCATCATTCGATCCATGGTCTGTAGGTCCCATCCGTTGATCACTCCGACAACAGTTAAGTCAGGGGTCTTTTGGTTTTTTCCTATTTTGTTGGACCCCTAAGCTATGTCGTTTAGACCCTAAATTATGAGGTTTTGGTCAGTTTAAGCCTAGAAACATAACTAGAACATGCTAAGTCAAATAATTAATCAAAACTTAGAAAATTAGAATGCTAAGAGGAGAAAGAAGTCAAGAACCCTAGTTCAAGAACGCAGCAAGTTTTCTTCAGTTCCAACCCAGAAATCAAAAGATTTCTCCGTGAAAATTGTCACCAGGTATGTGGGATTTCACTAGTGGGTTCCTTTCACCCATTAGGTCCCTAGTTTTCAGTCAGTTCCTTGATTCTCTTATTATGACTAGACCTAGGGTTTCTTGAATGTTAGAATTATTGGGTTCTTAGCTGCTAGAATGATCCAAATCATATTAGTATGTTAATATTCAGTTTATTGCATGAATTCCAGAACCCTAACTATGTATTTCTTTAGTTCTTGAATTACACATGCTAGGTCAGATATTTCAGTTATTCAGTTATACATACCTCAGTTATTAATACATCAATATCAGTTTAATTATTGCATTCTCAGGTTGCATATTCAGTTCGAGCTATCCAGTAACTTACAAAAATTTAGTCAAAATGTGTTAATTACTTAATCCATTGGGAGTAGCATAATACCGAGTTGGACTAGGGTTCAGCATACCCAAATAGTCCCAGAACTACTAGCCACGCATGTTGTAAGTCCCCTTTGTGGGCATTATTTCAGTGATCACGCCAGCATGCCTTTATATCTCTAGCAGGGTATATTGGGTCCTCTCGATGGGGCATATACATCAAACTCCACATTTAGCTCATGTGGTTTTATTATAGGTTATTAGTAGCTCCCACAGGTCAGTCAGATCCTATTACATTGACCATTTATCAGTATATCCAGTATTCAATTTCAGCATGTTATAAATTGGTCACTGCATTCAGTTATCTCAGCATTTAGTATCTATAGCATGTTCAGATTATGTCATTGCTTATTTGCTTTGTTCAGTTATATGTTATTTTAGCTGTATTCTATCCTACATACTCAGTACCTTTCAAGTATTGATGCATACGTGTGCTACATCTTCTCGTGATGTAGATTCAGGTTCTCAGCATCCAGATCACGCCTCCATTTCAGCAGAATCAGTGGTGAGTCCTCATTCTCCGAGGATAATAGTCATGAGTCTCTTTTCAGTATTATTTTTAGTCCTTTAGTTTCAGTTTTGCTAGATTTAGCTGGGGCATGTCCCAACATTTCTAGTCACTTAGAGGCTATTTTCAGACATAGTTAGATTCAACTTAGTATTGAGTTAATATCATCTTTGTATTAAACTCATCAGTTATCATTTATCTCAGTTATAGCATATGGGTATTCCCCATCTTTTCATTTTTATTTATGATTTAGCTTTCGCATCAGTTTATTATCTTTAGTATGCTCATGATCAAGCCATCAGGGTTAGCTTGGGATCACTTGTGGTCCTAGGTCCTGTGTCAGCGTCTCAGGGATAGTCTCGGGGCGTGACAATAGACATACATCACTATCATATATATTAATTTTAACTCTACTTTCAAACAATTACATATATTACCACTTTTAATATTTTATACCATATATTATTGAAAGATACAATTAGATACTCACTTCTCTTAAAATTAGGATTAATGAATTATCTTTCCATTTAAATTTCACAATTAACATTTTAATAACAATCAAATATGTTCTCCCTCATCAACTTTCCCCAATCTTCAACCCTATCAGTATCTCTCCCTCCACTAATTAACGAGTAGTCAACCATTTATTTCTAACAATCAAGTATAGTTCATATATTTACTGCAAAGAGGATGACTTTAATGACAATTTATGTTATGTTCTAGTTGTTTGTTTGTATTTGTTTGTATTACCTTGCTCCATCAAATAACCCTGGTATGAATTTGCTTAATGTCACTTTTGATGGTACTGAATATGGCAATGGCGGATAGGTGTTTTGATCTCTCTCTCTCAGCTAAGCATAAGCTAGGTTTTTATCACTGGAGGTTGTACATTAATCTAGATTCATCCTTGCTTGATCATTGGAGAAGATGATATGGTGATTGTGTGACTTCTAAACTCTCTCAGCAGAGACATCTCTGAGAGTGTGATTTACATTCAAACTGCGAAAGATTAGTGGACTGAGCTTGAGGAACACTATGGACAAACAAATATTGCTAAGGTGTTTCAACTGCAATGAGATATCAACAATATTAGTCAAGATACTTCAGATAGTGCAGTTAATTTGACTAAACTTAAGAGAATTTCTCAATACCTTTATGATTTATAGTTGTGATTGTGATTGCGGAGCAAAAACACACAATGTTAATATGAATGAGGATCAACAACTTATTCAATTTTTAATGGTTCTCAGTGATGTCTACACTGGTATTCGAGGTAACATTCTTATGATGAAACAACTTCATTGGACTACACATGTTGTCACGACCTAGACCGTCGTGATTGACACCCACACTAACCCTTCAGTGGGAGAACCATTACTACAACCCAAACTAACAACTCAACTAAAATACTAAGGCATTTAAATATACGAAAGCAGGTTTAAATGCTAAGGAAAAGAAATAGGGAGTTCCCATAAACTCCAAACAAAAGTCTAACAACCAAAACAATGCGGAATAATACCTAGAACCTGAAAGTCAATCTACCAAAACATCTAAGGCTCAATCAAAAGTCTAAACAAGAAGGGGTACAACCCCATACTAAACATAAGAAATCTAAGGAGCTAGTCTAAGTCCGAAAATGCGGACATAAACAGAAAGAGAACTCATGACAGCCCGGAAGAACTGACTCACCCTTGAATTCGAACGATTATTGATCTTCTAAATGAGGTCTATCAATAGCCGCTTGAAGATGCCCTGTACTCAACAAAGAAAGAGCAAGTGCATTATCAGTACACAATCACCATGTACTGGTAGGATCACACAGCTATCTCACCAAGTGCAACATACATAAGCCATTACAACATAACAATAACATGCATACACCGAACATATACAATATCAATATCATTTTTGAACAATGTGCAATTTCACAATTCTCAAGATATACAATTATATCAAGTCAATGGTCCTCTCATGTAGCCTACACCCAAACTGTTAGTGTACCGGTACGTGGTACTCGTTCCAAGTTAGCGTGTTGGATCGTGACACCCATTCCAATATTTATGCCGGTACGTGGCAATCAATCCAGTTAGTATGTTGGAACGCAACACATGATCCATTCAACAAGCCACAATCACAATCACAAGTATATTATCAAAATCATACAATCAAGTCATGATTCATGACAACCATCATTTATCTATCCTCATTTACAATTAGTGTGATCTATAATACAACATTTGTATACATACATGTATTATAATGAAGCAAGAACAAACATACATCACACAACATGAAATCACAACCATCACCTACCTCAAACAAAGCTTGAATCCCCTAAGAAACTCGATCCTTCCCTTTTCGGATTCTTTCCGCTTGTTCTTGGTCTACAAACAATCATAATAACACGAGAATCAATAAACAATGTCTAATTACACAGATTAAAGTCAACACTATCAACCCTAGATCAAACCCATGATCCCAATATCCAAAATTAGGGCTTTTCCCACCATCCAAACAGTTTCAAAACCCTTCCCCAACAATAATTACCCACGAAACTAAGTTCTACGGATCAAAAAATGGATTCGGAGAGTGAAAACCTTACCTTTAGCCTCAATAATGGTGAAAAACGGTCAAGAACTCGCTTGGGGTCGTCTCCTAGCTCTCAAAGTCGAAAAGTGCAGAATAAAACGTTTTTGGGGTTTATTTTCGACTTAAATCGTGATTGTCCCTCCACAGCGATCCTCACCCCGCTACAGCGGGTCCGCCTTGGCGGCACAAAATTCCGCCATAGCGGCTTACACGGAACAGAGAGCTAAATAAAGAATTTCCAAACCCCCATTTCACAACACACCTTCATCCCATGTCACTCAGAAACTACCCTTTCATGCTAAGATCAATTTTGGGAGTTCTATTCGCCCGAATTCAATTCCGTAAAGTCATACGAGTTTCTTAACATCTTAGCTATCTATTCATATGATCGAAGTCATAATTAGATCTCCCAATTGTTACCAAATTTCTCTAGACCTCATTGACTCCGATTTCGTTCAAATCTGGATTAGGTTGGAAAATTTCAAGTTATTACGAAAAAAATTTCCGGCCCAAATTTTTTCCCCAATGGCATTTCTATAACTACGGAAGCCGATCTTTACATGTGCCTATTCTAATGTTCTCCATGAAGAATCACAAAGGGAGGTACATGCTCAACATACTCTTGGTATTGAATCTTTTTCTTTTTGCAGTACTGAACAATGTTCAATGAATCTAGTCAAAAAAGGAAATACAGGAATGTTGCTCAAAACATTAAGACTGCTGCTAGGAAATTCGAGCAATTTTGTAAGTATTGCAAAAAACCAGGTCATGTTAAGGAAGAATGCTATAAATTGGTGGGCTATCCTGGTTATTATAAGTTTATAAGATTAGGAAGCTAATCTATCAACAGTGCTATTGGAGAGTACGATAACACTATAGGGCTTGATGCTCATGCAGTTTTTAATCTCAATTCTGGACAAGATTTCTCTGAGACACAGTGTGACCAATTGATTCAAATGTTCCAACCTGTTCAAGAAGGAATTGGAGCATCAACTCCTAATGTCACTGCCAGTGCAAATCTGGCCAGTATGCAGTACTCTTATATTATTTTTACCTCTTTTTATTCTAAGAACTGTTTTTGTAGCCGTGTTAATGGAATTCATAGTCTCTATATATACATAAAATATTAAGGAGATTCGATTGAACACCCTCCCTACGCCCTAGATCCACCCTGCTCCTACGACACTCATCATTTTGTTAATACAACAAAAGTCAAAACTATCCAAATGCTTTCTGTTAGCATGAAAATGTTTTTTTTTTCTACAAAAGATTGTGAAAAGTAATATATCATCTATCCTAATTTATATGAAACATTCTCATTTTAGTCTGTTGAAATAGGAATGCAACTTTTTAATATTTTAAAATAATTTTGATTTTAAATTCCCATTTACCTTTAATGCGGTGATTTATAATCATAAATATCTAAAATAATTTTCAAACATAAATTTCAAAATTCTTTACATATTCCTTTAAACTCCAATACACCATAAATTGGGAAGGAGGGAATGATAAACTCCAAAGCTAGTTTTAAATGTACTCCTTCCGTCTAATAAACACCTAAAAATAAACAAAACTAACAACTTCAAGAGGTACTGATACCTCTAACCTCATAATAAAAAAGAGTTGGTAGTCTTCGAGAAAACTATGTTAGAGGTATAATTAATTGATTTTTGTCTTGATTTTGAAATGAATATGAAGTATAAATATATTTATATAAACGATGTCACATTGTCTTTCTAAATTTTTGTCCGTCAATAGCCTAGCCAATGCGTGAGAACCACAAATAATACTTTTTTAAATATGGTCCCTTAGCTTGAATTATTATACAAAACAAAATTAAACAATAAGTCAAGACCCATCAAACATCAATAAAGTGATATAAGTTATTAACCAATAAATAATGGGGCCAACAACCCTACTGAGTGTCCAAACTCCCCATGTTTTAAATGTCCAATGCTTGTTGGAAAGTGAATGGTGTGAAACTTGATGGTCCCTCCTCCCTTAAAAGTTGGGGTCCAATGCTTGTTGGAAAGTGAATGATGTGAAACTTGATGGTGGGAATGAGATTTCCATAAAGTAGTATTTGATCAATACATAATTGTATTTGACTAATTTGTGTAAACTCATAAAAAATTATAAGTAGTAATGTTCGTTTACTATTAAAATACTTTTATAAGAAAAAATTATTTAAATATTTATTAGAGATAAATATCAAAAACACGCCTAAACTATTTTTTTTTAAATTTCATATCTAAACTATTGGGAGTGTGAGTTTCATATCTAAACTATCACTTTTAAATTTGAAAAACGCACCTCAGTGTGGTGTGTGTAATACACTCTCTCTATTATTTGCAAAAATCTTGACACATGACATTCCACACAGATAAAATATTTCATCTTGACAAAAAATAAATAATAAACTATTAGTATTAATTAAAAATTAAATATTAAAGTATTATTATCCCAAAAAAATTTATAAAGTAATTTTTTTTTTTAAATTAAATTATTTTCTTACCACACTCTCCCCGCCCCGCGCGGACAATCCCCTGCCCTTTATTTTTTTTAAATTTCTTTTATAAAATATTTTTAAAAAAAAATCATACTTCAGCCCCCCCCACCCACCCACCCACTCATTCCCCCCAAAAAAATAAAATTCTACCCCACCTTATCTAATTCTCCGCTCCTAATTTTTTAATTTTTTTTACATTTTTCTCGTTAGATATTTACATATATTTTTAGGAATATTTTTTCTACCGGTGTACCAAATATAACATAACATAAATAAAAAATTTATTTTTTAAGAAAAGTCTTGCGGCAAATAAAAAAAATACTTTCCTAAAAATGTATGTATATATCTAACACAAAACGAGAAAAAAATTGAAAACAGAGGGATAGATGAAGTAGGGTAGAATTTTTTTTCAAATAAAATAAAATAATATATATGTATATTTGAAAGGGGGGGGGGGGAGGGGAGATGAAAGAAAAAAATTAAATACTTTTATAAAAGAAATTTAAACAAAAAAAAAAACAAGAAAATGGGGGGTGGGGGGGGCTACGGTGAAGAGGAAATGATGGAGTGGTTACGAAAAATATTTTACATTTTATTTTTAAAAAAATATTATTATTTTTGGGATAATAATTCTTTAATCTTTTAATTCAAAACCTCTAATTAAAAGTAATACAACCTTTTTTTTCTCTCTTGAGGTGCACGATAGCATGACTTGCTAACGTGAACCACTGGCTGGAATGGCAAGAGGGAGGAAGAAGAAGGACACAACAAAGCAGGTGGTGACACCGGCAAGAATGGAGGCTACAGATCTAGGAAATTTACAGGAAAAAGAGTTGACCAGGGGAGGGATTCAATGGAACAGTGACCGTCTCTACTATCAAGGGGAGCAACACCAAATAGTAAGGAAGTAGACAAGCCTGAAGGTAATGTGGGGAGTGAAATTCCTGGTGAAATTAGTGGGAAATTACCAGGAGTGATACAAGGAAATGAGATAGGAGGTGATACACAGAGGAAATTAGACATGAATGTTGAACCAGCTAAGAAGTGTTGGGTTCTGAAGGGTGATTAGAGCGTCATGCGGAAGCTTGCAATTTGCAAATCATATAGTTGATAAATCAGATAACAAAAAGTTTATACTAAAAATCAAAATATTATTATATCAAAACTAATATAAAGAAAAACATTGAAACTTTAGAGAGAATAAATCTCCTCATAAACAAGACCCTTAAACGACTATATTGTGGATGTTATTGTTATTGTGTTAGAAGAAACAAATCTATATTTATAGAATCCTAAAATCTTTTCTTACTAGAAAAGGAGTCCTAAAAGGAGAGAATAAACCAAATATGAAATAATATTATATTTTCCTTTCAAGAAAGTAAAAACATTTATGGTAATATTTTGTCTTTTCTTTAAGAAAAAATAAATTTTAAATTATGGTAAGAAAATCAAGGCAAAAGACTAACAAATCTCCCTTTTTGGCTGGATTTTCTTGACAAAGCTTAATCTGTTTTCTTCATTGCATGATAATCTTGTTCTTCACAAAATCTTCATCACCGTTGCTTGTCATGGTTAAAAATAAAGTTTAAAATATATGGGTTAAAAATATTTTATTTTTATTTTTAAAAATTGCAGCAACAGGAATGTTAAAAATATGGTTGAAACTTCTTTTCCACATGTAGCTTGACAAAAAAATCTTCATTATCATCAAATTGATTATAAATTGATTTGAAACCATCTTGAGCCTGTCTTCAACCTCGTTGAACCATAGGACCATAGGACCATGGGATTGTTAGATCATGTGCTCTGATACCACTTGTTGGATTCTGAAGGATGATTAGGGCGTCATGCGGAAGCTTGCTATTTGCAAATCATATAGTTGATAAATTAGATAACAAAAAGCTTATACTAAAAATCAAAATATTATTATATCAAAACTAATATAAAGAAAAACATTGAAACTTTAGAGAGAATAAATCTCCCCATAAACAAGACTCTTAAACGACTACATTGTGGATGTTATTGTTATTGTGTTAGAAGAAACAAACTTATATTTATAGATTCCTTTCAAGAAAGTAAAAATATTTATAGTAATATTTTGTCTTTTCTTTAAGGAAAATTAAATTTTAAATTATGGTAAAAAAATCAGAACAAAACCCTAACAAGAAGTGGGTGAATTTTTTCAGCTCAACTAGGATGTCAGCTAAAGGAATGAGCCTGAGCTACGTTAATCCAGTAATGAGGAATGGAGAACAGGTCATTGAATTGAAGAAATAAGAAGTAGATAAAGCAACAGCAGAATGGAAGCAAGCTCTTATCCTCTATATGGTAGGGGATTCACCAACAGTTGCTGCAATTGAGAGGTATATTGCACTGCAGGTGAATACAATTAGTAGACCTGAAGTGTATTACCATAATGATGGCTACTTCTTAGTTAGGTTTTCTAGCTTAGATGACAGGAATGAAGTGTTGTATTCTGGCCCTCATATGCTTAATAATAAACCCATTATAGTTAAAGTTTGGAGTGCTGATTTTAACTTCAATAAGGAGGTGTTGCAGAGAGTGCCAATTTAGGTGAAATACCCCAACCTGCCATTGAACTGCTGGAGTATGGATTCACCAAGTAGAATTAGTAGTGGGCTAGGGGTTCCATTATATGCTGATGAATGCACTACTATGGTTGAGAGGATTTCTTTTGCAAGAGTGCTAGTCGAAATAGATGTAGCAAGGGAATTGCCAAAGAAACTCAAGGTGGAAGATCCAAATTGGAGAGGTTTTGAACAAGAGGTGAAGTATGAATGGATTCCAGAATATTGTCCTAAATGTATGCAAGTGGACACAAATGTACTACAAAAGAGGGTCCTCGATATAAAGTAGCTCCTAAGCTGGTCAATAAATGGGTTCAGAAGCAAGATACTACTAATGGGGCAGTAGTCCCACAAGTAATAAATGGAGGAAAAGATAAGGGGAAGGAACAAGCAAGTGAGGAGGCAGCAACATGGCAACAAGTATCTCCAAGAATAATAGCTAGAGGAAGCTCAGATACACAGACAAATGCACTAGAGATGAGGATGACAAATGGCTTTAGAGCATTAGTAAGCATGGAACAGGGTTCAACAAGTGTAACAGAGGGTAATGCTGGTGGAGGAGAAGGGTCTGGAGGAAGGTTAATAGAAATGGTTACATGAAGCTGGTCACATGGAACAAAAGGGGAATAAATAAACTTCACAAACAAAAGGAACTCAAATTGTTTATGAAGGAGAATAACGTTGGAGTTATGGCAATTTTAGAACATAAAGTAAAGGAACACTTAGCAGCAAAGATCACATAAAAAATAGCACAAGGATGGAAATGGGAAGCAAATTATGAATATACTGATAAGGGTAGAATATGGCTAATGTGGGATCCTCAGGTGATTGATTGTTTAATTCTGAGTAAGTCAGACCAATATATACAAAGCAGGGTGGCAGTGCAAAGGAATAACATGATGTTTTGTCTGGTGGTGGTTTATGGATTACATACTATTCATGATAGATTACAATTATGGGAATATTTGAAGCAAAAGGTAGTCAATACACAAGAACCCTTGATCTGTATGGGTGATTTCAATGCAGTGTTAACGGGTGCTGATAGAATTAATGGCAATCTAGTTCAGGAGATGGAAATTAAAGACTTTAATGAGTTTATGATTTATGCTGGTATGACAGAATTGAAGGCAATAGGAATAGAGTATACCTGGTCAAATGGATGCATATGCAGTAAAATTGATAGAGCAATAGTGAATGCAGAATGGATGTTGAATATGAACCAAGTAGAGATTAGTGTTATGCAACCAGGAACATCTGATCATTCTCCATTGAGTCTGGAGTTAGATAGTAATATGAGAGGTAATCACAAGGCTTTCAAATTTTTCAATTGTATTGCTGCTCATCCAGATTTCTTATCAAAGGTGAAGGAAGCATGGAGAGATGGACATATAAGGGATCTGAAAGAAGTATGATTTAAGCTCAAGAAAGTGAAAGCAAACCTTAAGCAACTTAATAGCAGAGAATTTATAGGAGTGATAAATACTGTAAAGGACATTAGGGGAAAATTGCAGCATATACAAGAGATAACGAGGGATCCATCTGCAGTAGCTCAATATAGACAACATGAAAAGGAACTACAAATCCAATTAGAGAAATGGAGCATGATTGAAGAAAGTGCAATGCAGCAGAAATACAGAATTCAGTGGTTGAGGTTAGGTGATGCAAATATTGCTTACTTATATGAAGAATAGGGTGGCTCAAAACACAATCACAAGACTCATGACTTCAGATGGTAATACAGCCCAGACACAGGAAGAAATTGAGCTGGAAGTGAGTACATTCTATAAAAATTTGCTTGGTAAGGCTGCCCAGATGTTGCCTAGTGTGAATGCTCAGACTATGAAGAATGGTAAGGCCCTTAATAGAGAACAACAATTATTATTAGCAGCTAGAGTAACAAGAGAAGAGGTGGAATTTGCACTCAAAAGTATACATGATATGAAGGCCCCGGGAATTGATGGTTTCAATGCTTTCTTCTTTAAGAGGGCTTGGACAGTGGTCGGAGAGAACATCATGAATGCAGTTTTAAAGTTTTTTGACACAGGATACATGTACAAGCCTATTAACTGTACAGTCGTGACTCTTATTCCCAAGATTGCCAATCCAACTAAAATTGGTGAGTATAGACCTATTTCATGTTGCACAACATTGTACAAGATCATTTCAAAAGTGATTACTATAAGGTTGCAGAAGGTGATGAGTTCTTTAGTTGATCCTAATCAATCAGCTTTTGTGCCGGGGAGAGCTATAAATGACAATATTATTCTTAGCCATGAGCTAGTGAAAGGGTATAATAGGAAAGGTATTTCCAAGAGATGCATGATAAAAGTTGATATGAAGAAAGCCTATGCCTCAATTGAATGGAGTTTTCTGGAGCAAATATTATATGAACTGAAGTTTCCAGCTAAAGTGATCAAGTGGATAACGCAATGTGTCACCACAGTATCCTATTCATTTCAGGTTAATGGAAGAACAACAAAACCATTTAAAGCTCAGAGAGGGGCTAGACAAGGGGACCCCATGTCCCCTTTTCTATTTGTACTGGCTATGGATTATCTCACCAGGAACTTAACAAGTCTACATACAAATCCCGAGTTCCATTTCCATCCAAGGTGTAAGAAACAGAGAATTATTCAGTTGAGTTTTACAGATGATTTACTGATGTTCTGTAGGGGTGATATCAAGTCTGTTAGAAGCTTATATAAGTGCTTTATGGTTTTTTCCAATGCATCAGGGCTGGTGACAAATGTGGACAAAAGTTGTGTTTATTTTGGAGGGATAAAACAGAATGTGCAAGAGCAAATACTACAGGAACACCAATTTGTGAAAGGAGAGCTCCCATTCAGGTGCTTGGGAGTCCCCTTGAGTACAAAGAGAGTGTCTATTGTTCAATGTAAACCCCTTATTAACAAAATGATGAATAGAGTCACTTGTTGGACAAATAAATTCCTCTCATATACTGGCAGAGCTCAATTGGTGAAGAGTGTCTTGTTTTCTATACAAACCTTTTGGGCACAAATCTTTGCACTTCCTAAGAAGATCCTACATGCTATTGAGAGTATGTGTAGAAAGTTTTTGTGGACAGGTAGTGTGGAGGCATCAAAGAAAGCATTAATATCCTGGGAAAAGCTATGTTGGCCCAAAGCAAGTGGAGGTTTGAATTTCCTGGATGTGTTTATCTGGAATAATGCAGCTATTGGGAAGTTACTATGGAATCTCTATAAGAAAAAGGACAAATTATGGGTGGAATGGATACATAGTTACTATGAACAAAGAGGAATTTGGGGCATCCAAGCAAATCAAGCTTCATGGCTGGTACAAAGAATTCTTAAAGCTCATAAACATCTTCAAGTTGCTGGCTACAATGAGCATAGTTTAAATCAAATGGAACAGTACTCTGTTAAGAAGGTTTATGAAAAGATCAGAGGAGATAGGGAGAAAGTGGAGTGGAGAAAGTTGATATGGTCCAACTAAGGTGTACCAAAGTGGTTGTTCATACTGTATTTAGCTCTAAATAGGAGGTTGTCAACTAAAGATAGAATGGCAAAATGGGGAGTAACATCTAATTTGACATGTCCCTTATGTCAAGTGGAGGATGAGGATATCGATCACCTCTTTTTTGCATGCATGTTCACTGATATGGAAGAAGCTGCTAGCTTGGCAAGGAATACGACGTACAGGAGGGAAATGGCATGAAGAAATACAATGGGCAACAACACATATGAAGAACAACACCAGCAAAGCCAAGGTGTATAGGATGGTTCTGGCAGGGACCATCTATCATGTGCGGATAGAGCGCAACAACAGAATCTTTCAGTCCAAACAGAGAAATGAGGAGTTCATGATTAGACACATCATTTCATTAGAGATATACATGGAAGAAGATCCCATTATAGGAAGATAGGCAGCAGACTTCGAGAACCCAATGTGTACCCTTAGGATAGAAGCTGTGAGAGAAGGCTGATAGATAAAGTGTGATGTTTCAGCAAGTCTTGGAGCATGTATGTCCAAGTCTGCTGTTTTTTTTCCTCCAGTTCTGTAACGTTCACTTTGGTAAATAAAATTTTTAATTACCAAAAAATTCTTTAATCTTTAATTTTAACTAATACTAATAATTTGTTTAATATTTGCCAATGTGAAATCTTTTATTTAGGAGTGTGATGTGATAATTTTTTTTTAAATAAAAGAGAGAGTGTAGTACTCGCATCATGAAGAGAGTGTAATACAAGAGAGAGATTGTTTCTCAAACTAAAAAGTGATAGTTTAGGTGTAAAACTAACACTCTCAATAGTTTAAGTATGAAACTACAAAAAGGATAATTTAGATGTGTTTTTGACACTTATCTCTGTTATTATGATAGTTCTCAACTTCTTGTACATGACTGGCTATTGCTTGAATTTAATTGGGTAATTTACATAACTAATATATTATATAACATTATTCACGAATTATAACATATATATTACTCTTATACATATTAGCGTTACTTTCTTTTTATCACAAATAGCATCAACCTAAAGGGAACTAGCTGCTAGTTACTAGCAGTCCGCAAGTGCGCATATCTTAGTAGTCTGCATTATCTTAACACAAGCCCAATGTATTTATTTGAATATTCAAAATGTATTACATGATACATTAAAAATAATATTAACAGATCTTTAAAATAATTTGCCAATTCATTTTTAAAATATAGCAATACATTTTTAACATATCTTAAAAATAATAATTCTAATTATATTAAAATAATATTTGAAATTTGGATATAATACAACATCACTAATAAGAGAAAAAAATACACACAATTGTAATACATTTTGAATCCAATATTTTCCTATATATAGGATATTATAGACACATTTCAATACACGTAGTGAATATATAACTAAAACATTTTTAATACAAACATTTCGATACTACTTAAATTAGTGTACATTTTAAAAATGTATTATATTTGTTCTGGAATAATAACTATCGAATTTATAGTAATGTATAATATCAAATTCGAATTGTATTATAACTATTGTTTATATTTATACAATTTTAATACAGATTTTTCAGAGCTTCACCTCTTCTTTTCGGTAAATCACTACCACCAGACCATCGATTGGTCATATTTGATTGATACAACTTTAATACAATTTTTCTGAACTTCACCTAATATATAACTAAAACATTTTAAATACAAATATATTATAAGTATTATATGTGAATTTTAAAATGATACTAAATCAGGTATGTGTTAAAAAGGTTTGTGCATTAGAACTTAGGTCTTATGAATATGTTGCATTAAAACTGTATTAAATCAGCTATGTGTTAAAAGGTTTGTGCATAGAATTTTGTGTTAAGCCACAAGATGAATGAAAAATGCATTAGGGATATTTGTAGTATTAAATCGGTATTAAATCAGCTGTGTTAAAAAAGTTTGTGCATTAAAACTTAGGTCTTATGGATATTTTTTTAATAAAAAGGTATTAAATCAGCTATGTGTTAAAAATTTTGTGCATTAGAACTTAGGTCTTATGAATATTTTGTATTAAAAAGGTACTAAATCGGCTATATGTTAAAAATGGTTTGTGCATTAGAACTTAGGTCTTATGAATACTATGTAATGAACTCATATTGTATTCAAATGGATAATTGGAATTACATGTCCGCACTAATTTACAATATTCCTAACTTTACATAAAATGACAAACAACTTTTTTACATATTTCTTTTTCTTCCACTATCTTTTTCTTCCATTATCTTCATGCTTTTATCTTCTTGCCATTATCTTGTCAAGGTATCTTTTATTCCAAGTTGACAGCTGGAATGATATTGTCTTCTCCGTAGCATTTTGAACAGTTGTGGTCTGGATTTTTGTGTCCTATAGTTTTGCAATAATTTTCCATTAGCTCTGTTGAGATAAAGTTTTGCCTTATAGCTCTTGTCGTCGATTTTTTTGTTCCGGGTTTTAGTAGGCTTAATACCCTTTGTCTTATTTCCTCCATATCTCGCTAGTCTTGTTTCTCTACAATTTGAATATATCATTGTTTGCTCCGGCGTAGTAGCTCCATATTGTATTTTCGTTTAAATAATTTGTTGCTAGTTCGTTTAATATTGTGGCTAGGCCAATAACTCTTTTTCTTGCATAAAATTTGGTATCTCAATCTTTTGAATTTCGTCTTGTTTTTCTATCTTGTCGGGGATGATCATTTCCCTTGTCAATCCTATTTTTATTACTTGTATAATTGGTTTGATTTCGTTATATAATATCTCGGCCGGTGCTGAATAGAATTTTATATAAAATAATATCCCTTTGGTAATTCGTTTATAGTGCATAAATGCCTTGTGTAATTCTGGAATTGTAGCTATCTCGTCTCCTGTTGCTGTATATACTGTGTTTAGCAATCCATAATGGTAACAAGTACCTACTAGATTGGAGTTTGTGCCGGGTTGTGCTATTAATTTGTTGTATCCTTGTAGATGTTGTGTAATATAATCTTCATGAGGGTTTTTTGTATTGGTAGATCTGGGGTTTTGGTTTAAAAAGGTTTGGATTTTATGGATATTCTCTATATATGCTCGGGTTATACGGTTGGATGCTTGTTTATCTTTGTCCTAGGCTTTCTTTGTATGTATTGACCTGAGGGGGTATAAATATATCTTTTTGGATTTTTGGTGTAAATGGTTTATCAAATAATTTGGTCATATTTGTATTGATATATCTCGTTTTGGTTTCCTCTTTTGCTGCAGAGGTACTAGCTGTTCCTGTAGCTGCATTTAACGCACTGTTAGTTTGGGTTTTTCGGTGTTTCCCATCGACACCTTCTAGCTTTGAAATTTTTGAGTCGTCCGATGGACTTAGCTCCGCATGTTTCTTGTCATGCTGCTGACTTTTTATATGTTGTAGCTCTTTTTCCATTGTATCTAGCTTTGTATGAAACAATGTCATTGTATTCAATATTTTCTCAATCGTATTTTCATTGTCTAGATCCGTTTGAGTAACTTTGTCTTGATATGTAATCTGCAATAACATTTTTGTCAGTACTTATCACTTCTATCGTAAATGTGAAATTTTGTATATTCAATACTAGTCTTCGTATTTCTTTAGTTGTTACTGAATCTTGTATTTTCCTTGTAATCCACCATTTCACCTGCGTATTATTTGTTCTTACAATAAACTTGTTATAGACAATATATGGTTCAAAAGCTAACAAACATTTGTATAAAGCATATAGTTCTTTTCTATTTATCTCCCATTTTATTTCGGGATTTGTAAATGTTCCGGAGTAATATCTACAATGGTGTTCTATTTTTTCTTTTTCGTATTTATATTTTAATACTCCTCCATAGCTTATTTCGCTGGCATCTGATTCTACTATGTATATGAATTTTTTATTTTCGTCTCGGAAAGTATAATTTTGGTAGTTTTTGCATAATAGTTTTATTTTTCGTATTTGTGCTTGGTCTTTTTGGTCAAAATAATATTCTACATCCTTTTTTAATTTTTTATGTAATGGTTTAAGATTTTCGGCTAAGTTAGGTATGTATTCTCGTACCTGGTTTACTAATCCTAAAAATGATTGTAATTTCTTTTTTGTGTCTATATTTTCTTCAAAATTTATTATTCTTTGTACTATATGGTTTTGCATTTTTATACCATTTTTATCTATTTGTATTCCTAAAAATTCTATTTGATTTTTTATTATTTCTGCTTTTTTCTTGCTTAAACTTATTCCTGAAGATGTTATGATATGAATAAATTTTTCTAATAGTCTTATATGTTCTTCTTCTGTTCGTGAATATAATAATATATCATCTATGTAGACGATGCAATTTTCTAGTTGGTTAAAATAATTATCCATAAAATGTTGGTATCTACCTGGTGCATTTTTATATCCAAAAGGTAATACGTTCCATTCATAAAATCCTTGAGGTACTGTAAAGGCTTGTTAATTTTTTAGATTCTTCTTCTAACTTGAGATGGTAAAATCCTGATTTACAATCAAATTTACTAAAATAATTATAACCTTGTATTTGTCTTACTTTCAATACCTTATTTGGTATGGGGTAATTATATGTTTTTGTTTTTGCATTTAAATTTCGTAGTCAATAACCATACGGCTTTTCCCTCGTTTTTGTTCTTTGTGTTTATTTACTATGAATGCTGGACTTGTATGTTTACTATTACTTTCTTGAATATATTTATTTTCTAATAATTCATTTATATGCATTCTAAATTCTTTTAAATCATCAAAATTGTATTTTAATGGTTTTTGGGTTATTATGCTATTTTCATCAATTAGTTCAATTTTTACCTTTGTTTTATGTTTTTCCCATCCTTTTAAGGGATCTTCACTATATAATAGTCCTAATTTTTCTTGGATTATTTTTATCTTGTCTATAGAAAATATTATCAATTCTATATTATGAGTACTTTCTTTGATATTTTCTAATTTTTGGGTTATTTTCTCACAAAGGGATATAAACTAATATGGTAGGCTATATGTCATCAGGAAAATCTGAAGTAGGATAAATATTCAAATATATGACATTTATTCACTAAATAATAATTTGGTGGGGAAAATCAGATTTTTAATGAGATGATCACCATTACAAAGAGATATTCAGGCTCACTTATGGATTATTGAAGCGGCAAATGAAATATTCTTTTCTTGAAGTGTGGACGAATGAGAAAATCAATAGAAAAATGGCGTTCGATAATATGATATAGGAAACAAACTATTCCAATTTACAGAAATCTTTTGAAATGCTAACTCACTTTACTATTCTCTCTTTTTATCTTTAGTATTTGGCTACTTATTAAAGAAGTAAGGTGCCTCCCTTTCATCTAATTTTTCATCCAGGAAGTGACAAAAGGGAGGAAAGATCCTTTGCTTATTTTTAAGGCACTTCGTGCTGCAGCAGTTTAGCAGCAAACTAACGTGTCAATACCTGAAATTTATTTGTTGATTTTCTTATCTCGGTTTCTCTAAGATACTCTACTTCACTAGACCACTTTTTTCTAGGAATTAAGATCTTAATGGATAAGTGTACCAAGAAAAATTAAAACAAGATAAAGTAGTGCTTACTGCTTCCTTCAGTATGTCGAATGCTATAAGTACAAAACTATTCTCATCAGAGTCACAGAGCATATAGTATCTGTAGAATAAGAGTACACATTGAGAAATAAATATTTAAGCATAAAGTAGGGCTGCACAAACAAGTAACTTTCACTTGTAAAGGAAATGCTGAAAATGATCAACTCGTGTGTTAGGGCCTTCAGTTAAGAAAATGAAGTAACTTACACTGGAGCTTTATACTCATATTTAACTAAGCACCAAATCTTTGCTATAAGCGCCATCCATTTGTTGCTCTGTTGTATGGAGGATTCACTGCCAGAAAGCACTCTATTACCTCAACTAATAGATAAATAGCTAAATCATATACCTCATTGTTTACAGTTCAATATCTAAGAAGAATGTAAAGCCTTACGATCAATATTAGCAAGTGATTCGATCAGGGCAGGAAAGTTTGTTTCCGTACTCTTTCCCTTACTCTTCCCTTTATTCTTGTCATTACGCTTACACTGAAAAGCAGGATCACATAATTTAAATGCATCTTTCACAAGCTCATTCATAATGTCTTAACAGCTTTAAAAGAAAAAAGCATTTAACAACTGAGAATCTTAAGACATTATATTTTAAAGACTACATAACTTTCTTGTTTCTTGAAAAAAATCAAGAAATGAAAAAAGAAGAAACAACTAAAATATTACCCCAGGCACCATTCAGTCAATACAGGAAGGTCTCAATTAACTTATTGAACAATTAAATTGGACTATTTAAGGACACAAGAATCAGTCAATACCTCATCTCCTTTTCTTTTAGATACTTCTAATGCTTAATGAGTACCTTTTGCAACTATTTGTAGTGGTAAGGTCTGCGTACACTCTACCCTCCCTAGACGCTACTTAGTGAGATTTCACTGAGCATGTTATTGTTGTTGTAGTAAGTGAAAAGGATTCAGAAAAAAATTCGCCGAGTAGGAGAAACTTAACCAAGGTTTCTGGGGTAGCCATAGTAGAGTTACCAACTTAATACAAATAGTGTTACTAACTTAGCAACCAACTAGAATATTTCTATCCGAACAACTCTTAATTCCACATAATCTTTTCTGCCTATCGTAGTTTCTTAGCCTCTACTTGTTTGGCTATATTCCAAGATTCACCCATGTCACGACCCGATTTCTCAAGTCATGATGACACCTACTATAACCCACCAGCAGGTAAGCCAACCCGTAACCCGGAACAACAAGTAATGGGTCTGAGGGTAGAAACTAAATAAGAGTAGGCAAATAACAATATAAACAGGCAGAAGCAAACCAAAACATATATACAAATAAAGATCTCTCCCAGAACCTGGAAGTCACTAGTACAGAGCTACTACAAAATTAGTACAAGTCCCACAAGTGGACAACAAATATTGGACTGTCTCGAAAGGTAAAAGGCAAGTCTATATATGCAGATGGAGACTGAAATAGTACAAAACGCCGTGTGCTCACTCCCGTCTCCAAATCAATCTGCTCCAAGCTCGATCAATGCTGGCTACTAGTGCCCAGACCTGCATCACGAAATAGATGCAGAGCGTAGCATGAGTACCAAAACAACAGGTACCCAGTAGACATCATAGACTGACTGAACTTAAAAAGTAAAGGCAATATGAAAAGAAGGAATAACACAAATCGAGGTCAAGAACAAAATCTAACTAACAAAGGAATGCACACAAGTGTACAAAGAGCTAACTAAAGTAATCTATAAGCTAAATACACCTAACTGGGCCCCCATAAGCCTAGAAGGTACACTCGTGCGCAAGTTAAATAAAAACCCAAATGGACCCCCAAAAGCCCGACGAGTACACAAAATAACTAAAACCAAAAAGAATTGCTTATAAGAACCCAAAAATGAAGAACATCGAACCAGAACCTCAACCCTAATTAGTAGAATCTGACAGTACGGAGGCCGGACCTCGAACTGGATGCTCACCAGAAGTACCCAAGTAACGAATCACAAGTATCAAGTATAAGAGGCCGGAACTCTAACCGGATGCTCTATATAAGTATTTGAGCAATAGAGGTCGGAACTCTAACCGGATGCTCTATATAAGTATCTGAGCAATAGAGGCCGGAACTCTAACCGGATGCTCTATAAAGGTGCCATGTAGCTGCTGAAAGAGTCCCAATCGATCTACTCTCATAAATGTCTGTGGATCGCTGTCCACACCTAGCCAATCAATGAAAGTCCTTGAAACCGAATCGAAAATCAAATTCAAATCGCGAAGCAGAACTAGTGTCGCCGACGTAACTCTTGAAGCTGTAACATCGGGGAAACAAGGATAACTATCATCGGAGCAAACATATCGCCTAGCTAAGGCCCAAACCATTAGGATCAAGTCTACTACACCAGTCTACAGGGATCTAAGTTGGCCGAGCGACGTCGGGACAAAACTAAGGCTTATCGGATTCGAATCATGTATTTCTAAGCCAAGCCCTAGTCAAACCTAAACTAAGGCCCAAATGCTTCAACAAATAGTAAATTAAGCATGTAAGCACTCCACATAGCGAGGAGGGTCAATTAATAACACAAAGCATGCTCACAGTTACCCGATAATTCACGAAATAGGCCGAAAACATGATTTCCAAACACCTATGCATGATTCAATCACTACCAACCCAAATCCCAACTAATCAACATGCATTCACACTCTCAAGCTCAATCTAAGAGAGAGAAACCGTAGCCTACCTATAAGCCGATCACACGCACTCCAAAATCACTTCTCCGGAGCTTTCCCTTTCCGAACGTCCTCGAAATGCTGCCCTGCCATAAAAAATAGAGTCATAATGTTATTACGGTCGTTTAGACACCAAAATCACAACAAATGGAGACGGACCAATTTTGGGGTCAAAACGGGAAAAGTGGGACCCGTGCTGGAAATTCCAAAATTAACCCCAAAAGTGGGTCCTAACCAGATCCCCAAGCTCATGTCCCAAAATGGGACACAATTCGGGGCTCGAGAACAACACAAAATCAACATGCAACTAAAATCCAAATTTTCTCAAAAATTAGAAATGGGACAGCAGTTGAATCAGTGTATTTACCAGAAATTGGAGGTCTACAGTGAAATACGACAACACCACGACGTTCTCCTTGAAAAACCACTCAAGATAGCCTAAAAAATCACTGAAATCGAATCTAGAAAGGCTGAGAAAACAAGTCTCAAAATCTTACAAAATAAAGCTCACAAAAGGGTTGTGGCAGCAGGTGTTTTACGAAAATTACCTCAAACGGGGACCCCAAATCACAATCCGAGCTCACCAACGCGTTGTCCTCGATAAATCTCACAACTTTACCTTTTGAATTGCCCAAATCGGTTGAGAGATGAGAGAGTTATGAGGGTTTAAGTTTTGGGAAATGTTGCTGAAAATCTGCATTATATAGCAGATTTTCTGCAATTTTTCCAACAACTAAAAAAGAAAAACTCCGACGGGGTGCTCCGATCTCGTTCGGAACCCCGTGCACGCAAACAAGATATGAAATCATACCAAATTCAACATTACGGACTCAACGGCGAATTCAAAATTTCCATACGAGATCATCTCGATAAAAAGTGGATCCCACTTCCAAATGTCATTTTAAGTCAAAAACTACAAAAGAGCTCCGAAAAATATCAAAAACCTCGAGACACAAAAGAAAGGTCAATCTAGACCAAACTTGACATTCTGGAGCTAACTGCGCTGACGGAATTTTCATCTGAGCGCATTTTTCAAGAATGTTGACCAAAGTCAACCTTAAGCCAAATTTCAAAGGCTGAAACATCTAATCGCACCGACTCACATTGAAAACCTCGAGAGTCATGCCAACCATGCTACTAGCCTAAAATAACCGTTCCGGAGCTGATGGAATCATCAGAATTGGATTTCGATGTCATCTTCTTGAACTTTTGATCGAAAATGTTCGTTCAAGGTTCATAAGCTCCAAAACACTAAAACTCACACCATAACCAAAGGAACGACCAGGTGACCGAACTATCAGTCCCAGCAAGTCATAAATGACTTGGGGTCACTATAGGAATGCTCTAACGACACACAGAATGCAAGACACTGAAATGACCAGGAGGGTCATTACAACCCATTAGCTGTGCCTCAAACCTACACATTAAGACAATTTTGAGAAATCATAGAAAAGCATGACTAAGTTTTGGTGTTTTTCCTGTCATACCATAAAACCCAATTTCATGTTTATATATGTCCCCCTCCTAGCTATCATTAGTACTTGTTACCTAAAGGTTGTTAGAGCATAACTTTGTAGATATTGACTGGTTATCTCAGAAGCTATCTTAAAGGACTACATCATCATACATTATGTTATAGCAGGAAACGAAAAGCTTTCCTTGGTAACTCTGACAATGAAATCAGTGTTTAAACAGGTCAGAGTTCCGTACTAGTGACAGGTATGTGTGAACACATCAAACCACTCCACTGTGACATGTTGGGAGTTGGACAGGTCAGATGAGCAATTGAAGAGAGTGTGACTCCTTGAATACCTCCTGTAAGTAGTTATCACTGACCTGCATTTGCATATATGCTGGAAACAATGAACCTTTGATCATACTTATTTCCCTTGATTCTAATGTCATCAACTAAGCCGTTCTTAATGCAATGGATTATAATATCACTTATGGATGCTTTATATAAAATAACCACAATGTCGTAATCTTACCTGAAGTAATCCTTCTAATTTGTCAAGAAGCTGGAGGAGCGTCAGTTTCATTTGATGTAAAGCATCACTAGCAGGATTCATTGATGCAGCATCTGAAAATCCAATTAGCGACATCTTGTAGTCCTCCAGATATCTATTCACCTGAGAAAACAAATATCAAATTTTCCCGACATGGCATTGAATTTTAGAAAGGGGGAAAGTGAAGTCTATATTTAAGATATCATTATATATGCAAACATAGAATTTGAAGATGAATAAGAGTGAGGTTTTTTAGAGACTATTGGTTCTTTCTTCACTAAGCATAAAACTTTCAAGCTTGCTGAAGCCAATTCTTTTAAATCAGACTGTTTTTCTAATTCGAAGTTGTACTTCTCTATACACTCTTGTTCTTCTAGATAGATTATTTCGTACCAAACACAATTCAACAAGTCACTGATATCTGCAGATCTTGTAATAGTCATTTACTGATCTTTTCGTACCAAACTCAATTCTCTTTATAAACACTTGTAATAGTCAGACAGGATGCTTAACTACCAGAAAGAGGTAACTAATTCAATGAGTTATTATCAGATTTTGCTTTTAGGTGCTACTTTCTTTTTCTCTGTAAAGTTGACAGTGCTTCCTTGTCATATTATATAACCTGTATCCTCATGTGTGTTTCAACTTTCAAGTACAACCTGTGTACATGTCCTATTTTATGAGAGAATTGTCACGCCCCGAGCCTACACCCTGGGCGGGACCGGCACCCAGAGACCATTTTTGGCCCTAAGCAAAACCTTGGCCTGACTTTCTTAACTCAACGGAAACCTAACCCAACAGAATAACTCAATGCAAATGCAAGGTTACAAAGCAACTTAACTTATAAAATCTGGCCACAAAGGCAACTCGAATATCAAAATAGAATATTTACATATATACATAGATGAGAGACTCAAAACTAACTGGCTAACTGTCTATGAAGCCTCTAAAATACTGAGATAGATGTTGGGACAGACCCCGCAACATTCTAATAAAACAAAACTAAGAACACAAAATAATTGAGTCCTCCGGAATGCAAGGAGCCTCACCACTGACTCTGGAGTGCTCAGCTGGATCAATGGCGACGGATGCGATCCACGGGTACTGCGTCTGCATCATAATAAGATGCAGGCCAACTGGCATCAGTACATGAAATGTACTAGTATGCGAGCTGGAAAGCTAAACCATAACTTAAGCTTGAAAGAAATACAAGAAAACACTTACCTTGGCCTTGTACAACTCAAGAATAACTGAACTCAATATATATAAGGCAATAAGACACATGCGATATATATAGCTTTTAAAACATTGTAAACAACTTAGTTCGTTAATGATTAAAGCAATAACAACTCAACTTTACTTAAATAAAAGTAATATAACTTTAGTGAGAGATTCTTTAACCGACAATCACCACTATGAGCTCTAGTGGTGATACAACATTTTACCTCACGTTGCCCAAGGACCATCCTATACCTTGCCGTGATACAGGAAGCTAACTTTTCCAAGTGGATCCACTAGCTTAACTTTACGTGATCATCTAAAAAGTATGACCCGTTAAATCCCATGTTGGCTACATGGTACTTATGGAGAGTTGAGTTAATATGAACTCGTGTCCCCAATTCGGTGCTCAAGACTACTCCCAAAAATACTTTAGCTCATAAGTGTTTTAA
The DNA here is from genome assembly GCA_029007595.1 of Solanum commersonii. Lineage (NCBI taxonomy): Eukaryota > Viridiplantae > Streptophyta > Magnoliopsida > Solanales > Solanaceae > Solanum > Solanum commersonii. The sequence continues at coordinate 298,232 of JAJTWQ010000051.1, forward strand.
ACACATCTTTCTTTAGTTTGAGATAATTACTCAAAATCTAGACCAAAGGCTCTCTTGGAATCGATGTTCCTTTCTTACTTAAATGTAAAAACATTTAGAAACTTCTTTTGGAAATACATAGTTCCCTAATAACTTTTGAGAAATGGACTCGACTTTATGCTCTTGACTTAACTTGAAACTTGAGACTCTTCACTTGGCTTGGAACTTTATACTCTTTACTTGACTTGAGACTTGAACCCTAAAAACGAAGTGAAAACGTTCAATAAAGGCTCTTGAACAACTTTGAAAACTTGTTTTAACTTACTTAACTTCTAAGCTTGGCTCTAACTTCACTTGACTTCTATCCTAACTTGGCTTGAATTGGACTATGGATTCAAGGTATATGATCACATGTTTATGGATGAGTTTGGGATGTTAAGATGTACCTTAGAGTATTGGAAACAACTATAAAACATAGGTACTTTACCAAGGAACATGTATGAAAAAAATGGGAAATGAAAGGTAAAGGAAAGGAGTGGCGTCCTTGGCACTCTAAGAGGCGCGGGGCGCCAGCGCTCAAACTTTAGAGGGGCCTGCTGGGTGTTCTGCCAGGCGCTCTGCCCCAAGGGGAAAGTTTAGCATCCCTTTTTGGGGTGCGCTAGCTGGTGCGACACCCCAGCCCTTTTCCCCCAAAAACCCAACTTTTTACCCCTTGTTTTTCCAACTCTAAACCCCTTAACTTCAAAGGTTCCAGCAGCAAACACTTAGAATCATAAAGACCCTTAACATACAATAGATTCAACTCAAAATCACAACCGGAAACATGTCCCAAATCAACAAGGAACTTCAACAACACAATCAACAACATCAACAACACAACCCAACAATTTTAACAATATAACCAATCTTTTCTCGAAAATAAAACGAGTTTGGCGTGTGGGGGAAAGGATCAACCCAACACTATGAACTCACATACCTAATAGGGATCACCCCCGACGATATCCACGACGATCTTTGACGGAAACTTGCTTGATCTCCTCTTTCTTCTCTTCTTCTCTTCTTCTCCTCTTCACTCAAAACCCTCACTCTCACTCTTTTAAAATGGGATAAACTGATCTAAAAATCAGTCCAACACTTAAATATAACCAAAAGAATTGATTAGGGAAAAGACCAAAATGCCCTTAAAATTTTCGGACGAATTTCCCTGCCACTGCCCAACTTCCAAAGGGCATAACTCATTCATACGAACTCGAAATAGAGAAAAATTGGTGGCGTTGGAAAGATCATTCCACGAGCTTTGTAAACATAACTGAAACTACACCTAAATCGTCCTGAGCTAAGATTTATGACTGTTAAAAGTTGGACAAAAACTCATTTTTTTCCATACTTAACCAAATTTCTAGATTTTTGAATTTCTTCCAAAAATAGTTAATTCCTATTCTAAGCCTCTTCATAGCTATTTCAAATTGTCGAATGTTACAATATCTCTCCCTTGGGAACATTCGTCCTCGAATGAGGTTACTCTTACAAGGCTAAGGGTGCAACATCAATTCAAACACCCAACAAGCAATCATGCAAATACAACAACAACAACATGCTTATTAAAATTTTAAAAAGCACTAAAAAGGAAATTAGTACCTTGATCTACAATTCCTCCAGATTCAAAGAGATATGGATATCTCTTCTTCATATCCTCTTCGGCTTTCCAAGTAGCTTCCTCAACAAATTGGTTCCTCCAAAGGACCTTGACTGATGCTACATTTTTCGTTCTCAACCTACGAACTTGACGGTCTAGAATCTGAACAGGAATCTCTTCATAAGATAAGCTATCTTTGATCCCAACACTTTCAGTCGGCAGGATCAATGAAGGATCGCCTATGCACTTCTTCAACATAGAGATATGAAATACCGAATGAACCGCTGCTAGCTCATGTGGTAACTCCAACTCATAAGCAACATTGCCAATTCTCTTGGCTATGCGGTAAGGTCCAATATACCGGGGACTAAGTTTTCCTTCTTACCAAACCTCATAACCCCTTTCATGGGTGAAACTTTCAAATATACCCAATCATCTACTTCAAACTCTAACGCCCTTCTCCTAACATCAGTATATGATTTCTGGCGACTCTGTGCCGTTTTCAACCTCTCTTGAATCACTTTCACCTTCTCCATAGTTTGGTGAACTAAATCTGGTCCAATCAACCTAGCTTCGCCAACTTCAAACCATCCAATAGGAGATCTATATCTTCTCCCATAAAGAGCTTCATAAGGAGCCATCTGGATGCTAGAGTGATAACTATTGTTGTAGGCAAACTCAATGAGAGGTAGGTGATCATCCCAATTACCTTTGAAATCGATCACACAAGCCCTCAACATATCTTCTAAAGTCTGAATAGTACGCTCTGCTTGCCCATCAGTCTGAGGATGAAAAGCAGTACTTAAGTTCACCTTCGAACCCAAGCCTTTCTGAAAAGATTTCCAGAACTGTGTAGTAAACTGTGCACCTCTATATAAAATAATGGAGTTTAGGACTCCATGAAGTCTCACTATCTTTTGAATATATAACTTGGCATAATCTTCTACTGAAAGGGTAGTCTTTACCGGTAGAAAATGAGCTGACTTTGTCATTCTGTCGACAATCACCCAAATAGAATCATGTTGTGTGCGAGACTTTGGCAACCCTGTGCTGAAATCCATATTGATCATCTCCCACTTCCATTCTGGAAGTTCTATCCTCTGAGCCAAACCACCGGGCCTTTGGTGCTCAACTTTCACTTGTTGGCAATTCGGACACTTAGCAACAAGCTCTGCAATGCCCTTCTTCATGCCATTTCACCAATAAACTTCTCGCAAGTCACGATACATCTTGGTGGAACCCGGATGAATGGAATATCTGGAGCTGTTAGTTTCCTGCATAATCCTCTTTTGGAGTCCATCTACCATAGGTACGCACAATCTACCTTGATATCTCAATACACCATCTCCCCTTGTTCAAAAGCTAATACTCTTTGCTTTGGAACATTTGCCTTCAACTCAAGCAAATTGGGATCTTGATCTTGTTTCTCTTTCACTTCTGACACTAGTGATGACTCGGCCCCGCTCGTCACCGCTATTCCTCCTTCTGCGAAATCTGTAAGTCTGACTCCCAGGCGTGCTAGTCTGTGCACTTCTTTTGGTAACTCTCTCTTCCCTTCTTCAACATGGGCGGTGCTACCCATAGACAACATACTTAAAGAATCAGCAACAACATTAGCCTTACCTGGGTGATAAAGAATACTCAGGTCATAATCCTTGAGTAATTCTAACCACCTCCTATGTCTGAGATTAAGCTCTTTCTGAGTAAGCACATATTGAAGGCTCTTGTGATCAGTGAATATGTCGACATGCACACCATACAAGTAATGACGCCATATCTTAAAAGCAAATACTACATCAGCCAACTCTAAGTCATGGGTTGGGTAGTTCTTCTCATGAACCTTCAACTGTCTGGAGGCATAAGCTATAACCTTGCCATTCTATATTAAGACACAACCCAAACCAACTCTAGATGCATCACAATACAACATAAAACCTTGAGTACCTTCTGGTAATGTCAAAATCGGAGTTGTAATCAACCTCTTTTTCAATTCCTGAAAGCTGTTCTCACAAGCTTCAGACCATTGAAATTTCACTGTCTTCTGAGTCAACTTGGTCAAAAGAGATGCAATAGACGAGAACCCCTCTACAAGCCTTCTATAATAGCCAGCTAAACCCAAGAAACTCCTAATTTCAGTTGGAGATGTGGGTCTAGGCCAATTCTGCACTGCCTCAATTTTCCAAGTATCAACTTTAATTCCATCACTGGACACAATGTAGCCTAGAAACGCCACAGAGTTAAGCCAAAACTCACACTTCGAGAACTTGGCATACAACTCTTTATCTTTCAAAGTCTGAAAAACTGCTCTGAGATGACTAGCATCGTCTTTTTCATTCCTTGAATAGACTAGTATGTCATCAATGAAGACGATAACAAACGTATCTAAATAAGGTCTGAAGACTTGATTCATCAAGTCCATGAAAGCTGTCGGTGCATTGGTCAAACCAAAGGACATGACTAAAAACTCAAAATGACCATATCTGGTTCTGAAAGCTGTCTTTGGAATATCACAATCCCTTACTCTTAACTGGTGATAGCCTGATCTAAGGTCAATCTTCGAAAAGCAAGTGGCACCCTAAAGCTGATCGAAAAGATCATCAATCCTCGAAAGAGGGTACTTATTCTTGATGGTAACCTTATTCAACTGGAGGTAATCTATACACATTCTAAGGGAACCATCTTTCCTTCTCACAAACAAGAGCGGAGCACCCCAAGGTGAGACACTCGGTCGAATAAAACCCTCTTCTAGGAGATCTTTCAACTACTCTTTCAACTCTGTTGGTTCCATTTTATATGGCGGAATAGAGATAGGACAAGTATCTAGAATAAGATCTATGCCAAAATCTATTTCTCTCTCAGGAGGAATTCTGGGTAGATCATCAGGAAAAACTTCTGGAAACTCTTTTACTATAGGAACTGACTGAAAAAGAGGCATCTCAACACTAGGGTCATGAACTCGGACTAAGTGATAGATACAACCCTTCAAAACTAACTTTCTTGCCTTAAGGTACGAAATGAAACGACTCTTAGGCACTGTTGAACTACTACTCCACTCTATGATTGGCTCACTCGGAAACTGAAACTTGACCACTCGAGTTCTACAATCTATCGATGCATAACAAACATGAAGACAATCCATACTTAGAATGACATCGAAATCTACCATGTCTAACTCAACCAAATCAGCCATGGTACTCTTGTGATTGATGGAAACAGGACAATCACGATAGACTATTTCTGCTAGAATAGATTCCCCAACAGGTGTAGAAACACAAAAGGGTTCACAAAGTCTTTCAGGAAGAACCTCAAAATTATTTGCAACATAAGGAGTTACAAAAGATAAACTTGCTCCTGGATCTAGCAAAGCATACACATCAAAAGCGAAGACTTTGATCATACCAGTGAAAACATTCAGAGAGTTCTCTTGCTCATGGCGACTGGTGATTGCATAAAGGCGGTTTGCTCCTCCACCGGTATTAGAAGTAGCTTCTCTAGGTGTCGTCTTATCTGGGGGAGCTCCCCTAGGTGCCGTACTATTATTTACTTTTATATATATTCTACTACCAATCATTATAATCTCCCATAGCAAGCCACGAATGTTATTGGTATCTATGTATATTCTTAGGTCAAACCACATACTAAGGTTGTTTAAATTTGAAATAAAATCAATAATTCAAATTGAAGAAAATGTTATTGATTTATCAGTAATAGACTATTGATTTAATGGTTATAAAACAAAATTCTTTGAATTATGGCTTCTATAATGATAAAGGGTTTTTTATTAATAGGGTAATCGACAAACCAATCATAGTTGAGAAAAAATCTTGTAGGTTCATTATGTTTTACTATTGAGATTGTGTAAATAATGCAAAATCAGTTGGTTCCTTTTGTAAGAAATTACAATCCCTAAGCCAATACGTTAGAAAAATTAATTGGAGAATAACTAATAGCTTAGTTAATTGGCTATCTAAATTTTTACTATGTTAGTACAGGACCCGGCTCCCCCCCAATAACTCTTTCCTCCAGTTCCTCCGGTACCCCTCTTGATTGGTGACATGTGTCATCTAACAAAATATATGACTAAGATTCTCTTTTCCAAATACGACTCTATACACATCTCCATAGAGAAGCAAACTCAATTTTCTTATAATGTACTCTCGAATCTCACCAATAATAATATATTTAATTATTTAAAAAAACTGAGTTATTCTTTTTTCCCGCAAATTTACCACTAGATAGTGTCTAGTGGCCTTTTATTAAACATAAAAAATATCAATAGGGATAAGTGCAAGCAAGGGGGGCTAGGCCTTACCTTACTAATCCTAATGAAGTACCTAATGTCTACTTCCTAACAAGCATGAAGAAAATAAGAGCTAGAGAGAACTAAGTATTTTCTGATCACCACAGAGTTTGTAATACACTCCATGATGATATTACAAATGAGGATGCTTAAATAATGTAAAAAATATGTCAATTAAGAAGAAAGTTGAGTTATCAGTCTCAAACTTTCTATTACAAACGCATGAATTAAAAAATATTGATTGCCCATCAAAAGTAACTTGAAGTATTTTTCTCTTGTCTTCTTCTTCAAACCTATCCAACAACACTTGATAATTCATACTTTCTTTATAGATTTATTGGATCTTGTTGAACCTATTGATACAGTCAAATGGTTCTGCTTTGCCTATCGCATCGGTAGGTACCTTGAAACAAACTCCTTAGTCATTTTACCGTCCCAACTATGTTGCCTTCCGTGTGTCTTCTTTTTGCTTTTGTTGCTTCCACTTCTTTGTTGCCTAGGTGATATATCTCCTTCCCTAGCCACTCTATCAAAGCATATGTCCAGCATATCTTCCTCATCTTCATCAAGAGAATCCTCGCCCAAATCAAGCATATTGTCTTCCTCATCTTCATCAAGAGAATCCTCACCCAAATCAATTTATTTGACACTAAGGTCCTTGACTCATTCTTCTTTGCAATCACATATTTAGGCACAAATACGGAAGCTCTTCTGGACTTAATTTACTATTCAAAGTAGGTGGTGAGACCTGCTTTTCTTGGATCAAATCGTTGTCATTCTCTGTTAACTTTACTTGTTTTCCAGTAGTCTTTGATAAAACATCAAAGCTATTCGAACATAATAGGTATCTTGAGGCATTACTAATATCTTGCCTCTTCTCACTGTCATGAAAATTTCCAGTCGCACCCTTTTCACTATATGGAGAATTATTTTGACTAATCGGGGAAAGGCTCCGATTACTAGTTGAATTTTTGTGTGCAACCAATGTCCAATTTTTAGTTGCATTCTTGGTTTCAACTTGCAAAACATGCTGCCCAGAATTTTCAGCATCTTCAACATCAGATGTATCCATTAGTTTGTGTCCTGAATCCATTATTTTTTGGCCTGAACCAACTCGCGTGCATCAACCTCAACTCTTGGCATTCCCCCTTTATTTTCGGTAGTTGTTTGAACACCAATATTACTTGTAACAACATCCATTGCGTGTGCACGATTTTGCTCAAAAGTGACAAAAACCAACTGTCGATCTAAAGAAGTAGCTTTACTATGATCGACATCTACAACCTTTCGTTTTTCATTTAGAAAACTGAGTCATTTATTTTATGGACAAAATTTATTTTCATCCAACTTTCTTTTTAAAATCAAACCCCTTTTTCAACTTTCAACAATAATTAAATTTTCCCTTTTACTCTAATTAAATTATTTCTAATGCATATTATATCATTTCATTATATTTTTTACTTTATTAAGAATCATGATATCTTCGTTATTTTGAATTGATGTAACAAACTTTTCATAAAAACATAACTATTATCTTTTATACGAAAAAGTGAGAAATACTAATTAAGTATATAAACTAATGATACTTTATAATGAAGTAAATTAGCATAATGAGAAAATTAATTTTGTTCAGAATAATCAAAACTATAATAGTTATTTATACAAGTGAAAAGCATAGAATAATACCTATAAAAATATATTTAGATATAGGAAATACAAAATAATTAATTTAATTAAGGTCAAAATATTAAAAATGTTATTTATTTAAATTTTATATTATTTTAAACTATAATTTATGTAATACTCCATTAATTTAATGCCCACCGTTTATACCTATTTATTTGTATGTAATACTCTATTAATTTATAATACTCCATTAATTTAATGCAAATCGTTTATACCTATTATTGGAGATGTGTATAGAGTCATATTTGGAAAAAGAAATCTTAGTCATTTATTTTGTTAGATCACACATGTCACCAATCAAAAGGGGTACTGGAGAAACTGGAGGAAAGAGTTACTGGATGGGAGCTGGGTCCGTTAGTACATGTTTGGTTTCCCCATCTTGTAATTCCCTTCTCCTGCCTCCAATTTTTTTAAAAAAAAAACTGAAGAAGTGTTGAAAATATTAATCAGCATGCACAAGATATTATTTAGTGAAATGACTTTAGAACATTCTACTTGAAATCTATGTTGTCCAAAAGAAAATAAGAAGAATGAGAATAGAAGACCTCAATCTCAAAATATAAGTCCAGTGCTTGTTTCGTGTTTCATCTTCTTTTTTTTCAAGGCATAATACATAATTATACCATTTAACTGGATCTCTCCAACTTTGGATGTATACAAATAAACACTTAAACTTGTATAAAATTGTGCAAATAAACGCATGTGTCCTACATGACAATTTGAGTCCTACGTGTTTTATGCCACATAAGACTCATATATGTTTTTCTCAATAGGTTTAAAGTGTCATTCCTTTGGTATTTCTGGTTTATTCCTGACTAGCACTTCATAAGAATCAAAGAAATTCTTTTAATTTACCTTAATCAAATATTTAATAGTCAAATTATAAACCTACCCTTCCACGATGCCTCCGAGGGATTCTAATCTGATCAAATACGTAACCAACATAACCGTATGAATCTATAGACTCATATTGTTATACTTCTATTTCAGACCCAAAAAAGTCAACCCTAAGCATGCAAGGTCAAAATAGTAAATTGACAACAAAACTAGTTTATCCTTAGTTTCAGGAGTTTTATGCGCAAGAAATCATCAAAAACTAATCACTAATCAACCCCAAAATGAATAAATTACCATTTTCTAGTCCTTGTATTAAAAGTTAAAACACCCCAATTTAAGAATAAGACACAAATACCCCTTAGACTATGACTGAAATCTCAGAGACACACCTAAACTTAACTAGGGTCCTATTACCTCCTAAACTAATTTAAAATGGAATAAATACACCACAAACGCTGACATGGCAAGTGATAAGTGCACAAATTGGACACATGCCATTTTTTGATGGGAGAAGGCACAAGTACCCCCTAGACTATGACCGAAATCCCAGATACACACATTAACTAAACTAAGGTCCTATTACCCCTAAACTCATTTTATGTATAATATTGTACACCTTTTGGCTTATGTGGCACACCCTGTGACTCCCACAGTTGAGGCGCGTGGGATATATTTGGATGCCACGTAAGTCAAAAAGATGTATAAAATTACAAAAAAAAATAGTTCAAGGGGTTAATAGGACCTTAGTTTAGTTAAGGTGTGTCTCTGGGATTTGGGTCATAATCTAGGGAGGTGCTTCTACCTTTTCCCTAATATGAACAAATAAATGATTGTCCAAATGAAATGCACAATTCGAGTATATTTTGTTTCACTTAGAAAAATAAGACTTTGAACTAATAGTCCATAGATCAAGATATAATGTCACTGGGGTACTAATAAATTATTATACAATAGTATAATCGTAAGATATGAAGATATTTAGAAAAAGTTGTAACATTATTTAAGATGTTTTCTCCTATGGTGGATGCAATGAGATTTATTTTGATTTGACAATATATGAAGATTTGAATGCATATAATGAATAATTGCCAAGTCTAGCTAGACAATGAAGGTTATATGACAACCCTTGAAGCAATCAAGATGTTTGAAACATATAAAGTTTGAAAGAAACTTTTTCAATAAAGCTTTAAGAATCCTCATATGGATTAAAATAATCAACGAAGAAAAAGTACAAAAAAGACCCTATTTTATCCTTGCAAAAAGGTCGGGATCTGAATTGTCACGACCCAAAGTAGATCCTAAGTGTAACATGGCATATAGAACCCCGAGAGGCCCTACACAAGCCACTTTGCGTACATCATACAAGATAATAGAAGTAAAGAGTTTAAAAGATAGCATTTCACACAAATGAGTTTGACAAAGCAGAAGTCTAAACATAAGTCTCAAAGTCATCTATTACTTTCTTGATAACCCATATATCACATACAAAGTTTGAAAACGAAAATGACATGAAAGCAATAAAAAATATTGGCCCTCGGATCATCAGGACTGACCAATCTTCGTACTAGTCATCTATGTCAAATTGAAAAAAAAATATACAGGCAGTAGAGTTTATCTCATTTCAAGTTCACACACCTGCATGTAATAGAAAAGAGTATTTTACCCTCAGTTATGGGTATGATATTGTTTCACGCATGGCAGAATTAGGAGGCAGGTCATTTCCATTTACAAGGACTTGTTCCAGAAGATTAACTCGCACAGACTTGAATTGGTAATGCTGCAGTAAAAATAACAATACATTAGTGAGGGGTGACAAAATTTGGCTGGCATATTATTATAAATCACACGGGCAAGGCAAATGATTGACATGATCATTATTATTCCAGCACTTAAACCACCTGTTATCCAATTATTCATTTGGAAATTGGTTGGTGTTATTTAATTCAGAAACTGCAAGAAATGACTTCATGTTCCTGTTTAGGGAAGACCGCTCTGCTTCCAATCAGTTAGAACCAAGAAAAGGGCAGAATGGGACCAGATTAACTCCTATCCTGCTTAGGTAACTTACCAATTTTACCATACCATCGACACCAAATTACCACTGCAAGAGGCTCAAGTACACACTGCCCTGAAGTGTTATAAGGCGGAGTCGATACACAAAATAAAGGGATATAAGCTAATAGAACACATCTAATATGTGGTGCTTACAGGAAAAAAAACGTGATATAGAAAGCAAAATGACATCTTTGTAATAGCATTGCATCTGAAATACCACAGATATTATAACGAGTTTACCTTTCCTTCCCATTCAAAATCAATAAATTTGCAAATGGGCTCCAATACTGTGACCTGATCTCCTTGTTTAATCTGTCAACAAGAGTAGTTTGTTAAGTAATGATGTGAAAATCTAATCGGGAGTTAGATCGGAAATGCTTACAGAAACTAAATATCAGTAAATTACTCTGATGTAAAACAGTATTGTCATGACTCATAGTTCCTGTGTCATTTTACACTTCTTTTCCTTTTTGTTTCTTTTTTTCCTTGCAGTATCAACTTTTCATAGAGCATGCATTTCCTAAAAGAAGCTTCGTTTATGTTATTTTCATCTTCTTATTCCATTTTAGTAGGAATACGCTATGTGTCACCACGAAAATCTGGAGTAGGATAAATATTCAAAGTTAAGACATTTTGAATGAGATGATCACCATTATTAAGAGATATTCAGGCTCACTTATGGATTACTTAAGCGGCAAATGAAATCTTTTTTCTTCAAGTATGGACAACTGAGAAAATAAAGATAAGAATGGTGTTTGATAGAATGACATAGGAAACAAACTATTCCAATTTACAGAAATATTTTGAAATGCTAACTCACTTTACTATTCTCTCTTTTCATCTTTAGTGTTTGGCTATGTATTAAAGAAGTAGACCACTTTTTTCTTGGAATTAAGATCTTAATGGATAAATGTACCAAGAAACATAAGAACATAATAAAGGGAGGAAAGATCCTTTGCTTATTTTTTAGGCATGTAGTGCTGCAGCAGTTTAGCAGCAAACTAACGTGTCAATATCTGAAATTTATTTGTTGATTTTCTCATCTCAGTTTCCACTAGACCACTTTTTTCTAGGAAGTAAGATCTTAATGAATAAATGTACCAAGAAACAATTAAACAGCATAAAGTAGTGCTTACTGCTTCCTTCTGTATGCCGAACACTGCAAGTACAAAACTATTCTCATCAGAGTCACAGAGCATATAGTATCTGTAGATTAAGAGTACACGTTGAGAAATAAGTATTTTAGCATAAAGTAGGGCTGCACAGACAAGTGAATTTCACTTTTAAAGGAAATGCTGAAAATGATCAACTCGTGTGGGTTCCTCCAAGATGATGTAACTTACACTGGAGCTTTATACTCATATTTAACTAAGCAACGTACTGCTGCTATAACCGCAATCTGTTTGTTAGGGCCTTCAGTTAAGAGATCTGTGGTTGCTCTGTTGTATAGAGGATTCACTGCCAGAAAGCATTCTATTACCTCAACTAATAGATAAATAGGTAAATCATATACCTCATTGTTTACAGTTCAATATCTAAGAAGAATGCAAAGCCTTACGATCAATATTAGGAAGTGACTGGATCAGGGCAGACAAGCTTGTTTCCGTGCTCTTTCCTTTACTCTTTCCCTTACTCTTTCGCTTACTCTTCCCCTTATTCTTGTCATTACGCTTAACCTGAAAAGCAGGATCACATAATTCAATGCATCCTTCACAATCTCATTCATAATGTCTTAACAGCTTCAAAAGAAGAAAACATTTAACAACTGAGAATCTTAAGGCATTATTTTTTAAAGACTATATCATAACTTTCCTGTTTCTTTAAAAAATTCAAGAAATGAAAGAAGAAGAGACAACTATAAAGTTACCCCAGGCACCATTCAGTCAATACAGGGATATGCTGTATTGACTCATTGAACAAATAAATTGGACTATTTAAGGACACAAGAACCGGTCAGTACCTCATCTCCTTTTCTTTTAGATAAATCTAATGCTTAATGCTTAAACCTTTTCCCAAATGGATAACTTTATTGTGCATGAGTACCTTTTGCAAATATATGTAGTGGTATGGTCTGCGTACACTCTACCCTCCCCAGACACCACTTAGTGGGATTTCAATGAGCATGTTGTTGTTGTAAGTGAAAAGAATTCAGAAAAAAATTCATCAAGTAGGAGAAACTTAACCAAGCTTTCTGGGGTAGCCATAGTAGAGTTACCATGATGATCAGTTGATCTGTTTTAGCACAATGATACAAATAGTATTACTAACTTAGACACCCAACTTGAATATTTCTATCCAAACAACTCTTAATTCTGCATAATCTTAACTGCCTATTCCAGTTTCCTAGCCTCTACCTGTTTGGCAATATTCAAAGATTCACCCAATCAACTGCACCTCAAACCTACACATTAAGACAATTTTAGAAATCATAGGAAAACATGACTATTTTTTGGTGTTTTTCTGGTCATACCATAAAACCAAATTTCAAGTTATATCTGTCCCCCGTAGCTATCATTCGTACTTGTTACCTAAAGGTTGTCAGAGCAGAACTTTGTAGATATTGACTGGTTATCTCGGAAACCATTTAAAGGACTGCCTCATCATACATTATGGTTTAGCAGGAAACAGAAAGCATTCCTTGGTAACTCTGACGATGAAATCAGTGTTTAAACAGGTTAGAGCTCCATACTAGTAACAGGTAGGTGTGAACACATCAAAGCAACACTATGACATGTTGGGAGTTGGACAGGTCAGATGTTTGCAATTGCAGGAAGTGTTACTCCTTGACTACCTCTTGTAATTAAGTAGTTATCACTGGCCTGCACTTGTAATTAACTACTCACTTCCCTTATGATTCTAATGTTGTCAACCAAGCCGTTCTTAATGCAATGGATTATAATATCACTTACGGATGCTTTATATAAAATAACCACAATCAAATAATCTTACCTGAAGTAATCCTTTTAGTTTGTCAAGAAGCTGGATCGTCACTTTCACTTGATGTAGAGCATCACTAGCAGGATTCTTTAATGCAGCATCTGAAAATCCAGTTAGAGACATCTTGTAGTTCTCCAGATATCTATTCACCTGAAAAAACAGATATCAAATTTCCCAACATGGCATTGAATTTTAGAAAGGGGGAAACTGAAGTCTATATTTAAGATATCATGATATTTGCAAACATAAAATTTGAAGATGAATAAAAGTGAGCTTTTTTAGAGACTATTGGTTCTTTCTTCACTAAGCATAAAACTTTCATGCTTGCTGAAGCCAATTCTTTTAAATCAGACTGTTCTTCTAATTCAAATTGTACTTCCCTATCACACACTTGTTCTTCTAGATAGATTATTTCGTACCAAACTCAATTCAACATGTCACTGATCTCTGCAGGTCTTGCAATAGTCATTTACTGAACTTTTTCGTACCAAACATGATTCTTAACTACCAGAAAGAGGTAACTAATTCAATGAGTTATTGTCAGATTCTGTTTCACGTACAACTTTCTTTTTCTCTGTAGAGTTTCCAGTGCTTCCTTGTCATATTGCAACCTGTGTACATATTTCCTATTTTATGAGAGAATGCTTCTATTTCTAATCATGACTTTTTCCTTTAGTTTACCAACTTTTGTCTTATCTGTAAAGTTTTCAGAGTCTTCTTTTTGAATGGTTTCATTCCTTTGGATCTTTATATATCAACATAGATCCTAATGATTCTCAAACTCTGATAGAGCCAAGCTTATTTAGAGGCATTCTCTGCAACCTTTAAGATGATGAAAGGAGGTCTATCTGTGATCCACACAAGAAGTTGCAAACTTATATCCTTCCCTTGCTGCACTGTGCAGTGTACAACCTGATACATGGTCTCCTGTCTTCCTTTAATTTCTTTTTCTTTATTTTTAGTTTTTCTAACTCTTGTTCTTTAAGAACACCATCATAAAAAAATGAGGTGATAATTAGCAACAATTGAGAACCTTGTGTTTTGAAAGATCATGTATATGATACAACAGTTCATAATTGAAAATCAGTTGCTTCTTTCAATGACTTACCATGCTACAGTCGTATTCAAGATGTGGGTTTGACTTCATTGCATCAATTCTCTTCTGAAATAGAGTAGAAAATCAGAAGAAACTTCCAAGTATCTAAAATAACCAGGCTTGCAGGGAGCTAATACTGTACACATATATTTCATGTTAAAATAAAGGGAAATAAATATACAGAGACAAGATTGTAAGAACTACTTACAGCTTTTTCGTATGCCTCTAATGCCAGAAGAAGATTATTGTGATCCCATCCTCCCGTCTGAAGAAAGGAAGTGAAATGTCCACATCCTAAGATATCTACCAACCAAATGAAGCTCAGTGAAGGACTTGAAAATTGGATTTATCAAAATGTTTATTATAGCTATAACTGTGTGCAGATGCTAGTTAAAGATCTAAGTATAACATACATACTGCGCATATGCTACTTCATGGTTCCATGTAACAAAGTATGGAATTTCTGCACCTTAATCTGTCTTTAATGTCATTGTATGCTACTTGTTGTTGGAAATTTCATTTTTCCAGCATTTCTTAACTATAGCTATACAATATGTGACGGGTGAACACAATCTTTGACAAACACCAAGTAAACATTTAGCAAATTGGAAAAGCTGAGAGTGCTAAAGCACAGAATGTGTATGACACAATATCAGAGAATCTCAGAGGTAAGTGATTAAAGAAGTTCCTCTTTTAAGTAAATTCTGTTCGCAGTCTTACATAAACAACCTCCATCCATGTCATCCAGAGCGTGTGTCCTTTCGGCATATTTGATGCAGTCATCAATCTGCTTGGCTGGATTTTCAGCAACTATGAAATAGATATACAATCAGATGAACAGATCCACTAAGAAAAATAAAAGTAAATATAGATTTCAGAATTTTTTCCATGAGTTACTATTATTTACTTAATAAGAGACTGAAGAAATGTATTATACATTTGCTTTTGTTAAATGAAGATTCTAAATTGAAAATGGTAGAAATCATATTCAATTAAAAATCAGAATCCCAGACTGCCAAATTAAGGAGAGAATTAGAACTTCATAGACACAGCTTTTATAATCACCTAAGCAGCGAAATGAAGGGAGTCTAAAACACAAAACAAATAAAAGATGAAGAATTACATTCACCTCGTGCAAACGTCAGTTCAAGGTCTGCAAGTTGACGTAATATTACTGCATTTTCTTCACCCTAAATCAAATAAAAGATGAAGAATCCATTAAATGAAGGGAGCGTTTGAAGTTTAGAGAACAGAAAACTTACGTACTGAAGAAGCAGCGAAATATAACCATTTTAAGGGCAGTCTGATAGTATTCTTTAGCTTCTTGGTAATTTCCTTTCTTGGCAACGCAACAGCCGAGGCAATTCCAAGCATCCCGAAGAAGCGGATCTAATTGAGTCTGGTAGATAAAATTAACAGTGAGAAGGAAACCAAACGCAAATTCAACAATCAACAATACATTAAATATGCAATTCTTCTTTCACTCACAGCTTTCAGTAGATGACGCTCTGCTTCCTCCTTATAAACATCAGGAATTGCATTATAAAACCTTCCTTTTAGATACTCAAACATTGCACGTTCACGATTTAATTCTCTCTTCTCTGCATGAATTCGTACCACTTAAACTCACTTGATAAATGAAATTGAATGTGTTTTTTTCTTCTTCTGGATAATCCATACCTTGAGGAACTGATTCGAGGACTTTGATGCACAAATCAATTTGATGCTCGATGTCAGAGATTTTCTGTTCTATAGTTGACGGGAAATGCTGGTCGCCAAAATCGTACATCCAAATCGACAGTGCATCCAGCTTTGAAATCCAATCCACGTAGTTGAATTTTTTCAGATGAGCAGAAACTTCTTCAACTGGAGTACTCATCTCCAATGGCGGATTTTGGAAGCAGAAGTGTGAAATATGTAAAGTTAGGCGGTTTACAACTTTTGGGTGGGAAATTCTGTTTTAAACAGTGTATTGTGATTCTCATGGATCACACTTTCTTCATCTTACTATTTGACGAAATTACCCTGCCACCCCTAATAGTTTTTGTATTCTCTTTTTCACCCCTAATGTTTTAAGCTTAGAATCTCATATTTACCAAGTATTTGAAGAAAGGGAAAATTATGTGGTTAAACAAATTTATACTACTTAATTATTAATCAAAGCTATAGTTTGCTATAATTATCATTCACAACTAACATTAACAATTAATTACATGGGTTGATAATTAGTCACGTTTGTATAATTCGCCACATTTGTATAATTCGCAACTAACAATTTTTCGTTTGATTTGTATTTGTATTCGATGGTTTGTATTTGTATATGTAGACGATTTCCTTTGGTTTTTCAGTTTTATCACCATATATATTCAATCTTTTTGTGTATAACTTCTTAAAGTTTGTATAAACATGTAGTTTTCGGATTTTATATAGTATAAGCTATATAATGTAATTTGTATAATATAATAATTTGTATAATTGTTTAAAGTTCATATGCTTATGTTTGTATCAATTCGTTATTTCAAGTTTTATCATATTTGTATAATTTCAAACTTTATATTACTCAATTATCAAAAACACGCGAATTATAAAAACATACCTGCGAATTATACAAACAAGATGTGAATTATATGAATTATTACTCTCTCTCGCTCTCCTCTCTCCTCCCTCTCCCAATCTCACTCGCCAGATATACAAATACATATGTATACCAGTTACATATATATAATTATCTAGCCAATATACATATACAATTCACATCTCTCCCACTTTCTACCCTCTTTCGCTCGCCTCTCTCCTCCCTCTCCCAATCTCGCTCACCACTCTCCTCCCTATAACATGTAGCTATGAATCGTAATTAGCAAACTATAGCTATGGGGCGTAATTAAGCTAATTTTGAGTTGCTATATGTGAAAGTTCCCCAAGAAGAAATTACCTTGTCCCACTTTTGTTACTTTTATGAACATACTAGTGAGGATAATTTGTGTTATGCACAGACCTAATAATATTAATTTTTATAGAAAAAGGAAATATATTGGAAAAATTATCTAATTATACAAAAAAAAAAAATCATATTTTCTAAAATTCACTACCATTTCATAATATTACAAAAATCTCTTTTTTCCTCACCTTCTCTTTTTTCCGAGATACATCACTGTTAGGGGTGTCAAAAATGAACCCAACATAGGTAACCCGCCCAGAATTTAAAGGGTTGGGCTCAAGATAATTTGAATTGGGTTCAATCTCAACTCATTCAAGCCTAACCCATTTTAATAGAATCCTCAATTGAGCCCAATTCAATCTCCAATTTCAACCCGTTTTAAAACGCTTTACTAAGATATGTTCCTATATTAAAGATATGAATTATTATCTATTTAACATCTTTTAGGATTTATCTATCAATTTGTTACTTTTTTTTAAAAAGAATTTAAGCTGAAATTCGCATTGTGATTATAAAATTTAAATATCACTATGTTAAAATTATTGAGATTAATCGGGTCAAATTGGGCGGGTCAAGACCCAACCTGTTTTTTAGCCCATTTGAACCCAACCCATTTGAGCCCAAACTAAACTTGGGCGGTCAAGACCAACCCGATTTCGATTTCAACCCATTTGAATATCTCCAATTTCAACCCAACACGCCCATTTGACACCCCTAATCACTGTTAACCCTTCTCACTTCACTATATTTGTTCCTATTTTCACGCCTAAAATCACTCTGATGTACAAGTTGTTACCTCCAATCCTCCATTTTTGAATTTCAATTGTATTCTGTTTCTATTCTTCATCTTCCTACAAAAGTAGAACTATTTTTTCATCAATTTTTTTCTTCCAATTGTTCAGTTATAAATTATTATTATTTTTCAATCTTAGTTTTTTCATTTGCAATTTTTTGATACATATGTATTATGGTCCATTTTTAGTATTGAGTCAAGAACCATACGTAACGTCATTGTTACAAACGGCAGATCTCGTCTTCGTCTTTATGATTCAGAGTCAAAGAAGGATGCATTTCAAGTTCTTAAATAAAAATATAATTTCTTCTTTTCAACTTCATGATACATTACCATTTTATCATGTACAATGTATATCGTGTTTAAATATTAGTTTTTATATATAATCCTAATTTATTGAAACACAATTAGTATGTATCATGTTCATAGTCATGTATTTGATACATAACTATTATAAATTTTATTATCTTTTGCTACCAGATACATACACCCAGACTTAGGGGTGTACAAAATCAGACCGAAAACCGAACCAAACCGCAAACCGAGTCAACCCGGAAAAAAAAAACCGACTAGTGGTTTGGATTGACTCGGTTTGGTTTTGAAAAAAAAAGCCCGACTATATTTGGGTTGGTTTGGTTTTAACTAAAAAAACCAACCTTAATTTATATATATAATTTTAAAATTTTATTTTATACATAAAAATATTTACTTTGATATAATTTTTAAATATTTCTTATACTTTTCCATAGTTTTTATCTTTTAATATATTATTTCAAGTTTGAAACTTAGAATTATGAATGGGCCAATAAAGATTATAGTCCATAGATGTTGGTAATTATAATAAAGCTTAAATCAAAATCAAATTAATACTAATGCAAAAAAAAAATCAATTCAACACTAAGAATGACAATAATATTGAATATTTGTTCTTAGTTTTACATTGGTTTAGACAATTAAAATACATAATCTAATTTTAATTTTCTTTAATATTTAGTCATGTAACTAATACTTATTAAACTTAATTTTAGCATGATTTAGTACTTTTAAATTATGATAATTTTCATTATGACTTGTTAATTTGCAATATTTGTTTTACGCGATTTCATTATTATTATTTTTGTTGGATATTTTAGTGTCATTAATCATATTATATTGTGTTATATTTTTAAGAAACATCTTAGATAGTTGTATTTTGGTAGGACTAAAGAAATATTTGAAGTACAAGTAAATTATATGTTTGTATGAATACTTTACCGGAAAAACCCGAAAAAACCCGAGGTTGAAAAACCCGAGTTTTATTGGTTTGGTTTGGTTTATAAATTTAAAAATCCGACACAAATGGTTTGGTTTGATATTTGAAAAACCCGAACCAACCCGGCCATGTACACCCCTACCCAGACTTATTCAATTAGAAGGCTATGTATCTGTAGACATTATCAAATATTATTGTGATACATAATTATTAATGTCTTACCCAATTAGTTGCACAAATGGAAGATTCAAATGATGATAATTTTCATGAAAATAGATTCAAACAGGGAAATGATCTGTTAATCATGAAGAAATTGCAAAAGAAAAAGTCAAAATATGATGCATGTTCAAGTTCTAATTAAATCGCCCGCTGAAAAAGTTTTCAAAAAAGGGGGGAGTAGAACATGTTACTATATACCCTTCTCTATCAAAGGTTTAGATTTTTAATGTATCTAATTATTTTTTATTCTTAAATTCATGTATAATGCCTACATTTTAATATTATGATACATTATATCCTTATCATATTCAATGTATCGCGTTCAAATAAAAGTGTTTGATACATAATCCTAATTTATGAAAACATCAATTAGTATGCATCATGCGCATAGTTATTTGATACATAATACAAATTTCTTTATCTTTTAGTACCAGATACATAAACCAGTCTTATTAAACTTAGAAGACTGTATCTGTACACATTATCAAAACATATTCTTGATACATAAGCCCTGCTATTTTATAACTAAATCAATATGTATTATATTCACAATTTCTTTGTATATTATATATAACTATGTCAAATTGTCTATTTGAATATGTATCAAACGTTGTTATGTATTTGTAGCCCTCTAAGTAACATTTTAAGACATGCCTTGACTATTTTTATTTAACGCAATGTATATCAAATTCAATAAATTTCAAATTTTATTATATGTATTAGATACATAACAACTAATCACAATGTTCTATATCAATCACAAAAAACGTTATTGAGAACAATTACATATATAATGCATCTTTTATAAAATACACTATTTTTCAATCAGAATAAGATACATAAATAGTAATGTATCATGCACAATTTTGTGGACATGATACATAAATACTAATTTATACTACATGTAGTTGATACATAAAATCTACTACACTATAATATATCAATCTCAAAGCGAATATCTTATAGACAACAATTACTTCTTTAATGTATCAGTAAGAATACAATATTTATCAATTTAAATAAGATACATAAATAGTAATATATCATGATAAATCTATCCATCTCGAAAAATTGATTCCTGAATATCTTAGCAAAATCGAGATATTCATGACATATCTTCTCCAAATATTTAAAAATTTTGAATGAAAATTGAAAGAATATTGGACGATCTGCTTGAAGAAATTTGAAATTTGAATTTGAGAAGGAAGTTAAGGAAGTTGAGGAAGCTGATTCATTTGGTTTAGACCAATTCTTGTCAGAGATTAATAAGAAAAAAAAGTCATGTCAAATGTTGGTAGTGGAGGCACCATGAAGGCTAGTGTTGAATCCAGACGAGATGACAATGAAAGATCAAGCAAATCTAGTATTGCTTACGATAAAGGGAATTGAATTGTCTTCCAGCTAATGTTCCTGGCCTTTATTTGTTTATCTTTTGTCACGACCCAGATCGTCGTGATTGGCACCCACACTAACTCTCCGATGGGAGAACCACTACTACAACCCAAACCAAGCAACTAAACCAAAACTAAGGCATTTAAGTTACAGAAACAAGTTAAATACTAATGAAATAAATAGGGAGTTCCAATAAACTCCAACAAAAGTCTAACAACGAACTAAACAATGCAGAAGAAATAACCTAGAACCTGAAAGTCAATGTACCAAAACATTCTAACAATGAACCAAGTCTAAACAAGAAAGGGATACAACCCCAACTAATGAACTAATCAACTAGCTAAAACAAATGTCTAAGTGCGGAAATGGTGGACATAGACGAAAGAGAATCCCATGGCAGCCTAGAAGAATTGGCTCACCCTTAAATTCGAAGCGACGATCACTGACCTTCTAAGCGAGGTCTGCCAATAGTCGCTTGAAGACTCCATGTACTCAACAAAAATAAGAGCAAGTGCAGTATCAGTACACAACCACAGTGTACTGGTAAGATCACGCAGCTATCCCACTAGTGCAACATAAGCAAGTCAAGACAACATTATAATCATATGCATATATATATCAATATATACAATATTATCAACATTTACGAACAATGAACAACTTCACATTATCTATCAAATCATTGGTCCTCTCATGGAATCCAAACCTAAAAAGTTAGCATACCGAAACGTGACAACCGATCCCATATTTATGTCAGAACGTGGCAACCGGTTCCATTTTTATGTCGTGGCAACCGATCCAAGTTAGTTATGTCGAAATGTGACAACCGATCCATTCAACACACCACAATCACAATCACAAGTATATCATCAAGATCATACATTTAAGTCATGATTTCATGGAAATCATCATTCCTCTATCTTTTTTACAACAAATGTGATCAACGTTGCAACATTCATGCTTATACAAGTATAATAATGAAGCAATAACAAACATACATCACATGATCATAGAATCACAACCATCACCTACCTCGAAACAAGCTTGAAACCCTGAAAAACTTGATCCTTCCCTTTCCAAATTTGTTTCGCTTGTTCTTGATCTACAAACAATCGATATAATACGAGAATCAATAAACAATCACTAATTACCTGAATTACTAACAAATCTATGAACCCTAGATCATACTCATGATCCTAATTATCCAAATTAGAGTTGTTTCCACCATAGAATCTATAACAAAACCCTCCCCCATCAATCACCCATTCTATTATGTTCTACGGATCGAAAAATGAATTCGGGGAGTGAAAAACTTACCTTTAGCCTCAAGAATGGTGAAAAATGAGTAGGAGTCGCTTGGGGTTCGTTCCTTAGCTCTAAAAGTCGAAAAGTGCATAATGAGGTCATTTAGGGGTTTATTAACGACTTTAATTCGCATCGAGCCCGCCATAACGGCCCTACCAAAGCGGAAAAAAGCGTCGCCAAGGCAACATTCTCGAACCAGAGAGATAATTCAAGAATTTCAAAATTCCCATTTCACAACACACATCTAACCCTTGACACTCAGAAAATACCCTTTACGCCAAGATCGATTTCGGGAGTTCTACTTACCCGAATTCAATTCCGTAAGGTCGTATGGATTCTTCAGTGAGTTATCTAACTACTCATGTAATCAAAAATATAATTACTTCACCCGATTGTTACTAGATTTCCCTTCACCTCAAGGACTTCGATTTCGTTCAAATTTGGATAAGGTTGGGAAAATCCAAATACTACGAAAAAGTTTTCTGGCCCCAAATTTTCTCCTGTTGGCTTTTCTATAATGACAGGAACAGGTTGTTACAATAGATACCAATTTGCCCATCACTCGTCCTCGAGTGACAAACTTAGGAAAATAGGCTACGGAAGGGATGAAGTAGTACCTAAATCGACGAACAATTGGGGATACTTCTCTCGTATGTCCCTCTCGGTTTCCCAAGTAGCTTCCTCAATTGGATGATGCTTCCATTGAACCTTCATGGACTTAATCTTCTTGGTCCTCAACTTACGCACATAACGAACAAGAATTGCAACCGGTTCCTCCTCATATTGGAGGTCCTTGTATAACACAATTGAGTCTCACTTAATGATATAATCCCCGTCACTATGATACCTCTTCAACATGGATACATGAAATACCTGATGAACATACGATAGATTTTGAGGTAAAGCAAATCTATACGCTATCGGTCCCACACATTCAAGAATCTCAAATGGACTAATGTATCTAGGACTTAGCTTACCCTTCTTACCAAATCTCATCACCCATTTCATGGGTGATACCTTAAGAAGAACATTTTCACCGGATTGAAATGTCATGTCTCTTACCTTATGATCTGCATACTTTTTTTTGTCTACGCTGGGCTGCTAGAAGCTTAGCTTGAATACTTCTCACCTTATCTTGAGCATCCTTCACTAAATCTACCCCCAAATGTTTCACATCTCCGGCATCAAACCATCATATGAGTGATCTACATCCCCTTCTATAGAGTGCCTCAAATGGTACAATATCAATGCTGGAGTGATAACTATTATTATAGGAGAACTCACACAAATGTAAGAACTTATCCTAATGCCCTCCAAAATCAATCAAGCATGCTCTCAACATGTCTTCCAACACTTGAATAGTCCTCTCCGACTGCCCATCCGTCTGTGGGTGGAAGGTTGTACTAAAAGTGAGTTGTGTGTCCAATTCATCATGCAATTTCGTCCAAAACTTGGATGTTAATTGGGTACCACGGTCTGAAATGATAGAAAGGGGCACCCCATGCAACCTCACTATCTCTTTCAAATAAACTTTAGCCAATTGTTCAGCATTATAACCTATTTTTACCGGAATAAAATGGGTTGACTTAGTTAATCTATCAGCCACTACCCAAATAGAATCAAACTTCCCCAAAGTCTTGGGAAGACCAACCACAAAGTCCATGGCTATTATTTTCCACTTCCATTCCAGAATTGACTTTCTTTGAAGTAAGTTTGCAGGCCTTTGATGTTCATATTTTACTTGTTGACAATTTAGACACTTCACTACAAACTGTGCTATGTATTTCTTCATGCCCGACCACCAATAAATTTGCTTCAGACCTCTATACATCTTGGTCACACCCGGATGAATAGAATATCGTGAACCATGAGACTCTGCCAATAATTTCTCAATCAAGTCATCTACTCTAGGAACACATATTCTTCCCTTGAAATTTAGCACACCATCCGTATTAAGAGTTGTCTCTTGTGCCTTACCAATCGCAATCTTCTTTCTAAATTCCTCCAAATTTCTCATATTCAAATTGTTTGGCCTTGATCTTCTCAATGAATGTGGCCCTCACCTCTATACTAGCTAGCACCCCACCTCTTTCTAACATGCCCAATTGTATGAACTTACACTCTAAGGTCTGAATTTCCTTAGCCAAAGGCCACTTGGATACACTCAAGCAAGCTAAACTACCCATGCTTACTGCTTTTCGACTCAAAGCGTCTGCCACCATATTAGCCTTGCCCGGATGATATTGAATGGTCACATCATAATCTTTAAGTAACTTTAGCCACCTTCGCTGTCTCAAATTCAGATCCTTTTGAGTGAAAACATGTTGCAAACTACGATGATCAGTAAACACTTCACACTTAACACCATAGAAGTAATGCCGCCATATCTTGAGAGTAAACACTACCGCTGCCAACTCTAAATCATGCGTTGGATAATTCCTCTCATGCACCTTCAATTGGCGCGAGGCATAAGCTATAGCACTCTTATCCTGTATCAACATAACACCCAACCTAGAATGAGAAGTATCACAATAAATAATAAAATCTTTATCCTCAACCAGTAATGCTAAAATAAGTGTGGTGGTCAAAAGAGTCTTGACCTTTTGAAAGTTATCCTCACATTTTTCAGTCCATTTAAATGGTATCTCCTTTTTGGTCAAATTAGTCAAGTGAGTGGCAATAGAAGCAAAAATTTTCACAAATCGACGATAATAGCTAGCGACCCCTACAAAACTCCTAACTTCAGCCACAAAAGTTGGTCGGACCCAATTCTTAACCACCTCAATCATTTGAAGATCTACCATTCAAAGAATGCAACTGATTTCAACTAAAATTCATACTTAAAAAATTTAGCATATAGCTTTTGCTTCCCAAGAACACCCAAAACACTACGAAGATGGTCGGCATGCTCTTTCTCACTTTTCGAATAAACCAAAATATCATCAATGAAACTATAACGAACGAATCAAGAAATGGTTTGAACACCCCATTCATTAGACTCATGAAAGGTGCAGGCGCATTGGTTAAACCAAAAGACATAACCAAAAACTCATAGTGCCCATAGCGAGTTCTAAACGCCGTCTTGGGCACATCCTCAAGCCTAATTTTCAATTAATGGTAACCGGATCTTAGATCAATTTTAGAGAAAATTGATGCACTTTGCAATTGGTCAAAAAGATCATCTATTCGAGGAAAGGGATACTTATTTTGAATAGTGATCCTATTAAATTACCGGAAATATATACACATTCTCATACTACCATCATTTTTCTTAACAAACAAAACTGGAGCACCCTATGGGGAAGCACTAGGATGAATAAATCCTTTATCAAGAAATTCTTGGATTTGAGCCTTAAGCTCTCTTAATTCTGCCGGAGCCATGCGATATGAAGGGATAGAAATGGGACTGTACGAGGCTCTAAATCAATGCAAAAATCTATATCTCTATTTAGAGGCATACCAGGCAAATCATTAGGAAACACTTCTATAAATTTTGATACCACAGAAATAGACCCAATGGATGGATCCTCAATCTCAACATCCTTAATATGAGCCAAATAAGTCAAACAACCCTACTCTACCAATTTACTAGCCCGAATGGAGGATATAATCTTAGCTTGCTTAGCCATGTACACCCCTTTCCACTCTAATTTTCCCTTCCCATAAATTCTAGAGTTACTGCCTTAGTATTACAATTAAGCACATCATAATAAGGGGACAACCAAGTCATGCCTAAGATTATGTCAAAGTCAATCATATCCAAAATCACTAAATCAACCCAAGTTTGAAATCTCATAAACAAATTAGGACAAGCACGATAGACATGGGTAACTATGACTGACTCTCCAACTGGGGTAGAAACACGAATATGGGCATCAAGAATATCACAAATCATATCAAAATCTGAGGCAAATCTCATGGATACATATGAATAAGTAAAACCCGGATCAAACACCATATTAGCCATTCGGTCATAAACAAGAATAGTACATGTGATCACCGCATCAGACGCCTCCGCCTCATTCTTGCCCGAAAAAGTATAACACTGAGTCCTATCATCATGACAAGCCACTTCCATGCCTGGTTGCGCGTTACCCCTACCTCCGTTACCATTACCATTTCCTCTACCTCCATGGCCTCGTTGATTACCTCCTCACCTACCTTGTGGACGCCCTCAACCATTATTACCATTTCCCGCAGGTACCACTGCTCTAGACTGTTGCTACGCGGAATCTAACACACGTGGGTAGGGACAATCTCTCCTCATATGCCCAGGTTCTCCACAGTTGTAACAAGTGTGATCAAAAGATGATCTGCCGCCCGTCGAAGGCGTGACTCCCTGGCTATCCTGAAAATTATAAGATGGAGTTTCTGAGTAACTACCTATAGAGGCAGGCATAGCGGACTGAATTGGCTTGGCTGCAAGCGTTGGCCTTCCGGACCCCTTGGAATAAGAACCTTGAAAGTTACCCGAGTTCTTGGTCCCTTTTTGCCCATGACTTAACTTGATCATCTTGCCTCACCCTATCCACTTTCTTAGCATAGTCTATCACCTCATTAAAGTTTCACCCTGCAGAAGTCATATGAACAGATAATACTTGCAACTCGCAATTTAATTCCCTAATAAATAACCAGATTCTCTCTTCCTCAATAGTCACCAATTGAGTAGCATATCTGGACAAAGCATGGAACTTGGCCTCATAAGCAGCCACAGTCATACCACCTTGCTCCAAAGCCATCAACTCATTTTTCTTGTGATCCCTCAAAGTCCTAGGCACATACTTCTTTAGAAACAGAGCATGAAATTGGGTCCAACTAAGTAGAGGTAAAGTAGAAGATCTGCATTTCATATAAGCTCTCCACTACTGCTTAGCCTCACCTTGAAGTTGATAATACGTACACAAACTCAAACCCATGTTGATGAACAATACCCAGTTTATGAAGCCTCTCATAGCAATCTAGAATGAACTCATAAACATCCTCATTCTCAGAACCAAGAAACACAGGAGGTTTTAGCTTCAGAAACTTAGTCAATATTTCATGCTCATTACCAGTCATAACAGAGCCCAACAAAGGACGGAAGAAAACATCATTACCTCCAGTCCCACCCACCTTGGGCGCAGTGCTAGCAACAGGAGGATTAGTAGGAATTTGAGTTGCTTGAACAAAAGGAAGCACTCCAGGACCAACCAATCCCTTTAAGAACGACATGATCTGTTGAGCTAACATTGGATCCAAATGAGGAACACTTGTAGTCTCAGTCTGCACCTCTTCCTCTTGTCCTAAATCCTCAATATCAACATCAACATTCTCCTCTATCTTTTCATGATGCGCATGAGGGTTCTCATTCATATGAACATTATCAATGGGAGCTCCATTTCCAGCAAGTTCTACTCTTCCACGGCCTCTACCCCTAGTTCTTCCTCTACCCCTACCTTGACTACGACCTCTCACTACAGATTCCTCAACTAGAACATTGACGAGAGCTATGGGACTGACGCCATTGAATTTAGTGTTGACCATCTGCGGACAGAAGAGTGAAGGAGGTCAGATACCAATTGGAATCAAGTCATAGCATGAGAAGAGGTAAGAGAAAATAGAGAGATTTCCTAAAGTCCTATAGCTTCTAAAAAAAAAAAGCAAAGGCGTCCCCATATCGTTCCGCGAGACTCTATTAGACTTCGGTACATCGAGATCAATGAACCCAGGCTCTGATATCAACTTTGTTATGAACCAGACTGTCGTGATTGGCACCCACACTAACTCTCCGGTGGGAGAACCACTACTACAGCCCAAACCAAGCAATTAAACCAAAACTAAGGCATTTAAATTATGAAAGCAAGTTAAATACTAGGGAAATAAATAGGGAGTTCCCATAAACTCCAACAAAAGTCTAACAATGAAATAAACAATGCGAAAGAAATAACGTAGAACCTGAAAGTCAATGTACCAAAACATTCTAACAATGAACCAAGTCTAAACAAGAAAGGGATACAACCCCAACTAACGAACTAATCAACTAGCTAAAACAAATGTCTAAGTCCGAAAATGATGGACATAGATGAAAGAGAATCCCATAGCTGCCCGAAAGAATTGGCTCACCCTTGAATTCGAAGCGACGATCATTGATCTTCTAAACGAGGTCTGTCAATAGCCACTTCAAGATGCCATATAGTCAACAAAAATAAGAGCAAGTGCAGTATCAGTACACAACCACAGTGTACTGGTAGGATCACGCAACTATCCCACTAGTGCAACATAAGCAAATCAAGACAATATTATAATCACATGCATATATATCAATATATACAATATTATCAACATTTACGAACAACGAACAACTTCACATTATCTATCAAATCATTGGTCCTCTCATGGAACCCAAGCCTAAACAGTTAGCATGCCGAAACATGGTAACCGATTTGATATTTATGTTGGAACGTGGCAATCGGTCCTATTTTTATGTCGGAACGTGGCAATCGATCCAAGTTAGTTATGTCTGAATGTGGCAACCGATCCATTCAACACACCACAATCACAATCACAAGTATATCATCAAGATCATATATTTAAGTCATGATTTCATGGCAGTCATCATTCTTCTATCTCTTCTACAACTAATGTGATCAACATTGCAACATTCATGCATATACAAGTATCATAATGAAGCAATAACAAACATACATCACACAATCATACAATCACAACCATCGTCTACCTCGAAATAAGCTTGAAACCCTAAGAAACTTGATCCTTCCCTTTCCAAATTCGTTCCGCTTGTTCTTGGTCTACAAATAATCAATATAATGCAGGAATCAATAAACAATCACTAATTACCCGAATTATTAACAAATCCATGAATCCTAGATCATACCCATGATCACAATTATCCAAATTAGGGTTGTTTCCACCGTAGAATCTTTAACAAAACCCTCCCCCATCATATTCACCCATTCTATTACGTTCTACGGATCGAAAAATGGATTTGGGAAGTGAAAAGCTTACTTTTAGCCTCAAAAATGGTGAAAAATGAGTAGGAGTCGCCTGAGGTTCTTTCCTTAGCTCTAAAAGTCAAAAAGTACATAATGAGATCGTTTAGGGGTTTATTAACGACTTTAATTCACGTCGAGCCCGCCACAACGGCCACCACCCCGCCACAACGGCAAAAAACGGCGCCAAGGTGGCATTCTCGAATTAGAGAGCTAATTCAAGAATTCCAAAATTCTCATTTCACAACACACCTCTAACCCACAATACTCAGAAAATACCCTTTACGCCAAGATCGATTTCGGGAGTTTTACTCACCCGGATTCAATTCCAAAAGGTCGTATAGATTCTTCAATGAGTTATCTACCTACTTATGTAATCAAAAACATAATTATTTCACCCGATTGTTACCAAATTTTCCTACACCTCAAGGACTCCGATTTCGTCCAAATCTGGACAAGGTTCGGAAAATCCAAATGCTACGAAAAAGTTTTCCACCCCCAAATTTTCTCCCATTGGCTTTTCTATAATGACGGGAACAGGTCGTTACATCTTTGTTGCATAAGCGAACTAATTTTAACCTCTTTGCTGTAAAATTGAGATATTCATAATTTATTTTCTTAAATATTTCGATAGCTTTGATTCAAAATTGAAAGGATGTTAGATGATCTGAGAGAAGAAATTTAAAATTGAATTTTTTGAAGTTGTTACGCTTTGTGGGGAATTGATTGGCAGTGGTAACAATGTGATTGCGTGATTTATGAGATTGTAATTTAATTTTACATTTTTTCCTTTTTAAGCGTAACAGAATGGAAGGTAATGTATCAGCTCCTATGTATCCGGATCGTTGGGATGTATCCAAATGACACTAAATTTAAAGAGATTTTTGTAGATTGAAAAAAAGTAGGGATATGATGTATTTTTCTCCTTACACTATGAGATTCCTATAATTTTTACATAAATATATCTCTGAACTATTATAAATGGTATGCATATACGATCCATTATACTTTAAGGTTGTATATGCTCTTACCATCATACTTTTAGATCATATATGTCTCTAAACCAAATGGATTGACATGTGTGATGTGTCACCATTTAAACAATTTTTCCTAATTTATTTTAAGGAAAAAATACCTATATACACATTTTTGTTTTCCATAATTTCTATTATTTCCTACCATTCCAAAAAAATTCCAAAATCCCTTATTTTACTCCCAAAACTAAACTTCCGGATACATAATCTTACACTCCCAAAACCGTTTCCCTTCCTTAATTTACTCCATCATTCTCTCCCTATTTTCACTCCACAATATTATCAGATAATTCATTCCTTAAAATTTGAAATTCAAAATCGTTCTCTCTCCAGTCACATCAATTTCAACTTCTTGAATAGGTAGTTTTCGTCTTCCTTGTTTCTCTCCTTTCATCCTTGTTTTTTTTTAAATTTTTTATCATCAATTTACTGATAGTTATGGATGATTCTTCTTCTTTTAGTATTAGGATTACCCAATTAGTTTCAACTACTCAAAATATTGTACATTGTGTCTTTGATTCTACAAAGAAAGAATCCATTATTAATGGAGAATCTTGAGTTGTAGAATGTAAAATCAAAGAAGGATGCATCTTCACGCCCATCTTTACCAAAGTTGAAGATTCTCAATGTATCTTGTTTATTTTATTTTTATTAAATTAGCCTTTGTTAGTGGTATGAAATTTCTGATACATCACTGCTACAATAGATTATGTTTTATGCAATGTATCATGTATATATTTATTACATTGATATGTAACCCTAATATTGTTGAATATTCGACTAGTGGATTTCATGTTAAATACTTATGTACTTTATACATAAGTAATGTCTAATGTATCATTTACAATATATCAAGTTTTATAATGTATCTTTAATATTTTTTAATTTTAAAAGGATATATATAGCAATAAATCAATTTTTTCTTGTGTATCAAGATTACCCAATGGTATTACAGTACTTATCAATCTACTAAATATTTTTGAATTAGTAATGTATCATGAACAATATATCCATCTCGAAATCATAAATTTAAAAATCGACTAGACAACACAATACATGCAATTCCATATCTTTCATTATCATATCTCTTTACCCTGAAGTTAAAGTTATAAATAGTAATGTATTATACACAATTTTATGGGCATGAATTATGAATACATAAAAGCTGATAATCTTATTGTATCAAATACATTATTATCAATTACAAAATGATACATTTATAGATACTTATCAACTCGAAATATTTCACAATTGCTTATTTATCTTTCAAGGCAAACAATGTATCTTCTTCCAGAATCATAGATTGAATAAAGATACTTAGATGATGCAACAACCTGTTTACATTAAAGAAATTAGTGATATAGACAACTAACTTATACTTAATACCAGATACAAAATATAAATATAATCTGATACATACTCTCATTCTTGACCATTTTTATGCTTTTACAACAAATTACATGTATAATGTATCATCTATAAAGTATAGCATTTCACAAACCCACCAAGATACAAAAATAGTAATGTATCATGATAAATATTTGGTCATGATTCAATAATTTTAATTAATACTATATGTATCATACAGTAATGCGTCAAACTCTAAGCAAACACTTTACATGCAAAATTTACTTATTTAATGTATCTAATTAATATGAATATAGTACTTATCAATTTATACAAGATACATAAATACTAATGCATCACGATTGATATAGTCATCTCAAAAACACAAATCAAAAATCGAATTAACAACACAATATATGTAATTCCATACCTTTGATTGTCAGTGTTATGCCGTAATTTTAGTAACCTTTAGAAAAATAACTTTTTAAAATGTTATAAGGATAAAACATTTTGAGAAAAATACTTAGAAAAGAGTCGCCACTTAATTTTTTAAAGAAATTAAGAAAATTTAATTTAAAAAGGGCTTAACAGATAAACCTTTAAAAATTTAGCGAAAATGGGTAAGAGGTTCTTATTTCTACTCTAAGAAGGTATTAGCACTTAAAGTAGCCGCTAACATGCGGTTATCCTACGACTTGACTAAAATAATTTTTGACTAATTCTTTAAAAAAAAATGGTGTAATACAAAATGTAATTTACAATATTCGAACTTTGAGAAAATAGTTAAATAAAGAATCATTTTTCATTTATTATTATTTTTTAAAAAAAAAACAAAAAGACCTAAAATGAAATATTTGAATTAAATTGCAAGTGATTAGAATTTTAACAAAAACTAAATTAATTAGCATTTGTTTGAATCAATTTAAAAATAATTTACACCACTTTAGTTGATAAACCAAGAAATCATTTTAAACTAGTTAAAAGTAAGTGAAAGTTTTGAATAGAAAAATATTTGAATAAGTAAATAAGGGTGTAAGAGTTGATAAAATAAAATTTATTAAAGTTAACCAACACAAAGAAAATAGTTCATCCTTTGGGGAATTCAATTTAGTTATTTAAAGTTAGAGTTAATAAAAAAAAAAAACTAACAATAAGCAATCACAATTAAATAATCTAGGAGAATAAAGGAGAAGATGAATTTGGGCCCTTTTTTGGGCCAAACTCGTTGTTGATTTGGGCTCTTGGCTCAATTCCCGTTTTTGTATACCCATGATGTATATCAGTGTATATCAAATGTTTACAACTCATTTTTCTGCTTTCCAGGACCTGTACGTCGATTCCAAAGACTTGTTCTTCGATTTCTCAAGGTTGGATGACTCGATAAGGGGTAAAATTGAGCCTTTGGCCCAATGAAGAGATGCTTGGATAGGAGTTGAGAGTCCAAAATAGACTCGAGGCAGATTTCACATGCAACACAAAAAAAAGGAAATAAATATTAGTAGATTAAAAGAGAAAGGAGAGAGGGGTGCAATTCTCTCTCTATACAATTAACAATAACGAGACAAAACTTGATTCATATCAAATGTGCAGGGAAAATAACCCAAGAAAGCACTGCCATGATACATTGAATAAAATGTAAGACAAATATAATTTTAACTTGGAAAGGTTTCAAATCCCAAAGACATTAAATGCCATGGTAGATGCATAATGTATTCTGATGAAGAAACAGTGATAAAGGATCATTTTAGCATAACAAACAAATTTTGAGCCATGACTTGCACTTGATTTATACTACTAGTCTTACCACATAAAAGAATTGATCCGATCTTCTACTCACAAGTCCACTCGACTATTTTGTATAATATGTGGCAAAAGAAACTAAGATGATGAAGACAACAACTCTCAAAGTAAATAAGAAAGGCTATTGGTTTTTTTTTTTTTTTTGTAAATCAAAAGAACAGGTCTATTCCTTCATCAAAGGGTCTACCACCTCAAGGATTTTAAACAACCAAATACTACAACACCTCACGCTCACATGTTTTCTCAACTCACAATCGATTTGAAGACATGAATTAATACACACGATATGACAGACTTGAAAACCAAGTTAATGAGGTAACAACAACTACAGGGAATGGCATCAACAACTCGTGTCTCATCATTCGAAGATTAACAAGCTTATGAATTTTTTAAAAAATGAAGAAGATTCAGGAAGAGACTCCAAAAAGAAGCAAAGGCCAGAAATAGGATAAAATCCGGAAAAAAATACAAAATCCCAATGCTCCAAGACAAGCTCAACAATCATTCCAATAAGGACTCAAAAACGGGCATTAATAAAGACAATAAATCAACTCAAAACAGTGGCAGATATATCGCTTGAACTCAAAATGTTGACGTCTTAGTTCATTCAACCAACTTGGGGGGGGGGGGGGGGGAGAATGAAGAATATGATGTCAAATATTAGGCAACAAAGCAGGTTCATAATGAGAAAGAACAAACAACTTAGGCTAATAAAACATTTTTGAAACCGATCACAACAATACTAGGAAAGCCTACACAATACGAGCAGCAACAACCAGAAACTAAACTTCCAGCACCTATACATACATATTCGAACCATGTTAACACAGGAAAAATGAAAATTTCTTGCTCATACGAAAGAATCCTCATTCTTACTAAACTAAGAGATCAAACGACCAACTAAGCAAAACTCCAAATGAGAGGAAGACAGTAATGAGAGTGAGGCTATATACCTTTTCCAGGGTAGCAAACTGAGGCAAACGAGCTGAGCTAATTCCACTTTGACCCACCACACCAACAAATGAGCAAAATAACTCGAAAGAAAATTGAAAATCCGAGGCTCAAACCTTCGTGGGTTTGATTTTGTAGAATACTATTCTCCAATCTTCAAATTCCAATTCTCTTCTCGTCTGTATGTCCCTCTAAATGGCACCAATACCATGTATTTATAGCAAAAATAAAGGTTTGAATTCAAATAGTTGTTTGAGCGGGAGATGAGAGATTGATTGGAGAGAATGGAAGGAAAAAAACAAGCAAGAGGAGAACATACCCCCAAAAATCCAGATTTGATGTGATATCTTCTGATTCGCATTAGATTATAGTGAGATTTATCTAACCTTAAGTCAACAATTTAGGCCAGTGGTTTGCAATCTTTGAAAATATGCAGAAGGGGACTGACAGGGGTGATAGGGGGCGGTCGTTTGGATGAAGAAATTTAGGGTTCTTGGTCTGACTTTCGTGTTTTGGGAAGGAGAAAGGGGAGAGGAAAGCGCGACTTTGATTTAGAGCATGAGAAAGAAAAATAAATAGAGAGGAGAGTGTGAGGATTCAAAGAGGAAAAGAGAAATGAGATCGTGGGAGTGTGTGTGAATTAAAAGGATGCTCTATTTTATTTAAAAATTGGCCATTTTAGTTGCTAATTAACCAATTTGAGTTAGGTATGACCAAATTGAATCAAATAACTAAATCCGGCCAAAATTAAAATGAGAGGGATAATTACCGATTAATTATTCGAACTTCTTAATTTAAACAAGATGAAATAATTATCAAGACATAAGTTCATTACTTAAGATAGAAAACTAATTATACAAAATTATATAATCCACTAATTTAAAGGAAATAAATATGTATTTATGCTAAACAATATTTTTAGGCTATTTATTAAATATTTATATAAAAGATGAAAATTATATAAACCAATATGTAAAATTATATAATTATTTCTGAAAAATATTAAGCAAAACTAATTAGAAAGAGATTTTATAATATAATTTTTTTAGGATTTTTCAAAGACGATTATTTCAAATTGTTTGAAATTGAAGAAGCTCGATAGTTAACTCGAATTGCATAGGGTCAAAATTGGGTGTCAACAGTTAGATCTTTTTTACTATGAAATTAAAGCACGAATCTATTTTATACATCACAAATTCAGGCTCATATTTTTTCGAAATTCCTGTATGTCAGATTTTATTTCCAAATTCTTCAATACCTCAGCAAAATAAAAATATTCATGATGTATCTTCTCAATTTTTTTCATAATTTTGAATCAAAATCGAAAGGATCTTCGACGAACTGGGAGAAGAAATTTGAAATCCATCACTTATGTATAGTTCATAACTCACCTTGCTTTCCTAAATTCCTGAATGAATTCTTCATGTATCAGCTATTGTTTTAGACTTTTTTCAATCTATTACGATTTGGGTGAGAATTGAAAGAAGAAAATTTGAATTGTTTGTAGCTAGATGGATTTGAAATAGAATTGAGAGAAGAAAATTTGAATTTTGAATTGAAGTTGGGCGGATTTGGAAGAGAATTGAGGAATAAAATTTGAATTTTGATTTGATTGAATCTGTTAAAGATTTGGGAGAGATTGAAATCAACTAGATTAGTGTGATTTGAGGAACTCGGATTCAATATATTCTCTTTCCTTTAAAAGTGTAACTGAATTTGTTTTAATGTATCAGATTTAATGTATCCAACTTGTTTGCTATGTATTCGGATAGCACTGATTTTGAGGGATTTTTGTAAATTGAAAAAAAGTAGGGATAGAAGGTAATTTATGTCCTTATACTATGAGATTTATGTAAGTTATACTTATTTTAATTTAATACCCATCTTCCACAATTTAACCCACTCATAACTCGGATTAAAAATCTACTCATCTTCTACAATTTAACCCAACCATTCTGGCCTAAATATAGAGTGATTAACACTAACCCAAAGATTCAGGAATTGGGCCGCGCGGTAGCAAAAAAATTCAATATCGAAAGCAACAATTCTAACAACGATAGCCTACATATATAGCTCCAACAACTCAATCCTAAACCAAAGTTCCACAATTTTGGGGGCAATAAATTCAACCAAACCAGTATACACTTCAACTCTTTCATCCACATAAACACATCCATTGATGGCACTCTTACAAGCACAACTACAAATAAAATTATTCCACCATTTAATCCTCACAAAAGCGTTGATCTTAGTAGCAAAAACAACAATGAAGAGGAAGTAAAGACAATCATGTAAGCAATGGCGAAGATTCGATCTACCATTAATGTCTGGGTAAAGGTAGGTGAAGTAATCAACGGCTGTGATAAATGTATTTCATGGAAGGAGATAACCAGCGACAAGACTATGGTAATATTATGTGGGTTTTTATGGGTTAAATTGGGGAAGATGGTGAGTTTATTTATTTTAAATAAAAGTTAGAGAAAATACATAAAATCTCCCTGAACTTGGCAATGAAACATACTTTAACACTTTAACTTTATGTGTAATTATTTACCTGTCTAATCTCTTTTCAAGTGAATTTAAATACACCCAAACACCTGACATGGCAAGTCAAAAAATTTACTGAGTGTAAATACTAATAATTAAAGAGAAAAAGAATAAGTGAGCCCCCATTTTTTTCTTTTTAGCCAATAATCTTTTTTTCCTTCATCTTCTTCATACCCTACCACCCACTCTGTCACGCCCCAGGAGGGTACCCAGGGCGTGGCCGGCACCCAAAGACTATTGCTAGTCCCCGAGCGAACCACTTAGCGTCATCGTCACATCATTCAACAGCGGAAATTAACATCAAGAGATATGATGATGAAACTCTCTCAAATAATATAGATACGTTTTGAAATGTTTATACAATACTTCAAATGTTCACTCATAAGATCACTGTCTATGAAGCCTCTAATTAACAATCTAGATGGTGCCATGACAGGCCATAGACACCACATATACATACTCCAAAATAAAAAAAAAGGCTTCTCCGGAATATAAGGAGAGCTTACCAACTCTGAAGAGTACTGAATCTAGATATCAACGGTACGCAGGCTGATGTCCTCTATCTCCAGTATCTGCATCATGATACGATGCAGCGCCAAAGGCGTCAGTACGTGGAATGTACGATAAGAAGCTCAAATAAAACAACACATTAGTAATAATGATAATAATAATCTCAATAGACTCTCCTCAAACTCCCCAAACTCAGGCTCAGCTCAATATATGCAAGTTTTGAAGCATGTCATGCAGTTCCATATATATATATATAAATATTGGTATAAAATGGAATAACTCAATTTTTATAATTTCATGCTCAATCAAGTTGCTTAGGAGTTTCTCTTAACCGACACACATCCCACCACCATAAGTTAGGTGATGTACAACGAATCGGCATCGTTGCCACGCCCGTCCTATACGTGCCACGGCATAGAACGATCAACTCTCTCTTGGATCCATATAAATTATCCACTTGCGGGACATGAGTCGCCAAAACAAGTTGTACGACTATCCTATGCTGGCAACATAGTTCTGAGGGTTAAAGTAAAAGTATACTCGCTCCCTGCTCGGTGCTAGATACTACTCCTAAGACTAAAACATGCTCAATTCATCATTTACTCAGTCCTCAATACTCAACTCATCAACTCAAACTCGGTATGTCTCAAATACTCATTACCTCGGTTTATCAAAGGTAAATCCTCAAAACTCATTCATCATGCAAAAGTACTTCATCGACTCGACTCAACTCAACGGTCATTTGGGACTCATATACATCATTCATTACAACATGTAAATAAGTACCTCGTAATACAATTACTCAAATATATCATAAGTTTATAATTTAGTCATGCTCCATGTTTAATAACTCAAGTGTTCTCCATTTATCATATCAACTTTAATTTAATTTAACATCATCTCATTCTACCTATAAAAGTATTACTACGTCATGTTTATGTGTATTAAGTTCAAGATCTTAATTTCATGTCATAGAAAAATTCATCATTCATTATAAATAATATCCTCAAAATAAAATACTTAAAGTACATAAAAATATACTCATTTATGAAAAAATATCTTTTTATAAAAGATTTAGAAAATAGGAGCAACTTACAAGAATAAAATTTCCGAAAATACTCAACTTGACTCGGAAGTGACCCAAACCTTCTCAACTTGACTCGGAACTATTTTCAACTTTTAGAGAGAGTTTTGGGAGAGAATATAGATTTGGGGATTTGTTTCTTGATGTAGAGACTAAGAGGAGGGGGGTATTTATAGGACTTTTTAGGGGGCTATTTATGTCATTTAAGGTAGGTGGGTGGTAGGTACACCTACCTAGTGATGTCATGGATGACATCATAGTGATGTCATGGATGACATCAAATCTTGACATCATAGTGATGTCATGGATGACATCATAGTGATGTCATGGATGACATCATAGTGATGTCATGGATGACATCATAGTGATGTCATGGATGACATCAAATCTTGACATAGTGATGTCATGCATGACATCACAATGGTAGAATTTTCGTCCTCCCTTGGCCAGTCACATATGTCGTCGTTTTGCTCGTCTCGTCCTTCCGAACAAACTTTCCTTTTATGAAAACTTCAATTTCCGACTTAAACTCCTTGAATTAATTAATTAGTGTCCTAACTTTTCAAGTTTAGCCACTTACTTTTCAAAACTAGCCACTTTGCAATACCTTCGATCATCTCCACACTTACCGACTAATGCGGACGAGATTTTTGGGTCGTTACACACTCCCTTAGTACCACCCGCCCCTTCATCTTCCTTACAACCCACCACCCCTCTCGTCCTCAACCACCATTTGCACCGCCTCTTTCTTCTTCGCTTACCCCCCCACACACACACACCTTTTTAATTTCTCCTTCTTCGAAACCCCCATCTCAACCCTATTTTTTCCTCTTAGAAGCCTCACTCTCTTTCTTTCTCTTCGGATCTGCCGATTCAACCACCACTGCATCACCCTTTTCTTCCTCTTCGTTGAACTTTCCATCTTCTTTCTCTTTCTTCGAAATGCCCCCACTAAACCTCCATTTTCTTTCAATCCGTAAAATGGTGTGATGAATAGGGAAAAAATATAAAAGCAAAGAATTTGTTCTGGCTTCAAAATTATTATTTATGGTAGTGTTTGAAAGTGATAGCTTGAAGCACTTTTTAATGAAAAATCTATAATTTCTTCATCTAAAATTAATTTTTCAATCATTATTTATTGTCTTAAAAATTGAATGTGTTTTTGTGAGAATGATTTTGACATTTTGGATTGATTTTTCAATCGAGACCGAATTTGTTCAATTGCACTCGTAACTGAGTTGAGGAATAGGCACTCTCATTTTTTGAAAAAAAAATTCTTTCTAAAATTGTGAATAAATAAAAAGAAACAAAAACAAAATTTAAATAATGATCTACGTGGCAATGATGTGGCGCTGACATATCATTGACGTGGCGCGTGTGGAATGCACTTGTCATTGTGAGATTGGTATTATAAATTTAGGGTGATATTAAATTCACTTGAAAAGAGATTAGGGATAAATAATTACCATATAGTTAAAGCATTAAAGTAAGGTTTGTTGTCAAGTTCAGGAGAGATTTTATGTATTTTCTCTAAAAGTTATTAATAAATTTGGGTAAATTGTTTTGATGGTGCCACATGTCGTTTCATTTGGCTTAGGGAATATAAAAAAAAAGTTAAAAGTTAAATTACCAAAATGTCCATAAAATATTAATAGACTTAAATGCCCTTTAATTAAATACTAATTATCTGAAATTTTGCAACTTAAATCTACATATTAAATAAATAATTAGACACAAATAGTAAATACCGTACAAGTAAACTAACCGTTGGAATTCTAAAGATAAAATAAATAATTACCCCATCAAACTTAGGCCCTTTTTCGAAGAAGACACCTTAAGTTTGCAGAGGTCCTATTACCCCACGAAATCATTTAAATCCACAATAAATACGTTATTTTGACTCATTTTCATGGCAATTGTGATTTCACACAAGAAAAGTGCATGAATGAGCAAAATTGCAGCCCCAAACCAATGAAAAACTAACACATGGCATTGTTAAACCAAAGTGAAAAGAGTCCCACGTTTCTTCTTCCCCAAACCACCATTAATGGTTGTTGAGAGCTTTTCTCAACAGCAAAAATTGGTTCTTTACTACGCAACGCGAATTTCTTTACTGTATACTCTATCATCAAGTTTTAGCAATCCATTTTAAGGTCTTTTAATAGAAAAATCTACTTAACAACGACATAATACTTGGTCAATTTAGCACCTAATTTACCTTTCAACAAAGAAATTTGAACCCATTTCTGTTCATATAGTTTCCCTAGGTCAAAAGTATCAAAGAATCTACTCGTACAAATTCAAAAAAAATGTGAAATTCACTTATAGAACTCAAAGCTAGTCTTGATTTCGGAATAATCACAAAGCTAAAAAGGATTAAACTAATTTTGGGGAAATTTTTTTGAAATCAAATACTAAATAAATAACCAAAACTAGGGCTGGCAAGGGGATCAGGGCGGCCCGCGACCGGCTCAAGACCCATCTTGCCGGACCCAGTCCCATATGATTTCGCGGGTTGGGGGGATTTTGGGATAGGGGACCAGTTAGGAGCCGGTTCTCCCTTTGGTCCCGGTCGACCCGACCCGGCTGAATCGACTGGTTTCACGGGATCCCTTTTTTTAAAAAAATTCTTTGAATTATATCCGTTGAGGCAACGACTAGTCCCCCCCCCCCCCACCCCCACAACAAATTTATTCACCTTTTTCACTTCCCCAACACCCCCTACGATCCCCCTACTTTTAATACTTTAATTTAAACCCTCAAGTTATAATAAATATACTTTAACCCATTTTAATATTATAAATGCCCCTCTATCCTTCATTATTTCTTACAAAATCATCTATTCTCTCATCTATTTTTTGTATCCTCTCATTCTTAAGTCTTAATTTTTTATTCCATTTAATTCTCATATTATATCATAATATATATATATATATATATTAATTCTCATATTTGCTATCAAGTATTGGAGTTCAAAATTACAAGTTACAACAAACTACAAGCCTCAAGAATCGATTATAACATTGCTATTAACGCAGACGTTTGGTACATTCGTTTCATAATATTTATATTTTATTTTTCGCCATTAATTTTTGTGTTATTATTATTTTTATATTACACGTTACATAAAATTAAATATGAGTTCTAGCAAAAGAGTTACCGGTAAAGGAAAAGAGAAAGAACCAAG
Organism: Solanum commersonii; assembly: GCA_029007595.1. Lineage (NCBI taxonomy): Eukaryota > Viridiplantae > Streptophyta > Magnoliopsida > Solanales > Solanaceae > Solanum > Solanum commersonii. The sequence continues at coordinate 340,106 of JAJTWQ010000051.1, forward strand.
CACCATTAGTAAATTATTTAATTTTAATAAAAAAAGTAGTAAGGAAAAAAATAAAAGTAAATGTGGTGGTACTTCTTCTAAATCAATGTCTAGAGTTAGATTTAATACAAATGATTCTACTTATGTTGATGATACTTCTTATGATATTGATTCAAATATTCAACTCGATCATGAAATTTTAGAACGATGTTATGGTAATATGAATCCTAATCTTGATGAAAATTTAGGTGAAGAAGTAGAAGTTGATTCGGGAGAAGAAGAATTAGAAGAAATACCTACTAGTCCGGTGACGGAACTTCCAACTGAGACTACAAATCCAACGGAGCAAAATTGTGGACACCCCTTCTTATACCTCCTACAAGGGAGAAGGTGAAGTATCAACGCCCTAAAACTTCTGTTGTGTGGCAATTTATGACTTTCGATAAAGAAAACTCTATTGCTATTTGTAATAAGTGTAAGCAACCTTTTAAACATAAACAAGGTGGAGGTCAAGGTGGGACGAGGGGCATAAATAGGCATTTGTTATCTTGTGTGCCAATTGAATATAAAGAAGCTAAAGCTTTAGCTGATAGAAAAAAAGGAATTCAAGTTAATGATATTAATGTTTATCATTTGGTAGGGGTTTCTAACATGGTTCAAGGAACATTAGATCCTTCTAGCCCGGGTGGTCCACTAACACAACGTAAATATAATAAGGAAAGAGATCACGAAAATTTAACTAAGATGGTTTATGTTTGTGGTTTGCCTTATAGTTTTCCTTCACATCCCGATTTTATTGAATATATTAAACAAACTTATAATCCTTCTTTTAAAGGTGTTCCAAGAAATACTGTTAAAGCTGATGTTTTTTTTATATCAAGGTAAACATTGTCAATTTCTTCGTTGTTTGTTTAGCATATTAGATTGTAGAGTGTCTATAACTTCGAACATGGATCATAGTGTTAATGGACATGATTATTTAACTATTATAGCACATTGGATTGATCATAACTGGAATTTGCAAAAAAGAATCTTAAGTTATAAAGAATGTGTAGAGAAAAAAAATGGGTGCATATTTAGCTTCAAATATTTTGAGTGTTTTAGATTATTACATGCTTTTAGATAAAGTAATATCTGTCGCATTAGATAATGCATCTAATAATACAAACGTTGCTAGTATGTTAAAAACTAGATTATGTCCAATTGATGTTAATGCTTTTCATGTTAGATGTCTTGCACATGTATTAAATTTAGTTGTACAAGATGGTATTTCATTATTTGATTGTGGTTGTATGAAAATTGAATATGTTGTTGCATGGATTTTTTATGCTCATAGAGCTGCTAGAATTAGGAAATTTAACGAGCATTGTGTACTATGTGATATGCCACCAAGAAAAATTCCAAGACATATATTAAAACAAAGTGGAATTCTTTTAACGAAATGCTTTCAGTTGCTTACGAATATAAAGGACCCGTACAAATGATTTTTAATGCTCATAATACTGACCCATTAGATAGAATTTGTGAAGAAGATTGAGAAGAAACTAATGAACTATTGGAATTATTAAGACTTTTCTATCATGCTACAACCATGTTTTCTGAAATTTATTATCCTGCTATTTCATCAGTATTAATAAATATTTGTGCAATTACAATTCAATTTTCTAAATACAAAAAATAATTGAAAAATTTAGAGTTGCAATTGAAGGTATGATTGAAAAATTTTAATTTTTTTTTTTTCCTATTCCTCAAATTTATTTAACTGCTACTTTACTTAACCCTCAATATAAATTACGAGGTGTGTAGGGACTTGTTGATACTTTTGATGACACTTTAGAAATTTTACCAGAAGAAATTCCAACTTGTGAAATGTGTAAGTCTAGCATAAAAGTAGAAGAAAAAATTTTGTATGAAAAATATAGAAATATAGGAAATACTGAAGGAGAAGTTGGTCAAAGTTCTAATCATAAGACTAAAGAACGAATTGCTAGTTTTATGCGAGGTTTTCTTGGTCTTAATTTTACTAACCTTGATGATTTTGAAGAATATCTTAATCAGTCTTTAGAAACAGTGGACGACGACGATGGCAATGTAGAAATATTATCATGGTGGAGGAGACGGAGCGGTGCATTTCCAATTCTGAGCAAAATGGTTCGTGATATTCTAGCTATTCAAGCTTCATCAGTTGCATCAGAGGCTGCATTTAGTGCGGCAAGGTTTCAACTTGGCGATCATAGACATTCATTGGCGGAAGAAAGTTTGGAAACATAAGTTTTATTTAGATACTGGGTCAACGCTGAGAGGAGGAATTATAATTTTCCAAAGTTAAGTTCCAAACAAGAAGCTTGGATTAATGCGGTAATTGGATCTAGTGACGATGAATTAGAGTCACAAGAGTTTCTAGCAAGTTTGCCAACACCGGAGGATGTTACCGTCGATATGATACGACAAGTAGAATTGAATTTTAAAGAAGAATACAAATATTAGATTACATCTGAGAACTAATTGAAACAGAACCCTTCTTAGAAGGTGGCTGCATAAATTAGTTACTCCTCTAATATTTGTAACAAATATTAGTTTTACATATGAGAACTTATTGAAACAGAACCCTTCCTAGAAGGTGGCTGTGTAGATTAGTTACTCCACTAATATTTGTAAATTGTAACTTCTAAATTTAATTGAATAAATTTGAAGGCTTTATTCAAGTCTTTTTTATACAACTATTATCTTGCATTTTAATTTTAATATATACATACATATTTACATATATACTAAACTAACTTTAAAATACTTAATTTAAAAATAGAAATTTAAAATTTAAAAATTCAAGTTTAAATTACTTTAAACTATTTAAAATACAAATTTGAACTTTCAAGTTTGAAATTTGAAATTTGAAATTTGAAAACTTAAGCATTTTTTTTTAGCTAAAAATATTATTGAAAACCAAATATACTAAAAATGTTATTCAATAACATATAAGTTCAATACAAATAAATAAACATATAAAAAAAATAAAAAATCCCACGTCCCGTCCCGTCCCGTCCCGCCAAACCCTGTCCCATCCCGTATATATAGTGGGACCGGATGGGACGTATTTTTGTCCTGCCAATCCCGGTCCCGGGCGAATCCTGGCCAAGGAGTCCCCTGTCCCGTCCCGTCCCCTTTCATCCCGTCCCACCGTCCTCGTCCCCGTCCCCTTGCCAGCCCTAACCAAAACACTAAAAAATAACACACAAAACTTACATAAATATATTTACAAAGAAATCCAGAAAAAAAATTCTTTTGAAGTGAAGTACATCGAAAGAATCGGGAAAAGGAATTGGAAAAGATGAACATGAATTTTTCTAAAAGGTTTAAGGGTTAAAATGTGAGTGGGTTAGGATTTTACCCGACCCACTATTAAACAAGTAAGAAAAATAAAAAAAAATATTATTTTATTTGGGGGTGAAACACACGCACGGATTATGAGGTTGCAAATATTGTAAAAATAGTGTATATAAAATTGTTAGAAATGGTTGGATGGGCTAATAGCACCCCCGCAGACTAGGTGTCTACTTCAAAAAAGGATATAAGTTTGATGGGGTAATTATGTATTTTCTCAATTGTAAAACTTAAAGTTTGTTGATAAGCATTAAAGGATATTAAAGAAAATCATGTTAGTCTCTTCCGCTACTAATATACAAGCTACAATATTTCTAAAAAAAATTGACTTAAAAAAAATAAGATTTACATTATTTTCCTTCTATTTAAGTTGAATTGGCAACATGAACAGTATTAGAAAATAGAAGTCATTGGAACTGTCATTTTTTACCTTTTTCAAAAACTAATGTATGCATGCAAATTAAAGTTCATTCACTTGCAACTATTAATCACATAACCCCCAACTCTTTTAAAAAATGACATAATAGGTAATATCTCTATGAGGTGGAATATAATTAATCACCTTTGGGTCATTATAAATTGATATAATAGGTATAATAGGTCACTTTATTTAACAGTTTTCTTCTACATATGTTTCGGCAATATGTAAATCAAACAGATTAGAAACTTCTTTTTTATAGATTAGTTCTCGAATATGTGCGTTGCACGTGTATTTTATGCTAATTCGTACAAATTTCTTAAAATAATAGAAAAAGAAGGAGAAGATTGAACAGATGCGAGAATTTCAAAAGAAGACCAAGCAAAATAAGTCACATAATTAATATAAAACAAAATCTGAAGATTGTAATGCAAGCAATGAACAACAAAAAGCAAAAGAGAACAAAAAATATTAATAGTAAAGAAAAGGTCTACACAACTTAAAAAAAAGTTAATTGAAGAACCTAATATAAAAATATATACCTTTATCCCAGAAAATATTGTGAATACACCAAATTTTGGGTATTTTAAAGAACAAAATATTATATTAAATAAGTAACGGCGCTTTCGCGCAGTCATACATACTTTCTTTTAATATTAAACTCATTATCTATATATATTCCGGCTCTCCCATAATTAATTAATTGAGTAATTATAAGTAAAGACTTAAAATAGAAGTAGGGGAAAAGATTAAAAAACATTTAGACTTTTTAAATACAATTCATGAAATAATTACATATTGTAAAGACATTAAATAGGAGGAGAGGTAAAGAACCAAAACATTTAGACATTTTTTGATGTATTATTATAAGGGGAAATTGTATATAATAGCAAACTATTAATTCAAATTAAATGCTATAAATATAGTTTGATTTAATTGTACCTCATAGCAAACTGTTGCTATTTCACCTCTCTCCTAGTGAATCTCGCTTGCCACTCTCGTTCTCTCCCTCACTTCTCTCGTTTTTTATACAAACGCAAGTGTATAAAGTACGTTTGTGTTTGTATAAAGCAAGAGAAAATTGTATATATACATATATTTTCGTTCCCCTCTCTCCCCTCTCCCAGATTTCGCTTTCTCACTCGTCTCTCTCACTTTATACAAAAAACGCAAATTGTATAAAATGCATTTGTGTTTGTATAAAGCGAGAGAAAATTGTATATATACATATATTTTTGTTCCCCTCTCTCCCTTCTCCCAGATCTCGCTCGCCACTCTCCCAGATCTCGCTCTCTCACTCGCCTCTCTCACTTTATACAAAACCGCAAATGTATAAAATGCGTGAAAATTGTGTATATACATATATTTTCATTCCCCTCTCTCCCCTCTCCCAGATTTCGGTCGTCATTCTCCCAGATCTCGCTTGCTCACTCGTCTCTCTCACTTTATACAATTGATCTTTTTGTATATGTATACCAAAGCAGTTTATATAACTGCTTTCTTTTGTATATGTATAGCGAAATATACATATTTATGTTTGCTATGGAGCGCAATTATGCAAACTTTGCTATAACATACAAATATGAATTTTGTGTTTGCTATATGTGAAAGTTGATCTTATTATAATTAGGAGTAAGAAATTAAGAAAAAGAAAAATGAACATGTTTTTGGGCCAAAAAAAAAAAGGTGTCAAGTATCGTAAATTTAAATAAATTCCATATTTATTTCAAAGATACTATGAATATTATTCCCCTTAATTATTAGGAAAAATTACAGAAATCCCACCTTTTTGTTTACTTATTACCATTATCCCCTATAAGTTTTACAAATCTCCAAAATTCCTCATTTTCGCGCATCAGATTAGTGTATCTCACACATCAGATTAGTGTATCTCACGCATTAGATTAGTGTATCTCACACATCAGATTAGTGTATCTCGCGCATCAGATTAGTGTATCTCGCGCATCAAATTAGTGTATCATGTATAAAATGTACATCAGATTAGTGTATCATGTATAAAATGTAATGTATCTTATTTAACGATTAATGTATCTCGCGCATCAGATTAATGTATCAGCGCTTATATTATTGTATCCGTTTTTTAAATTTTTGAGGGATTTCTTTAATTATAAACTTATAAGGGACAAATGGTAATTTTACATTAAAAGTATGTGATTTTTGTCCTTTGCCCTTATTATTATATACAAAAATTATTATAGTCAATAATTAAAAAGAAAAATGAAAGATGAAGAACGAACTTTTATTCATCCATACTGCCACAGAAAAACACTAAAGCAGTGAGATTCAATTGGCTACATAGATTACCATTTTCCAATTGAGTTAAATGCTCAAATCAACCATTGAGAAAAATGCTGAAATAGTCAAATATATATATATTCCTTGAATATTCAAACCAACAACCTCAAGATGGGAGGTGGAAGATGTTTAGCACTTAAGCAGCCTTTTCTTGTTGCAAAGTACACATAAATAAAGGAAAAATTAAATTTAGAAAATACTCATTTCCTGTAAAAAAGAAAAATTAGAGGCAGACAATCTTTATAACTTTTTAATGAAATAATGGATTTGAAATTGAAGCTCATTAGTCTTACATGTACTCCCTCCGTCCATTTTTAATTGTCATGATTTCCTTTTTTTGAGTTAAACTATTTATACGAATTTTGACTAATATTTTACGATGTGTTTTTTCATCATAGTTATATGTAAAAAATTGCAATTTATAGTACCTTTCGTATAGTTTTTGAATATCTATTTTTTTTTGTTTAAAATATCGAATTAATGTAATCTAGTTTAACTTTGAAATTAGTCAATTAAATTGACTTTCAAAAAACGCAACATGATGACAAATAAAAGTGTACAGAGAGAGTAAATAAGTTTCCAACAAATATAAATGGATGAAAAGTTAATAAGGCTTTTGAGTTTTAGAAAAAGAATAATGGTTGTTTTTAATTAGTAGCGACTTTTTGAGGTGAAGGGCAGAAATTAAATAGGCAAGTAAATGCTTAAAATTTAATGGACAAGTAATAGAATATACGACTGAAAATAAATTACACATAATATATATAAATGAAAGGTTGTATGTTTATATAGAATAACTATTTCATTCGGTGCAAACATATGATCGAATTCTCAGTTAGAAAAAAAAGAGATGTGAATAAAATAAATTAATAAAGGTGTGGAGTTAAACGAAGATAAAACGGTAACAAAACTAAAGCTTCAAAAAGGCAAAAAAAATATAATGTAAATGCTTGAAATTTAATGAATATAAAATATATGGCTTAATCATTACTACAGAATAAAGAAACTGAATATTTTTTAAAAAAATTTAAATTTAATTTAATTATAGGAATCTGATGATATACGACCTCTCAACGTCCCTAAAAATGTAGACGACCTCCTTGTTAGCTTTCCAAAGCAAAACTAGTTGCTCCTACAAACCAATTAATATGAAAGTAAGCATATATTAATAAAGATCTACTAAAAAATGACTGTTATGATCATTAACCACATAATAGTAAAATATTTGCATCAAAGTATAAACTGACAGCCAACTCTAGAACTTTATGTTTATAATATATTCATACCTGATATAAGAGAGATGATCTGAATAAAACTATGAATACATACCAGAATAAGGAGTGATGCTCAGCTTGGAAAAATCAAAATATATTAGAGTCTCGTGCTGACAACATATTATAAAATTAAGCTCAGAACAATATAATACTTCCTCTGTTCCTATTTACTTGTCCACGTTTTTTTTTAATTGTCTTTAATTACTTGTCCATTTTGACAAATCAAGAAAGGACAATTTTTTTTTACCCATTATACCCTCAATTAATTACTTTGAAAATGGTAGAACTAGTTTTTAATTCATCCACTTAATAATTAATACGGGTAAAATGATAAACTCACTATATCAATTATTGTTTTCTTAATAGGTGTGTTAGTTCAAAAGTAGACAAGTAATTAGGGACAGAGGAAGTATTAAGCAAAGACAAGATAAATAGATGAAGGAGAAGTCTTTTCTTCTATTCAAATGTGCCCTCCAAATGGTGAATGATATCTCTATTTTTAGTGTTGAGATATCATAGCCAAAGGTCACCTTGGAATTATATATAGTTATCCACCAAGGTTCATATCACCTTGGAATTATACATACATGAATTTAATTAATTCTTGAAGAAATCAAATGGACAATCCACTATTCAATGGATTTATAACAATTACATGAATATCATTTATTTTCAAACAAAAAATAATTCAAATATTTGGAATCTACTCTTGGATACCAATAACAAATTGAAATATGACAACAAAGTATCTCTTCTCCAAAGGAAATAAAAGATGATAATATTTAGTTCTTTAAAGTACTATAATTTTAAACAAAAATTAATATATGTATATTATTATCTCATATGTTAATTACCTCAAGAAAAAGTTTAGAGAAAAGAAGAAAGATGAAAAATGAAAAGAACTTGACAGCCACTTCTAGTAGTTAATTAAAATAAAATGAAGGCTACAATTAATAATCAATATTAATTTTTTTATTATTAAGGGATCTGATATTGATGTAACATTCGACAATTTGAAATAGCTATGAAGAGGCTTAGAATAGGAATTAACTATTTTTGGAAGGAATTCAAAAATCTGGAAATTTGGTTAAGTATGGGAAAAAAATGAGTTTTTGGCCAACTTTGATCAGTCATAAATCCTAGCTCAGGATGAGTTAGTTGTAGTTCCAGTTATGTTTACGAAGCTCGTGGAATGATCTTTCCAACGCCACCGATTTTACTCCATTCCGAGTTCGTATGAGTGAGTTATGCCCTTTGAAAGTTGGGCAGTGGCAGGGAAATCCGTCCGAAAATTTTAAGGGCATTTTGGTCTTTTCCCTAATCAATTCTTTTGGTTATATTTAAGTGTTGGACTGATTTTTAGATCAGTTTGTCCCATTTTTAAAGAGTGAGTGAGGGTTTTGAGTGAAGAGGAGAAGAAGAGAAGAAAGAGGAGATCAAGCAAGTTTCCGTCAAAGATCGTCGTGGATATCGTCGGGGGTGATCCCTACTAGGTATGTGAATTCATAGTGTTGGGTTGATCCTTTCCCCCACACGCCAAACTCATTTTATTTTTGAGAAAAGATTGGTTATGTTGTTGAAGTTGTTGGGTTGTGTTGTTGATTGTGTTATTGAAGTTCCTTGTTGATTTGGGACATGTTTCCGGTTGTGATTTGGAGTTGAATCTATTGTATGTTAAGGGTCTTTATGATTCTAAGTGTTTTCTGTTGGAACCTTTGAAGTTAAGGGGTTTAGAGTCGGAAAAACAAGGGGAAAAAAAGTCGGATTTGTGGGGGAAAAGGGTTGGGGTGTCGCGCCAGCCAGCGCACCCCAAAAAGGGATGCTGAACTTTCCCCTTGGAGCAGAACGCCCAGCAGGCCCCTCTGAAGTTTGAGGGCTGGCGCCCCGCGCCTCTTAGAGCGCCAAGGACGCCACTCCTTCCCTTTACGTTTCATTTCCCACTATTTCATACATGTTCCTTGGTAAAGTACCTATGTTTTATAGTTGTTTCCAATACTCTAAGGTACATTTTCACATCCCAAACTCATTCATAAACATGTGATCATATACCTTGAATCCATAGTCCAATTCAAGGCAAATTAGGATAGAAGTCAAGTGAAGTTAGAGCCAAGCTTGGAAGTTAAGTAAATTAAAACAAGTTTTCAAAGTTGTTCAAGAGCCTTTATTGAACGTTTTCACTTCGTTTTTAGGGTTCAAGTCTCAAGGCGAGTAAAGAGTATAAAGTTCCAAGCCAAGTGAATAGTCTCAAGTTTCAAGTTAAGTCAAAAGCATAAAGTTGAGTCCATTTCTCAAAAGTTATTAGGGAACTATGTATTTTCCAAAGAAGTTTCTAAATGTTTTTACATTTAAGTAAGAAAGGAGCATTGATTCCAAGAGAGCCTTTGGGCTAGATTTTGAGTAATTATCTCAAACTAAAGAAAGATGTGTTTAAAACACTTATGAGCTAAAGTATATTTTTGGGAGTAGTCTTGAGCACCGAGTTGGTGACACGAGTTCATATTAACTCAACTCTCCATAGGAACCATTCGGCCAACATGGGATTTAACGGGTCATACTTTTTAGATGATCCCGTAAGTTAAGCTATGGATCCACTTAGTAAAGATAGCTTCCTATATCACGGCCAGGTATAAGATGGTCCTTGGGCAACGTGAGGTAAAACGTTGTACCACTACTAGGGCTCATAGTGGTGGTTGTCGGTTATAGAATCTCCCACTAAAGTTATATTACTTTTATATAAGTAAAGTTGAGTTGTTATTGCTTTAATCATTAACGAACTAAGTTATTTACAATGTTTTAAAAGCTTTATATATCGCATGTATCTTATTGCCTTATATATATTGAGTTCAGTTATTCTTGAGTCGTACAAGGCCAAGGTAAGTGTTCTCTTGTATTCCTTTCAAGCTTAAGTTGTGGTTTAGCTTTCCAGCTCGCATACTCGTACATTCTATGTACTGATGCCAGTTGGCTTGCATCTTATTAAGATGCAGACGCAGGTACCCAGGATCAGCACCTAGTACGCCGTTGATCCAACTGAGCACTCCAGAGTCAGTGGTGAGCCTCCTTGCATTCCGGAGGACTCAATTATTTTGTGTTCTTAGTTTTGTTTTATTAGGGTGTTGCGGGGTCTGTCCCAACATCCATCTCAGTATTTTAGAGGCTTCATAGACAGTTAGCCAGTTAGTTTTGAGTCTCTCATCTATGTATATATGTAAATATTCTATTTTGAGATTCGAGTTGCCTTTGTGGCCAGATTTTATAAGGTAAGTTGTTTTGTAACCGTGCATTTGCATTGAGTCATTCTATTGGGTTAGGTTTTCGCTGAGTTAAAAAAGCCAGGTCAAGGGTTCGCTTGGGGCCAACAATGGTCTCCGAGTGCTGGTCCCGCCTAGGGTGTAGTCTTGGGGCGTGACAATTGAATCCTAAAAAATTAATTATTTTAAAAATGAGTTTAGCATACAAAAACATAGCATCAACAGAGTGACAACTTAAAATATGAAACGGTATCAAAAGTTGAAACATTGAATTTGCCTTTCTCAAAATGAGACAAAAGGATAAATGAATGAATAAATAAATAAATATTGATAAACATTTATATCATTATTTCTTCCATGAATTAAAGAAGTTATTAATAATTTAATTATACGTTACTTTCTCCATTTCAAATTATTCATCGTGCTTCAATCTTGTACACCCCTTCAGAAAAAATTGATAAAAAATGTAGTTTTATATGTTCTATCTTACACACCCCTTACAAAAAATAAACATAAATAAGTAATTAATAAAATTATAAGAACAAATTAAATAACTTTTATTATCAATTAATATAGTACAATAATCTAATCGTTAAAATGATCAAGTAAATTATAATTAATTCTTTTTACAAATTACATCACACAAGTATATTAGTAAAGAGTCATGATCTTATATTTTGATGCATGACCCTTTATTTTACATTCAAAGAAGGAAATTATGTACTAAAAAAACATATCCTTCCTAAAGATCTGTCACGATCCAATTTCTCAAGTCATGATGACACCTACTATAACCCACCAGCAGGTAAGCCAACCCGTAACCCGGAACAACAAGTAATGGGTCTGAGGGTAGAAACTAAATAAGAGTAGGCAAATAACAATACAAATAGGCAGAAGCAAACCAAAACATATATACAAATAAAGATCTCTCCCAGAACCTGGAAGTCACTAGTACAAAGCTACTACAAAATGAGTACAAGTCCCACAAGTGGACAACAAATATTGGACTGTCTCGAAAGGTAAAAGGCAAGTCTATATATGCAGATGGAGACTGAAATAGTACAAAACGCCGTGTGCTCACTCCCGTCTCCAAATCAGTCTGCTCCAAGCTCGATCAAATGGCTACTAGTGCCTGGACCTGCATCACGAAATAGATGCAGAGCGTAGCATGAGTACCAAAACAACAGGTACCCAGTAGGCATCATAGGCCGACTGAACTTGAAAAGTAAACGCAATACGAAAAGAAGGAATAACTCAAGCCAAAGTCAAGAACGAAAATCTAACTAACAATGGAATGCACACGAGTGTAGAAAGAACTAGCTAAAGTAATTTATAAGCTAACTACACCTAACTGGGCCCCCATAAGCCCAGAAGGTACACTCGTGCGCAAGTTAAATAAAAACTCGAACGGACCCCCATAAGCCCGACGAGTACACAGAATAACTATAACTAAAGAGAATTGTATATGAGAACCCAAGAACAGAGAACACGAATCAAAACCTCAACCCCAATTAGTAAAATCTAACAGTATGGAGATCGGACCTCGAACCGAATGCTCACCAGAAGTACCTAAGTAACCAATCACAAGTATCGAGTATAAGAGGCCGGAACTCTAACCGGATGCTCTATATAAGTATCTGGGCAATAGAGGCCGAAACTCTAACTGGATGCTCTATATAAGTATCTGGGCAATAGAGGTCGGAACTCTAACCGGATGCTCTATATAAGTGCCAATGTAGCTGCTGAAAGAGTTCCAATCGATCTATTCTTATAAATGCCCGTGGATCGCCGTCCACACCTAGCTAATAAATGTAAGTCCTTGGAGTCGAATTGAAAATCAAATTAAAATCGCGAAGCAGAACTAGTGTCGCCGACGTACCTCTTGAAGCTGTAACATCAGAGAAATAAGGATAACTATCATCGGAGAAAATGTATGACCTAGCTAAGGCCCAAACTATCAGGCTCAAGCCTGCTACATCAGTCTACAAGGATCTAAGTCGACCGAGCGACGTCGGGACAAAACTAAGGCCTATCGGATATGAATCATTATTTCTAAGGCAAGCCCTAGTCAAACCTAAACTAATGCCCAAATGGTTCAACAAATAGTAAATTAAGAATGCAAGCACTCCACATAGCGATGAGTGTCAATTAATAACACAAAGCATGCTCACGTTACCCGATAATTCTCGAAATAGGCCGAAAACATGATTTCCAAACACCTATGCATGATTCAATAACAACCCAACCCAAATCCCAACTAATCAACATGCATCTACATTCTCAAGCTCAATCTAGGAGAGGGAAATCGTAGCCTACCTGTAGGCCGATCATACGCGCTCCAAAATCACTTCTTCGGAGCTTTTCCTTTCCGAACGTCCTCGAAACGCTGCCCCGCTATCAAAAATAGAGTCACAACGTTATTACAGTTGTTTAGACACCAAAATCACAACAAACGAAGACGAACCAATTTCGGGGTCAAAACGGGAAAAGTGGGACCCGCGTTAGAAATTCCGGAATTAACCCCAAAAGTGGGTCCTAAACAGTTCCCCCAGTTCATGTCCCAAAATAAGACACAATTCGGGGCTCGAAAACAACACAATATCAACATGCCACTAAAACCCAAATTACACTAAAAGGGAACAACAATAGCAGCAGCTATTTACAAGAAAATACCAGAAACGAGGGTCCAGATGCTGAAACCAATAACACCACGACGATCCTCATGAAAAACCCCACAATCTAGGCTCTTGAATCACCAGATTCGCACCTAAAATGACCAAGAAATTACCTTCTAAAATTTCCCAAAAATTGAGCTCGAAATGAGCTAAGACAGCAGCTAAAACACAAATTTTTACCTCCAACAAAATTTAAATACGAAATCTAACCACGCCAACGCTTTCTCCTTGAAAAACCACTCAAGATAGCCCTAGGAATCACCGAAATCGAATCTAAAATGACTGAGATATCAAGTTTCAAAAATTCCCAAAATCAAGCTCACAAAAAAGGTGTGGCAGCAGATATTTTACGAAAATTACCTCAAATGGGGATCCCAAATCACTATCTGAGCTCACCAACGCGTTGTCCTCGAAAAATCTCCAACTTTTCCTTTTGAATCACCCAGATCGGACCTGTATAGCTCAAGGTATTGCACTTTTAAAATGAGGAATAAAGCTAAGTTGGGGTTTTAAAAGGACGAAATCGGTCGCTAAAACCCAATAACTGGTCGTTAAAGGGCCAAACTCTGGTCGCTAAAGAGCTGCACCAGATCTCATCTTTGGCTAAATCTTCAAAGTTTCCGATGGGGTTCTCGGAATTCGATCGGTACCCGATAAAAATAAAACAGATGTGCTACCCTACTAAATTCGAGATTCCAGACTCAACGGCGCAGTCAAAATTTTCATCCGAGGTCATCTCGATAAAAAGTGAATCCCACTTCCAAAAGTCATTTTAAGTCAAAACATACAAAATGGTTCGGAAAGATATCGAAAACCTCCAAACAAAAAAGAAAGGTCAATCTAGACCAAACTTGACATTCCAAAGCTAACCGCACTAACGGAATTTTCATCTGAGCGTGTTTTCCAAGAATGTTGACCAACGTCAACCTTAAGCCAAATTTCAAATGCTAAAATGCCTAATAGCACCGACTCACACTGAACACCTCGAGAGTCATGTCGACCATGCTACTAGCCTAAAATGACCTTTTCGGAGCTGATGGAATCATCAGAATTGGATTCCGATGTCATTTTCTCTAACTTTTGATCGAAAATATTCGTTCAAGGTTCATAAGCTCCAAAACACTAAAACTCACACCATAACCAAAGGAACGACCAGGTGACCAAATTATCAGTCCCAGCAAGTCATAAATGACTTGGGGTCGCTACAGGAATGCTCTAAACGACACACAGAATGCAAGACACTGAAATGACCAGGAGGGTCATTACAATCATTCACCTTTGTTCTTCTAAAAAAAAGAGTTAAAAAAAATGTTTTGTTCATCCCTAAAGAAGTTGATCCCCCAAATCTTAGCTTGCCCATTCCTTATATATCACATGATCTTGTTTACTCCAATATTTTTCATATTTATAGATGTCAAATGTATGGATAATCCAAAAATTATAAGAGAATGTGTATAGTCAAGAGTTAGATAAGTGCAAATTAATCATGATATAAATGCATGACAATATTAACATTTTTTCTTGGATAATGTGACTTTTTGCTAATACATAAAACGTATTAAATTGCTTGTAAATTCAAAATAACCTTTGAAATTCCTAAAAAAAAAAAACTATTATTATTTTTTTGTGCATTGAAACATTAATGGTTGTGTAATAATTTAGTTTCTAAGCATAAATTATTAGATGAAAATTAATTTCGTGAATGAAAAATGGTCATTTAATTTTTTTTACAAATATTTAATATTTAATTATTTTATTTTTTTTTATAAAAAAATAATTTAGTGTAAGGGTAAAATGGTAATCCAATTTTTCAATTTAGTGCTTCCCACTTTTAATAATAATAATAATATATATATATATTTATATATATATATATATATATATATATATATATATATATATATATATATATATATATATATATGATGATGATTAATTAAATATACATATAGATTATAGATGATAAATATTATTAAATTAGATATTTTATTTATGAATTAATCTAAGCAAGTGCAAAAGTCATTAATATTTTTATTAAAATGATACAATTTAGCATTTAAATTAAATAATTAAATGTTTTTATGACATTCTAATTTATAGTGAGGTAAAACCGTAATTCAACTTTTAACTTTATATATATCTTAAAATAAAAGTTAATTATTCAAATTTTATATTAGACAAATAAAAAACTTTATAGACGATATTAAACAAAATAATTAAGATATATATTGTCTTTTAAAAATATATTACTAATAAACCTATGTTCTTTAAGTCTTAACTAATAATATAAAAAAATAGTTGTTTTATAAATTCAACTAATCATAAAAACTAAAAGTACAAGATTTCTATAAACATCATGAAATGCATGTTTAACAAAAGATTAACATTATAAATAAATGGTCATAAATCATTAAAATATTTGACCAAAAGATAATCTATCTAGTCTAACTAAAAAATAAATGACTTGCAATGTGAAGTCTCAAGTCAATACTACTAAAACAACTGAAATTGAAAATTTAACATAATTTCTAAATTCCAAACAAATTAGTCTTATGTCAAATTTCAATATAACGTACATAAAAATGATTTGAAAAAAAAAAGAAAAGAAGAAGAAAAACCTAAGTCTATAACCTTGCCAACAATTCATAACCTCTCCTTGAAAATTGGAGATTGGAGAGTGTAATTATTCCTACCAATTACACCTAATTCACCTATTTGTATTCTTCAGTTTCCTCACCTTACCAATTAAGTTCATGTAGGAATTAAATTTATATAAAAAGCAGTGTTCCACTAAACGCACAATGGTCATTCAGTTTTACGTAATCCAATTTTTAATTTGGTGGCTTCCCACTTATAATATAGTACTAGTTCTTCGACACGTGTGTTGTACGTATATATCGAGTCATGTAATACACATCATATCATCATATATCATATATATTATTATAAGTGGGAAGCTCCAAAGATGAAAAGTTGAATTGCCATTTTACCCCTAGACTAAATTAAACAGCTAACTAATTAAATAATATTAATTTAATTATTTTTTGAATTGTAAGTTATTTAAAAGTAGGAAAACATAAGTTCAAAATAAAATAAGTACAAAAATCTACATTAAAATTAATCAACGTTACTACCCCTAATTTAAATACTGATTCTATGATATTTTTGTACCAAATAATAAATTTACCATCTAATAAATGACAATAATCAATTAAATGGGAAGTGACCACATATTAACCAATTAATTACGTTTGATGAGAATATCGAAGGTTGGTAAAATAAAAGTTGACATGTTCATATTCATCTGATCTATTCAATTGATCTTTTCTTTATTTATTGTCTATTAAAGAAGAATTTCATCAGTCAAAAAAATATGCATCCTCTTACTATATATATTCCAGACCTATCAACATTTTCTATGGTTCATGTGTTTTTTAATTTTCTAATTATTAGATTCTCAATTGTATTAGAAAATATTATATTATTTTTTTTGTAGTTGATTTTCCCTGATAGTTATTTAAATAATATTTGATTGTTAAATTTTTTGGATGTTTTTTTGTTGCAACAATAAAAATTTAATCAAGAATGTATAACTGAGTTCGAACATGAGAGTGAGTTCCTATAATCTTATAACAAGCTTCAAGAAAGTAAGTTTGTGTTTATTCTACATCAATATAATTGTGATAGTTTTTTTTTTTATGTATGGTATTTTATGATTAATATTCTTTCCTTATATTTGGTAATTCATAATATTGAAAGACATTACTTTATCTGCACAGAGTATTTGACATTATTCATTCTATACCTTAGAAATAAGCAATTATATATGATGCTAAATTTGTATGTAGCTCCCCCCCCCCCCCCCGTCTATCTATATATATATATATTAAGCTGTTCATTTTGACTTCAATTCAAGGTGTTCATTTATTGATTGTTGCGGCTGAATTTCATATGAGGATTCGTGAATGGGGTAAGAAGAAAAATGATGTTGAATTTCATATGAGGATTCATGAATAGGGTAAGAAGAAAGATGCTGTTTCTCATCTTAAATGGTGATGTCAGACAATAAACGACGAGCCAAATTCTGAGGGGACGTTTGTTAAACATTAGTGTATTGCATGTGTAATACGATAACTTTATAGTTGAAAGTTGGATTACAAAAGGGCTCTATAAAAGTTAAGTGGCATTTTCTTCTATTTAATTTCTTTTTAATACATTTAAGGTATTGAAAAGAAAAGTTAAGTCACTAAATTATTAACAGTCTCTTTTTTTCTTCCGTTACATCATTAGACACTTTTTCGTTCTTCAATTACACTCACTAAATTATTAACAGTCTCTTTTTTTCTTCCGTTACATCATTAGACACTTTTTCGTTCTTCAATTACACATGTCAATATCGAAATCTTCAAAAAATCTTAGTTATAGCTTCATAAAAAAGAAAAATGACTCTTTTCTTAAATTTTGAAAATACTATTTACAAACAGACACATCATACAGTGGCAGATCCAGGATTTAAAGGTTGTGGGTGCTCACTTCCTTTAACATAAACATGTTAGCAATGACATAATGTAAGCGTTTACTAACTCAAACTCTTTAATAAAAAAAGTAAGAGTATACTAACTCAAACTCTTTAATAAAAAAAGTAAACGTATACTAACTCAAACTCTTTAATAAAAAAAAGTAAAAAAAATAAAACAACGATTAATATTATCATTATCAAAAACAACCACTAGTTATAAGTCACAATGACCTATTAGTAATATTATCATTACAAAAAGAGACTTCTAGTCTTAAAGTTATAATTGTGCTCGACGACTTTTCATATGTTGAAAACGATAAATAATAGCATCATTGCTTACATTTGCGAATATCTTACTCTCTACATAGCAAACTAAACAACCATTCAAAAATTCATAACCAATACTATTGCGAAGTTCATTTTTAATGTACTTCATGGATGAGAAAGCTTGTTCTACAGAAGCAGTAGCAACGGGAAGAATGAGAGTCAACTTGATAAGCAAATAAACAAGTGGCCAAATTTGATGCAAATCTGACTTGACCAATACTTTAGCAAGATCACTAATTCCCTTCAAGTTGAAGAACCTCTTGTCAGAACCACGGACATAAACTATAAAGCTATCAAGCTGAAAACTGAGATCCCGAAGCTTGTTGCTGTCAAACTCATTCATATAATATTCAGTCAACCTCATTATCTTGCCCTTATCAAAACTACCAAATGAATTAACTGGATTCAAACTAGACATACCGAGAAGTAAGTCAGTACTCACAGTATCAAAACGATTATTAAGCTCTTGAAGATGCAAATCAATAACAACATAAAATATTTCAACACGCAAATGATAAGAATATGTAACATCAAGAGCTTTACGTTTTGACTTCCCAGGAAAGTAGCTAGCATCCATCTCCGAAATGACTGTATCATGTTTATCACAAAAAGAAGAGACATCATCCATTAATGATTCGAATTTATTATCCCTCATAATTTGTAATCTTAGCTTTGTAAGAGCAAGAAATCCTATAGCATTGACAATATCTTGATCCATCCTTTGTAATGAGAAGTTCAATTCATTTGTCATCATAAGAACTTTCCACATCAAGTGCAGCATAAAGGCAAATTCAAATTTCCTAATCGTATCCACAAGAGTTTTAGCAAGAAGTCTGTCAGTATAGTTTGGACACTCGCATCCAGTAAATTCAAGCACATGAATAACTGATGGAAATAGAACAATAAGATTATCTAATGTTCTACAATGAGAACCCCAACGAGTATCACCTGGCCGCTGAAGCCCACGTTCTTGATTTAATCCTCGCCCAGTATGCACTTCCCCTGATATGAGCAACTCCTCTAACTGTTCAGCTTGGTGTTTCCGAAGTAAATCCCTGCGCTTAAAAGATGCTCCAACAATATTTAACACATTAGTAACTAAGCAAAAAAAGTCATCTACATTTGAATCCTTCTTTGCAAGAGCCACTAGTGTTAACTGCAATTGGTGGGCAAAACAATGAATGCAATATGCCGATAGAGTCTCATTTAAAATCAAAGTTTTAAGACCATTTAGATGTCCTTGCATATTGCTAGCTTCATCATAACCTTGCCCACGTATTTAGGATGGACTTAATGAGTGATCTGAAAGAAAAGAGTATATTGCTTCCTTTAATGAACAAGCAGATGTATCACTAACATGAATAATACCAACAAATCGCTCTATCACTTCTCCTTCTTTGTTAACATATCTCAAAACAAGTGCCATTTGCTCCTTGTGTGATACATCCTTTGATTCATCGACTAGTATCCCGAAATAATCCCCATCTAAATCTTCAAGAATAGATTTGATTGTTTCCTTAGCACAAGAATCAACAATATCCTTTTGAATACTTGGAGAACATATCATTTCATTTTTTGGAGCTTTTTCTAAAATAATGCTTCCAAAATCTTCATTACTATCTCCATACCATTGCAAAAGTTCAAGAAAAATACCTCTATTTGAAGAAGATCGACTCTCATTATGTCCACGGAATGATAATTCTAATTTCAAGAGAAATCTTGTCACATCAACTGAAGCACTCAAGCGACGCCGAGACTCACTTTTTTCTTTCTTGGACTTTTTATCAAAGGAAGTGCGTATTGACTGTGATTGATTCATCAAATCAAGCATCTTGTTGAAACACTTGTTGTGGATGCTATTTATATATCCAACATGAGCTCTAAATCTTTCAGTAGCTTTGTTCCAAGCTCTATAGCCAATCTTTGTGAAAGCATCATCAAGCACATATCCACGACTTTCACATTCATTTTTAAACAAATAGCAACACAAACAAAATGCAACATCTTTTGTTATGCTATACTCCAACCACTTACGACCATTAAACCAATCAGGAAAAAATTGCCGCATTTCCTTTCCAAACTTAGTTTTAGGAAATTTATGATCCTTAGGTTGGCAAGGCTCTTTAAGAATATAATATCTCCTAATATCATCACGTATATTAGGATTATATTCTGCAATGGGCTTTCTAATTCCCGGATCAGCTTCAAGAGATTCTAAATCAACATCTGAAATTAATGTTTTGCTTTGAATTTTCGAAGCTATGGTTGAAGCGGTAGATGGATGAGTAGAGCTAGAACTTGGATGCCCAATTTTCGATCTTGTGACATACTTATCCATCTCAATTTACAAAGATAAATTTATGCAAAAATCAATTTTATCATAGAATTAATTCACATAATTCAATTAATTTTTATTGAAATCTATAACTTTCTATCAACAACCCAAACAACAATTAATCTATCTATTTGATCTTTCAACACCACAAGCAATAATTAGCAATATATGAGTCAATGAGCACAAAATTTTCAATTGCACAATTTGTTATTTGTATACATCCTAAAATTTAATTTTTGAATCAAGTAAGTTGGTAAGAAAAAAAATTATTTCAAAAGTATTCAAAAAATATATTTTTAATCACAAAACACTAAATATGCGAGACTCTAAAGTCTAAATCTATTTATCAAGTAACAAAAAAAAGTATGTGGAATATATTTCAAAACCTAATTTCCCTAACCCTTTTTTTTCATTATCTAACTTTAATCAAACATCAAATCTTATTACCTTGCTTTTGTATTTTGATTTTGAAAAGAAAAAATCTTGAAGTTTGTTATTGGGCTGGCTGCTTTCTCTTTGAAACAAGAAGAAGAAGAAAAGAAGAATGATTTCCTCTTTTTGTTAAAAGAAAAAATCCCATAAAAGTGGGCAGTGGAAAAGGTTTTAAAACATAGAAAAAGTTTTTTAAAAAAAATAAAAAATTAGTCACCCTAAACTAATTAAGAATAGGAAAAGTCAAAACAAGTACAAAATTCGGAGTAAAATAAGCCCTTAATTAAAAAAAGAAAAAGTACAAAAAAAGTGCAAAATTCGCTGGAAAAAGTAAAAAAAAAAAAGAATGGGACTGACGGGATTCGAACCCTCGCCCTCATGCTTTGTGAGCATTTTTTCAAGTGTTAACCAGCGCACCCACGACTGCTAGTGTTCTATGGATGCTTATTTTTCTTTAATATCGTATTTATCATATTTTCTATATATATATATATAAAAAAAAAAATCCGGAGTCAATGGGTGCTCGAGCACTCAAAACTGACTACGTGGGTCCGCCCCTGACATCATATGCATTCACCATCTCACATTTTCTATCCCAAGTCCAAATTTTTCATAGTCTGAATTTTATTGAAATAAGTATAATGTAAAGATGTGACATACCAAGGCATTAACAATACAAGATCATTTTGTAATTTCAGTTAAAGCTTATCATGGGGTGAAATAAGAAGAAGAAAAAAAATAAGGATCGTGAATTCTACAATAATTTTGATTTGAAGCTACATGATCTCTTGTGTCAGTATAATTTTCTTCTTATGTCATTTCCCTTTTTGTATTGGAGCATTTTAAATTTATATTAAAAATTAAAATACTAGAAGTTTTAGTTTAAAAAATGCTTTTGGGTTAATTTTCCATAACATTGGATTTTTCATAAACGTGGAAATTGAAGAATTTGAATGAATGTAGGCACAAAGTGGGAAGTATTTATATATGTACGTAGTAAGAGAGGAAAATGAAAATGAAAGTAGACAGTAAGATAAAAATAAAAAAAATAAAAATGATGATGTACTCTTATTATCATATAATATTTATAGAAGATAATACTCCATAATGTTGTATATTTTATTCTTAAATTTAAAGCTAATATTCATCTTATTAGATTAGGTGTTATATAATCTTAATTGATTTTACATATTTGAGTATTCCTTAGCTGTCAAACAATTAAGTAAAAATAAATAAAATTATAATATTAATCTAAATGGTTGTGTCTGTATAGAGAAAACATTTATATATTTACTAGAATATATCTTAGTCTAGACGACTATATTTCGAATCTCTATTTTTTTCTTTTGGATGAAAATGTAAACTTTATACATATACATAGTAATCAATACAAGTTTTGGCATATCTATAAAAATAAATTATGCGATAAATAACTATTAACATAAAATTATGTTTGTGTAAATTTTATAAAATAGTAGGAGACAAACGTGCAACGCACGTTCCTTATAACTAGTATGTATAAGAATATGAAAAATATTAATCAATTCCAGCTTTTTATAAAGCTTTTCCCCTTAAAGAGAAAGGAAATTATATTTTATCCTTTTCTCAAGATCGATGTCTTTGAGTTAGACAGAACAAGCTTTAGTTAGACAGTAGTGCAAGACATAGCAGGACAGTACCACAAACTGAATTGGATTTGACCAAAGAACTACAAAGTGAGCACAAGTTTTACTACATACTAGTCATCTCTGACAAATGTAAAAAAAATATATCATCAGAGGAAATGGCATTGTCAGATTGGAAAAAAAAAATACACAGGCAGTAGAGTTTATCTCATTTCAAGTTCCCACACCAGCACGTAATAGACGAGTATTTTACCCTCAGTTATGCCTATTTGTAGTGATTCATGCATGGCAAAATTAGCAGACAGGGCATTTCCATTTACAAGGACTTGTTCCAGAAGATTAACTCGCACAGACTTGAATTGATAGTGCTGCAGTAAAAATAACAATATATTAATTAGTGAGGAGTGACAAAATTTGGCTGTCAGATTATTATAAATCACACGAGCAAGGCAAATGATTGACATGATCATTTTTCATCCAATTACTCACATGCCAAAAGTAGCCACCTTAATTCATTTGGAAACTTGTTGGTGTTATTTAATTCAGATATAGCAATAAATGACTTCTTCTTTCTGTTTAGAGAAGACGGCTCTGCTTCCAATCAGTTATAGCCAAGAAAAGGTAAGTAGCTTGTCAATTTTACCACTTCTAGAGGCTCAAGTGCACACTGCCCTGAAGTGTTATAAGGTGGAGTCGATACACAAGTTAAAGGAATATAAACCAATAGAACACATCTAATATCTGATGCTTACAGGAAAAAAAAAAGTGATTTAGAAAGCAAAATGACATATTTTGAATAGAATTGCATCAGAAATACCACAGATATTATAACGAGTTTACCTTTCCTTCCCATTCAAAATCAACAAATTTGCAAATGGGATCCAATAGTGTGACCTGATCTCCTTGTTTAATCTGTCAACAAGAGTAGTTTGTTAAGTAATGATGTGAAAATCTAGTTCCTGTGTCATTTTTCACTTCTTTATTCACTAGATAATAATTTGGTGGGGAAAATCAGGTTTTGAATGAGATGATCACCATTACAAAGAGATATTCCGGTTCACTTATGGATTATTTATGTGGCAAATGAAGTATGGAAGAATGAGAAAATCAAGATAAAAATGGTGTTCGATAGTATGATATAGGAAACAAACTATTCCAATTTACCGAAAATTTATGAAATGCTAACTCACATCTTTAGTGTGTGGTTACTTATTAAAGAAGTGAAGTACCTCCCCTTCATCTAATTTTTCATCCAGAAAGTGATAAAAGGTAGGAAAGATCCTTCGCTTATTTTTTAGGCATGTAGTGCTGCAGTAGTTTAGCAGCAAACTAACGTGTCAATATCTGAAATTTATTTGATGATTTTCTTACCTCGTTTTCTCCTAGATACTATACTTCACTCGACCACATTTTTCTAGGAAGTAAGATCTTAATGGAAAAATATACCAAGAAACAATTATACATTATAAAGTAGTGCTTACTGCTTCCTTCTGTATTCCGAACACTGCAAGTACAAAACTATTCTCATCAGAGTCACAGAGCATATAGTATCTGGAGAATAAGAGTACACATTGAGAAATAAGTATTTAAGCATAAAGTGGGGCTGCATACACAAGTAACTTTCACTTGTAAAGGAAATGCTGAAAATGAACAACTCCTGTGTTAGGGCCTTCAGTTAAGAAAATGAAGTAACTTACACTGGAGCTTTATACTCATATTTAACTAAGCACCGTACTGCTGCTATAACTGCCATCCATTTGTTGCTCTGTTGTATGGAGGATTCACTGCCAAAAAGCACTCTATTACCTCAACTAATAGATAAATAGCTAAAGCATATACCTCATTGTTTACAGTTCAATATCTAAGAAGAATGTAAAGCCTTACCATCAATATTAGCAACTGATTGGATCCGGTCAGGCAAGCTTGTTTCCGTACTCTTTCCTTTACTCTTTCCCTTACTCTTTCTCTTACTCTTCCCCTTATTCTTCTCATTACGCTTAAACTGAAAAGCAGGATCACATAATTCAAATGCATCCTTCACAATCTCATTCATCATGTCTTAACAGCTTCAAAAGAAGAAAGCATTTAACAATTGAGAATCTTAAGGCATTATATTTTAAAGACTGTGGGTGTGTTTGGTATGAAGGAAAACATTTTCCAAAAAATGTTTTCCAATTTTCTAATGTTTGGTTGTGCTAAATGTTTTGAAAAATATTTTTCAAATCAACTCATTTTCCTCAAATTTAAAGAAAATGACTTCCTTTCAAAACTTAAGGAAAACATTTTCCAAAACTCTCTTCCAACTTCAAATTACAATTATTTTTTTGTTGAAAAAATCAATTTATTTGTCTCTACCCTCAAACCATCCTCCAACCACCCCCAAAAAAAAATAAAAAAATTTAAAGCTTGTTTTTAGATTCAATTTTTTTACGCCACCCTCACCCCTACCTCCATCCCCTCCAAAAAATATTTTCAATTTCAAAATTTCATTTTTTCACCCCTACTCTCGACTCCCCACCCACCCACACCCTACCAGCCCCCCTCCCCCACCAACCCCAAAAAATAATTTTAAGTTTGTTTTTTAAAAATATTTTCAATTTCAAAATTTCATTTTTTTCAGCCCTACCCAGTCCCCCCCCCACCCAACCCCAACCAACAGCCCCACCCCCCCACAAAAAAAAAAAAAAAATTTAATTTTGTTTTTAAAATATATTTTCAACTTCAAAATTTTATTTTTTCACCCAACCCTTGACCCCCCCGCACCCACCCCCACGCACCCCCAAAAAAAAAAATTTAAGTTTGATTTTAAAAAATATTTTCAATTTCAAAATTTCATTTTTTCACCCCTATCCATCCCCCCCCCCACCCAACCCCAACCAGCACCCCCTACGCCCAAAAAAATTTTAATTTTGTTTTTAAAATATATTTTCAACTTCAAAATTTTATTTTTTCACCCCAACCCTTGCCCCCTACACCCACCCCCTACCAGCCCCCCCCCACTCCCCAAAAAAAAAATTTAAGTTTGATTTTAAAAAATATTTTCAATTTCAAAATTTCATTTTTTCACCCCTACCCTCGACCCCCACGCACCCACCCCTACCGGTCCCCCACCACCCCAAAAAAATAATTTTAAGTTTGTTTTTCAAAAAAAAATTTAATTTCAAAATTTCATTTTTTCACCCCTACCCAGTCCCCCCCATGCCCAAAAAAATTTTAAATTTGTTTTTAAAATATATTTTCAACTTTAAAAATTATTTTTTCACCCCAACCCTCAACCCCCCCCCACCGACCCTCTACCAGCCCCCCACCCACCGCCCAAAAAAAATTTTAAGTTTGTTTTTAAAAAATATTTTCAACTTCAAAATTTCAATTTTTCACTCCTACCCTTGACCACCCCCTCACCCACCCCCCCAAAAAAATTTAAGTTTGTTTTTAAACTATTTTCAATTTCAAAAATTATTTTCTACTCTAGTAAAAATAAAAGATATTTCTCAAAAATATTTTTCATTCATAAATCAAATACTAAAAATCTTTTTCGAAAAATATTTTCTACTCACCAACCAAACATGAGAAAATAAGACAAAAATCAACTTGTTTTCCAGGAAAACATTTTCCTTCATACCAAACACACCCTGTACTGTTTCTAGAAAAAATTCTAGAAATCAAAGAAGAAGAAACAACTAAAATGTAACCCCAGGCACCGTTCAATCAAATACAGGAGGGGCTTAGTTAACTAATTGAACAAATAAATTGGACTATTTAAGGACACAAGAATTTGTCAGTACCTCATCTCCTTTTCTTTTACATACTTCTAATGCTTAATGCTTAAACTTTTTCCCAAATGGATAACTTTATTGTGCATGAGTACCCTTTGCAACTATTTGTAGTGGTAAGGTCTGCATACACTCTATTCTCCTCAGACCCCACTTAGTGGGATTTCATTGAGGATGTTGTTGTTGTTGCTGTAGTAAGTGAAAAGGATTCAGTAAAAAATTCGCCAAGTAGGAGATACTTAACCAAGCTTCCTGGGGTAGCCATAGTAGAGTTACCAAGTTGATACAAATAGTATTAATAACTTAGCAACCAACTAGAGTATTTCTATAAACAACTCTTCATTCCATATAATCTTAGCTGCCTATTCCAGTTTCCTAGCCTCTACTTGTTTGGCAATATTCCAAGATTCACCCAATCAATTGCGCCTCAAACCTACACATTAAAACAATTTTACAAATCATAGAAAAGCATGACTATGTTTTGGTGTTCTTCCTGTCATACCATAAAATCAGATTTCATGTTTGTATATGTCCCTCCTAGCTATCATTAGAACTTGTTACCTATAGCTTGTCAGAGTAGAACTTTGTAGATATTGACTGGTTATAGCAGGAAACAAAAAGCTTTCCTTGGTAACTCTAACAATGAAATCAGTATTTAA
Source organism: Solanum commersonii (assembly GCA_029007595.1). Lineage (NCBI taxonomy): Eukaryota > Viridiplantae > Streptophyta > Magnoliopsida > Solanales > Solanaceae > Solanum > Solanum commersonii. The sequence goes on from JAJTWQ010000051.1 coordinate 367,070, forward strand.
ACAAGATTGAGTTCCATACTAGTGACAGGTATATGTGAACACATCAAACTCCTTGAATACCTCTTGGAAACAATGAACCTTTGATCATACTCACTTCCCTTATGATTCTAATGTCGTCAACCAAGTCATTCTTAATGCAATGGATTATAATATCACTTATGGATGATGTATATAAAATAACCACAGTGTCATAATCTTACCTGAAGTAATCCTTCAATTTTTCCAAGAAGCTGGAGCATCAGTTCCGTTTGATGTAAAGCACCACTATCAGGATTCATTGATGCAGCATCTGAAAATCAATTTAGGGACTTCTTGTAGTTCTCCAGATATCTATTAACATGAGAAAACAAATATCAAATTTTCTCAACATGGCATTGAATTTAGAAAGGGGGAAAGTGAAGTCTATATTTAAGATATCATGATATGGGCAAACATAGAATTTGAAGATAAATAAAAGTGAGGTTTTTTAGAGACTAATGGCTCTTTCTTCACTAAGCATAAAACTTTCAAACTTGCTGAAGCCAATTCTTTTAAATCAGACTGTTTTTCTACTTCGAAGTTGTACTTCCCTAGACACACACTTGTTCTTCTAGATAGATTATTTCGTACCAAACTCAATTCAACATGTCACTGATCTCTGCAGATCTTGTAATAGTCATTTTCTATTTTTTTCATACCAAACTCGATTCTCTATATACACACTTGTAATAGTCAAACATTACTCTTAACTACCAGAAAGAGGTAACTAATTCAATGAGTTATTATCAGATTCTATTTTCACGTACGACTTTCTTTTTCTTTGTAAAATTTCTAGTGCTTCCTTGACCTATTATAACCTGTATCCTCATGTGTGTTTCAACTTATGAGAGAATGCTTCTATTTGTATTCATGACTTTTTCCTTTAGTTTACCAACTTTTGTCTTATCTGTAAAGTTTTCAGCGTCTTCTTTTTGAATGGTTTCATTCAAACTCTGAGAGAGCCAAGCTTATTTAGAGGCATTCTCTACAACCTTAAAGATGATGAAAGAAGGTCTATTTGTGATCCACATAAGAAGTTGCAAACTTATATCCTTTCCTTGTTGCACGGTGCAGTGTACAACTTGATACATGGTCTCTTGTCTTTCTTTCTTTTTCTTTATTTTTAGTCTTTCTAACTCTTGTTCTTTAAGACACGATCATAAAAATACAAGGTGATAATTAGCAACAATTGAGAACCTTGCGTTTTCAAAGATCCTATATATGATACAACAGTTCATAAGTGAAAATCAGTTGTTTTTTTCAACAACTTACCAGGCTACAGTCGTATTCAATATGTGGGTTTGACTTTACTGCAACATAGTTTTTTTGAAATAGGGTAGGAAATCAGAAGAAACTTCCAAGTATCTAAAATAACAAGGCTCGCAGGGAGCAAATACTTTACACATATATATCATGTTAAAATAGCGGGAAATAAATACACAGAGAGAAGATTGTAAGAACCACTTATAGCTTTTTCGTATGCCTTTAATGCCAGTTGAAGATTATTGTGATCCCGTCCTCCACTCAGAAGAAAGTAATTGAAATATGCACATCCTAAGGTATCTATGAACCAAATGAAGTTCAGTGAAGGACTTGAAAATTGGATTTATCAAAATGTTTATTATAGCTAAAATTGTGTGCAGATACTTGGATGTTTTAATACGTATAACATACACTTTATAGTAAAGCAGGACACTTGGATGTTTTCATAAGTAGCATACACTTTATAAAATTCCACGTACTGCGTATATGGTACTTCATGGTTCCCTGTACCAAAGTATATAATTTCTGCACCTTCATCTATCTTAATTGTAATTGTATGCTACTTCTTAACTATAGCTAAACAATATGTGAAGGGTGAACACAATCAATGAAAAACACCAAGTAAAGATTTAGTAAATTGGTAAAGCTGAGAGTGCTAAATCACAGAATGTTTCTGACACAATTATCAGAGAATCTCAGAGATAAGTGATTAGAATTTAAAGTAGTTCCTCTTTTAACTAGATTTTGTTTGCAGTCTTACATACACAATTTCCATCCTTGTCATCCAGAACGAGCGTCCTTTGGGCACATTTGATGCTTTGTTCAATGTGCTGGGCTGGATTTTCAGAAACTATGAAATAGATATTGTAATGACCCTCCTGGTCATTTCAGTGTCTTGCATTTTGTGTGCCGTTTAGAGCATTCTTGTAGCGACCCTAAGTCATTTATGACTTGCTGGGACTGACAGTTTGCTTACCTGGTCATTCATTTGGTTATGGTGTGAGTTTTAGTGTTTTGGAGCTTATGAACATTGAATGAACATTTTCAATCAAAAGTTTGAGAAGATAACATCGGAATCCAATTCTGATAATTCCATCAGCTCTGGAAGGGTCATTTTAGGCTAGTAACATGGTCGGTATGACTCTCAAGATGTTCAGTGTGAGTCGGTGCGATTAGGCGTTTTAGCCTTTGAAATTTGGCTTAAGCTTGACTTTGGTCAACATTCTTGAAAAATCCACTCAGATGAAAATTTCGTCAGCGCGGTTAGCTTCGGAATGTCAAGTTTGGTCTAGATTGACCTTTCTTTTGTGTCTGGAGGTTTTTGATATTTTTCTGAGCTCTTTTGTGGTTTTGACTTAAAATGGCTTCTGAAAGTGGGACCCACTTTTTATCGAGATGACCTTGGATGGAAATTTTGACTACGCCGTTGAATCCGAAATATCAAATTTAGTGGGGTAGCATATCTGTTTTATTTTTATCGGGTACTGATCGAATTCCGAGCACCCCATTGGAGACTTTGAAGATTTAGCCAAAGCTGAGATCTGGTGCAGCTCTTTAGCGACCAGAGTTTGGCCCTTTAACGACCAGTTATTGGGTTTTAGCGACCGATTTCGTCCTTTTTAAAACCCCAACTTAGCTTTATTCCTCATTTTAAAAGTGCAATACCTTGAGCTATACAGGTCCGATCTGGGCGATTCAAAAGGCAAAGTTGTGAGATTTTTCGAGGACAACGCGTTAGTGAGCTCGAATAGTGATTTGGGATCCTCGTTTGAGGTAATTTTCGTAAAATACCTACCACCACACCCTTTTTGTGAGCTTGATTTTGGGAATTTTTGAGACTTGATAGCTCAGTCATTTTAGATCCGATTTTGGTGATTCCTAGGGCTATCTTAAGTGGTTTTTTAAGGAGAACGTGTTGGCGTGGTTATATTTTGTATTTAAATTTTGTTGGAGGTAAAAAGTTATGTTTTAGCTGTTGTCTTAGCTCATTTCGAGCTCAATTATTGGGAAATTTTAAAAGGTAATTTCTTGGTCATTTTAGGTGCGAATCTGGTGATTCAAGAGCCTAGACTGTGGGGTTTTTCATGAGGATTGTTGTGGTGTGATTGGTTTCAACATCTGGACCCTCGTTTCTAGTATTTTCTTGTAAATAGCTGCTGCTATTATTGTTCCGTTTCAGTGTAATTTGGGTTTTAGTGGCATGTTGATATTGTGTTATTTTTGAGCCCCGAATATTGTCCCATTTTGGGACATGAGCTGGGGAAACTGTTTAGTACCCACTTTTGGGGTTAATTCCGAAATTTTCAGCATGGATCCCATTTGGTGTCTAAACGATCATAATAATATTGTGACTCTATTTTTTATAGCGGGGCAGCGTTTCAAGGACGTTCGGAAAGGGAAAGCTCCGGAGAAGTGATTTTGGAGCGCGTGTGATCGGCCTACAGGTAGGCTTCGGTTTCCATCTCCTATATTGAGCTTGAGAATGTAGATGCATGTTGATTAGTTGGGATTTGGGTTGGGTTGTTATTGAATCATGCATAGGTGTTTGGAAATCATATTTTCGTCCTATTTCGAGAATTATCGGGTAACTGTGAGCATACTTTGTGTTATTAATTGACCCTCCTCGCTATGTGGAGTGATTTCATGCTTAATTTACTATTTGTTGAAGCATTTGGGCCTTAGTTTAGGTTAGACTAGGGATTGCCTTGGAAATACATGATTCGGATCCGATAGACCTTAGTTTTGTCCCGACGTCGCTCAACCAACTTAGGTCCCTGTAGACTGGTGTAGCAGACTTTAGCATTATAGTTGGGGCCTTAGCTAGGCGATACGTTTTCTCCGATGATAGTTATCCTTGTTTCTCCGATGTTACAGCTTCAAGAGTTACGTCGACGACACTAGTTCTACTTATATAGAGCATCCGGTTAGAGTTCCGGCCTCTATTGCGCAGATACTTATATAGAGCATCCGGTTAGAGTTCCGGCCTTTATTGCCCAGATACTTATATAGAGCATCCGGTTAGAGTTCCGGCCTCTATTGCCCAGATACTTATATAGAGCATCCGGTTAGAGTTCCGACCTCTATTGCCCAGATACTTATATAGAGCATCCGATTAGAGTTTCGGCCTCTATTGCCCAGAAACTTATATAGAGCATCCGGTTAGAGTTTCGGCCTCTATTGCCCAGAAATTTATATAGAGCATCCGGTTAGAGTTCTGGCCTCTATTGCCCAGATACTTATATAGAGCATCCGGTTAGAGTTCCGGCCTCTATTGCCCAGATACTTATATAGACCATCCAATTAGAGTTCTGGCCTCTATTGACCAGATACTTATATCGAGCATCCAATTATAGTTCCGACCTCTTATACTTAATACTTGTGATTGGTTACTTGGGTACTTCTGGTGAGCATCCAGTTCGAGGCCCAACCTCCGTACTGTCAGATTTTACTAATTAGGGTTGAGGTTCTAATTCGTGTTCTCTGTTCTTGGGTTCTCATATGCAATTCTCTTTAGTTATAGTTATTCTGTGTACTCGTCGGGCTTATGGGGGTCCGTTTGAGTTTTTATTTAACTTGCGCACGAGTGTACCTTCTGGGCTTATGGGGTCCCAGTTAGGTGTAGTTAGCTTATAGATTACTTTAGTTTGTTTTTTCTACACTCGTGTGCATTCCATTGTTAGTTAGATTTTCGTTTTTGACTTCGGCTTGAGTTATTCCTTCTTTTCGTATTGCATTTACTTTTCAAGTTCAGTCGGCCTATGATGCCTACTGGGTACCTGGTTTTTTGGTACTCATGCTACGCTCTGCATATGTTTCATGATGCAGGTCCGGGCACTAGTAGCCAACGTTGATCGAGCTTGAAACAGACTGATCCGGAGACGGGAGTGAGCACACGGCGTTTTGTACTATTTCAGTTTCCATCTGTATATATAGACTTGTCTTTTTCCTTTCGAGACAGTCAAGTCTCTGTTGTCCCTTTTTGGAACCTGTACTCATTTTGTTAGTAGCTCTGTACTAGTGACTTCTAGGTTCTGGGAGGGATCTTTATTTGTATATATGTTTTTGGTTTGCCTCCGCCTGTTTATATTGTTATTTGCCTACTCTTGTTTAGTTTCTACCCTCAGACCCTTTACTTGTTATTCCGGGTTACGGGTTGGCTTACCTACTGGTGGGTTATGGTAGGTGCCATCATGACTTGAGAAATCAGGTCGTGACAAGTTGGTATCAGAGCCTCAGGTTCACCAGTCTCACTTGTACAAAGCTAACGTCTAGTAGAGTCTTGCGGATCGGTGCGAAGACCTTCGTAACTTATTTTCGGGAGGCTACATGTTGTCTTTAGGAAGATTTCCTCTTTTGTTTCACTTCGTGCACCTTGTGTCTTATTGGTTCCTTGAAATCTCACTTGTTTCACTCTTTCGGGGGATGGCTCGCACGCGAGGCGGCACGGTCAGGGCTGATGTAATCGGTCCTGTAGACAGATCCCCATCTTGGGGTAAACGTTGACACTCAGGTTGAGCCAAGGCCGCAGCATCGACCCGAGATATGGAGGAGCTGAGAGATCGTTGTTCTGTACGTGGGTTACGGTACAATCTGAGGGTCGACATAGAGCATTTGGTTTCAGTCGGCCGTTCATTTCTTGATATGGTCGATCATGCCCGATCTGTGGAGCATATTCATCGCGAGGTCCAAGGGGACAGCGATAAGAGGGCACGCTACCAGGGCAGCTACAGCGGGTCCCAGACTAGATGGATAGACTCCTATGATAAGCCCCGCCAGAGGTTCCAGTAGGTTCAGTCCAGTCGGCCTGTTCAGATGGCATTACCTGCTTCTGAGGAAGGCCAGCATCAGCAGAGTGGTCCTAGTATGGGCCAGAGTTCGAGGGTATCAAATTCCCTCTCTCCGTATCGCGGTCGGGTTACTTCAGAGCTTTCAACTTCGGGGTGTTTTGATTGCGGCGCGCTTGACCATTGGTCCAGAAGGTGCCCCCGGCGAGGGCGATGAACGATTGTACCAGCTCCCTTTGCACCTAGACCAGTTTCAGCAGTGCCCCCTCCAGCTAGCGGTGGTGGTCAGGGTTAGGATCGTTGGGACAACCGACAAGGTACTAGAGGCAGAGCTCGGGGAGGCAGGTTAGGTAGTAGATCAGATGTATCGGGCAGAGGTGCTTAGGGCCATTTCTATGCATCCCCGGCGAGGGCGGCGGCTGAGGCATCTGACGATGTCATTACAGGTACGTTTTTATTATGCCATCAGCCTGCTACAGTATTATTTGATCTCGGGTCCATATTCTCGTATGTATCTGTTTATTTTGCTCCCCGATTGGGTATAAGGTACGAGTCTTTGGCAGAGCCGATTCATATTTTGACCCCGATGGCTGAGTCCTTAGTAGTGGATCAGGTGTTGCGATCTTGCTTAGTGGCTATCCAGGGTTATGATACTAAAGTTGATCTTATTTTGCTAGATATGGTTGATTTCGATGTGATTCTGGGCATGGACTGGTTATCCCCTTATCGCGTTGTTTTAGATTGTTTTTCTAAGACCGTTACCTTAGCCATTCATGGTATCCCTTCGGTGGTATGGCAGGGATCTCATGGTAGCACACCAGTTAGGGTTATCTCTTTTATTCAGGCTAGGAGGCTAGTGGCTAGTGGATGCTTATCATATTTAGCCTATGTGCGTGATGTGAGTAGGGAGGTTCCTCCGGTTGAGTCAGTTCCTGTTGTTCGTGACTTCTTAGATGTGTTTCCTACAGACCTACCTGGCTTACCCCCAGATCGGGATATTGATTTTGCCGTAGATTTGGAGCCCGACACTCGTTCTATTTTTATTCCGCCTTACCGGATGGCTCCTGCAGAGCTCAGGGAGCTCAGTGTGCAGTTAGAGGATCTCTTAGGTAAGGGGTTTATCCGTCCGAGTGTGTCGCCTTGGGGTGCTCCTATTCTGTTTGTGAAGAAGAAGGACAGGACTATGAGGATGTGCATTGACTACAAGCAGCTGAACAAGGTGACGGTGAAGAATCGTTACCCCATGCCTCGCATTAATGATTTGTTTGATCAACTTCAGGGTGCCGCCGTGTTTTCTAAGATTCATTTGAGGTCCGGGTACCATCAGCTGAGGATTAGGGCAGCGGACATCCCTAAGACTTCATTTAGGACCCGTTGTGGCCATTATGAGTTCTTGGTGATGTCTTTTGGGTTGACTAATGCCCCTGCTGCCTTCATGGACTTGATGACATACTGGTATATTCGCGGAGCCGGAGTGAACATGAGCAGCATTTGAGGATTGTGCTCCAGACTTTGAGAGATCAGCGGCTTTATGCCAAGTTCTCAAAGTACCAGTTTTGGTTAGACTCTATAGTGTTCTTGGGGCATGTTGTATCCAAGGAGGGCATTATGGTAGATCCGGCGAAGATTGAGATCATTCGTGATTGGGCTAGGCCCACCTCAGTTACTGAGATTCGGAGCTTCGTTAGACTAGCAGGCTACTACAGATGCTTATTTTAGGGCTTTTCTACTATTGCAGCCCCGTTGACTTGATTGACTCATGTTGATGCTCCCTTTGTTTGGTCAGAGGAGTGTGAGGCGAGTTTTTTCAGGCTCAATAAGTTATTGACCACCTCTCCTATATTGACTCTTCCAGTTGAGGGCAAGGGCTTCACAGTTTATTGTGACACATCCGACATTGGTTTGGGTTGTGTATTGATGCAGCAGGTCTGGGTTATTGCTTATGCGTCGAGGCAGCTTAAGATCTATGAGCGCAACTACCCCACTCATGACTTGGAGTTAGCAGTGGTAGTTTTCAAGCTTAAGATTTGGAGGCACTACTTGTATGGAGTTCGATGTGAGATCTATATCGATCATAGGAGTCTTTGGTGCTTCATGAGCCAGAGGGACCTTAATTTGAGGCAGCGTCATTGGGTTGAGCTCCTGAAGGACTACGACCTCTCTATTCTCTTTCATCCGAGCAAGGCGAATGTGGTAGCGGACACCTTGAGCCGGAAGGCGATGAGTATCGGTAGTCTAGCCTTCTTATCTGTTGAGGAGCGACCCTTAGCTTTGGACATTCAGTCCTTAGCTAATAAAATGGTTCGGTTGGATATCTCAGATTCTAGACGCGTCTTGGCCTTTATGGGAGTTCAGTCTTCTTTGCTTGATAAGATCCGTGGTTGCCAGTTTGAGGATGATACCTTGGTGGCCCTTAGAGATCGAGTGTTAGCAGGTAATGGTGGTCAGGCTACCTTAGATCCTGATGAAGTGTTGAAATTCGCCGGCCGCATCTGTGTTCCAAGAGTTGGAGATTTGATAAAGTTGATACTTTCTGAGGTCCATGAGTCTAGATACTTTATCCATCCGGGCACAGCGAAGATGTATCGTGATTTGAGGCAACATTACTAGTGGAGTGGCATGAGGAGAGATATTGCTGACTTTGTTTCCCGTTGCTTGTGCTGCCAACAAGTAAAGGCCGAGCATTTGAGGCCTGGTGGCGAGTTCCAGAGATTACCCATTCCGGAGTGGAAGTGGGAGCGTATCACTATGGACTTCATTGTGGGGTTGCCTCGGACTTCTAGAGGTATTGATAGCATTTGGGTCATCGTGGATCGATTGACCAAGTCAGCACACTTCCTTCCTGTTCATACTACTTTTAGTGCCGAGAGGTTGGCTCGTATCTACATTAGGGAGGTGGTCCGTCTTCATGGCGTGCCTATTTCTATCATTTCAGACCGGGGTTCATAGTTCACTTCAAGCTTTTGGAGGGCTTTTCAAGAGGAGTTAGGCACCTGTGTCCACCTTGGCACAACTTTTCACCCACAGACGAATGGCCTATCGGAGCATACTATTCAGGTCCTTGAGGATATGTTGCGGGCCTATGTTATGGATTTTGGAGGTCAGTGGGACCAATTCTTGCCTTTGGCGAAGTTTGCGTACAACAATAGCTACCACTCTAGTATTCAGATGGCCCCATTCGAGGCTTTATATGGTAGGCGTTGTCGCTCTCCAATTGGTTGGTTTGAGTCTACAGAACCTAGGCCGCGTGGTACAGATTTGCTTCAGGAGGCCCTAGATCAGGTGAGAGTGATTCAGGATAGGCTCAAGACGGCTCAGAGTAAGCACTAGAGTTATGCGGATCAGAGGCGTCGACCTTTGAGATTCTCTGTTAGTGATTGGGTATTCCTCCGTGTGTCGCCCATGAAGGGCGTGATGAGGTTTGGGAGGCGGGGAAAGCTTAGCCCCAGGTACATTGGGCCATTTGAGATACTCCGAACAGTTGGGGAGGTTGCTTATAAGTTCGCCCTACCTCCAGCATTTTCAACCATCCACCTAGTGTTTCATGTTTCGATGTTGCGGCGATATGTTCCTGATGAGTCCCATGTGCTCCAGTAGATGCAGTCGAGTTGGATGATCGTTTGACATTTGTAGAGGAGCCAGTTGCCATTCTAGCCAGAGATATGAAGAGATTGCGCTCGAGTGCCATTTCTGTTGTTAGGGTCCATTGGAGGCATCGTCCAGTCGAAGAGGCTACCTAGGAGACCGAGCAGGAGATACGAGAGCAGTTTCCCGGCTTGTTTGAGCCTTCAGGTACTTTTTAATCCTTTCTTTCGCGGACGAAAGTCCTTTTTAGTAGTAGATATTGTAATGACCCTCATGGTCATTTCAGTGTCTTGCATTCTATGTGTCGTTTAGAGCATTCTTGTAGCGACACCAAGTCATTTATGACTTGTTGGGACTGACAGTTTGCTTACATGGTCGTTCATTTGGTTATGGTGTGAGTTTTAGTGTTTTGGAGCTTATGAACATTGAATGAACATTTTCGATCAAAAGTTCGAGAAGATAACATCAGAACCCAATTCTGATGATTCCATCAGCTCCAGAAGGATCATTTTAGGCTAGTAGCATGGTCGGTATGACTCTCGAAATGTTCAGTGTGAGTCGGTGCGATTAGGCGTTTAAGCCTTTGAAATTTGGCTTAAGGTTGACTTTGGTCAACATTCTTGGAAAACGTACTCAGATGAAAATTCCGTCAGCACGATTAGCTTCAGAATGTCAAGTTTGGTCTAGATTGACCTTTCTTTTGTGTCTGGAGGTTTCTGATATTTTTCTGAGCTCTTTTGTGGTTTTGACTTAAAATGGCTTCTGAAAGTGGGACCCACTTTTTATCGAGATGACCTTGGATGGAAATTTTGACTACGTCGTTGAGTCCAAAATATCAAATTTAGTAGGGTAGCATATCTGTTTTATTTTTATCGGGTACCGATCGAATTCCGAGCACCCCATCGGAGACTTTGAAGATTTAGCCAAAGCTGAGATCTGGTGCAGCTCTTTAGCGACCAGAGTTTGGCCCTTTAACGACCAGTTATTGGGTTTTAGCGACCGATTTCGTCCTTTTTAAAACCCCAACTTAGCTTTATTCCTCATTTTAAAAGTGCAATACCTTGAGCTATACAGGTCCAATCTGGGCGATTCAAAAGGCAAAGTTGTGAGATTTTTCGAGGACAACGCGTTGGTGAGCTGGAATAGTGATTTGGGATCCTCGTTTGAGGTAATTTTCGTAAAATACCTGCCACCACACCCTTTTTGTGAGCTTGATTTTGGGAATTTTTGAGACTTGATATCTCAGTCATTTTAGATCCGATTTTGGTGATTCCTAGGGCTATCTTAAGTGGTTTTTTAAGGAGAACGCATTGGCGTGGTTATATTTTGTATTTAAATTTTGTTGGAGGTAAAAAGTTATGTTTTAGCTGTTGTCTTAGCTCATTTCGAGCTCAATTTTTGGGAAATTTTAAAAGGTGATTTCTTGGTCATTTTAGGTGCGAATCTGGTGATTCAAGAGCCTAGACTGTGGGGCTTTTCATGAGGATTGTTGTGGTGTGATTGGTTTCAGCATCTGGACCCTCGTTTCTAGTATTTTCTTGTAAATAGCTGCTGCTATTGTTGTTCCGTTTCAGTGTAATTTGGGTTTTAGTGGCATGTTGATATTGTGTTATTTTCGAGCCCCGAATGTTGTCCTATTTTGGGACATGAGCTGGGAAACTGTTTAGGACCCACTTTTGGGGTTAATTCCAAAATTTTCAGCATGGGTCCCATTTGGTGTCTAAACGACCATAATAACATTGAGACTCTATTTTTTATAGCGGGGCAGCATTTCGAGGACGTTCGGAAAGGGAAAGCTCCGGAGAAGTGATTTTGGAGCGCGTGTGATCGGCCTACAGGTAGGCTACGGTTTCCATCTCCTATATTGAGCTTGAGAATGTAGATGCATGTTGATTAGTTGGGATTTGAGTTGGGTTGTTATTGAATCATGCATAGGTGTTTGGAAATCATATTTTCGTCCTATTTCGAGAATTATCGGGTAACTGTGAGCATGCTTTGTGTTATTAATTGACCCTCCTCGCTATGTGGAGTGATTTCATGCTTAATTTACTATTTGTTGAAGCATTTGGGCCTTAGTTTAGGTTTGACTAGGGATTGCCTTGGAAATACATGATTCGGATTCGATAGACCTTAGTTTTGTCCCAACGTCGCTCAACCAACTTAGATCCCTATAGACTGGTGTAGCAGACTTGAGCATAATAGTTGGGGCCTTAGCTAGGCGATACGTTTTCTCCGATGATAGTTATCCTTGTTTCTCCGATGTTACAGCTTCAAGAGTTACGTCGACGACACTAGTTCTACTTATATAGAGCATCCAGTTAGAGTTCCGGCCTCTATTGCCCAGATACTTATATAGAGCATTCGGTTAGAGTTTCGGCCTCTATTGCCCAGATACTTAAATAGAGCATCCGGTTAGAGTTTCGGCCTCTATTGCCCAGAAACTTATATAGAGCATCCGGTTAGAGTTCCGACCTCTATTGCCCAGATACTTATATAGATCATCCGGTTAGAGTTCCGGCCTCTATTGCCCAGATACTTATATAGAGCATCCGATTAGAGTTCGGGCCTCTATTGACTAGATACTTATATCGAGCATCTAATTAGAGTTCCGACCTCTTATACTTAATACTTGTGATTGGTTGCTTGGGTACTTCTGGTGAGCATCTGGTTCGTGGCCCGACCTCCGTACTGTCAGATTTTACTAATTAGGGTTGAGGTTCTGATTCGTGTTCTCTGTTCTTGGGTTCTCATATGCAATTCTCTTTAGTTATAGTTATTCTGTGTACTCGTCGGGCTTATGGGGGTCCGTTCGAGTTTTTATTTAACTTGCGCACGAGTGTACCTTCTGGGCTTATGGGGGTCCAGTTAGATGTAGTTAGCTTATAGATTACTTTAGTTAGTTCTTTCTACACTCGTGTGCTTTCCATTGTTAGTTAGATTTTTGTTTTTGACTTTGGCTTGAGTTATTCCTGCTTTTCGTATTGCATTTACTTTTCAAGTTCAGTCGGCCTATGATGCCTACTGGGTACCTGGTTTTTTGGTACTCATACTACGCTCTGCATCTGTTTCATGATGTAGGTCCGGGCACTAGTAGCCAACGTTGATCGAGCTTGAAACAGATTGATCCGGAGACGAGAGTGAGCACACGACATTTTGTACTATTTCAGTCTCCATCTGTATATATAGACTTGTCTTTTTCCTTTCGAGACAGTCCAATCTCTGTTGTCCCCTTTTGGAACCGGTACTCATTTTGTTAGTAGCTCTATACTAGTGACTTCCAGGTTCTGGGAGGGATCTTTATTTGTATATATGTTTTTGGTTTGCTTCCGCCTTTTTATATTGTTATTTGCCTACTCTTGTTTAGTTTCTACCCTCAGACCCTTTATTTGTTATTCCGGGTTACGGGTTGGCTTACCTACTGGTGGGTTATGGTAGGTGTCATCATGACTTGAGAAATCGAATCGTGACAGATATACAATCAGATGAAGAGATCAGCAGCAGCCACTAAGAAAAGAAAGTAAATATAGATTTCAGAATTTTCTCCATGAGATACTATTATCAACTTAATAAGAGACTGGAGAAATGTAAAGTATCTAATTAAGGATAGAATTAGAACTTCAAAGACAGATATAGTGCAAAAAAATAATGGGGAAAATACACTAACTTCGAATTTTGTAATCACCTAAGACAGAGTCTAAAACACAAAACAAACCATGAGAACTAGATGGAACAAAGCAAATTAACCAGAAATAAACAAAAGAATTACATTCACCTCGTGAAAGCTTCAGTTCAAGGGCTGCAAGTTCACGTAAAATTATGGTATTTTCTTTACCCTAAAAGATGAAGAATCCATTAAATGAAGGGAGCGTTTGAAGTTTAGAGAATGGAAAACTTGAGTACTGAAGAGGCAGCGAAATATAACCATTTTAAGGGCAATCTGATAGCATTTTTCAACTCTATCGAAATCCCCTTTCTTGGTAAAGCAACTGGCGAGGCAATTCCAAGCCTTTCGCAGATGCAGATTTATTTCAATCTGGTAGATAAAATTAAAGCACAATGAGAAGGAAACCAAACGCAAATTCAACAAACAACACATTAAAGATGTAATTCTTCTTTCACTCACAGATTTCTGTAGATGACTCTTTGCTTCCTCCTTATAAACATCAAGAATCGCATTATAAAACCTTCCTTTTAGATACTCGAATACTGTACATTCACGATTTGATTCCCTCTTCTCTGCATGAATTCGTATCACGTAAACTCACTTGATAAATGAAATTGAATGCGTTTTCTTCTTCTTCTGGATAATCTATACCTTGAGGAACTGATTTGAGGACTTTGATGTACAAACGAATTTGATGCTCGATGTCAGAGATTTTCTGTTGTTTACTTGACGGGAAATGCTGGTCGGCAAAATTGTAGACCAATACTATCAGGTTAGTCAACTTTGAAATCCAATCCTCGTAGTTGAATTCTTTTAGTTGAGCAGAAACTTCTTCAATGGTGGATTTTAGATTAGTGGAGACTTGTCCTTTCTCCCTAGAAACCTCGTCAATTGGAGTGCTCATCTTCAATGATGGATTGGATTTTAGATCAGTGGAGGCTTCTCCTTTCTCCCTAGAAACCTTTTCAGTTGGAGTGCTCATCTTCAATGGTGGATTGGATTCTTTTAGATGTGTAGAAACTTCTTCAATAGTGGATGTTAGATTAGTGGAGACTTCTCCTTTCTCACTAGAAACTTCTTCAACAGTGGATTTTGGATCAGTGGAGACTTCTCCTTTCTCACTAGAAACTTCTTCAACAGTGAATTTTAGATCAGTGGAGACTTCTCCTTTTTCACTAGAAACTTTTTCAGCAGTGGATTTTAGATCAGTGGAGACTTCTCCTTTCTCACTAGAAACTTCTTCAACAGTGAGTTTTAGATCAGTGGAGACTTCTCCTTTCTCCCTAGAAACTTCTTCAATGGTGGATTTTAGATCAGTAGAGACTTCTTCTTTCTCCCTAGAAACCTCTTCAGTTGGAGTGCTCATCTTCAACGGTGGATTGGATTCTTTCAGATGAGTATAAATTTCTTCAATGGCCGATTTTAGATCTTTTTGATGAGTAGAAACTTCTTCAATGGCGGATTGTAGATCTTTTTGATGAGTAGAAACTTCTTCAATGGCGGATTTTAGATCTTCTAGTAGAAACTTCTTCAATGGCGGATTTTAGATCAGTGGAGACTTCTCCTTTCTCCTAATAAACCTCTACAATTGGAGTTCTCATTTTCAATGGTGGATTTTGGAAGACTGATGAAGCTCAACTGCAAATTCTGTTTGTTCAAGTGTAAAGTTATGGCTGATGAAGCTCAACTGCAAAGTTTGTTACTCTAAAGTTATGGCGGTTATAGTTTACAACTTTTGGGCGGGAAATTCTATTTTTAAGTGTATTCTAATTCTCATGGATCACACTTTCTTCATCTTACTATTTTAAGAAATTACACTGCCACCCCAATAGTTTTCGTATTCTCTTTTTTCTCTCATAATGTTTTAAGCTTAGAATCTCATATTTACTAAGTATTTGAAGAAATTACCCAGTCCCACTTTTTAATACTTGGTTAATTAATAATCTTTATAAGAGAATAATTTTCTCCGGTCCCAACTTGGGTCAATTGAAAAAATCACTCATCTCGATAAGATAATAGATAATATATTTTCAGAAGTCTCCTATATAAATATATGGTCCCGTTAATTTTATAAATTAATAATTTTTTAGAAGTACAAATATCTAAGAAAATTTAGTGAAATATGATTCTACTATGTTTTATTTTTTATTAAAATTTAAATCTAGTTGAAGCTCATCTCTAACTTTTCTTATTGCATCCAAAAGTTTCAGTGTTGTCTTTCTTAATTGCACCATAAAATTGTGAAGAGTTCTAGATGCAAGTGTTTCCTTACTCGTAACTGGTTCCAAAGTATTTCAACTTTATCTTCAACATTGCTTTTTCAATGATATCCACAATTTATTTTAATCTCTGAAGCTCTGTACATGTTTCATTGTCACTAATCCAATAGGTTGTTGACGTCCATTTTATTGAGATAACCGAGATCATTAATCATGACCTCAAGTTCATGAATAACGTTTTCACAAGTGGGTTCTTTTAAATTCTTTGGGATTTCATCCCTATACAATTTTTTTGGTGTTGAAACACTCTTTATATCAATAAATATTAATTTATCAATTAAATAATACTTCTACAAAATAATAATATTGCACGGTCTCGCCTATATTAATTTAGAGAGGTTTTACTGTATTAGCCAGCTTTGTATGTTGTCATAAATGAATAATTTAGATTCTGTTTAAAAAAATAACTTATTTCATGTTTTAATGGTATTATTGTAGTAACTTAACTTTGTAGGGTTATTTTGGTATTTCAACTTTTAACTTTTTTTGTTTCCACTTTTAGTACTCCCTTCTTTTAAAAAAGAATGATTCAATTTTCTTTTTAGTTTGTTTAAAAAAGAATGATCCCTTTCTTTTTTTGGTAACACTTTAACTTTCCACGTGACATGTTTAAGACCACAAGACTAAATGACATTTTGGTACATTTGACATAACTTTAATTTAGAACCACAAGATTAAAAAAGTCTTCTTTCTTTTCTTTAACTCCGTGTCAAGTCAAACTAGGTCTTTTTTTTTTTAAAACAGAGAAAGTAATATATATGATGATATGATATGATTAGTATTGAGTTTGCTCTTCTTTTTATCTACTATATTCTTGTATAGTTTGAAGTTGTTGTCTATAGTTTCTAATTCTACATGTCACTCAAGCCAAATTCAATAGTGTTTAGTTTCTCCATATGCCTTTTATCTTACACGTTCCGTAGGTCTTGCACTGAATCTCTTCAATTACTTGAGGGAAATTCTCATGACCAACGAAATGGTTCAGAAATTTGAAAAGTTCCCCTCCTATTCTTCTCGTGCTAAATCATATATATATATATATATATATATATATATAATTCTAAACCCGCCTATGAGGCGCCATCACAAACTAGTATTTCCTTTTAATTTATTTTATTTTTAAAACCAGCCTTCCTCTTTCATGAAAAGTTGTGACTTTACTCGCGACTTTTATGAAAAGTTATGACTTTTATGAAAGGTTGTGACTATAACTTTTCTAAAAAGTTGTGACTTTTTCGATAAGACACAATAAATATTTGGTCAAACTACCATTTGTTGTCTATAAATAGAGAAATTTTCTCTTATTTTAAAACAACAAAATTTTTGAACTTCATTTGGACAATTAAATATTTGTGTACTTTGCTTCTGTTGAATGACTCACTGACACCATTATTTTTGTATCAATACACTGGTGAATAGAATCGTTCTATCCTGAGAAGATCTATTCCTTTAAACTTTGGGTACTAGAGGGGAATAATTTCCTTAAAGGGATATTGTGCATTCAATGGGCCCAATTTTTCCATTATGTTTCATTCTATTGTTACAGATCCTGATAAGTTTTTTACAGTCATTAATTTATGCTTATATTATTAATTGATTTTTTTGAATACATGCTTTAAACTTTATTGTTTATGTTTCTGCAAAGTTATTATTATAAGTATTTGTTAGTACAGATTAAATAACAAACATTAATTGAGTATTCAAACAAGTTTACTCTACATGAATTGTTGAAGGTACAATAAAAAAAGCCCTAACAAATCTCTAATTTCTTCATCAACAACATCATTCCTTCACATACATGGATGAGATTTTGTGTTATTTAGAAAATCCTCTGAGAGTTAATAACTTTGCATCCCCATATTTTTTTTGGTTTTTATGTTGTTGTTATCTATTTTTACTAAATTTTATCAGTGGATATTATGAGTACTTTAAGGATTGAAAGTTGATTGAAGTGTTGGTCAATTTTTTGAGGTATGTTAGTTCAAAACATAGGAACTTTTCTGGTTAGAATGATTTGTTATCATCATTAGATATCTCATAGTTTTCTCCCTTTAATATATGTTTTTTCTCGTTGTTTTGTTGTCTCCTTAAAATTGTATTGATTATTTTATGATCTCACTTGGACAGAGCTTTCGTCCTTTTAACGTTTTTCTTTTTTCCCTTCTCATTAGGTTCTTCTAAATATTTTTGGTGTGAGTTATGACTTTATTCGGCAAGCTTAATTTGAAGAATATGAAACAAAATCTGCTCTAAATAAAAGTAAGGCATAATACATAAATGTGCCTTTTAACTTGGCCTCATTTTACATTTACGCCCTCAAACTTTGGGTGTGCACAAGTAAGCACTTTAACTTGTATAAAATTTAACAAGTAGACACACGAGTCCTACGTGGCATAATACATGTAGGACACCACGTAGGACACGAAATGCCATGTAGGATGCCATATAGGATATGTGTGTTTATATGTTTAACTTTATACAAATTTAAGTGTCTAATTGTGCAGATCCAAAGTTGGAGGGTTATATGTGATCTATGGCCAAGTTAAAGGGGATATTTATGTATTATGCTTAAGCTACAAAAGTTATGTCTATTAACATAGATTTGTTGTCCTTCATGTCCAAAGTCATTGCTTAGCGTTTGAGTTATCTAGGTTAGACTCAATTTTAATTTTTTAATGTTCGAGAATATTTCATTAACATGAGTCTAGAATCTAGCATTTTGATCTACTTGTAGTTTCATACTGCAACAATTATACATACATATTTCTGAAAAAGTCGTAAAGTTGCATTGATGAAGCATCTAGAAGGGCCTTCAGAGCAGCAGTTTGATGAAGAATGAATTTCTAAAAGGATCAACAATATTATTTTGCTGTTGTTTCAAATTTATTTTTTTCCTTCTATAATTTTTGTTAGAGTAACAAAGTAACAATAACAAAAAGTGGTGAACGTTTGGCCTCAGACAAATAGATTGTCTCTAAAAAAATTTATTTATGTTGTTGTCGTGTACATTTTTTAACGGTCTTAACCTATTTATAACTAATATTGATTATTGAAAATTTCACATAATTCTTTTTTCACAAGGAGTTATTCTAACCATAAAATTATCAGATTATATATTTTTCATTTAAACAATTTTAGAAAAAATGATGTTTAATCGCTACATAAAAATATCACTCAGTTTTAAAAAGTACAATTATATCATCAAACATTTATTATGATAAATTATGTAAAAGATTAAAATGATTAGATATCAAGATATTTTTAATCATTCATAATATATTTACAATTCTTGAGATATGTGATAATGTCAATCAATTAATTTCTGTTGAAATGTTCTTAAAACCTACTAATTTTTTTCCCTCTATAATAGTCGATTATTGAAAAGGTTGTTCAAATGCTTAGAAAGATTATTTATGCCCGCGCGAAGCGCGAGTAACTTACCTAGTATAAATATATATAGGAGGATGACAGAACAACCAGAATCCATAATCGGATAAGGTCCAAGGGTATAGAGAAGGCGATACATGTGTAATTATTGGTGAAGATCAAACTAGCTCGGATGCTGGGCATGTGCTTGATTGAAATTCGATTGCAATGTCGGAAGTGGAAAATTCTGGACAAAAGAAGTTGGGCAGCAACTAAATTGTAATGTTACTGAAAAAGAAAGTGCTACAGCCATAGGGATCGCAAGTGTTGGGAATGCATCACAGGAAAAGATTGAGCTTCAAGAGAAAACACAACTAATTCAATAGCTTTAGTTGTTGTATCGCAAGTCACTTCCGGAAAGCTTTTGATTGAAGATGTAGCTATTGACACAGCTGTTACTTTTGTGGCAAATAAGAGAACTTGAACAGTGTAATGTAGTTGCTAGAGCAGGGGTAATCATAGAAAATTGAGCCTTGAAGCACCAATTTTTGTGCCTAAGGGTAGTGGCATTGTCCGTGACTAGGGGTATAAAAAATGAGCCCAAGTATAGATAACTCACCCAATATGTCCAATATTTTATGGGTCGGGCTCAAGATAATTTGAATTAGATTCAAATTCAATCCATTTTAAAATAATCTTCAATTGAGCCCAACTTAATCTCCAATTTTAACTCATTTTAAGACTCTTTATTTGCATTTGTTAAGATATTGTCGAAGAGTATTTCAACTATTATATTGTGTGTAAGATAATAGTTATATATTGTAGGTAAGTGTGTAGGATAATAGTCAAATATTGTATGTATTGTAGGTAAAAGGTATGATTTGATTAGATATGCTCTTGACTAGGAGTGTACAAAACTGAACTGAAAACCGAGTCAACCCGAAAAAAAACTCCGACTAGTAGTTTGGTTTGACTTGGTTTGGTTTTGAAAAAAAAAACCCGACTATATTTGGGTTAGTTTGGTTTTAACTAAAAAAAACCAACCCGAGACCAAACCAACCCGAATTTATATATATAATTTTAAAATTTTATTTTATACATAAAAATATTTACTTTGATATAATTTTTAAATATTTCTTATACTTTTCCATAGTTTTTATCTTTTAATATATTATTTCAAGTTTGAAACTTAGAATTATGAATGGGCCAATAAAGATTATAATCTATAGATGTTGGTAATTATAATAAAGCTTAAATCAAAATCAAATTAATACTAATGCAAAAAGAAAATCAATTCAACACTAAGAATGATAATAATATTGAATATTTGTTCTTTAGTTTTACATTGGTTTAGACAATTAAAATACATAATCTAATTTTAATTTTCTTTAATATTTAGTCATGTAACTAATACTTATTAAACTTAATTTCAGCATGATTTAGTACTTCTAAATTATGATAATTTTCATTATGACTTGTTAATTTGCAATATTTGTTTTACGCGATTTCATTATTATTATTTTTGTTGGATATTTTAGTGTCATTAATCATATTATATTGTGTTATATTTTTAAGAAACATCTTAGATAGTTGTATTTTGGTAGGACTAAAGAAATATTTGAAGTACAAGTAAATTATATGTTTGTATGAATACTTTACCGGAAAAATCTGAAACAACCCGAGGTTGAAAAACCCGAGTTTTATTGGTTTGGTTTGGTTTATAAATTTAAAAATCCGACACAAATGGTTTGGCTTGATATTTGAAAAACCCGAACCAACCCGGCCATGTACACCCCTACTCTTGACCTTTTGTGTCTAGCTTTGTGTATATATTCTAGGTGTAATCTATCATTTTAAAGTATGAAGTGAAATACACTTGCATCATTATCAGCATTGATGTAATGTATGTTCCTATATCGAATGTATGAGTTATAAGAGGTAAAGAGGACAGACCCTCGACTCCTTTGCTTCACTTCTCATGAATTTTGAATTATTTTTATCTAATGAAAAGGTACTGTATAAGAATATAATTTTTTTTTAAACTTTGAAATAACTAAGTAATACTATCAATTTATGTGAATAATCACTATAATTAACACCATATATATGTTGCGTTTCTTCTGATTTATTAGAGGTAGGTTTTATTGACTCATTTTGCATAAAAGTAGACTTTTATCAACTTTGAAGGACACTAACTTTCTTTTCAAGGTTTACAAGTTGTTATACTCATTTGTCAAATTCGCATTAGAAGGAAAAAATATTCCAAATGTTTAACTTTGAATGATACAAGTTTATTAATCAATTTCAACTTTTTGTAAAAGCTTTTCCCCTTTTCTCAAGTTTTACTTCATACTAGTCATCTATGTCAATTGTCAAAGAAATATATCATCTAAAAGGAAATATATTTTATCCTTGCAGATCAATGTCTGAGTTAGACAGAACAAGAACAGTAGTGCAAGACATAGCAGGACAGGACTACAAAGTACAAACTACAATGAGAACACAAGTTTTACTTCATACTAATCATCTATCTATGTCAATTGTCAAAGAAATATATCATCTAAAGGAAATGGCATTGTCAGATTGAAAAAATATATATACAGGCAATATAGTTTATCTCATTTCAAGTTCACACACATGCATGTAATAGACAAGAGTATTTTGCCCTCAGTTATGGGTATGATATTGATCACCATGGCAGAATTAGGAGGCAGGGCATTTCCATTTACAAGGACTTGTTCCAGAAGATTAACTCGCACAGACATGAATTGATAGTGCTGCAATAAAAATAACAATGTATTAGTGAGGAGTGACAAAAAAAGGGCAGATTAACTCCCTATCGGTAGTAACTTGTCAATTTTACCATACCATTGACACCAAATTACCACCGCAAGAGGCTCAAGTACACACTGCCCTGAAGTGTTATAAGGTGGAGTTGATAGACAAATATAAACTAATAGAACACATCTAATATGTGGTGCTTACAGGAGGGAAATGTGATATAGAAAGCAAAATGACATCTTTGTAACAGCATTGCATCTGAAATACCACAGATATTATAACGAGTTTACCTTTCCTTCCCATTCAAAATCAATAAATTTGCAAATGGGCTCCAATACTGTGACCTGATCTCCTTGTTTAATCTGTCAAGAAGAGTAGTTTGTTAAGTAATGATGTGAAAATCTAATGGGGAGTTGGATCGGAAATGCTTACAGCAACTAAATATCAGCAAATTACTCTGATGATGAGCTGATGTAAAACAGTATTGTCATGATGTATAGTTCCTGTGTCATTTTCATTTCTTTTCCTTTTTGTTTCTTTTTGTAATTGCAGTATCAACTTTTCATAGAGCATGCATTTCCTAAAAGAACCTTCGTGTATGTTATTTGCATCTTCTTATTCCATTTTAGTAGGAATATGCTATGTGTCACCACGAAAATCTGAAGTAGGATAAATATTCAAAGATAAAGACATTTTGAATGAGATGATCACCATTATTAAGAGATATTCAGGCTCGCTTATGGATTATTGAGAATGGTGTTCGATAGTATGACATAGAAAACAAACTATTCCAATTTACAGAATTTTTTTGAAATGCTAACTCACTTTTACTATTCTCTCTTTTTATCTTTAGTGTTTGGCTATGTATTAAAGGAGGAGACCACTTTTTTCTTGGAATTAAGATCTTAATGGATAAATGTACCAAGAAACATAAGAACAGAATAAAGTAGTGCTTACTGCTTCCTTCTGTGTGCCGAACGCTGTAAGTACAAAACTATTCTCATCAGAGTCACAGAGCATGTAGTATCTGTAGATAAAGAGTACACATTGAGAAATAAGTATTTTAGCATAAATTAGGGGTGCACAGACAAGTGACTTTCACTTTTAAAGGAAATGCTGAAAATGATCAACTCGTGTGGGTTCCTCCAAGATGATGTAACTTACACTGGAGCTTTATACTCATATTTAACTAAGCACCGTACTGCTGCTATAACCGCAATCTGTTTGTTAGTGCCTCAGTTAAGAGATCCATGGTTGCTCTGTTGTATAGAGGATTCACTGCCAGAAAGCACTCTATTACCACAACTAATAGATAAATAGGTATATCATATACTTCATTGTTTACAGTTCAATATCTAAGAAGAATGTAAAGCCTTACCATCAATATTAGCAAGTGATTGGATCAGGTCAGGCAAGCTTGTTTCGGTACTCTTTCCTTTACTCTTTCCCTTACTCTTCCCCTTACTCTTGTCATTACGCTTACCCTGAAAAGCAGGATCACATAATTCAGATGCATCCTTCACAATCTCATTCATAATGTCTTAACAGCTTCACAAGAAGAAAACAGTTAGCAACTGAGAATCTCAAGGCATTATTTTTTAAAGACTATATCATAACTTTCTTGTTTCTTTAAAAAATTCAAGAAATGAAAGAAGAAGAAACAACTAAAATGTTACCCCAGGCACCGTTCAGTCAACACAGGGCTATGCTGTATTGACTCATTGAACAAATAAATTGGACTATTTAAAGACACAAGAATCGGTCAGTACCTCGTCTCCTTTTCTTTTAAATATGTACGCTTAATGCTTAATGCTTAAACCTTTTCCCAAATGGATAACTTTATTGTGCATGAGTACCTTTTGCAACTATATGTAGTGGTAAGGTCTGCGTACACTCTACCCTCCCCAGATCCTACTTAGTGAGATTTCAATGAGTATGTTGTTGTTGTAAGTGAAAAGAATTCAGAAAAAAATCCGTTATGTAGGAGAAACATAACCAACCTTTCTGGGGTAGCCATAGTAGAGTTACCAAGTTGATCACTTGATCTGTTTTAGCACAATGATACAAATAGTATTACTAACTTAGACATCCAACTTGAATATTTCTATCAAAACAACTCTTAATTCCACATAATCTTAACTGCCTATTCAAAGATTCACCCAATCAACCATGCCTCAAACCTACACATTAAGAAAATTTTAGAAATCATAGAAAAGCATGACTATTTTTTGGTGTTTCACTGGTCATACCATAAAACCAAATTTCAAGTTATATCTGCCCCCCCTAGCTATCATTAGTACTTGTTGCCTAAAGGTTGTCAGAGCAGAACTTTGTAGATATTGACAGGTTATCTCGGAAGCCGTTTAAAGGACTACCACATCATACATTATGTTATAGCAGGAAACAGAAAGCATTACTTGGTAAATCTGACGATGAAATCAGTGTTTAAACTGTTTAGAGTTCCATACTAATGACAGGTATGTGTGAACACATCAAAGCACTCCACCACTGTGACATGTTGGGAGCTGGAGAGGTCAGATGTTTGCAATTGCAGAGAGTGACTCCTTGACTACCTTTTGTAATTAAGTAGTTGACACTGGCCTGCACTTGTATATATTCTGGAAATAATGCACCTCTGATCATACTCACTTCCCTTATGATTCTAATGTTGTCAACCAAGCCGTTCTTAATGCAATGGATTATAATATTACTTACGGATGCTTAATATAAAATAATCTTACCGGAAGTAATCCTTTTAATTTGTCTAGAAGCTGGAGCGTCACTTTCACTTGATGTAAGGCATCACTAGCAGGATTCTTTAATGCAGCATCTGAAAATCCAATTAGGGACTCCTTGTAGTCACCTGAGAAAACAAATATCAAATTTACCCAACATGGCATTGAATTTTAGAAAGGGGGAAAGTGAAGTCTATATTTAAGATATCATGATATGTGCAAACATAAAATTTGAAGATGAATACAAGTGAGCTTTTTTGGAGACTATTTGTTCTTTCTTCACTAATCATAAAACTTTCATGCTTGCTGAAGCCAATTCTTTTAAATCACACTGTTTTTCTAATTCGAAGTTGTACTTCCCTATCACACATTTGTTCTTCTAGATAGATTATTTCGTACCAAACTCAATTCAATGTGTCACTGATCTCCGCAGATCTTACAATAGTCAATTCCCTATATACACACCTGTAATAGTCAGACATGATTCTTAACGACTAGAAAGAGGTAACTGATTCAATGAGTTATTATCAGAGATTCTGTTTCACGTACGACTTTCTTTTTCTCTATAAAGTTTCCAGTGCTTCCTTGTCATATTATAACCTGTATCCTCATGTGAGTTTCAAGTACAACCTGTGTACATATTTCCTATTTTATGAGAGAATGCTTCTATTTCTACTCATGACTTTTTCCTTTAGTTTACCAACTTTTGTCTTATCTGTAAAGTTTTCAGTGTCTTCTTTTTGAATGATTCTCAAACTCTATATATACTTGCAAAGATAATAATAGAAGGATATTACAACAGATATTATACACCAATGATAGATACGGGAGCAGAAGCTAATATATGTAAATATAATTGTTTACCAGAAGATAAGTGGGAAAAATTAAAAACACCGATAGTAGTAACAGGATTTAATAATGAAGGAAGCATGATCACATATAAGGCAAAAAATATAAAAATACAAATATGGGATAAGATATTAACTATAGAAGAAATATATAACTTTGAATTAACTACAAAAGATATGCTATTAGGAATGCCATTTTTAGAAAAATTATACCCACATATAATAACAAAAACACACTGGTGGTTCACCACACCGTGTAAACAAAAAATAGGAGCAAAAAGAGTAAATAATAAAAAACGAAAAACAACGAGAATGGATAAAAGGAAGTGAAAAAAAATTACACAAAAATTAGAAAATATAAAAGAAGAAGACCCTAAAATAGAATTAATTATATTCTCTATAGATAAAGTAAAAATAATTCAAGATAAGCTAGAATTATTATATAGTGAGGATCCTTTACAAGGATGGGAAAAACATAAAACAAAAATAAAAATTGAGCTAATTGTTAACAACGAGTATAATAACCCAAAAACCATTAAAGTATAATTTTAGTGATTTAACCGAATTTAAAATACATATAGATGAATTACTAGAAAAAGGATATATACAAGAAAGCAATAGTAAGCATACAAGCCCGACATTTATCGTAAATAAACATAGTGAACAAAAAAGAGGAAAAAGTAGAATGGTTATTGATTATAGAAACTTAAATGCAAAAACTAAAACATATAATTATCCGATACCAAATAAGATACTAAAAATAAGACGAGATACAAGGATATAATTATTTTAGCAAATTTGATTGTAAATCGGGATTTTACCACTTAAAATTAGAAGAAGAATCTAAAAAACTAACGGCATTCACGGTACCACAAGGATTTTATGAATGGAACGTATTACCATTTGGATATAAAAATGCACCGAGGTAGATATCAACACTTTATGGACAATTACTTTAAACAAATAGAAAATTGTGTAGTGTACATTGATGATATATTATTATATTCCAAAACACAAGATGAACACATAAGATTATTAGAAAAATTTATACACATCGTAGAATATTCGGGTATAAGTCTAAGTAAAAAGAAGGGTGATATAATGAAAAATCAAATAGAATTCTTAGGAATACAAATTGATAAAAACGGAATAAAAATGCAAACACATATAGTACAAAAAATAATTAACTCAAATGAACAACTAGACACAAAAAAAGAAATTACAATCATTCTTAGGACTAGTAAATCAAGTAAGAGAATACATACCAAAATTAGCGAGAGAATTTAAAACCATTACAACAAAAATTAAAGAAAGATGTAGAATACCGGTTTGATAAGAAAGATCAAACACAAATACAAAAAATAAAATTATTATGTAAGAACCTACCTAAACTATATTTTCCGGATGAAAATAAAAAATTTACTTATATAATAGAATCGAGATGCGAGTGAAAAAAGTTACGGAGGAATATTAAAATACGGGTATGATGACACTACGATAGAACATCACTGCAGTATTATTCGGGAACATTTAATAATACGAAATAAAATGGGAAATAAATAGAAAAGAATTATATTCGGTATATAAGTGTTTATTATCATTTGAACCATATATTGTATATAACAAATTTATTATAAGAACGAGATAATACACAAGTAAAATGGTGGCTAACAAGAAAAATACAAGATTCGGTAACAACAAAAGAAATAAGGAGATTGGTATTAAATATATTAAATTTCACATTTACAATTGAAGTAATAAAAACCGATAAGAATGTTATTGCAGATTACCTATCACGACAAAGCTACTCGGGGCGAGGGCGAGGAAGAAAATACAATTGAAAAGATACTCAAAGCCATTACTACACTTTCTACAAAAGTGGATAGTATGGACAACGAAATACAAAAGCTAAAGACTAATGAAGATAATCGAAGTCTAAAGCTAGTCGGCAAACACGACTATAAAAATGCGGAGCTACGTCGATCGGAAGACGGAAAAATCCCGAGCTAAAAGGAGACGATGGGAAACTCCTTAAAACCCATAACATTTGTTTAAATACATTTTGCAGTACAAGCAAACGAGTTAGTGAAAAACAAAAGAATACAAACTTAAACCGGCTATTCGAAAAACCATTTACTCCAAGACTAACACCAAAAAACATATTAACTATAGAACCACAAACTTCTACATATGCGAGATAGCCTACACCATGACAAAAGGACATACAACCATATTACACGAACCTATATAGAAAATATATACAAAATCCAAACATTTTTAAATCTTAACCCAAGATCTACTACAACCCAAAAACCCAACCAAGATTATTTAACCCAAAGGTTACAAGGTTATAATAAACTAATTGCACAACCCAAAACTAACGCCAACCTAGTGCGGACATGTTATAACTATGGATTATTAAATACGGTATATACATATGATGGAGAGGAACTAAGTGGAATACGAGAACTACATAAAGCATTTATTACATATAAAAGAGTTACTAAAGGAAATTTATTCTATGTGAAATTTTATACGGCAACAACGAGAAATATTATACGAGGAAATAAAACCTCCGATACAAGTGGTGAAGATAGGACTAACAAAAGATATGATAATACCGGAAGATATCGGACAAAGCAACCGAGAGATACAAAAAAATGAGATACCAAGTTTTTATGCCAACAAAAGGATAATTGGTATATCAACTATCATACAGAGCTAGCAAATAATTATTTAAACGAAAACGCTATATGGAGCTACTATGCAAGAGATCGGCTAATGATTTATTCCAATTCAAGGGAGTTAAGGAAAGCGAGATATGGATGAAGTCCGAGAGATGGATTTTATCATTACTTAAGCCGGAAGAACAACCTACAACGAGCTTTGAAGACAGGATTTATTTCAAAAGAATTATTGACCAGATATTGTAAATTAATTGGACACAAGTATCCCGACCATATATGTACAAAATGTAACGGAGAAGATAATATAATCCCGGATGTACATTTGGAATGATCAAATAAGACGGAAGAAGATAAGAAGGAGATAATGGACGAGATGGACACATGTGTGCAAAAGAAAGTCGTAGAAAGAAAGATGAGATAAGATAGAAAGAAGAAAACAAAAGTAGATAAGATGAGAAGCTATTTGTCCTATTGTAAAAAGTCATGAATGGTAGTAGTGTGTCATAAATTAGGTAAGTGTCATAATAAAGTAAATAGTGCATAGTATGGTGTGTGTCATAATAGTGATGACAAGTGTAAAGAGTAAGTATGAGATTGTCAAGTAGTGTAAAAAAGTCATCAGAGTAAGTAAAGTAGTAGTATTATTAGGTGACAAGTGTAGTAGTGCATTATTGTAAGTAATGTAGTATGTATGTAAACTCCTTTCTATATAAAGAAAGAGAGATGTAAATAAAGAGGACGGGCAACGCCTAAGTTAATAAAAAACTTTCAACTTTCAAAAACTCTCTCCACTAAGATATAGAAATTACTTAAAAGTTAATGGAAAAATCGAAATCCAAATCAGATATTTCGAGATAGCATGGCCAAGCAAGAGGCAAATGTATATTGTTCAAAAAATATGCTGAGAACTAATTTCATATATTCCCGAATATCATATATATGATTGAATAAATTTATGTTAGTTATTATGTATTAGAATTATTTGAATCATGATTTCTAGTTTATTAGCACACTTCGGAAACGGGGAGAAAACTTCTATACTATGCCATCCTAATGTTGAAACCGGTAGGCGAGGAAAGCCATTTAGGGAGTAAACAAAGTTGAGGCGCGATAAGAAGGAAGTATCCGCTAAAGTACGATGCTAGTAGTGACGGGGAAAACATGATAAAGATAATCTAGTTCATAATGATCTAATATGAATTTAGTCAATTATGAATATGATAGGAAGGAATAATTTGAAATAAAAACCCGCATAATGAAGAACATGACT
The DNA here is from genome assembly GCA_029007595.1 of Solanum commersonii. Lineage (NCBI taxonomy): Eukaryota > Viridiplantae > Streptophyta > Magnoliopsida > Solanales > Solanaceae > Solanum > Solanum commersonii. The sequence goes on from JAJTWQ010000051.1 coordinate 396,350, forward strand.
ACATACGTACATGATGAAGTGATAAAAAACTATGAAACTTTAATCTTATATATACTTAACGGTATAGAAATAATTGAATTAAGAAAAATAATATGGGAAAAAATATTTAATGATTACGAATCAGAAAATATATTAAATCAAGAATGGTATGAAATAGATTTACAAGATCTATACTTAGATAATGGAAGAATAGAATGGTACGATTTAGAAATAAATTCAAAATAAGATGAATTACGAATATTTACAATATTGGATAGAAACTATTGAAGAAATAAAATTGTTAGAACAATTAATGGCGAAAAATTTATATATGTACCAAGAAACCCAAGATATGTTATATCTAGAATATATCATAAATAATATTAATGAAATATTGAGATTAAAACAACTATCGGAAGAATATTACAATAAATATTATTATATATTACCATGAACTTAGCACTACCAAAAAATAATATTAAAGAGATATCAAGATTGAGACACTTAGTAAAAAGATATTATAATAAAATCTTAAAAATAAGTCACTCACTTACTACCCTACTATCTACCACACTACCACTTTCATGAATTCACCAACTACCAGTTCCGCTACGAAAAATGGTAAAAAAAGAAGTACAACAATTAGAAGAAGTAAAAAATACCAAAATAATAGAGCTAGAAAAAGAGTTAGCAATATTGAAAGAAATATATGAAATGAAACAAAAAGAAAAAGAACAAAAAACGAAATTAACAAATGAGATAATCAAGTTTAAAGAAAAATTGCAGCTAGAAGATGAATTAGAAGAAAAAGAAGAAAATAACCAAGATAATCTACCCGAAATAAGAGTTGATGAAATAAACGACGATGATCTAGAACAACATTCGGAGACAAGCGAAACATATACGGAACTTTTAGCAAACATAGATAATACAAAGAATTTAGAAATAAATACGGGAGACATAGACATGGATGAAAAACCTAGCACATCGGGGGTAAAAAACCCAAAAAATTTTAATCCAAAATATTATGATGAAAACTATGGACAATATAATAGAGAAAAAACTATATGGGATAAAAAATTAAATAAAAAATGGACACCTAAACCAATAGTGAACGACATGATTTTTTAGATTTAGACTCGCGTAAGCAGAATATAAATAAAACAATCCAATTATGGATGGGATACATATCAAAACAATTAATAGATAACAAAATAACAATGACAGAAACGCCGGGATATATAGAAAGAACACTTATAGGAACAGTAAAATTATGGCTACAAAATTTATCAGATGAAAGTTTACAAACTCTAAGAAGTAATAAAAAATTTGATGGTGGAATAGCTACTACAACTATGGAAATTCTACATAAATACGAAATAGCTATAAGAAACGAATTTAGTAGTATGACAACAGAAGTAGAAGAACAAAATAAAGAAAAATTATAAATCGAAATCTAATGACAAAATTAGCAATATGTAATATGTGTTACATAGATGAATATACATGTGCATTTAGAGAATACTATTATAAAGGAACATATAGCACGAGAAGAAAGTAAAGAAATAAGAAAATTATATTTTACAAAATTACCAGAACCTTTTAGTTCAAAAATAATAAAAAACTGGAATGAAGCGAGAATTAACGAGACACCTTAGGAGCTAGAATGAAATTCTTGCAACGATGGTTTATGGAATTATGTGAAAAACATAAAGAAGAAATAAAGATGGAAAAAATATTAATAAAAAACTTAGCATGTTGCAAAAACAAAAAACAGCACCTCAATTTGGTTGTACGGATAAGTATTATAAAAATAGAAAGAAATATAACAAAAAATATAGATCAAAATATAAATATAAAAAACCTAGAAGAAGGTACTATGTAAAAAACTATAAAACTAAAAGACCATATAGACCAAAAAAAGAAAACTAACGGAATGTACTTGTTATAATTGTGGAAAATTAGGACATATAGCTAGAGATTGTAAATTACCTAAAAATCCAAAGAAAAAACAAATATCGAAATAATAATAGACAACGAAAAATATACACAAATAGAATACGTAGATTATGAATTAGAAAGTGAAGATAGCATATATGAATTATCGAGAAAATGAAATAGACGAAATGGAAAATAATTCATTAACGAGAATCGAGATAGTGAACACTATATAAATGACGAAGCGAGATATACAAACAATAACTAAAGAAAAATATCAAGATGAAGAATCGGTAGAACAAAAAATAATATTTGATAATAATATATTTGAACAAATAAAAGGAAAAGAATTAGATCTAAGTGTAACAAAAATATTCGAAATACCAACAATAAGAAACTGGTTTAAACGACAAAAAGAAGAATATTATGTAGTAAGTCAAAGAGAACATATCATAGATTGCAAATACACTAAAGGAAAGGCCAAAATACCAATAATAAATAAACGAATAATAAATAAAGAAATACAAGATATTAAGGCTAAAAATCCAATTAAATATGTACATTTAGGAGGAACGGAAATATTAATAAAAGCATGCTTTAGAGAAGGAATAGATACACCCATAGAAATATACTTAGCAGATGATAGGATCATACAACCTATAGAAAAAAGTATAATAAGCGCAGTAAAAGGTAACCTCATATACCAAAAATTTAAATTTATAATAAGTGCTAACTACTCAGTAGCAGTAAATGACAGAAATATAGATAAATCCTTAGTATTATATTGGAAAATGTCAGGAATAGAACTAGCCCGGGAAGTAAAATATTTGACTAGATGTAAAAACTTATATGTTTTAACAACAAAACATAAAATAACAGCAAAAAATAAAATAGATAAAATAAAAATAGAAGATCCCTTTGAAAGAATAGTTACAGTCATAGATAATAATGATTATAGCTATAAAGAAATTGATATAGAAGAAGATTTAGAAATAGTAAAAGAAAGACTAAGTACATCGAAAAGAATAAACGATGAGATACCCCAAATATCATCAAAAATGAGTACCTCAAGAAGAATAGATAAATCTCCACAAAAATCAATGGAAGAAGAAAGAAAACCACATCATTACTACATAACGGGAATAATGGAACAACGAAAATATTTAATATTAATAAATACGGGACTAGAAGAAAATTATATTACAAGAGAATTAGTAACGGAAGATGAAATAATAACTATTGAACAATCATGCCCCGAACTACCAAGAGTACTAACATATACCGAAGAAACTACGGAAAAGGAAATAATCATTGGAGGAATACCAATAATAATAAAATTTAAAATATATCGGGGAGATGAAAATATCACTTTAGGAATAAAATGGCTAGAACAAGTAAAACCATATAATTTAGAAGATTTACAGTTAATAATAAATTATGAAAATAAAAGAGTAATAATAAAAAGGACTTTGGTATGATAAAAAGATGAAAATATATATACTTGCAAAGATAATAATAGAAGGATATTACAACGAGATATTATACACCAATGATAGATACGGGAGCGAAGCTAATATATGTAAATATAATTGTTTACCAGAAGATAAGTGGGAAAAATTAAAAACACCGATAGTAGTAACAGGATTTAATAATGAAGGAAGCATGATCACATATAAGGCAAAAAATATAAAAATACAAATATGGGATAAGATATTAACTATAGAAGAAATATATAACTTTGAATTAACTACAAAAGATATGCTATTAGGAATGCCATTTTTAGAAAAATTATACCCACATATAATAACAAAAACACACTTTGGTGGTTCACCACACCGTGTAAACAAAAAATAGGAGCAAAAAGAGTAAATAATAAAAAACGAAAAACAACGAGAATGGATAAAAGGAAGTGAAAAAATTACACAAAAATTAGAAAATATAAAAAGAAGAAGACCCTAAAATAGAATTAATTATATTCTCTATAGATAAAGTAAAAATAATTCAAGATAAGCTAGAATTATTATATAGTGAGGATCCTTTACAAGGATGGGAAAAACATAAAACAAAAATAAAAATTGAGCTAATTGATAACAACGGTATAATAACCCAAAACCATTAAAGTATAATTTTAGTGATTTAACCGAACTTAAAATACATATAGATGAATTACTAGAAAAAGGATATATACAAGAAAGCAATAGTAAGCATACAAGCCCGGCATTTATCGTAAATAAACATAGTGAACAAAAAAGAGGAAAAAGTAGAATGGTTATTGATTATAGAAACTTAAATGCAAAAACTAAAACATATAATTATCCGATACCAAATAAGATACTAAAAATAAGACAGATACAAGGATATAATTATTTTAGCAAATTTGATTGTAAATCAGGATTTTACCACTTAAAATTAGAAGAAGAATCTAAAAAACTAACGGCATTCACGGTACCACAAGGATTTTATGAATGGAACGTATTACCATTTGGATATAAAAATGCACCAGGTAGATATCAACACTTTATGGACAATTACTTTAAACAAATAGAAAATTGTGTAGTGTACATTGATGATATATTATTATATTCCAAAACACAAGATGAACACATAAGATTATTAGAAAAATTTATACACATCGTAGAATATTCGGGTATAAGTCTAAGTAAAAAGAAGGCTGATATAATGAAAAATCAAATAGAATTCTTAGGAATACAAATTGATAAAAACGGAATAAAAATGCAAACACATATAGTACAAAAAATAATTAACTCAAATGAACAACTAGACACAAAAAAGAAATTACAATCATTCTTAGGACTAGTAAATCAAGTAAGAGAATACATACCAAAATTAGCGAGAGAATTTAAAACCATTACAACAAAAATTAAAGAAAGATGTAGAATACCAGTTTGATAAGAAAGATCAAACACAAATACAAAAAATAAAATTATTATGTAAGAACCTACCTAAACTATATTTTCCGGATGAAAATAAAAAATTTACTTATATAATAGAATCGATGCGAGTGAAAAAAAGTTACGGAGGAATATTAAAATACGGGTATGATGACACTACGATAGAACATCACTTTGCAGGTATTATTCGGGAACATTTAATAATACGAAATAAAATGGGAAATAAATAGAAAAGAATTATATTCAGTATATAAGTGTTTATTATCATTTGAACCATATATTGTATATAACAAATTTATTATAAGAACAGATAATACACAAGTAAAATGGTGGCTAACAAGAAAAATACAAGATTCGGTAACAACAAAAGAAATAAGGAGATTGGTATTAAATATATTAAATTTCACATTTACAATTGAAGTAATAAAAACCGATAAGAATGTTATTGCAGATTACCTATCACGACAAAGCTACTCGGAGGCGAGAGGCGTGGAAGAAAATACAATTGAAAAGATACTAAAAGCCATTACTACACTTTCTACAAAAGTGGATAGTATGGACAACGAAATACAAAAGCTAAAGACTAATGAAGATAATCTGAAGTCTAAAGCTAGTCGCAAAGACGACTATAAAAATGCGGAGCTACGTCGATCGGAAGACGGAAAAATCCCGAGCTAAAAGGAGACGATGGGAAACTCCTTAAAACCCATAACATTTGTTTAAATACAATTTTGCAGTACAAGCAAACGAGTTAGTGAAAAACAAAAGAATACAAACTTAAACCGGCTATTCGAAAAACCATTTACTCCAAGACTAACACCAAAAAACATATTAACTATAGAACCACAAACTTCTACATATGCAGATAGCCTACACCATGACAAAAGGACATACAACCATATTACACGAACCTATATAGAAAATATATACAAAATCCAAACATTTTTAAATCTTAACCCAAGATCTACTACAACCCAAAAACCCAACCAAGATTATTTAACCCAAAGGTTACAAGGTTATAATAAACTAATTGCACAACCCAAAACTAACGCCAACCTAGTGCGGACATGTTATAACTATGGATTATTAAATACGGTATATACATATGATGGAGAGGAACTAAGTGGAATACGAGAACTACATAAAGCATTTATTACATATAAAAGAGTTACTAAAGGAAATTTATTCTATGTGAAATTTTATACGGCAACAGTGAGAAATATTATACGAGGAAATAAAACCTCCGATACAAGTGGTGAAGATAGGACTAACAAAAGATATGATAATACCGGAAGATATCGGACAAAGCAACCGAGAGATACAAAAAAATGAGATACCAAGTTTTTATGCCAACAAAAGGATAATTGGTATATCAACTATCATACAGGAGCTAGCAAATAATTATTTAAACGAAAACGCTATATGGAGCTACTATGCAAGAGATCAGCTAATGATTTATTCCAATTCAAGGGAGTTAAGGAAAGCAGATATGGATGAAGTCCAGAGATGGATTTTATCATTACTTAAGCCGTAAGAACAACCTACAACGAGAGCTTTGAAGACAGGATTTATTTCAAAAGAATTATTGACCGAGATATTGTAAATTAATTGGACACAAGTATCCCGACCATATATGTACAAAATGTAACGGAGAAGATAATATAATCCCGGATGTACAAATTTGGAATGATCAAATAAGACGGAAGAAGATAAGAAGGAGATAATGGACAGATGGACACATGTGTGCAAAAGAAAGTCGTAGAAAGAAAGATGAGATAAGATAGAAAGAAGAAAACAAAAGTAGATAAGATGAGAAGCTATTTGTCCTATTGTAAAAAGTCATGAATGGTAGTAGTGTGTCATAAATTAGGTAAGTGTCATAATAAAGTAAATAGTGCATAGTATGGTGTGTGTCATAATAGTGATGACAAGTGTAAAGAGTAAGTATGAGATTGTCAAGTAGTGTAAAAAGTCATCGAGTAAGTAAAGTAGTAGTATTATTAGGTGACAAGTGTAGTAGTGCATTATTGTAAGTAATGTAGTATGTATGTAAACTCCTTTCTATATAAAGAAAGAGAGATGTAAATAAAGAGGACAGGCAACGCCTAAGTTAATAAAAAACTTTCAACTTTCAAAAACTCTCTCCACTAAGATATAGAAATTACTTAAAAGTTAATGGAAAAATGAAATCCAGTCGGATATTTCGAGATAGCATGGCCAAGCAAGAGGCAAATGTATATTGTTCAAAAATATGCGAGAACTAATTTCATATATTCCCGAATATCATATATATGATTGAATAAATTTATGTTAGTTATTATGTATTAGAATTATTTGAATCATGATTTCTAGTTTATTAGCACACTTCGGAAACAGGAGAAAACTTCTATACTATGCCATCCTAATGTTGAAACCGGTAGGCGAGGAAAGCCATTTAGGGAGTAAACAAAGTTGAGGGCGATAAGAAGGAAGTATCCGCTAAAGTACGATGCTAGTAGTGACGGGGAAAACATGATAAAGATAATCTAGTTCATAATGATCTAATATGAATTTAGTCAATTATGAATATGATAGGAAGGAATAATTTGAAATAAAAAACCTGCATAATGAAGAACATGACTACATACGTACATGATGAAGTGATAAAAAACTATGAAACTTTAATCTTATATATACTTAACGGTATAGAAATAATTGAATTAAGAAAAATAATATGGGAAAAAATATTTAATGATTACGAATCGAAAATATATTAAATCAAGAATGGTATGAAATAGATTTACAAGATCTATACTTAGATAATGGAAGAATAGAATGGTACGATTTAGAAATAAATTCAAAATAAGATGAATTACGAATATTTACAATATTGGATAGAAACTATTGAAGAAATAAAATTGTTAGAACAATTAATGGCGAAAAATTTATATATGTACCAAGAAACCCAAGATATGTTATATCTAGAATATATCATAAATAATATTAATGAAATATTGATTAAAACAACTATCGGAAGAATATTACAATAAATATTATTATATATTACCATGAACTTAGCACTACCAAAAAATAATATTAAAGAGATATCAAGATTGAGACACTTAGTAAAAAGATATTATAATAAAATCTTAAAAATAAGTCACTCACTTACTACCCTACTATCTACCACACTACCACTTTCATGAATTCACCAACTACCAGTTCCGCTACGAAAAATGGTATCAGAGCTATGGATGTCGAGAAGTATAAGAAGAACCGTATTAGTAGAAAGTTAAGAAAAATAAGAAGAAAATTAAATAAATTGTATCCGAAGTATAAACAACTCAATATCACAAAAACTGATAACGAAAAATTAAATCACTTAATAGATAATATATCTAAAGTAGAATATAAATATATTCGATATTTAAAATTACAATGAATAACAAGAATAACGAATATAGACAAAAACTTAATGAAATAATTATAGCAAAAAGACAAGAATTAGCACATAGAAAAAATAGACTTAACGGTAACATATTTGCGGGAGTTTGTCACAAATCTATATTAGCACAAAGAAAGATTATTTTCTATCTAGAAATACAAATAAATAAGTTAGAATATAAATTTCAACACGATCTATAAATGAATAAGGAAGAATACGCAATAGATGAAAAAACATATGAAAATTATGACGGATTAAAAATAAAAATAATATTTTCTAATCTAGGAAGAAGATATAAGAAAATAGGTGACAATATAAGTTTAATGTTAGAAAAAGAAACGGTAAAACTAGAAGATAGTTTAACTGCTATGGTAAGAATAACAAAAGAAAATGAAGAAATCGATAGAAAAACGGAAATTGAAAAATGTTGCCGTATAAAATTTCACATAGAATAAATTTCCTTTAGTAACTCTTTTATATGTAATAAATGCTTTATGTAGTTCTGGTATTCCACTTAGTTCCTCTCCATCATATGTATATACTGTATTTAATAATCCATAGTTATAACATGTCCGCACTAGGTTGGCGTTAGTTTTGGGTTGTGCAATTAGTTTATTATAACCTTGTAACCTTTGGGTTAAATAATCTTGGTTGGGTTTTTGGGTTGTAGTAGATCTTGGGTTAAGATTTAAAAATGTTTGGATTTTGTATATATTTTCTATATAGGTTCGTGTAATATGGTTGTATGTCCTTTTGTCATGGTGTAGGCTATCTGCATATGTAGAAGTTTGTGGTTCTATAGTTAATATGTTTTTTGGTGTTAGTCTTGGAGTAAATGGTTTTTCGAATAGCTGGTTTAAGTTTGTATTCTTTTGTTTTTCACTAACTCGTTTGCTTGTACCTGCAGCAGTATTTAAACAAATGTTATGGCTACAAAATTTATCAGATGAAAGTTTACAAACTCTAAGAAGTAATAAAAAATTTGATGGTGGAATAGCTACTACAACTATGGAAATTCTACATAAATACGAAATAGCTATAAGAAACGAATTTAGTAGTATGACAACGAAGTAGAAGAACAAAATAAAGAAAAAATTATAAATCGAAATCTAATGACAAAATTAGCAATATGTAATATGTGTTACATAGATGAATATACATGTGCATTTAGAGAATACTATTATAAAGGAACATATAGCACAGAAGAAAGTAAAGAAATAAGAAAATTATATTTTACAAAATTACCGAGAACCTTTTAGTTCAAAAATAATAAAAAACTGGAATGAAGCGTAATTAACAGACACCTTAGGAGCTAGAATGAAATTCTTGCAACGATGGTTTATGGAATTATGTGAAAAACATAAAGAAGAAATAAAGATGGAAAAAATATTAATAAAAAACTTAGCATGTTGCAAAAACAAAACAAGCACCTCAATTTGGTTGTACGGATAAGTATTATAAAAATAGAAAGAAATATAACAAAAAATATAGATCAAAATATAAATATAAAAAACCTAGAAGAAGGTACTATGTAAAAAACTATAAAACTAAAAGACCATATAGACCAAAAAGAAAACTAACGGAATGTACTTGTTATAATTGTGGAAAATTAGGACATATAGCTAGAGATTGTAAATTACCTAAAAATCCAAAGAAAAAACAAATATCGAAATAATAATAGACAACGAAAAATATACACAAATAGAATACGTAGATTATGAATTAGAAAGTGAAGATAGCATATATGAATTATCGAAAATGAAATAGACGAAATGGAAAATAATTCATTAACGTAATCGAGATAGTGAACACTATATAAATGACGAAACGAGATATACAAACAATAACTAAAGAAAAATATCAAGATGAAGAATCGTAGAACAAAAAATAATATTTGATAATAATATATTTGAACAAATAAAAGGAAAAGAATTAGATCTAAGTGTAACAAAAATATTCGAAATACCAACAATAAGAAAGCTGGTTTAAACGACAAAAAGAAGAATATTATGTAGTAAGTCAAAGAGAACATATCATAGATTGCAAATACACTAAAGGAAAGGCCAAAATACCAATAATAAATAAACGAATAATAAATAAAGAAATACAAGATATTAAGGCTAAAAATCCAATTAAATATGTACATTTAGGAGGAACGGAAATATTAATAAAAGCATGCTTTAGAGAAGGAATAGATACACCCATAGAAATATACTTAGCGAGATGATAGGATCATACAACCTATAGAAAAAGTATAATAAGCGCAGTAAAAGGTAACCTCATATACCAAAAATTTAAATTTATAATAAGTGCTAACTACTCGGTAGCGAGTAAATGACAGAAATATAGATAAATCCTTAGTATTATATTGGAAAATGTCGGGAATAGAACTAGCCTAGGGAAGTAAAATATTTACAGCTAGATGTAAAAACTTATATGTTTTAACAACAAAACATAAAATAAAAGCAAAAAATAAAATAGATAAAATAAAAATAGAAGATCCCTTTGAAAGAATAGTTACAGTCATAGATAATAATGATTATAGCTATAAAGAAATTGATATAGAAGAAGATTTAGAAATAGTAAAAGAAAGACTAAGTACATCGAAAAGAATAAACGATGAGATACCCCAAATATCATCAAAAATGAGTACCTCAAGAAGAATAGATAAATCTCCACAAAAATCAATGGAAGAAGAAAGAAAACCACATCATTACTACATAACGGGAATAATGGAACAACGAAAATATTTAATATTAATAAATACGGGACTAGAAGAAAATTATATTACAAGAGAATTAGTAACGGAAGATGAAATAATAACTATTGAACAATCATGCCCCGAACTACCAAGAGTACTAACATATACCGAAGAAACTACGGAAAAGGAAATAATCATTGGAGGAATACCAATAATAATAAAATTTAAAATATATCGGGGAGATGAAAATATCACTTTAGGAATAAAATGGCTAGAACAAGTAAAACCATATAATTTAGAAGACAAACGGTTAATAATAAATTATGAAAATAAAAGAGTAATAATAAAAAGGACTTTGGTATGATAAAAAGATGAAAATATATATACTTGCAAAGATAATAATAGAAGGATATTACAACGAGATATTATACACCAATGATAGATACGGGAGCGAAGCTAATATATGTAAATATAATTGTTTACCGAGAAGATAAGTGGGAAAAATTAAAAACACCGATAGTAGTAACGAGGATTTAATAATGAAGGAAGCATGATCACATATAAGGCAAAAAATATAAAAATACAAATATGGGATAAGATATTAACTATAGAAGAAATATATAACTTTGAATTAACTACAAAAGATATGCTATTAGGAATGCCATTTTTAGAAAAATTATACCCACATATAATAACAAAAACACATTGGTGGTTCACCACACCGTGTAAACAAAAAATAGGAGCAAAAAGAGTAAATAATAAAAAACGAAAAACAACAGAATGGATAAAAGGAAGTGAAAAAATTACACAAAAATTAGAAAATATAAAAGAAGAAGACCCTAAAATAGAATTAATTATATTCTCTATAGATAAAGTAAAAATAATTCAAGATAAGCTAGAATTATTATATAGTGAGGATCCTTTACAAGGATGGGAAAAACATAAAACAAAAATAAAAATTGAGCTAATTGATAACAACAGTATAATAACCCAAAAACCATTAAAGTATAATTTTAGTGATTTAACCGAATTTAAAATACATATAGATGAATTACTAGAAAAAGGATATATACAAGAAAGCAATAGTAAGCATACAAGCCCGGCATTTATCGTAAATAAACATAGTGAACAAAAAAGAGGAAAAAGTAGAATGGTTATTGATTATAGAAACTTAAATGCAAAAACTAAAACATATAATTATCCGATACCAAATAAGATACTAAAAATAAGACGAGATACAAGGATATAATTATTTTAGCAAATTTGATTGTAAATCGGGATTTTACCACTTAAAATTAGAAGAAGAATCTAAAAAACTAACGGCATTCACGGTACCACAAGGATTTTATGAATGGAACGTATTACCATTTGGATATAAAAATGCACCAGGTAGATATCAACACTTTATGGACAATTACTTTAAACAAATAGAAAATTGTGTAGTGTACATTGATGATATATTATTATATTCCAAAACACAAGATGAACACATAAGATTATTAGAAAAATTTATACACATCGTAGAATATTCGGGTATAAGTCTAAGTAAAAAGAAGGGTGATATAATGAAAAATCAAATAGAATTCTTAGGAATACAAATTGATAAAAACGGAATAAAAATGCAAACACATATAGTACAAAAATAATTAACTCAAATGAACAACTAGACACAAAAAAGAAATTACAATCATTCTTGGGACTAGTAAATCAAGTAAGAGAATACATACCAAAATTAGCAGAGAATTTAAAACCATTACAACAAAAATTAAAGAAAGATGTAGAATACCGTTTGATAAGAAAGATCAAACACAAATACAAAAAATAAAATTATTATGTAAGAACCTACCTAAACTATATTTTCCGGATGAAAATAAAAAATTTACTTATATAATAGAATCGATGCGAGTGAAAAAAGTTACGGAGGAATATTAAAATACGGTATGATGACACTACGATAGAACATCACTTGCAGGTATTATTCAGAACATTTAATAATACGAAATAAAATGGGAAATAAATAGAAAAGAATTATATTCAAGTATATAAGTGTTTATTATCATTTGAACCATATATTGTATATAACAAATTTATTATAAGAACGAGATAATACACAAGTAAAATGGTGGCTAACAAGAAAAATACAAGATTCGGTAACAACAAAAGAAATAAGGAGATTGGTATTAAATATATTAAATTTCACATTTACAATTGAAGTAATAAAACCGATAAGAATGTTATTGCAGATTACCTATCACGACAAAGCTACTCGACCGAGGCGAGGAAGAAAATACAATTGAAAAGATACTCAAAGCCATTACTACACTTTCTACAAAAGTGGATAGTATGGACAACGAAATACAAAAGCTAAAGACTAATGAAGATAATCTGAAGTCTAAAGCTAGTCAGCAGCACGACTATAAAAATGCGGAGCTACGTCGATCGGAAGACGGAAAAAATCCAGAGCTAAAAGGAGACGATGGGAAACTCCTTAAAACCCATAACATTTGTTTAGATACAGCTGCAGGTAGAACCAAACGGCTTAGTGAAAAACAAAAGAATACAAACTTAAACCGGCTATTCGAAAAACCATTTACTCCAAGACTAACACCAAAAAACATATTAACTATAGAACCACAAACTTCTACATATGCAGATAGCCTACACCATGACAAAAGGACATACAACCATATTACACGAACCTATATAGAAAATATATACAAAATCCAAACATTTTTAAATCTTAACCCAAGATCTACTACAACCCAAAAACCCAACCAAGATTATTTAACCCAAAGGTTACAAGGTTATAATAAACTAATTGCACAACCCAAAACTAACGCCAACCTAGTGCGGACATGTTATAACTATGGATTATTAAATACAAGTATATACATATGATGGAGAGGAACTAAGTGGAATACCGGAACTACATAAAGCATTTATTACATATAAAAGAGTTACTAAAGGAAATTTATTCTATGTGAAATTTTATACGGCAACAAAGAGAAATATTATACGAGGAAATAAAACCTCCGATACAAGTGGTGAAGATAGGACTAACAAAAGATATGATAATACCGGAAGATATCGGACAGCAACCGAGAGATACAAAAAAATGAGATACCAAGTTTTTATGCCAACAAAAGGATAATTGGTATATCAACTATCATACAGAGCTAGCAAATAATTATTTAAACGAAAACGCTATATGGAGCTACTATGCAAGAGATCGGCTAATGATTTATTCCAATTCAAGGGAGTTAAGGAAAGCAGATATGGATGAAGTCCAGAGATGGATTTTATCATTACTTAAGCCGGAAGAACAACCTACAACGAGAGCTTTGAAGACAGGATTTATTTCAAAAGAATTATTGACCAGATATTGTAAATTAATTGGACACAAGTATCCCGACCATATATGTACAAAATGTAACGGAGAAGATAATATAATCCCGGATGTACAGCTGGAATGATCAAATAAGACGGAAGAAGATAAGAAGGAGATAATGGACGAGATGGACACATGTGTGCAAAAGAAAGTCGTAGAAAGAAAGATGAGATAAGATAGAAAGAAGAAAACAAAAGTAGATAAGATGAGAAGCTATTTGTCCTATTGTAAAAAGTCATGAATGGTAGTAGTGTGTCATAAATTAGGTAAGTGTCATAATAAAGTAAATAGTGCATAGTATGGTGTGTGTCATAATAGTGATGACAAGTGTAAAGAGTAAGTATGAGATTGTCAAGTAGTGTAAAAAGTCATCAGAGTAAGTAAAGTAGTAGTATTATTAGGTGACAAGTGTAGTAGTGCATTATTGTAAGTAATGTAGTATGTATGTAAACTCCTTTCTATATAAAGAAAGAGAGATGTAAATAAAGAGGACAGGCAACGCCTAAGTTAATAAAAAACTTTCAACTTTCAAAAACTCTCTCCACTAAGATATAGAAATTACTTAAAAGTTAATGGAAAAATCTGAAATCCAGTCAGATATTTCAGATAGCATGGCCAAGCAAGAGGCAAATGTATATTGTTCAAAAATATGCAGAACTAATTTCATATATTCCTGAATATCATATTTATGATTGAATAAATTTATGTTAGTTATTATGTATTAGAATTATTTGAATCATGATTTCTAGTTTATTAGCACACAGGAAACAGGGAGAAAACTTCTATACTATGCCATCCTAATGGTGAAACCGGTAGGCGAGGAAAGCCATTTAGGGAGTAAACAAAGTTGAGGCGCTGATAAGAAGGAAGTATCCGCTAAAGTACGATGCTAGTAGTGACAGGAAAACATGATAAAGATAATCTAGTTCATAATGATCTAATATGAATTTAGTCAATTATGAATATGATAGGAAGGAATAATTTGAAATAAAAAACCGCATAATGAAGAACATGACTACATACGTACATGATGAAGTGATAAAAAACTATGAAACTTTAATCTTATATATACTTAACGGTATAGAAATAATTGAATTAAGAAAAATAATATGGGAAAAAATATTTAATGATTACGAATCGAAAATATATTAAATCAAGAATGGTATGAAATAGATTTACAAGATCTATACTTAGATAATGGAAGAATAGAATGGTACGATTTAGAAATAAATTCAAAATAAGATGAATTACGAATATTTACAATATTGGATAGAAACTATTGAAGAAATAAAATTGTTAGAACAATTAATGGCGAAAAATTTATATATGTACCAAGAAACCCAAGATATGTTATATCTAGAATATATCATAAATAATATTAATGAAATATTCAGATTAAAACAACTATCGGAAGAATATTACAATAAATATTATTATATATTACCATGAACTTAGCACTACCAAAAAATAATATTAAAGAGATATCAAGATTGAGACACTTAGTAAAAAGATATTATAATAAAATCTTAAAAATAAGTCACTCACTTACTACCCTACTATCTACCACACTACCACTTTCATGAATTCACCAACTACCAGTTCCGCTACGAAAAATGGAATTCTCTGCAACCTTTAAGATGATGAAAGAAGGTCTATCTGTGATCCACACAAGAAGTTGCAAACTTATATCTTTTCCTTGCTGCAGTGTACAACTTGATACATGGTCTCTTGTCTTTCTTTCTTTCTTTTTAGTTTTTCTAACTCCTGTTCTTTAAGAACACCATCATAAAAATACGAGGTGATATTTAGCAACAATTGAGAACCTTGTGTTTTGAAAGATCCTATATATGATACAACAGTTCATAAGTGAAAATCAGTTGTTTTTTTTCAGCGACTTACCATGCTACAGTCGTATTCAAGATGTGGGTTTGACTTCATTGCATCAATTTTCTTCTGAAATAACCAGGCTTGCAGGGAGCTATTACTGTACACATATATTTCGTGTTAAAATAAAGGGAAATATATATACAGAGACAAGATGAACTACTTACAGCTTTTTCGTATGCCTTTAATGCCAGATGAGGATTATTGTGATCACATCCTCCCGTCAGAAGAAACGAAGTGAAATATCAACATCCTAAGATATCTACCAACCAAATGAAGCTCAGTGAAAGACTTGAAAATTGGATTTATCAAAATGTTTATTATAGCTATAACTGTGTGCAGATACTAGTTAAAGATCTAAGTATAACATACACTTTAATATAATTGTATGCTACTTCTTGTTGGAAATTTCATATTTCCAACATTTCTGAACTATAGCTATACAATATGTGAAGGGTGAATGCAATCTTTGACAAACACCAAGTAAACACTTAGCAAATTGGAAAAGCTGAGAGTGCTAAAGCACAGAATGTTTATGACACATTATCGGAATGATTAAAGCAGTTCCTCTTTTAAGTAAATTCTGTTCGCAGTCTTACATAAACAACCTCCATCCATGTCATCCAGAGCGTGTGTCCTTTTGGCATATTTGATGCAGTCATCAATCTGCTTGGCTGGATTTTCAGCAACTATGAAATAGATATACAATCAGATGAACAGATCCACTAAGAAAAATAAAAGTAAATATAGATTTCAGAATTTTCTCCATGAGTTACTATTATTTACTTAATAAGAGACTGAAGAAATGTATTAAATTGAAAATGGTAGAAATCATATTCAATTAAAAATCAGAATCCCAGACTGCCAAATTAAGGATAGAATTAGAACTTCATAGACACAGCCAGAGTCTAAAACACAAAACAAATAAAAGATGAAGAATTACATTCACCTCGTGCAAACGTCAGTTCAAGGTCTGCAAGTTGACGTAATATTACTGCATTTTCTTCACCCTAAATCAAATAAAAGATGATGAATCCATTAAATGTAGGGAGCATTTGAAGTTTAGAGAACAGAAAACTTAAGTATTGAAGAAGCAGCGAAATATAACCATTTTAAGGGCAGTCTGATAGTATTCTTTAGCTTCTTGGTAATTCCCTTTCTTGGCAACGCAACAGACGAGGCAATTCCAAGCATCCCACAGAAGTGGATCTAATTGAGTCTGGTAGATAAAATTAACAGTGAGAAGAAACCAAACGCAAATTCAACAATCAACAATACATTAAATATGCAATTCTTCTTTCACTCACAGCTTTCAGTAGATGACGCTCTGCTTCCTACTTATAAACATCAGGAATTGCATTATAAAATCTTCCTTTTAGATACTCGAACATTAAACGTTCACGATTTAATTCTCTCTTCTCTGCACGAATTCGTACCACTTAAACTCAATTGATAAATGAAATTGAATGCATTTTTTTCTTCTTCTGGATAATCCATACCTTGAGGAACTGATTCGAGGACTTTGATGCACAAACCAATTTGATGCTCGATGTCAGAGATTCTCTGTTCTATAGTTGACGGGAAATGCTGGTCGCCAAAATCGTACATCCATATCGACAGTGCATCCAGCTTTGAAATCCAATCCTCGTAGTTGAATTTTTTTAGATGGGCAGAAACTTCTTCAACTGGAGTACTCATCTCCAATGGTGGATTTTGGTGTGAAGGCTCAACTGCAAACTGCAAAGTTTGTTCAAGTGCATAAAGTTTTTCGTTGGGAAATTCTGTTTTTAAGTGTATTCTGATTCTCATGGATCACACTTTCTTCATCTTACTATTTGACGAAATTACCTTGCCACCCCTAATAGTTTTTGTATTCTCTCTTTCACCCCAAATGTTTTAAGCTTAGAATCTCATATTTACCAAGTATTTGAAGAAAGGGAAAATTATGCGGTTAAACAAATTTATACTACTTAATTAGTCATCACAACTATAGTTTGCTATAATTACCATTTACAACTAACATTAACAATTAATTACATGGGCTGATAATTAGTCACGTTTGTATAATTCGCAACTAACAATTCTTCATTTGATTTGTATTTGTATTCGATAGTTTGTATTTGTATATGAAGACGATTTCTTTTGATTTTTCAGTTTTATCACCATATACATTCAATCTTGTGAGTATAATTTTTGAGCATACTAGTGAGGATAATTTTGTTATCCACACATCTAATAATACTCCCTCTGTCCCTAATTACTTGTCCAATTTTGAATTGACACACCTATTAAGAAAACAATTATTGATATAGTAAGTTTACCATTTTACCCCTATTATTTATGAAGTGGATGGATTAAAAATTTAAGATTTTTAAGAAATTCTACCTTTTAAAGAGTAATTAATTGAGGGTATAATAGGAAAAATTATTTTGTCCTTTTTTGATTTGTCAAAATGGACAAGTAATTAGGGACAACTATAAAAGGAAAAGTGGACAAGTAATTAGGGACAGAGGAAATATTAATTTTTACACAAAAAAGATATATAGGAAAAATTATCTAATTACATAACTGTTTTTTAATCATATTTTCTGAAATTCACTACCATTTCATAATATTACAAAAATCTCTCTTTTCCTCACTTTCTCTCCTTTTCCAAATACATCACTGTTAACCTTTCTCACTTCACGATTTTTGTTCCTATTTTTACATCTAAAATCACTCTCGTGTATAAGTTGTTACTTCCATTCCTCCATTATCGTTGTTCATCTTTTTCTGATGCAGATGAATTTCGGTCCACCGTTTAGTATTGGTCTTGCCCAAGTAGTTACAAACGGAAGATCTCGTCCTCGTCTTTGTGCTTCAGAGTCGAAGAAGGATGCATTTCAAGTTCTTAAGTTAATGACTAATATCTTTGTGTTTAACTTCATGATACATTATCATTTTGTTATGTACAATGTATCGTGTTTAAATATTAATTTTGATACACAAATACATAACTATTACAAATTTCATTATTTTTTACTATTAGATACATACACCCAGACTTATTCAACTAGAAGGCTATGTATCTGTAGACAGTAGCAAATATTATTGTTAATACATAAAAATAATGTCTTAAAATTAATGTCTTACCCAATTAGTTACACAAACGAAAGATTTGAATGATGATGATTTTCATGAAAATAGATCCAAACAACGGAACAACTCATTAATCATGAAGAAATTGCAAAAGGAGAAGTCGAAAAAGAAGCACGTTCAATACTAAATCACTCGTTGAAAAGGTTTCCAAAAAAGGAGGGGATTAGAACATGTTACTACACGGCCTTCTCTACCAAAGATTTAGATTTTTAATGTTTCTAATTATTTTTTATTCTTAAATTCGTTGCATAATCTTATGTAATTCTCACAAGAAGAATCACAAACAACAGCAGAAATCGAAAATACAAGAAAGTAAGATAAATATATAGACACAAAAAGAGGAAACAAAGAGCAACCTAAGGGTATATTAAACCCAAAGACCTCAATTCGTTGATCCAACAAGAAGCACCTAACTCTTATGATGACCTCAAGCGAATCGATATCCCAAGTAACCAATGTTTCTAAACAAGGTTCAACAAAAGCTTATACCAATCTTTCAAACACTCACACAGGGAATTTCAGGTTTACAACCACAATATTCAAAATTAGTTTACCTAAAATGAACCCTAAAATGCCTATTTATAGTTTTAGGATATTATTACATAGATGGGCCCAAAAGTGACCCGAAATGGCCAATGGGCGAGCTAAGTCGGGCTCGCCCAATCCTCTTGGCGAGTCGCCCAATGGGTTCAGTGAGGAAACCTGCGTGGTTCCTCCTTCCAGCCTCTCTTGGAACTTTGGGCGGTTTGGGGACCATCGCCCAATCCACTTGGCGGTGCGCCAATTGTCTTCAGCTCGCCGAATGAGCAACTTCCATCTGTAGCTCCTTGGGACCAGTTGGTGATCTTGGAATCCTCGCCAAGGGGGTTTGGCGAGTCACCGAAGTGGCTGACATCTCACCAAATGGAGCACATCTTCACTTGCTCCTCCTCGCTTCGTTAGGCCTCCCACGCTTCAAGCTATCATCCAAACATGGTGTCGCTCAACTGGGAGCTCCTTCAAAGCGCATTTTTTACTAAGCACGGTCTGGAACCTCCCCTTGGCACCATCTTAAGCCCACAAGCCCCCATCCTTGTGAACGATCCATTAATACGTTGAAGTTCGTGAATGGATGGCCATGAGGCAATTTGGATTGCATCATTCTCCCTAATAGGCAATCATCAATCACATAATCTCTATGAGCAAAGCAAGCAATCAGATCCTCCACAATAGATAGGCTCAAAGAGTCCCTCCTAATCAAATGATTGACATTCTCATTAGTACCACCAAATTGAGGTTTCTTAATCACATTACAAGAACCCTCAACCAGTGAACTACACTCACAAACAGGTTGATCAACACAATTATTACCAGATAATGAACTATCATTCAAAGCACAGGTGTCAACACTAGGTGGAAACAAATCGATCGTACTAAAAGAATCAATTCGGTCATCAATAGGATCAACTAGTGTATCCACACTCTCAACAAGTGCACTATCAACACATGGTAAAGAAACAGTAGGCTCACTTAAAGACAAGCTATCATTTACACTTTGTTCATTAGCAATGGAAAAAGTATTAAGTGTAGCTATTGTAACTCGACGCCCGCAAGAAAGATCTTTTTTACCTTGAAATGACACTCCCGTAGAAATGTTGGGACAACCCACAAGTGCATCCATCAAAAGGGCTTCATGAGGATTCTGCAAAACGAAAGAAATAGAATGGAGAGGGGAAGAGTGAAATGGATTAGTTTGCAACTCGTGATCCTTATGTGAGGTAAGGATCAACACACTTTCGACTCCCACATCCTCCCTTATCTCTTTATGCTTAGCCAGCAGCACCTTGGCCTTTCCTTTCAACTTTCTCCTTTCTCCTTCTCCTTGGACCTCAGCCCCACATGTCCCTTCTCCTTCTTTCTTTTATCCCTTAACTCATCCATCTTTCGATACATCTCTATGACTTGGGATGATGAAATTGGCTTAAGGACATACTTATGACCCATCGACATGACTGAGTAGGTGTTGTGCCTCCCATCATGTGTTGTAGCACGATCGTGTTGCCATGGTCTCCCGAGTAGTACATGACTAGCTTGTAAGGGAATCACATTACAAATGACTACACCTTGATATTTCCCAATTTGAAATTTGATCAGCACCTGCTCATGCACACTCAATTCCTCACCCTCATTCAACCATTGAAGTTTGTAAGGCTTAGCAAGCTTAGTGGTAGGTAGCTTCAAGTAGTCCACCATAGAAGCGCTAGCAAGGTTGGCACACATTCCATTGTCAATGATCATGGTACATACTTGGCCCTGGATAAGGCACTTGGAATGGAAGATATTCTCTCTTTGCTCTTGATTTATCATGGCCTTCCTAGGTATAGTTTGCCTTACCATATACGATGGTAGTGTGAACTCCCTTTCTTCGGGCCAAGTCTCATCCATTCGTGATAGACCATCCTCTATGGCGGTTAAATGCTCATGCATGCGCCCAATCTTCCGACTTACATCCATAGTCACTCTCATGATAGTTTCCAAAGTAACCTTCCCCTTAGGTGGGTGGGTTTCACTTCCGATTGCCATGATGCCTAACAATTATGACAACTCAACAAAAATAACACACACCGTTAGTGTTAGTAAAATAGACTCACAATTACTCGTGTTTACACACCTTTGATTGCCTCTCAAATTGGTGCGGATAATGTTGAAGATTGCTTATACTCAATTGATCACAAAAGAGTCAATCCTACTCTTGGTTAGAATGGATTTTTGTTTCAAGAAAAATAGATGACTCGATTAAAGCAAACAGACTTGAATCAAGAAGTTAACTACGAAGTAAAATGAATAAAAGCACGAAAACAAAAGGTACTAACAAAGAAGTGAATTCAAGAACTAATAGTCAACAAGTAGAGTAGTTACGAGTTGAAAATCAGTGTAGAATTCTTGACAACGAACTAGAATCAAAAGAAAAAGAAACTACGAATTAAAACTTGAGATTAGGGTCATAAAACTAGTTTCCTATCGCCAAATGGCCTGTTTTCTTCGCCAAACATGAATTTTAGCTTGCCAACTTGAAGATTGGTTCGCCAAACTTGACAATCCGCCAAGGCAACTCAGCGATCTAGGTGGAAGTTCGGTGATGCGTCGAATGGGCTCGGTGAACCAGGTTGAGTCTGCCAAATTTTCCAATAACACCCTTTATAACAAGGTCAACTCGGCGACCTAGCTGCCCAAAGGGTGAGGTGTCGAGTGGACTGAGCGATCCAAGTCGGGGCTCGCCCAATGTCCTTACGTTGCACCTGCAATACTCCAAAATTTGACCTGTTGTGGCCCCTCTGCACTTTGTACTTTATTCTTTACCCTTTTTGGTAAATTTTCTTTTTACAAACACTTTTATACTTTCTCTTTCTTCCTTTTTGGAATCAAACTCCTCCTTTTTCAAATATTCCCTCCTTGAAGATTTGAATGTTCTTTAAGAACTTCAAGAACACTATGAAGACTCAAAATTAACCCTCTAGATTTTTAGCTCAAAATTTCATGAAATTTGAGATATAAGTTCTCTTTGTTATAGGGAACAAACCCCAATACTTTTTAGCCTTCAATTCCTTGCCAAAACTTCCAGATTTCAAAACTCATTTGTGTTCTTCAAAACTTCTTCAACCTTCAATGGTGGTTTCTTCAATAGTGAATCAAACCCTTTCAAATCTCAGCCCTAGACTCAAAATAGGTTAGGGAACACTAATCTAACCTTGGAAACTCCAAAGAAGACTTAAATCAACAAGACCCATTTCGGCAATTTCTCAAACACGAGTTTGAACACTTTTTTTTGTAGAAACAAACCCAAGACTACATCCGATGGAATGATACTAAGCTCGACTCTGATGCCAAATGATGTAATTTTCACAAGAAGAATCACAAACAACAGCGGAAATCGAAAATACAAGAAAGTAAGATAAATAGATAGAAACAAAAAGAGGAAACAAAGGGCAACCTAAGGGTATATTAAACCCAAAGACAAACCCAAAGACCTCAATTCGTTGATCCAACAAGAAACACCTAACTGTTACGATGACCTCAAGGGAATCAATATCCCAAGCAACTAACGTTTCTAAATAAGGTTCAACAAAAGCTTATACCAAGCTTTCAAACACTCAAACAAGGAGTTTCAAGTTTACAACCACAATATTCAAAATTAGTTTACCTAAAATGAACCGTAAAATGCCTATTTATAATTTTAGGACATTATTACATAGATGGGCCCAAAAGTGACCCGAAATGGCCAATGGGTGAGCTAAGTCGAGCTCGCCCAATTCTCCTGGCGAGTCGCCCAACGGGTTCGGCGAGGAAACCTGTGTGGTTCCTCCTTCCAGCCTCTCCTGGAACTTTGGGCTGTCTGGGACCATCGCCCAATCCACTTGGTGGTGCACCAATGGTCTTCAGCTCGCCGAATGAGCAACTTCCCTCTATAGCTCCTTGGGACCAGTTGGTGATCTTGGAACCCTCACCAAGGTGTTTTGCCGAGTGGCCAAAGTGGTTAACATCTCGCCGAATGGAGCACATCTTCACTTGCTCCTCCTCGCTTCTATAAGCCTCCCACACTCCAAGCTATCATCCAAACATGGTATTGCTCAACTGGGAGCTCCTTCAAAGCGCATTTGTTATCAAGCAAGGTCTGGAACTCCCTTTTTTGGACCATCTCAAGCCCATGAGCCTCCATCCTTGTGAACGATCCATCAATACATTGAAGTTCGTAAATGGATGGCCTTGAGGCAATTTGGATTGCATCATAATCCCATATTTAAATATTATGATACATTATATCGTTATCATGTACAATGTATCACGTTCACGTAAAAGTGCTTGATACATAATCCTAATTTATGAAACATCAGTTAGTATGTATCATGTTCATAGTTATGTAATTGATACATAATTATTACAGATTTTATTATCTTTTAGTACCAAATGCATACACCCAATCTTATTCAACTTAGAAGAATATGTATTTGTACACATTACCAAATCATATTCTTGATACATAAATCCTACTATTTTATAACTAAATCAATGTGCATCATATTTATGGTTTCTTTGTATATTATACATAACTATATCAAATTGTCTGTTTGAATATGTATTAGACGTTGTTATGTATACAGTCCTCTCAGTATCATTTTAAGTCATAGCTGTACTATTTTATTTAATGCAATGTATATGAAATTCAATAAATTTCAAACTTTCTTATATGTATCAGATATGTAACAACTAACCACAATGTTATGTATCAATTACAAAAAAAATGTTATTGGGACAATTACATGTATAATGCATCTTTTATAAATAGAATATTTTTCCAATCAGAATAAGACACATGAATAGTAATGTATCATGCACAATTTTATGGGTATGATACATAAATACTAATTTATACTACATGTAGCAGATACACTAAATCTACTAAACTATTATGTATCGATCTCAAACCAAATATCGCATGGACAATAATTACTTGTTTAATGTATCTAGTAATAATACAAAACTTATCACTTTAAACAAAATACATAACTAGTAATGTATCATGATAAGTCTATCCAACTCAAAAAAATTGATTCCTAAATATCTCAGCAAAATTGATATATTCATGATGTATCTTCTCCAAATTTGTGAAAATTTAAAAGAAGATTGAAAGGATATTGGACGATCTACTTGAAGAAAATTGAAATTTGAATTTGAGAAGGAAGTTAAGGAAGTTGATTCATTTGGTTTAGACCAGTCCTTGACAGAGATTAATAAGAGAGAAAATCATGTCAAATGCTGGTAGTGGAGGCTCCATGAAGGCTAGTGTTGGATCCAGGCGAGATGACTATATAACATCAAGCAGATCTCATATTGCTTTCGACAAAGCACATTGAATTGTCTTCCATTGCCAGAGTCCCTGTCCTTTATGTATTTATCTTTGATGTATAAGTGAATTACTTTTAACCTCTTCACTGTAAACTTGAGATATTTATGATATATCTTTTTAAAAAATTGATGACTTTGATTCAAAATTGAAAGGATGTTGGATGCTTGAGAGAAGAAATTTGAAATTGAATTTTTTGAAGTTGTTACTCTTTGTGAGGAATTGATTAGCAGTGATAACAACGTGATTGCGTGATTCATGGGATTGTAATTTTATTTTACGTATTTCTTTTAAAGCGTAATAGACTGGAAGGTAATGATAAAAAATGACTAGAAGGTAATGTATCAGCTCCTATGTATCCCTTAAGTGATTATTGTTTGCATCATTATAAATGTCACGCTAGCAAACAAATTCAATATCAAAAGTGTTGTGCCCAAATCACACACGCAGGTGTACATGGTCGTTTAAGTATTAAAGTGGCTCTTTTAAAGAGTCGGGTATCGTACCCACAGAGACTTACAGTTAGAATAACTTGATTGTTCCAATACTTTCAGCCAAACACAAGTCTAATCAATATTTCTAGAGTGATTTATTCTATAATCTAAAAGTTAACCAAAATTAAACAAACGCGATTCAATTTCAAGGGTTTCAAACAATGATTGGGTAAAGTCCAGGGCTGCAGCTCTTATCAGGATTCATGCAATTTATATTATTTAAATACGTGTTTATTCAACTAACAAATCAATTATCATAGGGCTAAATGTATGATCATGGTCTCCCGACCTCTAATCGCCTACGATAAATGACAACCTAACTATATCATTGAGCGGTGATAGGTTGGACCAAGTACCGTGCATTACGATTTCTTTCTGTATAGTGACCAAGCATGATTTCTAGGTATATCCCTATCCTAGATACAAATTAATCCTAATTATTAAGATAAAATCATGCTCCTTATGCCCCCACGTTCTATCCTTTTATTCCTCTTTCGAGTTCAATTCAGACAAGGTGTTTCTTTCAATAGTGATCAGGTACGAAATATGAAAAAAAGAACATAAGAAAGATTCATATGATAATCAATATTAACCCAATGAAAACTCAATAGATTACAATCATCATGTAGCCACAACCGTAGAACTAGGGTATTTAGCTACTCATAACAATAATTTCGATCAAGCAATGTTTAATTATCATAAAGAGATCAAAAGTAAAAGAGTTTAGGAAAGAACCCTAAAAATGATGAAATAGCTCTCCAAGTTGTCGTTCTTCAAAACCTAGAAAAAGAATAATTTAATAAAATAAAATATTAACATATTTATACTAAAGTCGAAATGGCCAAATCTGACATCTAGGGGTGTGATACGGAGAGCATAATGATTTCAGCTTAAGAATAATTTCTCTTCTTCGTGACACGGCCCTTAGACAGACTGTTCTGCCTCAAACTGAATTTTATGAAACAAATTTAAATCCCTCTCCGCACGAAGAAGACACAGAGTGTTCTGGTTCAAAATTCATTTCACAAGCAAGAATGGAATTCCTCTTCGCGATGCGGAGAGGATACAGATGTACCTTGAACGTCATTTCTTCATTCTTCTTCCATGCTTCTTTTCATTTGGGTCCTCTCTTGATTCCACATGCCATTTTAGTACTTGTTTCTCCATTTAAGCTCACCTACACAACTAATCATATAGGTTAGTATCAATGAACTCAAACGACTCGATACGATTATAAACAAACACAAATTGAATTCAAACTTGGCTTAAACATGGGTATTATTAGGTTCCTAATCATATAAATACGCCTAAGATCACTACCCCACACTTAGAGCTTTGTTCTTCCTCGAACAACTTACTAAATACTGATGAATCCACAAATTGGACTCATTTAGAGCTATATTTTGATAGAATTAGTGTCCTCAAATGCATATTTTATCTCAATAACTGATGAAAACCATTAAGTTTTAGGTATTTGGAGTTTGAAGGAAATCATGGACACTACTTAGCAAAAAAGGAACAAAGGCAGCTGAAAGAACGAAGAAATAAAGATCTGAGAATCGCCGAACCCATTTGGCGAGTTGCCAAAAGGTCTTATCCTCACCTTTTATTCCAATGTGCTGAGCCCTAAAGGTAAGGATCAAATCTGTGGAGAAAAGGAGCAGCTAGCGTATCACCGAGTAGTTTCGCGAAGCTGTACTATGTTGCCCAATGATCCAAACATGACGATGCTGAAGGATAGAGCAAGATGACGATGAAACCTACTAAAGGGCGGATTGCCAAGTTAATCGGCGATCTCGACTAATGACGCCGAATGATCCGATGCAGCACAAATTTTTGCAAACAATAAATACTCATTGAGAGTTATAGCTTAGTATCAAATTTTTTTATTGTAGAATTTTTAACATAGACTTTTGAGTCCTAAGCTTGGAGAGGGTTTTGAAGAACTTGAAGATTCAAAGGGTTTCAACTCCAAGATTTTGGACTTGGGTCTTGAGTATTTTTCACTTTTCACTTGTTTTTAAGACTTAATCTTGCATACCCATTGATGGAAACTGAGATTGGTATACATTTTTACCTCTTTTACATGTGTAGCTAAAACCCTAATTCTTGGGGTGTGATTTTGTGAATATGGGTTAGATTTGTTGTTGGGTCTTGCTTGTTGATGATTTATTTGTTGTTTAGATGTGATTTCATTTAGTAGTTGTGGTGGAACTTAATGAAATTATAGTTGCAAATACGATTTCACCTTTGTGTTTTTGGCTTACTTGAGAGAGAGGTCGTAAAACTAAGACTACTAAATTGATGGCCGGTGGGAGTGGGTCGACATGAGGTTCAGCTCGAGAGATTGAACCCTAGTCCTTCTACCACACACTCAGCTCGAGAGAGTTAGTGGGCTAAGGCGGATGCTGTTCTTCATGCGGCAAGTGGGTGTCCGAGAGGGACCCATTTGATTCGGGGTAAGTTACTCGAGAGAGAATTTACCCCCACTATGGTCTAGCCTAGTCACAAATATTCAACAAATTTATTATCAAAAGTATGTACCCAATAGTTTAGTTTATCCCGTATTCCTATTACATCCCAAGAACCCCAACTCCTTGATTAGTACTCTTTGCATTTTTGCTGTTTTTACTTTCTCGTGACAAAACCCCCATTGTTAATTGATGCTTGCGTCACTCCTTAGATTTAGCATGTTTTTAATCGATAATATATTTAACTATGACTAATTAGAACTTTATTTTAGTTTTCTACTAATTCTCAAAACCACTCCATGTGGGAATGATCCCAACCCTTGGTTGGGTTATTATACTATTGTATGATCGTAGACACTTGCATTAGAAGTTGTGTCTTGATTATGCAAACATCAAAATGGCGCTGCTGCCGGGGAGTGGTGTTATTTGAGAATTCTTAGATTAGTAGAATTTTTGTTCTTCTTAGTTGTAGTTCACTTACTTTATTTTTAGTTTTGTTTTTTCTTTTTGTGTTGAAACAGAGGAAATGAGTATGGCGAACAATACTCGGGAGATAATAGAGTTCCCTGCATTAGAGGTAATGAGGTTCCGGGATCTTATCCTCACCTTCAAGCAATTGGAAGGTGAACGGATCAAAAAGTCATGGACAAGGTTTAATGAACTGATCAATCAGTGCCCAAATCCTGAAATTCCTGACATAGCTCTCCTTGACTGTTTCTATAAAAGTTTTAGTCTTAGAAACAAGAGGTTGGTTGACCAACTTATTCCGGGAGGCATTGCGAAACATCCATGTGTGATAGCAGCTCAACTACTTAATCAATTGGCTGTAACGAACCAAGAAGTTGAAAAAGACTTCATGTTGGCCGCCTTAATGACTAGGATGGATGAGTTGGCCAAAAAGATGGTGAAGATCGAAGTCCAGTGTAAGAGGAAGGATAAATACATCCCACCTCATGAGCGAAGAAGTCTCAAGGACAATGAGGTTAAACGCCTTGAGGGAATGCTCTTAATCATTCTCCACAAAGTGATTGAGCAAGATAGAAAGCTGGAAGAAATGAAGGAAGACATTGAAGGAATGAAGTGGATGATTTGGTCGCATTCCAGAGTTGTCTAGTTGCTTGAGAACCTCATGGGTTATGCGTTGCCCGATCTCCACTCACAATAAAATAGTGGGTTGCCTAGTGATACTACAGCTAACCCCAAAAATGAAGTTTGAGTGCTGACTTACGTCATGCCATGATGTTAACTAAGGCACTGTTTGGGAGGCAATCCAAAACCCTTGTTCTTATTTTGAGTTTATAAATAATGGTGTGTTGATTGTGTAGGTTTAAGTGGGAAATCATTTGAAAAATGCAGATGGGTGAAAGAATGACCTAGTCGGTGTATCATCGGAGGGGTCGACGTGCCCGATTGAACCCGCCGTGTGGCTCAAAATCATAGTAATTTAGGCCTGTAAAACTCAGCGATCCAAGGAGAAATTTGGTGAACCGCCAACCAGGTCAGCAATCCCGATGCAGACTGCCGTTTGGATCGTCACATTTAGTGAAGGTCCTGTTAAACTTGGCGAGGTAAATAACCAATGGGCGGGTCGCCAACTATGTAAGTGAACATGACTAATATCGCCGAATGGGCACGAATCAGATGGTATATCGGGTCAAAAGGTTTGAAATTTCATTTTCCTCTCTTTCTTCACAAAATCGCATTTATAGTTCTGTATATTGGTAAGTATTTTAGTCGATGATTTGTGCTCAGAGTTGGATTACTTTGCGGCCTAGCATTTCAATTAGTATTAATCGACAACTAAGGTTAGTTTTCAAACCCTTAGTTTATTTTTAAGAATCTTTTACTCATTTGCAATACTCATATCCTGATGTCGTGTGCTGGGCCTATCTGGTAGGATTAGAATGTTCGAATGCATATCTTAAATCTAGAATCTTACCTGTTGTCTCTTGATTTTTGAAATTTTGTATGCTTGTGTGTTGAAATGAGTCAAATCGTGTGGTTGTACCTGCGTGCTATCTAGTTTGGCAGAATTGAGAGACGTTTAAGTATCCCGGGATGATGAGAGTTATGGGTCTTAGTTTAATTTCACTATTGCAAGTGTTAATTTTATTTTCAGGGATTTGCAGGGCTGAATTTGAGAAGTTGGGTTGAAACTCGACACGTTGGGACATTTGGCGAGCTAGGTCGAGCTCGCTGAACCACTCAGCGGTTCACCTAATGTCCCCATCTCGCCTTTAATTTTATGCTACTTATGTTGTTGGTTTTTGTAACTTTCGGCGAGAAGCCTGAGGTCGCCAAAAGAACTCGGCTACTTGCCGAAAGTATTTTTGATTGCCCTTTGTCTGCACTCCTAAAATACTTGTTGCACTGTAATTTTCGGCGGACTCCCCTTGCTTGCTGAAAGTAGTCGGCGATTCGCCGACCTATTCGGCGAACCTATTTGCTTCTGATTGTCTGCGCTTATAAATGAATTGTTTCTAAGTTTTTCCTGATATATTGTAGACATGGCTATATCCAAAGTTGTAGGTAGAAACATGCCACCCCGTAATAAGGCAAAAGGGATTAAAATCAACGAAGGTGCAGCTGTATCAAAAGGAAAAGCTACAAAACCTTCCATAACTGGTGGGAAAGGAAAAGGAAAAGACAAGGCACCAATATCATCCGAAGTCAGCTCTGACAGTGAAGGCATATATGACACTTACCTCACTGCTTCTGAGAGTGAGGGTGAATAGCAACGAAACCAAAGTGCTGCCTCCGGTGATGATGAGCTGATAATAGCACAGAAGGCTGAATTGCGATCTAAGAAGCTAAATGATCCATCTGGGATCAGGAATCCTCCGCCTTCCACTCCTACTCCCCTAGTTCCAGAGCAGGAAATGCTGGTTGCACCACCAATACATGGCCTTCCGCCCAAGTCAATGGACATATTAAAGACTGAGGGGTTGAGGACGATCCTTGAAGAAAAACTTCTGTCCATAGATGGGATTATCGACAGGCACCCAGAGATAATGGATTGCTTGAAATCTCATAAGTTCCAAATCTTCACCAAACCACGTTTCCCGTGTATTCCAAATTGGGTTAGAGAGCTCTATGCCTTTTATGAAACCTTGATACCACAGAGGAAGAAACAGGCAACTGCTTTCAAACTAGTTGACTTTGTGGTCGTTATAGGTAAAAGAGTAAAGTGTGATACTGATGCAATCAATGCAGTTTTGGAGTGTTCAAATGACATTGAAGACGATTGCCAACACATGATTAGAACAAAGACTCTAGAGAACACGAAGAAGTGGTTGGCCCCGCTTATAGAAGATGGTGCTCCAAAGTGGCTTGATTTTGGAGCACCTATTGAGAAGAAGGATTTCAACATCGCTGCTTGATTCTAATTTGGCTTTATCAACGGTACCATTATGCCATCCTAGAATGAGTCCATACTCTGCCATACCAAAACAGCTTATCTAGGTTGCATCATTGATGGCACGAGACTAGAAATGGGGAAGATCATTGCTTCAGAGATTTTCATGCGTGCCAAACAACGTCAGATGATACGCTCAAATTACACCTCCCTACAGAAGTATAAGCGATCGTTATCAAGTAAAGACCCCAACTTGTAGGTTGGGGTCGATCCCACGAGGAAAATGGTTTATACTTTACTTTAACCAACAATTATATTCAATTAGTCAAATTACTTCCAGAACAGGTAATTAAAAGGGGGTTTTGTTTGTATGAAACAAATAGTAAGAATTTAATAAGTAATTAGTAATGAAAACTCAATTTTGGTTGTTATTAAGATAAGAAAAATAACTAGGGTATACGTGTTCCCCACAAACTCATAACGCAATAATTCTAGTAACAACAATCCTTTCCTAGTGTATTACATGTAAAGTGATAAGTTAGGTATCTCTAAATCCTTGGTCCGACATCTAGAGAATTTCACCCCGCACCTTGGTCCAGCTACGTGTGTATAATTTACTAACCCTTACCTTCACCTCATATTAGACATCATAATCGATGTTTGACTTAACTATTACTTCGCACCAATCGACACTAGCCTATTAGATAGTATCACACTAAATCTATGTTGATAATTCTTTTCTTGTTGATTACCTCCTTGGTCCGGCAAGTAGCAACAAGGCGAGTTCTAACGCGTGCACTCGTTAAAAAGACTTCTAAACGAAAGCATTATCAATGCATGCAAAACACTATTCAAGAATTGCTTATTTACTATTCATACTTTGTTAATCGCTTATGGTTCCCACAACCCTAGTTGTGGATTTAGTTACCCATATTAGCAAGAACACAATTCATAGTTTTAGATGAAGAAATCATGAATTTACGTAAAGAGAATAATAAACCTAGAAATTCAACTTGAATTGCAAAGCCAAAATCTTCAAAACGAACTTAGGAAATCAATAATTGCTAGAGTTGCAAATTAATCTCCCAAAGTCACAAAGTAAAACTAGAATAATAATCTCTCACCCCCAAAAGCGAGGTTTACATGCTCTATTTATCGAAAGCAAATCCTAAATTAAAAGGTAAACAAATTAAGGAAAGTTTGTTCAGGCATGCGTCTTCATTCCACGATACTGACTTACGGACCGTCGATGAATCTACGGTTCGTAAGTCCCTTCGGTCAGCCAGGACTTAGAAAATATTTCAGCTTCCAAAAATCATTTTCTCTGAAGCAAACGATGGACTTGCAGTACGGACCGTAGATCGATCTACGGTCCGTCAATCCTCTCCGTAGCTCCACACTTAGAATCTTCAAAAATCAGGTACTGGAACCCTTGCAGTATCAATCTATAGATCAATCAGTACGGTATATAGATCAATAAACGTATTGTCAATGGCCACCGTGGTTCCACACTTGGTCAGATTTCCCTGATTTGTCTTCGATACCTTGCCTGCTGATCTAAGGTCATTGCCTACGAGCCGTCAATGGATCTACGGTCCGTAGAAATCTTCGTGAATGCCCTTTTTCTGCATTTCTTTCAGCTGTCTCTATACTTTCGCGCCTGAATATCTTTCCTGCAAAAAACAATAAATACACATAAAAACTAATACAAAAAGGCCCTAGACACACACAACTTATAAGTGAAATGTATTAGAAATACCGTAAACTCACGGTATATCAATACCCTCAACTTAAATTCGTTGTTTGTCCTCAAGCGACGCACTACGAATCTAAACTACACTTGTATAGAAGCAAGCATTTCAGGCCCACACAATCACATGGCTCTCTACTCCCTCTCACTTTTCAGGTGCAACTTCATTCTCTTATACTCGACAAGCTAATCCATGCAGATCAAACCATGACGCAGATCGTCCAACTGACACACAACATACACCTTCTCACTGTCACCAAGGTACCAACTTTCCGATAATGTAACTAGTGCCCTTACTTCAAACGAAATCCCCTTTTCACAAAAAATGAATATAATTTATGGTAAAAGGATTTATTAAACACTCACGCTCAGAAGTAATTTCAAATACAGTTAGTGCTTTATGCCATAAGCTTGCCCTTATTTTCACTGTTTAGAATTGCCAAACTATACTCTAGGATCACTATAGGACTTTATTGGCTTGTAACGTAGGCTCAGGGTCAGGTGTGGTACATTTGGGTACTGCTTAGTGACTTTCTGCCCTCCTTGACATTACACTTGGGCTTTTAACCTCTTTTTGCCCTATTTTTGTCATACTATCGCTTTACCTTCTCTCCCTTAACCTTCTTCACCCACGGATGTGACTTTAGACTTTGTAGCTCTTTTTATTTTTTATTTTATTTTTCTTTTAGCTTTCAACAAGTCACATCCTTTCCTTACGTTTTCTTTATTTTTAAAACGTCACTCTTTTCATACCCATTTTTCTTTCCGTTTCCTCTTTCATAGCCACCCTCAACTTATGGATTTTCCATTAGTTGAGGTGCACAATACCCGATGTTGGGTCAGGGCCAAGATTGAAGTTACTTTTTACATTAGCCACCCTCAACTTAGGCTTTTGGCCTAAGTCATAGTGCACATGTCCAAGGAGGGACCGAGGCCAACATAGTGGATTATGGGAAGGTGAGTTTGGAGTTTAGAAAGAAATTGTTTACTTTTAGGCTTAAAGTTGGATCAAAGGGAGCAGTTATTTCATTTTGTTGGATCCTTCTTTTAGGCAATATGTGGACTTTTCAGAACAATAGCCTATGATCACTTCCTAACCTCTAGATTGAATTGTTTTAGCAGGACTAACTGGGAAAGTTCTAGTTTTGCACAAAAACTGTTTGAACACTCAATGATTCTCACCCACTCTTGGTACATAGTTTCATTATCAGATTATCAGATTATCCAATTCAAGTTTCAGCTCAAGTCATGCCATCGAGTGGATTCATTATTATGTCATATTCAGAGCCAACACATTCAACTAATCGTAGCCTACAACTTCTAGCATACATCCCAAAATCTGACCGAAGGTATCATTTTTCATAAGCCATCATGCTTCTTTCTTTATCATGCTTCTATACATACATACAATCCTAAGACATGCCGGTTCAACAAAAAAATTAAACAGTGTCTTAGGGAAAAGAACACAGGCAAGAAAACCCCAAGAGAGGATGCATGAGTTGGGTTATTCAGACTTCACCCTATCACTCACGATCCATTTACCCCACCCCCAACAAAATATAGATGTACTTGTCCCTAATGCATACAAAAACAGTAAAAGAAAATGGATTGGGTGAAGCAAACCTGTGGTGCAAAGCGCCGGTGAATCATCAACACGCAGGGGGGTTTGGTTTCCCCGAACCCGCTGGAACAATAATGGGGACACCCTCAGTAGTGCCCACATCAGCAATCATAGCACCCTCAGTAGTGCTCTCTATCAATCTCTCCGCACCATCTGTGGTGCTTACAACGTCCCCCAAGACAGGCTGGACCTCTATAACTGGGGCAGAGCTCGATACCCCTGCAACTCTCTCACGCACCCTTTGCTGGCGTAACTTTTCGTCTACAATAGATGCCCTCCTTGCCTCCTTTTCCTACCTACGCTATCTCTTGTGGGCTTTCTCATTCTCAGTGTGATGAGAGCGGTGCCGCTTGCCTTTGGCATGTGTAGGTGCAAGCCCCTCATCGACGGTCCCACTGAATAGAGCATCTAGCACTGTATCATCAGCCAGTGCAGTAGGTGCAACCTGAGGCTCAACTAAAAGTGCAGCAAGAATGGCATCAACGTCAGTCCGAAGGCTGGCAAAGTCAGCCTTCAAAGCAGATAGATCTATGGTCGGGGCTGATCGCTTGAGGACTCGCAATTCAAAGGCATTAAGACGCTTATTAACAGCCTGGACCTTCCGGTCCATCATCCCCTCCATCCTCCACTCCATTCTAGCTTCAGACTCAGCTATCGACTTTTGCATCCACGACTGGATGTGATGCAGTAGTGTGGCCATCTGAGCCTCTAACTTCTGTACTCTGGCCAACGGGACAACAGTATCTCCTAACTGTGGGGTGGATCGGGAAGAACTAGGAGCCATACTAGCTGCCTGACATGAGGAGCTCGGGACAGTATCGGTGTGAGCTGGGATGCTGAGGTCATCGCCCTGTGCCTGCCCCATTGTGTCTGTAAGATCGGCACCCAAGGGAGGTACCTTAACCTGAGGCTCTCTGCGAGGTGCTGCCATATTTGCCTCATCTCGAATGAGGCTAATGTCCAATGCCCCTGTAGGGTGGACTAACCTGTCAGAATGCCAGATCTGTACTCCAGAGTCCCTGCACAAATGAAAAATTAGACATGGGAAGGGGTAAGTAGTGGAGGTCCTGAATGCCCTCTCGTGAATCTCTGCCAGCAACATGCGGGCAAAGTCAATCTCCACTCCTGCTACCAATGCCGCAACCATGACCACTCTATCCCACGTGACTTGATTGTCAGCTTTTGTAGGCGACACTCTTTTATGCACCAGCAGCCAGAAGAACTTGGCCACAAAAGTTAATGTGGCCTTCCGGATGCCTAACCGTGGAGCAGCGACCCATTCTACACGTTTGCCATCTGCAGCAATATACCTCGCCAACCATAGTAGAATAGCCTCTCGTTACTCAGCGTTCCTCTAGAAAGCGCCACTCCACACGATGTCCCATCTGTAATCAAATTCTGATGTGTTGAAAGACCAAGAGTGACCCGTGGTAGGACCATAGAGAAAACGTCTAATCGTCGCAGGTGATATGTCCACCAGACAACCTCAAACCAAAGTGAAAGTGAGAGGATACTGAGCTAGGGGCTTTGACCGCTTGGAAATTGAACCGCGGAGAGTGGCAACATAGGAAGCATAGAATTCCCGCACAATCTCCTCGCTATACGTCCCTGGGTCTCGAGCCATCTAGTCACACTTGTGAAGGTTGAACTGCCAGTGAATGTCCGGAACAACGTGTAAGCTCCCTGTGAGGACTCTGCGCTCCTCTGTAATTAGTCGGCCATCTTCTGTTTGTTGTTTACCATCTTGGCATCCAGATAAATTTGCCATTGGCCTTCTACACACCACCTATTTAGCTTGCCGGCTACTGAAGTAGGGTCATCATTTTGCGGTGCAGGTATGGACTCTTAGCTAGTTGCCTCATCAGACGAGGCTGCTTGGTCATTCTCACCAGACCCTGTGTCTGATTTAGCACTGGATCCTGCAGCATGAGCAGACTCGGATCCTGAAAAATAGGCATACTCGGAGCCTGAAGCATGGGTAGACTCGGATCCGGACATCGACTCCTCTGAACTAGAAGCAGCTCCAGTTGGTGATCCGATCAGTATGTGCTCCTCATCAAACTGGGAGACAGTGACTACGTCGGAAAACACCTTCCGGAGGGTGCCTCGAGGTGCAGTGCGAGAAGTCCTAGTGTTGAGAGGAACATATGCAGCAGATTTAGACTTACCCCATTTTGAGTAGGTGACTAGCTTCTTGGGTGCCATCGTATCTACGGGAGTGATATTAGTGCCCTAGACTAACCATAAATATACTAAAAAAATTTGAGAACTATAAACGAACGGTAACAAAGTCCCAAATTTTTTTTTTAGACCTAGGCTACAGTGGTCATTCACGGCGGGTACCTACGGTGTGTAGACTGATCTACGGTCTGTGGAACTCTTCCGTGGATCAGGGGTCCAACAATATAGATTGCAGACGGAGACCACGGATGTGCAGAATGGTCCGTAGATTGATCTACGTACCATGTCCACATCCGTGGTTTCACACTTGGTAATTTTTTTTTTATGTGCATCCAGTTACGAACCTCATCTACGGTCCGTAGATGGATCTACGTTCTGTAGACAGGGTATCGTGGATGCCATTTGTGCCAGGTTTCAGCCATTCTTTACTTCTGAGCAAACATATTTGGCCTTATTTTTCAACATTAACGAAGGCTCATCATGCATTTCAACATTCAATTATGCTAGTTCTTCATTCTTAAGATTCCGACTGATCATTTTACCAAAAAATTTAGACTAGTTTTGGAACCTTAAGTCGAAACTTACATATAGACTTATAATCACATACAATAAGGCTACACAATCATTATCTATTGTTCCAAGGGCATTGTAATTTTCAAGTTTATCATGCAATTTCATCTAACAAGTACCTAAGGTCAAGATCCAACTCCCAACTTTCTATATTCAATCTATGAATGGAAATTCAAAGTGAGGGGAGAGTCTATTACCTTACAAGCAATGAAGAGTGGGGTGATTGCGTGACGACACTAAGCTTAGCAAGACCAAGGAATCACCTCTTCGCTACTAACCAAACACCGGACCCTTCTTGTGGACTTGATACGCTCAAATTACACCTCCCTACAGAAGTATAAGCGATCGTTATCAATTAGAGAACCCAACTTGTAGGTTGGGGTCGATCCCACAAGAAAAAATGGTTTAGACTTTACTTTAACCAACAATTATATTCAATTAGTCAAATTACTTCCAGAAACATGTAATGAAAAGGGGGGGGGGGTTGTTTATATGAAACAAATAATAAGAATTCATTAAGTAATCAGTAATCAAACAAAACTCAATTTTTTTTATTGTTATCAAGATGAGAGAAATAACTAGGGTATACGTGTTCCCCACAAACTCATAACGCAATAATCCTACTAACATCAATCATTTCCTAGTGTATTACATGCAAAGTGATAAGTTATGTATCTCTAAATCCTTGATCCAACATTTAGAGAATTTCACCCCGCACCTTGATCCGGCTACGTGTGTATAATTTACTAACCCTTACCTTTACCTCATATTAGACATCATAATCGATGTTTGGCTTATTTATTACTTCGCACCAATCGACACTAGCCTATTAGATAGTATCATACTAAATCTATGTTGATAATTCTTTTCTTGTTGATTACCTCCTTGATCCGGCAAGTAGCAACAAGGCGAGTTCTAACGCGTGCACTCGTTAAAAAGACTTCTAAACAAAAGAATTATCAATACATGCAAAACACTATTCACAAATTGCTTATTTACTATTCATATTTTGTTAATCGCTTATGGTTCCCACAACCCTAGTTGTGGATTTAGTTACTCATATTAGCAAGAACACAATTCATAATTTTAGATAAAGAAATCATGAACTTACGTAAAGAGAATAATAAACCCAGAAATTCAACTTGAGTTGCAAAGCCAAAATCTTCAAAACGAACTTGTAAAATTAATAATTGCTAGAATTGTAATTAAATCTCCAAAGTCACAAAGTAGAACTAGAAGAATAATGTCTAACCCCAAAAAACGAGGTTTACATGTCCTATTTATAGAAAAACAAATCCTAATTTAAAAAGGAAACAAATTAAGGAAAGTTTGTTCAGGCACGCGTCTTCAATCCACGAGACTAACTTACGGACCGTCGATGGATCTACGGTCCGTAAGTCCCTTCCGTCAGCCAGGACTTAGAAAATATTTCAGCTCTCAAATAATAGCCTTTCTGAAGCAAACGACGGACTTGCAGTACGGATCGTAGATCGATCTACGGTCTGTCAATCCCCTCCGTAGCTCCACACTTAGAATCTTCAAAAATCAGGTACTGGAACCCTCGTAGTCTTCTTCTACGGTTTGATCAGTACGGTTCGTAGACCAATCTACGGACCGTCAATTTCCTCTGTGGTTCCACACTTGGTCAGATTTCCCTGATTTGTCATCTATCTCTTGGCTGCTGATCTACGGCCATCACCTACAGACCGTCAATGGACCTACGGTCCGTAGATCATCTCCGTGAAAGCCCTTTTTCTACATTTAGCTCAGTTGTCTCCATACCTCTGCACCTGAACATCTCTCCTGTAAAAATACAATGAAATACATAAAAACCAATACGATAAGGCCCTAGACACACACAACTTGTAAGTTAAATGTATTAGAAATACCATAAACTCACGGTATATCAGGACTATGGAATGGGTTATATTGGAAATAGAAGGGAATTTGGGAATTTATTGAAGGGATGATATAATGGGGTAGTTATAGAGTGATTTCGGGAGTTTATGGGATGGTGGAAACGGTTTTGGGAGTAATGGAGGGAAGTGGAATGGTTTAAAACATGGGGGTTTTGAAATAGGGGGGTTCGGGTCGGGTTAGACAGCCTTAGAGTTTGGACTCATGAGACCTCGTCTACGGTCCGTAGATTAGGACGGTAGATCACTCTTACAATTAAAAAAAATTAGAGGCTTACCTGGGATCTACGAACACCATTTACGGTCCGTTAATGAATCGACGGATCGTTGATGGGGTCCGTAAACCTTTGCACCAGATCATTTTCTACAGATTTTTTATGGTGTACCTGCACATGTAGCAACCAATAGGCTATTCTTTTTATACATTTTCTGGACACTTTTTAGACACGGACCCTATACTAATTCTAGCCAACACTAAGAACTAAAACACTAAAACACCTACCTAAATTGATACAAAGATGTAATTAAATAGAGAAAACTAAACTACTAAATGGAAAACAGAACCCTCTCATTGGCTAGATTGTACATCTTAGGTTGCCTCCCAAGCAGCGCTTGATTTAATGTCGCGGCACGATGCAAGTGTCTTGATTACTCAGACTTCATCAAGATTGTAGGCCTCAATCACTTCTTGCGCAGTTTCAGCATTTCCCAGATAGATCTTGATCCTTTGCTCGTTTACCACGAACCTTGTTCCATCCCTATTTTCAAGCTCAACCGCTTCATGATGGAGCACTTTAGTGAGCAAAAATGGCCCAGTCCACTTGGACTTGAGTTAGCCTGGAAACAGGCGCAGCCTAGAGTTGAATAGCAGCACAAGATCACCAACCACAAATTCTCGCTTTTCAATTCTTTGATCATGATACCTTTTCATTTTCTCTTTGTACAAGGCTGAACTTTCGTAAGCTTTTAGGTGAAACTCATGAAGCATATTCAAGTCATTCATCCTTTGATTAAATGCGGCGCCCCAATCCAAATTTAACTTCTTCATTGCCCACATAGCCTTATGATTTAGCTCCACTGGTAAATGACAAGACTTCTTATATACAAGTTGGTAAGGAAACATACCTATGGGGGTCTTGTATGTAGTGCGGTATGCCCATAGAGTATCATCAAGATTCCTTGACAAATTCGTTCTATTAGCATTCACAGTCTTCGCCAATATCTGTTTGATCTATCTGTTGGATACTTCAACTTGACCGCTAGTCTATGGATGGTAAGGAGTGGCTACATTGTGACGGACACCATATTTCTCAAGTAGTACCTTGAACAACTTATTACAAAAGTGAGAACCTCCATCGCTAATAATAGCCCTCAGTGTACCAAATCTGGAGAAGATATTCTTTTTCAAGAATGCGGTGATACTTTTACCTTCATTGTTGGAGAGCGCAACTACTTCTACCCACTTCGATACATAATCAATCGCAATAAGAATATACTTCATCCCATGTGAACTCACAAATGAACCCATAAAATCAATGTCCCATACATCAAACAACTCTATCACCAATATAGGATTCATTGGGAGCTCTTTCTTCTTTGAAATCCCTCCTTCTCTTTGGCAACGATCACAAGACTTGGCGAAATCACGAGCATTTTATTGGATGGTAGGCCTGTAGTACCCACATTGCAAAATCTTATGTGCAGTCCAATTACCACTATGATGCCCACCAACGGGTGATGAATGACATGCTTCAAGTACACTCAACATCTCAACCTCGGGCACACAGTGACGAATAATCCCATCAGCACAACTACGATACAAGTAAGGTTCATCCCAAAAAAATCTCTTCACATCATGCATAAACTTTTTACTTTGGTGAAAAGACAAATCGGGGGGCACAATATCGCTTGCCAAATAATTAACAAAGTCTGAGAACCAAGGAATCAAATCATGAGAAGCAGCCAATACCTGTTCATCTGGAAAAGTATTGTTAATTTCAGCCCTATCTCCAAGCTTTAGCATAGCCTCTTCGTCTAATCTGGACAACTGATCGGCAACTTGATTTTCGGTCCCCTTTCTATCTTTTACTACAAAATCAAACTCTAGCAGCAATCATACCCATCTAATCAATCTTGGTTTTGCATCCTTTTTCGCCATCAAATACCTCAATGCAGAATGGTCAGTATACACTATGACTTTAGTACTAAGCAAGTAGGATCGAAATTTCTCGAATGCAAAAACCACCACAAGAAGTTCTTGTTCGGTCACAGTATAGTTCTTCTGGGCCGCATTTAGAGCTTTGCTAGCATAGTAAATAGGATGAAATTTTTTCTCTCGCCTTTGTCCCAATACTACACCAAGCGCCAATCCACTCACATCGTACATTACCTCAAACGGTTGTCCCCAATCCGGTGAAATAGTGATTGGTGCTGTAACCAATTTCTTCTTTAATCTCCAAATGCTGTAAGACAATCATCATCAAAATAGAACTTACACTGTTTCTTAAGCAGTTTGCACAACGGATGTGCAATTTTGGAGAAATCTTTGATGAATCTCCTATAAAAACCTGCATGCCCAAGAAAACTTCTAACACCTTTTACAAAAATGGGTGGTGGCAACTTTTCTATTACCTCAACTTTAGCTCTATCAACCTCAATACCTTACTCTAAAATTCGATGACCCAACACTATACCTTCTTTAACCATGAAATGACACTTCTCTCAATTCAGCACCAAGTTGCAGTCTTCACACCTTTTAAGCACCTCAGCCAGATGATCTAGACAACGATCAAATGAATCACCTATAACTAAAAAATCATCCATGAACACTTCAATAGTGTCCTCCACCATATCATAAAATATCGACATCATACATCGCTGGAAGGTTGCTGGAGCATTGCACAACTCGAATGGTATCCGTTTGAAAGCAAAGGTCCCATATGGGCAAGTGAAGGTGGTCTTCTCTTGGTCTTCTGGAGCTATAGAAATTTGATTGTAGCCCAAATACCCATCAAGAAAACAATAC
This sequence comes from Solanum commersonii, assembly GCA_029007595.1. NCBI lineage: Eukaryota > Viridiplantae > Streptophyta > Magnoliopsida > Solanales > Solanaceae > Solanum > Solanum commersonii. Next base: position 438,978 of record JAJTWQ010000051.1, read on the forward strand.
CAACCCTTTCCTGCAAGTCTATCCAACATTTGGTCCATGAATGACATAGGAAAATGGTCCTTTTCTGTCCATGCATTTAACTTCCGGTAATCCATACAAACTCTCCATCTAGTAACGGGCCTCAAGGGAACAAGCTCATTTCTTTCATTTGGAACCATAGTCATACCTCCCGTTTTAGGCACACACTGCACAGGACATACTCAACTACTATCTGCAATGTGATAAATAACTCCTGCATCTAGCCACTTGATGATTTCCTTTTTAACTACTTCTTGCATAGGTGAATTTAATCTTCTCTGGTGCTCAATACTGGGCTTATGATCTGGTATGAGTTGAATTTTGTGAGACTAAATGCCGGGGGAAATCCTAATAATATCTGCAATAGTCCACCCAATAGCTCGCTTGAACCTCTTCAACACAGTCACCAAGCACTCTACTTGCCTTACATTCAAATCTGCTGCAATGATGATCGGTAAAGTATTCTCTTCGCCCAAGTATACATACCTCAAGTGAAGTGGTAGAGCCTTAAGCTCTAATTTTGGTCCCTCTACAATAAATGGTCTTGTGGGTGGGGACTCGCGATTCTTCATGTCTAACTCATACTTTTTTGGTTTGGACCGATATTCACACTTATCGAGAGTGGCTACTAACTCATCATACTCTTCAATACCATCACTATTGAAATTCATCATAACTGCTGCAAGTGCCTCAACACCTAGTCGCTCTTCAATTTGCACTTCTGTCCCACTCTCCACTCTGTAAGTTATAGCAGATACTGTTTGGAGCTCACATTCTGCTTGATGGACCTATAGATATTGAAAGTTGCTTCTTCATTATTTAGTCTGAAGATCATCTGCCCCTTTTCCATATCAACCAATGCATGCCCTGTGGCAATAAATGGTCTCCCAAGGATGATGGGAACCTCAAAATCAACCTCACAGTCAAGAATCACAAAATCCACCGGAAAGATGAAAGACGCTACTTTCACTAGCACGTCATGGAGTACACCAATGGGCCTCTTAACAGTTCAATCGGCCATTAGTAACCGCATTGCAGTGGGCTTTGGGTCCCCTAGACCCAACTTCTTGTAAATAAACAAGGGCATGAGGTTGATGCTAGCACCAAGTTCACACAATGCCTTAGCAAAGTGTAACAACCCTATAGTACATGGGATCGTGAAAGCACTAGGGTCTTCCTTCTTCTGTACCAGAGATCTTGTAGCAATAGCGCTACAATGCTGCAATCTATCATCATCTTCAAAACTCACAAACCTTTTCTTTGTCACCATATCTTTTATAAACTTTGCAAACCTAGGAATTTGCTCCAAGGCTTCTATCAAAGGGACATTGATAGAAAACTTCTTCAACATAGTAATAAACCTGCGATATTTACCATTTTCAGTCTTCTTCACTAACCTCTATGGAAAAGGTGGTGGAGGTCTAGGTATGGGGATCACTTTCTAAGATATCTCCGCTTCTTGCTCTGTCGCAGTCTCAAACTATTCTCTAACTTCCACCACATCATCTTCTTTCCAAGTCTCAGTATCCACCATAGGCGGCGTAGGTGGATCTATGGTTTGCTTACCCCCTCGAGTAGTAATTTCCATACAATGACCATCATTCTTTGGATTCTGGATGGTGTTGCTAGGGAGAGTGCCAGGTTGATGCGGGTTCACTGTAGTAGACAACTGAGTCATCTGCTGCTCTAGATGCTTTATTGACACTGCATGGGCATCAACCTTTTGACCAATACCAGACAAGTCGCTTCTTATCTCCTTTACATTCTCGTCAGTTGCATCAAACCTTCTCATCATCTTCTGCATCATATCTTCAATATGCGCCATATTATCTCCAACTTCCCTAGCACCAGATTCCCAATTTTGAGGGGGAACATAGGGTCCAACCCGATCATTTCTGTTGCCATAGTTGCTCCTGTTGTAGTTGTTGTTACGATTGAAGTTCCCATCCCGAACATAGTGACCCTCTCGGTTGTAATTTCCATAGTTCCTACCTTGGTTCCCTTGACCTTGGCACCAATTTTCCATGTTGGATCCTTGGGCATTTGGTCGAAAACCCCCCGTCTGATCATTTACAGCATAAGCATCCTCTTTATAGTAACATTCCTCAACTGGTGGTGGAGTTCTAGTTAAGTAGTTTACAACATTTACCTTTTCTGCTCCTCCGCTCACATGCTTCAATACTAACCCCAACTCTGTCCTCATCTGGGCCAACTCCTCACGAATATCATCTGCAGAGTTGACAGTTGTATTATGAACGGCAAATGTGTTTCTCCCAGTATCTAACCTCCTAGTGCTCCATGCTTTATTGTTGCGAGAGATCCTCTTTAATTTTTTAGCAATCTGTGCATATGTACAATCACTATATGAAACTCCAGCAATAGTGTCAAGGACTACTTTATTGTTATCATCCTGTCCTCGATAGAAATATTCCTTCAGTGACTCATCATCAATACGGTGATTTAGAACACCTCTTACGAATGCAGTGAATCTGTCCCAAGAGTTGCTCACAGACTCTCCAGGTAATGCTACAAAATTGTTGATCCTATCTTTCTGATTGAGCTTCTTGGACACTGGATAGTACTTCGCTCGAAACACCTCCGCCAGTTGGTCCCATGTAAATATTGAGTTATAACGAAGCTCAGTGAACCATACTGCAGCATCGCCTGTCAGTGACAGAGAAAACACTCGTAATCCAATGACATCCAGATCCAAGTCTGGTCTACCTACACAACTTTTGCAAACCACCCTTAGCTTGGCTAAGTGAGCATGTGGATCCTCCGATGGCAATCCTGAGAATAAGCCTCTTGCTGTAAGCATCTGCATCAAACTACTAGTCACCACAAATGTGTGCCCTGGAGGTAGATGGGGTAAGACAATAGGTCCATCAGAGTTTTTTATATTCATGTTGCCCCGATAGTTGTCATGTTGTCGTGGGCCTAGTGGATCTTGCGCTCTCAACGCATCCCCCAATTGATTTTCAGCTGGAACCTGGTTGTCCCCACCAACTACCCTCTGTTGTTGTAACTCAACTGCATCATCTAGATTTTCTCCGATAGAATCAATTGGATCTCATGGATTGTTCATTCTTAGCAAAGTGTGGTTCAGCTCTGGATCGTAAGGAGCAAGTGGTTCACCCTGGCTCCAAGTACTTGACATCCACTAGAGTCAGAACCTAAGAGAGACAAAAACAAAGAGAAAAAGTAAAATTAGGAAATATTTGACTAACGTTCAATAATGTAGTTAAAATAAATCTAAAAGCCAAATTCCCCGGCAGCGGCGCCAAAATATCATACGCTCAAATTACATCTCCCTACAGAAGTATAAGCGATTGTTATCTAGTAAAGAACCCAACTTGTAGGTTGGGGTCAATCCCACGAGGAAAATGATTTAGACTTTACTTTAACCAACAATTATATTCAATTAGTCAAATTACTTCCAGAAACAGGTAATTAAATAGGGAGTTTTGTTTGTATGAAACAAATAGTAAGAATTTAATAAGTAATCAGTAATCAAAACTCAATTTTGGTTGTTATCAAGATGAGAAAAATAACTAAGGTATACGTGTTCCCCACAAACTCATAACGTAATAATCCTAGTAACAACAATCTTTTCCTAGTGTATTACATGTAAAGTGATAAGTTAGGTATCTCTAAATCCTTGGTCCGGAATCTAAAGAATTTCACCCCGCACCTTGTTTCGACTGCGTGTGTATAATTTACTAACCCTTACCTTTACCTCATATTAGACATCATAATCGATGTTTGGCTTAGTTATTACTTCGCTCCAATCAACACTAGCCTATTAGATAGTATTACACTAAATCTATGTTGATAATTCTTTTCTTATTGATTACCTCCTTGATCCGGCAAGTAGCAACAAGGTGAGTTCTAACGCGTGCACTTGTTAAAAAGACTTCTAAACGAAAGAATTATCAATGCATGCAAAACACTATTTAAGAATTGCTTATTTACTATTCATACTTTGTTAATCGCTCATGGTTCCCACAACCCTAGTTGTGGATTTAGTTACCCATATTAGCAAGAACACAATTCATAGTTTTAGATGAAGAAATCATGAACTTATGTAAAGAGAATAATAAACCCAGAAATTCAACTTGAATTGCGAAGCCAAAATCTTCAAAACGAACTTAGGAAATCAATAATTGATAGAGTTACAAATTAATCTCCCAAAGTCACAAAGTAAAACTAGAATAATAATTTCTCACCCCCAAAAGCGAGGTTTACATGCCCTATTTATAGAAAATAAATCCTAAATTAAAAGGGAAACAAATTAAGGAAAGTTTGTTCAGGCACGCGTCTTCATTCCACAAGATTGACTTACAGACCATCAATGGATCTATGGTCCGTAAGTCCCTTCGGTCAGCCAGGACTTAGAAAATATTTTAGCTTCCGAAAGCAGCTTTTCTGAAGCAAACGACAGACTTTCACTATGGAACGTAGATCGATCTACGATTCGTCAATCCTCTTCGTAGCTCCACACTTAGAATCTTCAAAAATCAGGTACTGGACCCCTCGCAATATCAATCAATGGATCAATTAGTACGGTCCGTAGATCAATATACAGACCATCAATGGCCACCGTGGTTCCACACTTGGTCAGATTTCCCTAATTTGTCTTCCATACCTTGCCTGCTGATCTACGGTCATCACCTACGAGCCGTCAATGGATCTACGGTTCGTAGATAACCTCTGTGAATGCCCTTTTTCTGCATTTCTTTCAGTTGTCTCTATACTTCCGCGCCTAAACATCTTTCCTGCAAAAAGCAATAAAAACACATAAAAACCAATACAAAAAGGCCCTAGACACACACAACTTGTAAGTGAAATGTATTAGAAATACCGTAAACTAACGGTATATCACCAGCCCTCTCCTCCCTTGTCAATATTGATCACCAAGCTGTGCAGATGGGCTCGAGTGCTAAGAGATGCAAAGAAAGATGTGAAAGTGATTCTCACATCCTCCATTGATATCCGGAGGATCTAATCTGAGTACCTTAAGGATCAGGAGGAAAAGAAGAAGGCAACCTCGGTGGACACAGAGTCATCACCTGCAGGGTATCTTTTCCTACTCCGGCCTCCGGGCCTTTAGGTATCCCTATTGCTGCTTCTTTTGATACTCCAGGTTCTTTTGCTGCTGCACTACCTCCTAGACCTGTTTCTGCTATCTCCCGACCTCCACTCACCCAGATGTCACTACTTCGGATGGGGCAGCTTGCCTACTCTGCTGATCGCCGTGCATCCAAACTTGAAGCCTCAGTTCCAGGCATGATTCAGACTGCTCTGGTAGACGCGGTGACACCCCTTAGCGCTACCATTGACGCCCTTGAGGCTAGGATAATGGTGTGTGAGCGTGACCAAGGATTCACTAAGAAAGTGACGGGTTTACAAGCCATTGTTGCTGAGGTGAGGAAAGATGTGGACAAGCTGAAGTCCACTGATATGTCTTTGGTCATTGGGACAGTGGAAATCCCCGATGACCCAGTAGAGCCAGCTGAGCCCGAGTCTGAGGAGGAGACCAATGAGGAGATGCATGGCGTTGCTGATGAGACTTCATCTGAGGGCCTCGATGAGGCTGAGAAGGCTATGATAGATGCAGTGTACAAGCCTCTTTGGCAGATTTTCCCGTGGCGAACCCTGGTGCAGCTACTGCTCCTCCTGAGGTGACTCCAGGTACTGATTCCCAGGCTCAGGGTAAGGCACCGGGCACTGATGCCCTGACAGATGGAGCGACTATGTAGACATGACCCTTTTTTACCTCCATCTTTGCCTTAAATTATTTTACATTTAGGATATTTTGTTTTTGGCATTTGAGGACAAATATTTTTATTTGTGGTGGGGTGAGGCCTACCTTTGTGTGCTATTGATGTTTGTGTTTTTTTTGTATTTGGGTTATTTTGTTTAAAATTGTGTTTGATAAACTGCCTCCGTGGATGTTTGAGCTTATCGCTCCTGTTATTTTAAATTGCAAAATTTTGACCCGTTCAAAATTTTTTGCCACCTCTCGTGTGTTGAATGTGGCTGTTCTTTGGCAAAAATTTAAGTCTCGGTTCTGATCAATACCAATGACTTGAATAGTTTGCTCAATCAAACGAACATGAATGCACGACTACGATGAGGCCAAATGAAGTTGATAGACAATATGTGAACTCTTTGCATCTCGTTATGACTAGCCTAGTATCAAATTGAGTTTCTTGTGATGATCATTGCACACTAGCGAAAGTGTGGAGTCTTGTTTGACTGTAATGTCATTGCCTAGTGTGATGAGCTTACTTTGAACCATGCATGACAGATCTTAGAATTTGCCCCATTAGCCCGATCAACTAAATGATGATATCTCTTGATATGATCTTATGCAACTTCTAAGAGTGTGAGCAAATTTGACATATACCTCTTCTGTGACCTACCCTGTGAGTGTGTGAACCGCTTTTCAAGACCTTTGAGCCTTACATTTCTTTGGAAGAAACTTGATGAAATCATAACCTTTTTTTATCCATTACCCATAATCCTTGTGAAGTTGTGGTTAGTTGAATATCCAACTTAGGCCATAAGCCTAAGTTGGGGGTGTGGTGAAAAGAAAAGGCAAATCAAGAAGTGCAAGGAAAGTCTCCTCTTACTCATGGTTTTGAGAAAAATGGAGCCCCTCCATATAAAAAAAAGAGAGAAAATAGAAAGAAAAAGAAAGTTGTGGAATAAAGTACAAAAGAAATGAGGTTCCCAAACAATCCATGGTGAATAAAAGGATGACTTATGAGCACTAAAGAGAATGATGAAGGACAATGAAAGTAAGTGTTGTGAGCATCACATTTCATGAGGATGAAAGTCACTGAGCCTAAATGACCATACCTTTGCACTCAGCCCTATTACAAGCCTTGAAAAGACCTTTTTGATCTTGAGTGAGCTCAAAAAAATGTTGATCGGAAAATACGAGAAAACCTATGGGTGAAAGAATGCATTGTGTTCTTCTTTGTGAGTGTGAGCTTGTATATGATTTCGAAGCTTTAAACTGTGAACCATTGTGTGAATATGGAATCATTCCTTGTGTGAGGGCATTTGAAGACTTTGGTTGAGCTTGAACCTGCACTTGAAGCAAGTATTGTGAACTTGAGATTCTTTGATAATGGTGAGTCACAACTTGAATCTTTGAGTGCACATTTGATCTTTGCATAAGTAAATTGAGTTTTGTTGTGTGCATTCATGATTGTGTCTTGTGTAGCATTGTTCGAGACACCCTTTTTGAATGGCTTAACTTGAGTTTGCTTGAGGACAAGCAAAAGTTTAAGTTGGGGGTGTTGATGAGTCCACAAATTGGACTCATTTAGGGTAATATTTTGATAAAATTAGTGTCCTCAAATGCATATTTTATCTCAATATATGATGAAAACCATTAAGTTTCAGGTATTTGGAGTTTGAAGGAAAGCATGGACACTACTTAGCAAAAAAGGAACAAAGGCAGCTGAAATAACGAAGAAATGAAAATCTGAGATCGCCGAACCCATTTGGCGAGTCGCCAAAGGTCTTATCCTCGCCTTTTGTTCCAGTGTGCTGAGCCCTTAAGGAAATGATCAAATCAGTGGAGAAAAAGAGCAGCCGATGTATTGCCGAGTAGTTCTGCAAAGCTGTACTATGTCGCCTAATGATCCAAACATGACTATGCTGAAGGATAGAGCAAGACGGCGACATAACCTACCAAAGGGTGGATCACCAAGTTGATCGGCAATCTCGACAAGCGACGCTGAATGATCCGCTGCAGCACAAATTTTTGAAAACTATAAATACTCGTTGAGAGTTGTAGCTTAGTATCAACTTTTTTATTATAGAATTTTTAACATAGACTTTTGAGTCCTAAGCTTTGAGAGGGTTTTGAAGAACTTGAAGATTCAAAGGGTTTCAATTCCAAGATTTTGGACTTGGTTCTTGAGTATTCTACACTTTTGACTTGTTTTAAGACTTAATCTTGCATACCCATTAATGGAAACTGAGATTGGTATACATATGTACCTCTTTTACATGTGTAGCTAAAACTCCAATTCTTGGGGTGATTTTGAGAATATAGGTTAGATTTGTTGTTGGGTCTTGCTTGTTGATGATTTATTTGTTGTTTAGATATGATTTCATTTGGTAGTTGTGGTGGAACTTAATGAAATTGTTGTTGCAAATACGATTTCACCTTTGTGTTTTTGGCTTGCTCGAGAGAGGTCGTAAAACTAGGACTACTAAATTGATAGAAGGTGGGAGTGGGTCGACATGAGGTTCAGCTCGAGAGAGTGAACCCTAGTCCTTCTCCCACACACACAGCTCAAGAGAGTGAGTGGGCTAAGGCGGCAGTTGTTTTTCATACGACAAGTGGGTGTCTGAGAGGAACCCATTTAATTTGGGGTGAGTTGCTCCAGAGAGAATTTACCCCCACTATGGTCTAGCCTAGTCACAAATATTCAACAGATTTATTGTCAAAAGCATGTACCCAATAGTTTAGTTTATCCCGTATTTCTATCACATCACAAGAACCCCAACTCCTTGATTAGTACTCTTTGCATTTTTGCTGTTTTTACTTACTCGTGACAGAACCCCCATTGTTAATTGACGCTTGCGTCACTCCTTATATTTATCATGTTTTTAATCGATAATATCTTTAACTATGACTAATTAGAACTTTATTTTATTTTTCTACTAATTCTCGAAACCACTCCCTGTGGGAATAATCCCATCCCTTGGTTGGGTTATTATACTATTGTACAATCGTAGACACTTGCATTGGAAGTTGTGTCTTGATTACGCAAACATCAACTACTCCTAGACCTAGACTCTCTACTATGGTATTTGTGCATCCGCCACTTTCTTCCAAGGATCTGTAATCATTTAACACAGGCATGATTTCATTCAAAATGGGTATGACTCATAAAATTGACTTGACAACTTTTAGCAACCAATGCATTCAACAACATGTGCACCATTACATATCACCTATACTTCATACCACAAGTGCCCCTCACTCCAAAGAAATATTCCGTACACTCAACCCAACAAATTGTATATAGTTTAAGGATTTGCAACATATTATGCTCTCACTCATCAAAATCATTATACATGCATGCATTGAGAACCATAAGCTTGCCCATTATGTACATCTCCACTAATAAAGTGTGTTATGATCAAAATCAAATAGGACTTGTTCCGGTTGTAATGTAGGCTTGAGGTAAGGGAGGATTCATTTAGATAAAATTAGTGACTTATCCTCCCTAATGCACTAGATTCAATTTCCTTATTACATTCACAACATTTTCTTTTCTTCAGCCCCCTCTTTCTACATAGTTTTACACTAGTACTACCAACCTTGCCTTTATTTTTCACTCACCCCTTTATTCTTGATGATTTTTTATAATTTTTTTTTGACACTCAACAATAATCACCCTTGACTTAGAGATTTCTCTCGAGTTAAGATGCACATTGTCCTTGTAAGGACCAGGGCCATTATTAAGGTATTTTCCAAGTTAGCCACCTTTAACTTAGGCTTTTAACCTTAGTCGAAGTGCACAATATCCTAAGGACCAGGGCCAATCTCAGATTTAAACTTATGGGGCATCATTTTACTACCTCTTTTCTCTCTTCCCCACAGACTAAACATTTCCACCCTATTTACTTTTTTCGTCGTTTTCACTTCTCCTGTTAACATAGTGCATGAGGGATTTGGGATCAAAATTAACGGTATCAATAAAATGGATTCGGCTTGTGGGTTAGAATAAAATCAAGGCTAAAAGGCTCAATGGGGCTATGCTAGGGATATTATTTCTGAAAAGGCTAATATTCAGGGCACTTCAAAGAAAGCTTATTATTATATTTTAAACAAAACACCACTTTTATTTCGTTTCAATAACATGCCGAGCAAGTTCTAGACTCAGATGCATTACATCGATACTACAAAAACTCAACGCTCATGGCACAAATTCTACTCAAGAATGGATCAATCACAACAACACAATCAGTTTATAGACAAGATTCAATTTAAGGTTAAGTTGCAATCATTAAAGTCAAATACACAAGTTCAAATGTAAACACCCATATAACAACTTTAACTCATGCTTTCATACATTTTCCTTTCGAAGTTTCACGCTTCAGCACATACCAACCTAAGACTCAATGATGAAGTTGCCCTTAAGACGGTCGTCATCCATCTATCATTATGCAATGTGACTCAACTCGACTACTGACTCAATCCTAAAAAGACAAAATCTTTTTGTATTTTGTACGGCTCAAATGGACTTTCCTTGGCCAATGAACCCAAAACAACCTCCAAGGAACCCAAAATCAAACCAAAAAAATACAAAGCAGACTCTAACAATGTTCAACAATAAAAATATATATAGACCAGGAATGATTTTCACCCTCACCCCACACTTAAATAATAGCACTATCCCAATGCTTCACAAAAAATAGAACAATATAAGAGGTAAGGTGAAAACACTCCCTGATCAATCCTCCATTGCATCATCCCCTTCGGCCTCATCACCGGCTTGAGTGGGGTCTACCTCCTTATCAAAATCAGACTTGACGTTCGAGCTGGTATGAAATCTCTCCTCAACGGTCGAAATGTCATCGTTGACTGGCTCACGAAACTCAGGACCAATGCCAAGTAGGACCTTGGCGTGGGCATTTAACGGATAGCACCTCTCAACATCTCCCAAATGCATGTCAATGGAAGCCAGGCAGCCATTCTGGTGGCGAAACATCTCTAGATCATACATCCTGGCCATAATCAGCTCATCGCGTTGATGACGCTCTGCAGTGGTGAGAGTTGGGGCAAACTCAGGGTCAGGCCCATTTGTCCTCGTGATGTCCAAGGGTGCTAGGAATAATGGTGCCATGTAGTCTACATGCTCTTCCGGGACACCTGCAGCACGACACAACTTGGTAATAAGACCACCAAAAGCATACCTCCGCCCTTTATGAACTCGGGCCTTTCACATCATCGATTTTAGGACAGCCCCAATGTTCACCTCTGTGTCCATCATCAAGGTATATACCAAATAGATCCAGTCCCAGGTGATATCTATGTAATGTAGTCCCGGTATCAAACAGTGCATCACAATCTTCAGCCAAACCCTAGCCTCCCTAAGCATGTGGTCAGAAGGAAGATATTGGTGATATAACTTCCCACTATGCTTAGTCCATTGCACCATCGACTGTGGGCCGCAGAGAGTATGTCGAATGGCTTGATATAGTGGGCGTATATTCAGCCTTGTTAGCACCAGTAGGTCCGCATATATGAAGTCCCCACAATGTCATTGAAGACTGTAGGAGTTATAGTAAGATTTACCCCATGCACAGTCACAAAATGAGATCTCGCATTTGGTGCCCAATTGGCATAAAACTCGTGTACCACGTGCAAGTTGCACTCTCCCAGCTCTGCGAAGATAAATTTCATATGCATTTCATGGATCTGCCTCAATATTTGGGGGAACTCCAGCGCCAAGCTGTCCCTGTCAATGCAAACGTCAAAGAAATATGATGCCTGGTGTGCTTTTTCTGCCATGTCTTCCCTTTCTCGGTCACAACTTTCACCCCGAATTGCCTGGTTTGGCCCTTGGGAATTGTAGGTGCGGGTGGGACATTGCCCCCACTTCGCACACACTTCTTTTAGCTAGAGGCAACTGCCTTACCAGGTCTTTGAGTGCTTGACATGGTTACCTGCAATCATAATAAAATTCAGACCCAACAACTACTCAACAGTGATAAACATTGGTGGTGTGCAAACACTACCCCACACATATTACAAGTCATTCTCTAGCCTAGGTACTCAGACTTCCCACAGGCATATACACATAACAATTAGCAATGACAAACATTAGCAGTGACACAGACTTTCTACTCAGACTTTGAATTTCCCCTAACATCATTAACAATCAATCTTATGCAACCATCACTACCGAATATTATCACGCTAGCTCATCACCTCTTCAAATATGCAACAAGACTCAACACTGTCAAGTACCTAGAAGTTCCATTCCAAAAGTGGAACTACACCATACAAACCAGGCAACAACCACAGACAACATCCATAACTGTGTAAACAAGGGCAATTTCTACTCAAGGAAGTACAAATACCCCTTAGTAATTCATAAACAAACACTTTCAATAAAACCAAACCTACGTAGGTCGACCGAATTTGGTCACAAACCTATTCGACCCCCATAGTATGTTCATTCAACCCTCAAATCACCCAATACCCAATTTCAAGCATCACTAGATTTGTTCTACTCAAGACTTCGAACTAACCATAATAACACATATATAGAACTACACCTATACCCCAAAATTGACCCGCTACCCACCTATTGCACATATACTAACACAACAACCCCCACCTATACCCCAAAATCAACCCGCTACCTACCTATTGCACACATACTAACACAACAGGCCCCACCTATACCCCAAAATCGACCCGCTACCCACCTATTGCACATATACTAACACAACAGCCCCCATCTATCTGCACTGCTACAATTCAAAAAAATAGAGAAAATGTGTACCTGAGATATTGAGGGAGATGGAGATTGAGCGAGAAGTATGCAAAATTAGTGTCGCGTTACGGCTTCAGTCTCAGAATTTCACAAGGGAAGAAGGGAGGGGAAAGAAATCGTGGGTGTTGTAGAGAGTAAAGGGAAAATAATGGGGATTTACGGTGGAATTAAGGGTTAGAAGAGGAAATGGGTCGGGTGTTTCAAATGAACACGGGTAAAACCCGTCTCATTTAATGAAACACAAAATTACTTACCTGGGGCGCGATGTGGAGGCTACACGGACCATTCTGCCTCACAAAAATAATTAATTTTCACGAGGGAAATATTTTTCTTCCCCTCCACAACGTGAGATGGACACGGTCCTCCCTTACTATTGACGTAAAATTACTTCTTGTTAAAATCAAATTAGGGGTCCTTCTCTGCGATGTGGGAAGGTCACAAACTGTTCTGCCTCGACTTGGAAAATTAATTCCACGTGAGGAAAAATTCCCACACACCTCCGCGATGCGGGATAGGTCTTCAATCCTGATTCCTACACATTTAAATCTCAAAACACATTAGTAGACACATGATGGGTTGCCTCCCATCCAGCGCCTTAGTTTTAGTCGTGGCACGACTCATATTTTTGTATTTTTTTGGATATATAATTTTTTTACTAATTCTTACGAATTGAAACAACAAAACAAAAGTATAGAAATCCTAACTATTACAAGGGGTCATGGGTTGCCTCCCATGCAACACCTGATTTAACATCGCGGCACAACCCATCTCAGGACTCATTCGTCATTCAAGGTGAGCGCTTCAAACTCATGATCAACATCATTTCCAAAGTAGTGCTTCATTCGCTGCCCATTTACAAGAAAGGTAGAGCTCTTATCCTTGTTCTTTAGCTCCACAACTCCATGTTTAGTCATCCTGACAACTTCAAACGAATCACTCTACCTAGATCAAAGCTTTTCGGGGAACAACATCAATCGTGAGTTAAATAGCAGTACTAATTGACCAGGCTCAAATGTGCGTGACACAATATGCTTTTCATGCCACCTATTGGTCTTCTCTTTATAATGCTTAACATTCTCATAGGCGTGAAGCCTGAACTCTTCTAACTCATGCAGCTGTGTTATCCTTTTCTTTCCAGCTAACTCAGCATCCAGATTGAAGTTTTTGATCCCCCAGTATGCCTTATGCTCCAATTTAGCTGGGAGGTGACATGTTTTTCCAAACACCATTTGATTAGGAGAAGTCCCTATCAGTGTCTTATATGCAGTCTGGTATGCCCACAAAGCATCATCTAACTTATTAGCCCAATCTTTCCTTTGGGCATTCATAATTTTTTGGAGAATCTGCTTCACTTCTCTATTAGCAACTTCCACCTGGCCACTAGTTAGGGGATGATATGTTGTAGCTACCTTGTGTCTCACCCCATATTTGGCCAAAAAATTTCACACTGAACTATTAATAAAGTGCATACCTCCATCACTGATCATGGCCCTTGGAGTTTCGAACCTGGTGAAGATGTGCTTCCTGATGAATTTCACTACCACCTTTGCATTATTGGATGGTAATGCAACTACCTCCACCCACTTGGACACGTAGTCCACTGCCACTAAGATGTATTGATTTCCACGGGATGATGGGAATGGTCCCATAAAGTCTATCCCCTAGACATCAAAGATATTAACTTCAAGTATGTTGGTTAATGGCATCTTATGCCTTCTAGAAATGGTGCACATCCTTTGACACTGATCACATCCCTTCACAAACATAACAACATCTTTAAATAGAGTAGGCCAAAAGAAACCAGATTGCAATACCTTATGTGCAGTGTGTTCGCCCCCATGGTGTCCACCATATGGTGAATTGTGATAACTCTCCAACACTTGTACTGCCTCTTGTTCATCTACACACCTTCGCACCATTTGATCAGGTCCTTGCTTGAATAAGAATGGCTCATCCCATATATAAAAATGTGCATTATACTGCAACCTCTACTTTTGATGTGTTGAGGCCCTAGGTGGAAATAAACTACTCACTAGAAAATTCACAATGTCAGCATACCAAGGCACTTGAGCAAGGTCCAAGGCATGCAATTATTCATCGAGGAACACTTCGTGAATATCTCCTTCATTCTTCACATGAGATGAGTCCTCCAATCTGGACAAATGATCAGGTATCTGGTTTTCAGTTCCCTTCCTATCTTTTATCTCTAGATCAAATTCTTACAAGAGCAGAATCCACCTAATCAGCCTTAGCTTGGCATCCTTCTTATTAAACAAATACTAAATTATAGCATGATCAGTGTATACTACAACCTTGGTTCCTACCAAGTATGACCTGAACTGATCAAATTTAAACACTAATGCAAGCATCTCTTTCTCAGTGACAGTATAATTCGATTGAGCTGCATCAAGTGTCTTGCTAGCATAGTAAATGGAATGAAACATCTTATTTTTTCGCTGACCAAACATTGCCCTAACCTCTATATCACTGGCATCACACATAAGCTCGAATGAAAGCTCCCAGTTAGGAGCAATCAGAATAGGTGTTTCTATCAATTTCTTATTCAACAACTCAAATGCCTGCAAACACTTTTCATCAAATACAAATTTCATCTATTTTTCTAATAGGCTGCACATGGGTCTTGTGGTCTTAAAGAAGTCCTTGATGAATCTCTTGTAGAACCTAGCATGTCCTAGAAAACTTCTAACTCCCTTTACTGTGATGGGTGGTGGCAACTTCTCAATAACCTCCACCTTGGCTTTGTCAACTTCCAGCCCATTCTTGGAGATTTTGTGCCCCAACACAATCCCTTCTCGAACTAAGAAGTGACACTTCTCCCAGTTCAACACAAGATTTGTTTCTTCACACCTAGCAAGGACCCTATAAAGATTAGTCAATCAAAGTTCAAAAGACTCACCAAACACCAAGAAGTCATCCATAAATGCCTCAACAAAATCCTCTACCATATCATGGAAGATTGCCATCATGCATCTCTGAAATGTCGCCGGTGCATTGCATAATCCGAATGGCATGCATTTGAATGCATAAGTGCCATACAGACAAGTGAAGGTAGTCTTCTCCTGGTCCTCTAGTGCAATAACAATCTGATTATAACCTGAATAGCCATCTAGGAAGCAGTAATATTCTTGCCCTGCCAATCTATCCAACATCTGATCAATAAAAGGCATCGGGTAATGGTCCTTTGTAGTGGCATCATTTAACTTTCTGTAATCCATGCAGATGTGCCACCCAGTTACTGTTCTTGTGAGTATCAATTCATTCTTCTCATTGGTTACCACTGTCATTTCGTCTTTCTTGGGCACACACTGTACCGGACTCACCGATTTACTATTTGATATGGGATACACGATCCCTATATCTAACCACTTGATCACCTTTTTTCTCACCACATCCTTCATCATTGGATTTAGTCTCCGTTGATGTTGTTTACTTGGCTTATTCCCTTCCTTCATGTAAATTTTATGCATGCACAACGCGGGATTAATTCTATAGATGTTGGACATTTGTCAACCCAAGGTTGCTTTTCTCTTCCTCAAGATGATTAATGTTGCTTCCACCTGGGAATCATATAATGCTGCAGACAAAATAACTTGTAAGGTCTTATCTTCACTTAAGAATGCATACCTGAGGTGGGCTGGCAATGATTTTAACCCCAGCTAAGGTGCTTCTTCAATGGAGGGCTTGGGTGGAGGACCCAACATCCTATTTAAAGGCTCCCATCGATATCCTGATGTACCTACAAGTGCCACATCAAGAAATTTCACCATTTTTTGTGCTTCAGCATCCCCATAAATATCATCTCCTACTAGCACTCGCGCTAAAGGGTCCTTGGACACAATATATCGAGCCTCTACCTCAAGATCTATCATATTTATTGCAGACAACTCTTTATGTACCCGCATAGTGAGTTTCCCAGCTGCCACATCTATCATAGCATGCCCTGTAGCCAAAAAAGGTCTTCCCCAAATGAATGGGACCTCAAGATCTTGCTCAAAATTTAGCACTACAAAGTCTACTGGAATATCAACGATCCCACTTACACTAAGACATCCTCTACAACACTCTTAGGCCTAGCAATAGATTTATAAGCGAACTGTAAGATGACGGTAGTAGGTTTAGACTACCCAATCCCAACTTTTATACAACGAAGTTGGCATCAAATTTATACTAGCTCCTAGATCACACAACCCTCACGCATGAATGCTTTGCCCTATAGTGATCTGAACCGTAAAGCTACCCAAATCTTTTAGTTTGGTGGGCAACTTATTTTGGATTCGGGAGCTGCAATTTTCAGTAGGTACAACAGTCTCATATTCCACCAGCCTCCTTTTGTTTGCCACAATCTCCTTCACATATTTAGCATACCTTGGTATACCCTGCAAAATATCTACCAATGGCAAGTTAATGTGAACTTGTTTCAAAAGAGAGAGAAACTTACCAATACATTCATCCTCCTTCTATTTCTTGAATTTTTTAGGGAATAGAGGAGGTGGTTTCACTATTTGTTGCACTCTTTTTTCTTGTGCAACAACCTCACTCTCCTTGGGTTCACTCTCTTTACTCACAGATTCAGTGTTTCTTTTCTTAAGAGCTAACTCCTCCAACTGCAAACCATTGCGTGTACCTACTGCATTTACCTACTTGGGATTTGGATCAGTGTTTCCCGGCAAACCTCTTTGAGGTCGTGAGTTCTGGCATTAGCAAACTGCCCGAATTATTTCTCCAGATTTTGTGTAGCTAACTGATTAGTTCTCACATTCTATAAGCTTGATCAACCATAATATTTTCTAGCATTTTCTCTATGCTCATGTTATTCGGCTGCTTATTTGGCTGCTCCCGTGGGACCTGTTGTTGATACCCATGTGCATTTCCCTGGGGTCTATATTGATTTTGGCCTTGGGCCTGATTCTGATTACCTCCCTATGAGAAATTTGGATGGTTATGCCAACTAGGATTGTAAGAATTTTCATAGTTCTGCTAGCCTCCTCCTCATTGTGCATTCCCTACAAAATTCACAAAATTCGAGTTTGCACCACATACCTCTGCACTATGATCGCCACCTCCGTAGATTTCAGACCAAGTTGGTGGTTGTTGGACTACATGCACTGAGCGGGTTGTTGTCCCAATGATAGATTGCTGAAGTAAGTGTTCATCATGTTTTGCATCGCAACAGTCTATGTAGTTAAGGCAATCACTGCATCTACTTTCAGCATACCTGCAGTTTTCTGTATCACGGGTGTCACTCCTTCTCCATTCTATTTGGAGTTACGCTGTGAGATCCTGTTCAACAAGGTGAATAGCTCAGCATAAGTCTTCTCCAAATCCTGACCACCTATAGCTGAATCAAGTAAAATTTTGGTGTTAGGATCCAATCCTTCAATGAAGGTATGGACCAACACCTCATTAGCCTGATGATGATGCAGACAGCTCATCAACATCGATTTAAACCTGTCCCAAGCTTTGTACAAGTTCTCTTCTTCTTTTTGTTTGAAACTCAAGATGTCGCTCCTTAACTTAGCTGTTTTCCTAGATGAGAAAAATCTGATAAGGAAATTTTGTGCAAGATCATCCTAGGAGGTAACAGAGTTAGGAGGCTCAGAATTTAGCTATTTTTTTGCTTCCCCTAGCAGAGAAAAGGGGAATAGAGTGAGCCTCACATAATCCACATTCACTCCAGCTGGAGTGTAAGTATCACTAATGATGAGGAAATTCTATATATGGACTGTTGGATTCTCGTGCGACAGACCAATGAACTGCCCATTAGTGTGCAATAGCTGCACCATACTCTGCTTCAGTTCAAACCTTCCACCAGCTTTAGGTTTCTGAATGCATGAAGTCACGTTGGTGGTACATGGGATTGCCACGTCTCTTACTTTCATCTCAACCACATGGGATTGCCACGTCTCTTACTTTCATCTCAACCATTATTACAGGTTCCTCTTGCTCAACTCTTGTTACTAGAGATGTTGTTTCACTAGCAACAAGAGGGACTGGGTAAGTGAGTATTATTTGCCTTCTCCGATAGTGAACAAATCTTTCTGGTTCACCGGAGGTTCTAACAATCCTTGATTGTCGTCCAGTTGGACTTTCAACACAACCTGCAAAATGAATTGCTAAGATCAAGTTGTCAACACTTGCTTTTTAACTTCTGAAATCAGAAAAATCAAATACTTCCTAATTCTAAAGTCCCCGGCAGCGGCACCAAAAACTTGTTGCGCCCAAATCGTACACGCAAGTGTACGTGGTCATTCAAGTATTAAAGTGGCTCTTTTAAAGAGTTGAGTATCGTACCCATAGAGACTTACGATTAGAATAACTTGATTGGTCCAATACTTTCAGCTAAACACAAGTCTTATCAATATTTCCAGAGTGATTTATTCTATAATCTAGAAGTTAACCGAAATTAAACAAACACGATTCAATTTCAAGGGTTTCAAACAATGATAAGGTAAAGTCCAGGGCTGCAACTCTTATCATGATTCATGCAATTTATATTATTTAAATGGGTGTTTATTCAACTATCGAATAAATGATCACGGGGTTAAATATATGATCATGGTCTCCCGGCCTAATGACAACCTAACTACATCATTGAGTGGGGGTAGGTTGGACCATGTACCGAGCATTACAATTTCTTTCTGTATAGTGATCAAGCATGGTTTCTAGGTATATCCCTATCCTAGATACAAATTAACCATAATTATTAAGAGAAAATCATGCTCCTTATGCCCTACGTTCTATCCTTTTATTCCTCTCCTGAGTTCAATTCAGACAAGGTATTTATTTTAATGGTAATCAGGCACGAAAAAATAAGAACATAAGAAAGATTCATATGGTAATCAATATTAACCCAATGAAAACTCAATAGATTACAATTATCATGTAGTCAAGGCCCTAGAACTAGGGTATTTAGCAACTCATAACAATAATTTCGATCAAGCAATGCTTAATTATCATAAATAGATCGAAAGTAAAAGAGTTTAGGAAAGAACCCTAAAAACTGATAAAATAGCTATCCAAGTCGTTGTTTTTCAAAACTCAAAAAAAGAATAATTTAATAAAATAAAATATTAACCTATTTATATTAAAGTCGAAACGGCCAAATCTGGAATCTAAGAGCGCAATGCGGAGAGCCTTTATGATTTTAGCTTGAGAATAATTTCTCTTCTCCACGACGCGGCCCTTACACGGACTGTTCTGCCTCAAACTGGATTTTATGAAACAAATTCAAAAATCCCTCTTCGCGATGCGGAGAGGACACAAAGTGTTCTGGTTCAAAATTCATTTCACAGATTTACCTTGAACGTCATTTCTTCATTCTTCTTCCCTACTTCTTTTCATTTGGTTCCTCTCTTGATTCCACATGCCATTTTAGTGCTCATTTCTCCATTTAAGCTCACCTACACAACTAATCATATAGGTTAGGATCAATGAACTCAAACAACTCGATATGACTATAAACAAACACAAATTGAATTCAAACTTGACTTAAATATGGGTATTATTATGTTCCTAAGCATATAAATAAGCCTAAGATCAGAAAGCAATAATTTAATGACGATAGCTTACATATATCTTTTTGAAAATTCACACGCAGCTCCAATAACTCAATCCTGAACCTAAGTTCCACAAAAGCGTAGGTCTTAGTAGTAAACACAAAAATGAAAAGCAAGTAAATCAATTCAAAAATCATGTAAGCAATGATGAAGATTCAATCTACCATTAACGTCGGGGTAAAGGTAGGTGAAGTGTAACACCCGATATACTAGAACAGACCAGATTACAATTTCCATGTGTTGCAGGTGGCACCCACGGGCACCATCCATGGATCGAAAGAGGACCCACGATCCATCCTGCAGGTCCATGGTTCACACCTATGACCTTTCTCCCAGAAGCCTCAGAAAAGTCTGCTAAGGGCCAGGCCACACTAGTACTACGGACCATCAGTCACACCACGATCCGTGGTCCAGGATCGTAGGTCAGACCCTCAGAATCCAGCCCCTAGTCGCGACTAGCGATTGACCAGCACGGACTATCAATCAATCGACGGTCCATCGATGACCCCGACAACTTTTAAGTTAGGGGTCTTTTGGTCTTTTCCTTAAGCGTTGGACCCCTAAACATTGTTTAAACCCTAAACTACGTGGTTTTGATCAGTTTTTGCCTAGAAACAAAACTAGAACTTACCTAAGTCAGATCATTCTTGAAAACTTAGAAAAATTAGAGTGCAAGAAGAGAAAGAGGTTAAGAACCCTAGTTCAAGAATGCAACAAGGTTCAATCAATTTTAGCCCTGAACGATTTCTCTGTGGAATTCGTCACCAGGTATGTAGGATTTTACTAGTGGGTTCCTTTCACCCATTGGGTCCCAAGATTTCAGTCAGAATCTTGATTCCCTGAATATTATCTAAACTTAGGGTTTCTTGAATGTTAGAATTATTGGGTTTTAGCTGTTAGAATGATCCAAATCATATTATCATGAATTCAATATCGTTATTGCCCAGGTTTATGCGTAAACTCAGAACCCTAGCTATGTAGTTCTTTTAGTTCATGAAATACACATGCTAGGCCAGTTAATTCAGTTATATATGAACATGCCTCAGTTTTTGAATGCATTATTATTTGTATATTAATGTTGCATTCTCAGTTTGCATGTCAGTATTTTGAGCTACACTACACCATTTTAGGCCTACGACCACACTAAATATGGACAACACTTGTAAAGTGTTGCCTAAAATACTTTTGGGGACGCTTTTAAAGCATAGCCCAAGTTTTAAACTTTTAGCTTCAATAATATTAGCGACACTTCTAAAGTGTACTCTTTAATGGTAGAAGCTACACTTTATAAGTGTTGTTATAATTGGCAACAACTATTTATATAAATGGCCACACTTTTAAAGTGTCCTATTTTTATAATGATAAAAACAACACATTACAAATGTGGCCTTAGTTTTTTCACTAAAATATTATATTCCCTCCAACATTTTAACATTAAAACTTGTTCTCCCTCCAATTTTTATTGGGCAAAAAAAATAAAACATTAAAGGTTATTTTCAGCTAAAGAAAAAATAACTATTTCCCTAAAACTTCAGCTGAAGTTTCCATCCTCAAACTAAAGTGAAGAATGCAATTTTCAGCTGAGGAATTGAAGAAATTGGCTTTTCTCTCAAGAAGAACTGAAGAACACGTATGATTTCCCTCACAAATTTCCATCAAACTTCAGCTGAAGAACATAATTTTCAGCTAAATAACTGCAGAACAATACGCTTTCTCTCAAGAAGAACTGAAGAACACCATTTTCATCTCGCAGATTCCTTGTTGAAGATTGAAGAGCTGAAGAACACGATTTCCTCACAGATTCCTTGTTGAAGAGTTGTTCCATCAGATTTCTTGTTGAAAATTGAACAAAATGCTTCACAAATGAACTTGCCTCACGTCTTAAAGATTTAGGGTTGTTGGAATAGAGTTTATCAGGTAAGAAATTCTATCTTTTAAAGTCTAAATTCTAGCTTTAGGGTTCTGATAATCTTGTGCATCTTTGAAATTTTAAACTTTAACTTAGGGTTTTGATATTCTTGTGTAGTTGATACGAATTTTGTTGATTTTTAAGACTCTAGCTCATAGTTGTATTACGTATACATAGGCTGATTATCTTTGACAATAGTTTTTTTATTCTCTTGAATGTTGAATGTACTAGCTGAAGTTCTCTGAAGAACTGAGCTGAAGCTAAGTCGTCTTTCTCTAAAAACTAAAAAGCTAAAGCTGTGATACCTACGATTCTCTTTTCCCTAATACAAATTTCGTCAAGCATAAGTAGCTACTCTACTAATAATCTAGTACTAAAAACAGTCTTCTTGTCAATTGACTGAATTTATGTTTTGTGTTTAGAAGAGAAGAATAAGAAGCAATTGATTACTTTGGGGTTGTTGGAATGGAACAAATCAAAAGTTACAACTGAAATTCGAAAGTATAGGAAGAAAGTATCAAAAATCATGAACCCTGGGCATATTCAGCATCCGACATAAAGGGAATTAGTACTCGAAAGCATTTGAGTGAGTTAGTAACTATCGTTAATAGCTTGTTTTAACTTTCAATATAAACTCCTCTAAGCTAATTCCAAAGCACATTGTAGAATTGTAGTATCAACTATGGAATACTTGAACTTCTCTATTATGCTCTCAATATGTCTCAGTCTTATTGTACTCATGTTCGAGCTTGTATGCTCGTTTGGATGTTTCAATATCGTCGTTTAATGGGAAGTTGTATGAATGTATTTGCCAGAATTATGATTATTGTGTTCCTTTCTCCACATCTTTCATCACCCCAACAAATGATTCATTCAATGCAATCCTATAATTCACTGCACAAAATCTCAGATGTTTACTTCCTTCGGTTACTAAACCTCAACTTATTTTCACACTATTGGTAGAATCACATGTCCAGGTTGCTGTTATAATGGTTGTTTCTGAAGTCATTTTTTATGTGTATTTTAGTGTCATTTTCTTTATATTGTTGTCATACAGTACAAACAACATGAGTAGAGTTGAAGTAAAATGGGGAAAAAAGAATTGGATATATATGAGTTAAATAATTTAATTATTTTTTTTAGGTTGAATTTTTATTTTTTTTTCTCTTTTTCTATTTTTGGCTTGTTGTTGCTCTTTTATTGTATATTTGGTTGGTGATAGTTGAGGTATTTTGTTTGTTACTTGAGGCTTTTCTTTCTCTTTCTCTCTTCTTGAACTTCTCAACTGTATTTTTCTCAACTTTTTCTAGTTGTTCTTCATTCAAATCATCCTTTATTTTGTTTGTTAATGTATTTCCTTTATTGATGTATTGTGAAGGTGGTTTTCTTGTTCTTCTTGGCTGTTGGTTTGATCCTGCACAACAAGATCATTATAGTTATTATGAGTAGAAATAGTAGAGTTAAGTGTCTTACCTGACTGTTTCTTCCCAAAGTGTGTTGGTTCTACCTATAGTTCTCCTTCTTTCAAACTTGCCACTGCTCATCTCATAGCTCATTTGCCTTCTCCTGATTTGGTTGTTGATTTGTGTGTGTAGTTGTGGCTCCAGCTAGCAGTACTTGCTTGATAGTGATAATAGGAGTCGCAAGGTCAATATGGATATCATTTTTAGCCTGAGTCGAGCAGCAAATGATTGGATAATAGTATAGGGAGCTGGTTTAGGGACTATGTTATTAGCCTTGTGAGTAGACACCTGATTCATCATGTTTCTATCTTTTTTTTTTAAATTTGGAGTAGTTTGATCAATGTGTGTCATCTTCCCCTTTTTCCACTTTGAGAATTGCAGTTCACTTACCTGCAACTTGGTGTGAGCTTGTAATCCTGATAACGGATGGATGGATCAAACATCGGTTTAGTTGAAAGACTTTGGTACCATCAAATGATAACTTTAGACAAGTTATATAGCTAGGAACAGAAACTGTTTTAGTTCGTTAGTCGTCATTATATGTCTTATAAGTTTCCCTTTCTGATATTGGCTTGTGAAAGATTTTGAACCTGAGTAGATGAAACATTAGTTTAGTTGATGAACTTTTGTACAACTATCCAATTAAAACTGACGGCATGTTCTGTAGAAAAGTGATTATTTTAGTCCTTAATAGTCTCATTGTGTCTTCTTATAAAGAAAGAAACTTCCTCATTTTGTTTATCCTTGTCAACTCAATTTATATGCTTAGGTGTATTCCTGTTTTTATGTTCCAAGCATATCCTATGTGCTCTTGATTAATACATATGCTTCACTAATCTATAATCTGCTAGAATACATAGTAAAAGACATGTTTTCCACAAATTTATGCAATAATAGCATGCTGCAGTTTGAATTTTTCCTTTAAAAAGAAATAAGATGTCCTGCTGCCTTGTATAAAGCTATTATTGCTGCAAAGTAGATAAGATTGAAACAAAAAGCATTTAAGGCACCAGAGAAACTAGAGGTGGCAATGTCAATTATAAAGAGGAAGAAACATATGAATCCATGTAATGTATATCTCGGATAACATATAAATAGACACTCAAACTTGTCCTGCTGCATGTATAAAGGTATTATGCATCAGTAAGTATTAGTAATAATGTTTTTTGATGGTATCGTCCATCAAGATGTCTGCATTTGTTCCCATCACCCTTGAGTAAGTTCTAACTTGTAATAGTTCCAACCTGAGACATCGTGATTCTCAGGGTGCGTATTTTTTTTTATGATGGTGGTTTCTGAAGTCATTTTCTATGTGTATTTTAGAGTCATTTTCTTTATATTGTTGTTATACAGTATAAACAAGTTGAGTAGAGATGAAGTAAATAGGGGGGGGGGGGGGGGAAGAATTGTATAAATATGAGTTAAATAATTTTTTTTAAGAACTTCACCCTCACTATACTAGACTATTAACCTCCATATTTAGCTGCGCATATATTTTTCCATAAATTCCAACTAATAAAGATAGGTAGGGACTGAATCATGATCTTTTGAGCTTCATTATTGTGCTTCATAGTCCACTAGTTCATCAAGTGATTTTTCAGAGCAATGTGTCGGTGAACTTTTCAAAAAAAGGCAGCAAAGAAGCTCCGAATGTGAACTTTGAAGGGATTGTGTGTTTTACTTAATTTGGTTTCTAATATGGATGTGGATTGCAATTTGCAAACCCATTATGTAACTATATTATTTTTCTGTAGTTTTAATATGCACATTTTGATCAATTTTTTTTTCTAAACGAAGAGATCTTCTCAACTATTTCAGGTTTTGCTGAGAGGAAATTAATATAATGCAGACACCAAAAGCAAGGTATTTCTGATCTCTTAACAGTAAAATGACTATATTTCATTCTTGAAATAATGGCATACATTTCTGTAGTTATTATTATGTATATATTAGAAACAAGAATGGTAACAAGGTGCTTGAAATTCGAAACTCACTATGAATCTGATCATCTCATAACACATGATTCTGATTCTGATGACATAAATTTCTGTCGTTAATGATTTAATGATTGTTATTGAAAGATTAAATATTAATATCTTTTTCTAGGAATTCAAATATCCCATCAAAAGATTGGATGTATTTAGCAAGGTATAACAAAGAGTATATTGCTGGTGTTGAATCATTCCTAGATTTTTCTTACTCTTATGGAGATCCTCAAGGAGAGAAAATTCAGTGTCCATGTGCAAAATATTGTATTATTCGTTGGACTCGAAGGAATGTAGTGTATGATCATCTAATCTGCTATCGATTTGTTAAAGAATATACTAGATGGATCAATCACGGGGAATGGGATATCAACTTGAATGTTGACGATGATATGGATTACTCGCGTGATGATATTGATGAGTTGTTGAATGATCAATTTAGAGATGTTGCACAGGCTGAAGGAGTTTATGATAGTCCAAATAAAGATGCCAAGAAATTCTATAACTTAGTTAAAGAGGCAAGCCAAGAATTATAGCCTGGTTGTACATGATTCTCTCTAAATTATCATTCACACTTCATTTATACTTGTTGAAGTGTCTACATGGATGGAGAAATGAATCATTCACTTCTCTTTTAGTTAGATTTATTAAAAGAGGCAATTCCCGGTTGAACATTCCTCCATCTTACAATAAAACCAAGTCTATGGTTAAGAATCTTGATCTTGATTATGAGAAAATTGATGCATGTCCCAATGATTGCATGTTGTTCAGGAATGATCTTAAGGATGATGAATTTTGTCATACTTGTGCAGCTTCACGATATATTAAATCTCCTGAAGTTGATAGCGAGCTTGAGCCTTCAAAAAAATAACATCGAGTTTCAGCAAAGACTTTGAGATACTTTCCATTAATCTCTAGACTCAAAAGGCTATTTATGTGCTCAATGACGGCAGATTCTTTGAGGTGGCATGATGAGGAGCGTTCTAAAGATGGAAAGTTAAGGCATCCCACTGATGGTCTAGCATGGAAAGATTTTGATAGGTTACATCCAGATTTCACGCTAGATTGTCACGATGTGAGACTTGGCTTGTCAAGTGATGGATTCAATCCATTTCGAACCATAAGTATATCACATAGCACATGGCTAATGGTGTATAACCTGCCACCTTGGATGTGCATGAAATCTGAATATTCTATATTTCATTTACTTATACCTAGGCCGCAATCACCTGGAAATGACATTGATATTTACTTACAACCATTGATAGATGAGTTAAAATTATTGTGGGATTTTGGGGTTGAAACATATGATGCTTCAAAAAATTAAACTTTTCAAATGCGGGTAGCTCTTATGTGGACAATCAATGACTTTCCTACATATGCTATGTTATCTGGTTGGAGTACAAAAGGAAAATTTGCTTGCCCTTGTTGTAACTATGGCACTAATTCTCGTTATCTTAAACATAGTCGAAAAGTGTGTTATATGGATCATCATGTTTTTCTACTCATGGATCATCCATAGAGATCTAACAAAAGATCTTTCAATGGAAAAACTGAATTCAGGCCTCCTCCACCTTTCTTAAAGGGAACTAATGTGCTTAATAGCTTACATGATTTTGAAAATGTGTTTGGAAAGAAGAGAAAGAGATCAAATGATGGCCCATGGAAAAAAAGGTCAATTTTTTTTAATTACCTTATTGGCAGCACAACTTGTTATGCCACAACCTTGATGTAATGCACATAGAGAAGAACATAGTTGATAGCATTCTTGGAACTCTTTTGGTTATTTCTGGCAAAACAAAGGATCATGCAAAAGCCCGGTATGATTTAAAAGATATGGGAATCAGGAAGAACCTTCATCCAAAAGATACAAAAGATAGTAAGAGAACAAAGTTTGCAAAGGCGTGCTTCTCAATGACAAATGGAGAGAAATCAATTTTTTGTGGAGTTTTAAAGACAACCAAGTTACCTGATGGTAGTGCCTCCAATATATCTAGGTGTGTGCACTTGGATGAAAGAAAAGTATCTAATTATAAAAACCCATGATGCTCATTTCATGTTACATTACTTGCTTCCAATACCAATTAAAAGCTTTTTTCCTGATCATATGGCTATTCCTTTGATTCATCTTAGTTCCTTCTTCCGTTGTTTGTGTCAAAAAGTAATCACATAGGAGGAACTAGATTGCTTAGAAGTAGAGATCATAGAAATAATAAATTAGTTGGAGCGAATTTTTCCTCACTCATTTTTTGATATAATGATTCATTTGCCTATCCATTTGGCGAATAAAGTGAGATTAGGAGGTCCAGTTCAAAATCGATGGATGTATTCCACCGAAAGAGAAATGGGTACATTCAAATCTTACATCCGCAACAGACATTATCCAGAAGGTTGCATAGCAGAGACACGAGTGGGAATAGATTGTATAAATTTATTTTGTAAATATCTACATAGGGGTGTCATACCAGATTTAACAAAAGAGCCCGAAATAATGATGAATGTGACCCAAGTGATGCAGAAACTGTGAGTTTGTTTCCTAACAAAGGAGTTCCTTTAGGAGCAAAGAAAACTGATCCATTCATTTTAGATAACAAGTCACTAAGTCAGACACATGCATACTTATTGGGAAATTGTGACGAGGTTCAAGAATATATTAGGTACCTTAATTCGAATATAGTATTCTTTTTGTATAATTAATTTTTAACTTATTTTATTTATTATTTTAACCAAAAAAAGTACATGTTGTTTAGAGAGCATGAGCAAGAGGTTAATAATCATCCAT
Organism: Solanum commersonii; assembly: GCA_029007595.1. Taxonomy (NCBI): domain Eukaryota; kingdom Viridiplantae; phylum Streptophyta; class Magnoliopsida; order Solanales; family Solanaceae; genus Solanum; species Solanum commersonii. The sequence continues at coordinate 467,251 of JAJTWQ010000051.1, forward strand.
GAAGATCTAAATGGAACAAGGCCAAGAATCATTGTCAAAACTTCTCTCAATGGTTTGAAACTCGTGCTTTGTAAGAGGATGTGCCTGATTTGATAAAACAATTGTCTAGAGGACCAAATTCCATTGCAAAAAGATATTTTGGGCATCTCATTAAGGGATATAGATTCCATGTTAAGCAGCGTGATGCAAGGCGTAAAACACAAAATAGTGGTGTTACACTAGTTACCTCAACTACAAGCTTTGCAAGTTTAAAGGATAAAAATCTGATTCCTGCAGATTTGACTTATTATGACAGATTAGTTGATATTGTTGAATTAGACTATTACGGTCATTTTAAGGTTGGTCTATTTAAGTGCGATTGGTATGAGGTTGAATATGATACTTATGGCCTTACTTATGTCTATTTTAACAAGAGATGCTCTCAGGAAGAGCCTTTTGTGCTTGGATCTCAAGTACACCAATGCTTCTATGTGCAAAATCCATATGATCAAGATAGGCATTATGTTATGAAGACTGTTCCGAGAGACTTGTTTAACATGGGTGATGAAGTTGAATCTAATCTCCCACAAAATTATGAAAATGAGCCATCTGAACATTTGATGGGACCATCTATACCAAAACATAATGGTGAAGTACTCTTAACAAGGACTGATGTACCAGAAACAATTATTGATGTGCCTTTGGAGGAATTTGTTACTCAACAACTTGAAGTCGAGTATGAAGAGGAGTTTGAAGATGAGTCTATAGATGAGTTTGAAGACGAGTCTGAAAATAAGCATGAAGATGAGTTTGAAAACGAGTATGAAGATGAGTTTGAAGATAAGTTTGAAGAAGAGTTTGAAGATGGCGCACCATGAGTTTCATTATTTTTGTGATGATCATATAGTGCCCACTTACTGTTTTTGTAAATTAATTATTTTTTTGGTACAAACACATTAAGATATGTAATATATGGAATTGAAGATTAGATCACTACAATGTTTAAGTATTCTGTTGGCTTTTTTCATGCGCCCAATCGTTGTTTCGTTAAGTAATTTATGTTAGCTTCTTATCTGATTATTATTTTATAGAGGAACCTGTACTTCTAGCTAAATATTGTTTTATTTTATTGTTTGTTATTTATATAATTATTTGTTTCCTTTTATTATCAGGCAGTAGGCATTAGAGGCAGAACAGTGAGCTTTGCAGTTTGAAGTCATTTTTGGTTTTGTCACAGTCCCGAGTTCATCGCTCGGAGAGAGGTACAACTATTTGCCATTATGTAATTTAAGTAATAAGAAGCTTTCCAGTTTTGGAGCTGACACTGCAGAATGTTTTTGTTGTAATTCCCCTGAAGTTGTCACTGTTGAACACATTTTCAACTCTGGAAGTTTAGCCAGAAAGGTCTGAGGGTTCTTTGTTGTTCCCTAGGCATCCAAAAGGATTATATTCCTCTTAAATACAAGGTGATGAGATGGTGGAACACTGTGCAATGAAATGAGCCTGTTTGGTTGTTTCACAATGCTTTAGTTAATATGATTTGGTTAAGTAATTTATGTTTGGTATAGATGGTTAATAGGTAAAGTATTTATATATAAAATTGTGGCTCTAGGTAAAGTATTCTGGATGGTTGTACATGTTATAAGATTAGTTTAGTTGTGGCTCCGGGGATATTGTGTATGTACAACTTATAGACTTAGTTTACAGTATATATAGTGCTGGAAGTTCTGGAAACTCAACTAATGCAATAATATACAGTGCTGGAAATTTTGGAAGCTCAGCTGCTAGAATCTGTTATAATATAGTGCTGGAAATTTTGGAAAGAGTTGAGCTTTTCTATAACTTTTATAGAGTTGGAAATTTTGGAAAGAGTTGGTTTGCGAGTTCTGCAAATGCACAAGACATAAGAAGGACAATGTTTCAAATTAATAAGCTATCCATCTGTCAACGTTATATCAAAATTATATTGTTGCTACTTCTTTCACTTAAATAACCTTTTTATTTTGTAGGTTTACTTAGCACATGGAAAGAAATCAAAGAGATTAAATGAGGAATCTGTACTTCCGAGGTGAATATTGTTTAATTTTGTTGTTTGTTATTTATATACTTATTTGTTTCCTTTTATTATCGGGCGTAGGCATTAGAGGCGATCAGGTGAGCTCTGCGGCTTGAAATCGTTTTGGTTTTGTCACGATCCCGAGTTCGTCGCTCCAAGAGAGGTACAAATATTTACCTTTATGTAATTTAAGTAATGAGAAGTTGACCAGTTTTGGAGTTGACCTTGCAGAATGTTTTTGTTTTAATTCCCTTGAACTTGACACTATTGAAGACAATTTCAACTGTGGAAGTTTGGCCAGAAAGGTCTGGGGGTTCTTTGTTGTTTCCCTGGGTATCCAAAAGAATTATATTCCTCTTAAATACATGGTGATGAGATGGTGGAACACTGTGCACAGAAATGAGCATGTTTGGTTGTCTCACAATGCTTTAGTTGATATTATTTCATTAAGTAATTTATGTTTGGTATAGCAGGTTCAAATGTAAAGTATTTATATATAAAATTATGGCTTTAGGTAAACTTTTTTGAATGGTTGTACATGCTATACGATTTGTTTAGTTGTGGCTCCGGGGATATTGAGTATGTACAACCTATAGACTCAGTTTACAGTAATATAGTGTTGGAAGTTCTGGAAACTCAGTTGTTGCAATATTATACAGTGCTGTAAATTCTAGAAACTCAGCTGCTGAAATTAGATATAATATAGTGCTGGAAATTTTGGAAAGAGTTGAGCTTTTCCATAACTTCTATAGAGTTGGAAATTCTAGAAAGAGTTGGTTTGCGAGTTCTGCAGATGCACAAGACATAAGAAGGACAATGTTTCAAATTAATAAGCTATCCATCTGTCAACCTTATATCAAAATTATATTGCTGCTACTTCTTTCACTTAAAGAACTTTTTTATTTTGTAGGTTTACTTACCATAGGGAAAGAAATCAAAGAGATTAAATGAGGAACCTGTACTTCTAGCTTAATATTGTTTTATTTTGCTATTTGTTATTTATATACTTATTTGTTTACTTTTATTATCAAGCAGTAGGCATTAGAGGCAGAAGAGTGAGCTCTGTAGTTTGAAGTAATTTTTGGTTTTGTCGCAGTCCCGATTTTGTCGCTCCGAGAGAGTTACAAATATTTACCTTTATGTAATTTAAGTAATGAGAAGTTGACCAGTTTTGGAGTTGACCTTGCAGAATGTTTTTGTTTTAATTCCCTTGAACTTGACACTATTGAAGACATTTTCAACTGTGGAAGTTTGGCCAGAAAAGATGCAGGGGTTCTTTGTTGTTTCCCTAGGTATCCGAAAGGATTATATTCCTCTTAAATACATGGTGATGAGATGGTGGAACACTGTGCACAGAAATGAGCATGTTTGGTTGTTTCACAATGCTTTAATTGATATGATTTGGTTAAGTAATTTATGTTTGGTATAGATGGTTAGAAGGTAAAGTATTTATATATAAAATTATGGCTCTAGGTAAAGTATTCTGGATGGTTGTACATGTTATAAGATTAGTTTAGTTGTGGCTCCGGGGATATTGTGTATGTACAACTTATAGACTTAGTTTACAGTATATATAGTGCTGGAAGTTCCGGAAACTCAACTAACGCAATAATATACAGTGCTGGAAATTTTGGAAGCTCATTTGCTAGAATGGTTATAATATAGTGCTGGAAATTTTGGAAAGAGTTGAGCTTTTCTATAACTTTTATAGAGTTGGAAATTCTGGAAAGAGTTGGTTTGCGAGTTCTGCAAATGCACAAGACATAAGAAGGACAATGTTTCAAATTAATAAGCTATCCATCTGTCAACGTTATATCAAAATTATATTGTTGCTACTTCTTTCACTTAAATAACCTTTTTATTTTGTAGGTTTACTTAGCACATGGAAAGAAATCAAAGAGATTAAATGAGGAATCTGTACTTCCAGGTGAATATTGTTTAATTTTGTTGTTTGTTATTTATATACTTATTTGTTTCCTTTTATTATCAGGCAGTAGGCATTTGAGGGAGAACAGTGAGCTCTGCAGCTTGAAATCGTTTCTGGTTTTGTCACAGTCCCGAGTTCGTCGCTCCAAGAGAGGTACAAATATTTACCTTTATGTAATTTAAGTAATGAGAAGTTGACCAGTTTTGGAGTTGACCTTGCAGAATGTTTTTGTTTTAATTCCCTTGAACTTGACACTATTGAAGACATTTTCAACTGTGGAAGTTTGGCCAGAAAGGTCTGGGGGTTCTTTGTTGTTTCCCTAGGTATCCGAAAGGATTATATTCCTCTTAAATACATGGTGATGAGATGGTGGAACACTGTGCACAGAAATGAGCATGTTTGGTTGTTTCACAATGCTTTAATTGATATGATTTGGTTAAGTAATTTATGTTTGGTATAGATGGTTAGAAGGTAAAGTATTTATATATAAAATTGTGGCTCTAGGTAAAGTATTCTGGATGGTTGTACATGTTATAAGATTAGTTTAGTTGTGGCACCGGGGATATTGTGTATGTCCAGCTTATAGACTCAACATACAATATATATAGTGCTGGAAGTTCTGGAAACTAAGCTGTTGCAATATTCTACAGTGCTGGAAATTTTAGAAACTCCTCTGCTGCACTCTGCTATAATATAGTGCTAGAAATTCTGGAAAGAGTGGAGCTTTCCTATAACTTCTATAGTGTTGGAAAGTCTAAAAAGAGTTTGTTTGCGAGTTCGGCAGATGCACAAGACATAAGAAGGACAATGTTTCAATTTAATAAGATATCCATTTGTCAACCTTATATCAAAATTAGATTGCTGCTACTTCTTTCACTTAAAGAACTGTTTTATTTTGTAAGTTTACTTACTACAGGGAAAGAAATCAGAGAGATTAAATGAGGAACCTGTACTTCTAGATGAATATTGTTTTATTTTGTTGTTTGTTATTTATAAACTTATTTGTTTCCATTTATTATCGGGTAGTAGGCATTAGAGGCAGAACAGTGAGCTCTGCAGTTTGAAGTCATTTCTGGTTTTGTCGCAGTCCCGATTTCTTCTCTTTAAGGGAGCTACAAATATTTACCTCTATGTAATTTAAGTAATGAGAGGCTGTCCTATTTTGGAGTTGACTTGCAGAATGTTTTTGATGTAATTCCCCTGAACTTGACACTATAGAACACCTTTTCAACTCTGGAAGTTTTGCCAGAAAGGTCTCGGGGTTCTTTGTTGTTTCCCTAGTTATCCAAAAGGATTATATTCCTCTTAAATACATAGTGATGAGATGGTGGAACACTGTGCACAGAAATGAGCCTGTTTGGTTGTTTCACAATGCTTTAGTAGATATGATTTGGTTAAGTAATTTATGTTCGGCATAGCTTGTTAGAAGGTAAAGTATTTCTATATAAAATTGTGGCTCTAGGTAAAGTATTCTGAATGGTTACGCATATTATAAAATTAGTTTAGTTGTGGCTCCGGGGATATTGTCTATGTACAGCTTATACACTTAGTTTATAGTATATATAGTGTTGGAAGTTCTGGAAACCCAGCTGCTGCAATATTAAAAAGTGCTTGAAATTCTGGAAACTTAGCTTCTGCAATCTGCTATAATATAGTGCTTGAAATTCTTGAAAGAGTTGAGCTTTCCAATAACTTCTATAGAGTTGAAAATTCTGGAAAGAGTTGGTTTGCGTGTTCTGTAGATGCACAAGACAAAAGAAGGACAATATTTCAAGTTAATAAGATATCCATCTGTCAACCTTATATCAAAATTAGATTGCTGCTATTTCTTTCACCTAAAGAACCTTTTTATTTTGTAAGTTTACTTACCACAGGGAAAGAAATCAGAGACATTAAATGAGGAACCTGTACTTCTAGCTGAATATTGTTTTATTTTGCTATTTGTTATTTATATACTTATTTTTTTCCATTTATTTTTAGGCATTAGGCATTAGAGGCAGAACAGTGAGCTCTGCAGCTTGAAATCATTTTTGGTTGTGTCGCAGTCCCGAGTTCGTCGCTCCGAGAGAGGTACAAATATTTACCTTTAAGTAATTTAAGTAATGAGAAGTTGTCTAGTTTTGGAGTTGACCTTGCAGAATTTTTTTGCTTTAATTCCCTTGAACTTTATACTGTTGAACACATTTTCAACTTTGTAAATTTTTCTAGAAAGGTCTGGGGGTTCTTCGTTGTTTCCCTAGGTGTCCAAAAGGATTATATTCCTCTTAAATACATGGTGATGAGATGGTGGAACACTGTGCACAGAAATGAGCCTGTTTGGTTGTTTCACAATGCTTTAGTTAATATGATTTGGTTCAGTAATTTATGTTTGGTATAGATGGTTAGAAGGTAAAGTATTTATATATAAAATTATGGCTCTAGGTAAAGTATTCTGGATGGTTGTACATGTTATAAGATTAGTTTAGTTGTGGCTCCGGGGATATTGTGTATGTCCTGCTTATAGACTCAACGTTTAATATAAATAGTGCTGGAAGTTTTGGAAACTCAGTTGTTGCAATATTATACAGTGCTGGAAAGTTTGGAAAATCAGATGCTGCAATCTGCTATAATATAATGCTGGAAATTCTGGAAAGAGTTGAGCTTTCCTATAACTTCTATAGAGTTGGAAAGTCTAAAAAGAGTTTGTTTGCGAGTTCGGCAGATGCACAAGACATAAGGACAATGATTCAAATTAATAAGATATCCATTTGTCAACCTTATATCAAAATTAGATTGTTGCTACTTCTTTCTACTTCTTTCACTTAAAGAACCTTTTTATTTTGTAGGTTTACTTAACACAAGGAAAGAAATCAGAGAAATTAATGACAAACCTGTACTTCTAGGTGAATATTGTTTTATTTTGTTGTTTGTTATTTATATACTTATTTATTTCCTTTTATTATTAGGCAGTAGGCATTAGAGGCAGAACAGTGAGCTCTGCAGTTTGAAGTCATTTCTGGTTTTGTCACTGTCCTGATTTTGTCTCTCCGACAGAGGTACAAATATTTGCCTCTATGTAATTTAAGTAATGAGAGGATGTCCAATTTTGGAGTTGACCCTGCAGAATGTTTTTGCTATAATTCCCTTGAACTTGACACTATAGAACACATTTTCAACTCTAGAAGTTTTGCCAGAAAGGTCTGGGGGTTCTTTGCTGTTTCCCTAGGTATCCAAAAGGATTATATTCCTCTTAAATAAATGTTGATGAGATGGTGGAACACTGTGCACAGAAATGAGCCTGTTTGGTTGTTTCACAATGCTTTAGTTGATATGATTTGGTTAAGTAATTTATGTTTGGTATAGCTGGTTAGAAGGTAATGTATTTATATATAAAATTGTGGCTCTAGGTAAACTTTTCCAAATGGTTGTACATGTTACGATTAGTTTAGTTATGGCTCCGGGATTATTGTGTATGCACATCTTATAGACTCAGTTTACAGTATATATAGTGTTGGAAGTTCTGGAAACTCAGCTGCTGCAATATTATACAAAACCTTTTTATTTTGTAGGTTTACTTTCCACACGAAAAGAAATCGGAGAGAATAAATGAGGAACCTATACTTCTAGCTAAATATTGTTTTATTTTGGTGTTTGTTATTTATATACTTATTTGTTTCCTTTTATTATCAGATAGTAGGCATTAGAGGCAGAGCAGTGAGCTTTGCAGTTTGAAGTTATTTCTGGTTTTGTCGCAGTCCCGATTTCACCTCTCCGATAGAGGTACAAATATTTACCTCTATGTAATTTAAGTAATGAGAGGCTGTCCAATTTTGGAGTTGACCCTACATAATGTTTTTGCTCTAATTCCCCTAACTTGACACTATAGAACACATTTTCAACTCTGGAAGTTTTGCCGGAAAGGTCTGGTGGTTCTTTGCTATTTCCCTAGGTATACAAAAGGATTATATTCCTCTAAAATAAATGGTGATGAGATGGTGGAACACTACGCATAGAAATGAGCCTGTTTGGTTGTCTCACAATGCTTTAGTTGATATGATTTGGTTAAGTAATTTATGTTTGGTATAGCTGGTTCAAAGGTAAAGTATTTATATATAAAATTGTGGCTTTAGGTAAACTTTTCTGAATGGTTGTACAACTTATACGATTAATTTAGTTGTGGCTCCGTGGATATTGTCTATGTGCAGCTTATCGACTCAGTTTACAGTATATATAGTGTTGGAAGTTCTGGAAACTCAGCTGCTACAGTATTATACAGTGCTAGAAATTCTGGAAATTCAGCTGTTGCATTCTAGTATAATATAGTGCTGGAAATTTTGGAAAGAGTTGAGCTTTTCTATAACTTCTATAAAGTTGGAAATTCTGGAAATAGTTGGTTTGCGACTTTTGCAGATGCACAAGACATAAGAAGGACAATGTTTCAAATTAATACGATATCCATCTATCAACCTTATATCAAAATTAGATTGCTGCTACTTATTTCACTTAAAGAACCTTTTTATTTTGTAGGTTTACTTACCACATGGAAAGAAATCAAAGAGATTAAATGAGGAACTTGTACTTCTAGTTGAATATTGTTTATTTTGCTGTTTGTTATTTATATACTTATTTGTTTCCTTTATTATCAGGCAGTAGGCATTAGAGGCAGAACAGTGAGCTCTGCAGCTTAAAGTCGTTTCTAGTTTTGTCGCAGTCCCGATTTCGTCACTCTGAGAGAGATGCAAATAATTACCTCTATGTAATTTAAGTAATGAGAAGATGTCCAATTTTGGAGTTGACCCTGCAGAATGTTTTTGCTATAATTCCCCTGAACTTGAAACTATAGAACACATTTTCAACTCTGGAAGTTTTGCCAGAAAGGTCTGGGGGTTCTTTGCTGTTTCCCTAGGTATCCAAAAGGATTATATTCCTCTTAAATACATGGTGATGAGATGGTGGAACACTATGCACAGAAATGAGTCTGTCTGGTTGTTTCACAATACTTTAGTTGATATGATTTGGTTAAGTAATTTATGTTTGGTATAGCTGGTTAGAAGGTAAAGTATTTATATATAAAATTGTGGCTCTAGGTAAAGTATTCTGAATGGTTATACATATTATAAAATTAGTTTAGTTGTGGCTCCGGGGATATAGTGTTTGTCCAACTTATAGACTCAATCTACAATATATATTATGCTGTAAGTTCTGGAAATTCAGCTGCTGCATTATTATACAGTGTTGGAAACTCAGCTGCTGCAATTTGCTATAATATAGTGCTGGAAATTCTGGAAAGAGTTGAGCTTTCCTATAACCTCTATAGAGTTGGAAATTCTGGAAAGGGTTGGTTTGCGAGTTCTGCAGATGCACAAGACATAAGAAGGACAATGTTTCAAATTAATACGATATCCATCTTGCAACCTTATATCAAAATTAGATTGCTGCTACTTCTTTCACTTAAAGAACCTTTTTATTTTGTAGGTTTACTTAACACATGGAAAGAAATCAAAGAGATTAAATGAGGAACCTGTACTTCTAGCTGAATATTGTTTATTTTGTTGTTTGTTATTTATATACTTATTTGTTTCCTTTATTATCAGGCAGTAGGCATTAGAGGCAGAACAGTGAGCTCTGCAGCTTAAAGTCGTTTCTAGTTTTGTCGCAGTCCCGATTTTGTCACTCTGAGAGAGATGCAAATAATTACCTCTATGTAATTTAAGTAATGAGAAGATGTCTAGTTTTGGAGTTGACCCTACAGAATGTTTTTGCTATAATTCCCCTGAACTTGACACTATAGAACACATTTTCAACTCTGGAAGTTTTGCCAAAAAGGTCTGGGGGTTCTTTGCTGTTTCCCTAGGTATCCAAAAGGATTATATTCCTCTTAAATATATGGTGATGAGATGGTGGAACACTATGCACAGAAATGAGTCTGTTTGGTTGTTTCACAGTACTTTAGTTGATATGATTTGGTTAAGTAATTTATGTTTGGTATAGCTGGTTAGAAGGTAAAGTATTTATATATAAAATTGTGGCTTTAGGTAAAGTATTCTGAATGGTTATACATATTATAAAATTAGTTTAGTTGTGGTACCGGGGATATAGTGTTTGTCCAACTTATAGACTCAATCTACAATATATATTATGTTGTAAGTTCTGGAAATTCAGCTGCTGCAATCTGCTATAATATAGTGCTGGAAATTTTGGAAAGAGTTGAACTTTCCTATAACTTCTATAGAGTTGGAAATTCTGGAAAGGGTTGGTTTGCGAGTTCTGCAGATGCACAAGACTTAAGAAGGACAATGTTTCAAATTAATATGATATCCATCTTGCAACCTTATATCAAAATTAGATTGCTGCTACTTCTTTCACTTAAAGAACCTTTTTATTTTGTAGGTTTACTTACCACATGGAAAGAAATCAAAGAGATTAAATGAGGAACCTGTACTTCTAGCTGAATATTGTTTTATTTTGTTGTTTGTTATTAATATACTTATTTGTTTCCTTTTATTATCAGGTAGTAGGCATTAGAGGCAGAACAGTGAGCTCTGCAGCTTGAAGTCGTTTCTAGTTTTGTCGCAGTCCCGAGTTCGTCTCTCCGAGAGAGGTACAAATATTTACCTTTAAGTTATTTAAGTAATGAGAAGATGTCCAGGTTTGGAGTTAACCCTGCAGAAAATTTTTGTTGTAATTCCCCTGAACTTGGCACCATTGAACACATTTTCAGCTCTGGAAGTTTTGCCAGAAAGGTCTGGGGGTTCTTTGTTGTTTCCCTGGGTATCCAAAAGGATTATATTCCTATTAAATACATGGTGATGACATGGTGGAACACAGTGCACAAAAATGAGCCTGTTTGGTTGTTTCACAATGCTTTAGTTGATATGATTTGGTTAAGTAATTTATGTTTGGTATAGCTGGTGAGAAGGTAAAGTATTTATATATAAAATTGTGTCTCTAGGTAAAGTATTTTGAATGGTTGTACATGTTATAAGATTAGTTTAGTTGTAGCTCCGGGGATATTATGTATGTATAGCTTAAGACTCAGTTTACAGTATATATAGTGTTGGAAGTTCTGGAAATTTAGCTGCTGCAATATTATACAATGCTGGAAATTAATGAAACTCAGCTGCTGCAATCTGCTATAATACAGTGCTGGAAATTTTGGAAAGAGTTGTATTGTGAGTTCTGCAGGTGCACAAGACATAGGAAGGACAATGTTTCAAATTAATAATCTGTCCATCTGTCAACCTTATATCAAAATTATATTGCTACTACTTCTTTCACTTAAAGAACCTTTTTGTTTTGGAGGTTTACTTACCACAGGGAAAGAAATAGAAGAGATTAAAACAAAGAGAGAAGAATGAATCAATCAGCAATACTAAAGAAAAAGGGTCCGAATCCAAACAAAGCTCAAAGTCCATTCAAGAATCTGGATGTTGATATGCAATATTGATCAAGTGCTGAATTGGCCAAAAAATTCATGATTAAGAGAGAACAACTTGCAAATGAATGCAATGACAGAGCTAAGAAAGAGCAGGCACCAATACCACATAAAAGAAAGAGTTCTGAGGATTTCATTCCATAATAAGGAAAGATTAAATTTCTTGGGCACAAATCAGTAAATCAATCATCTTCAAGGGAAGAGCTTAGAACCTCACATATGATTGCAGGGAAAGGAAAAACTAAACAGAGGTTATTTCAATATGGAGAGTCCATTCAAGAGAAAGGAATTAAACTTTCTATGAATAACTCTAGGTTCCAAACGTCACTCAAGGAAGGTGTTACTGCTTTAGTACATGTGACTGGAACAACACTAGGTAATGGAGAGGTACAACATGATATTGAGGATCTACTGAACTTTAAACAAGTGAAGAGGAAGTCGGTCCGACTAGCTACCAGTATTGATCTATTTCTGGATAAGCAATAGATACACAATGAACATGATATTCATGATCCTATTATTAATGAACACAACAAAGGATTGGGTGATCTTGTGGATCAAAAAGAACTCGGTGGAGATGCATGTGATGTCAAAGAGGAAATTAACATTGATTGTAGTACAAAAGGTATGTCTAAAACCTTGTAAGATTTAGTACTCGTTATAAAATAAATATCTTATTTCATGTCTGTTACATCAATCTAGAAATATCGAAGTCAAAAAAAGTTCGAGGACAAACAACATGTAAGGATATTCACGCAAGAAATTTGGAAGAAAGAAAGGAGGTGGCATTTGATAAAGGACAAGCAGTGGGATCAGCTAATAAGATAGTGTCACAATTAAGCAACTTTATAGGAACAATTGCAAGGAATCTTAGATTCATCAGCTTGATGTACACTAGTTGGCTTGCGGTACCAAAGGATACTAAAAAGCGCATGTGGGAATATATCAATGTAAGAACAATCACTCTTGAGATTGCATATTTTATTATTTGTTTTTACTTACTGAAGATAAATATATTTTATTTTGCATAGTCCAAATTTCTAATTCCAGTAGAAGGAAAGAAGTGGGTGATGACTGGTCTTCGTGATGCTTGGAGGCGACACAAGCAAAAAATTAAAGAGAAATTTTTTGATAAAAACATTACCCTTGAGGATATGCTAGCAAAACGTCCTGATGGCATTCTAGATAATCAATTCCGCTAGTTGATCGAGTATTGGAAACACCCAACTGTTCAAGTAAGGCTAAAATAGTGCATTTCTACTCATCGGCATATTTTGCATCATATCTATTCTTTTTTTTTATTTATCAATTGAATTATCTCTTTTTATTTAATAATAGGCCATCTATGAGATGAATTCTCAAAGCAGGAAAAAACAAAAGTGGAGGCATCGAATGGGACCTATTAATTTTGCAAGAGTACGCGTGGCATTGGTAATAGTTAGCTGACATTTCTTCAAAAATCTAAATTTCATTATTTTGTACTTTATTAGAGCATGCTGATGTTTTTTTCTTCTATAATCTGTAGCGTGCAGCCAAAGACAACAACAAATAACCATCAAAGCCTGAAATGTTTATTGCAACTCGTACCAAGACGGGAAAGGAAATCCAGGCTAATACCCAAGTTGCAATAGTAAGTTTTTAAAAAAAGATTAGTAGTGAATTTGATTCAGACTTAAAATTTATATATTGTGGGGAGTTTGACTCCATTGAATTTTATCACGTATGTCTTCTTCTTCTTCTTATGCAAGTGCGAGGAGATATCAATTCTTTGTCGATGTCGCTGAATTGTTTGCTAGGAAAAGTTGTCAGATGTTTTTAGTTCTTGATCGCTATCATAGGACTGGAAATGAAATAGTACTTACAATGCACTATGGATGCCAATTTTATTCAATAGGCTGAACTTCAAAATCGCCAAAATTATGGGGAAACAACTGATGATGCATTTAGGGCAGTGTTTGGAAAGAAGCATCCTGGTCGACTTAGGTGCTATGGTAGATCAGTGACAACAAGTTCTTTGAAGAAAGATGAGGAAATTAACAATCTAAAACAAAAGCATGCCAATGAAATCACTTCTCTAAAAGAAGAATTAAGAGAAGAAATGCGACATTTATTCATTCAATTGTTGCAAAACAACCCTGGATTGAATTTTCAAGATATACCTGGGTGTGTTAGATCTAACCTTGCTTCACCTATTGATGCAAGTAGCGCACAAGCTGTAAGAGGCACAAATCTTACACATTCTTCAGGGTCAGCTCATGATTCGGTTCTTCAAAAGGTATTTTGTATTTCACATTTTCTGTTAATAGTCTACATATTGTTTTTCTTCTAGTTGAGCTGGTGTTCTTGGTAAATAAATTCTGAACTTATTTTACTATCTTGAATCTTTGAAAGTTTACTTTGGTTTTGTTACTCATTGTCTCCTTTCAGCTTCTATACCAATTTTTATTTTTTATTTTTAGTTGTATAAGTGTTGTATTGTGTTGAAGGAGGACTCTACTGATTTTGGGTTGTAGTTGTGTACTTTTATCCCCTGTTGTTTTACTGCTTTGAACTGTGATGGTTATTGTGAGAGATGGTTTTAGTTTTCATTGCTTAAACTGATTCTCATAGTTAAATCTGTCCCTTTTAGATTTCTTCGAAGGTTAGAGACTTTGTTGTATTTTTGTGAGTGAGTTTGTTGTCACTTGTGCTAGTTAAGCTCTGTTCTGATGTGGTTTGAGTTGTCATCTTGTTGTTGCTGGTTCTTGTTTCTAGGAATCTGTCTTTCCTGTACTTTGGAATGCTGTATCTCAGCCTCTTTTTGCTATCTTATTTTAACTGCTTCTCTCTTTTTCTTGCTTGGTTTACCTTTTGATTTGTTGTTGGAAGGAGTCTGATCATTATCTTTTCCATTCTGCTAACTGTTATCACCTTTAGGGCCTGGTTGATCCTTTTCTTTGTTTTACTGGTAAGAGTAATAAGATCTTTCCTCCCTAAAATATTATCATTGTTGTCCTGACTTTTCTGCACTGGATTGATATTTAATTAGTGTCAAGCTGTAAAATAGAGACAAATAGGCAAAGGGAAAGAGAGAGGAAGTATATATAGTAATCTTACTTATGCTCGATGACAATGTCTGCGAAAAATTCAGTAGGATTGAGCAGCTGTCGGTGAATAAAACAGAACAAGAAGGTTAAAATGGTTGAAGGTTTTTAACAACCTCAAAAAAATAAAAGAAATAGGAATATTATGTTACCTCCAAATACTTAGAGGCTCCTACAGGTTCCTATGCTGCTAAACCACCATTTTTTACTCTACGATTTTATTTAGAATGGATATTATTATAACTTTAAGATATAGGTTTCTCTTGATTTTTTTGCAAAAGTAGAAAATAGCTTTAGATTAAATGATTTATGACCCTGACTTGTAGCATTAACCTGAGACCTGTCTGGAACTTGTTGTTTATTCTGAATGTGATGTTGAGGGGGCTAGTAGGGGATCTATGGTCTAGATTATGGTCAATGTGAGTGTTCTCATGCCCAACATGTTGTCAGTGGTTGACTTATTATTAATTTGTGTCTCCATTGTATCCTTATCTTTTGAATTCTGATTTTCAGCTCCTTCTTGATTGTTTGGTTGATCCTGCATAGAAAGATCAATGAAATTATTAGAAGTAGGGAGTGCAGAATTAGTAGTCATACTTGTGTAATGAGTCTGTTGCTCCTGCAATATTTCCTTAGGAGATTTTGGTCTGTCCATGCTATATTGAACTGGCCTGTAAGCTTTTCTCTTCTGAGTCTGCCATTCTTCATCAGTTGGCTTGTTGTTATTTCCTTTTTTTGTCTTTCTTTGGTATTGTGAACTGGTGTTTCCATTCTCTCTATTTGTGTATTGCATTTGCGGAGTTTTTCGGAATCTTGTTTGCCTTGTTCCCCTTTGTTTTTGTTCTTCCTAGCAGCCTCCAACTCTTTTCTTTTTTTAAATTCCTCATCTCTTTGCTTAATATCAAAGTGTGAATGTGAGAGCTAGTCTCTTGAGCTCTTTCTTGATTAATGAAATGGGCAGCTCCCAGTTCCTGCCCAATACAGACATGTAACAAGTGTCCTTTGTGTTTACAATACATGCAGTAATCCAGAATTCACGTGCTGATAAATGTTCTATATGATTTGCATATATATATATATATTGATTTGGATTGGTTGGCTTACAGTGAATACTCTCCAATTATGCACTTCCACATTTATTTCACTAACTTATAATTTTATTTTGAATGTGCAGGAAAATGCCGGTAATTGAAGTTGAATTGCATGTGGCCAAAAGTAAACTCGGTCTATTGTAGTGAACGATGAAGAGTTTTTGTACTATTGTCATATACGCTTGAATGCATTTGATTTTTTGGAATTTATTGATAGTAGAGATCTTTAAGAAATCACTTTCTAAGTATTGGTTGTACAAGACATGTTTCTCGAAGTTTATTTGAAATATATAGCTTCGATTTAAGTATTAGCTAATTTTGTGCTTTAGGTCACTTGTATATTTAATTATGTGATTATATATTAAATATACGCAAATAAAAATTATTATTATTAAAAGTAAAAAATTGTGGCTACAAAATTCTACACAGCATTGCCATACTTCAAAAGTGTTGTTGTAGGACGTCCAATGTTATCTTGTACATAAAAAAAGTTACACTTTATAAGTGTTGCTCTAGATGAGATATAAAGTTACACTTTATAAGTGTTTCTCTAGATGAGAGATAAAGTTACCCTTTATAAGTGTTGCTTTAGATGAGAGATAAAGTTACCCTTTATAAGTGTTGATCTAGATGAGAGATAAAGTTACACTTTATAAGTGTTGTTCTTGATGAGATATAAAAGGCATCGCTTTTTAAGTGTGACCAATAACAAAGCAAAGGCAACGCTTTTAAGTGTAGTATAATAAAAAATAGGTGTCGCTAATTCATCACAACAAAGCGTGCCCTTATACCTCTTTGGCTACACTTACAAAGATGGCGACATTTGAAAAGTGTTGCCTAATGTCAAAGGTTATGCTTCTTTAGGCCACTCCCTAAAAAGTGTTGCTTAAAGTCCAAAAGTGTAGCCTTTTATCAAAGGCCACACGTTTTGCTAGTTTAGGCTACACTTTACTAGGGTGGTTGTAGGCCTAAAATGGTGTAGTGCTATCTAGTATTACAACGTTTTAGTCACAAGGTGTTAATTATTTAATCATATGGGAAGCTTAATACCGAGTGGACTAGGGTCAATCACCCTCAAGTCCTAGAACTACGTGCCTCGTAGGTTGTAAGTCCCCTATGTGGGTATCATTTTAGTGATGACGCCAGCATGCCTCTATACCTTTGGGAGGGTATATTTGGTCCTCTCGATGAGGCGTATACATCAGACTCCACATTTAGCTCATGTGGTTTTATATCGACTATTAGTAACTAACTTATAGTTTAGTTAGATTTTATTGCATTGACCATGTTATCAGTATAGTTCAGTAGCCAGCCTCAGCATGTTCTAAACTTGGACATTACATTCAGTTTAGCCATGTTCAGTAATTCTAGTATCCTTATCATGTTCAGATTATACTATTGCTTTATTGCTTGTTCAATTATGTTATTGTTCAGCTTTATCCTATCTTGCATGCTCAGTACCTTTCAAGTACTAACGCATACTCTGCGCTACATCTTCTCGTGATATAGGTTCAGGTCCTCAGCAGTCAGGTCACACATAGATCGATTCCTGATCTTCAGTGGAACAGTATTAGTGGGTGAGTCCTCATTCTTCGAGGACTGGTGACATGATTATCTTTCTTGCTTTTAGCTTTAGTTTCAATTTTGCTAGATCTAGTTGGGGCATGTCCCATCATTTATAGTTAGTAGAGGCTTTATTTCAAACATAGTTAGATTCAATTATAATGTTAGACTTTGACTTTTCATTTGTACTCAAACTCACAGTTTCCATATATTCAGATTTAGTGTATGGGTATTCCCCATCATTTCAGACTTTTACATCACTTAGCTTCCACACAGTTTTATTGCTCAGTTTATCTTTAGTTGCTTATGATATGCCAACAGGGTTAGCTTGGGGTCACTCTTGATCTTAGGTCCCGTGTTTGCCTCCAGGGGGTAGCCTTGGGGAGTGACAAACTTAGTATCAGAGAACTAGGTTTAAGTGTCCTAGGATGTCTGAAAAGCTACACTAAGTAGAGTCATTTTCATGGATTTGAAGTACACCACATCTAATGAGAGGGAGGCAACAAAGTGATTTAGGAAAAACTTCAACTTCTTTGTTACTCTTATTGTGCGTAAGATATGATCTAATTCCTCATTCTAACTCATTGTTTTGCGTTTCAGATCATGCCTCCTCGTAGAGCTTATGAAAGGGGTGCTAATGCAGGCAATTCTAACATAGCTCCTCCAGTCCCAGATCAGGAAGTTTCAAATGCTGAATTTCAGAATGTTATTCAGTTGTTAGCTCAGAGTGTGACCAACCAGAACAATCAGCAGGTTCCAATTTCGGCAAATGCTACTGTTGGGTCAGCTATAGCTAGAGTTCGTGATTTTGTTTGGATGAATCCTCCTGAGTTCTTAGGATCACAGACTAGTGAGGATCCCCAAAACTTCATTGACGAGGTCAAGAAGATCTTTGGAGTCATGCAGGTGACTGGGAATGATCGGGTTGAGTTGGCATCTTGCCAGCTTAAGGATATAGCTCATATCTGGTATACACAGTGAAAAGAGAACAGGGGTACATATGCCGCTCCTATCACTTGGGAATTCTTTAGTGAAATCTTTCTGGACAGGTTTTTCCCAAGAAAGTTGAGGGAGGCAAAAGCTCAAGAGTTTATGAATTTGAGGCAGGGTTCTATGACGCTCCAAGAGTATGGAATCAAGTTCACCCAACTCTCCAGGTATGCTCCTCACATGGTTGATGATTCCAGGGCTCAAATGAACAAATTCATGTATGGGGTATCCAATCTTGTGAAGACAGAGTGTAGAAATGCCATGTTACTTGAAGATATGAACATCTCTAGGCTCATGACTCATACTCAGCAGGTTGAGGGTGATAAGCTTAGGGAACATGCTAAGGAAAATAAGAAGGCTAGGACAGGTAACTTTGACTATTCTCAACAGAAATCGATTGGTGGAAATCGCTCACAGTTTCAGCATAATTCTTCAACTCCAGCACATTCATCAGCTAGTGTTCCATCCTCCAAGTTCTGAAATGATCAGAAAGGTAGGGCATTAGGCTCTAAGACTCAATGTAGTGTCTCAGGCACTAGAACCTACCCCACTTGTCTGAAGTGTGGTAAGAACCATCCGGCCGAGTGGCGTACAGGAAAGGAAGTATGTTTTGGATGTGGTCAATCTAGTCACAAATTGAAGGATTGTCCTTTTTAGCAGGGCCAATGAGGTAACAATGGTGGAGCTCAGTCTACAACTGCAGCAACACTAGCAGGTTGCCCGACTCAACAGGGTAAATCATCTGGTACAAATGGCGGTCAGCGCCAAAATAGGTTGTCTGCTCTCCAGGCTCGCCAGGATCAGGAAGATTCTTCTGATGTAGTCACTAGTAAGTTACGAGTCTTTGACCTTGATGCTTATCCATTGTTAGATCCAGGGGCTACTTTGTCTTTTGTAACTCCTTATATAGCAGTCAAATTCAGTGTTAGTCCATAAAATCTCTCAGAACCCTTCTTAGTCTCTACTCTAGTTGGTGACCCAGTTATAGCTAAAAGGGTATACATAAATTGCCTTGTCGTAGTCTCCAAGAAAGTCACCTCAGAAGATCTTGTAGAGTTACAAATGGTAGAATTCGATGTCATTCTAAACATGGATTGGTTACATTCCTTTTATGCCTTAGTCGATTGTAGAACTAGGATTATTCGTTTTCAGTTTCCATACGAGCCAATCTTAGAATGGAAGGGTAGTAGCTTAGCGCTTATGGGTCGATTCATTTCTTACCTTAAGATCAGAAAGATGAACTCTAAGGATTACCTCTATCATCTAGTTCAAGTTAAGGAAACAAGCTTTGAAACCCCAACTCTTAAGTCAGTTCTTGTAGTTAATGAGTTCCCAGAAGTGTTCCCAGAAGATCTTTTCGGAGTTCCTCCCGAAAGGGAAATTGACTTTGGAATTGATATCCTTCCAAATACCTAGCCTATTTCTATTCCTCTTTACAGAATGGCTCCAGCAGATCTTAAGGAATTGAAAGAGCAGTTGAAAGATCTTCTGGATAAGGGTTTCATCAGACCTAGTATTTTGCCATGTGGTGCACCAGTATTGTTTGTGAAGAAGAAGGATGGTTCTCTAAGAATGTGCATTGACTATAGGCAATTGAAAAAAGGTCAAAATCAAGAATAAGTATCCCATCCCCAGGATCGATGACTTGTTTGACCAACTTCAGGGTGCTAGTCATTTCTCAAAGATAGACCTCAGATCGGGTTATCATCAGCTCAAAGTCAGAGATAGTGACATTTTGAAGATAGCTTTCAGAACTTGATATGGTCATTATGAATTTGTAATTATGTCATTTGGACTAACCAATGCTCATGCAGCTTTCATGGACTTGATGAATAGAGTGTTCAAACAGTACTTGGACTTGTTCATTATCATCTTTATTGATGATATCCTCATTTACTCTAGGAATGAGGAAGAACATGCAAACCATTTGAGGGTTGTTCTGCAAACTCTCAAAGATCGCCAGTTATTCGCTAAGTTTAGAAAATGTGAGTTTTGGTTGCAATCCGTCGCTTTCCTTGGGCATATTGTGTCTAGTGAAGGGATCTGAGTGAATTCTCAGAAAATAAAAGTAGTGAAACAATGGCCCAGACCTTTCTCTCTTACAGATATCAAAAGTTTCTTAGATTTGGCTGGTATTAGAGAAGGTTCGTGGAAGGATTTTCATCCATAGCCCCTCTGATGACTAAGTTGACATAGAAAAAGGTCAAGTTTAAGTGGTCAGATGATTGTGTTGTGAGAAGAGTTTCGCAGAACTGAAAACTAGGTTGACTACAACTTCTGTTTTGACTCTATCGGAGGGTTTAGATGATTATGTGATCTATTGTGATGCGTCTAGGTTGTGTGTTGATGCAGTTATGTAAGGTTATAACTTATGCTTCTATACAACTTAAGGTGCATGAGAAGAACTATCCAACTCATGACCTCGAGCTTGCAGCAGTGGTGTTTGCACTTAAGATTTGGAGACATTAGTTATATTCTGTTCATGTAGATGTGTTCACAAACCTTCAGAGCCCTCAGTATGTGTTCATCCAGAAAGAGTTGAATCTTCGCCAAAGGAGATGGCTTGAGTTCCTCAAAGAATATGATATGAGTGCACATTACCATTTTGGTAAGGCCAATGTAGTAGTAAATTCTCTTAGTAGACTATCGATGGGAAGAGTGGCATATGTAGAGGAAAAAAGAAAGGATCTAGCAAAAGATGTTCACAGACTTTCTCGCTTAGAAGTTCATCGTCTCACAAGCATATATCAGATGGTGGGTAACAATTCAGAATGGGTCAGAATCTTCATTGGTAGTGAAGGTTAAGGAAAAACAAGACAGTGATCCAATATTGCTTCAACTAAAAGATGCAATCTATCAGCAGAGGGTTGAGGATTTCTTCCAAGGGGGAGATGGTATAATTCGCTACCAGGGTCGATTATGTGTTCCTAAGGTGGGTGAGTTGTGATAGAAAATTCTTGCAGAAACCCATAACTCCGGATATTCTATTCATTTAGGCACCACTAAGATGTACCATGATCTGTGGGAAGTCTTTTGGTGGAATGGCATGAAAAGAGTTATAGCACATTTTATGGCCAAGTGCCCCAATTTCCAATAAGTCAAGGTAGAACATCAGAAACCAGGAGGTATGACTCAAGAGATCGACATTCCTACTTGGAAGTGGGAAGTGATCAACATGGAATTCATCACAGGCTTACCCCGTACTCGCAAACAACATGACTCCATTTGGGTGATTGTTGACAGAATTACTAAGTCTACATGCTTTTTGGCTATCAAGACTACATATTCAGTGGAAGACTACGCCAAGCGTTACATTAATAAGATAGCTAGGTTTCATGGGGTTCTTTTTTCTATCATCTCAGATAGAGGTCCTCATTTTACCTCTCATTTTTGGAAGTCGTTTCAGAAAGGCCTTGGTACTCAAGTTAACCTTAGCATGACATTTCATCTGCAGATGGATGGTCAGGCAGAGCGTACAATTCAGGCCTTAGAGGACATGTTGAGATCTTGTGTGATCGATTTCAAGGGTAGTTAGGATGATCACCTTCCTCTTATAGAGTTTGCCTATAATAATAGTTACCATTCCATCATTCAGATGGCCCCTTATGAGGCATTGTATGGGCGTAGGTGTAGATCTCTAGTTGGTTGGTTTGAAGTGGGTAAAGCAGCCTTGATAGGGCCAGATTCAGTTCTTGATGTTATGGAGAAAGTGCAACTCATTATAGATAGAATTAAGACAACCTAGAGTCGCCAGAAGTCTTATGCAAATGTAAGGAGAAGGGAACTAGAGTTCCAAGTTGATGATTGGGTTTTCCTAAAAGTGTCGCCTATGAAAGGGGTGATGATATTTGGCAAAAAAGGAAAGCTCAGTCCTAGATATGTAGGCCCTTACAAGATCTTGAAAAGGATTGGTAAAGTGGCTTATGAGTTAGAGTTGCCAATAGACCTAGCAGCAGTGCATCCGGTTTTTCACATTTCATTGCTGAAGAAGTGTGTGGGTAATCCAACATCTATAGTGCCTTTAGAAAGTGTGGCTGTGAATGATAGTCTCACTTATGAAAAGGTACTAGTTGATATCCTTGATTGTCAGGTTCGAAGGTTGAGAAACAAAGAAGTCGCTTCAGTCAAGGTTTTGTGGAGGAGGACGTCCGTAGAGGGAGCTACTTGGGAAGCAGAAGCAGTCATAAAGGCCAAGTATCCTCACCTTTTTCCTTCTGATTCCATTCCAGCTTGAGGTAATAGTTGCTCTTTAGTTTTCCAGTCATTCATGTGTAAATTTAGTCTTAGTATCATGTTCTTTCAATTTGTACTTGCCTTTTTAGCGTTTCATGTTCATGGAAGTTAGTTCAGTCAAAAATCAGTTTATTGTACTTAGAGGTAGGGTTTGCAGCTTTTCTCCTCCATTTCAGCTAGTTTAGTGTTCATTCAAGGACGGATGTTCCCAAGGGAAAGATAATGTAACACCCCGTATACTAGAACAGACCAGATTGCAGTTTTCAAGTGTTGCAGGTGGCACCCACGGGTACTATCCATGGACAGTAGAAGGACCCACGGTCCGTGGTTTGCACCTGCGACCCTCCTCCCAAAAGCCTTAGAAAAGTCGGCTAAGGACCACGCCACGCCAGGACCTACAAACTGTAGGTCAGACCATGGTCAGTGGTCCAGAGCCGTAGGTTAGACCCTCAGAATCCAGCCCCCAGTCGCAACTGACGGTCGACCAGCTCGGACCGCCAGTCAATCGATGGTCCGTCGGTCCCATCCATTTGTGACCCCGACAACTTTTAAGTCAGGGTTTTTTTTGGTCTTTTCCTTATGTGTTAGACCCCTAAACTACGTTGTTTAAACCCTAAACTACATGGTTTTGATTAGTTTTAGCCTAGAAACATACCTAGAACTTACCTAAATCAGATCATTCTTGAAAACTTAGAAAAATTAGAGCGCAAGAGGAGAAAGAGGTCAAGAACCCTAGTTCAAGAACGCATCAAGGTTCCATCAATTCTAGCCCCAAAATCAAAAGATTTCTCTATGGAATTCGTCACCAGGTATGTGGGATTTTACTAGTGGGTTCCTTTCACCCATTGGGTCCCTAGATTTCAATCAGAATCTTGATTCCTTTAATATTATCTAGACTTAGGTTTTCTTGAATGTTAGACTTATTGGGTTTTAGCTGTTAGAATGACCCAAATCGTATTATCATGAATTCAGTATCGTTATTGCCCAGGTTCATGCATAAACTCAGAACCCTAGCTATGTAGTTCTTTTAGTTCATGAATTACACATGCTAGGCCAGTTAATGCAGTTATATATTGTAACATCCGGAAATTTGAAATAACTATGAAGAGGCTTAGAATTGGAAATAGTCATTTTTGAAAGAATTTTTAAAAAAAGCTGGAAAATTTGGTTAAGTATGGGAAAAAGTGAGTTTTTGGCCAACTTTGAACAGTCATAACTCCTAGCTCAGGATGAGTTAGGTGTAGTTCAAGTTATGTTTGCAAAGCTCGTGGAATGATATTTCCAACGCCACCGAGTTTACTCTATTCTGAGTTCGTATGTGTGAGCTATGCCCTTTGGAAGTTAGGCAATTGGCAGGGAGGTCCGTCCGAAAATTTGTAAGGGTATGTTGGTCTTTTCCCTAACCAATTCTTTTGGATATATTAAGGTGTTAGACTGATTTTTAGATCATTTTTTCTCTTTTTAAAAGAGTGAGAGTGAGGGTTTGTGAGTGAAGAGGAGAAGAAGAGGAGAAAGAGAAGATCAAGCAAGGTTTCGTCAAAGATCGTTGTGGATATCGTCGGGGGTGATCCCTATTAAGGTATGTGAGATCATAGTGTTGGGTTGGTTCTTTCCCCCACACTCCAAACTCATTTTATTTTCGAGGGAAGATTTGGTTATGTTTGTTGAAGCCTTGTTGTTGTGATTGTTGAAATCTTGTGTTTGTGTGGAAGTTCTTGTTGATTTGGGACATGTTTCCGGTTGTGTTTTCGGGTTAATTCTATTGTATGTTGAGGGGTTTTATGATTCTAAGTGTTTGGGGATGAAACCTTTGAAGTTAAGGTGGTTTAGAGTGGGGGAAAAGGAGGAGGAAAGTTGAAATTTCGGGGAAAAAGGTTGGGGCGTTGCGCCAGCCAGCGCGCCCCAAAATAGACTCTGAAGTCTAGCCCTTGGGGCGGCGCGCTTAGCAGAGCGCCAGCAGGCTCCTTCTGAGCTTTGTGGTCTAGCGCCCCGCGCCTCTCAGAGCGCCAAGGACGCCAACCTTTTCTATTCATTCCCCACTTTTTCATACATATTCCTTGGCATTGTACCTATGTTTCATAGTTGTTTCCAACACTCCAAGGTACGTCTAAACGTCAAGAACTCATCCATAAACGTGTGATCATATAGCTTGAATCCATAATCCCATTCAAGGCAAGTTCGGATCAAAGTCAAGTTAGAGTCAATCTTAGAAGTTAAGAAGTAAGTCCAAGCAAGTCTTTAAAGTTGTGCAAGAGTCTTTATTGAACATTTTAACTTCACTTTAAGGCTCAAGTTTCAAGTTAAGCAAAGAGTATAGAGTTTCAAGTTAAGCCAAGAGTATAAAGTTGAGTTCAATTCCCAAAAGTTATTAGGGAACTATGTATTCCCAAAGAAGTTTTAAAGAAATGTTTTCACATTTAAACAAGATTGGAAACTGAGATTTCCAAAGAGCCTTCGGGCTAGTTTTCCAGAAAAAGTGTAATCGCTTTCTAAATGAAGCAAGAAAGGAAACTGAGATTTCCAAGATAGCCTTTGAGCTAAGCTTTGAGTAATTATCTCAAATCAGCAGGAAGAAATATGTTTTAAAAACATAAGAGCCAGTTCATTTTTTGGAGTAGTATTGAGTACCGAATTAGGAGAGCGTTCAAAGAACCCACAACCCCCCATAAAACCATGTAGCCACCATGGGTAGAAGA
Source organism: Solanum commersonii (assembly GCA_029007595.1). Taxonomy (NCBI): domain Eukaryota; kingdom Viridiplantae; phylum Streptophyta; class Magnoliopsida; order Solanales; family Solanaceae; genus Solanum; species Solanum commersonii. The sequence continues at coordinate 492,283 of JAJTWQ010000051.1, forward strand.
GGTTCATACTTTTTAGATGAATCCTTTCAGATTAGACTAGTGGATCCATTAGGTAGTTTAGGTCCTATACCTTTGGTCGGGTATAGTATGCTCTGGCAGCGTGAGGTTGATCGTTGTATCATCACTATAGCTCTTATGTGATGGTTGTCGATTAGAGAAACTCCCACACAGAGAAATTATTGTATTTTTATATACATCAGTTCATTTCTATTTCTATATACATCTCAGGCTTATTGTCTTTGTATACACACAGAGTTTATAGCATGTTTTAAGCAGCATTTCTTTATATCGCACTTGTTTTAAATTGCCTTATATTGAAAGAAGTTAGTCAGGTTGAGTTGAGTTAAGCCAGGTAAACTTTTCAGTTTCTTCCAGATTTCCTTCTAGCCTATGTTGCTTAGTTTTCCAGCTCGCATACTCATACATTCAATGTACTGATGCCAGTTGGCCTACATCTTATGGCGATGCAGACACAGGTACCCAAGACCAGCATCCAGCACGCCGTTGATCCAGCTGAGCACTCTAGAGTCAGTGGTGAGCCTCTTTGCATTCCAGAGGACTCGGTTATTTTGTTCTCTTTGGTTTGTTTTATTAGGATGTTGCGGGTTCTGTCCCAACATCCATGTCAGTGTTATAGAGGCTTCATAGACAGTTAGTTAGTTAGTTTTGAGTCTCTCATCTATGTATATATGTAAATATTCTATTTTGGGACCGAGTTGCCTTTTAGGCCAGATTTTATCAGTTAAGTTATTTTATGTCCTTGCATTGCACGAAATTATTCTGTTGAGTTAGGTTTCCGCTAAGTTAAGAAAGTCAGGCCAAGGGTTCGCTTGGGGCTAGGAATTGTCTTCGAGTGCCGGTCACGTCCAGGGTGTAGGCTCGGGGTGTGACAAGTTCTTGCTTTTAACCTCATTCTTTAACAATTGAGCTTCTTGAGTTGATGATCTTGAGTATGAATTGGGTTTTCATATAGAGTTTGATTGAAGTTTTGATGAATTCCTGTTGAGTTGGTGAATTAAAAATAGTTTAGAAGAAATCACTCAATTCTAGATGAGTCAGAACCCAAGAACTTAAAGAAAAATTCAACGGATTTTTGGGCATGGATATGGAGAGGCGCGCCACCACTCCGGCAGGACTACTGATCAGTAGTTTGGGGCCTGGCGCGGCAGCAGTGCACCCGAAACTTCTGCCAATAGTTTTGGGGTTGGCGCCCTGCGCCACTTAGTGCGCTAAGGTCGCCAAGTCCTTTTTTTTTCATCCTCCATTTCGTATGTGTTCATTTGAATTGTGTATAAGTTCTCTTCTTAATATGAACTCTTAAATTCTTCATTAATCCTTGAGAGATCCTAGATGTTCTAATCACATGTCCTAATCTACATTCCAAATTAAAATGAGTTTAAGAGGAAAGTTCAAAAGGTCTTTTTGAGTCATTTTGAGAAGTCTTTTGCAATTAACTATAGTTTTTTTAACTAAGTCTTGAGAAAGTAAGTATGAGAATGAGGAGAGTTTTATTCATGCTTGAAAAAAAAGTATAAGGGAACTAAGTATTCCCAAATGTAACACTTTTATATCTAAACGAAGGAAATGTTAATTTCTAAACGAGTTTATGAGTTCAAAGAACTTTCAGTGTATTTCCTCTTTTAAGAGGATCTTTTGAGTAATTACCTCAAATTGAGAAAGAGTTATGTTTTACACATGTGAGCATGCGTTTATATATTATTGGGAGTATTATTGAGCACCGATATGAAGATGAGTTTAGACAACTCACATTCTTCTTAAACTATGTAGCCAACATGGTAAAAGATCATACTTCTTAGATGACTCCTTATTGCTTTAAGCATAGCTTAGTGGATCCACTTAGTTGAGGTGTTCTATACCCCGTTAAGGTATAGGACAATTCTGGCAGCATGGGTGAGACGTTATATCATTACATAGCTCATAGTGATGGTTGTCGGTTAGACAATCTCTCAATTAAGAGTAAAGAGTATCTTATTGTATTTTTATACATAATTGAGTTTTATCTCCTATTTTATAATGTTTTAAATATTGCATCTATCATTGTTGCTTTGTATTGAGTTGAGTTGAGGTGAGTATTTCTTCCTGCCTTGTCAGTTCAGTTATTTATTGCTTTCAGTTTCCTCCTTACATGCTCGTACATTCAATGTACTAGCGTCATTCGACATGCATCTTTTTATGATGTAGATACAGTTAATCAGGGTCATCAACCGGTGCTCCGTTGATACCATTAGTACTCCAACTAGCTTTGGTGAGCCTCCTTGCTTTCCAGAGGGCTCCACATTTACCTTTCTACTTTGTTAAGATGTCATGGGTCTTTTCCCGACATCTATCATAGTATTTGGAGGCTTCATAGATAGTTAGAAGTTGAAGAGTCTCTCCTTATTTCCCTTGTTGATGTTTTAAGACTTCGAGTCACTTAATTATGTTTATTTAAGCCTTTTTTCCAGACATTTACTAATTTGAGTTATTGTTGAGTTATTGTTGGTATTTAGAGTCCCCATTTTTCTTGAGTCAACCAGGCTAAGGGTTCGCTTGGGGACTAGCGATGATTCTTGAGTGCTCGCCACGTCCAAGGTGTAGGCTCGGGACATGATAAAATATCTATATCTTACATCGGCAAATGTAATTTCGGTCACTGTTCATTTAGACTTATGCCTTCTCGGTCAATCAACTAACTCCCTTAAGATCATACTGTAAAATAATTATTTTATTGATCATTTACCCAAATTTATAGTCTTTTTGGTTCATGTTCATGCTTTTAGCCTTATTAGGCTCATATCATAGTTTTTCCACTTTAGGACTCATATCGAAGATTTAACCATGTTACACTCATAATCCATGATCTAATATAGTTAATTAGCATTTTTGGAGAATCAAAATAGTAGGATCTTGATACACTACTTCAGTATCTCATGTCCATTGAGATGATATTAGCAAGGTTCGTTGTTCATATTAAATAGTTGGAGTTTTCAGCGTGATTCCTTGGCAAGCAATTTAGATTGAAAAGAGTGTCCTTTTTTAATCAATAAGGGTTAAGGGGAAAAAAGACGAGAGTTTAATAGCCGATGAGGCTGCCTATTTTGTTTGTTTCACCTCCTTGTTCCCACTGTTTAATTCCATACAACCTCCAAAACATATACAAACCATTTCAAGCTGATTTCTAACTAAATTCGAAACATTAATTGCTCATTTATGCAGCCATAACACCCAACTTGCAACTACAACTTAAACTTAAAGCGTAGGGTGTAATAAAACTAAACTTATTTGATTTTTTCGTCATTTATATTTTTTACAAATGATGACTAACCTAGTAAGTTGAACAACGTGAACTAAAAAATTGACGATGTCATTTATCTTCTGAATATGCATTATAATATTTGTAAATCTATACTTACACACTTTTAGAGAATCTTGATGATTTTCCTAGTAACATGTGTTTGAATGGATACTAATTTAAATTTTTTTAAAAGTGCAAAATAAAGTAAAACATTATAAAATAAAAGTATAAAAAGCACAAGAAACTTTAAGAATGTTCAATGGAGCAGGGTAAATGTAGGAAGAAATTCTTAATGCGGTATGATAGGGTAAGTTAAATTTAACAGGTTAAGGTAAATATTTTTCTTTCCCGTCTGACTTCCTTTTTCATCTGTTAATTTTCACATGTTTTGAATAACTTATGTAATACAATTGATCCATTTATCAAGGTAACTTTGTTCTCAGTATCTTTGATTAGTTTGGTGTTTACTTTTATCAACCAATGAAATACCTATGGTTAGTACATGCCGGGGGTTACTACGCTCACCGTTCACATACACTACCACTTGAGCTTCTTCTTTAAACTTCGAACCCTCTAAGAAAAATTCTTGGGTCCGCCACTGCTCATAATTGAGAGCTTCTCATTTACCAACATCCTAGCATTCAGTGCTTCAATACTTATTCTAAAGTGGTAGATTATATTGCATTTAATAAAACTTGATTTTTATTGCAAATTACTTGATAATTTCTTAAAATACTTTCAATTTGTCTTCCTCTTGACCAGTTTTCTGCTCATTGCACTTTTTAAAGACTAGATTGAAATCAATGTAGGTATAGGTGTTGTATTTATATTTGAAAGGTGTTCATTGTTCTTTTCAATAGTCTTAAAGTGTCATTCCTTTTGTGTTTGTGTCCAACCTATAGACACTTAGAACAATAGGCAGGAATCCACTCATAAATCACCTTTTAATTAATATTCTCCCATTTGGATAATGATTATTAGCATATATAGAATAGAATGGAATATCCTTGGCAATATCAAGTTCAATCAACATTATTGCATAAGAAATTCTAGCAACTTCTTTTAGTTGTATATTCATCAACTTATAATGACACTAATACCACATAAATGTTCGTCGTCTCATAATTCTACCACTTCATAAGAATTAAGAAAATCTCAACTTGTCTTCATCAAAGATTTAACAATCAAATCTTGGCCTTCCAAGTGATTCTATACACACCCATATTGCTATCTTCTATCCCAAGCCCAAGAAGTCATCAAAAACTAATCACTAATCTACCCCAAAATCGATAAATTACCATTTTCAAATCCAAGTATTAAAACCCCAATTTATAGTCAATTTTAATGATGAAATAGCAGGAAAATAGTGAATACTAGATTGACTATTGACCCAATTACTCTTCACAAAATGCGACCAAGGCATCACAAACGCAAAGAAGGAAATGCCTGAATCATAAAACAACAAAAACCAATAGTCTTAATATCATCCAAATCCAACAAACCCCTCGAAACTCATCTAGTACCTCCCATATACAAACCCAATATGCAGATCAATTATAGAATACTTTTTGGGACTTGTTGGAATCCTCAAAACACCAATTTGAGGTCGTTCTGACCAAATAATGACGGTAGTCAAACCTAATCTTGCAAATTGCTCAAAATCCAACAAAAAGTCCAAATCACTTTTAAGCAACTCGAGATCCATGAAAACCACCCAAATAAGTCATAAATCACCAGTCGGACCTAATGGAGTTGTTAAAACTCAAAGTCAACCTCATTAACCCAAAATGATGACTTTGGTCAAATTTTAAAAACCAAAATCCTGAAACACATATGGTAATCTTAGAAATTGTGTCACCCATCCCCACAAGTCATAAAAGGAATAATGAAGCTATGAGATGGTTCAAAAAGGGAAATATAAGATGGAAACACAAAACGACCATGAGAGTCAGTAGAGATGTTTCACACTGTTAAGATGAAAGGGAAGCATATTTACCTTGATAGTATTGTTATCCATTTAAAAGTGTACAAGCATATTGTAGCAATAAGCTTTCAAAGTGTACAAATTGTTATATTCATTTCTCAAATCCGCATTAGAAGGTAGAAATATTCTAAATGTTAGAATGAACTTGTATAAAGATGATATCTCAACTTAAGATCTCCTTCACCAAGTTATGTCGATAACATAGCAGGGGACAGGACTACAAATTGAAAATTAGGATTTGACAGAACTACAAAGAGAACATAAATTTTTCTTCATACTACACATCTATGTTAAAGAAATATATCATCTAAAGGAAATGACCATTGTCAGATTGAAAAAAGATACAAGGGAAGTAGTGCTTATCTCATTTCAAGTTCCCACACCTACTGCATGTAATAGACAAGAATATTTAAGTATTTTGCCTAGTTTTGTTTCCTATACGAATCGTACTGAATATATCGTTATGTTGGTAGCTAAACACAGACATTTACAGAAGATTATTTTCAACTTCTCATGGCTATACCCATAGTAGTGAGTCACGACTAGCAAAATTAGGAGATAGAGCATTTCCATTTACAAGGACTTGTTCCAAAAGATTAACTCGCACAGACTTGAATTGATAGTGCTGTAGTAAAAATAACAATTATTAGTGAGGAGTGACAAAATTTGGCTGGCAGATTATCGCAAAACACATGAGGAAGGCAAGTGATTATTATTATTCCAACACTTACACCTCCGATAATCCAATTACTCACATGCCAAACGTAGCCACCTTAATTAATACATTTGGAAATTGTAAGAAATGACTTCATGTTCCTGTTTAGGGAAGACCGCTCTACTTCCAATTAGTTAAAATTAAGAAAAGGACAGAATGAGACCAGATTAACTCTCTATTAGCAGCCACTTGCCTATTTTACCATACCATTAACACCAAATTACTCAAGTGCACCCTGTCATTAGGGTTGTAAACTGATAAAACACATCTAATATGGGTGCTTACAGAAAAAATTGATAAAGAAAGCAAAACGACATATTTGGAATAACATTGCATGTGAAATACCATAGATATTGTAACAAGTTACCTTTACTCCCCATTCAAAATCAAAAAATTTGCAAAAGGGCTTCAATAGCGTGACCTGATCTCGTTTTTTAATCTGTGAAGAAGAGTAGTTTGTTAAGTAATGATTTGAAAATCTAATGGGGAGTTGGATCGAAAATTCTTTCTGAAACTAAATATTAGTAAATTACTCTGATAATGAGCTGATGTAAAATAGTATTGTCATGACTCATAGTTCATGTGTCATTTTCACTTCTTTTCTTTTTTGTTTCTTTTTGTCATCAAATTTTCATAGAGCATGTGTTTCCTAAGAAAAGCTTCATTTATGTTACTTTTATCTTCTTATTCCATTTTAGTAGGAATATGGTAGGCTATATGTGTTGGAATGTGTGCGTCCACTTAAGTCGATGGGACCAGGTCCTCAACACAGTTACAGTAATACACAGTAAAGAACACATGCTTAAAGTAAAGATTGACAAGCAACTTTACGTGGAAACCTCCTTGATCAAAGGAGTAAAACCACGACCTGTTTCAACAGGACTTTTCAAACTGCTTCAACTAATCTTCTCAAGCAAAAGTAAAAGTCAATCTACAAAAAGAGATTAACATGCTAATCTCCACACTAAGCAATACCTCCTATCACTTAGTTGAGCCAGAGCATATACCATATTTCCCACTATACTAATCCTAACCAATTAATATAGACTTTAGAGTAAGATACTAAGTTACCCGTAACCTAGTTCTTACAATGATTCACGCAAGTTTGAAACATTTTCTTCAATATACGCACTATTAAAAGCAACCAAAATTACAATAGAAACAGAAAGCAATAGAAACACTTCTATCAGGTCCCTTGTTGTTTTTGAAGCTTAAAAGTATCTCTCTTTGAATGAATGAATATTTTTGTGTTTGCAAGTTGAATATATTAGACAAGAAGAATTATTGTCCAATGTACAAACAGCCTCGTCGTTTCTGATTGGTGGAGTACGCTATAGTTCCACCAACTTCCTGACGCAGACAGCCTTAACAGTTATCCAGCATATTGACACTATACGAGCATACTCTACAGATGACTAGGTCCCTGCACTTGTGAGGATATCATCAAAACATCTAGGAGAGTTAGCACTTATCATTTCCCCCCTTTTTCATGATGACAAAACAACCTACACAGATCCTCACGTGAGTAAAAAACATCATTCAAATACATAACAAATTCCCCTTTTGTTAGTGCACCAATAACAACCACAGTTCCCCCTTAGTTCAGTGCCCCTAAAAACCATAGTTCCCCCTTAGTTCAATGTCCCTAATAACTACAGTTCCCCCTATTCCACAACCAACTTTACAACAAAACTTCCCCCTTTTGACATCATTGAAAAGGTGAAGCAGTAAACATATTCAAGTTAAATGCAAGACATTAGAGAATCCAGGGCCTCAAGCCATACAGAACATGCGTATGTAAGCAAAAGACTATTAAACCACACATGAATAGGGCAGCAATAAAAATAGCATTATATCACAAGCAGTGACCACTGTAGGCAATCAAAACAATATAAAGCCACAAGAGTGCTAATATAAGTCTGGATAGACACAACAAAAGGGAAACAAGAATCTTTTAGGACGGAGAGGAAGGGGGATTTAAGGTGCGTATTAGCAGTATCATCCTCTCATTCGCACTCTCATGAGACTGATTGAGTTGCTTGTTTAGGGACTTAATTTTCTCACTAAGAGAGGCATTTGACTGTAGCAGCATGGTGTTTTCATCCCTCAATGCTTGGAGCACCTGCTCATGACCCTCATTGGTACCAGGTCCCCTTGAGATAGCCTTCTGTAATTCGAACTTGAGCCTAGTGATCTCAACCTCCTTGTTGCTTTAAATCTTGGTGAGATCAGTCACCTCCCTTTGAAGAGTGGCCTGATGCTACAGAACATCTGCTATCTGAGATATGCCCCTAGCTAATCCATTAATGCACTCACATTCCAATAAAGTAGACATAGTGGACATCTGTTTGGTTGTACCAGGTACCCATTTTCCCAAAGGAACTTCAAAATGATTAAACACAAGATTTAGCAGATACCCATATAGAATGACATGTTTAAACTCTTTCCAAAATCATGACCCTGTGTATGTGTTCCAGCATGATGGCGGGGAGATTGATTTCATCAAGTTCATCAAGTTTCTCCATGAGAAAGAGATCGGCAGCAGATGTCACTGTTCTCTTTTCATATCTGGGTACCAACATCTTATTGATGAATTCAAACAACAACTGATATGACCCTTTGAGAAATTTCTTAGGCAGCCCAACCGTCTTGACGTCTCCACATTTAGTGGCATTTTTAGTGAACCTGTTGGACAGCTTACACCTTCTATCATCCTTATTCCTTTCGTGGGCACCCCTAAAATGATTCCTAAGTTTTCTTCATCCAACCTAATCTCTACATCCTTTACAGTGCTCATGATTCCACCTCCTTCCAAAAGTTCCATTTTGTAGAAAAACTCACGTACTTCTGGCTCGTGTAAGTACCGAGCTGGGGGCTCAAAAAGATGGTTCCAACCTTAGGTAGAGACGACATCAAAAAGGTTTGCCATGCCAGGCTTGGTTAAAATGTCAGCGTAAAAAATTCTTCCATTCAAAACCTTGTAGGGCTCCATTTTCTCTATCTGCTCCACCCTCATCATCTCCTTTTCTTCACTCAGTTTTTGAACCCTGGGACCATGTCCCTTTACGGGTTTAGGTTTTGCAGCAGCCTATTTTCTAACTTTTTCCCTTTTTACAGGGGATTTCTGTTGGGGAATGAGAGAACATGAAGTTTCTAGTTTTGATGATTGGCAAAGAGTTGTAGTTTTGATGACTGACAAAGAATCTTGATGTGTGACAAATCATTATTTATCATCTTCAAAAAGGGGGGAAATATAGGTAAATAGGAGATCATATAAAGTAGTTTTGATGATTGATAAAGTGAACATGGTTTACTAATTGTTGTTTTATGTGTACTCTATAAGGTGAACCAGGTTTTCAGACATGACAGCAGACGACTTATACAATTATGAGAGATTGTAGCAAAGAAGAAAAAGTGAAGAAATAAAGAAGGAAAAGAAGAAAACAAATATGGAAAGAAATAAAGAAGGAAAGAAATAAAGAAGTAGCAATTCAAGTCAATTAAGGAAAGAAATAAAGAAGTAACAATTCAAGTCAAATAAGGAAAGAAGTAAATACAGAAAAGTTCAAGAAGGAAAAGGATTTGTAATTCCTTTCCTTGTAGAAGTTGATGAAGGAAAATCAAACTCTATAAAAGGTTTAAGACATTGAAGGAAAAAAGTCGTCTTTGCATAAACACAAATTGAGAGAATTTTCCAGCAAAGCCAAAACGATAACTATTGCATATTCACGAAATTTATCATCTTGAGAGCAATAGTAATTGGAGAAATATCGCAGGGCTTCATCACAGAAACACAAGGACCAGGTTTATGAGTTCTATTCCACTCTGAACTATTGAATGTTGAAGTCTAATCAATTAAAGGCTAGGGTTATTAGTCTTTGTTGATTTTTTTTTAGGTTTATTATTGAGTTGTAATAATTCCTAGATTGTGTAACAAGAAGTGAGTTTGACTTCTTGAGGAGTAGAGTCTTGAGAGAATTGTAACAAGTGGGTTTGACTTCTTGGAGAGTAGAGTCTTGAGAGAATTGTAACAAGAAGTGGGTTTGACTTCTTAAGGGTAGAGTTAAGAGAAAGTTGTGACAGAATTGTAACAAAAAGCAAGTTTGACTTCTTGGAGAGTTGAGTGTGCGATTATAGTTAATTATTGGAGAGTTAAAGGTACTATAGTTAGTTCCTTTTGAGTTGTAATCCTTAAAAGGACATGAATCTTGAAGTGAATAAGATTGTGGTGTGGTTTTTACCTTCCTTGAGGTAGGAAAGTTTCCACGATAAAATCTATGTTTTATTGTGCTGCGACAAAAGTACAAGAACATGGTTCTTGTATAGGGGTAAGGTTTCTACAATTGGTAACAGAGTAGGTCTTTTCAATAATAGACTCACATCTTGAAAAGAATCAATGGTTGCACCACCTAAACCACAAGAATGAGCTTCTCAAACTCGACCACTGATGAGTCTACATATTAGACTCATTTAGGGCTTTATTTTAATGGAAATTGTTTCCTCAAATACTTATTTTATCTCCATATCTTATGAAAACATTTAAGTTTCAGGTATTTGAAGTTTGAAGGAATGCATGAACACTACTTCTCAAAAAGGAATGAGAAGGCTGAAAAGAACAAGAAAATAAAGGCCTGAGGATCATCGAGTTCACTTGGAGAATCGCCGAAAGGTCTCACTTCGCCTTTTATTCCAGTGTGCTGAGCTTTGAAGGAAATGATCAAGTCAGCGGAAAAAGAGAGCAGTCGGAGCATCGCCGAGAAGTTTCGCGATGCAGTACTATGTCGCCCAATGACCCAGAGCACGATGATACCAAAGGATGGTGCAAGACGGCGATGAACTACACCAAAGGGCGAATCACAGAGTTGATCGGCGATTCTGACTAATGTCACTGAGTGATCCGCCACAACACAGATTTTTGAAAACTATAAATACTCGTTGAGAGTTATAGCTTAGTATTAGATTTTTAGAATGAGACTTTAGTATCAATTTTAGACAATATAATTTTTGTACTTTTTTACTCTCAAGTTTGGAGAGGGTTTTTTGGAAGACTTGAAGAAAGGAGTTCATCTTCCCCAAGTTGGAAGTGGGTCTTCTCCATTCTTCTTCCTTTGCTTAAATTAAGGTTTAATTTCTTATATCCATTTGATTTCACTATCATATTAGGTATATTTTGTTATTCCTAGATGTGTGGCTAAAAATCCTCATTCTTGGGGTGTGATTTAGCAAATATGTGTTGATATTATTATTGGGTCTTGCTTGTTGATAGGTTAGATGTATTTTAATGGTGATTTTACCTAGTGTTTGTGGTTAATTTAATGGGTTTATAGTTGCAAATACAAAGCCACCCATGTGTTTTCGGCTTGCACGAGAGAGGGGCGCGAAACCAAGACTACTAGACTGATAGCCTAAGGAGTGGATCGACATAAGGTTCAGCCCGATAGGGTAAACCCTAGTCCCATATCCTAACACTCAGCTCGAGAGAGTGAGTTAGGTAAGGCGTAGCCTGGTCTTCATGCGGCAAATGGGTGTCTGAGAGGAACGCATTTGAAACGGGTTAAGTTGCCCGAGAGGGAACTTATTTTCATCTAAAGCTTAGCCTAGTCACTATTATGTTGCAAATTTCCTATCGAAAGCATGTACCCAACTATTTATTTGAACTTATATTCCGGTCACACCCCAACAACTCTTCCCCATACTTGATTTTTTTGTTATTTTTGTTGTTTTTACTTACTAGTGACAAAACCCCCATTGATATTTGACACTTTTGTGTCCCTCATTTGATTTATAATATTTTTAATCGTTAATGTCTTTAGCTACGACTAGTTAGAACTTAATTTTATTTTTCTATAAATTCTCTAAATCGCTCCCTTGGGACACTACCCCAACCCTTGGTTGGGTTACTATATTATCGACGATCGTAGACATTCGAACCATAGTTAGTGTCGTTGGTCACGATAAGCATCAAAATGGCGCCTCTGCCGGGGAGTGGTGTTACTTGAGAATTTTTAGATTAGTAGAATTTTTGTTCTTCTTAGTTGTAGTTTACTTACCTAATTTTCAGTTTTGTTTTGAGCATTGTGTGTTTCAACAGCCATATGAGTGTGAACGGCGAATATAGTTGCCAAATAGGTAACCCAACGGGTTATGCTTTTCATCAAAATGATATTTGTGATATTAATAGTGTGTACAATCCTGCCCAAGTGGGTGAGATGAATGCAATTCACATGCCACAAGCAAACGGAAATGCAACATTTAAAGTTACTAGCACAACACTCTATCTCATATATTCAAGAGGTGTATATAGAGGGTTAGAGCATGAAGACTCGAATGAACATATACAAAGCTTCATAGAAGTGTGCACACCTCTGTCATTCAAGAATCTATCACAAGAATGCATACGGTTGTGCTTATTTCCATTATCATTAACCGGGGAAGTCAGTAGTGGTTGATCGACCTTCCAAAGACCTCCATCAAGTCATGGGAGGGGCAGGTAACAGTTTTTCATGAAAGATTCTTCCCTCCATAAAAAATGATGAAACTAAGAGACGACATTCAAAGTTTTAAACATAAGGATGGCGAACCAATTCACGAATCCTGGACATGATTTAAGAGAATTTTGTGAAAATGCCCAATTCATGGATTGTCGAGTGAGTTACTGCTCCAATATTTTTACCGCAGTCTGGATTCAGTTAATAAAGGGATAGCTGATCAACTGGTGCAGGGAGGAATAATGTTACAATCATTTGAAGTAGCGTCATTTCTCCTAGATGTCATGACTAGAGTAAATCAAGCACGGTACACAAAAGATGACCAAGTTTCCCCACTGTGTTTCAAATTAACGCAAGAACAACTCAAAAAAGAAAGGGAAAGGGACAAAAACATCAAAAAGATGTTGTCTCAAATGGAAGTGATACACGAGCACATGAAGGAGACGTATCGAGTATTTCAAGTTGAGGAGGGTTCTCCTTCTGGTTATTTGAGACCGGGGGAGTATCAAGGTTGAAACTCCAAAAGAATTGAGGGGGGTTCTTCATCTGGTTACTTAATACCGAGGGAGAATCAAGGTTGGAACTCCACAAGATATGAGGAGGGTTTCCACCCACGCTATCAACAGCGGGGCGAAAATCAAGGTTGGAACCATTATAAGGATGAAGAATCAAGGAGATATTGCCACGGTTGGGCTGAACAAGATGATCATGAGGAAGACCGTACTCACTTGAGTGAAATCCCGAAATCAAAAGGGAGCGCAAGTAGTCCTTGGATAAATGATCTATTGTCACGCATACTTGATAAAGTTAAGGACTCTGATGATTTACTAAAAGGAATAAGAGATGACTTTTCATCACTAAACAGTAAAATGAATTCTCATGCTAATGACATCAAAACACTAGAAGGTCAATTGAGTCTATTATCAGCTAAATTATCCTCCAGAACACTAATAGAAGATAATGAAAGAAGGTTGGCTGGTAACCCACAGTGGAAAGATGGAAAAAGGGAATGTGATGGCAGATGAGGACCCTCGAATGTAGGAAGAGAACCAAGGTATAGAGGAACATGAATCACCTATTCCATAAAACTTTGCCAAAGAACCACAAGATGATGCAGAGCAACATATACAAGCTCCGAAAATCATGCACCCTTTACCCAAAATACCTTCACCATTTCCTCAACATTTGAAAAAGAAGAATAAAGATAAGAAGTTCAAAAAAAAATTGTCAGTATTTAAGAACTTATCAATTAACCTCCATCTAGTAGAAGCATTGTTGGAAATGTCAGGGTAAGCCAAATTCATGAAGGAGCTGGTTACAAAGAAAAGGATCTTGGAGTATGAAACGATTGAGGTGCCCCATAGTTGCAGCGCAATTATGAAAAATAAGTCAATCACTAAGAGAGAAGATCCTGGGGCATTCACAATTCTATGCACAATTGGCATGCTCTAATTCGCTAAAGCTTTGTGCGACTTGGGAGCAAGCATTAACTTGATGCCCTATGAAATATACAAACTGTAACGACCCGACAGCACCCCCTAGTCGTTACCGGCATATTCGACCTCGAAGAGGTCTTATACAAGCCCTTAGCATTCATCATAGCATGTATCATAGAATAAAAACACAGAAAATTTAAAACTTTTACTTTGGAAGTTCAACTTCACTTCATTTATGAAAAAAAGAATCTAACTTCGTCACCAAGTACCATCTAGACATTGAAGTATCAAAAATGGGACTTAGCCCTTACATCAATAAGAAGTCTAGAAATAGGAAAGTACAACAATGTATTTCAACATAAGCAAAGAACTAAACATAGAAGCTAGAGCATAGGGTCTTGTCCTCGGACTTGAGGACTCACCAACTTGAGGAAGCAACTCCAAGTGTCTTGAGAAGTAACCTTGAATCCTCAACGGCTCGAACCTAAATGTTGGGGAAAAAGGAGACAATATGGATTAGTACAACACACGTACTAAGTATGGCTACTATGCATAAAAACCATTGAAACATGCATAAAAGGTCATTTTTAGTCGAAACATGCTTTTTACCAAGTAAATCCAATATGCACACAAAGTAAGCATCATAGTACAAACTAACATAATATCATCCCAACACGTAGACAAACCAAGTAATACTAGTGCAATGCAAGGAGTAGAATCCCATAACCCTATTCAAAGCCAAATATCACATTAAGCAACCTACTCCATGCATACATACATAAGATCATACTTCATCATAACTTACCATATTCATAATGATCATACATAACATAGCTTCAACATACATAAGTCATAATCAGCATAATCATAAGAGAACACTACTACAACCATTTCTTAGGATCCCACAAGTGCAATGTGCAAGAGAAGTCTCATACCCTCCCTTACAGAATGTAGAAACCCTTAAGAAAGCCCTAGTAAGTTCACACCTTCCATACCTTCATTTAGTTTTACATTAGGGAGATATTTCCATAACTGACATAGACCATGAGAGCTACATGGAATTTGGTATTCGACTCCCACACCAAAAAGAGAGGGTTAACACTTGCCTAAGGTGTAACCATTCGTACATAGCCATCTAGGTGGATCCACTAAGCTAAAGTCCTATGTGGGCACATAGTTAAGGGTCAAGGAGATTGCTCCTAGAAATCCTAACTTACTAAATGTGGGGGATTTCCATCTCATGAGACAACACATGCCGTGGGTAATCCGGACTTGCTAAATGTGAGGAAAACCCATGTGGGGAGCCAAACTTACTAAACGTGAGACCTCCATTTCATTTACATGCCCTTTTGGTGCTAAGCATCTAATTCCCTTTTGTAATCATCTTTAGTCATCACATAAATTCACATTAACCTTTACTAGACTCTTATGTAAACATCTTACCATAATAGCTCATATGTGTTCATAAGTGAGTAACAATCCTTTCACTTTAGAAACACTTAGTAAGTGAGTAACCCTTTCACTTTACATTCCACTATAATCATGAAAACTACCTTTCAATCATATAGCAATCATACCATAACATACACACATATTTCATAGCTAATTCAAGTGTAGAGGGTTAAGGATGAGGAAACTAGGTCATCAACACCACAATAACACATTAGGTATAGCATCATTACAATCTAAGTAACTCACATTTCATACTTGAGTTCAAAGAAGAACCAACTTTTATACCTTCTTGCCCTTCATAGGACATTCATACTTCAATCACCAATCATTTCATAACCAATACATAATACAAGGTAATTCATGAAGTAATACATAATCAACATCAATATAAGCAATTGACATATTCCCTTCATAGCCTTCAAGGCTTCATTCAAAGACTCAACCCTAATTTCATAGAAATTATACATAACCTAGGGTAAAATCATCATACAAACATGAAGTACATAATATCACATTCGATTCATAGCCTTCACTCAATATCCAACATAAACTAGGGTTCGAATTAGGAAAAGAAGGAGAAACATGGGTCTCATGGGGAATTCTTCAAGAAGCCACAAATACAACATAAATTCATTCATAATTGTTCATATAACATCAATCCAATTCAGTTTATAACATCAATTTCACTTTAGAAAGAAGACCCACATTTTTTGATTGAAAACCTAGAAATTGGAGATTTTGAAATTCATCTTGAAGGGACCTCTTGGGGAAATGAGTCCCAAGAGTGATAAGCAACCATACCTTAGTTGATTCCTTGAGAATTAATGGAGAAACTCCAAGCAATTTGGGAAAGAACCTTGAAACCCTAGCTTCAATGTATTCTTCTTCTTCTAAGGTTTTTAGAGAGAGAGTTTAGAGAGAAGTGGGAGAGTTTTAATTTCTATTGGTTGTTGTGTATAATGACCAAAAAGTTTGAATTGTGACTTAAAATCCAATATATAATTAACCTCTAAAAATACCCAAAACACCCCTACTTAAATAGGACTTAAAAGGAAAGTCCCAAAACGCCTCATTTAAATGGTCCCAGTCAGGGACCACGATCAACATTCACGGACCATGAAAGTGCACCACAGGCCGTGGTACTGTCCGTGGTGTTGGAGGTAGTGGCTCCCCTTTCGTGCACAATCTAACACTTGGCCAAGGCAAGACCACGGAGCCTCCCACGATCTGTGGTCATGACCACGGTCCATGGTGATGGTCTTGGTCATGACTTGGCCTTGTGGAGGCAAGGCCTTCAAGCCTTGGTGCCAAGTAATGTTCACGAGCCACCCCTCTCCCTCATCAAGTGCACTACGGCCCATAGTGGTGTCTGTGGTGCCTTGGGTAGTAGCTACCCTAACAACCCCCAACTCCCTAAAAGCTAAGAGAAATCCACGCCCACTGATATACCGTGAGTTTACGGTATTTCTAATATATTTAACTTACAAGTTGTGTGTGTCTAGGGCCTTATCGTATTGGTTTTTCTGTGTTTTATTATGTTTTCGCAAGAAAGATGTTCAGGCGTAGAAGTATTGAGACAACTGATCAAATTGCAGAAAAAGAGCATTCACGGAGCTGATCTACGGACCGTAGGTCCATTGACGGTCCGTAGGTGACGATCGTATATCAGCAGCCAAGGGACGAATGACAAATCAGGGAAATCTGACCAAGTGTGGAACCACGGTGTCAATTGACGGTCCGTAGATAGGTCTACGGATCGTACTGTCAAATCGTAGAAAGAGACTGCGAGGGTTCCAGTACCTGATTTTTAAAGATTCTAAGTATGGAGCTACGAAGGGGATTGACGGACCATAGATCAATCTACGGACCGTACTGTCAGTCCGGCGTTTGCTTCAGAGAAGCTGAGTTTTGGGAGCTAAAATATTTTCTAAGTCCTGGCTTACGGAAGGGACGTACGGACCGTAGATCCATCGACGTCCGTAAGTCAGTCTCGTGGATTGAAGACGCGTACCTGAACAGACTTTCCTTAAATTGTTTTCTTTTTAAAGTAGGATTTGTTTTTCTATAAATAGGACATGTAAACCTCATTTTTAGGGGTTAGACAATTATTATTCTAGTTTTACTTTTGACTTTGGAGATTGAATTACACTTTTTGCAATTATTAATTTTACAAGTTTGTTTTGAAAATTTTTGGATTTGCAACTCAAGTTGAATTACTGGGTTTATTATTCTCTTTACGTAAGTTCATGATTTTTTTATCTAAAATTATGAATTGTGTTCTTGCTAATATGAGTAACTAAATCCACAACTAGGGTTGTGGGAACCATGAGCGATTAACAAAATATGAATAGTAAATAAGCAATTCGTGAATAGTGTTTTGCATGTATTGATAATTCTTTCGTTTAGAAGTATTTTTAACGGTGGCCAACGTTAGAACTTGCCTTGTTGCTACTTGCCGGATCAAGGAGGTAATCAACAAGAAAAGAATTATCAGCATAGATTTAGTGTGATACTATCTAATAGACTAGTGTCGATTGGTGCGAAGTAATAACTAAGCCAAACATCGATTATGATGTCTAATATGAGGTAAAGGTAAGGGTTAGTAAAGTATACACATGTAGCCGGATCAAGGTGCGGGGTGAAATTCTCTAGATGCCGGATCAAGGATTTAGAGATACCTAACTTATTACTTTGCATGTAATACACTAGGAAGGGATTGCTGTGGGGAAATTTTGGCTTTTAGATTTATTTTAACTACATTATTGAACGTTAGTCAAATATTTCCGTATTTTACTTTTTCTTTTTGTTTTTGTCTCTCTCAGGTTCTACCTCTAGTGTATGCCAAGTACACGGAGTCAGGGTGAACCACTTACTCCTTACGATCCAGAGCTAAGCCGCACTTTACGAAGAATGAATAATCCAAGAGGTCAAATTAATCCTATCGGAGGAAATCTGGATGATGCAGAGGAATTACAACAGCAGAGGGTAGTAGGTGGTGACAACCAGGCTCCAGCCGAAAATCGATTGGGAGATCCACTGAGGGCGCAAGATCCACTAGGCCCACGACAATATGACAACTATCGGGGTGACTTGAACATAGAAAACTCTGATGGACCCATTGTCCTACCTCCTTTACCTCCAGGGCACACATTTGTGGTGACTAGCAATTTGATGCAGATGCTTACAGCAAGGGGCTTATTCTCAGGATTGCCATCGGAGGACCCACATGCTCACCTAGCCAAGCTAAGAGTAGTGTGCAAGAGTTGTGTGGGGAGACCAGACCTAGATATGGACGTTATTGGTTTATGAGTGTTTTCTCTGTCACTCACAGGTGACGCTGCAGTATGGTTCATCGAGCTTCCTTATAACTCAATATTTACATGGGACCAATTGGCGGAGGTTTTCAAAGCAAAGTACTAACCAGTGTCTAAGAAGCTCAATCACAAAGATAGGGTCAACAATTTTGTAGCATTACCTGGAGAATCTGTGAGCAGTTCTTGGGACAGATTCACTGCATTCATAAGAAGTGTCCCAAATCACCGTATTGATGATGAGTCGCTGAAGGAGTACTTCTATCGAGGACAGGATGATAACAATAAAGCAGTCCTTGACACTATTGTTGGGGGTTCATATGGTGATTGTACATATGCACAGATTTCTAAAAAATTGGAGAGGATCTCTCGCAACAATAAAGCATGGAGCACTAGAAGAGCAGATACTGGGAGAAACACATTTGTCGTTCATAATGCAACTGTCAACTCTGCAGATGATATTCGTAAGGAGATGGCTCAGATGAGGACGAGTTGGGGTTGGTACTGAAGCATGTGAGCGGAGGAGAAGAAAAGGTAAATGTTGTGAATTACTTGACAAGAACTCCACCACCAGTTGAGGAGTGTTACTATGAAGAGGACACTTATGCGGTGAATGATCAGACGGGGGGTTTTCGACCAAATGCCCAAGGATCCAACATGGAAAATTGGCGCCAAGGTCAAGGAAACCAAGGTCGGAACTATGGAAATTACAACCGAGAGGGTCATTATGTTCGGGATAGGAACTTCAATCGCGACAACAACTATAACAGGAACAGTTATGGCAACAGAAACGATAGGGTTGGACCCTATGTTCCCCCTCAAAATCGGGAATCTAGTGCTAGGGAAGCTGGAGGTAATTTGGCGCGGATTGAAGATATGATGCAGAAGATGATGAGAAGGTTTGATGCAAGCGATGAGAATGTGAAGGAGATGAGAAATGACTTATCGGCATTGGTCAAAAGGTTGATGCCCATGCAAAGTGTCAATAAAGCATCCGGGAGCAGCAGATGACTCAGTTGTCTACTATAATGAACCCACGTCAACCTGGCACTCTTCCTAGCAACACCATCCAGAATCCCAAGAATGATGGTCATTGTATGGCAATTACTACTCGAGGAGGTAAGCAAACCATAGATCTACCTATGCCGTCTGTAATGGATACTGAAATCAGAAAAGCAGATGATGCGGTGAAAGTTAGAGAGGAGTCTGAGACTGCGACAGAACAAGAAGTTGAGATACCTCAGAAAGTGGTCCCCATACCTAGACCACCACCACCTTTCCCCCAGAGGTTAGTAAAGAAGACTGAAGATGGAAAATATCGCAGATTTATCACTATGTTGAAGCAGCTCTCTATCAATGTTCCTTTGATAGAAGCATTGGAGCAAATGCCTGGGTATGCCAAGTTTATGAAAGATCTGGTGACAAAGAAAAGGTCCGTGAGTTTTGAAGATGATGATAGATTGCAGCATTGTAGTGCTATTGCTACAAGATCTCTGGTGCAGAAGAAGGAAGACCCTGGTGCTTTCACGATCCCTTGTACTATAGGGTTGCTACACTTTGCTAAGGCATTGTGTGATCTTGGTGCTAGCATCAACCTCATGCCTTTGTCTGTTTACAAGAAGTTGCGTCTGGGGGACCCAAAGCCCACTGCAATGAGGTTACTAATGGCTGATCGGACTGTGAAGAGGCCCATAGGTGTGCTCCATGATGTGCTCGTGAAAGTGGAGTCCTTCATCTTTCCGGCGGATTTTGTGATTCTTGACTGTGAGGTTGATTTTGAGGTCCCCATCATCCTTGGGAGACCATTTCTTGCTACAGGGCGTGCGTTGGTTGATATGGAAAAGGGCCAGATGAAGTTCAGATTGAACAATGAAGAAGCGACTTTCAACATCTGTAGGTCCATGAAGCAGAATGGGGAGCTCCAAACAGTATCTGCCATCACCTACAGAGTGGAGAGTGGGTCAGAAGTACAGATTGAAGAGCGACTAGGTGTCGAGGCACTTGCAACGGTTATGATTAATTTCGATCGTGACGGTATTGAAGAATATAATGAGTTGGTGGCTGCACTTGATAAGCATGAATACCGGTCCAAACCAAAGAAGTATGAGCTAGACATGAAGAATCGCGAGTCCCCACCCACAAGACCATCTATTGAGGAGGCACCAAAATTGAAGCTTAAGGCTCTACCACCGCACTTGAGGTATGTATATTTAGGTAAAGAGAATACTTTGCCGGTCATCATTGCAGCAGATTTGAACTCAAGGCAAGAAGAGTGTTTGGTGACTGTGTTAAAGAGGTTCAAGCGAGCTATTGGGTGGACTATTGCAGATATTATTGGGATTCCCCCTGGTATTTGCTCTCATAAAATCCAACTCATGCCAGAGCATAAGCCCAGTATTGAGCACCAAAGAAGATTAAATCCACCTATGCAAGAGGTAGTTAAAAAGGAGATCATAAAGTGGCTTGATGCAAGAGTCATCTATCCCATTGCAGATAGTAGTTGGGTATGCCCTGTGCAGTGTGTGCCCAAGAAGGGAGGTATGACTGTTGTTCCAAATGAAAAGAATAAGCTTGTTCCAATGAGGCCCGTTACTAGATGGAGAGTTTGCATGGATTATCGGAAGTTGAATGCATGGACTGAAAAAAATCACTTTCCCATGCCATTCATGGACCAGATGTTAGATAGACTTGCAGGAAAGGGTTGATATTGTTTTCTTGATGGGTATTCTGGCTACAATCAAATTTCTATAGCTCTAGAAGACCAAGAGAAGACCACTTTCACTTGTCCATATGGGACTTTTGCTTTCAAACGGATGCCTTTTGGGTTGTGCAATGCACCAGCAACCTTCCAGCGGTGTATGATGTCGATATTTTCAGACATGGTTGAGGATGCTATTGAAGTGTTCATGGATGATTTTTCAGTTGTCGGTGATTCCTTTGATCATTGTCTAGATAATCTGGCCAAGGTGCTTAAAAGATGTGAAGACTGTAACTTGGTGCTGAATTGGGAGAAGTGCCATTTCATGGTGAAAGAAGGTATAGTGTTGGGTCATCGCATTTCTGAGAAAGTTATTGAGGTTGATAGAGCTAAAGTTGAGGTAATAGAAAAGCTTCCACCACCTATCTCTGTAAAAGGTGTTAGAAGTTTTCTTGGGCATGCAGGTTTTTATAGAAGATTCATCAAAGACTTCTCCAAAATTGCACATCCATTATGCAAATTTCTTGAGAAAGAGTGTAAGTTCTATTTTGATGATGACTGTCTTAGAGCATTTGAAGAGTTAAAGAAAAAGTTGGTTACAGCACTAATCATTATTTCACCAGATTGGGGACAACCGTTCGAGGTAATGTGTGATGCAAGTGGACTGGCGCTTGGTGTAGTATTGGGTCAAAGGCGAGAGAAGATTCTTCACCCTATTTACTATGCCAGTAAAGCTCTAAATATGGCTCAAAAGAACTATACTGTGACTGAACAAGAGCTTCTTGCAGTGGTTTTTGCATTTGAGAAATTTCGATCATACTTGCTTGGTACTAAGGTCATAGTGCATACTGACCATTCTGCATTGCGGTATTTGATGGCAAAAAAGGATGCAAAACCGAGATTGATTAGATGGGTATTACTGCTACAAGAGTTTGATTTTGTAGTAAAAGACAGAAAGGGGACCGAAAATCAAGTCGCCGACCACTTGTCGAGATTAGAGGAAGAGGCTATGCTAAAGCTTGGAGATAGGGCTGAAATCAATGATGCTTTTCCAGATGAAAAGGTATTGGCTACTTCTCATGATTTGATTCCTTGGTTCGTCGACTTTGCTAATTATTTGGCAAGTGACATTTTGCCCCCCGATTTGTCTTTTCACCAAAGAAGAAAATTTATGCATGATGTGAAGAGATTCTTTTGGGATGAACCTTACTTATATCGTAGTTGTGCTGATGGGATTATTCGTCGATATGTGCCTGAGGTTGAGATGTTGAGTGTACTTGAAGCATGTCATTCATCACCTGTTGGTGGGCATCATAGTGGTATTCGGACTGCACACAAGATTTTGCAATGTGGGTACTATTGGCCCACCATTCACCAAGATGCTCATGACTTCGCCAAATCTTGTGATCGTTGCCAAAGAGAAAGAGGGATTTCAAAGAGGCAAGAGCTCCTAATGAATCCTATATTGGTGATAGAGTTGTTTGATGTATGGGGCATTGATTTTATGGGCTCATTTGTGAGTTCTTATGGGATGAAGTATATTCTTGTTGCGGTTGATTATGTATCGAAATGGGTAGAAGCAGTTGCACTCTCCAACAATGAAGGTAAAAGTGTCACCGCATTCTTGAAAAAGAATATTTTCTCCAGATTTGGTACACCGAGGGCCATAATTAGCGATAGAGGTTCTCATTCTGTAATAGGTTCTTCAAGGCACTATTTGAGAAATATGGTGTCCGTCACAATGTAGCCACTCCTTACCATCCACAGACTAGTGGTCAAGTTGAAGTATCCAACAGAGAGATCAAACAGATATTGGCAAAGACCGTGAATGCTAATAGAACGGATTGGTCAAGGAAGCTTGACGATGCTCTATGGGCATATTGCACTGCATACAAGACCCCATAGGTATGTCTCCTTACCAACTTGTATATGGGAAGTCTTGTCATCTACCAGTAGAGCTAGAGCATAAGGCTATGTGGGCAATGAAGAAGTTAAATTTGGACTGGAGCGCCGCATCTAACCAAAGAATGAATGACTTAAATATGCTCGATGAGTTTCGCCTACAAGCTTATGAAAGTTCAGCCTTGTACAAAGAAAAGATGAAGAGGTATCATGACCAAAGAATTGAAAAGCGAGAATTTGTGATTGGTGATCTTGTACTGTTATTCAACTCTAGGCTGTGCTTATTTCCAGGCAAACTCAAGTCTAAGTGGACTGGGCCATTTTTGCTCACAAAAGTGCTCTCGCATGGAGCGGTTGAGCTGGAGAAAAAGGATGGAATAAGGTTCATGGTAAATGGGCAAAGGATTAAGATCTATCTGGGAAATGCTGAAACTGTGCAAGAAGTGATTGAGGCCAACAATCTTGATGAAGTCTGAGTAATCAAGACACCCGCGTCCTGCTGCGACGTTAAATCAAGCGCTGCTTGGGAGGCAACCCAAGATGTACAATCTAGCCAATGATAGGGTTAAATTTTCTAATTAGTAGTGTATTGTGCTCTGTTTACTTGCATTTCTGTATTAATTTAGTTCTTAGTGTTGGCTAGAATTAGTATAGGGTCCGTGTCTAAAAAGTGTCAAGAAAATGTACAAAAAGAATAGCTCAATGGTTGCTACATGTGCAGGTACACCACCGGATGAATCTGCGCAGAAATTGTTACAGTGCGAGGTCTACGGATCCCATCGACGGTCCATCGATTGATCCACGGACCGTCAATGGTGTCCGTAGATCCAAGGTAAGTCCCTAAAATTTTCCAACTGTAGAAGTGATCTACGGTCCTCATCTATGGACCGTAGATCGACTCACGGACCATAGACGGGGTCTCGTGAGTCCAAACCCTAGGACTATCTGACCCGACCCGGACCGTCTATTTAAATAACCCCTTATTTAAAACTCATTCCCATTCCCTCCATTTACCCCATAACCATTTCCCCCACCCTTTTCAACTCCCTAATTCACTCCACAACCACCATACATCACACTCCCTTCCTTATATTACCACACTCCCTTCAATTTAGTTTACTCCCCATCCCATATTTCACACTTTACGGTCCAGTGTTGGGTTGATAGCGCTAGAGGTGTTTCAATTATCGTGCTAAGATGTGTCATCACACAATCCCCCACTCCTCGTTGCTTGCAAGGTAATGAACTTGACCCTCACTTTGAATTTTGATTCATAGCATGAATATAGTAAGTCGGGAATTGGGTCTTAACCTAGGGTTATTGTTTGATGTAATTACATGATTAATTTACAAGTTACAATACCCTTGGAATGATAGATAGTGATTGTGTAGTTTGATTGTATGCGATTGTAAGCCTTTATGTAAGTTTTGACTTAGGGTTCCAGAATTTATCTAAATTATGTGTTAAAATAACCAATCGGACTCGTAAGAATGAAGAACTAGCATAATTGAGTGTTGAAATGCATGATGAGGCTTGTTAATGTTGAAATTTAGGACCTTGTATGCCTAATTAGCAAGATATGGTAAAATCTGGGCACAAATGGCATCCACGATACCCCATCTACGGACCATAGATCCATCCACGGACCGTAGATGAGGTTCGTCATTGGATGCATACACAAAAAAAAAATAGCCAAGTGTAAAACCACAGAAGTGGACTACGGTCCGTAGATTGATCTACGGACTGTTCTGCACATCCGTGGTTTCCATCTGCAACCTATATTTCTGGTCCCCTGATCCACGGCAGAGTTCCACGGACCGTAGATCAGTCTACGGACCGTAGGTACCCTCCGTGGATAACCAATGTGGCCTGTTTCTGCAATTTTTTCTTGACTTTGTTATTGTTTGTTTATTGTTTTACTTTTTCGTAGTATCGTTTTGGTTAGTTTTGGACACTAAAATCGTTCCCGCAAGTACAATGGCACCCAAGAAGATGGTCACCTACTCAAAAAGGGGCAAGTCCAAATCTATTGCCCCTAGTTTCCGGTTGATTGATGAGGACATAGACACCGACACTGATCCAGCGTACGTGCCTCTCAACACTAGGACTTCTCGCACCAGAGGCATACCCCGAAAGGTGATTCCCGACATAGTCACTGTCTCCCAATCTGATGAGGAGCATACACTGATCGGGTCACCAACTGGGGCTGCTTCCAGTTCAGCGGAGTCTGCATCAGGATCGGGACCAGACCATGCTTCAGGCTCCCAGTCAGCCCCTTCTTCACGATCTGAGTCTGCCCAGGCTACAGGGTCCCATGCTAAATCTTCCACCAGTTCGGGAGTCAAGGATCAAGCAGCCTCATCTGATGAGGCCACTAGTTCGGAGCCCATACCCGTACCACCAAATGATGCTCCCACTCCTGTAGCCGGCGAACCAAATAGGTGGTGCGTCGAGGGCCAATGGCAAATTTACCGGGATGCCAAGATGGTAAATGACAAACAAAAAATGGCCCGACTGATCACAGAAGAGCGGAGAGTTCTCACGGGGAGCTTGCACACGGTTCCAGACACTCACCGGTTGTTCAACCTTCACAACTGTGACTAAATGGCTCGAGAACCAGGGACGTACAGTGAGGAGATGGTGCGGGAGTTCTATTCTTCCTATGCAGCCACTCTCCAAGGCTCCATTTCTAAAAGGTCAAAGCCCTTAGCTCAAGACCCGCTGACTTCCACATTGGTCCGAGGGTGCCCGGTAGACATATCCCCTGCCACCATCCGACGGTTTCTCTACGGTCCTACTGCGGGTCACTCTTGGTCCCTCAATACGGTGGAGTTTGACTACAGATGGGACATTGTGCGAGTGGTGCCTTCCGAGGAATTCTGAGCAGCAAGAGGCTGTGATACACTGGTTGGCCAAATACATTGCTACAGATGGCGAGCGTGCAGAATGGGTTGCTGCTCCACGTTTGGGCATCAGGAAGGCGACATTGACTTTTGTGGCCAAGTTCTTCTCGTTACTGGTGCGTAACAGGGTTTCGCCGACTAAAGCTGATAATCAAGTCACGTGGGATAGATCAGTCATGGTAGCAGCATTAGTAGCAGGAGTAGAGATCGACTTTGCCCGTATGCTGCTGGCAGAGATACACGAGAGGGCATTCAGGACCTCCACTACTTACCCCTTTCCATGCCTTATTTTTCAGTTGTGCAGGGACTCTGGAGTGCCGATCTGGCATTGTGACAGGCTAGTCCACCCTACAGGCGCATTGGACATCGGTCTCATTCGAGATGAGGCGAATGTAGCAGCACCTCGCAGAGAGCCTCAGGTTGAGGTACCTCCTTTGGGTACCGACCTTGCAGACACAGTGGGGCAGGCACAGGGCGATGACCTCAGCGTCCCAGACCACACCGACACTATCCCGGGCTCCTCTTCTCAGGCAGCTAGCATGGGCCCTAGTTCATCCCGGTCCACACCGCAGTTGGGCGCTGCTGTTGTTCCCTTGGCCAGAGTTCAGAAGCTAGAGGGTCAGATAGCTACATTGCTACACCACATTCAGCCCTGGATGCAAAAGTCGATCGCTGAGTCCGAGGCTAGCGTGGAGCGCAGAATGAAGGATATGATGGACCGGAAGGTCCAGGCTATCAATAATCGCCTGGATACCTTCGAACTGAGAGTCCTCGAGCACCCAGCCCTGGCCACAGACCTATCTGCTTTGCAGGCCGACATAGCTAGCCTCTGGTCTGACGTTGAGGCCATTCTTGTTGCACCTGCAGTTGAGCCCCAGAGTGCCCCCACTGCACTGGCTGATGATACAGTGCTAGATGCCCTATTCAGTGGGACCGCAGAGGAGGGACTTTCAATTACACAGGCCAAAGGCAAGCGATATCGCTCTCACCGCACTGAGGAGGAGAAAGCCCTCAAGAGACAGCGCAGGCAGGAGAAGGAGGCTAGGAGGGCGTCAATAGTCGATGAGGAGTTGTGCCAGCAGAGAGAGCGTGAGAGAATAGCAGGGGCGTCGAGCTCTACCCCAGTTGCAGCGGCCCAACCTGTTTCGGGAGGCGCAGAGAGATTGAGAGAGAGCACTACTGAGGGTGCTATGACTGATGATGTGGGCACTACTGAGGGTGCACCCACTGATATTCCAGCGGGTTTCGGGCAACCGGACCCCCCTGCTTGTTGATGATTCGCCGGCGCTTTGCGCCACAGGTTTGCTTTACCCAATCCATTGTCTTTTACTATTTCTATATGCGTTGGGGACAACTGCATCTATTTTTGTTGGGGGTGGGGCAAATGGATTGTGAGTGATAGGGTGAAATCTGAATAACCCAACTCATGAATCCTCCTTTAGGGTTTTCTTGCCTGTGTTCGTTTTCCCCAAAGGACTATTTAATTTCTGTTGAACCGGCATGTCTTAGGATTGTATGTGTAGAAGCATAATACAGAATGAAGCATGATGGCTTATAAAAAATGATACCCGTCAAATTTTAGGATGTATGCTAGATGTTGTAGGCTATGATTAGTTGATTGTGCTGATTCTGAGTATGACATAATAAATCAACTTGATGGTATGACTTGAGCCGAAACTTGAACTAAGTAATCTAATAATCTGATAATGAAACGATGTGCCAAGAGTGGGTGAGAATTGTTGTGTTCAAACAGTTTTTGTGCAAAGCTAGAACTTACCCGGTTAGTCCTGCTAAGACAACTCAATCTAGAGGTTAGGAAGTGATCATAGGCCATTGTTCTGAAAAGTCAGCAAATTGCCTAGAAGGATTCACCCAAATGAAATAAATGTTCCCTTTGATCCAGCTTTGAGCCTAAAATAAACCATTTCTTTCTAGAACCCCAAACTCACCTTCCCATAATCTAATACGTTGGCCCTGGTCCCTCCTTGGACATGTGCACTTCGACTTAGGCCAAAAGCTTAAGTTGAGGGTGGCTAATGTAAAAGCAACTTCAAACCTTGGCCCTGACCCGACATCGGGTATTGTGCACCTCAACTAATGAAAAATTGATAAGTTGAGGGTGGCTATGAAAGAAGATACTGAGAGAAAAATGGGTATGAAACGAGTGAGGTGAAGAAGAAAGAAAACGTGTGGAAAGGATGTGATTGGTTGAAAGCTAAAAATATTTATAAAAAAAAAAAAAAAAAAAAAAAAAACAAAGATGAATGTGAGAAATAAAGAGCTACAAATTCTAAAGTCACACTCTTGGTTGAAGAAAAACAAACGAAAGAAGGTAAACTGTAGGATGTCAGAAATAGGGCAGAAAGAGGTTAAAAGCCAAAAGTGTAATGTCAAGGAGGGCAGAAAGTCACTATTCAGTACCCAAATGTACCACACCTAACCCTGAGCCTACGTTACAAGCCAATAAAGTCCTATAGTGATCCTAGAATCTAGTTTGGAGAGTCTAAGCAGTGAAAATAAGGGCAAGCTTATGGTATAAAGCACTAACTGTATTTGAAATTACTTCTGAGCGTGAGTGTTGAATAAATCCTTACACCATAAATAACATTCAATTTTTGTGAAGGGAAGGATTTCGTTTGAAGTAAGGGCACAAGTTACATTATCGAAAAGTTGGTGTTTTGGTAATAGTGATAAGGTGCAGGTTGTGTGTTAGTTGGTCGATCGGTGTCATAGTTTGATCTGCATTAATTAGCTGGTCGAGTCTAAAATAACGAAGTTGCATCTAAAAAGTAAGGGGGGGTAGAGAGCCATGTGATTGCTTGGGTTTGAAATGCTTGCTTCTACACAAGAGTCGTTTAGAGTTGTATTGTGTCGCTTGAGGACAAACAACGAATTTAAGTTGAGGGTGTTGATATACCATGAGTTTACGGTATTTCTAATACATTTAACTTACAAGTTGTGTGTGTCTAGGGGCTTATCGTATTGGTTTTTATGTGTTTTATTATGTTTTCACAGGAAAGATGTTCAGACGTAGAAGTATTGAGACAACTGATCCAATTGCAGAAAAAGAGCATTCATGGAGCCGATCTACGGACCGTAGGTCCATTGACGGTCCGTAGGTGATGATCGTAGATCAGCAGCCAAGGGACGGATGACAAATCAGGGAAATCTGACCAAGTGTGAAACCACGGTGTCAATTGACGGTCCGTAGATAGGTCTACGGACTGTACTGTCAAACCGTAGAAAGAGACTGCGAGGGTTCCAGTACCTGATTTTTAAAGATTCTAAGTATGGAGCTACGGAGGGGATTGACGGACCGTAGATCAATCTACGGATCGTACTGTCAGTCCATCGTTTACTTCAGAGAAGCTGAGTTTTGGGAGCTAAAATATTTTCTAAGTCCTGGCTTACGGAAGGGACTTACGGACCGTAGATCCATCGACGTCCGTAAGTCAGTCTCGTGGATTGAAGACGCGTACCTGAACAGACTTTCCTTAAATTGTTTCCTTTTTAAATTAGGATTTGTTTTTCTATAAATAGGGCATGTAAACCTCGTTTTTGGGGGTTAGACAATTATTATTCTAGTTTTACTTTTGACTTTGGAGATTGAATTACAATTTTTGCAATTATTAATTTTACAAGTTCGTTTTGAAGATTTTTGGATTTGCAACTCAAGTTGAATTACTTCATGATTTCTTTATCTAAAATTATGAATTGTGTTCTTGCTAATATGAGTAACTAAATCCACAACTAGGGTTGTGGGAACCATGAGCGATTAACAAAATATGAATAGTAAATAAGCAATTCGTGAATAGTGTTTTGCATGTATTGATAATTCTTTCGTTTAGAAGTCTTTTTAACGGTGGCCAACGTTAGAACTCGCCTTGTTGCTACTTGCCGGATCAAGGAGGTAATCAACAAGAAAAGAATTATCAACATAGATTTAGTGTGATACTATCTAATAGACTAGTGTCGATTGGTGCGAAGTAATAACTAAGCCAAACATCGATTATGATGTCTAATATGAGGTAAAGGTAAAGGTAAGGGTTAGTAAAGTATACACACATAGCCGGATCAATGTGCGGGGTGAAATTCTCTAGATGCCGGATCAAGGATTTAGAGATACCTAACTTATCACTTTGCATGTAATACACTAGGAAGGGATTGTTGTTACTATGATTATTGTGTTATGAGCTTATGGGGAACACGTATGCCCTAGTTATTTCTCTCATCTTGATAACAACCAAAAATTGAGTTTTGTTTGATTACTGATTTTTACTGAATTCTTATTATTTATTTCATATAAACAAACACCCCCTTTAATTATTTGTTTCTGGAAGATCTTTGACTAATTGAATATAATTGTCGGTTAAAGTAAAGTCTAAACCATTTTTCCTTATGGGATCGACCCCAACCTACAAGTTGGATTCTCTACTTGATAACGATCGCTTATACTTCTGTAGGGAAGTGTAATTTGAGCGTATCACCCACCTTCACGAGCCATGAAGTGGACCACGACTCGTGGTCCCTCTCGTGAAGGGTGAGGCAGTGTCTGGGACACTTGGAGGTACCTCTCCCTTGACCAAGGAAACTCCATGAAGCCTCCCACAATCCGTGGTCATGACCACGAGCTGTGGTGATGGCCATGGAGTTTGAGGCAGTCGCTCCAAATTTGGGGCAGCCTTTGCCTTAGGCCTTGGCTTGCCCCTTTTGTTTGGCACTCCTCCCTTAGGCCTTAACTCATAGACCACCATAGCACACCTAGATGGTCTACTAACTTAGGGAAATTCATTTTATACTTCATTGACACTACGTTTAGGCTCTAGTTCAACCTAGGAAACTTTCGGGGTGATACATAAACAACTTGGTTTGGGTGAACCAAAGGCAACCACAATGAGACTCCTTATGGCTGATCGATCAATCAAGCACCCAGTGGAGATACTCCATGACATATTGGTAAAAGTAGATTGGTTCATCTTTTCGGATGATTTCGTGATTCTAGACTATGAGATCGATGCTAAAATCCCCATTATTTTGGGAAGGCCCTTCTTGGCTACTGGGAGAGCATTGGTGGATGTCGAAAGCGGAAAATTGAAGTTTCGTGTGAATGATGATGAGGTGACTTTAAATATATGTAAATCCATGAATCAACCAAGGAATATCCATGTGCTGTCTACTGAGGATGTTATAGATGAGGCAGTGGCAAGTGTTAGCCATTTAATGTGAAAGAATGAACCCCTTGAGTCTATACTCGCTAACTATGATGAATCCAAAATTCAAGGCTATGGGGAAATGGTAGCTGCCTTATCAGGGTTAGGAGTATACTCAAGGAATCCAATCAAGTTGGACATCGACCTGAAAAATAGAGAGAAATTCCTCATGCAAAGCCATCAACAGAAGAACCCTCGAATCTGAAATTAAAATTCCTACCCTCTCATCTAAAGTATGCCTTCTTAGGAGCCAATAACATGTTACCAGTGATTATTGCAACCGATTTGCTCGAAAGGTAGGTGAAATTACTCATTGAAGTACTACGGAAGCATATAAAAGCGATTGGATGGACAATAGCCGGTATAGTAGGAATTCCTCCTAAGATCTGTACTCACAAGATTCGGCTTGACAATGAATGTAAACGTAGTGTGGAGCATCAACGGAGTTGAACCCTCCAATGCAAGAGGTGGTGAAGAAAGAAATCATCAAGTGGCTAGATGAAGGAGTGATCTACCCTATCGCAGATAGTAAATGGGTAAGTCCAGTACAATTGTAACATCTGACAATTTGAAATAACTATGAAGAGGCTTAGAATTGGAATTAATCAGTTTTGGAAGGAATTCAAAAATCAGGAAAATTTGACTAAGTATGGAAAGTAATGAAATTGTGGCCAACTTTGAGCAGTAATAACTCCTAGCTCAGGATGATTTAGATGTAGTTCCGGTTATGTTTTCTAATTTCATGGATTGGTCTTTCCAACGCCACCGAGTTTGCTCGATTTCGAGTTCGTATGAGTGAATTATGCCCTTTGGAAGTTGGGCAGTTGGCAGGGAAGTCGGTCCGGAAATTTGTAAGGGTATTTTGGTCTTTTCCCTAGCCTTTTCTTTTGGATATATATGAGTGTGTTAGACTGATTTTGATCAGTTTTTCTCATTTTAAAGAGTGAGAGTGAGGGTTTGTGACTGAAAAGGAGAAGAAGAGGAGAAAGAGAAGATCAAGCAAGGTTTCGCCAAGGATCGTCGTTGATATCGTCGGGGGTGATCCCTATTAGGTATATGAGTTCATAGTGTTTGGGTTGGTCCTTTCCCCCACACACCAAACTCATTCTATCTTCAAGAAAAGATTGGTTGTGTTGTTGAAGTTGTTGATTTTGTTGTTGAAGTTGTTGATTGTGTTGTTGAAGTTCTTATTCATTTGAGACATGATTTGGTTGTATTTTGAGTTGAAATCGATTGTATGTTGAGGGGTTTATGATTCTAAGTGTCTAGGGGCTGGAACCATTGAGGTAAGGAGGTTTAAAGTTGGAAAAATGAAGGAGAAAAGTCAAGTTTTCGGGGAAAAGGACTGGGGCGTTGCGCCAGCCAGCGCACCCCAAAAGGGACTCTGAGGTCCAGCCCTTGGGGTGGCGCCCCTAGCAGAGCCCCAACCAGACCCTTCTAACCTTTGAGGTTTGGTGCTCCACGCCTCTCAGAGCGCCAAGAGCGCCAAGTCTTCCCATTCCTTCCCCACTTTTTCATACATGTTCCTAGAAATTGTACCTATGTTTCATAGTTGTTTCCAACACTCCAAGGTACGTTTAAACATCAAATAACTCATCCATTAACATGTGATCATATACCTTGAATCCGTAATCCAATTCAAGGTGAGTTAGGATCAAATCAAAGTGAAGTTAAGGGTCAAATCTAGAAGTTAAAAAAGTGAGTCAAAGCAAGTTTTCAAAGTCGTTAAAGAGTCTTTATCGAACGTTCTAACTTTGTTTTAAGGTTCAAGTTTCAAGTCAAGTAAAGAGTATCGAGTTTCAAGTTAAGTCATGAGTTTAAAGTTGAGTTCATTTCTCAAAAGCTATTAGGGAACTAAGTATTCCCAAAGAAGTTTATAAATGTTTTTACATTTGAGTAAAAGGGGAACCATGTTTTCCAAAAAAGCCTTTGGGCTAAGTTTTGAGTAATTACCACAAACTAAAGAAAGTTGTGTTTAAAACACTTATGAGCTAAAGTATTTTGGGAGTAGTATTAAGCACCAAATTGGGGACACGAGTTCATAGTTACTCAACTCTCCGTAAGAACCATGTAGCCAAACATGGGATTTGACGGGTCGTACTTTTCAGATGATCACGTTAAGTTAAACTAGTGGATCCACTAAGTTAAAGTAAGGTTCTATATCACAGCAGGTATAGGATGGTCCTTGGGCAACATGAGGTAAAACGTTGTATCACCACTAGGGCTTATAGTGGTGGTTGTCGGTTAAAGAATCTCCCACTAAAGTTATATTACTTTTATATAAGTAAAGTTGAGTTTGTTATCATTTTATCCTTAACGAACTAAGTTTTTTACACTATTTTTACAAGCTTTATATAGTGCATATGTCTTATTGCTTTATATATTGAGTTCAGTTATTCATGAGTCGAACAGAGCCAAGCTAAGTGTTCTCTTGCACTCTTTTCAAGCTTAAGTTATGGTTTAGCTTTCCATCTCGCATACTCGTACATTCAATGTACTGATGCCAGTTGGCCTGCATCTTATGACGATGTAGATTCAGGTACCCTGGATCAGCATCCAGCACACCGTTGATCCAGTTGAGCACTCCAGAGTTAGTGGTGAGCCTCCTTGCTTTTCGGAGAACTCGGTTGTTTTGTTCTCTTAGTTTTGCTTCATTAGGATGTTGCGGGGTCTGTCCCAACATCTATCTCAATATTATAGAGACTTCATAGACAATCAGTCAGTTAGTATTGAGTCTCTCATCTATGTATATATGTAAATATTCTATTTTGGGACTCGAGCTGCCTTTTTTTTTGCCATATTTCTATCAGTTGGTTGTTTTATAACCCTTCATTGCATTGAGTTATGTTGTTGATTTAAGCTTTCGCTAAGTTAAAAAAGCCAGGCCAAGGGCTCGCTTTGGGCTAGCAATGGTCTCCGAGTACCAGTCCCGCTCAGGGTGTAGGCTCGGGGCGTGACAATAATGTGTACCAAAAAAGGGAGGTATAATTGTAGTCCCAAATGCAAAAGGAGATCTTGTGCCCTCAAGACCGGTGATTGAGTGGCGAGTATGCATGTATTATCAAAAGCTTAACTCATGGACTGAGAAAGACCATTTTCCAATGCCCTTTATGGACCAAATGCTAAACCGATTATCATAAAGGGGATGGTATTGCTTTTTAGATGGATATTCCAGTTATAATCAGATCTTTATTGCACCAGAAGACCAAGAGATAACCACTTTTACCTGCCCTTATGGAACATTTGCATTCAAAAGGATGTCATTCGGGTTACATAATGCCCCACCAACATTCCATAGTTGCGGGTTATCTATTTTTGCAGATATGGTCAAAGACTCTATGGAAGTATTCATGGACAAATTCTTAATCGTAGGGGACACATTTGAGGAATATTTGACACACTTAGGACAGGTGCTCCAAAGATGCGTGGATACGAATTTGGATCTCAATTGGGAAAAATGTCATCTTATGGTGAAGGAAGGAATCGTTCTTGGGCACAAGGTGTCGCAAAAGGGTCTGGAGGTTGACAAGGCAAAAATTAAGGTCATTGAGAAATTACCCCAACCTATTTCACGGAAAGGTATTCGCAGCTTCTTGGGTCATGTAGGTTTCTACCGAAGGTTCATTAAAGACTTCTCAAAGATTGCACAACCACTATGCAAACTTCTAGAGAAGGAAGTGAAGTTCTATTTTGATGATACTTGTATGATCGCATTTAAGTGTTTGAAAGAAAAATTAGTATCCACCCCGATTATCGTCAGTCCTAATTGGTCCGAATATTTTGAAGTAATGTGTGATGCTAGTGGGATGGCATTGGGAGTAGTATTGGGGCAAAAGCGCAACAAACTATTTCACCCAATTTATTACGCAAGCAAAACTCTAAATAGTGCCCAACAAAATTATACAGTCACGGAACATGAGTTGCTCGCAGTGGTCTATTCATTTGAAAAGTTTCAGGCATACTTTCTAGGAACCAAAGTAATAGTACGCACTGATCATGTTACACTCCGCTACTTGATATCGAAGAAAGATGCAAAACCAAGATTGATAAGGTGGGTGCTATTATTACAGGAGTTTGATTTTGTGGTAACAGATCGAAAAGGCTACGCAAAATCAAGTGGCCGACCACTTATTGCGGTTGGAAGGAAGAGAAGATGTTGAGCGTGAGGTCGACATAGACAATTTCTTCCCCGATGAACAGGTATTTGCTATATCAGCAAAAATTGCTGCTGACATTGTGAGTGGATTGATACCCGATGAGCTGAGCTTTTACCAACAAAAGAGATTCATGTTCAATGTTAAAAAGTACTTTTGGGATGAACCTTACTTGTTTCGAGAATGTGTTGACCCTGTTATTAGGAGATGTGTTCCGGAAGAGGAAGCGGTAGAAATTCTCCATGCTTGCCATGCATCTCCAGTATGAGGTCACCATAGTTGTATTCGCACTGCCGCTAATGTTTCCCAAATTGGTTATTACTAGTTGTCCCAATACAAAGATGCAAATGAATTTGCAAAGAAATGCTTACAATGTCAACAGCAAAGTAGGGGTGTCTAGAAGGCACGAGTTGCCTCTCACTTCTATTCTGGAAGTCGAGCTATTCGATGTATGGGGGATCAATTTCACAGGCCCATGTGTGAGCTCATTTGGAAATAAATATATCTTGGTGGCTGTAGATTATGTCTCCAAATAGGTAGAGGCCATCGCACTTCCAAACAACGAAGGAAAAAGTGTTGTCCAATTTTTGAAATGCTACATTTTCGCAAGGTTTGGCACTCCTAGGGAAATAATTAGTAATGGGGAGTCTCACTTTTGCAATAGGTGGTTTTCAATGGCACTGAGTAAAAATGGGGTGAAACACAAGGTAGCAACCCCATACCATCCCCAAACAACTAGCCAAGTTGAAGTGTCAAATCAGGAAATCAAAAGCATCTTGGCAAAGACAATAAATGCCAATAGAACTGACTGGTCTAGGAAACTCGATGATGCACTATAGGCATACCGGACTGCTTATAAGACACCTATCGGTATGTCTCCTTATCATTTGGTTTATGGTAAGGCTTGTCATTTGCCCGTCAAGCTAGAACACAAAGCATTGTGGGCATTGAAGACCTTAATTTGGACTTGTCAAAAACTTCAAAGTAGAGGGTAGAGCAGTTGAACGAACTGGATGAATTTAGACTCAGATCGTATGAAAGTTCAGCCATCTACAAAGAGAAAATGAAGAAATGGTATGATGCTCGAATACTCAAGCGGGACTTCAAGGTAGGAGATTGGATTTTGTTATACAACTCTCAACTTAGACTCTTTCTCGAAAATCTCAAATCCAAATGGTCTGAACCTTTTAGAGTAATACGAGTGTTCACCAATGGTGCCATAGAAATTGAAGATCAAGAATGACCTTCATTTAAAGTGAACGATCAACGTCTAAAACTATATTCGGGGGATTGCCTAGAGATTTTTTTGGTTGACGTGGTGTATTCAGAAGAAGCCTGAAGGTGCTGATGCATCATGCCACGACATTAACTAAGGTGTTGTTTGGGAGGCAACCCGAAACCATGTATTACTTTCTTTAGCTTTGATAAAATAATGGTGTGTTGATTATGCAGATAGAAGTATGAAGAGTGAACCAAAAGTGCAGATAGGCGAATGATGAATCCAGTCGCTGAAAGGATCAGTGAATTCAACCTTATCCTTCGTTTGACTCTAGGCATCGTCAACATTAGAGTCTGTAAAACTCGGCAAGTTTTGGAAACCATTGGCGAATAGTTGATCATGTCGGTTATCACGATGGAAACCGTCATTTGAGCCCCCGTAAACTAGAGGTTCTGTAAACTTCGGCAGAGAATCGAATAGTCGGTGTTCTGCCGAGTGAGTTGGTGAGTTTGACTAACACTACCGAGTGGACAGTGTTTACAATCCAAAGGTTTAGAATTTCCAACTTCATTCACTTTCCCTCGATTTTAATCTATTCAACACCCACACCTGCACTACAGTTTTATATTTCTTGCATTTCTGGAGTATTTTGACTCATCGAATTATGCACGGATTTGGATTGCATTGCCACCTAGCATCTCAGTAATATTTCAACAAGCACAAAAGGTCACTCCCTTAATAACCATAATTATTTTGTCAGCAACAATGCCCCGACAAATGGAGCAAGCGTGTAGACAAGATTTTCTTGCTACCTCTTTCTCTGTTCTTTAACTGTTGGATACTAATTATCTGCATTTGAGGATAAACGCATTTATTTGTGGTGGGGTGAGGCCTATACCTTTTGTGTTGACAGTTTCGTGTCTTGTGTATATTTGGGTTGTTCTGTATAAAATTGTTTTTACACTGCTTTATGTTGTGGATGATTGAGCTCATGGCTCTTTTTGGTTTAAAATTATAAAAACGATTTTGACCCTTCCAAAAAAAATTATTTTCTGATAATTTTCGCCACTGCTTGTGTTGAAAGTGGTTGTTCTTTTGCAAAATTTAAGTCTCGATTCTGATCAATACTAATGACTTGAATAGTGCTCTCAATCAAACAAACATGAATGTGCGGCTACGACGAGACCAAATGAAGTTGCATAGACAATATGTGAACTCTTTGCATCTTATTGTGATTAGCCATTTATCGAATTGATTCTCTTGTAATGACCGTTTCACACTAGCAAAAGTGTGTAGTCTTGTTTGACTTAAGTGTCGATGCCTTGTGTGATTAGCTTACTTTGAACCATGCATGAATAAACCAAGAATTTGCCCTGTTAGTCTGATTAATTTGGAAAGGTGTCATCTTGATATGATCTTAGCCAACTTTAAAGAGTGTGAGCCAAATTTGACATATACCTCTTTCGTGGCCTACCCGTGAGCGTGTGAAACTCTTTTGAACACTCCTTGAGCCTTACCTTTCTTTGGAAGAACCTTGACGAACCCTAGACCATACTTAACCCACTACTTATTGTCACGCCCCGAGCCTACACCCTAGACGTGGCCGGCACTCGAAGACCATTGCTGGTCCAAAGCGAACCCTTGGCCTGGCTTTCTTAACTCAACGGAAACCTAACTCAACAGAATAACTCCATGCAATGCAAGGACATAAAAAATAACTTAACTGATAAAAATCTGGCCAAAAAGGCAACTCGAGTCCCAAAATAGCATATTTACATATATACATAGATGAGAGACTCAATACTAACTGACTAACTATCTATGAAACCTCAATAATACTGAGATGGATGTTGGGACAAACCCCGCAACATCCTAACAAAACAAAAATAAAAACACCAAATAACAGAGTCCTCCAGAATGCAAGGAGGCTCACCACTGACTCTGAAATGCTCAACTGGATCAACGGCGTGCCGGGTGCTGATCCTGGGTACCTGCGTCTGCATCATCATAAGATGCAGGCCAACTGGCATCAGTACATTGAATGTACAAGTATGCAAGCTGGAAAGCTAAGAAACATAGGCTAGAAGGAAAACTGGAAGAAACTGAATAACTTACCTGGCTCAACTCAACTCAACCTGACTGACTCATTTCAATATAATGCAATTTTAAAAAAATGCAATATAAAGAAAAGCTAATTAAAACCTGCTATAAACTCTGTGTGTATACAAAGATACAATAAGCCTGAGATGTATATAGAAATACAAATGAATTGATGTATATAAAAATACAATACTTTTTGTGTATAAAAATACAATAACTGCTGTGGGAGTTTCTCTAACCGACAACCACCACATAAGAGCTATAGTGATGATATAGCGATCGACCTCACGCTGCCAGAGCATCCTATACCTGGCCAAAGGTGTAAGACCTGAACTGCCTAATGGATCCACTAGTCTATCTGGAAAAGGATTCATCTAAAAAGTATGATCTTTTTCTACACATAGTGGCTAACATGGTTCTATGGGGGCTGTGGGTTCCTTGAACGCTCCCACAACTCGGTGTTCGATACTACTCCCAAAAATGTACTGGCTCTTATGTTTTTAAAACATATTTCTTCCCGTTGATTTGAGATAATTACTCAAAAACTTAGCTCAAAGGCTATCTTGGAAATCTCAGTTTCCTCTTTTGCTTCATTTAGAAAGCTATAACTCTTTTTCTGAAAAACTAGCCCGAAGGCTTTTTGGAAATCTCAGTTTCCAAAGCTTGTTTAAATGTGAAAACATTTATTAACTTTTTTGGGAATACATAGTCCCCATAAACTTCTTTGAAGAAAAGAACTTCAAACCTTAGCTTTACTTTTAAAACAACCTCTTTCTTTAGTTTGAGATAATTACTCAATGCTTAGCCCAAAGGCTCTTTTGGGATCGATGTTCCCTTTTCTTGCTCAAATGTGTAAAAACATTGATAAACTCTTAGGGAATACTTAGTTCCCTTATAACTTTTGAGAAATGAACTCAACTTTATACTCTTGACTTAACTTGAAACTCGATACTCTTTGCTTGACTTGAAACTTTATACTCTTGCTTGACTTGAAACTCTACACTTAGCTTGGAACTTGAGCCTTAAAAATAAGTTATAACGTTCAATGAAGACTCTTGGAAAAACCTTAAAGACTTGCTTTGACTTACTTAACTTCTAAGCTTGACTTCTAACTTCACTTGACTTCTAACTCGCCTTTAATTGGATTATGGATTCAAGGTATATGATCACATGTTTATGGATGAGTTCTTGATGTTAAGACGTACATTGGGGTATTGGAAACAACTATGAAACATAGGTACAATACCTAGGAACATGTATGAAAAACTGGGGAAGGAATGGGAAGACTTGGCGCTCTGAGAGGCGCGGAGCGCCAGACCAAACATTTCAGAAGGGTCTGGTTGGGGCTCTGCTAGGGGCGATGCCCCAAGGGCTGGACCTCAGAGTCCCCTTTGGGGCACGCTGGCTGGCGCGACACCCCAGCCCTTTTCCCCAAAAACTTGACTTTTCTCCTTCATTTTTCCAACTCTAAACCTCCATTACCTTCCATGGTTTCAACCCCAAACACTAAAGATCATAAAATACCTCAACATACTAGAGATTCAACTCAAAAACACAACCAAATCATGTCTCAAATCAACAAGAATTTCAACAATACAATCAACAACATCAACACCACAACCAACAACTTCAACAACACAACCAATCTTTTTCTCATAAATAAAATGAGCTTGGCGTGTGGGGGAAAGAACCAAACCAACACTATGAACTCACATAACTTAATAGGGATCACCCCCGATGATATCCACGACGATCTTTGACGAAACCTTGCTTGATCTTCTCTTTCTCCTCTTCCTCTACTCTTCTCTCAAAAGCCCTAATTCTCACTCTCACTCTTTTAAAATGAGAAAAAACTGATCAAAATAATTCTAACACACTAATATATATCCAAAATAAAAGGCTAGGGAAAAGACCAAAATGCCCTTAAAATTTCTAGACAGATTTCCTGCCAACTGCCCAACTTCTAAAGGGAATAACTCACTCATACGAACTCAGAATAGTGCAAATTCAGCGGCGTTGAAAAGATAATTCCACGAGCTTTGCAAAAATAACTGCAAATACACCTAACTCATCTTGATATAAAGTTATGACTGTTCAAAGTTGGCCAAAAACTCACTTTTTCCCATACTTAGCTAAATTTCCAAATTTTTAAATTCTTTCAAAAAATGACTATTTTCAATTCTAAGCCTCTTCATAGTTATTTCAAATTGCCAGATGTTACACCTATAATCCTCTTGAGTCATGATTTAGTGAATAGCCAACTTAGGCTAAAAGCCTAAGTTGGGGGTATGGTGCAAAGGAAAAGGAGAAGTCAAGAAGTGCAAGAAAAAGTCTCTCTAACCCATGGTATTGCAAAACAAAATGGAAACCCTCCAAAACAAAAGTGGGAATTAAAGTGCCAAAGGAATTGGGTTTCCAAGCAATACATGGAGAGTGAATGAAAGGATGACTCAAAAGCACTAGAAGAAAAAATGGTAAGGGAAGGAAAAATGATGTTTTGAGAATACCACATCTCATGAGGATGAAGGAGTAACTGAGCCTAAATGACCATACCTTTACACTCAGCCCTATTACAAGCCTTTAAAAGACATTTTTTATCTTGAGTAAGCCGAACCAAAAGTCGATTGGAAAATAAGGGCAAACCTATGGATGAAAACATGCACTATGTTCCTCTTTTGAGTGTGAGCGTTGCATTTGATTCCTGATCTTAAATTGATTAACTCATGTGTGTTAATATGGAATCATTCTTTGTGTGAGGGCATTTAGACACTTTTGTTGAGCTTAAACTTCCATTAGTAACAAGTACTGCGAGCATGAGAATATTTGGTATTGGTGTGTCACAACTTGAAACTTTGGGTACACATTCGATCTTGGCATAAGTAAATTGAGTTTTGTTGTGTGCATTCATGATTGAGTCTTGTGTAGCACTGTTCAAGACACCCTTTTTGAATGACTGAACTTAAGTTTGCTTGAGGACAAGCAAAAGTTTAAGTTGGGGGTGTTGATAAGTCCACAGATTGGACTCATTTAGGGCTTTATTTTAATAGAAATTGTGTCCTCAAATGCTTATTTTATCTCAATATCTGATGAAAACCTTTAAGTTTCAGGTATTTCAAGTTTGAAGGAATGCATGAACACTACTTCACAAAAAGGAACGAAAAGGCTGAAAAGAATAAGAAAATGAAGCCATGTAGATCGCCAAGTTCACTTGGCGAATTGTCGAAGGGTCTCACTTCGCCTTTTGTTCTAGTGTGCTGAGCCCTGAAGTAAAAAGTCAAG
Organism: Solanum commersonii; assembly: GCA_029007595.1. Lineage (NCBI taxonomy): Eukaryota > Viridiplantae > Streptophyta > Magnoliopsida > Solanales > Solanaceae > Solanum > Solanum commersonii. The sequence continues at coordinate 534,429 of JAJTWQ010000051.1, forward strand.
TCGGCGGAAAAAGAGAGCATTCAGCGCATCGCTGAGAGTTCCTCAAAGCATTACTATGTCACCCAATGACCCAGAGCACGATAATACCGAAGGATGGTGCAAGACGGCGATGAACTACACCAAAGGGCGAATCGCAGAGTTGATCAGCAATTTCGACTAATGTCGTCGAGTGATCCGCCACAGCATAGATTTTTGAAAACTATAAATACTCATTGAGAGTTATAGTTAAGTATCAGATTTTTAGAAGGAGACTTTAGTATCAATTTTAGACAATATAATTTTAGTACTTTTTTACTCTCAAGTTTGGAGAGACTTTTTTAGAAGACTTGAAGAAAGGAGTTCATCTTCCCCAAGTTGGAAGTGGGTCTTCTCCATTCTTCTTCATTTGCTTAAATTAAGGTTTAATTTATTATACCTATTTGATTTCACTACCATATTAGGTGTATTTTTTTATTCCTTGATATGAAGCTAAAAACCGCCATTCTTGGGGTGTGATTTAGCAAATATGTGTTGATATTATTGTTGGGTCTTGCTTACTAATAGGTTAGATGTATTTTAATGGTGATTTCACTTAGTAGTTGTGGTTTAATTTAATGGGTTTGTAGTTGCAAATACAAAGCCACCCATGTGTTTTTGGCTTGCTCAAGAGGGAGGTCGCGAAACCAAGACCACTTGACTGATGGCCTAAGGAGTGGGTCGACATGAGGTTCAGCCCAAGAGGGTAAGCCCTAGTCCCATATCCTAAGACTTGGCTCGAGAGAGTGAGTGGGGTAAGGCGTAGGCTGGTCTTCATGCGGCAAATGGGTGTCCGAGAGGAACGCATTTGAAACGAGGTAAGTTGCCCAAGAGTGAACTTATTTCCATCTAAAGTTTAGCATAGTCACTATTATCTTGCAAATTTTCTATTGAAAGCATGTACCCAACTATTTATCTCAACCTGTATTGCGGTCACACCCTAAGAACTCTTCCCCATACTTGATTTTCTTGTTATTTTTGTTGTTTTTACTTACTAGTGAAAAAACCCCATTGATATTTGACACGTTTGTGTCCCCCTTTGATTTACAATGTTTTTTAATCGTTAATGTCTTTAGCTACGACTAGTTAGAACTTAATTTTATTTTTCTATAAATTCTCAAAACCGCTCCCTTGGGACACAAACCCAACCCTTGGTTGGGTTACTATATTATCGACGATTGTAGACACTCGAATCGTAGTTAGTGTCGTTGGTCACGATAAGCAGCAACCACCACTGTTTAATGGAAAGTATTATGGATGGTGGAAGAACCACATGATGGATCACTCACTAGGAGAAAACCCAGACCTATGGGGAGTCGTGTTGGACGATTCAACCATACCCATGAAGAATGGAACTAATGGAACCACTCAAGTACCAAAGGATAGGAAAGAATGGAATGTTGCGGATAAACTTGCAATTTAGAACAATGCTAAAGCAAAAAATATCTTGATATGCGGAATAGGTCCAGATGAATACAATCAAATCTCATCATGTCAAGATGCAAAAGCAATATGGGAAACTTTGCAAACTGCGCATGAAGGAACAACTTAGGTAAAGAAGTCTAAAATTGATAATTTGAACAGACAATACGAACTGTTTCGAATGGTAGAAGGTGAAACAATCCAAGAGATACACATCAGGTTCACTACTAACATTAATGAAATCTACTCACTAGGAGAAATAATTCCCAATGGGAAGGTAGTCAGAAAACTTTTGAGTGTTCTTCCAGAGTCTTGGGAAAGCAAAATAGAAGGCATTACTGAAGCACATGATCTAGATAAGTTAGCTATGGATGAACTCATCGGAAATCTCATGACCTATGAACTCAAGAATAAACAAGAAAAGGAAATTGGAGGCAAAAAGAAGGAGAAGAACCTGGTTCTTAAAGGCAGAATAAAAGGAGATTTTGAGGACGAAAACATTGCGCTAATGACCAAAAGGTTCTCAAGAATGTTAAAAAAGGGACAAGTGTTTCAAAGAAGGAACTCTCAAAAACCACAGAAAATCCAATAGATCAAGTTTGTCACAAGTGTGGAAGTTCGGACCACTTTATCAAGTTTTGTCCATTAAAAGCTCTAGAGAAAAAAAGGAATTGTTCGGAGAAAGTAAAAGAAATCAAGAATGATAAGTACATTCCCACAAACAGACGAATGAGCAATCAAGAAGCTGATCTCTCAATGAAAAGGGCCTTCGCTGCTATGGGGAACTCATCAGAAGAAGAATCTGAGGATGGAGGATTTGAAAATCAATCACTACTTGCAATAGAACAAACAAATAAATATGATTTTCTTGCACTTATTATTGAAACAGATTCTGAAGATGAAGAAGAAGATGACAAACAAAGCAAGGTAAAACTTCATCACATTAAAGTAAATATTGATTCATAGTCTAAAATAGAACTAGAATCCCTATTGAGTACTCTTATAGATGCATATCAATCAATCAGTTCTGAAAGAGAACAAATGATGGAAAACTATGCATCTTTAAGAGAAGAAAATGACAATCTTGAGAAACACAATCATTGTCTTCAAAATAAATTAAAAGAACAGGTTAAGACCTCAAAGTTAAGTCACAAGGGTAAAAACTTTGCTAGTGAACTTCAATTAGCTCTGGAAGAAAAAATAAAACAGTTAACCATAAATTGCTAGGCCTTAACTGAAAGAAATAGGTTGCTACAAGAAAATCTTGATCATACCAAACTTGATCTGGAACGAAATCTTAGATGGACCAGGTCCTCTGAAATGTTAACCCAGATTCAAGAAAGGCAAACCACCTGTCAAAGTGGGATAGGTTTTAGAAAACAGAATAATCTTGTAGCACACACTATTCACATGTCTAAAACTTTATGCACTCATTGTGGAAACTCAGGTCATTTAAAGAATCAATGTAAAGCTCTATTTAAGGCCTTTCAAAAAAATGTTAAGTTCATCAAAAAGAAAAAGGCTGAAACGGTCAAGAACCTGGTTCCAAATAAAAATGCTCCAGATAAAAGGTTTTCTTATTTGCCTTTATGGGCTAGAAGAAATCTTATTCATCCTTTTACTCACAAAATGGGGCCCAAGCTAATCTGGGTTCCCAAGACTAATCTTTGACTAGTGTTTCAGGTGAAGGTGAGAGGGAAAACGTCAACATGGTACATGAATAGTGCATGCTCCAAAAAAAGGTTCTAAAAATGGTAGAAAATTTTCTCGCTCTTTGATTTTCAAGGCGGCAGTGAAGTCCTTCAAAATAATGAGAAAAATGAAAGAGAGAAGATTGATAAAGTTGAAGAAAGTGGCATGATATCAAACATCTTCGATGATGCAAATTTAGGAAACATTGCAAATGAACCTGGTTCACATGTAACAATCATTGATGCACCTGTAGCAGGAGTTACTGGACTAACCTATGGTCTTGGAGATAGGGGGAATAATAGAGCAATCAGGACACTTAGAGTATGGTACATCTTTAGGCGGAACTTCGTTGTGTGAACCTGGTCCTTGTTATTCATTAAAAGTTATTGAAAATTGATAGTACTTGGTTCTCCATTACTCAGCTTGAGATTCCTTTTATCTGGGAGAATATGATGATGCAGACATACTCATGAAGGCCAAATCCTGGTCTTGTCGAAACAAGCTGATGCATTATCATGATTTCCTTTAATAATTGGCTGGTAAACTAATAATCTTATGCTTGAGTAATTATACAATGAATATCTACCAACTCAGTCTTGTACTGTAATAGGTACACACTCCAGGCACATCTCAAACAATGTTTAGAAGGTTTGCGGATATTATCCGTACTTTTTTGCTAACAACATTAAGTAAATCATTAAGGAACACACAAAAGGGGAACCAAATTTCTCTGTAATACTCAGGTATGTACCATCCTTTTTCAATGCATGAATTTCCTGAGTTTGTGTCAGACATAAACACTAGTGAACCTAGTCGATCATCAAAATCTAACTCTTTTAAAAATCACCAAGAACCCACTCTTTGACAATAATCATCATTCATTCCCAAACCGCTCTAATGATGAAAACCATAGTCTTGAAGCTACTCATTCTTTAATTCAAGGGGAACCTTTCTTTACCTCTCATATCTGAACCAGATTCATAAATTCCAAATTGATATTCCATCCATTCCAAGTGTATAGCCAGTTTATCTCTCAGGGGGAATAATTCCCATAGGAATAAACTATTATCGGTGTTTGCATTCATTATTGATAAACACATCTCTATTGCACCAAAATGTGATGAATCTCTTACTTATATTTGGTACTCCTTCGAAATGTCATCAAGAAAAAGGTTATCCAAAAAAAGAAAAAAAGGTGCTAAAAATGATAGAAAATTCTTTTTTTTTAAAAGAGCTCCATAACTCATTTGCTATTGGTCCTAATGCTTGAGAATACTCACTTGGCCTTCTTGAATCTGATTATGCTTAATTGATGATGGACCAAATGTTTCTCTTGATAAAATTTCACAATCTAAGAAAACTGATCAGAACGAATAAGCTGGTGCACAATGGGCATACTCAAAAAACTATTAATGGCAGTAAATATCCCTTTCCTTATCACTTTAGTAATCTTCATCCCAATCCTCATCCTTAATTTTTTTTTCAGACTCTTTGAGGTGCTTATGCCTGTCTCATACTCATGATATCATATGCTTTTGATTTAGGGCTCTAAGGGTATAAACTGGTACATATTTGTTTATTTTGTTTCTCATTGAAGATCTTGATTATATGTGAGTTTAAGATGGATAATATCCTTAGATTAACTTAATTTATTGTTAGCAGAAGTGTACTTGAAAGTGTTGCCCAAGTGGCCATGAGTTAAAATGATATTGCAATCATTGAATGTTAATCGACTTTTTTGGTTATTGGTTATCAATGATGCCAAAAGGGGGAAGTTATATGATGTAGGTTAGGGAAATATTATGCATAGTTTGTCATCATCAAAAAGGGGAAAATTGTTGGGGAATGAGAGAACATGAAGTTTGTATTTTTGATGATTAACAAAGAGTTGTAGTTTTGATGACTGACAAAGAATCTTGATGTGTGACAAATCATTGTTTATCATCAACAAAAAGGGGGAAAATTTTGGGAAATAGGAGATCATATAAAGTAGTTTTGACGATTGATAAAGTGAACACGGTTCACTACTTGTTGTTTATGTGTACTCTATCAGGTGAACCAGGTTTCCAGACGTGACTGCAGACGACCTGTACAATTATGAGAGATTGTGGCAAAGAAGAAAAACTGTAGAAATAAAGAAGGAAACAAATATGGAAAGAAACAAAAAGGAAAGAAATAAAGAAGTAGCAATTCAAGTTAAATAAGGAAAGAAATAAAGAAGTAACAATTCAAGTCAAATAAGGAAAGAAGTAAATATAGACAAGTTCAAGAAGGAAAAGGATTTGTAATTCCTTTCCTTGTAGAAGTTGATGAAGGCAAATCAAACTCTATAAATGGTTCAAGACATTGAAGGAAAAAAGTCGTCTTTGCATAAACACAAATTGAGAGAATTCTCCAGCAAAGCCAGAATGATAATTATTGCATATTCAAAAAATTTATCATCTTGAGAGCAATAGTCATTGGAGAAAAATCGCAGAGCTTCCTCACAGAAACAAAAGGACCAGGTTCACGAGTTCTGTTCCACTCTGAACTATTGAATGTTGAAGTCTGATCAATTAAAGTCTAGGGTTATTAATCTTTGTTGATTTTTTCTAGGTTTATTATTGAGTTGTAATAATTCCTAGAATGTGTAACAAGAAGTGAGTTTGACTTCTTGGGGAGTAGAGTCTTGAGATAATTGTAACAAGAAGTAGCTTTGACTTCTTGGAGAGTAGAGTCTTGAGAGAATTGTAACAAGAAGTGGGTTTGATTTCTTGGGGGTAGAGTTAAGAGAGAGTTGTGAGAGAATTGTAACAAGAAGCGAGTTTAACTTCTTGGAGAGTTGAGTGTTTGATTATAGTTAATTGTTGGAGAGTTAAAGGTACTAGAGTTAGTTCCTTTTGAGTTGTAATCCTGAAAAGGACATGAATCTTGAAGTGAATAAGATTGTGGTGTGGTTTTTACCTTCCTTGAGGTAGGAAGGTTTCCACTATAAAATCTTTGTTTTATTGTGCTGTGACAAAAGTACAAGAACCTGGTTCATGTATAGGGGTAAGGTTTCTACAATTTCTTTGTCACTTTCTTCAATTGTACCCATTCTTCCTCCGCTTCTTTTCTCCTTTTAGCAACGTATGCAGCAGCGTCATCTGACTCAGTTTCACTAGACCCAATAGACAGGGGAGTAGAAGCAGGTTGTTCAGGTTCAAGCCCTTCTCTTCTCCTTTTCCTAGTTCTCTCAGTCTGGTCTTTGCTTGCCGCAATAGCACTCCCCATAACCTTTTTTATTTCGCTCCTTGTAACATACTTCCTTTTTTCCCTTTTAGAGTGAGACAAAACCAACTTTCTCTTCCCTTTTCTTTGTCGCTCATTTTCTCGTTCTGTAGATTTACCAACAGTGTCAATCTCAGACATGCTTTTAACTGTTTCCAACCCAGGAACATTTTCTTAAGATTGGTTTCCTCCTCGCATTCCCCTTGAGCTCCATCTTAATGGGACCTCTTCTTTTTCTTCCTTATCGCTCCCAATATTAAAGGATTTTAGTGTAAAAGTCAAAGATAGGCTCACTTCTGTGAGGGACCTGATTCGGTGATTCCAATTCATGTTCTAAAAGAGTAGGTTGAACTTCACATCTCAGAGATGCCAAGCTTTGAACTGCCACCAGTTCCGCCCCAGCGGCTAAAACACAAGATAGTAGATGAAACAGCCATAGACCCAACTTCCATTTCTTCAGAGTGATCTTCAATACCAGGTTTTGCCACAAATTGCCCCTCAGAGTTCTGAGATTTTTCCCCATATAGCACTAAGGCGGGGGAACAGACCAATACATCATGAGATGGAAGAACATGGGAGGCTACAACTTCAGTCTGAGGAGTGAAAGACTCAGCCATTTCACTAACCCCACAGACTGGAGTTGAGGGAGATTTCTCAAGAGTAGGAATGGATAAGTCAAATGAACTAGGTTTTTCAACTTCTTGGGAAAGGGGAGTCTTTGAAGAAGAACCAGAGTTAGGCATTTTGAAAGAAAGAGGAAAACAGATTTTGGAGAGAAGAATAGTGATTTTCAACAAGAGATGTTTGACAAAATTTTACAAAAAAAATTCACAAAAAGAAGTAATATATAAACTCAAAAAGGTATCGGGTCCCTAATAGTAGTGACCTTTGGTTTAAAGGCGACACGACGTTTGAAACTGACGCAATGAATAGGTGGGGGACATGTGGCCATGATGTTGACAGACAGACAGACAGTGTAGCGTAAGTGATACTAACCTCAGGAGGACCATATCCTCTTTTCAGTTTGCAACCCTGTTTATATGATTTGATCTTCCTTTCAGCTAAACACACCATGAGTGTATACCTGGATTAAGGTAACAGAAGTGAATTCTTTTATGACCAACATTAAAACAAGTATAGATACCTGCCCTCCTTAACATAGTCAGCAAGAAGGAGTTTCGTGCAAATTGTCAGGGGATCAGGTGATTTTGTGCATCCCCAGCCTCATCATGTTCTTAATGAAGGATTCTTTACTCAGTGCCTTTGTAAAGATGTCAACCAGCTGATGTTCAGTTTTGCAGAACTTCATCACTACATTTTGCTTTTCAACTTTGTCCCTTAGAAAATGATGCCTCAAGTCTATGTGCTTTGTCCTCTTGTGCTGGACAAGATTTTTGGCCATGTTCATGGCACTGGTGTTATCACAAATAAGAGGAATGGAGTAAGTGGGTACACCAAAGTCTTCTAGTTGCTACTTAATCCACAATAGATGTGCACAACAAGATGCAGCAGCCACATACTCTGCCTCTGCAGTAGACAATGCCATAGAGTTCTACTTCTTGGTTCCCCATGAAATTAGTAATGATCCCAGAAAGTGTCATGCTTGATGTGCTTTTTTGATCAACCAAAAAACCTACATAATCAGCATCAGCATAACCAATAAGATCAAACGAGTCACCAATAGGATAGAAGAGGACCAGGTCCTGAGTTTCCTTCAAGTATCTCAAGATACGTTTAGCTGCCTTTAGATGAGATTCATTTGGTGCTGCTTGAAATCTTGCACACATCCTTACACTGAACACAATGTCTGGCCTGCTTGTAGTGAGGTACAGAGGTGACCCAATTATTCCCCTGTACATGGTCTGACTTACCTCCACACCATCTTCATTTATATTAAGTTTCACACTTGTGCTCATGGGAGTATCCATCACATTTGCTTCTAGCAGATTGAATTTCTTGAGCAGCTCTTTGATGTACTTCTCTTGGCATATTGAAGTGCCTTGAGAGGACTGTTTGATCTACAAGCCTAGAAAGAAAATGAGTTCCCCCATCATGCTCATTTAAAACTCACTACTCATCAAATCAGCAAACTCTTTGCACAGTGAGTCTGAAGTAGCTCTAAATATGATATCATCCACATATACCTACACAATTAACAATTCCTTATCTCTGGAATTTAAGAACAAGGTATTATCAATTTTACCTCTCTTGAACCCATTGGTGAGGAGAAACTTTGACATGTGTTCATACCAAGCTCTGGAAGCATGTTTTAACTCATACAAAGCCTTGTCCAATTTCAGCACATGATTGGGCAGGTCTGCATCTTCAAAGCCCGGAGGCTTCTTGACATATACTTCTTCCTTCAAGTTCCCATTCAAGAAAGAACTCTTGACATCCATTTGAAACAATTTGAATTCCATGTGAGCGGCGAATGCTATCAAGATTCTGATGGCTTCTATTCTGGATATAGAAGCAAAGGTCTCATCATAATCAATTCCCTCTTCTTGGTTGTAACCCTGTACCACAAGTCTTGACTTATTTCTAGTAATGATCCCATGCTCATCAAGTTTGTTTCTGAAGACCCATCTGGTCCCAATAATGGTTTTGTCAAGTGGTTAGGGACCAGGTGCCACACCTTGCTTCTCTCAAGCTAATGAAGCTCCTCCTTCATTGAAGTTACCCAGTCTACATCCTTCAAAGATTCCTTGATGTTCTTGGGTTCAATGGATGATATGAATGTTGAATGTGCAACTAGATTTCTAGATTTAGACCTAGTTTGAATTTCTGAGTCAAGTGGAGAGATGAGATTGTCTAGTGGATGTGAAGATTGATGTTTCCATCCAGACTTTCTGGTAATCTCTTCTACTCTGTTAGTATCAGAATCACCTTCATCTTCTTCAAGATTTTGAGATAATATTTCCTGTGAAGGACCTGAGGGACCATGTCGTCCTGAATGTTCTGCATCATTTTCTTTTGTACCCTGATCATCCTATTTTCTGTTCATCAACTCTTCAAACTCGTAGTCTTCTTTGTTCTCAATCTTGTTCCCCAATTCATCGAACTTAACATGCATGCTTTATTTAACACAAAGAGTTCTTTTGTTGAACACCATATACGCCTTTCTTGTAGATGAGTACCCAACAAATACTCCCTCATCACTTCTGGTATCAAACTTGCCTAAATCATCATTTCCATTATTTAGCACAAAACATTTGCACCCAAATGGCTTAAGATGAGTAATTGAAGGTTTTCTGTCATTTAACAACTCATAAGGTGTTTTCTTGATGATAGATTTAATAAGACACCTATTTGTCACATAACAAGTTGTATTAACTGCTTCAGCCCAAAAACTCATTGCAAGTTCTGAATCAATTAGCATAGTTCTAGCAATCTCCACCAGAGTTCTGTTCTTTCTTTCAACAACTCTATTTTGCTGAGGAGTTCTTGGAGTTGAGAAGTTGTGATTAATTCCATTTTCCGCACAAAACCCTTCAAGTTGAGAGTTCTCAAACTCTGTACCATGATCAGATCTGATACTAGCTATCTTGCAATTTATCTTTAATTGGATGGCTTTGGCGAAGGTGATCAGTTGTCCAGCCGTTTAATCTTTCGTCTGCAGGAACATGTTCCAAGTAAACCTGGAGAAATCATCAACAATGACAGAAATATATTTCTTACCTCTTCTACTTTGGATTCTGACAGGTTCACACAAGTCCATGTGAAGCAGCTCTAGAGGTCTGGTTGTACTAACTCCCTTCTTGGCTTTGAATGATGACTTAGTTTGTTTTTCTTTAGCACATGCATCACAGACTTTATCATTTGAAAACTTCAATTTTGGCAATCCACGGACCAAGTCCCTGTAATGAGTTTGTTCAACAAAGAAGTACTTACATGACCCAGCCGTCGATGCCACAGTTTTGCATCATCAGTTTGAGCATGAAGACAAGACAAATCATCTCCTTCAATAGAGTCAAGATCTGCAACATACATATTCTTGACTCTAGTAGCAGACATAACAACCCTTTTGGTTATATAGTTTCTAACAAGACATTTATCAACCATGAACTTGACTTTATTTCCTTTATCACAGATTTGAGATATACTCAAAAGATTGTATTTTAGACCCTCCACAAGGTGTACATTGTTTATTGAATTATCAGCAGATCTCCCTATCCTGCCACTACCAAGGATAGAACCTTTCTTTCCACCACCAAATGGCATACCACCACCTTGGTGTGCTTTCAAAGAGAGAAAGTTTGAAGTGTCTCCAGTCATGTGCCTTGAGCAACCACTGTCTATTTACCAGCACTGACTCTTTCCTCTCTTCTACATAAGAATCACTTGTTAGATTTAGGAACCCACTGCTGACAGAGTTCCCAATAACTATCAAAAGGCTTGATAAGAAACCTTCTTGTCCAATAGGGCAGAGTGTTCTTACTGAAATGAGATGGGGACCAGGTGCCTTGTGTCTCTTGTCATTAATGTTTTCAGATCTGACAAATTTCACATACTTTTCTTTTACTTTTCTCAGAGTCTCACACTTTTCTTTTAGATGACCATTTCGACCACAGTGGGTGCACAATAGATTATCAAATACAGACACATATTTACTATGAGGATTATAAGGTGGTTCTATTGGTTTACATCCCAACCCTTTCTTTCCATTGAAACTCTGACTAGACAGGTTAGAGAGTATCTTAGAGAAGTCAGTCCACTTTAGAAAGTGGTTTAACTCATCTTTGACCCTACTCAAATCCTTCCTCAATTGGGAATTTGTTTCAAGAGAAGCAACTAGCTTAGCCTTAGAGATTTTAAGTTTTTCTTCCAGTTCTTCCTCAAAAATGCTAAGCTTTCTCTTTCTACCTCTAAGGTACCAGGGTCCTCCTCAGGTGTTATGTTGCTGGTTTCTAGAGTAACTATCCTTACATTCATTTCAGAAACATGAGACATAAGAGCAGAGTTCATCTCAAAGATAGTTTCACCCTCTTTCATAATGAAATTTTCATACTGAGTGGTGAGCATGTCAACTTTAGACTCTTTCACTCGTTGTGTTCCTTCATGGGCTATTTGAAAGCAGTCCCATATCTCCTTGGCAGTCTCACAAGCAGATATTTTGTTGTATTCGTCTGCTCCAATTCCATTTACCAGAATCTTCTTTGCCTTATAGTTCTTTTCAATCTTTTTCCTAACTACCTCGTTATGGTCTTTTTTGGTTTTTACAACAGTAGTGGTAAGCTCCCCATCCTTCACCTCCTTTGTAGGAATATATGGTCCATCAAGGATAATGTCCCATAACTCAGAGTCCTTAGCGTTGATATAGTCGTGCATTCGATTCTTCCACCAGCCATAGTATTGTCCATTAAAACGCGGTGGCCTGGTAGAAGACTGACCTTCTTCCATATTGGGTGGAGCAGTCATTCCTTCTGGATCTTTTCTTTTCTTGGTGTTTACTAAATTGAAAAGTCAAGCTCTGATACCACTTGTTGGAATGTGTGCGTCCACTTAAGCCGATGGGACCAGGTCCTTAACATATACACAGTAAAGAACAAATGCTGAAAGTAAAGATTGACAAGTAACTTTACATGGAAACCTCCTTGCTCAAGGGAGTAAAACCACGACCTGTCTCAATAGGACTTTTCAAACTGCTTCCACTAATCTTCTCAAGAAAAAGTAAAAGTTGGTTTACAAAAAGAGATTAACCTACAAATCTCCACACTAAGCAATACCTCCTATCACTTAGTTGAGCCAGAGCAGCTACCACACTGCCCACTATACTAATCCTAACCGATTAATATAGACTTTGGAGTAAGATACTAAGTTACCCTGAACCTAGTTCTTACAATGATTCACACAAGTTTGAAACGTTTCTATCACAAGTGAAATGATTCCTTCAATATACGCACTATTAAAAGCAACCAAAATTACAGCAGAAACAGAAAGCAATAGAAACACTTCTATCAGGTCCCTTGCTATTTTTGAAGTTTGAAAGTATCTCTCTTTGAATGGAAGAATCTTTTTGTGTTTGTAAGTAGAATATATTAGACAAGAAGAATTATTGTCCAATGTACAAACAATATCGTCACTTCTGATTGGTGGAGTACGCTGCAGTTCCACCAACTTCCTAACGCAGACAGCTTTTACAGATGTACAGCATGTTGACATTGTATGAGCATACTCTGCAGAGGACCAGGTCCCTGCACTTGTGAGGAGATATAAAAACATCTAGGAGAGTTAGCACTTACCAATTTGTCACCACGAAAATCTGAAGTAGGATAAATATTCAAAGATATGACATAGATAATAATTTGGTGGGGCTCACACAAACCAAAATCAGATTCAAATGAGATTATCACCATTACAAAGAGATGTTCAGGCTCACTTGTGGATTATTTAAGCCACAAATGAAATCTTTTTTCTTGAAGTACGGATGAATGAGAAAATCAAAACAAAAATAGTGTTTCGTAGTATGATATAGGAAACAAACTACTCCAATTTAAAGATTTTTTTTGAAATCCCAACTCACTTTACTATTCTATCTTTTTTTATCTTTAGTGTTTGATTACGTATAAAAGAAGTGAGGTGCCTCCCCTTGATGTAATTTTTCATCTAGGAAGTGATAAAAGGTAGGAAAGTTTGTTCGCTTATTTTTTAGGCATATCATGCTGCAGCAGTTTAGCAGCAAATTAACGGGTCAATATCTGAAATTTATTTGTTGATTTCTTATCTCGGTATCTACAAGATACTCTACTTCACTAGACCATTTTTTTCTCGGAATTAAGAAACATTAAAATAGCATAAAGTAGTGCTTACTGCTTCCTTCTGTATGCCGAACACTGTAAGTACAAAACTTTTCTCATCAGAATCACAGATCACATAGTATCTGTAGAATAAGATTATACATTGAGAAATAAGTATATAAGCATTAAGTAGGGTTGCACAGACAAGTAACTTTCACTTTTAAGAAAATGCTGGAAATGATCAGGGAAGTGATTGGATCAGGGAAGACAAGCTGGTTTCCATACTCTTTCCCTTATTCTTTCCCTTACTTTTTCCCTTATTCTTGTAATTACTCTTGTCATTAAGCTTACCCTGAAAAGCAGGATCATATTATTCAAATGCATCCTTCACAATCTCATTCATAATGTCTTAACAACTTCAAAAGAAGATCACATTTAACAACTGAGAATCTTAAGGCATTATTTTTTAAAGACTATCATGACTTTACTGTTTCTTGAAAAAATTCAAGAAATGAAAAAAGAAGAAACAACTAAAATATAACCCCCAGGCATTGTTCAGTCAACATATGGCTATGCTCCTACTAACTTAACTCATTGAACTATTTAAGAACACAAGAAATGATCAGTACCTCATCTCCTTATCTTCTATCTATACGTCTTATGCTTAATGCTTAAACCGTTGGTGCAAATGGATCCCATTATTGTGCATGATTTCATGGATTGATTTTTTGTGGGGATAAGCTTTCCTTTTCTCTTTATGAAAATTATTTTCATTCAGCAAGTGAAAAGGATTCAGAAAAAATTTCGCCAAGTAGGAGAAACTTTACCAAGCTTTCTGGGGAAACCATAGTGAAGTTACAAATAGTATTACTAACTTAACACCCATCTTGATATTTCTATCCAAACAACTCTTAATTCCACATAATCTTAGCTGCCTATTGCAGTTTCCTAGCCTCTACTTGTTTGGTTAAAATCCCAAAATTAATCAAGCAACTATGCCTCAAACCTACAAATTAAGTCAATTTTAGAAATCATAGAAAAGCATGACTATATTTAGGTATTTTTCCTGTCATATCATAAAACCAAATTTCATGTTATATCTTCCCCTTAGATTAGAACTTTGTAGATATTGACAGGTTATCTCAGAAACCATCTTAAAGGACTACCTCATCGTACATTAAGTTATAGCAGGAAACAAAAACTTTCCTTGAATATTAGTGACAGGTATGAGTGAACAATTCAAAGCACTTCACTGTGCCACGTTGGGAGTTGGACAGGTCAAATGTGCAATTGCAAGGAGTGCGACTCCTTGAATACCTCTTGCATCACTAGCAGGATTCTTTGATGCAACATGTGAAAATCCAATTAGGAACCACTTGTAGTTCTCTAGATATTTATTCACCTGAGAAAACAAATATGAAATTTGCCCAACATGGCATTGAATTTTAGAAAGGGGGAAAATGAAGACTATATTTAAGATATCATGATATATGCAAACATAAAATTTGAAGATGATTAAAAGTGAGCTTTTTTAGAGACTATTGGTTCTTTCTTCACCAAGCATAAAACTTTCTAGCTTGGAAAAAGCTAGACAAGAATAATCACAGAAAAATCTTTCACATAGGCAGCAGATATTACTGAAGCCAATTCTTTTAAATTAGACTGTTTTTCTAATTCCAAGTTGTACTTCCCTATATAGACACAGGTTCTTCTACATAGATTATTTTGTACCAAACTTAATTCAACCTGTCACTGATCTCTGCAGAATGCTTCTATTTCTAATTATGACATTTTCCTTTAGTTTACCAACTTTTGTCCTATCTGTAAAGTTTTCAGTTTCTTCTTCTGATAGAGCCAAGCTTATAAATAGGCATTCTCCGCAACCTTTAAGATGATGAAAGAAGGTCTATCTGTGATCCACACAATAAGCTAGTGTAAAAATGAAAAATATTATTAGGAAAACCATAGAGTTGCACACTTGATACATGGTCTCTTGTCTTTGTTTCTTTTTATTTATTTTTAGTTTTTCTGACTCTTGTTCTTTAATAAACCATCATAAAAATATGAGGTGATAACTAGCAACAATTGAGAACCTTGTGTTTTGAAAGATCCTAAATATGATACAACAGTTCAGAAGTGAAAATGGAATTTTTTTTCAACAACTTACCAAGCCACAATCATAATGAAGAAAGGGGTGTGACTTCACTGAAATAGGATAGAAAATCAGAAGAAACTTCCAAGTATCTAAGATAACCAGGCTTGTAGGGAGCTAATACTGTACACATATATTTCATGTTAAAATATAGGGAAATAAATATACAGAGACAAGATTGTAAGAACTACTTACAGCTTTTTTGTATGCCTCCAATGCCAGTTGAAGATTACTGTGATCCCATCCTCCCGTCAGAAGAAAGGAAGTGAAATCTGCACATACTAAGATATCTACCACCCAAATGAAGCTCAGTGAAAGACTTGAAAATTGGATTTATCAAAATGTTTATTATAGCTATAATTGTGTGCAAATACTAGTTAAAGATCAAACTACACTAAGAATGAGAGAAGTACAATATAGTAAAGGACTCTTCGATGTTTTCATAAGTATAACGTACACCTTATAAAATTCCACGTACTGCGCATATGCTACTTCATGGCTCCATGAACCAAAGTATGTAATTTATGCACCTTAATCTATCTTTAACATAATCGTATGCTACTTCTTAACTATATCTATAAAATATGTGATGAGTGAATTCTATCATAGACGAACACCGAGTAAACATTTAGTAAATTGGCAAAGCTGAGAGTGTTAAAACACAGAATGTTTATGACACAATATCAGAGAATCTCAGAGGTAAGTGATTAAAGCAGTTCCTCTCTTAACTAGATTATGTTTGCAGTCTTACATAAACAAACTCCATCCATATCATCCAGAAGGAGTGTTCTTTGGGCATATTTGATGCATTTGTCAATCTGCTTTGCTGGATTTTCAGAAACTATGAAATAGATATACAATCAGATGATCAGATCAGCAGCAGCTACTTAAGAAATAAAGTAAATAAGAGACTGGAGAAATGTATTATACATATACTTTGATTTAGTAAATGAAGATTCTAAACTGAAAATGGAAGAAACCATATTCAATTAAAAATCAGAATCCCAAACTGCCAAAACTCCTTAGCACATTGTTGCTTTCTATGTCAGATTTCAACATTTCAACAGGAGTTACACTTAATGTGTGTGCATCTAGTTCAGATTTGCACTAGTTGAAGAGATGAAGCCAAGTTATAGTATCTATAAAGTATCTAAGTAAAGATAGAACTAGAACAAAACAGATGTAGAGCAAAAATTAATGGGGAAAATACACTAACTTCTAATTTTATAATCACCCAAGCCGGAGTCTAAACACAAAACAAACGATGTGAACTAGATGGAAACTATAGTTCTTGACTTACTGCAATGTAAGCAAATAACCTTTAAAGAGTATATATAACGAAAATGCTTGAGATTCCCCTAGGAACAAAGCAAATTAACAAGAAAAAAAATAGAAGAATTACATTCACTTCGTGCAAGCATCAGTTCAAGGTCTGCAAGTCACGTAAACCTATGTTATATCCTTTATCCTAAATCAAATAAAAAATGAAGAATCCATTAAATGAATGGAGCATTTGAAGTTTAGAGAACGAAAAACTTAAGAACTGAGAAGGCAGTGAAATATAACCATTTTAAGGACAAACTTAAAGCATTTTTTAGCTCTTTTGTACTCCCCTTTCTTGGCTATGCAGAGGCCGAGGCAATCCCAAGCTTCCATCAGAGACAGATTCAATCAAGTCCGATAGATAAAATTAACAGTAAAAAGGAAACGAAACACAAATTCAAATATGTAATTCTTCTTTCACTTATAGCGTTCATGAGATGATGCTCTGCTTCCTCCTTATAAACATTAGGAATTGCATTATAAAACTTTCCTTTTAGATACTCGAACATTGAAATTTCATATGTTGATTGTCTCTTTTCTGCATGAATTTGTATCCCTTAAATTCACTTGATAAATTAAATTGAATGCGTTTTTTTCTTCTTCTAGATAATTCATACCTTGAGGAATTGATTCAAGGGCTTGGATGCACTGATGGATTTGATACTCCATGTTAGAGATTTTCTCTAGTATACTTGACGGGAAATGCTGGTCGCTAAAATTTTTGAGCCATTCGGCCATTTTAGCCACATTTGAAATCCAATCCTCGTAGAATTCTTTTAGATCAGTGGAGACTTGTCCTTTCTCCCTAGAAACCTCTTGAGTTGAAGTGCTCATCTTCAATGGTGGATTGGATTGTTTTAGATGAGTAGAAACTTCTTCAACGGTGGATTTTAGATCAGTGGAGAATTGTCATTTCTCCCTAGAAACCTCTTCTCATCTTCAATGGTGAATTTTAGAAGGCTGATGAAGCTCAACTGCAAAGTTTGTTACTGCAGAGTTTGTTCAAGTGTGATAAATGTGTATGTTCCTAGATGTTTTGATGATCTCCTCACAAGTGCAGGGACCTGGTCCTCTACAGAGTATGTATACTCGTCCAGTTGTCAAAGTGTTGTACAGCTGTAAAAGTAGTCTATGTCAGGAAGTTGGTGAAGTTGCAGAGTACTTCACCAATCAGAAGCGAGGAGGTTGCTTGTACATTGGATAATATTTCTTCATGATATATATTCAACAACAAACAACAATATTACTCATTCATTCAAAGAGAGAGTTTTTCAAACTTCAAGAACAGCAAGGGATCTGATCGATTGCTTCAAGAGCTTCTTGTACCAGCTGTTACTTTGTTTGCTTGTAATAGTGGTTACATTCAGGATTCGTTTCACATGTGAAAGAAACGTTTCAAACTTATGTGAATCATTGTAAGAACTAGGTTAAGGGTAACTTAGGGTCTTACTCTAAAATCTATATTAATCGGTCAGGATTATTATAGTGGGCGGTGTTGTATCCGATTAGCAAAGTCTAAGTTATCTAGGGGTGATAGCTTAGTGAGCAGTGTTGTAATCTGCTATGGCTCACCTAAGTAATAGGAGGTGTTACTTAGAGTTGGATTAGCAGGCTAATCTCGGTTTGTAACTGGCTTTTACTTTTGCTTAAGAAGATTAGTGAAAAGCAGTTCTAAAAGTTCTGGCAGGCCAGGTCGTGGTTTTACTCCCTTGACCAAGGAGGTTTCCACGTAAATTCTCTTGTCAATCTTTACTTTTCAGCACTTGTTCTTTACTATTTTAGTTTCAACTGTGTTGAGGACCTAGTCCCATTGACATTGGTGGATGCGTGCATTCCAACAAGTGGTATCACAGTAAGTCTTTTCTCTCTGGTTAACACCAAGAAAAGGAAAGATCCTGACGGAATGGCTGCTCCACCTAACATGGAGGAAGCATAGTCTTCGACCAGACCACCTCGATTTAATGGACAGTATTATGGATGGTGGAAAAATCATATGCATGGAATGTGAAAGAGGTGAAAGACGGAGAGCTCACCACTACTGCTGTCAAAACCAGAAAAGAATATAATGAAGCGGACAGGAAGAAAATTGAAAAGAACTACAAAGCAAAGAAGATTCTAGTGTATGGAATTGGAGCAGATGAATACAACATGATTTCCGCTTGTGAGACTGCCAAGGAAATTCGAGACTGTCTTCAAACAGCCCATGAAGGAACTCAGAGAGTAAAGGAGTCTAAAGTCGATATGCTCACCACCCAGTACGAGAACTTCATCATGGAGGAAGGTCAAACTATCTTTGAGATGAACTCAAGATTCACCTCCATCACCAACGAGCTTAGAGGACTGGGTGAGCCTATTTCTGTTAGCAAGCAAGTTCGGATGATTCTTAAAGTGCTTCCAAAATCTTGGCAAAGCAAGGTAGATACCATAACAGAAGCCAAGGATCTAATGACTCTTCCCATGGATGAACTGATTGGGAATCTTCAGACCTACGAGATGAACAAGAAACAGGGGAAAATTGTGAAGAAAGGAAAGAATGAGAAGTCCATTTCTTTGAAAATGTCTCAAGGTGAGGTGACTGAGGAGGAGGATGAGATGGTGTATGTCACTAGAAGATATCAAAAGATCATAAAGAAGCATGGGGGTTTCCAAAAGAAAGCCTCTACCAGTAGAACTGCTACTGCAAATGATATGTGCCATAAATGTGGCAAGCCTGGTCACTTTATAAGTGACTGCCCCAGTCAAAAGAAGGAAACTCATGACACCAGACCTCGCAAGAGGGACCTGGTCCCAGACCATGCTCGGATGAAGGCCCATGCTAATCAGTTGGTGAGAAATGCTTTTGTTGTATGGGGAGATAATTCAAGTGAGTCAGAAGAAGATGCAGAAAGTTATGAAGATGTTTAAATGATGGCTATTGAAGATGATGAAAATGTCTTCAACTCCATTTTCTCTTTAATGGCTAAATCCGATGATAAAGAGGATCAAAATAAGGTAACTGTTCTCGATCTTAAAGATGATTTAGACTCTCTTCCCATTAAAAATTTGAGAAAACTTGCTGCTCTATTAATTGACTCAGTTGATAAACTGACCTCTGAAAAATTTGATGATGAGTGAAAAGTTAAGTCTGTGCGAAGATTAAAACTCAGTTCTTAATGCTCAAATGTCTGAAGTGAGTATCAGCATAGGTATCCTCGAGACTGATAGTCTGGAACCCAGTGAGGGACTTGGTACCTCAGTAGGTAGAAAGAGAAAGCTTAGCATCCTTGAGGAAGAACTAGAAGAATAGCTTAAAATCCTTGAGTCCAAGTTATTTGCTTCTCTTGAAACAAATTCTCAAATGAGAAACGATCTGAGTAAGGTCAAGGAGGAATTAAGACACTCTCTAAAATGGATTGACTCCTTTAAGATACTCTCTAATCTGTCTAATCAGAGTTTCAATGGAAAGAAAGGGTTGGGATGAAAACTAATAGAACCCCCATATAATCCTCATAGAAAATATGTGTCTGTATCTGACAACCTTTTGTGCACTCACTGTGGTCGAAATGGTCATTTGAAAGAGAAATGTGAGAGTCTGAGAAAAGCTAAAGAAAGGCATGTGAAATTTGTTAGATCTGAAAATGATGTTAAAAAGGGACACAAGGGACCTAGTCCCCGTTATTGTTTTAGCAAGAACACTTTACCTCCATGGATAGGAAGGTTTCTCATTAAACCTTTTGACAGTTTTTGGGAACTCCGTATGAAGTGTGTTCCTAAGTCTAATAAGTGATTCTTGTGCAAAAGAGAGTGAGCAGTCAATGTTGGTACATGTATAGTGGATGCTCAAGGCATATGACTGGAAATACTCTAAACTTCCTCTCTTTGGAAGCACACCAAGGTGGTGGTGTGTCATTTGGTAGTGGAAAGAAAGGTTTTATTCTTGGCATTGGCAAGATAGGAAGAACTGCAGATCATTCCATAGATAGTGTACACTATGTGGATGGTCTGAAGTTTAATCTCTTAAGTGTGTTTCAAATTTTTGTTAAGGGAAATGAAGTCAATTTCATGTCTGAAGAGTGTGTGGTTACAAACTGTGCAACTAAGAAAATTGTAATGTCTGCAAAAAAAAGTCAAGAATGTTTATGTTGTTGATCTTGATTCCATAGAAGAAGATGACATGTCGTGCCTAATTGCACAAGCTGATGATGCTAATCTGTGGCATAGATGGCTGGGTCATGTGAGTAACTCCTTGCTGAACAAACTTGTTGCAGGGGACTTGGCCCGCGGATTGCCGAGACTGAAGTTTGCAAATGATAAAGTCTGCAATACTTGTGCTAAAGGGAAACAGACTAAGTCATCATTCAAAGCCAAAAAGCGTATCAGTACATCAAGACCTTTGGAGCTGCTTCACATGGACTTATGTGGACCTATCATAATTCAAAGCAGGGGAGGTAAGAAATATATTCTTGTCATTGTTGATGATTTTTCCAGGTTTACATGGAACTTGTTCCTGCGCACTAAAAATGAGACAACTGCAATCTTGATCACCTTTGCCAAAGCTATTCAAGTGAAGTTGAACTGCACGACCTAGTAATTTACTGATTTTAACTTTTCTCCTAAGTGTGAAACAGGTTTCCTAACGTGTTCCAACAAAGCAATAAGGACAGTAAGTAAAAACACAATATTATTACGGGGAAAACACCCAGCTCAAAAGGTGTAAAAAACCACGACATGTACCCCTACAGGATTTAACTCCAACTTCACTAAATCACTGAGCCTCTACAAAAGATAGATTACAAACTTTTCAACCTACCTTAACTTCAAGTTATGGATTTAGATTACAACTCTTGTAATCCTAGGAACTAACTCTAACTCCTGACGTTCGACACAAACCTCCCAAGGTATGTGTTCCCAACTCTTCGAGTTATCACAACTTGAAGAAAACACTTCTAATTCAGTTTATAACTCACTGAACTAAGATTACATCAAGACTTAATCACAAAGAAAAACTCCTAACACATAAACTCTATAGAAGGATTAGGTTCTTCGATGTGTTCCTTCTATGTGTTCCTTCAATTCGTTGGTAGCACTTGTGAAGTCAATTTCTCAATTTCTCTTTTTGCTCTGTAGGTGCACAAGTATTCTGGACGACTTCGCCTCTATTTAAGCACAATTCTTCATAGAGTTATTGTTTACTTCAAACTCCTCATTGACTTGAACTCTCTTGACTTAGAGTTCTACTTCAAGTAAGACTCATTATTCAATTCAAACTCCTTGCTTCTTTAGACTCCTTCTTCAAATTACATTCATCGATTCTTTTGTATTATAGTCAAACTCCAACACTTCAATTCAGCAGTAACTTGAAGAGTTCTACTTTAAGTAATACTCCTTCTTCAATTAAAAATCTTTGCCTCTTTAAACTCCTTTTTCAAATCAAACTCATTGATTCTTTCTCTTTAATTCATCATATGTTTATTTCCTTGGGTTTTCTCACGAAATTAACATTATCCATTTCTTTATTTCTGCACTCTTGTCTTTGTTCATTCTAAAAGCTTTCTTGAATTTAACTGCTCATGACAGTGCACCTTTGGACCATATTGACTGACATGTTTCGTTTTTCTTTGTCAATCATCAAAATTGCATAAATCCCAACAAATTCCTCCTTTTTGATGATGAAAAACCTCTTTTCTTTGTGCATTCAAACAATTTTATCTGTAGACACTGAAGCATGAAATACTAACATGAAACAAGTTAGTCAATGGGTTATGAACACTGCACAACTCTTATCTTCCCCCTTTTGGCATCATTGAAAAGCTATGTAAATCTTATAATATACGAGCTAGATTGATCAGTTAAACTATTCATGGCCACTGGTTGTCACCAAAACAATCACATAGCGACTTCATGCAACATAATAATGTATTATAGAGAGCAAGAACAAGAGTCATTAAAGCAATAGATAATCATTCCATTAAACTGCCAGATAATGTACTATATAAGATCGAAGTCATACCGAATAAAGCAAAAACTATTGAGCACTAGTCAAAAAACAAACACTGGACAGGAGTAGAATAAAGCTAGAGACACTAACATTGGAAAGTGAAGAGAAGAATGGAAAAGTGCAATAATTGTGTCAACCAACAAATAATTTCAGCATTTTCATCCCTTTCTTCATGAAGAATAGCTTGTAGAGCTTAAATTCTTATCCGAAGGACATTTTTTTTCTCATAAGTTGCATGAGTAGCCTCCAATTCAGCAATTTTATCAGTGAAAATGTTACTTCAACCTTTTCTTTGCAGTATCAATTTTCCTCACGAGGCATGTAGATCAACATGGTTCATCTATTGAATAACCTCTTTTTTTCTTCTTTTTTTCTTTTTCTTTTTCTTTTTCTTTTTCTTTTTCTTTTTCTTTTTCTTTTTCTTTTTCTTTTTCTTTTTCTTTTTCATTTGAAAAGTCCATGCCTAGATTGAAATTGAGTATTCCTCAAAACTCACTATGGGAATCATGTCTTGTTTTTTTTTCATGCTAGCTCTAAAATCTTCTTTAGTAATGGCATCCTCTTGACACTTATAATTTCTAGATGGGAGTTCAAGGTGGAATAGAAAAAAAAATGTGTTTCTAGAGTTGGTTCTTCCTCATGAACTGAAAATAAGGAACTAGATTTCCCTCCTCAAATAAGAATTATATAAGTACCAAGTTAAGAGCAATTTGAAGAGGGCATCATCACAAATATCACAAGATGTACTTTGGTGAATATCTGATTTAAACTTGAAAAATAATAATCAAGAGGGCTAAGTGAGAGAAAAATTTGGAAAAATAAGACTCTTGAGCTTTGCCGATTATTTTATTCTGTATTAGAACAATTAATACATGAAACTTGAGTGCTCAACTATTTCACTTTATACAATATTAACCGCCATCAATATATAGCATACCTGATAAGAGCAATTTTGTGATCATTGTTGCTTGTTTTCACCATTTCTCTACACAATCTAATACAAAATTAGGTTAAAACAAGTCAAAAATCTGGAATTGGGACACACAAATTAATGTGTAAGACTGAATTGAATAACATTTTAGCTCATAAAATTAAGAAGAACAATTATTCTAGCCAATCATTGAGGGGAGTTCATGCAATCTTAATCATCCCCAAGTCTAACTTATTCTTTTATGCTCCCTACTTAGTGTCACAATACATCAATTGTTGTTTGACAAAGAACAACGTGATCCAACAACCACATACTTTTGTGGATAAATCAGTTTCAAGATTCATTGTTCCCCCTATCAATATGCCCTTCGTCTGTTCAACAAATAAAACATGTGGCACAACGTGTTCCAATGCACTTTCATCAGTTTCACTTTAATCTTCATTTTTTTATTGTTGCTTCCCCCTTACACATGCATTGGCTCCACTTTTTTCTTCCTTTTTTTTCTTTAAATGACATACTCCCCCTTTTTGAGAAGTGAGCGAAAGGAACATTTGTTTGACTTCATTGATATCTCTTAAGCAAACAATATCTATGAATTAAATCACTTGCTTCCTTTTAGCTTCACCTGCAAAATAGCTTAAGGGTTAGTCTTAGGAACCTAAACAAGCTTTGATGTGTTCCTTTAGTTCGCTGGTAGCACTTGCGAAGTCAATTTATCAATTGCTCTTTTTGCTCTGTAAGTGCACAAGTATTCTTCACGACTTCGCCTTTATTTAAGCACAATTCTTCATAGAGTTATTGTTTACTTCAAACTCCTCATTGACTTGAACTCTCTTGACTTAGAGTTCTACTTCAAGTAAGACTCATTATTCAATTCAAACTCCTTGCTTCTTTAGACTCCTTCTTCAAATTACATTCATTGATTCTTTTGTATTGTAGTCAAACTCTAACACTTCAATTTAGCAGTAACTTGAAGAGTTCTACTTTAAGTAAGACTCCTTCTTCAATTAAAAATCTATGCCTCTTTAAACTCCTTCTTCAAATCAAACTCATTGATTCTTTTTCTTTAATTCATCAGATGTCTATTTCCTTGGGTTTTCTCACAAAATTAACATTATCCATTTCTTTATTTCTGCACTCTTGTCTTTGTTCATTCTAAAAGCTTTCTTGAATTTAACTGCTCGTGACAGTGCACCTTTGGACCATATTGACTGACATGTTTCGTCTTTCTTTGTCAATCATCAAAACTACATAAATCCCAACAACCTTGGTGGAGATTGCCAAAACTATGCTGATTGACTCAGGGATTGCTATGAATTTCTGGGCTGAAGCTGTCAACATTGCATGCTATGTGACTAATAGGTGCCTCATCAGATCTGTCATCAAGAAAACCCCCTATGAGCTATTGAACAACAAAAAACCTTCTATTGCACACCTCAGGCCTTTTGGTTGCAAGTGCTTTGTGTTGAACAATGGAAAGGATGACCTAGGGAAATTTGATGCCAGGAGTGATGAGGGTGTATTTGTCGGTTATTCATCGACAAGCAAGGCATACAAAGTGTTCAACAAAAGAACCCTTTGTATTGAGAAAAGTATGCATGTCAAGTTTGATGAATCAGGAACACTGAATGACCATGGTGAAGACTACGAGTTTGAAGAGCAGATAGACCAGCAAAGGAATGATCAGACTGCACAAGGAGGAGAGGAATCTGGTGCTTCAAGAGAACCTGGTCCCTCATATCCATTATAGGATGCTTTGCCTCCATATCTTGAAGAAAGTGAAGGTGATTCTGATGCTGACAAAGAGGAAGAGATTACCAAGAAGTCTGGATGGAAACATCAATCCTCTCATCCACTCGACAATCTCATTTCCCCTTTTGATTCTGGAATTCAAACCAGATCAAAATCAAGAAATCTGGCAGCATTTTCAGCATTGAGCCTAAAAATATCAAAGAAGCTCTCCAGGATGCAGACTGGGTAATCTCAATGCAGGAGGAACTTCATCAGTTTGAAAGAAGCAAGTGTGGCCCCTGGTCTAAACCAGTGGACAGAACTATTAATCTCAATGCAGGAGGAACTTCATCAGTTTGAAAGAAGCAAAGTGTGGCACCTAGTCTAGACCAATGGACAGAACTATTATTGGGACCAGATGGGTGTTCAGAAACAAACTTGATAAGCATGGAACCATTACAAGAAACAAGTCAAGGCTTGTGGTCCAAGGGTACAACCAAGAAGAAGGAATTGTTTATGATGAGACCTTTGCTCCTGTTGCCAAAATGGAAGCTATCAGAATCTTAATTGCTTTTGCAGCCCACAAGGAGTTCAAGCTGTTTCAAATGGATGACAAGAGTGCATTCTTGAATGGTTATCTAAAGAAGGAGGTGTATGTCAAGAAGCCCCCAGGCTTTGTAGATACAGACTTGCCCAATCATGTACTAAAGTTGGATAAGGCTTTGTATGGGCTGAAACAAGTTCCTAGAGCTTGGTATGAACGCTTATCAAAGTTTTTGTTGGAAAATGGGTACAAGAGAGGTAAAATAGACAATACTTTGTTCTTGAAATCCAGAGGTAAAGAATTATTGATTGTGCAGGTGCATGTCGATGACATAATTTTTTGTGCTACCTCGGATTCTCTATGCAAGGAGTTTTCTGAATTAATGAGTAGCGAGTTCAAGATAAGCATGATGGGAGAACTCACATTATTTCTAGGCTTGCAGATCAAACAGTCCTCTCAAGGCACTTCAATATGCCAAGAGAAGTTTATCAAATAGTTGCTCAAGAAATTCAATCTCCTCGATGTAAAGGTGTTGGATACTCCCATGAGCACAAATGTGAAACTTGACTTGGATAAAGATGGAATTGAGATAAATCAGACTATGTATAGGGGAATCATTGGGTCACTCTTGTATCTCACTGCAAGCAGACCAGACATAGTCTTCAGTGTACGGATGTGTGCAAGGTTTCAAGCTGCACCAAAGGAGTCATATCTAAAGGCTGCTAAACGAATACTGAGATACCTGAAGGGAACTTAGGACATGGTTATCTTCTACCCAACAGGTGACTTACTTGATCTAATTGGTTTTGCAGATGCTAACTATGTAGGCTTTCTTGTAGATCGAAAGAATACATCAAGCATGGCATATTTTCTTGGATCATCACTGATTTCCTAAGGGACAATGTTGAGAAGCAAAATGTGATGATGAAATTCTGCAAGACTGAAGATTAACTGGCTAACATCTTTACAAAGGCACTGAGTAAAGAATCCTTCATTAAGAAAAAAGATGAGGCTGGGGATGCACAAAATCACCTGATCCCCTGACAATTTGCACAAAAATTTTCTATTTTGATTATGTTAAGGAGGGCAGGTATCTATACTTGTTTAATGTTTGTCACTAAAGAATTCACTTCTGGTACCTTAATGCAGGTATACACTCATGATGTGTTTAGCTGAAGGGAATATCTAACCGTACAGGCAGGGACCTGGTCCTCATGAGGTTAGTATCACTTATTCTACACTATCTGTCGGTCAACATCACTGCCACGCATCTCTCGCCCATTCATCGCGTCAGTTTCAAGTGTCTTTTCACTTTAAAACCAAAGGTCGGTACAGTTAGGGACCTGATACCCTTTTAACTCTATCTAAAACTAAGTATTTAGAGAATCAAATTCTTCAAATCTCTTCAGTTATTTCCTTCTGATTCTCTAATTATTTTTCAAGTATCTTCTTTTCTATCCCAAAATGTCTAACTCCGTCTCTACTTCCCAGACTCTTATCTCCCAAGAAGTTGAAAATCCTAGTTCATTCAACTTCTCCATACCCCTTCCAGATAAAACTCCTTCGACTCCAGTTTGTGGAGTTGGTGAAACAAGTGCCATAGCAGCAAGTCGAGTCCAAACGAAAAGGGCAAGGAAAAGGAGGAGGGAAAGTATTGAACCTAAAAAGCCTACCTCTACACCTTACCCTATCAGATCTAGTGATACTGAGTCAAAGGACGTTGTTGCTTATGTGACTAAGAAAAGAAAAGAAAGTGAGAAAGAAAAAGTTAAATCAAAAAGAAGTCAGAAGAGTTCAAAGAAATCCCAGTGGAAAGGGAGAAAGTTAGAAAACAAGTGGCTGAAAAAAATAAAACCTGTAAAGGGACCAGGTCCTAGGGTGAAAAAACAAAGTGAAGAAAAGGAAATGACAAAGGAGGAGCAGATAACGGCAATGGAGAACCAAAAGGTTCTGAATGGCAGAGTCTTTGACCCTGACATCCTGACCAAATTTGGCATGTCAAATCTTCTTTATGTTTTCTCCATTCAAGGTTGGAACCATCTCTTTGAACCACCAGTTCCGTACTTGCACAAATCTGAGGTGCGTGAATTTTTCTACAAAATGGAACTTCTGGAAAGTGGTGGAATCGCGACTAATGTTAGCAATGTTGAAACATGTCTGGATGAAGAAATATTGGGTATCATTTTAGGGGTTCCTGTGGAAGGAACTCGAACGATCGAAGGTTGTAAACCATCCAGTGACTTCACAAAACTTGCCCTAAAAGTGTCTTGTTTCCCTAGTTTCCCTCTTTGTTCTTCAATCCTGATTAAAAATCTTGTGGCTTTTTGTTGTTTTGACTGACTACAGTGGTCAGTATTTGTGGTCTAATGCTATTTATGTTTCTACCCTGTTCATGTGTGGTTTAATATTCTCTTTATGCTTACATACACATGTTCTGTGTGGCCCAAGGCCCTGAATTCTTTATTGCCTTGCATTTAACTTGAATATGTTTACTGCTTCACCTTTTCAATGATGTCAAAAGGGGAAAGTTTTGTTGTAAAGTTGTAAAGTTGGATGTGGAATAGGGGCACTGAACTAAGGGGGAACTGTGATTGTTAGGGGCACTGAACTAAGGGGGAACTATGGTTGTTACTGGTGCACTAACAAAGGGGGAATTTGTTAAGTAATTGAATGAATGTGTTTGATCACTCACATGAGGAGGTATGCAGGTTGTTAGTCATCATCAAAAAGGGGAAAATTGATAAGTGTGTATGTTCCTAGATATTTTGATGATCTCCTCACAAGTGCAGGGACCTGGTCCTCTACAGAGTATGTATACTCGTCCAGTTGTTAAAGTGTTGTACAGTTGTAAAAGTTGTCCGTGTCAAGAAGTTGGTGAAGTTGTAGAGTACTTCACCAATCAGAAGCGAGGAGGTTGCTTGTATATTGCATAATATTTCTTCATGATATAAATTCAACAACAAACAACAATATTACTCATTCATTCAAAGAGAGAGTTTTTCAAACTTTAAGAACAGCAAGGGATCTGATCAATTGCTTCAAGAGCTTCTTGTACCAGCTGTTACTTTGTTTTCTTGTAATAGTGCTTACATTGTAGGATTCATTTCACTTGTGAAAGAAATGTTTCAAACTTGTGTGAATCATTGTAAGAACTAGGTTAAGGGTAACTTAGGGTCTTACTCTAAAGTCTATATTAATCGGTCAGGATTAGTATAGTGGGCGGTGTTGTATCCGCTTAGCAAAGTCTAAGTTATCTAGGGGTGATAGCTTAGTGAGAGTGTTGTATCTGCTCTGGCTCATCTAAGTAATAGGAGGTGTTACTTAGAGTTGGGATTAGCAGGCTAATCTCGGTTTGTAACTGGCTTTTACTTTTGCTTAAGAAGATTAGTGAAAAGCAGTTCTAAAAGTCCTGGCAGGCTAGATCGTAGTTTTACTCCCTTGAGCAAGGAAGTTTCCACGTAAATTCTCTTGTCAATCTTTACTTTTCAGCACTTTTTCTTTACTGTTTTAGTTTCAACTGTGCTGAGGACCTAGTCCCATTGACACTGGTAGACGCATACATTCCAACAAAGTGTGTAAAGTTATGGCGGTTATGGCTTACAACTTTTGGGTGGAAACTTTTGTTATTTAAGTATTCTGATGGATCACACTTTCCCTCCTCTCTTGAGAAAATTGAGTGGGAGGTCACGAAAAGGTTTTTTCCAATTAAAAAGGGTGATAATTTGATCAAGTCTAAGTTTAAAAAAAAATTCTAATTAAATGTAAAATACAAAAATATCCCCTAGAAAAAGGTTTTATTTAGAGTCTGTTTGAATTGATTTAGAAGTTGATCAAACATATTTTTAGGACAATTTTTGACTACTGAAAGTGCTTGATAAATATAAAGAATAACTTAAAATAAGTTACGAAGTGTTTGACAAGGTAAAAAATGACTTAAAATAAGTGAGAAACCAAAAGTACGTATCCCCTACTCTTTATTTTTTTGATTTAAAAGTCATTTCAGTTTAACTTTTTATTTTGACTTAAAAGCTATTTTTTTAAGTTAATCCAAACGGGCTCTTAGACTTGATTTAATAAGTCAAAAATCTACTTGTTTTTTGAAGAAAACATTTTCCTTCTACCAAACACACCCTAAGTTACAAAAGATGTAAAATACAAAAATATCCCTATCTCCACTAATGGACCCCAGCTAACCCTCTCAAATCAAAATCGTCTATTTCTCTCTCTTCTTTCTCTTTCTCGGTTCTCTCAACAAAATCAAACATCCATCTCTTCACTTCAATTTTTTCATGTTTTCTCAACAACTTCTCCTTCATCTTCATTTTTTCGGCTTTGCTTGGACTCGCGCCTTGCTCTTTTTCTTCTTCGTCTCCTACTCACACCATCATCATTATTGTGAACAGGGGTAAATAAAAATTATGGTTTTGAGTTTTCTTCACAGTTAAAAAAAAAAAAAGAAGAAAAATATGGAACTTACATATTTTATTGTTTTATGTCCTAACTCCTAATAAACATTATTGTTGTTGTTATGGTGGTATGACATTGATGAAAATCTGAAGATATCACCAAAAACTGAACCTAAAATAAATGATGTATGAATGAAATTGGAGAGAAAATATGGATTTTTAAGATATGTGTTATTATCATTCATTTTACAAAAAGAGAAAAAAAGTCTCTTTTAGTATTACACATATTAAAGACTTATATTCTATTTATTTTTTTATTTACACTCTTAAAAGTCCCTTTTAATTCACTTTCCCCAGTGACAACAATAAATATCAATAGAAATTAAGCAAAAATACAATTCTAATTTTTTTTAGCATGTTGACATCTCACTTAAGCAAACAAAGAGTAGAACTAGTACTGATAACATTTATGCAGAAAAATCCCAAATGAACACCCCCACCTCCCAAGAGAAAGTATCATCACAAATTAAATATTGATGTAGTCATGATTGTCGATATGCCTATAGGAGCTCTGCCCAGTACCTAATTCAATGCATACACAGGATCACGAGGTGTGAGCAATCACTAAAGTAGGATTCTTTTGTAAAAATTGACATGCATTCTTTCCTTTTTCTGGTCATTTTATTAAAATTAGTACCCAATATCTTTGTTCATCAATGTGCAGAACCAAAAGTCGCTATATGTCTAATTCCACTATACATCCCTTTTATTTTTTTTACATTTTCTTTAATAAGATCTTAAAAGGATAGAATGTACAAAGATCTTAACGAAGCTGTTTTCGAAAGACCGTCTTGCTGAGATTCTTTTCAGCAAGTATAGGCCTATGGGTGTACAAGTCAAACCGAACCGACGAACCAAATGAAACCCGGAAAAAAATGATTTGTGGTTTGGTTTGGTTGGTTTGGCTGTTGAAAAAAAAAACAACCACTCTTGGTTTGGTTTGGTATGAAAAGAAAAAAGTCAAACCGAACTCAAATCAAACCGACATATATATATATAATTTTATTTTATTTACGGATAAAAAATATTATTTATAATCTACTTTGTTAATATATTTTTAGTTAGTTATCATTTTCAATGTTTATATATTTTATTTCAAATTTGGGCTTGTAAAATTTGTAGTAAATATTTTATTTTGTATTAAGATCCAAAGTTACAATTATATTGTTATAGTTTTTCAAATTTGAAGTTAACAATTTACTTTGTAAATATTTTGTTTTGTATTCAGCTTGTCTGTAGCCTTTAATCTTATTAATTTAACATAATGAACATTGATATTTCAAAAAAAAAATTGTACTCATGTGAATTTTACCTTTTCGAAAATTTCTATCCATTTAATATTTTTTAAGTTTAGCTTATCACACAGGTAAGTGAAAATATTGTTATCTCCTGTATCCAGGTTAGTCAAAAATACAGAAATAGAAAAAAGATGAAATAGACAGAATGATTTTTAATCCGAGTCCACAGAAACCACTGTGTTTCCTTAAGAAATTTAATCCCCTCATTGTACCCAAGGTTGCAGATTAATTACTTCCAAGATAAAACGGATTAACCTGTTAAAGAAGTAGCGGTACCTCAAACTTAAATAACTTCAGCAAACGCAAGAACAGCAACAAGAGCACACACAGACTCAGTCGATCGACAATTTTATTTATGTAAGAATATGTATGCAGAGAGGAAAAATTTGCAGTGTTAGAAAAACGAAAAAGACCTCTTATTTATAGCCATTTGCAGTAAGGAACGCGTCTGTTCAGAAAAATCTGTTCAGACCCATTTTTCTAGAACATTGTGTCCTTTGGGAAAAGTAACGACTTTTCGAAAAGATTACCGTTTGGGAAAAGTAACGACTTTTCGAAAGAATTACCGTTACACGTGAATTTCAAATAAATTCAGTTGCGCCAAATTAATTTTATTATTTAATTAACATTCTGAATTAATTTCTAAGAGAAAGGAAATGATTTAACAAGATTGATTAAATAAATTTTGTCCAAAAATATTATCAATCACATCATTTGCCAAATCCAAATCCAAATCCGAAGCCGAAGCCGAAGTCGAGGCCGAGCGAGCGACGACAACGGCGCGAGGGGGCACCTTCTTCTTAACCCTTTAAGAACTAAAGGAAGTGTTTCCTAATATAAGGACAACAATTTCCTTTCTTCTACCAATATGGTAAAAATGACCTTTCATTTGCACTTTTGCAATGACTTTTCATTTTCCCTCCAAAATTGGTTCCCCCACTTTCATTGGTTCTTCCACTTTCCATTTTCTCTTTTTATTTCCCATTCACACTTTGCTAAACCCAACAATCTCCCACATGAAAGGGAATGGCTATTGTTAAAACATATGCATGAAAAACTTGTGTGTCTCGTAAGTAAGGGTTAATCGCATCTGGATAAGTAGGTTTCCCTTTAAATTTTCCGTAGTGAACATATATCGAATATACTCGATCAATCGGTAGATTTGATATCTTTGAACAGTCGAGCTTTAGTCTATACCTAGACAACATAAGTCACACAATCAACCCTTGAACTATTTTTGGTTCTCTTTGTTTTGTTCGTTTCAGCCATGAACACATCTCGGTTAATAAGTGCTTAGAGAACTGGCCTTACCAGATTCTCCTTGAAGTAGCTTACAGTTCACACTTACATAGGTGGTTTCTAACTGTGTTATCCCGTACATACACTATTTGATATACCCTGTATCAAACTTAGAAACCATTAAAAAGTCTTTATGCCTTTATCCTGATTACTGAACATTGTCTCATCATGAGAATGGACATAAAATAATTTTTGACAATGTTAAACCGTCATCTATGACTTTGTTTTATCTCCTTGAACCTAGATCTTGGGATCTCTAGTCTTCTAGGTAGAGTTACCACCACGATGACTTGTTCTCGGCCATAGTCCCATTCCCGTCGATGATCTCTCAACTCCCTCTCTAGTTAGGCCTTTTGTAAGTGGATCTGACACATTATATTTTGACTTTACATAGTCAATTGTGATAATTCCACTAGAGAGTAGTTATCTAACAGTGTTATGTCTTCGTCTTATGTGACAAGACTTCTCGTTATACATAACGCTTCCAGCCTTTCCTATTGCAGCTTAACTATCGCAATGTATGCATACATGGGCCAGTGGTTTGGGCCAAAATGGAATATCTTCTAAGAAATTCCGGAGCCATTCAGCTTCTTCACCTGCCTTGTCTAAGGCGATGAATTCTAACTCCATTGTAGAGCGAGTTATACATGTTTGTTTGGATGATTTCCAAGATATTGCTCCTCCACCAATAGTGAAAACATATCCACTCGTGGATTTCGTTTCAGTTGACCCAGTAACCCAATTTACATCACTATATCCTTCAAGAACTGCTGGATACTTGTGTATCGACTCAGTTTACTTATAGCGCAGGCTATGTCTGGTCGTGTACAATTCATGACATACATCAAATTTCCCAATACTCTGGCGTAATTCAATTGAGACTGACTTTCACTTTTATTCTTAGCAAGATTAAGGTTCACATCAATTGGGGTCTTTGCCTTTTTGAAATTCAAATACCTGAACTTTTCAAGTACCTTTTGAATATAATAAGATTGAGACAATGCTATACCGTTAGGAGTTTTGTGAATCTTTATACCCAATATTAAATCAGCTACTCCTAGATCTTTCATATCAAACTTACTAGCAAGCATACGCTTAGTAGCTTTTATATTGGCAATGTCATTGCTCATTATCAGCATGTCATCCACATATAGGCATATGATGACTTCCTGATCCGTAGTGTCTTTAATGTAAACACATTTATCACACTCATTGATCCTAAATCCGTTTGACAACATGGTTTGATCAAACTTTGCATGCCATTGTTTCGGTGCTTGTTTTAGTCCATAAAGTGACATAACAAGTTTGCAAACTTTCTTTTCTTTGCCGGAAACTATGAAGCCCTCAGGTTGTTCCATGTAGATTTCTTCCTCCATCTCTCCATTTAAGAATATGGTTTTCACATCCATTTGATGGATTTCAAGACCGTATACTGCAGCTAGAGCAATTAACATCCGAATTGATGTAATCCTAGTCACTGGCGAGTATGTGTCAAAATAATCAAGACCTTCTTTCTATCTAAAGTCTTTGACAACAAGTCTTGCTTTACATTTGTCAATAGTTCCATCATCTTTCATATTCTTTTTGAAGATCCATTTTGAACCCAAGGGTTTGTTCCCTGGAGGAAGATCAACCAACTCTCAGGTATGATTGCTTAAGATTGATTCAATCTCACTATTGACAGCCTCCTTCCAAGAGGTTGTGTCGCTAAACAACATCGCTTCCTTGAATGTTTGAGGCTCACTTTCAAGAAGGAATGTTACAAAATCAGATCCAAATGAAGTAGTTGTCCTTTGACGTTTACTGCGCCTTGGACTCTCTTCATTGGTTTCATTCTCTTTTGGTTCTTCTCGAGGTTGTTTAGACCCCCCACTAGATGACTCAAGTCTAGTTTTATACGGATAGATATGTTCAAAAAATTCAGCATTATCTGATTCCATTACCGTATTATCATGAATATTCGAATGTTCGAACTTATGAACCAATAATCGACATGCCTTACTATTTGTATCATATTCAATGAATACACAATCCACAATCTTAGGCCCTATTTTCACCCTCTTAGGTATAGGAACCTGGACTTTGGCAAGACACCCCCACACTTTGAAATATTTCAAGTTGGGTTTTCTACCTTTCCATTTCTCATATGGAATAACATGTGTCTTCGTATGAGGCACTCTATTGAGTATTCGATTTGCTGTAAGGATAGCCTCCCCCCACAAGTTTTGTGGTAAACCTGAACTTATAAGTAAGGCATTCATCATTTCCGTTAAAGTTTGGTTTTTTCTTTCTGCAATTCCATTAGATTGTGGAGTACTAGGAGCAGTAGTTTGATGGATTATTCCATTTTCCAAACATATTTATGCAAATGGAGATTCATATTCTCTACCTCTATCACTTCTGATCATTTTGATTTTTCTATCCAACTGATTTTCAACTTCAGTTTTATATTGCCTAAATGCATCTATTGCTTCATCCTTACCATTTAGCAAATAGACATAACAATATCTAGTGCAATTGTCAATAAAAGTTATGAAATACTTTTTCCCACCACGTGTTGGTGTTAACTTCATGTCACAAATGTCAGTGTGAATCAGTTCTAAGGGATATGAACTCCTTGCAACAGATTTATAAGGATGATTAGCAGACTTAGATTAAACGCAAACTTGACATTTTGATTTATTGCACTCAAATTTAGGCAAAACATTTAAGTTAATCAGTTTTTGCAAGGTTTTGTTATTAACATGTCCCAAACGTTCATGCCATAAACATTTAGACTCAAGCAAGTAAGAAGAAGCAGAATCTTTATTCATATCAACTGCAATTACATTGAGTTTAAAAAGGCCCTCAGTGAGGTAACATTTTCCTACATACATCTCATTTTTACTTACTACAACTTTATCAGAAACAAATACACATTTAAATCCATTCTTAGTCAGAACTGGTATAGAAACTAGGTTCTTTCGCAATTTCGGAACATACGAGACCCTGTTCAAAGTCACCACCTTGCCTGATGTCATCTTTAGAAGGATCTTGCTAGTTCCTTCCACCTTTGCAACAGTGGAATTTGCCATAAACAACTTTCCGTCTGTAAGTGCTGGAGTATATGATGAAAATAATTCTTTGTTGGCACAAACATGGCGTGAGGCACCAGAATCCATCCACCATTCTCTTGGATTTCCAACCAAGTTGCATTCTGAAAGCATTGCACAAAGATCGTCTATCTCTCCTTTGGATTCAGCCAAATTTGCTTGATCCTTCTTCTTGTCCTTCTTGGGACCCTTGCATTCAGTAGCCTTATGACCACGTTTGCCACAGTTGAAGTAGCTTCCATTGAATTTCTTCTTAGAAGGATTGCTCTTTGGACTAGATGTTTTCTTTCTTTTCTTTGATTTTGTGGGATCTTCTTCAACAATATTTACTCCTGATATTGCTGAATTACCACGCGACCTCTTTTCTGCGGCCTTGTTATTCTCTTCGATTCTCAGCCTTACCATGAGATCTTCAACAGTCATCTCCTTGCGTTTATGTTTCAAGTAGTTTTTGAAGTCCTTCCACAATTGAGGTAACTTCTCAATAATGGCAGCCACTTGAAAAGCATTATTTACAACCAATCCTATATTAAAGATTATGTGAGTATTAAGAATAAACTTAATATTTCCGACATAGGTATTAAATAAATTTATACCTTCAGCAAGGAGATCATGAATTATGACCTGCAATTCTTGAACTTGGGTGACAACAGTCTTACTGTCTATCATCTTATAGTCCAGAAACTTTGCCACAATAAACTTCTTCATTCCGGCATCCTCTGTTTTGTATTTCTTTTCTAAAGCATCCCAGAGTTTTTTCGAGATTTTCACATTACTATACACATTGTACAGATCATCCTGCAGGCCACTCAGAATATAATTTTTACACAAAATATCAGAATGTGTCCATGCTTCTGTTACCAAGAATCGTTCTTCAGGCGGAGTTTCATCCGACATAACAGGAACGTTCTCATTAATGAACCTCTGCAGACTCAACGTAGTCAGATAGAAGAACATTTTTTACTGCCATCTCCTGAAGTCGACTCCAGAAAAATTTGCAGGTTTCTCAGCCGGTGCTAAGGCAGCATTTGAACGATTGTGTGCAATCGATGTTGTTGCAGTACTTACTGTTCCAACATGTACTTGACTTGAATTAGTCATTTTTCTGTCACAAATGGCAGACAATTTAGTATGTGAAATACTACCATTAAAGAATAAATCCTTACACAGACTATTTTTTATTTAACGATAAGGTTTTTATGTTCTTTTAATTGTTAACCAAATGAATTTTAAAAATTCAAACAGAGTAGAAAACCATAAAGGTTTTAATCTCCAGAAATCTCAAATACAGAAAATAATAAATTTCTTAAGATTGTTATCTCTTGTATTCAGGTTAGTCAAAAATACAGAAACAGAAAAAAGATGAAATAGACAGAATGATTTTTAATCTGAGTCCACAGAAACCACTGTGTTTC
Source organism: Solanum commersonii (assembly GCA_029007595.1). Taxonomy (NCBI): domain Eukaryota; kingdom Viridiplantae; phylum Streptophyta; class Magnoliopsida; order Solanales; family Solanaceae; genus Solanum; species Solanum commersonii. The sequence continues at coordinate 571,772 of JAJTWQ010000051.1, forward strand.
CTTAAGAAATGTAATCCCATCACTATACCCGAGGTTGTAGATTAATTCCTCCCAAGATAAAACGGATTAACCTGTTAAAGAAGTAGCGATACCTCAAACTTCAATAACTTCAGCGAACGCAAGAACAACAACAAGAGCACACACAGACTCAGTCGATCGACAACTTTATTTATGTAAGAATATGTATGCAGAGAGGAAAAAATTTTAGTGTTAGAAAAATGAAAAAGACCTCTTATTTATAGCCATTTGCAGCAAGGAACGCATATGTTCAGAAAAATCTATTCAGACCCGTTTTTTTTAGAACATTGTGTCCTTTGGGAAAAGTAACAATTTTTCAGAAGATTACCGTTACACGTGAATTTTAAATAAATTCAGTTGCGCCAAATTAATTATGTTATTTAATTAACATTCTTAATTAATTTATAAGAGAAAGGAAATGATTTAACAAGATTGATTAAATAAATTTTGTCCCAAAAATATTATCAATTTGTTCAAACCCATTTTTTCCAGAATATTGTGTCCTTTGGGAAAAGTAACGACTTTTCGGAAGATTACCGTTACATGTAAATTTCAAATAAATTCAGTTGCGCCAAATTAATTTTGTTATTTAATTAACATTCTGAATTAATTTATAAGAGAAAGGAAATGATTTAAATTTTGTCCCAAAAATATTATCAATCAATCATTTGCCGAATCCGAATCCGAGGCCGAGCAAGCAACGACGACGACGCGAGGGGGCACCTTCTTCTTAACCCTTTAAGAACTAAAGGAAGTGTTTCCTAATATAAGGACAACAATTTCCTTTCTTCTACCAATATGGTAAAAATGACCTTTCATTTGCACTTTTGCAATGACTTTTCATTTGCACTTTTGCAATGACTTTTCATTTTCCCTCCAAAATTGGTTCCCCCACTTTCATTGGATCTTCCACTTTTCATTTTCTCTTTTTATTTCCCATTCACACCTTGTTAAACCCAACAAATATATTTGATATCTTTTTCAAATACCGTATAGTTGTAAAAAACCGAAAGAACCGACTAAAGCCGAAACCGAAAAAACCGACTTTATGTGATTTGATTTGGTTTTTAGATTTAATAAATCGACATAATTGGTTTAGATTTTTTTAAATAAAAAATCAAACCAAACCGACCTATGTACACCCTATGTATAACAATCGTTGAAGCAAACTATCCTCTTGCTAAGAATTGGACAATCTGACAAGTAATTTTTGAGAACTTAAGCATTCAATATGAACATTGTTCAAGACCAACATTACATAGAAAATAAAAAAGTTGTATGATTTTACTATTGTGTTCTATAAAAATGCATGTAGCAAGACAGTTTCTCGATAATAAATAAGTTGTAATAAAGCTATGTTATCTAAATGTCGCTCCTACTTTTTAGTTTACTGAAAGCTCTTTTATTTTTAGTCATTATTGTAGCATCATATAACTTACACGTCTGTAGTGTTTAGTGTTTGATAATGTTGTATTTGTTGTCTTGTGTGTACTCTTGATGAGATATTGTCTTTGATATTCATTTTCAATTATGTTGTCTAGGAACACTTACGAAGTATACAGGTGGTCACCATCCAAGTTTCCAAGTTGTTGTTTAAGTAGACATGTTGTGTTCTAACATATCTAATATTCTAAAATAGTGTGCATTTAAAACTAGATTTCACCACCCGATCTCTCATTTAGCCTTGCCTTTTTTCACTTTAGGTGATAGACCTGCAGCTTCTTAAGTGAGCATGTTTGAGTCATTTTCCTCTTCTTCTCTAACCTCTACTTCTGGCTCCTTTTTTTATATTGTAACTTCTGTTGGTGAGATTGCAGGATCCTCATACAGACATTGGTCATTTTAATTTTCCATTGGATCAGACTTATCAGTATTTGCTAACTCCTTCATCAGAACCAGATCCTCTTCCGTCCCTTGTGTATCTGCAGGTATGCCATTGTTTTGTTATTATCATTCTGCACTCCATTCTATGTTGTTGAATTATCATCCATATCACTTTGCTGTTTTAACTCTTGGATACTATCTTCAACATGATTATGATTATTTGTTCTTTTATAAGCAATACTATCAGAACCCACCCTAGTTAAGTGATCTTGTTGAGGCTCAATCAATCATCATTGCACTTTGTTTTTTTTCATTATCATCTATTGCTACTTCAGGTATTGTCATTAATACCTCCTTAGTATTACAAATACAAGCTTGATCCCTTTAATTTCTTCCATGTCTTGTTGTATTTCTATAGATAATATAAGGTATCTAATTGAGTTTCCTCTGTACTTGTAGGACCACCATGTATCTCCCCATCTTTGGCATTGGCATCAACATACATCATGCACCTTGACCATTTCCTGTTAACCTTTGTTCAGTATTTTCTATCCCAATGTTATGATTTGTTGTTTGAGCATCCTTTGCAAAAGCTTTGGTGATCTAATTATCCTTTGTGGATATGTGTTTCTGTGCTTTCTAACTTGTCTTCTCTTTGTTAGGACTGTAATCCTGATCATGTGTTGTATCTTCTCATTTATCTTTATCAGTTAATAATTGTAATACTTGTACTAATCTCCTCATCTCGTTGATTATCTTTGTTTATGTTACTATCATTATTAAGAGCTGTAAAATAATTCTGTGTGCTGATGCCTTCTTCTCTTTCCCTTTGTTCATTCTTTTTGTGCCTGGAGACTATTTTATTAGTAGGGAGCCACTTCTTGAATTGTGTGCCCATCCTTGTTACATCTTCTTCTCCTGTTCTTCATGAGCTTCTTCTTGTACTGATTTTTACCCTCCATTTACTTTCAACATGTCCTTGTAATTTACAATGCTTGCAATACTTTGGAATCATGTCATATTGTATTGAATATTAATTTTCTCCACCCTAGACGTTTTATTCTCTGCATTCACCACTTCAAATTCTATATACTTAGGCAAGCAAGTCCATCTGCACCTTGACCCTAGCACAGTTAGATCGATCTTATTTATAGTTGTCATGTCATGTCCAAGTGTAGTGGTTTTTCTACTGCTGGAGCTAATGAAAATATGACTTCCTTAGCAACGAAGGTTAGCTTTAAATTTGGCAAGGAAATCCATGTCATCGCTTGTGTTATTTTCTCCTCTATATTAAATTTAGCATCATATATCAAAGGTCTCATCATATATATATATATATGGGAAAAATGACAAATATACCCCTGAACTATCGTAAATGGTATGCAGATACCCTCCGTCATACTTTTGGGACATTGGTGCTCCTGTCATCCAAAAATTAGAGCATATATACCCTTTATACTAACGAATATACACGTGTCATAATCTTATCAACTGACCAACATTTATTAAATATTGGATCGACGGATAAGATTGCGCCACGTGTCCCTATTTAGTCTTCCGTTAGAGTGAAGGGCATATATGCTCTAGTTTTTGGATGGCAGGGGCACCAATATCTCAAAAGTATGACGGAGGATATCTGCATAACATTTACAATAGTTCTGGGGTATATTTGTCATTTTTCCCTATATATATATATGAGTTGCCATCCTTAGATAGAATGTAGTAATTAGGTTTAGACATCATCATATCATATATCATATATATGATAATCTGAAAGTTGATTTACCGTTTTTCCCCTACACTATTACTTAACTATTAATTTATTAAAATTTTAATTTGCTGATAATCTGAGCCTTAATTTAATTCTCTCTCCCTCGATCACTATAACAACCTTTTTGCATCGCTTAAGTTTCATTGCTTTTATTATCAGTTGTTCCAAAACCTTTTCAGATACTCACTGATCTATATAAATGTCTCCAACAACATGTCATTGTCCCATGAATCTGTTTCTCTTCTCTGTGCCTCAACCAAATACATTATTGCAGGTAAAAAAAAAATTCCTCTTTATTTATCAAGAGCTGCTCTATTTTTCCTGTTTACTGTGTTTTTCTTTATCTAGCATAATTTGTTTTCTTCTTTATCAAGCGTCGCTCTGTTTTAGAAGATAAATTTCTGTTTTATTTATTTGCATCGGTCTGTAGCTTACTAATCACATAATAAACGAGATGCCTTGTACAGTTTTTTGGAACTTCGTTGTCAAGTTATAGAACTAAAATGAATGGTAGATTGGTTACATCTATACAACTCTCAGAGGATGAACATAATTTAAACCCACTGCATGCCTGCAGATAGACACTAGAATTCTTCAAAAGCACATATGCTACAAAAAAGTCACCCGCTTATTCCCGCTACTATAAACTTCTTGCATCCAATTCATGGTGTCACTAAAATTTATCTCATCGATCAGCCAGCAATCAGGTTATAAACAAAGCCAATTAGAAATAGTTATTTCATGGGACGCATTATGGCTGAACCTTAAGGGATAAAGAAACTAACATTCTTATACACATTTGCAGACAGAACTCTTTAGTCAAGGCATAATCATCATATCATATCATCATATATCATATATTACTAAAAGTGAGAAGATCATAATCTCAAAGTTGGATTACCATTATACTATGCTATATTATAATATCTAATTAATTAAATATATAGATATATATAGTTGGCTGAATTCCCTGTATGTGCCAAGCATTTAGTGTAATCTATTAATTTTTTTGGACATTAATCTATTCATTGCTTTGTAGATGCTTCCATCTTACAACTGAAAATTAGCTGAAAAATTGTAGACTTGAGTAACGAAGAGTTGTAACATAGGTGAAGGGTAATGAAGAGTCAAATAGTATGTTAAAGAGCCAGTTAATTCTATAAATGTATCTCTTTCTTTTACCCACATTTTCCAATGCTTTGGCTTCTTGCCAGCGTAAATATAATTCATATTCTCAAATCTGATAGTGTCACGATCCGATTTCTCAAGTCATGATGGCACCTACTATTCCCTACCAGTATTAAGGCAACCCGTAACCCAGAACATCAAGCAATGAGTGAAAGGACAGAAACTAGCGAAAACAATAATCTAAACAAGGACAACAAGGCGGAAGCAAACCAAAATAAATATATACAAAAATCCCTCCCAAAACCTAGAAGTCACTAGTACAGAGCTATCTAATAAAAAGTACAAGTCCCAAAAGTGGAGCACAACAAAGTGTGTCTCAAAGGCAACAAGACTAGCTAAAACAAAAGAAGGAGACAAGACAAACCCAAAACGCCAAGTGCTCGCCCTCGTCTCCGAATCACAGCTGCTAAAAAAGGCTGGAACTAATCACCGCTGGTAACTGGTACTAGGACCTGCATCACGAAGTAGATGCAGAGTGTAGCATGAGTACCAAAACAACAGGTACTCAGTAGGCATCACAAGCCGACTGAGCAAAAAGGGTAAAAACAATAAGAAATGATAGAATCTAGACACAGAAAGGTCAAAACGGATATGAAAAGGAAGCACACAAGAATATTAGAAATAAACTAAGTACAACTAAACTAAACCTAACTGGGCCCCCATAAGCCCAGAAGGTACACTCGTGCGCAAATTTAAATAAACCTGAACGGACCCCCATAAGCCCGACAGGTACACAGAATAACTAAGTCTAATGAGAAAGAAGAAAACAGGACTCCCAGCCCAAAGCAACCAAGATAATCCATCAGCCTCCACCAAGCCAGCAATGCACTCCCAGCCCAGCTAGAAAGAGTGACCCTAGGGGGCACCCAACCAAACAGTGCACTCCCAGCCCAGCTAGAAAAAGGGACCCGTGAGTGAGGTAGATATCGCGAGTCGTCCTACCATACAGTCAGCTCCCAGCCCAACTAGAAAAAGTGATCCGGGGACACCCAGCCAGCAGCACACTCCCAGCCCAGCTAGAAAGAGAGGCCCGGGGGCGATCGTCGATATAACCGAGTCTACCCAGCCAACGATACGCTCTAGCCCAGCTAGAAAGAATGACCCCGGGGGTAATGGTAACTCTAATAAGATCCAATCCAACAACATCTACCATGGAACGCCGTCCACTCTAAGAAATCACAAAAAAGGCTCCAAGCCTATACTATCTCAATCTCACACCTTTAGTGACGCATCAAACCTTTGAGAACGCGTCAGGACTAGAGAGAGAAGATACAGAAGTGCAGCAAGCAGCGATAACGCCTAATCTAAGGCTCAAACTATCAGACTCAAGTCTGTTACTCCAGTCTACAAGGAGCTAAGTCATCCAAACGACGTCAGCAGAAAGTCAAGGCAATCCAACCCACACGGGTCATAAGTCTAAGGCAATGTTAGTTTAACCTAGACTAAGGACATCGTGCTTAGAGTTAAGGATAAACAAGGCATACAACACATAGCATACAAGCATACAATAGCATTTAGCACATAAGCATGCAACTCTACTAAACTTGTTAACATGATATTACACCTGAAATATGGCCAATCAATCCTAACATAAGGTATCTAATCAAAGTAATGTAGGAAACTGGTACCCACCCCCAATTCACTCCAATCGACATGCTTTTACACAATTAAGCTCAATCTAAAAGAAAGGAAGTCTTAGCCTACCTTAAGGCCGATCGCGCGCACTCCAAATCACTTTGCCGGAGCTTTTCCTTCCCGAACGACCCTTGAACGCTGCCACTCTATCGAATATAGGATCACAACGTTAGTACGGTCGTTTAGACACAAAAATTACAACAAACGGAGAAGGGTCAAATTTGGAGTTAAAATGGGAATCGTGGGACCCGCATCGAACTGTTCAGATTTGACTCTGTCAAGAGACCCAAAAAGTACCCCAAACTTGTGTTCCAAAATGGAACAAAATTCGGGACTCAAAACGCAACAAAACCCAACATGCAAGGAAAAATCATATTTTAATCAACTTAAAAGAAAATATGCAGCAGTCTAAACTCAAAAGTTATGAGAATCGAAAGGTGCCCAGCACTTGTTGAACACTCTATGACAAAGCCACGACAATTCCCAACACGTGGGACTTCGAATCACCTAAAACCGAGCTAAAATGAGTGAGATATGACCAAAACAAGGATGCCAAAAACAAAAGCTCGAAAAAGGGCCTAACAGTTAGGTTTATAACAAAATTTACCTCGAATGATGTGCACCCGACAACTTTCGAACACTCTAAAACGAAGCCATCGAAAATATGAGTGTTTTAAGTTTGGGAAGGGTTGCTTATATTTTTTGCATTTATAACCGATTTTTCTGCAATTTCTTTCCAAAACTTAAAAACTCCGATGGGGTGTTCCGAACTCGTTCGGAACCCTGTGCACGCAAAAGAGATATACAACCATACCAAATTCGATATTCCGAACTAAGATGTCATCTTGATAAAAAGTAGGTCCCACACTCAAATGTCATTTTAAGTCAAAAACCACAAAAGGGCTCGGAAAAATATCGGAAACCCCGGGACACAAAAGAAGGGTCAATCTAGACCAAACTTGACATTCCGGAGCTAACCGCGCTGACAAAATTCTCATCCGAGCATGTTTACTCCGAATGTTGACTAAAGTCAAACTTAAGCTTAAATTTAAAGTTAAAACGCTTAATCGCATCGACTCACACTGAAAACCTCGGGAGTCATGCCGACCATGCTACTAGCCTAAAATGACCCTTCTGGAGCTGATGGAATCATCAAAATTGGATTTTGATGTCATCTTCTTGAACTTTTGATTGAAAACGATTGTTCAAGGTTCATAAGCTCCAAAAACACTAAAACTCGCACAAAAGTCAAACGAATGTCTAGGTGACCGAACTGTCAGTTCCAGCAAGTCATCAATGACTTGGGATGGCTACAGAAACGCTCTAAACGACACACCGAAGGCAAAACACAAAAATGACTAGGAGGGTCATTACAGATAGTTTTGTTATCAAGGCTACCTCATTTTATTTTATTTTTGTGTTACCATTATAAGCAATTTTGGTATGGATTATTGTGAGACGGAACACCTAAAATCCTAGGTGCTATTCCTTTTGCTCCATCCATTCATGTATCTGATAAGCTTACTAACTGATTGCTGTTTATTTATACTTAAAAAAAATTATTGTAATTTGTAATTACATTTGTATTCATCTATTTTTATTATGTAAGTAGTCATGTAAATCAAAATACAATAAATAAAATATTTATCACATGGTCGTTTTTCGTTCATAATATTTGTTGGTTTCTTTGCCTACAATATCTTACGAATTTTAATACTTTTTATCTATCTTTGACAGGTTGCTAGAACAAGACAGAGTCTGTGAGTGTGAGTTATATGGTTTTCACGAGTTGTTTCCTATATTTATGTTTGTAAATTCTTATTAGCCACTCTTGTTAAACATTTGATAATCACATGATTACTCATCCTTTCTTTTTTTTTCCTATGAACGTATGGAGGAAAAACTATTCTCTTCTTTTCCAGTTTTTATTTCTTGGCATTTTTCTTTTTATACATTTGAGGATGACAGCATCAGATTGATGCTTCAATTTTTCTTTTATAAGAAATCTTTTCTTTAATTTTTTTCTCTATAATTTCGTGAACTCATGGCACACATATTCTAATTTTATGTATTTCATTTTAAATTGAGTGTATCAATTAATATGGGATACACATGCAATGTGCGTGTCCAGATACTAGTATTACTAAAAGTGGGAAGAGTCAAAGTCAAAGGTTGAATTACAAAAATATCCCTACACTAATTTTTTTCATTAAAAATTATCTTTTACTAACTTCTAAAATCAAATCAATAATGACAATTAAATGATATTTCTCTTTTTTTTAAAAAAAATTGACATTTTTTCTTAATCTGTATATATAGATATTAGAAAATCTTACATTTTCTCTAGCTACTTCCATTTATTTGCATTAAAAAATTCAATTAAAAGTAAAAACACGCATTTTCTTTAAGAGATCACAATAAATATTGACTCTTCATTATTTTTCTTCAATTCTCAGGCTTTTGCTCTTCTAACTTCCAAACTTTTGCCCTCCCAATCCAATATATCACTACATATACTTGTAGCTTCTAAAATTATTTCACTTTTTAGTAAATTTTAATTTTAAAACTGCTGATTTTTTTCTATTGGGCTGTATCAGGTATTGTTTCATTTGTAATAAAGAAAATTTGTTTGCCTTATTGATTCTTGTTATTTTTTATAATAATTTCTTCTTCTTCCATTGATTATCAGGCTTTCAATAAAGATTTTTTTCTGAGTTGTTTGTTTGTTTCATTTGTTATTGATAAAGTATGTCTGCTTCATCACATATGAAATTGATTTAATTTGCGTTTCAGTTGCATTGATATTCTTTATTACATAAAGAATAATTTTCTTTTCTATTTTTGTTTGATAAGATACAAATAATCTTAATTATTCTGAAGAAAAATAATGTTACACCTTGTGCACCAATAAAGCCATACGTAGAAGTAAATAAATACAGTATATTTTTGTATGTATCATTATAACTTTTGTTTTTTTTGGCATAAATTATTGTAAATTTTTATTTTATTTTTGTACAATTTGTTAGTAAGGAATAGATGTTTTAGTTGTAAGCAAAATACTTGGCAGATTTAGATGTTAAAATTAAATTTCGATACAATTTATATGTTATAATTGAAATTTGTAAGTAATTATATATGTCAAAGAACTGAAAGTAAACTCTTTTTTTTATTTCTTCCATTTCCAAAAGTTGATTAGAATGAGGAATTGATATATGATTATTTTTTACGCAAAATTAGTTAAATATTAAATAACTTTTTTAGTTAAATTTTAAGTAACTTTTTGAATAAATTTATAACAAAATCTGATAAAAATAAAGTAATAACAAGAGTTGAATAGAATACATCCGTACCTTGACATGGGTGACATTCAAGTATTCAACAAAAAAAAACAAGATAATAAGTGAATACATACTTTATTTGTAGCTTCTATTTTATAAAAATGAAATTTGTGATTTAATATTATGTCAAATAATTGAAATTAATATATTTAATCTTCATTGCGGTTCTTTTATTTTCGAAAGTTAATTAATTAGAATAGGAAAATCATTTTCATAAGTTAATTGTAATATAAAAAGGAGATTATTTTGATTATTGATTATTGATTATTGATTCTTGTGTGCTATATATAGTACTTTATTGTTTAGTTATCTACAGTTTCACTTTTATAATATTTTTATATTTGTTGAATATAAAATTTTCACATTTAGATGTATTTTGCATTAATTTATTTATTATTTAAGTTTTTTTTTTTCATTAGTATGATCACAGGTTCATCTTATTGCTTTTCACGTTAATTGAGATGATGTTACAAATGTTTTTTTTTATGTTAAAAGTGAAAGATTTTACATTCAAAATTTGATTATGAAAATCCCTTTCTCTATTTTTTTAATTAAAAAGAAAACTTTTTGCTAACTTTTATAATTAAATCAATAATGACAATTAATATATTATATATTAGAAAGGTTATATTAAAATACTAAACTTTATTATATACTTTTGAATAAATTTGTAGTGACACTTACACTAATTATAAAGGGAAAAAGGTCTGAAATATATCTGAACATTGACCGAAATTGTTGTTACGATACCGAACTTTGGAAAGGACATTTTACCCATCTGCACTATTTAATAGTGTATTTTAAAGGTATATATATGTCCACGTGGAAATCATAAATATTGCATCATTATAAATAGTATGTGTCCACGTGGGCACATATATACCTTTAAAATACACTATTAAATAGTGCAGGGGTAAAAGGTCCTCTATAAAATTTTGTATCGTAATAGCAATATCGGTCAAAGTTGGAATATTTTTCAGACCCTTTTTCCAATTATAAAAAGAGTTTTTCTAGCTCTATTTTATATAATTTATTTTTACAAAAATTCTTACATTACATAATGTAGTACATTAAATAGGAACAGATTAAATAACATTAATTATTAAATAATATAGTACAATAATTTAATTGTTAAAAAGATTAAGTAAATTATAATTTTTTATTTTTACAAAATTTCTTCTATTCTCTGAACTTTGTCTTGTCGGTAATTAAAATATGAGATAGGAATATGAATATATTAATTTGTGTTTATAATTATAGTATTTTAAATTACTAAATATTCTCATCGTTTATTTTATTTGGAGAAGAGATACTTTGTTGTCATATTTTAATTTGTTATTGGTATCCAAGAGTAGATTCCAAATATTTGAACTAATTTGTTTGAAAATGAACGATATTCATGTAATTTAATTATAAAACTAATTTTTATATCGTGATAATTTAAAACAATTTATGTCAATTTAGATGGGGCACACGTGCAACACACGTCCAAGAACTAGTATATATATAAGTGAGAAGCTCCAAAGTGAAAAGTTGAATTACCATATTGCTCCTGTACTAAATTAAAATTTGATAAAATATAAATATTTTAACTACATAATGGTAGAATTTGAAGTCTTTAAGCCCTTTAATAATTAAATTATTATTTTCTTGATAAATGAGTACATTGATATTGCTTTTAATCGTAATCATAAATCTCATAATGGACGAATTTGAAAAGTTATGATATGAAAAGTCATTCATCACTTTAATGTAGAAATCAATTTCAGAATTAAAATTTGAATTTAGAGGGTCATTTCCTAATGCTATTTAAGAACCAACTTACAAAGATGGAAGCTCACAATAGGAAATCGAATCAAGGAAATTACACAATTCAACATGAGAAGATAAGAGAGTTAGAAGTTGCAACTTGCAAGTGAGGATAACCAAAAAATGCTGAAAATTGGTAATCAAGAAAAACAAATAGCAGCGGAAAAAAAGAGAGTAAATTTAATACATGTGTAGTATTAAACAATGAACAGTCTTATGTTGATATGTTGTCTCTAACAATAACAAAATTTATGAAACAAAATATTAAATCAAAAATCTATTTTAAAAGCTATGTCACTTGAGAAAATATTTGTTGTTATGATACGGAGACACCATTTAAAATTTGTGAATTTAAAATTTGAACTTGTATTGTGTTTACTGTAATCATAACTTTAGTTATTTATTTGTTGAATAGAAATAAACTCGAAAAAAGGGACAAACACAGTTACCATCTAGCAATAAATACATGAAGAAAATCAATATCATATAGCCCCATAGTGGTATATAGATATATTCCGTTTGAATTTCATGCTCTAGTTTACTGTAAATGCATATAATTAATTAATTAAATATTTAATTTAGCCTAGAAATAAAATGATAATCTAACTTTTCATCTTTATAATAAATAAATAACAATTCAAATAATAATTAAAATATTATATTATTTAATATTTGGTTATATGTCTGGTAGAAAATAAAATGCTAGTTTGATAACACTGGCCAGTATATGAGATCCAACAAGTGAGGGAAATTCGGAAGGACCCCTTCGGCTTCATATGAGTCTGCCCCTCATAGTGAACAGTTTTAGCCTAAACTTATCTTGTAAACCATCATATCACTATATTAAAAATAATTTTTAGCAGCAATTAAATAACAACAATATCTCAATTGCCGCTAAATATGTATTTTTAGCGGCAATTAACACTCTTTGTATATGTCCCTAAAGTCTTTAGCACATGAAGCTAATGACACTTTAGCACTCTTTATTATTGTATCCGTTTATTGCCGCTAAAAGTTATTTTTGTTATAATGCATGACACCTATTTTCTTAAGGAGGAGTTAAAGATTAATAAATAAAAGGGTTGAAAAGTGGGAAGAAAGGAAATATATTATTCAAAATGATGGGACGATATATTAGCAGGCTATATCCCATTCAACTTAGAAATAGCACTCAAAGAAGTGTTACTTATAAATCGCATCGGACACATGCGATTTACTAAGTACATTGAATAGATTTAGGCTGTGTTTGGTATGAAGGAAAATATTTTCCGGAAAATGTTTTCCAATTTTCTCATGTTTAGTTGGGTTAAATGTTTTGGAAAATATTTTTTCAAATCAACTCATTTTTCTCAAATTTAAGAAAAATGATTTCCTTTCAAAACTTAAGAAAAACATTTTCCTAAACTCTCTTCCAACTTCAAATTACAATTTTTTTTGTTGAAAAAATCAATTTATTTTGTCCCTACCCTCAAACCAACCCCCTAAAAGAAAAATTTAAAGCTTGTTTTTAAAAAATGTTTTTAACTTTAATTTTTTTACCTCCACCCCTTACCCTCGTCCCCACCCCCTTCAAAAAAAATTCAAGTTTGTTTTTAAAAAATATTTTCTACTTCAAATTTTTATTTTTTCACCCCTACCCTCGACCCTCCCCCTGCCCCCCCCCCCCCCAAAAAAACAATTGAGTTTGTTTTTTAAAAATATTTTCAACTTCAAAATTTCATTTTTCCACCCCTACCCTAGACCCCACTCACCCACCCACCTCCTACCCCCCCGGACCCCCACCCACCCCAAAAAAAAATTAAGTTTGTTATTTTAAAAAAAACTCAACTTCAAAATATATTTTTTTCATCCCTACCCTCGACCCCCCCGGCAGCCCCCTACTTGAATTACCATTTTACCCCTCTACTAAATTAAAATTTGATTAAACATAAATATTTTAATTACATAATGGTAGAATTTAAAGCCTTTTATAATTAAATTATTATTGTTTTGATAAATGAGTACATTGATATTGCTTTTAATCGTAATCATAAATCTCATAATGGAAGAATTTGAAAAGTTATGATATGAAAAGTCATTCATCACTTTAATGTAGAAATCAATTTCAGAATTAAAATTTGAATTGAGTCATTTCCTAATGCTATTTAAGAACCAACTTACAAAGATGGAAGCTCACAATAGGAAATCGAATTAAGAAAATTGCACAATTCAACATGAAAAGATAAGAGAGTTAGAAGTTGCAAGTGAGGATAACCAAAAAAATGCTGAAAATTGGCAATCAAGAAGAAAAAATAGTAGCGAAAAAAAGAGAGTAAATTTAATACATGTGTAGTATTAAACAATGAACAGTCTTATGTTGATATGTTGTTTCTAACAATAACAAAAATTTCTTTTCAGAGCATGAGGACTTTCTTTGCAATATCCTCAACTTTTCGTTCTTGCTTTCTTTCTCCATTATAGAATGTTTCTTCCATGAAGCATTTAGAATTGTATGGGTGTTAGACTTGAAGTATAGATATCAATTTAAGGTAATATATAGAAATTTTCTTATTGCACATTTAAATAAGAATCATTAATCATTTTTGTTATTCATTTTTGCACATACTAATATATCATATGTTTGGACCTAATAACATAAAAATATAACTCATTATTTTAGTTATCAAACTAAATTTTGCAGGTTCATCAAATGTCTAATCATTTGACATACAATAAATTAAGGCTTAAGTCATTTGTATCCCCTTAAAGTTGTCCGCATAATTCATTTAAACACTTCAACTAATGTTTGTACCTATTGAACACCTATGCCCCTTAAAATTGATACATATTTAACATTTTTTTGACAATCAGCCAAAATATGAGATATGTGTGCTACACTCACTGTGGCATGACAATGACATGGCAAATTGATGAATTAAATAATGACATATGGCATTTGAATAAAAAAAAATTATTTAAAAAATGATATTCTAAAAAACCATTATTTTAACCTATTTAATTAACTAAAAAAATTAAAAAAGAATTTTCTAAAAAACCCACCCACCCACCCACGCTACGACAACCCCACCTTTTCCTCTCCAGTGAATCCCAACCATAATATTCCCAACACTCCACAAGACAATCCCTCCCTCAATCTATTTTTGAACTGTAATTTTTTTCTCTCCATCTAATTTGGTACAAGGAAGATGAATAAGATTTCGCCGGAAAATTATGAATTTCTCTCACCATAGCCGGAAAAAATGGAGTTACCGCAAATATTTTTCTGAATTCCATAACTGATGTTTTTTGGAGCTGAAGAACTCGTCATTTATGTTTAACTAACAATTTGTATTAATTGATGTGATTCTTTATTGTTGGATTATATTAACATAAGTATATGTTGAGATCAAACCTTATTGGAAGAAATAAAATTTCGCTAGAAAACGATGGTGCTAAGGGGGAGGGAGGGATGGCTAAAGAAAAGAGACAGAAGAAAAGGTTGATGGCAATAGGAGCGACGGCCGCGAAGTCGCCAGAAATTGGTGGAGCCGGAAAAGTATTACAGCTAAAGATAAAGAAGAAGAAAGAGAAATCGGAATATTAGCTGGAGAAGAATACTTCCTTTTCATTTCTTTTTTTTTTTTAATAAATAAATAATTTTTCCCTTTTTTATTTATTTAGGTATATAAGTTAGAGGAAAAAAAAGAAAAAAAATTCAGCAGTTCTACGCGCTTAAAAGAGAGTGAAACAAATGTTTTTGCCTGTTTACATTCCTACTCTATTCAAATAGGGCTAAATGTTGCGATGACTCAAAAAATAACCAATTAATTTAATTTAAAAAGAATTTAAAGAATAAATAAATTTTAAAGGAGTCACCACCTAATTTTAGGAAAACTAGAAAACCAATTAAATAATCTACAAAACGAAAAAAATCCTATGGGTCCCGACTGAATTAATTTTTTTCAAATTGAGGAGGAGAATAAAATAATGTACAAATATAATAAACATGCAATATACACAAATAATATGATAAAACAATAATATAGGAATTGGCCTAAATTTGCATATCGTCAACAATATACAATGTAAATAAGAGTATAATTCGAACCTAATTCGAATAGATTTAATGGGAAGCACATTCGGATACCTGTAAAGACACTTAGTAAAAGTGTTAGTAATAAATAAATATGTAAAAATAAATAAATCAAATATTAATTTAAAAATAAAAACCCATTTTATTAACATGGGAGGCCTTGGAAATCGACAATAATTTCTTCATCGGCCAATTTTAACAAACAACATATATGAACTTAAACTAAATTTCCATCTTTTAATATTAAGGAGGCCTCCAAAACCGACGGAGAGATTTTCTCATTAGTCAATTTAACATTTACCACTAGAGATCAATTTAACAAAAAACCAAAAGAAACAAAAAATAATAATTAAGATAACAAATAGTCTAAATTAATCCTAAATGTGGTTCTAACATTTTTAACAAAAGTTTTGCAAATATTTTATATTAAATTAACGACAAATTACAGTGAGCAAAGAACATGGACATTCATCAACAATAATATATTAAAATAATAGAGATTTGAAACAACATTGATAGCCACCAAATGTAGGCAGCAACAAACAAAACTTATATATCCACCATAACAAATAATAATAATAATAAAAATGATAAAAAAGTAATACTAACTAAACAATAATAATAATCATAATAATAGAATACTAATAAAAAGCAACAACGGTAATATGATAATAAAACTAACAGCAATATATACAATTTAACAAATAGTAAACTTTAACAAATCACCATACGATACATTTATCAAATAAAACAAAACTAACACATAAGTGTACTCATCCAAACAACATAGCAACAATAAAATTAGTCTAATAAAAAATATAATATCAAAGGTGGTGATTCCATCAAAAATCCAAAATAACTCGAAATTATAAAAAAAAAACATGAACCATAAGAACCACAGTATCACAAAAAAAAAACATAGAAATAATATAAAGAGGAAGCAACACAGTCAATAAAAAAAATATAAATAAATACTACAACATCCTAAAACAAAACCAAACAAATTTGTAAGAAATTAGAACTAGAATAGAAAACAATAGTGATATTATTGGAGTTCCAAACCTCTGTTGGCAGTACTATTTTCGGATTTCACCAGAACGAAGATGTTGTTGTCGCTATTGGTTGGAGTTTAATGGAACTTGAAGCTCTAGTTCGCCGGAATGTGCAGATTTGAACACCTACAAAACAAACAAAATATCGCAAAAGAGAAAAGGGGAAGGGACTAGCGACGTCTTGAGTATGTTTTGCTCCGATTCATCGAAGTTTGAAACTCCTCACCGGAGTTACTGGTGAGTCGCGAGTTTAGCTCGCTTGAACTTGGAAAAGAGGAGAAATGGGGTTTTGTTCGTTATTTTGCTGGAAGAAGGAGAAAACAAAGGAGGTTTTGGTCCGGTAGATCTGTGGTAGCTGTTTGGTTGTTGGAAGAACGGAAAAAAAAGTGAAGGGGTTCTGGTTGTTTGCTGCTGTACAGGTGGAGTTGGTAGCTGGGTTTTGCCGGAAAAATGAACAAAAGGGAGGTGGGGGATCTGGTGGGGTTTGAAGTGATAGAGGCTAAGGGAATATGAATTAACAAATGTTAGGGTTTCACATCTTTTGGATTTTTTTTTTACCACCCCCACTTAAGGACTAAGAAATAGATTAAATAGAAAATTAAAAGTCATCTATTGTACAATATCATTATCTAAAAATCATGGGCCGAAACCACTAGTTAATAAAATAATCGTATACGAAAACTTATCTATATTTGAATGAATTTCTAAACTGTTCAAAATATCAAAATGAATATTAACAAATATAACTAATAAAATCAAATTTAAAAAATATAATAAACGTAACTAATGACATGTGAAAATGCAGTTTTAAAATTAACTAATAAAAAAAATCCTAAATTTTGATAAATAAGGATAGTTATCGATAAACTTATTTAAAACTATAAAAAATTTATTTTGAACTATTAAATAAATAAAACTTAAAAGTTACGAATTTTGAAAATGTTAGGCCAAAATTAGGTGTTAACAACTGTCCCTTTCGTTGGATATGATTGATAAAAGAAATAGTGGACAACAAAAATTGACAAACCCGATTTTGGCCGTACACATGACCTTTATATAAAAGTATGGTTGGAATGTGGTGAAAGTCGATCCCGAACTTGCCTCCAAAAGGTTCCACGATGTGTTGCGTCTTTGTTGAAGTAGTCCGCACATGTGACTTAACTGAGAATGCATCCTCTTTGATATTCTAAAAAAACAAAAATGAAACTCATTAGTGGAGACAAAATTACAGGGAAAAAAAGGTAGCGTCTCTTACGATACGACAAATGAAGATGATCCATTGGTAGGATAAAAATGCATGCCTATCGATATGACGAGTAAAGATGATGATCCATTAGTAGGATTTTGAATATATTTCCATCGATAGGACGAATGAAAAAAGATGATCCATCGGTAGGATTTTGAATGTATGTCCATCGTAGGATGAATGAAAATAAGATGATCCACCGATAGGATTTTGAATGTATGTCCATCGGTAGGACGAATGAAAAAAAATGATCCATCAGTGGGATTTTTAATGTATGTCCATCGGTAGGACGAATGAAAAAAGATGATTCATTGGTAGGATTTTGAATGTATATCCATCGATAGGACGAATAAAAATTATCCGTCGGTATGACAAATGAAAAAAGATGATTCATCGGTAGGATTTTGAATGTATGTCCATCGGTAGGACGAATGAAAAAACATGATCTATCGGTAGGATTTTGAATGTATCCATCGATAGGACGAACAAAAAAAGATGATTCATCGGTAAGACAAATAAAAAAAATGATTCATCGGTAGAATTTAGAATGTATGCCCATCGGTAGGACGAATGAAAAAAGATGATCCATTGATAGGATTTTGAATGTATGTCCATCGATAAGATGAATAAAAATTCTTTCAATGCAAGTCTCCTCCAACTTGAACGTGGAATAGATAGGGTGTACATCCTTCACCTCCGAATAGATGCGACTTAAATGTAAATATCTCTCAACGCAAGTTTCCTACGACTTGAATGTTGAATAGATAGGGTGCACATTCTTCACCTCCGAATAGATGCGACTTAAATGCAAATATCTTTCAACGCAAGCTTCCTTCAACTTGAACGTTGAATAGATATGGTGCGCATCATTCACCTTCGAATAGATGCGACTTAAATGCAATGGCCTTTTCGGCGAATGAAAATGCAATGGCCCTCTTGGCAAAATGAAAATGCAATGGCCCTCTTGGCAAATGAGAAATGTAATGGCCTTCTTGGCAAATGAAAATGCAATGGCCCTCTTGGCAAAATGAAAATGCAATGGCCCTCTTGGCAAATGAGAAATGCAATGGCCCTCTTGGCAAATAAAAAATGCAATGACCCTCTTAGCAAATGAAAAATGCAATGACCCTCTTGGCAAAATGAAAATGCAATGGCCCTCTTGGCAAATGAGAAATGCAATGGCCTTCTTGGCAAATGAAAATGCAATGGCCCTCTTGGCAAAATGAAAATGCAATGGCCCTCTTGGCAAATGAAAAATGTAATGGCCCTCTTGGCAAATAAAAAATGCAATGACCCTCTTAGCAAATGAAAAATGCAATGACCCTTTTGGCAAAATGAAAATGCAATGGCCCTCTTGGCAAATGAAAAATGTAATGTCCTTCTTGGCAAATGAAAACTGCAATGACCCTCTTGAAAAAATGAAAACACAAATGATGGATGACCCAATGATTTTCCAACTGTAACGAGGTGGATGGCTCGATGATTGTCCATTGTAACGAGGTGGATGACTCGATGATTGTCCACTATAGCGAGGTGGATGACTCGATGATTGTCCACTCTAGCGAGGTGGATGACTTGATGATTGTCCACTGTAGCGAGGTGGGTGGCTCGTGTGTCTTGAAAATGTCATCATCTTGATGCTTTCATCTGTCCTTGTATTCGGAAAGGAATGATTAGTAGATAGAATGTCACTTTAACTAGTAACTTGATCAAGGAACTTTAAGGAAAGATTCACAAGAGAATATGTACAAAGTGCCTGATCACTTTGACACGGGTGAGAAATCATCATTTTCTCTTGAAAACTGCGTTCATTGTAGCTCATGTCTTATTGGGGATTTGTATGAGGAGTTGTTTGCTCGCCCTGACTTCAAGTGATGGTGGATCATTTGAAGTTGACTATCAAGTTTCTGACAGTTTCGTTGGAATTTTTTAGGTCTTCCTCAAAAAATTTGTCCCAGTTAGAACTTTTTGACAAATCTCATAATGATCTTCAATCTTGACTTGTTGGGGATAGCACCTCTATTGTGAATTTTTGAGATATTCTCAAAAATTCTATCCAGTTTTTATTATAAGGAGAAAAGAAAATCACACTGGGTATATGACCGAGTCATCGTGGCACCTACATATCCTGTTGAGCCAAGAATCAGGTTACATGTAGTTTCAATCCTGTAGATGATGAATACGGCAAAGAATCTGAGACAAGATCATCAGTAGAAAATACACAATATAAATATGATGAAATAGAAAAATAATATTTCCCGCGATATTCAAAGACTAAAGACAAGATATATCACATTTTTGGGACGGACAACCCAATGAAGTAAAATAGGCGTCTCACACTGACAGAATTAACCTAATGACACTTTTTACAATGAACAACCCAAAAAGGAAAGACAAAATCTTTTTTTTTAATGGAAAGAAATTTTAAAAAAATGTTTTGGAATTATTAAAGAGTGGGTGCTTGCCCTTTTTTTTTTTGAAATATAAATAATATAAAGAGACAGTCAAATCTTGGCTACAATTGCTACTAGGAGTTAGGATCACATGTAAATCTTTTGTTTGTTTTTTTTTTTTTACTAAGATTGAATTCAAGGTAACTTCTATAGCTTCAAGTGGTACCTCAAACATACTTAAGTATCAACAAGATTTGTTCATCTTTCTTCAAACAAAGATTTGAATTGTATCAATCCTCATGTTTCAAGTGCCCTCACAAAAAGAAAAGTCTTATTTCACACATATTGGAAGCATTTTATTTTAGGACATTTTTTAAAGTGCACTCACACTCACAAAAATGTTCAATGCATGCAATTGTGATACCATATGCTTGACCCTTATGTAAATCTCCACTAATGTGAGAATATTTGGAATGAGATCAAGTAGGACTTGTTATTGACTTATAATGTAGGCTTAGAAACGGGTAAAATATATATTTGGGATAAGAGTGACTTAATTTTTTCTTGAGCATCACAGTGAATTCGTGCTTTTGATGATTGATACACATTTGTCGTCTGATCCTCTTTGTTGTTCCCCTTTTATTCGACTCCTTTGAATTCTTATTTGTTGGAGCTTTTCCTTTTTCACCCCTTTGTTTTGAAGTTTTCTCCTCTTTTATTGGAGTTTTTTCCTTGTCGTCTTTTCATTGACCTTGTAGTGGTGTTTTTGTCTTTCTTTATTTCTTTTCACCTTCCTTTTTTTTCTTTTTCTAAAAGTCGTTTTTTGCTTCCTTGACTCTGGGAGACTTTGTATCTTTTGCTTTTGGCAACTTCAAACATGTATCTTTTCTTATAATTTGCACATTTTTGGTGCACTCAAGAAGGTCAAGCCAAGAGAGGGATAGTGCATGTAAGCACTCAGAAGGGTAATGGCTAAGATATGGTTGTTCAAAGAAAGGCTTCAGGCTCAAAGTGGAGAAAAATAGGGATTAATGTCATTTGGTAGGTTTTAAAAGGCACAATCGGGTCAAAAAAGGCCTACAATCCTTTCCCACACCAAACATACCTCAGGATTTCGCCTCGATAAACATTCAAGCCAAGTTCTAGATCAATAGTGCGATGCAATTGAATTTTGATCTAAAAGCTCACCACAGAATGCACATGAAATCATGAGATTGGTTTTATTCTTATCTTAAATGAATGCAAGAGAATTTTCAAGTATCACAAAAGTATAAATGAGAGATACCAAAAGAATATATGGTGTACCACAAAGTCAGTCCTCTTCATCATATTGAATATTTTTACATGCTCCTAACTGCATTGGTCCCATTTGAGCTGAAGACATGACTATTTTAATATGTACAAAACATTTTTTTTAAAGAATGAATATTGAATTCAAAAAGGGTTGCCTACATATCTCATTGATATGAGAATTAGGTGTGTGTAGTTCATGCAGATATGTTTTTGAAAATATACACAAACTATTTGATTTTTTTTTTAATCTAAAAGAATGAATACCAAACCCAAGAAGGGTTGCCTACGTATCTTACCGAGATGAGAATCAGGTTTGCGTAGTTCGTTCAGATAAGTCTTTGAAAATATGCACAAAGTATTTTTTTGTTGAACTTAAAATCATGAATACCGAACCCAAGAAGGGTTGCCTACGTATCTCATCGAGATGAGAATCAAATTCGCGTAGTTCGTGCAAATATGTCTTTGAAAATATGCACAAAGTATTTTATTTTTTTGAACTTAAAAGAATGAATATCGAACCCAAGAAGGGTTACCTACATATCTCACCAAGATGAGAATCAGGTTCGCGTAGTTTGTGTAGATAAGTTATAAAACAATTTTAAGATTTAGACAAACTCGAAGCGATTTCTTGTATCCTCCTAACTGTCGATCTTTGCACTGTCTGTTCAATGTGATCTCCTAAGTTTACAGTAACCACTTCTTGTTGTATTCTTTTTTGGATGTCTTTTCGAACTGTGTGTTCTCCCAATTATTCACAAGAACTATACATTATTATCACCATCCCCGACTATTGTCGGGAACGATTTCCCTATAAAAATATGAGAAATGTGTGAAATAAAGGCCATAATAATAAAAAATAAATAAAATAAAGGAGTGTAACTTCATAGTCAAGGACTCCCCTGATTTATCTTTTTGACTGATTATTCATGTCCTGTGAAATTCAAAGACTCGAATTTCGCTAGTTCTCCCGTTCCTTGCAATTTCGGACGAGAAATGACCTTCAAATTTTGGCACTAATCAACCTCTTGCTAGAAAGGAATAAAACTCAAAAGGTAAAAGTATTAGTTCGTGTTCATAATGGATAATGTAAAATATCACACAAAGAATTAATTAAACACATAAGCACTACCTTGATTGAAGACAAACTCAATTATATCACATATCATATAGATAGTTATGACGCGTCCTATACAAATATGTGACTCTTTTGTGGCAAGGGTGACCTATCAATCTGAAGGATCTATTACGCCATTTGACAACATTGTCCCAAAATTTGAATTTATACAAACTTTATGAATAAAACTGAATGGGGATACATAATAGGAAAAAAATGATACAAATAATCAGTCTCACATAGGGGTGCAATCCTAAGTTACGCCTCCACGGACGGTCCTTTTGTTTGATTTCTTTTCATCTCTAAATGTCAACGTCTTCAGATGCAATGGTTCTTTGATCCTTCTTTGACTCAAACAAACTCTTAAACTCCTTACCCCAAGGGACATTGTTTTGCCAAATGATGTATACATCCTTCAAATTTAACATATAAACATAATTGTCTTTTATTGAGCAATGGGTCAAATAGACACGAGGTGTACTTATAATGGGCCCAACATGCCTTGAGTATTGGGTCGACTTAGTTCAAAATGCGCTAAATCAGGATTCTGGCTTCGCTCTACTCTAGTTCACTAAGAGTGGCTTTATTTGATGTGAATTGGTGATCCAAGCGGACAACTTAGGCTGAGGAAGTTAGCAACCGTTGACCATCCAATGACCAACTACATTCGTCAGGGTACCTCAATGAACAATTTGAATAATGAACGACTGCAGCCCGCATAATCGTCTTTTAAGTAAAAGATACAAAAAAAAAAGGTCAAATGGTGAAAATTATGTCATGATGCAATGCAAACATACATATAATGTAACAAATAATGAATAAATAACAAAATACAATATACAAATAATCAACAAAATATACAAAATACAAGATATAACACAATAAAAAAAACTCCTCAATTTAAAAAAATGAACTCATAATGGTGAAAACCTCTATATCCCCAGCGAAGTCGTCATTTTGTTTACATCTCTACTTTATTCAAATAGGGCTAAATGTCGCGATGATTAAAAAATAATCAATTAATTTAGTTTTAAAAGAATTTAAAGAATAAACAAATTTTAAAAGAGTCACCACCTAATTTTAGAAAAACTAGAAAACCAATTAAATAATCTACGAAACCAAGAGATTCTAGGTAAGGGGTTCAAGTTATTTCGAAGGAAAGGAGTTAGACATCCTTCGAAATCCACAAATGTGGGTCCCGACTGAATTCATTTTTTTCAAATTGAGAAGGAGAATAAAATAATGTACAAATATAATAAACATGCAATATACACAAGTAATATGATAAAACAATAATATAGGAATCGACCTAAATTTGCCTATTGCCAATAATAGACAATATAAATAAGAGTATAATTCAAACCTAATTCGAATTGATTCAATGGGAAGCACCTCCGGATACCTGTAAAGACACTTAGTAAAAGTGTTAGTAATAAATAAATATGAATAAAAATAAATAAATTAAATATTAATTTAAAAATAAAAACTCGTCTTATTAACATGGGAGAACTTGGAAATCGACGATAATTTCTTCATCGGCCAATTTTAACAAACAAAATATATGAACTTAAACTAAATTTCCGTCTTTTAATATCAAGGAGGCCTCCAAAGCTGACGGAGAGAATTTATCATTGGTCAATTTAACATTTACCACTAGAGATCAATTTAACAAAAAACCAAAAGAAACAAAAAATAATAATTAAGATAACAAATAGTTTAAATTAATCCTAAATGTGGTTCTAACATTTTTAACAAAAGTTTTGCAAATATTTTATATTAAATTAACGACAAATTACAGTGAGCAAAGAACATGGACATTCATCAACAATAATATATTAAAATAATGAAGATTTGAAACAACATTGATAGCTACCAAATGTAGGCAGCAACAAACAAAACTTATATATCCACCATAAAAAATAATAATAATAAAAATGATTAAAAAAAAAAAGTAATATTAACTAAACAATAATAACAATCATAATAATAGAATAATAATAAAAAGCAACAACGGTAATATGATAATAAAACTAACAGCAATATATACAATTTAACAAATAGTAAACTTTAACAAATCACCATACGATACATTTATCAAATAAAACAAAACTAAACACATAAGTGTACACATCCAAACAACATAGCAACAATAAAATTAGTCTAATAAAAAATATAATATCAAAGGTGGTGATTCCATCAAAAATCCAAAATAACTCGAAATTATAAAAAAATAATAACATGAACCATAAGAACCACAGTATCACAAAATAAACATAGAAATAATATAAAAAGGAAGCAACACAGTCAATAAAAAAAATATAAATAAATACTACAGCATCCTAAAACAAAACCAAACAAATTTGTAAGAAATTAGAACTAAAATAAAAAACAATAGTGATATTATTGGAGTTCCAAACCTCTGTTGGCAGTCCTATTTTCGAATTTCACCGGAACGAAGATGTTGTTGTCGCTATTGGTTGGAGTTTAATGGAACTTGAAGCTCTAGTTCGCTGGAATGTGCAGATTTGAACACCTACAAAACAAACAAAATATCGCAAAAGAGAAAAGGGGAAGGGACTAGTGGCGGCTGGAGTATGTTTTGTTTCGGTTTATCGGAGTTTGAAACTCCTCACTGAAGTTGTTGGTGAGTCGCGAGTTTAGCTTGCTTGAACTTGGAAAAGAGGAGAAATGGGGTTTTGTTCGGGTTTCGGGTTTTGGAGATGGGTTTTGTTGGTTATTTTGCTGGAAGAAGGAGAAAACAAAGGGGGTTTTGGTCCGGTAGATCTGTGGTGGCTGTTCCGTTGTTGGATGAACGGAAAAAAAAGTGAACGGGTTCTGGTTGTTTGTTGCTGTACAGGTGGAGTTGGAAGCTGGGTTTTGCCGGAAAAATGAACAAAAGGGAGGTGGGGGATCTGGTGGGGTTTGAGGTGTTGGATGCTAAGGGAATATGAATTAACAAATGTTAGGGTTTCACACCTTTTGGAATATTTTTTTACCACTCCCACTTAAAGACTAAGAAATAGATTAAATAGGAAATTAAAAGTTATCTATTGTACAATACCATTATCTAAAAATCATGAGCCGAAACCACTAATTAATAAAATATTCGTATACGAAAACTTATCTATATTTGAATGAATTTTTAAACTGTACAAAATATCAAAATGAATATTAACAAATATAACTAATAAAATCAAATTTAAAAAATATAATAAACGTAACTAATGACATGTGAAAATGCAATTTTAAAATTAACTAATAAAAAAATTCTAAATTTTGATAAATAATGATAGTTATCGATAAACTTATTTAAAACTATAAAAAATTTATTTTGAACTATTAAATAAATAAAACATAAAAGTTACGAATTTTGAAAATGTTAGGCCAAAATTGGGTGTCAACATTGCCATGTCAGCATTTTGTGTCTAATAGGAATGACTTTTCAACAAATAAGGTGTTCAATAGGAACAAAGATAGGTTAAGGTGTTCAAGTGAAATATGCGGACAACTTTAAGGGGTTGTATATGACTTAAGCCATAAATTAAAGAAGTTATTGGAATACATTGATTGTTCATCTATTTTAAATTTTATTTTTTTGAATAGCTTGTGTTATTGATGAAAATGTGATTTTGACAGTAATTCATACATTTTACTAAGACTCACGTACAAAGCACGTGTCCAGAACTAGTATTAATAAAATTATCATGCTTATGAACTTCATTAATATGTGTCTATTTCTTAGTAAACCAATATTGCAATCTCTTTTTACATTATATTGTTTGGGAATATGAATACGAAGTTCCTCAATTTCTGGTCCTCTATATAAAAATTTAACAACCACTGCATATTGTAGGTTCTCAATAATATTCATACTATCCGCTTCTTCAGTCCAAACCACCCTTGGGATTCCTTCATTGTAATAGAGCTTCTTAATCAAAATTGGATTCATTGTTGAGCTATTAGTGTATGTTCTATTATTTGCTTTATGAATATCAACATATTGACCTAGCACTAGTTAACTCAGTAGGTAAACCTGTAGGATCTTTAGATTTAAGATAAAGCAAATTTGTATGTATGGGAGCTTGTAACATAGGGAAAGAACAATCGAGAGAGCAACAACGCCAAACCAACACTAGAAGAAGGCTGGACGGCGTTCATATTGGCCATTTCGATGATATTAATCAATACTAGTTAGGGTTTGCATGAGAGAGAAGAGAGCACTGATTTATTTCCTCCTCTACTCGGGTGGGATTGAATGTGAGTTTTCATGCATTCCCAGTTAGAGATGGCAATGGGGCGGGTGCGGACGGGTTGAGCTTAACCCCAAAAAGTTTAACCCACTCGACATATAACAATGATTTTCATTTTCAATCCGCTCTACTCCGCACCGCATGAACCCGCTTCGCATAAATTTTTAATATTTTACTTTTTTTAATTAAATTTGATGCTAAAAATAAAGTTCATAAAAATAAATTCATTTTCTCATTAAGTTATATTAATTTAATAGATCCTTTGTCTTAACTTAAAAAAGTACTCCCTCTGTCTCAATTTATGTGGCACTTTTCGTTTTTCGAGAGTCAAACAATTTAAGTTTGATCGGAAATTTGCGCATGAAATCTTTAATTTTCTTGAAATGAAATTTATATATTTGTAAACTACGTAAAAAGTACTATAAATCACAACAATTGATAATTAAAAATGTTTAAAAGATCTATAAAAAATTTACTGTAAAAAATAGATTTGTTTGAATCTCAAAATCCAAAAAGTGTCACATAAAATGAGATGGATGGAGTACTTAATTTTTTAAAAGTCAAACTTAAGTTACTTTTAAGTTAAAAAATGAAACGTATGGTACTACCTACTTTTAACTTTTTCAAAGTCATTTTAAATTTATTTTAAATTCTTTTTAACTTTGTCAAACACTCTCAAGAAGAAAAAAAAAAAAAAACACTTCCATTTTATTTATTCTTCTTTCAAACAATAATCATACATTCACATCTTTTCTTCCTTAACCATTATTTTCATATCAACACAAATACATATACCATCCCAAACAACTTATAAAAAATTTGTGGGTGTTCTAATCGAGCTTCGGTTAGGATTTTGCGGTATCCAACTTTACCTTATCTCTTTATTTATTTATGGAATTTGATGTAATTTTATGACAAATTTTCCTATTTTTTATTCACAATTTGATTGAAATGAACAATTTGTTAGCTATTATATCTCTGTTTAATGAATGAAGGTAGCTTTAACAATGATTACTTTTTATTTTATTTATTTCTATTTGCTAATTGCGACTTCTTAAAAATGAACGAGTCATGACATTGTTCTTGTCTTGATTTAGATAATAATGATAAAGTAGGTATAATTAGGCTAAAATAAATGAATAAATAAATTATTATTATATTATTTTTATCAAACAAAAAGGGAGATTTAGTTTTTTAAATTCATTGTTGTTTTGTTTGATTAGAAAGTGTATGCTTAGTTTTGACGTTAATTTTAAGAGTAATAAAAATATAAAATATAAAATAAAAGGATATAGAAATGATGTCAGAATTATATATTGTATCCTCAACATTTAGATTTATTAATTTTAAAAATATTAGTTTTATAATGATTAGACAAAATTCTAGACACATTAAAAAGGAAATTGTTTCAATTAAGAATGTGGTTATACATCTTTTTTGAAACATTTAAAAGAAATTCAAGGATGTGGTGACCAACCTTGGTAAAATTTTATTTTGTTAAAATCAAAATGTGAGACATAAAATATTAGGTGACACACTCAAGAGAAGAAAGCAGTTATGCTTCGAAGCTATTAAATGTCAAAACCAAGAATGCGGTTACGCATCTAGGTTGAGACCAAATAAAAGTTCATCAATAAAAATGCGAACAAGTCATGACCTGAAATAATATATCCAAAAATATTTTAAAGTAAGTATAAGTTAATAAAAGCGATCGTGCTAAAACCACGGGACTCAAGGGATGCCTAATACCTTCCTCTCGGTCAACAGAATTCCTTACCTGAATTTCTAGTTCGCAGATCATATGAAGAGTCATTTCCTTTTGATTAGGGATTAAACAAAAAGGTGACTTGGAACACCATAACTCAATTTCAAGTGGCGACTCTGAAAGAAAAATAATCCCTTAATCAATAACGTCACTTAAATTGGAAAAACCCTTCCACTGTCAGAAAAGGGGTGTGACAGTAGGTTTGACCAACATTTAAGTCAATCCAAACAGATTCTTAAAATTTAATTTTTTTAGAGGTCAATTGAGAAACATGTAAAAAAAAACGTATTAATTTTGATTGAATCGTTTTCATTTACTATCTTTAAGCAATATTAAAAAATACTACATAATTTTATTAGATTTATTTCATGTTTAACAACGGAACCTCACTCTTATTTTTGAAAATACCTCTTTTTGGAAATTGATTCAACTACAAACACTAAAATATGTTAAGTATCATATAAAAATATATTTAAAGAACATTTCAATTGATATTAGTTTGAATAAAGAATAATGAATTTGTCATGAGATTTGTGTATTCTTACTCATGAAGGGTGATGTAAAAAGTTAAAGTAAAAATTAAGTTTGAACTTGCATAGATCCGTAACTTGCATGATTCAACTATAAACACTAAAATATGTTAAGTATCATATAAATATATATTTAAAGAACATTTCAATTGATATTAGTTTGAATAAAGAATAATGAATTTGTCATGAGATTTGTGTATTCTTATTCATGAAGGGTGATGTAAAAAGTTAAGTAAAAATTAAGTTTGAACTTGCATAGATCCGTAACCCGCCCCACCCCCTCATTAGTTTTAAGAAAATTTACTCCAGCAGGCCTTGCATTCGTCCCCGCCCCATACAACCTTAAAACCGTCCCACCCCGTATCCGTGCAGCTCCATTGTCATCTCTATTCCTAGGACGTTGTACTTAGATGTAGGTAGGTATGAAGGTTTTGTACATTGCATCTTAGTTGGGGTATCCCAAAAAAGAATTTCCTCCCCAGGAACAATTTTGTATTTGCTTAAGTACTATATAAAAATGCATGAATTTTGTTTTAACTACTATTTGGGTTTCTAATATTCACAAATTTTTCAAAGATTTACTCTGTAACAATAATTACGCGTCAATGTCAAATAAGTTGACCTTTGGTCTCAAATTTGGATAAAGGAGAAAAGTTGCAGTAAGTTAGCTACAGCCATTGTAAAGTTTGTCAATTCATGATGCAATCCGCCCCCAACCCCCCCAAAAAAAATCTATTAGATAAAGACTGATTTCATCACATATCCTGTATAACTAAAGATATTAACAAAAGAGTCAAAATGAAACACTTTTATTTGTTTGTTATTGATAAATGATGAAGCAAAACTTAAAAAGGGTGGACAAAATTATTAAATTAATTAACTCCCACTTTAAGTATTAATCATGGAAGCAACACAAAAAATTACAACTAGGAAATGACTTCAATAATTTGGGCAAGTATATATATATGTCTTGTATCAAATTGAAGTGTAACATATCAATTTTCAAATTCCTTCACTTTCTGAATGAGATCAGCAGCATCTTGAACAGTAGCAATGTTTTGAGCTCCCTCTTCTCCAATTGACACTCCAAATTTTTCTTCTAATGCCATCATTATTTCCACCTATTCAATTTCACAATAAGACATTGCAAGTGTTCTAATAAAATCAATTTAAGGTATACATGAATTTTAAGCTATTGTAACACGTAATATGTCTATATAAGTAAAAACATTTATAGTAATATTATACTCGTAGAACATACAGTATCAAGGGAATCAGCACCCAAATCAGCAAATTTAGTCTGAGGTGTTACTGTACTCTCATCGATAGATAGCTGTTTGGCAATTGTGCTTTGGACAACTTCCAAAGTTTCTGGTTGAGCCTACACAACAAAAATAATAATTAAAAAATAGCGTTTTGAGAAATTTGTTTAGTAGAAAATCAATTAAATTCAAATGTCGCTTACAATTGAGCATGAAATTTGATTCTTGTAGCCATGGGACAATTTTGGTGTTTTTGTTGCTGCTCTTGAAATTTGAATGCTTGGCATAAGTCTAAGCCCACCTACCTTTGAACCAAACTGCGACGTAAAAAAAAGAAAAAAGAAATAATAAAAGAAGTGGAAACTCTTACAATAAATTATGTACTTCGTGTTCTTTATTTGAAGAAAAGTGTTACATTTCTATATTCAGTACTTAATACGTTTGAAATTGTAGTCATCATAGATATGACAATATCGCATATTTAAAATCATAAGATTTGAAGAGAGAAAGAAAACACATTACATTTTTTATTTGCTTAATGTGGCATTGGAAATTAGTAGAAGTGCACATAAAGGTGGTTGAAGGAGCTGTGGATGTTGAAACAAAGGAAGCCATGTGAAAGATATTGTGTTAATTAAATGAAAAACCACTAAACAAGAAAATTCTTGGATATTTAGATATATATTGAATAATTATTTATAGTGCAAATGAATGGCGATTTTAACTAAGACTTTGGAGTTTTGTCCAGTTAAAATGGTGGTCCATCCTATGCTTCTTGTTTTAGAGTGCTCGTAATCTCCAAAATCTGATTTTCTAACTTTTGTGCTTGTAATTTTCAATATTACAAACTGCTTATGTCTCAAGCCTTGGCGCAGTCGCCTAGTAGACATCGTGAACATGTGATTTCATTTCGTGATTTCATCTGGCTTCTAAATAGTTCAGGTTTGGAACTTTTGGTTTTTTAAAAAACTTTACTTCTTGATGAAGGATGTCTTCGCATTGACATAGTTTAGAGATATATGTCTAATATTTTTTACAATGTTAGTTTGGAGTTGGTTATATTAATTCAACAAATTTTGCTGTTCCATCCTTCTCTTTTTTTGAGTTGTAATTGCCATTTTACAGAGGAATGAATGAAGAATTGTATGTTTCCTTTTTCTTCCTCCAATTTTCTTATAATTCTGATTCCCTATGGCAAAGAAATCAACCTTGGTTCTTTCTGTTGATAGGTTAGTTTGATAGAAGGACTAAGCCTCTTCAGTTGCAGTGAAAATTCCCGACTCTCTCTTTTTCAATCTTGCATTACAAAGGTAGACTTTGTCCACCAGATGCTTTGACTTCTTTTTTTTTTTTAATTTCCCAATCTTATGCCCTTCATTCTTATAGATGCATGCAAATCATAGATGACCTAGTGGCACACAAGACGATGCCCTTTCACTTTGAGCTCCTTCCTTCGTTCAAATATAATATAATACGCTTTGACGATGTTACCTACCAAATAAAAGGTCTACTAGGTGATCGAAATCGCTCAGGTCAATGAGGCCTAATTACTCACTCATCTACCAGCCCTTATCTATTAAATTATTTCTTCATATATTTAACTAGGAAACTTGTCCACGCTTTGCGCGGTATAACTGTAATTTAAAATGAATTTTTTTATAAATTTAGTAGAAATAAAAAGGCAAATTCTATTTTGATTAGAGCCAAAATTTGTGTTTTCTCTTAAATAAAATAATTAAGAAAATAAATAATATCTTCACATTAAGTTGACATTAGAGAAAACGATCAATTATTTTTTTAAAAAAAATTGACACAATAATGTTATAACATTTTTTAAAATCGAATTACCAAATTAAGATTTTAATACAATATCATGTCCATTTCCAATTAACTTTAATTCAAACATGATATCATTTATACATGAAGTAATTAACTATTATTTAAAAATCAACCGAAGAACCAAATAGACAATATATAAGTATTCACGAATTTTAATCAATTTCACGCAGATAAGAAAATTGTTAATACATTAATTATTGAAAATTCTACTTCTAATAATTTTAAATTTTAAATTTCATTTTTTAAAAAAAAAACTAAAATTGTTAACCTAAAGTAATCTAAGAAGAGAAAAAAAATAGATCTTGTTTTTCATTTCAATAAAAAGAATTCACCTAATTAATTATTTTCTTTAAATTAGGCATAATTCAATTTTTTTTTTATAGAAGTACAAAAAAATACTCAAAAACTACCAAGTATTTTAAAATAAATAAAGAAAAGAAAGTAAAAAGAACAAAGAAGGAAAAAAAAGTAATTTAAAGAAAAAATTAATAGCATTAATGATGAGATTAAGGGGAAAAATTAATAGCATTAATGATGAAATGATTTAAAATTGTGGAAAAATGCAAAATAGATAAACTTCCAAGACAAATTTTTGAGCAATTATTTTTTAAAAAAAAAATTAAAAGAAAAAACGTAATTTTTTTATAAAGTTAAATAAATATTTGAATTAAGAAGAGTGTCATCATTTTCTATTTTTAACTTTATTATTTGATCTAAGTATAATCATATAGATCTTTGGCAGAAGAGATGATCTAATTTATTTATAAAATATAAAATCGAATTACATTAATAAATATTAATATATTTGTTACAAAGATTATAATAACTAATTTCTTATATTAAATAAAAAAAAAAAGTAGATATTTATTTTTATTTAAAAAGAAGTGATTTAAGGAAATGATATGAATGACATTAATTATCAAATCAAGGTAATGAAGTAAGAAAATTAATATGATTGTTGATGAACAAAATTAAATATGGTTACCTTTGATATTTTTGTCTTTTAGTCTTTAAAATTAAAAAAATGTCATCAAAATTAATATATGTATGTGTATTTATATATATTCATTATTTCTAAGAATATAAAGTATGATTAAAGATAAATATAAAAAAAATAAAACAAACATTAATTAAATGTGGTACATAAGAAAAAAAACAGAAAAAAATTAAATAATAAAATTTACAAAAAGCGGAATTAGAAGAATAAAAATTGAAAGGAATAATGTGAGCACTAATTTAGGACCTTTTCAAATCACAATAAAAAAAAACATTAATCAAAGATACATAAGGAGAAATGAAACAAAAAAATTAAAGAAATTTTTTTTTAAAAAAAAGAACGGAAGAATAATATATATATTCATTATTTCTAAGATTATAAAGTATAATTAAAGATAAATAAAAAAAATAAAACAAACATTAATTAAAGGTGGTAAATAAGGAAAAAAATGGAAAAATAAATAAATAATAAAATTTACAAAAAAACGAAATTAGAGAAATAAAAAATTGAAAGAAATAATGTTAGCACTAATTTAAGATCCTTTCAAATCACAATTAAAAAAAACATTAATTAAAGATACATAAGGAAAAATGAAACAAAAAAATTAAAGATTTTTTTAAAAAAAGAACGGAAGAAGAATAAAAATGGCAAGTAATAATGTGAGAACTAATTTAGGATCCTTTCAAATGATAATTGACAACATATATTTCTCCTTATACTTTTTCTAATTTAATAATTAAATTGATTCTTTCTTTAAATAATTCTTCTTATCATTCATCAGTTTTTCTATAAGTTTTTCAATCAGTATGCTTTAATTTTTTTTCTCAATACAAATTTTCTTGTAGAAAACATTATAGTGCAACATCTTTTTTAATTTTTAATTTTTTTTGAAGAGAACATTTGTTACATGACTTTTCTTCTTATATCAATATCTTGAAGAATCATGAGATACTTTCTCTTTCTCTTTTCATATAGAAATCATAATCTATCATCAGAAGAAGTGACAAAGTTAAGGTGTCCATTTTTATTGATTTTAATACTTAATTTTTTTAATTTTGCAGGCTAAATATAAATAATTTTGAAAATTTCTTTTTATATGTATATATATTTGTAATTGTACAATGATTAAGAAACGTACGATTCTTAACCTATTTTAGATTCTAACAACTTTAAAAATATTCCTAATAATTTTATTTTTGCGTTTTTTTGGTTTTGATTATTAATTTTTTATTTTTTTTATTTTGAAGCTTTAAGCACATAATTATATGCTCAGTTATTAGTAATATATTTGATTATTTTAAAAAAATGGTGCAATTTGTAGTTAGTCGAATATCTAAAATATCATATTAAATAGGATATTAGGATTAACTCTTGCATAAAATTAATTTCAATTTTCATATATCTAACGCTTACTGTCAATGGTTTGACTATTATTTTATGCTAAAGCTGACGAAAAATTGTCCATTCTGAGATCTCTTCTCTTCATCTCTAAATTTCCTTTCGAGGAGCTTTGTTGTTTCTATTTTTCTTTTTCCATTGCTCGTTATCCTTCTTCCCTTCATGACTTTTTTTAAAATTTATTTGGTACGTTGTTGAATTTTTTTTTCTCCTTGATTCATGCATGTTCAATAAAACTTGTTTGATGTTCCTGAGAAGTTAAAAAGTAAAGAAAGGAACGAAAACAATTAAAACAAAGAAGATGTTTGAAACACAATCATAAAAATGAATGAAATATTGAGAAAGGAACTAATCAAACCATGATTTTTTCTACTACTCCATCGATAATGAACACATCAATATTAGTTGGTGAATAACTTTTACCATATTTTAAAAATGATTTCTGATTATCTACTCTATTTTAAATATTAGAGAAAACTCTTGACATTGTCTCATATAGGTTATCAACAACTATTTATTTCTCTTCAATGTCTAATATTTATGTGCTACAGTTATGGGTATTAAAAACAACATAACTGCAACTAATATATTTAACATTTTTGTTTCTTTATCTTATTCAATAATATTTTTAATGAGAAAAATAAATAAATAAAAATACTGATCATAGAGAGGTGCCACATAGGATTGCTTACATTCAGCTTTATATATATATATATATTAATTTAAATTTAAAAGGTGACTCTATTGGTCCTTGAGTTTCAATTGGTATGCTAGGGGTTGGAGTCCTACGGTAAGTCCCAAAGTCCTAAGTTCTTCCTTTTAATCCAATTCAAGGTAATAATTTCTATGGTAAGGCTAACGTAAAGTGTATAAGTGATATTCGAGCTTCATTCCTCGTGTATCATTCTACATAATAATGATACAGTTTTATACATATGATATATTTCTCTATACATATATACACTAGTGAATATTATTCTATATACTAATAATAATACAATTTCTATGCATACGTGTTTTCATCCAAAAGTGATTATTTTTGTATATATGCATTTCATATATTAGTGATACATTTCCTATATATTTTCTATATGCATTTACATATAAGAGAAGCTTCATTAATAGAAATTTGTGAAAAAAACGTAATCCTTACTAAATTTTTTGCTGTGAGCGTTACCCTTAGGCATTAGAGTTCATATCCATTTTTGTTGATTTGAGTTTATTAGAAAATCTCATCTAATTTGATTGTTTGAGCTGAAAATTGAAGCACAAACTTATCTAGGAGACGTGGAGATGTTATTTCTAGGTTTTCTTTCACGTCACAACTGGATTTTGAGTGAGAGTATATCAAAAGAATAAGAAGTTGAAAGGAGCTCATATCTCTAATTTAGAGCGATTTGGAAAAGTTTTCAAGTGGTTTGCATCAAACTACATTAGCAACTGTACGTGCTTTTAATGTGGATTGGAATGAGGCAGGACAAGTGGTAGAGCTGATCTAAGTTTGGTTGTTTTATCAACTTTTTATTTGCCAAACCTATAAATTACAGCACATCGAAGTATTTAGTTTAGCTGACTAATTAGCTTAACTCAATTATTGATCAGTACTGAACGGCCTTATCATTTACCGTCATTGAACTAAAACCTTTGAAACGAAGGGTGTGTTTGGTAGAATGTTTTCCAACTTTTTCATGTTTGGTTGGATTAAATGTTTTGGAAAAAAGTTTTCCAAATCAACTTATTTTCCTCAAATTTAAGGAAAATGATTTCCCTTCAAAACTTAAGGAAAACATTTTCCAAAACTCTCTTCCAACTTCAAATTACAATTTTTTTTTGTTGAAAAAATCAATTTATTTTGTCCCTACCCTTAAATCAGCCCCCCAACCAAACATGAGAAAATAAGTCAAAAATCTACTGATTTTCTAGGAAAACATTTTTCATGAAAAACATTTTCCTTCGTACCAAACACACCCAAAATTAATTAATCAACTAGTATTTTAACATATATGGTAATAATAAATATCCGGGAATTAATGATTATCATTGAATCTGTTTCAAACATTACACAATTAAATAGAACTTGAATATTGTAGTCATTAATTTCTTCATTAGAAAGTGATTGACAACAAATTTTTATAGATGAAATGTCTTTACATTACCAATATCTTTCGTCATTTATATATGTACCAGGTAACAATAATAGTAATTCCAAATAGCCTAATGTAATTTTTGTAACATAAAATGATTAATTAGTGACAGTTTTTTTCACAACTAATGATTTTGTGGATAAAAGTCACATTTATTGTAATGTAGAAAAAAAGAAATTGAAGATGATATTTAGAGGATTAAATTAAAAAATATATATTCCATCCCTCTTTATTGTCATTTCTAGTTAATTAAAAGTTGAAATTAGTGTTAAAGGGCTATCAAATGTATATTAAATATTTGTGGCCATCTAGTTATCAATTGTTTCACCCGAAGCTAATAAATAAACGAGTAATTTCACTGAACAAATTAAAGAGTGAGTCAATTCCCTAAATGGTCACCCAAGTTAAGAGAATTGCCTTGAAATATTATTTATGTTTCATTTAGAACCAAAATATCACTTAACTATCCCTATTTTCCTCCAAATATACTTGACACTTCAAAAGCATCACTCTCTCCTAGTTGGCATGACATGTCATTAAAGTCTTTTTTTTTAACAATAGACTAATTTGATTCATTAAACCCATATAACTAAAATAATGATCATATTATTTTGAAAAAAAATATATTAGTAGTTTATTAAGAATAAATCTTCATACTTAAGAATCTTTTATTATAATTAAACTTTTTTATTTTTTTATGTTATGAAGAATAGGTTTTTAAAACGTATTATGATATCATCAATTTTGAATACTTATAAACATATACATTCAAAAAAAAATCGATAAACATATCACTTATGAATGCTAACTTACATCAATTAATCATAAATTTTACAATGAATCAATATTATTAAATGTTAATTAACTATTACAATAAAATTAATTGTCTATTTTGAAATTCATGCTTACAATTTTTTTTCTTGAAAAAAAGTAAAAAGTGAATAATATTATTACTGTTTTTTATCAAAAAAATAAAATAAATACTAAATATCTCAAAAGTCTCCTTCTATTCTAGTTGATATATCATGTTATTAAATCATCATTTTAAAAAATAATAGACCTATTTGACTCATCAAACTTATGTCTCTACAAGGTAAATATATAAATTACATGAGAATTTATGAAGAGTATAAAAAAGGTTAAAAAACTAATTGCTTATTTTTTTTACCAAACAAAATTCAATGAAAAAACTTTGTATGCAATTATTACTTGGTAATTTTTAAAATTCCTAAGTAAATTATTTGAAAATTTTAAGCAATTTTTTTTTTATAAAAGTATTCAAATAAATTTGTAAGGTTGACAAGAAAGTTGATGAAAGAGAAAATTATTATTTATTTTTTTTAAATTTAATTTTGTATTCTTATTCTTGCTATATTATATTATATTTTAACTTATCATACAATTAAACACCAATATATATTCTCATCTCATCCCAAATTCATGAAATACAAGTAATAATTAATTGAATTGCCTATTTTAATTCAATAATATACATATTATATGAGATTAATATACAAATAAATAAAGATCAAAAATTTATTTTTAATATAAGTATTATTCACTTTCTATTTTCTTTTCAAAAAAAGATCTTGTAAGTATGGATTTCAAAGTACCCAATTAATTATTATTTTTAGTAGTTAATTGACCTTTAATATTATTGACCCATTATATAATATATGATTAATTGATGTAAGTTGACATTCATGTTTGATTTATATATCAATATTTTTTGAATATATGTGTTTAAAAGTATTCAAAATTAATGACATCATAGTAAGTTTTAAAAAACTACTCTTCATAGCATAAAAAAATAAAAATAAAAATTATGACGAAAGATTCTTAAGCATGAAATTTTTTTCTTAATAAACTAATATATACTTTTTAGAAAATAATAAAATCATTATTTTAGTTAAATGAGTTTGATGAATTAAATAAGTCTATTCTTAAAAAAAAGAAAGATTTAATGACATGGCATGCCAAATAGGAGAGGAGTAAGGCTTTTGAAGTGTCAAGTATATTTAGAGGAAAATAGGGATAGTTGAGTGATATTTTGGTCCTAAATAAAACATAAATGATATTTCAAGGCAATTTCCTAAATTTGGGTGACCATTTAGGGAATTTACTCATTAAAGAGTTGGTGTAGACTATAAATTATATTAATTTCCGAAAAAGTAATGATTAGTCTTATTTCATTGGACTTGTTTTTAAAATATATGTAGTGGTTAATCCTTTTTAATTATAAATAATAAAAATACTAATGATGCAAAATCTTGTCCGGTATCACTATCCTCGCATTTTCTTTACGTTTGTGTGACACAAATTATTATTTTTTCTTTACGTGTTTTAGGGAAAGTACTCATACAGTTCGACCAGCTTCCACTATATGATAATTTTATGTACGGCCACTTCTCGGAGTAATATAAAAATTTATTTAGGAGGAAGTGTTGAAAATACTCCTAAATTTGACGTAAATTATTGGTTTCATTTTTGAATCATTGATAGTCTTAAAATCACTTATTTATTTGACTAATTAAATTATATTACACCCCCGATCACCCCTGATGTGCCACATGACATAGCAAGTGGTTTCAAACTCTTGTAAGGGCATAAAACTCTTAATAAAAGCCCGAGAGAAGTATTGAAAACACTTTTAAACTTGAGAATTTAAGGGTGTATTTCACTCATGTTGCAAGATAGTGGATGTATTTAAGTTCAATTAGTCAAGTAAATATGTATTTTTAAGGCTGTCAATTTTTTAAAGATAAAACTAATAATTCACGTGTAATATAGGAATATTTTCAATACCTTACTCTATTATTTATAATAAAAAAAATAAAATTTAAACAACTGACATGCTTATGATCAATTAAAAAATAAAAGTAGGTCACTCATTGGAAAATTAGGATTAATAAGACAAAATTGTGAGACTAATA
This sequence comes from Solanum commersonii, assembly GCA_029007595.1. Lineage (NCBI taxonomy): Eukaryota > Viridiplantae > Streptophyta > Magnoliopsida > Solanales > Solanaceae > Solanum > Solanum commersonii. Next base: position 611,643 of record JAJTWQ010000051.1, read on the forward strand.
TTGGACTTGAGGAATCAAACTTACGTATTTGATCAATTGACCTTGTATGGATGAAAGGATTTATCATCACCTTTAGGTCTAATCTTACAACCACTCTAGTCGCTTGATTTATGATTTGTCATATAAACCTATAAATAGGGATATCAAACATGGTGGGATTGAGTTATTTGTCAAGTTAAAATAGATTGAATTAATAAATAAATGTAAGAATTTTGGATATGAACTTAGTGACCGTAGAGGGCAACAGAAGGATGAAGCGGTTGTATCTGGCCTTAATGAGGCCAGCAAGATATTGTACACTCAAAATTACATATTAAGATGATATAATGTTATTATATCTAAATATAGTAAACCAATAAAGTTGGATCGAATTTCACAGGAAATAAGCGAGAAAAGATATAAAAGGACGATTACTTAATTCAAAGTCTAGTTTCTATCCCGCAAAAGTAAAAAAGATTATTTTGATTTTAAAGACTAAAGTTGTTGTAGTACTCTTGAGTTTAAACTATATATATATATATATATATATATATATATTGATTAAGAACTAATATAAGGTTTGTGTCCCTTTGATGGAATGCAACCTTCTTGATTTTCATGCAATTACAATATTTGGATTTTCTAGACTACACACCATCACTCAATTTTCTCAAGAATTGAACGATTTAATTCAATAAAAAAATTCAGAAAAGAAAAAAAACTATCAGATTTTTTTGATATATTAAAAGTGACAAATAAAAATGAAATGATATTATTACTCGTATATAACACAATAAAAGTGACTGGACGGGAAATTATCGTAGACAATCCACATTTCATAAGCTACTTTTGAGTTCAAAGTTGAGCCCAAAAACTTATGTTGTTAACCATCTTTGAATATTCCAACCTTCCTTTCTAGTTAATTAATAAATAATGTATCCCATAAAGTTGTCCCTTAAACATTTAAATAATCATCAGTATTCAGTAATGTTGTCTTTTTATATATAAATAAAAAAATCCCCTCATTTGTCATAATGTCATACCACATTTTTATGCTGTTTTTATTATAATGTATCTTTTTCAAAGTCGTTTGTCTCCGCGTTAGAACATTTAAATCATTTTCCAAGTTGTTTCCTTCCACTACACCAACTTTAAATCATTATATAAGCAGGATTAATTTCTCCATCAAAACCCTAATTCATTTTTCTTGAGGGAAAATATTTAATTAATCATGGGTAGTGATGATATGTGTAATAGTTATCATAGAGTTAGAAAAAATAGTCATGGAATAATGAGAGGTTTTAAGCTAAATTCAAGAAAATTTTCAGTCCAGCGACTACGCGTAAAGTTGTTGGGAGTATTCTCAGTTTTGAGCAGATCATGGCGATCGTCTTATGGGAAAATTATTCGTTTATTGAAGAAGAAGAAGAAGATGAATATTAATTGTACAAATTATAAGGTGAAGAAACAAGTAGATTATGGTATGTATGGAGGGAGAAATGATTATAAGTTGAAGTGTTACTCACGTACAAATTCATTTTATGCTGAAGCTATTAAGGATTGCTTGGATTTTATTAAGAGGAATTCTCTTTCACTCGAAGAAAAACCAGTACTTGGCTGTGAAAGTTAAATCAAGATGCATGCAAACTGACTCGGGAAAAAAATATATGAGAGAAATTAAGGTCCTAAGTTTCGTAGATAATTAGCTGGAGGAGTATATTTCCACGTTCTCTACTTGTTTTCTTTATTTTCTCCTCTCTTTTTTTTTTCTCATCTTGGATTTTGATTGATTCATCATATAGTATTACTTTAGCGTTAGCTGATTTTGAGCCGATTTTGAGAGAGAGAGAGAACATTTTTTGTGTTTTTTTTTCCCACCTGGTGTTTGGAGTCTACATTGAAGTTCCGACTAAATTTGGATCGCGCACTGCAGGGTCAATTCGGGGGTGGCGATCCCAACATGAGTTTCTCCATATCAGGGCTCAAATCTGAAACCTCTGGTTAAGGATGAAATACTCCCACCACCAGTGCACCACAACTCATGTTGGTAACATTTGTTTTTGTGTTTTTGGTGTGTTTTTGCCAATATGTTTATGTCCTTCTTTTTTTTACATTGGTCAAAGTTGTGTCTGTCCTTGTGTTTGCTCCTTTTGAAAGATTAGTGGTGTATAGTGGACGTTCCCTAAGACAAATGACATACATTATAATAATAAAACAATTTGATTACTATTTCACTGTCTCTATTTCCTTGTTCATTTTTTATTTAATACGCCTATTAAAAAAAATGATAATTGACATAATAAGTTTATTATTTTACCTTTATAAATTGATAGAATTTCAAAACTAATTTATTCATTAAAGAGGTACTATCGTTTTAAAAAACATTAACTTTCTAAACAAAATAAGGATATAATTGATAAAATATATTGTCTTTTCGTAATTTGTCAAAAATAACAATAAAAAGAAACAAATAAATAGTTAAAATTGAACAAGTATAAAATAAAGATAAAAAATTGGACAAGTAAAACTCCCTCCTTTTTCATTTGATGTGCTATAATCTTCTTTCTTCTTCTAGTGTTAATAATCATACTTAAAAAGATATTTTGACTTAAATAACTCACAACTACTTATTTGACGACTAAAATTAAAATAAACAAAAGTGGAAGAAAATATGGGATGCACTAAGGAACTTTTTGGTGTTTAAAAGTTGAATGTTGGTCACCCTATTTTTCAAACTTTGGAAATGTTGCCTCATGATTTTGAATACTGGATAATCAAATTGTTTTTAAACTCATGTAATTTTGGACATCATCACTAAATGACTAAGCTTCTTTATTCTTAATTAAAGAGTGATCTTAAATTTAAACTTTAAAATTAGAGAATTTCTCACATTAAATTATAAGCCCATATAACATAAATATAAATTAGTTAGAACTAGTAACTCACAATACCAAAAGCAAAACCTAGAGTTGTTATGTACATAGATTTGTTTTCTTCCTAATCTCCCTATACCTAACCTTAGGATTTGGTCACTATGCCCTTTAATTAAATGGATAAGGGTCTGAAAATACTCTAACTTTCGTCGAATTTGTTGTTGCGATACTAAACTTTCATGAGGACCTATTACCTCCCTAGACTATTTAATACAATATTTTAAACATATATATTTGCCCACGTGGACATAAAAATAATGCAAAATTATAAATAGTAATGTGTCCACGTGGACACATTTATACCTTTAAAATACACTATTAAATAGTTCAGAGGGTAAAAAATACGGTATTAAATAGTTAAGGGAGGTAATAGGTCCTTATGAAAGTTTAGTATTGCAACAGTAAATCCGACCAAAGTTAGGATATTTTTCAGACTCTTATCCCTTAATTAAACATGCATTTTGACTTACGACAATAAATTTTTCAAAGTTAAGGACCCAAATTAAAGCTTAACTTCAAACAGGATTTGACATCTATCACAAACGTACCCCTTCATTTCATATTAATTGTTTATTTTCTTCTTTACACACCTCTTAACAAATCATAAATAAAAAAAAGTAGTTTTGTTAATTTTATTTCTTAAAAAAAAATTGGAACTTTAAAAATTTGTTTATATTTTCAAAAAGAATTAAATGTAAGAGTAAAATAAGAAAAAATTTAATTAATTTTGTAAATTGACAAACAACTAATTTGGAATAATTATTTTTAGATGTAGACAACTAGTATGAGACAAAAAGACTAAAGAGAGTAAATTAAATATGAATGGTTCAACACATGTTTATAACTAATGGTTCATAAGTCAAGGATTCAACGCGTTGAAACAGTTTACCATAGTTGTTAAATCAACGGTAATATATGTTGTTACCTTATATACGTACTCTTAGTCCATATTAAGTAAATTGTTGAAATTATCTTCAACTTTGAATAATTTATTTATTTTGAATCTCAACAATTCACTGGAGAGAGTATTATATGTTATGGTCATCTAGTTATCCATCAAATTAAATAAATATGTTTTGATGCTTTCATACTTGTAATCTTCTAGTTTGCATTGAAGCCTCAATTAAATTTGGATCGCGCACTGTAAAAGCCTATTCAAAAATGACACTCCTAATAAGATTTTCTCCTTATCCAGACAAGTAAATCTTCATTTAATATATCAAATACTATCGTGAGTGTGTCACATCGATTCAGTTATAAATGCTTGTTTTACCCATTTATATTTGGTAGAGGTTCAAAATATTTTCGGATGAATCCCTATTTTCAACCATTTCCACTTCATTGGATTCTTATTTTGAGGGGGACACCAAAGTCAAGCAATTTTGATCATTTGTCTAAAAGCACGTTAGTTATTAAGTGGATTCGCATGTATTTGAGATACATAGCAAATTTTGCTCGCCTTCCTCGCCTCTTTCCCATCTCGGTCACTACTCCCCTATGTATATGGAATCTCATATACATGTGAATCACTCCAGATACATGTATCTAGTGTATATCAAGTGTAATTCGCATGTATCTGGGATACATACGAATCTTGCTCGCCTCCCTCCTCCAATCTTGCTCGTCTCTCTCCATATTTTTTTGTATATGGTAACAAAAATATATGTATCTAAGCAGAGGCGGACTCACCCTATGCCAAGGGGTTGTTGTTCGTCTTGTATTCCTAAGATTGTTGTTCATCTTGTATTCCTAAGATACTTAGAACAAAACTTTGAAGAACTTGGTAAGAAACAACAAAGTTTAAAGTGTATTTTCAAAACTAGAAAATTAAGACTAGCATAGAAAATAGAATCAGAAACTAATTAGAAACAATATAAAAATATTTTTCTCAAAGAAAGAAAATCGAGTTCACTGAATGCACAGTGTCCCCTTAAGAAAATTATTCCCCTCAAGTACCCGAGGTTAACGGAATATATCCTCCCAGGATAGAATGATCTTACTCACCGGTGTATCAGTATCTAAAACCACGGTGTCAGCGAACCACTCAACGGCAGTAAAATACACTTTTGAATACTAGATTTAGTAGTAGAAGAAGTCCAGAAAAATTATGTTCTTAAAATGAGAGGAAATCCCTCAATTTATAGAAAACAAAGGGTAGTGTGAAAAGGTTCTTATTGTGCCTTACCGAAAATGTCACAAACCTTTGGAAAAGTCACAATCTTTCGGAAAGGTCACCTTTCATAAAAGTCACAACTTTTCATAAAAGTAGCAACTTTTGATAAAAGTCACAACTCTTCATAAAAGTCGCAATTTCTCATCAAAGTCACAGCTCTTCATAAAAGTTGCAACTCTTCATTTTCCATTCACACCTTTTAAAACCCAACAATCCCCCACATGAATGTGGAATGACTCCAAGATAAAGAAACAGACAGGTATGTGTACTTTAAAAGCAAGAATTAATTGCATCTGGATAAGTAGGTTTCCCCTTGGACTTTCCGTAGTGAACATATGTCAGATATACTCGGTTAATCAGTAGATGTGATATCTTTGAACCGTCGAGCTTTGGTGTATACCTAGACAACCATATGCCACACAATTAACCCTTTACCGTTTATGGTTCTTACGATTGTGCTGATTTCAGCCATGAACACCTCCTGGTTTCATGAGTGTATAGAGAGATGGGCTTTTTACAATTATCATCTTTGAAATGGTTTACACTTCACACTCACATAAGTGATTTCTAAACGTGTTATCGCGTAGATACACTATTTGGTCAAATCTGCAAAACTTAGCAAATCATTAAAAACTTTAAGCTTTATTAACTCATTAACTAACCTTAATATTGTATCCTTGTTCCTGAGCATTGGCTTCATCATGGGAATGGATTGAGTTGGATGACAATGCCGAACTGTCAGTCACAACTTTATTTTTGTCTTTGAATCTAGCTCCTGGGATCTCCAGTCTGCTAGATAGAGTTACCGACATGATAACTTGTCCTAAGCCGTAAACTCATTCTCTTAGATGATCTTTCAACTTTCTCTCTGGTTAGGCCTTTTTTATACATGGATCCAACACATTATCCTTTGACTTTACATAGTCAATTGTGATAATTCCACTAGAGAGTAGTTTTCTAACGGCATCATGTCTATGTCTTATATGACAAGACTTTCCGTTATATATCATGCTCCATGCCCTACCTATTGCATCTTGACTATCAAAGTGTATGCATATTGATGCCAATGGTTTAGACCAAAAAGAATATCTATCAAGAAATTTCGGAGTCTTTCAATTTATTCACCGACCTTATCTAGAGCACCTAGCTCACAGATCATTATAGAGCTAGCGATACATGTCTTTTTTGGAAGATTTCCAAGAGACTGCTCCTCTACCAAGAGTAAATACATATCCACTCGTGAATTTTACTTCATTTGTCTGGTGATCCAATTTGTATCACTATATCCTTTCAACATTGCTGGATATTGTTAAAATACAAGATGTAGTTTTGAGTATTTCTTAAGTACTCCAAAACTCTTTTCATTGTCATCCAATGAGTTCGATTGGAATCACTCGTGAACCGACTCAGTTCATTAATAGCACATGCTATATCTGATCGCGCACGCTTCATGATATACATTATACTTCCCAATACTCTAGCACAATCCAATTGTGAGTCACTTTCGCTTTCACTCTTTTGAAAGACAAAGTTCACATTTATTGGATACTTGACAATATTGAAATCCAAACATTTGAAATAGTCAAGTACCTTTTCAATGCAATGAGGTCGTGACAATGCTAAACATTATGGAGTTGTAACCTAAGATCGCATCATCAACTCCAAGATTTTTCATATCGAACTTGTTTTCTAGCATATGTTTAGTAGCATTTATGTCATTAGCGTCTCTATTGATGATCAACATATCACCAATATACAAACAAACAATGACCTTGTGATTTTAATGTGAACACATTTATCACTTCCATCATTCTTAAATCCATTTGCCAACATGGGTTGGTCAAATTTCTTATGTCATTGTTTGGGTGCTTGCTTTAGTCCATAATGTGACAGGTTTACACACTTTCTTTTCTTTACCAGGAACCACAAAACCCTCGTGTTGTTCCATGTAAATTTCTTCCTCCAATTCTCTTTTTAAGAGATTTATTTTCACATTCATTTGATGAATTTGGAGGTCATATACCACAACTAACACAAGTAACATCCAAATGAATATAATTCTAGTTATTGGTGAGTATGTGTCGAAAAGATCAAGACCTTGTTTTTGTCTTGATTTATATTTGTCAACAGTTTCATCGATTTTCATTTTCCTTTTGAGGATTCATTTTGAACCCAAAAGTTTATTTCCTGGAGGAAGATCAACTAACTTCCAATAGGATTGCTCAAGATTGAACCAATCTCACTATTGACACCATCTGTTCAAAAGGATGAGTCTACAGAAGACATAAGAAATGTTACAAAATCATATTCGAAGGAAGTAGATGTCCTTTGACATTTACTACGCCTCTGAATCTCTTTATTAAGTATATTCTCTTTTTGTTCTCTCCAAGGTCACTTAGACCTTTCACTAGACTACTCAAGTCTAATTTTACAGTCCACATTCTTAGGTCCTATTATAATCCTTTTAGGAATAGGAACTTGGACTTTGGCTAGACACCCCCACACTTTGAAATAATTCAACTTGAATTTCCTTCCATTCCATTTCTCATATGGAATAGATTGTGTCCTGAACAAACAAAACTTTTTATTGCTTTCTTTATGAAAAGACAAAACTTTTTGTTGTTCCCTTTTTGCAGTAAGGATAGTTCCTCCACACAAGTTTTGTGGTAAACCTGAACTTATAAGTAATGCAACCATTATTTCCTTCAAAGTTCAATTTTTTTCCCATTAGATTGAGGTGAATAGGGCATCAGTTTGATGGATAATTCTATTTTTCAAACATATTTCTGCAAAATGAGATTTATACTCTTCATCCCTATCACTTCTTATCTTTTTCCCAACTGATTTTCAACTTTAATATTATATTGTCTAGACGTTTCTATTGCTTCATCCTTACCATTCAACAAATAGACAGTCGTTTCTAATGCAACTGTCAATGAAAGTTACGAGATACTTTTTTCCACCACGAGATGGTGTTGACTCATATCACAAATGCCAGTGTAAATCAATTCTAAGGGATTAGAATTCCTTTCAACAGATTTATAAGAATGCTCAACATACTTAGATTCCACACAAATTTGGCATTTTTATTTATTGCACTCAAAATTAGACAAAACTTCTAAATTGATCAGTTTTCCTTACAAGCTTTTGTAATTGACATGTCCCAAGTGTTCATGTCACAAACATTTTGACTTAAGCAAGTAAGAACAAATAAAAATATTGAGTTTGAAAAGCTCTCCGCGAGGTAGCTTTTTCTCACAAATATTTGTTCCTATTTCTTACTATTGTGTGATACAAACATTGTTTAGAGTCATCACCTTGTCAAATGTCCTTTTCAGAATAACCTTTTCATAACTTTCAATTCGATTGTAATAGAACTACCCATGAACAAAGTTTCATCGGGTCCAATAAAGACAATATAATTCAAATACTTTTTTTACAAAATATGACAAATGACTATTCACCAATATTAATGTCTATACAAATAGTTGTATTTAATAGACATATCTTTTCATGAAAGATCACAACATTTCAAGTGACACATTTTCATAAAAGAACACAGTCATTTTGAACAAGTATACATATAATTTGGTAGTTTGATACTAGTCATGTCATATACTAGTAAACGAGAAACTCAAAGACCAAAATATTAGATCTAAGAATTTTGTGGCTCTAACATAATACAAAAGTATCATCGAATTTCATATCTTGTGCTCCAAATTTAAATTGGACACTAAATCTAATTTTATCTTTGTCATAAGCATAGAACCCCCCACATTTTAAATATGATCTAAAAAATATTTTTCAAGTATTTGAAAATAGTTTTTCCCACATATTTTTTTCTCATGCTATCAAAGTATCATTAGCAATATGAAATCACTTTTGAAAATATTATTTTATAAAAGAAGAATAGTGCTTCAATTATAATCTCTTTGACAATCTTTACACAATGTCAAAATTCATTCCATAAAGGCACAAAAACACAAACTCTAAATCACTGATATTTTTTCTCTATCACAAATAGACATACCACTTAGTATTTAAAATACTAATAATAAAGACAATTTTTTTTGTACAATTTGTTTCTATATAACAGTGAAGTTTATAAAAAATCAAAAGCACAAAATTGACTTATTATGTGAAGTTTTCATATTCTTCAAACCAGTTGCATAGTTTAATTTATCCAGAGTAGAAAACTACAAAAGTTTTTAGTCTACAAAAATCATACACAATCAAATTTCACACGGAGTACAAAATTACAAAAGTTTTTTTTTAGTCTCCAAATAGAATTGAACATATTCATAGATTATCACATAGATATGCTTTTCTTTTCAAATAGCCTTCCAACTATAACATTTTGACATACTATTTTATCAAACAAAAATGTGCATCTCTCATTCTGCAAACTAAAGAATTTTAAAGGCAACACTTTTTGCTAAGAAAAAATCATTCAAAAAACCATATGATTTGCAGATCTTTTTCCAAAGACATACATGATAAATATCAAAACTGTTAACTTTTAGAAACTATTTTCCTCCTTAGATAAATAATAAGAAGGCTGCCTGGTGTAATCTTTAACCGAAATACCACCAATTCTTCTAGTACATTCTCACTTCGACCTTGCTAAACAAAGCACCGAATTCTGGAGAAGTAATGCATTAATCTTCTGCTTCCATGATCTGTTTCTCTCAATCAGTAGAATACAAAAAATATCAACAGTTTAATAATTTCCTTAAGATTGTTGTTCGTCTTGTATTCCTAAGATTGTTGTTCGTCTTGTATTCCTAAGATACTTAGAACAAAACTTTGAAGAATTTGGTAAGAAACAACAGAGTTTAAAGAGTATTTTCAAAACTAGAAAATTAAGACTAGCAAAGAAAATAAAATCAGAAACTGATTAGAAACAATATAAAAATATTTTTCTCAAAGAAAGAAAATCGAGCCCACTGAATGCGTAGTGTCCCCTTAAGGAAATTATTTCCCTCAAGTACCCGAGGTTAACGGAATATATCCTTCCAGGATAGACCGATCTTACTCACCGGTGTATCGGTACCTAAAACCACGGTGTCAACTAACCACTCACCGGTGATCCGGTATGGAATGAACTTATAATCATGAAAATGACTCGATCATCAGATGATAAGTTCATAACCCTAGTCATCTGCTTCAATCGTCTTTTTTATTCTTTAATTCGACATATCGAAAATGTGAATTGTTTCAAATGAATTATACATCAAAAGCTTTAAAACATCAAGAGGGTTTCATATCTAGATTTTTCGGTCCATTTAGAAGTGGTTTTGAATTGATTGAGTAGTTCGTGTATATATTATGTATAGTCAATGTATATTTCATGTATAGTTAAACTATATTCAGTTTTTTGAGTGTATCATAATGTATAATCGATGTAAAGCCCATATATAGATAAGTTATATTGTAAAGTCTGTATGCTTCTTATGACTTTTGGCAAGCTATATTGTATAATCAGTGTTTACTTTCTATGATTTTTGACTTTTTTTTTTATGTAAATAAAACATGGATATATTTATTGTAAAATAACTACTTTATTGTATATCGTAAAATCCCACTAAATTAATACTCGGTAATTAATTATCTCTCTAAAATAATATTTTCTCCGGTCCTGACTTGGGTCAATGGAAAAAAACATTCATTTTGATAAGATAATATATTTTCAAAAGACTCCTATATAAACATATGGTGTTGTTATTATAATAAATTAATATATCTTTTTATAAGTACAGATATATCTAGGACAATTTAGTGATATTATATGATTCTATTGTGTTTTTTTTTGTTGTTAAAATTAAAATCTAGTTGAAGTTTATTTCTAACTTTTCTTATTGCATCCAAATGTACTGGTGTTGCCGTGACTATAAATCTTTTGAATGCATGTGAAATGATCTCTTTTACACTCATATATAGCTTTAAATATTTGATAAGTCATTATTGATTTTGTGACACATTTTAAATGAGAAGCCTCTTTTATATGGTTTCAAGAAATTTTCTATGTTGCATATATAATTTATCCTCTCACAATCATACATTGAATGTTTTTAGCAAAGGTACAACGAATAATATTCTATTATTAAGCAACAACGAATGTTATGTATAATAAATTTATTTTTACAATGAATCATTGAATTGTTGAATTTATTTTACAGTGAATCATTTAACAAAAAAAAATATATTACAATGAATTCATACACATACATTGTACATTATGAATAATGAATTTATTTTTATATAAATTCAATAATATGATACATAATTCAGTAAGATACAATGATTTTGATGCATTCATCGTACTTTATATAATAAATTTATCTTTTATGTGAATTCAATAAATATGATACAAGTATATTACAATCTTTTTTATGTAATCAAAATTAACCTTCATTAAATCTCAAAACACTCTTTAAATTAGTAAATATTAAATTTATTGATTATATAATATATTTTATAAAATAATAATATTTTATGATCCCATCTATATTAATTTACTGAAGTTTTACCATAAATTTGAAACTAACCCTTTAAAAATTGGCCTAGAAATAGGCCATACGATACAAATAATCCTGTCAAACATTTTAATTTGAGTCAGTAGAAATATAAGTTTTCGACAGTCAAATCGAATTGGCTATTAAAAGGTAAATAAAGACTATAGACCAATACTGAGTCTAGAATGTTACCTAAGTGGAAGTTAATAATTTATATGCTTGTCCAACAAATTTGAGGCCTGTATGAGATAAAAAAAAAAAATCCTAACAAAAAATGAATAAATATCATTGTATGTTTTTTTTAGTCACTCGATATTAAAATAGACGGGCCTGTAAAAAAAAAAAGCGGGGGGGGGGGGGGGGGGGGGGTCTGTTTGGATTGATTTTTTATTTATGATTTATAAAGTAAAAATCATAAGTTAGAAATTTTAATTTATAATTTTGACTTATTTTTATTATTTTGGCTTAAAAATAAGTTTGTTATAAGTATTTTTTTAATTTTACCCAAACACTTCGAAACTAATTAAAAATTATTTTGGCATTAAAATACCTAAAATAAGTCAATCCAAATGGACACTAATTCACATTATTTAGGAATCCTAATAATTTCTCCTTCTTGTTGGCACAATGAGAAATAAGAAGAGAGCTACTTGAAATTAGGCAGTAAAAAGTTCTTAACTGAAATGTAGAAAATTTTAACAATCAAGCCGTCTTAGCTCAGTGGTAGAGCGCGTGGCTTTTAACCACGTGGTCGTGGGTTCGATCCCCACAGACGGCGAATTTTTCTCTGTTTTTTTTTTTTTTTTTTTTGATTTCGGTTGAGGTTTCCCAAATTTTAGGTTTGGTAATTTGGCAATTGGTAGATATCAAATTTTTAAATTTATAAGCTAATTTTTCTCTATTTATTTATTTATTGCTTTGGTTGAGGTTTCCCAAATTTTAGGTTTTTCTCTATTTATTATTTTTTGCTTCAGTTGAGGTTTCCCAAATTTTAGGTTTGGTAATTTGGCAATTGGTAGATACCAAATATCAAATTTTAAAATTTTGGTTCGATAATTTGGTAAACGGTAAATTAAACTTTGATTTGTACGGTATTCGTTAATACCGTATTTAAGTTATAACGCATTGTATTACAATGTTAATATTATTTCTCCAATCATTTCTATTTTTTATTTAGAGGCACGATATTATAGAAGATCACTAAGTAAGAAGATATCAATAAAAACAAATTGATACAACTAAAAGACATGTATTTGAATTGTTTATGCTTATTCTTTAACTTTCAACTTGTTCTAATGAGTAATGCATGTGTTGATGTATGACCTTTATCAAGCAAATAATTTGGTATTCGGGAAATACCGAATACCAAATGATACTAATGTCTCATACCAAACTCAAACTCAAATATCATAATACTAAAATGTTACTCCCGAATACCATACCAAATACCAAATTATCAAAAAAAATTGTTCAGTTCAATAGTTCGATTTTCAGTATTTTATGCTCAGATCTAGTATTGGGCAATTTGTAAAGGGTGGTGGGAGATCCAAATTCTACCCAAATAATTGGTGGGAATTTGGCCCTTCTCCACCTTCTGCTATGACATTTGACCAATCTCTCTTTTAGCAACAATTACAATACAAAATGGAAAGCCACCCTACTTGTGACTTGTGATAAAGTCATTGTTGTCTGTTTAGTAGAAGTACCTAATGTTTGGCTGTATGCATCTCATATTTTAAATCACTTCACATTCCCTAATTTAGATTTTCAACATTGCTTATATTTACATTTGAAAAGAAAATCAACAAGCCACATCTTCACCATTTTAATAATTTATTGAGTCAATTAAATTGTAGTCAAAAGGACATGATGAGTGAGGTTTGAGGAAAAACAACTTAAATTTTAGAGCTCAATAATATATGTCAATCAATCAGTAACATCAAATTCATATACTTGCAAAAAGTTTGGTGAAATGAATTATGGCAGACTTTATTATTGTAGAAGAATAAACCATTAGTTTTTGCTAGATGATATATGAAGAACATAGCTATCATGATTTTAATCTTATGACTTCAATTTTCGAAAAGATACAAGGAATTGTATTGCTTCGTCAAAATGACGAAAAATGCAGTAGTCTTAGGCCCCCCTAATTTGGGGGGACTCGATTTTTTAAAGCAATAATTGGTTATAGATATATATTTTTTTAAATATGAGTGTTATTTGTAGAAAACATTAAATTTTCATATAAGAGGAAAGAATTATTAGAAATTTGATAAATCTATAAAAAAAAAATCAAGACAGTTTAAATTTGACTTTAGGCCACTGATATGATTGAGCCGCCCTGCTAAATGTTATTACGTTGTTGAATAGGCTAGAAATTGTTATTTTGCTGACAGATTACCATCTAACACACAATTTACAAATGATTTGGTTCATTCATATCAAGTAAACGTTATTAATTACATGTTCCGTGTATTTAATTTGCAAACACCTTTAGTTTCTACTTGTAAAATGTAGATGAAGGAAAAATATTTTTGTTTATCATTCCAATTAGTTGGCTAATAAGTGTGTTAATCTTGATCTACAACCATTGATTAAAATGGTTTAAGTTAATTAAATAGTCATCCCGAGACCTATATCCCGAAGGTGTTTAAGCACACGTTTATGGAAGAACAAATAATTCATTTGAATAAAAGAAGTTATTATTTTCATATACAACAACACACTTACTGATCAGATCCAGACAACCCCTGTAGAAATGACAAATTAACAAACAAAGGAACAGTACAATAGAAACGAAAAGGGTGGGTATCGCGTTTTGACACATTTGAATGATACCAAGTGTTGGCAGCTAATACATGTCATCAAGAATCACTGAGACAACAAACAAAGCCCAGCTAACTTCTCCCTCCCCACGGAAAATGGTGAAAAAAAGAAGTGGAAGGTATTTGTCTCCGCGACTTCACTTTGTTTTCTGCTTCAACACTTGTCCAAACTTTTCCTTCTCTCTATTTTTTTTTCTTTGTAAATTTATTTATTCCTAATATCGATCATTCATAAATGGAAGCTACCTGTGTACTACACCTTCAAATACAAGCGGGGAGAATGGATTGCATTCCCCTGATTAGGAGGATGCCTTGGTGACATCTTTGGTAGATCTATTGTATTTCATGTGGCTATTAACTAGTTGCCCAGCCGAGATAGCCGACATGAGGGATAGCTCCCCAGCAAGAACAGAACCAGCTACTACTGTGGCCAAGAGCCTTGCATTTGACCCTGGTGCCTCTCTGTTGGCACCTTTCACTCCTAACAAGTTTAAGCAAGCTGACTGAGATGCAAGCTGAGTTCCACCTCCAACGGTACCAACCTGTATCCAAGTAAATACACAATAAATATAACAAGAAGAAATTCAAAGATTCCACAAATACTTTAAACTGATCATAAATATACATTGTTTCGTTGTGAAACTGATCTCGAAAGGCGTTTAGTCTAATTCTGATTAATTTAAAAAGAAGGAACGACAAGAGAATCAGAAATTTGCATCAAGAAAATGTTAATTACATACCTCAATGGAAGGCATTGTAACAGAAATATGGAGGTCCTTGCCATCATTTACAGGCTCCATCATAGTGATGCAGTGCGAGCTCTCTATGTTCTGAGCTGGATCCTGACCAGTGGCAATAAACACAGCTGAGACGATATTGCTGGCATGAGCATTGAAACCACCAAGGGCACCAGCCATGGCAGAGCCAGTAAGATTTTTAAGCATGTTCAGCTCCACAAGAGCAGCAACCTCAGTTTTTAGAACTTTCTTCACCACCTCTTCTGTAATAATTGCCTCACAAACTACAGACTTTCCTCTCCCCTCGATCCAATTAACTGCTGATGGCTTCTTGTCCGAGCAAAAGTTCCCTGTCACAGTTATTGATAACTTTAATTAGACAAACATCTCTATTTTAGGGGGAACAAAAAGCAGAACCAGATCACCATGCATAGCAGAGAAGTTAAGGAAAAACTAAAGGGTAGGTGGAATACCAGATATGCCGATGACATCCATGTCAGGATATTCATTCTGAAGGTAATCAAGAACATTTTGTACACCTTTGGACACCATGTTCATTCCCATTGCATCACCGGTGCTACATACAAATCTCATGTACAGATTCTTTCCAGCAATTACACACTGAATTCTTTGTAATCTGGCAAATCTGCTTGATCTGCAGCATCCCATTCAAATACAACAATTAGATAACTACTATAAAAAAACACAATATTCGAATAGATTAACAGCTAACATGCACTTACTGGTTGAAAACATTAGCAAGTGTCTCAAATTTGATGGGATCTTCAACAAAGAACTTCAATTCTGCTGCCCTTTTGGCTGTGCCAAACCTGACACATGGTGCTCTGGTCATCCCATCACGGAGCAAAATGCAGGTAGCACCACCAGAAGCATAGATAGCCTTGCAACCCCTATTGGTGCTAGCCACTAAACATCCTTCTGTGGTTGCCATGGGCACTGAAAACTCCTTTCCATTGAGCAACAATGGCCCTGCTATTCCCACCGGTATCTGCACGTACCCGATTGGCATCTCACAACACTGCCCAAGAATAGATTCATAGTTAAATCCTTCCAATGGTAGCCCTTCTAGAGACTTCCCTGTAATCCTCTGCATCACCTCCTTCCTTATCGAAGCAGCGCGCTTACAATCACCGAGCTTGGATTCCAATGAGTATGATGGGATTTTCCCCTGCACCACGGATTTAATTATCTCTTCGTCTTCTTCAGACGAAACTGGTGTGATCAACGGGGCAGGTTTCTCTGCTACAGACATAGAAGGTTGAGGTGGTGTCATTGGGGCAATTTGTCGAGCAGGAATAGCACAGCCAAGAGTAGTCGCAGGTCCACAACGACTATCTTCCTTTAATAGAAATTCCTCATCATTTTCATCCCATGAATCATTATTCCCCCTGGATACAAACGTCTGAACAAACCCAATCCCAAAGAAACCGAGAAGATAAATGACAGAAGCGATTAACGAAACAATAGCACCCAATTCAGAAAGCGTAACCACGTGTAAAGGTGTAGAATTCCTGATTTTCTCACGCCACCTTGATAGAAGAAAATACATAACAGAGAAAAACATGGTGAAAAACAAGCCATTAGTGAGATACAGAGGAAGTGGGAGAGCATCGGAAGCATCAATGAGAAGGGTATTGTTGTCCTCTTGTTGTTGATTTTTGTGGGGTTTGAGAGGTTTTTCATCGGCGGCAAAGACCTTAGATGGATAAACAGGCTTTTCAGATCTCCGGCGAACGTCCATGTTTCACCGGTAAGTCTGCCGCCGGTGGGGAAGTGAAGGAGGAGAAGAAAGTGTTGGAATTGGTTGTGTGGGGGGGGATATATGATTGACAAGTACTATTTGTTAAGAGTGATGGGATGTGAGGAAAAGAGAAGATGTAGGAAATGTATTTATAGAGGAACCCGGTTGCCGCGCTGGACTTTTCTACCCCTTTTTTTCATTTTATATTTTGAATGGAGTATTATCTTCTACAATATACTTAATTTGGTTAAGTTAATTTTATATAGTCAAGTTGACTGGTGAAGTGTAAATGTTGGGCAGCATAGGAATACGATTATGTGAACCCGCTCTTATGAAATAAAAAACTCACAAATCATACCTAAAAGGTAATCTGCATTAAGTTAGTTCGGTATAATGAATACAACCCAAAAGGCCAATTCCTTATTTTCATTGGTAAGGGTAGGGGTGGGTGTTTGTAGTCGGTTCGAATTTATCAAATTTCGAGTTCGATAATTGATAGTTAAAAGTAGGTATCAAACACTAAAATTTTAAATATCAATTTCGTAATTTGATAATTGATAAATTAAATTTTGATTTGAGATGATATTCAGTAATACCGTATTGAAGGTATAGCCGATTGTATTACAAAGATAATACTATTTATCCAATTACTTTTATTTTTTTTATAAAAACACGATATAATAGAAGATTAATATTTAAATATTGGTGGAGTAGTGAGGGTACATGTGGTGGAATAGGTATATATCCACATAAGAAATGGTTAAATTTTGCATGGTTTGATATTTGAGGTTTGAACATTAAAATAGTTAGCAACATTCCTTATAGTCAACTGAAAACAACAGTGGAAAAAGACAAGGGAGGTATCTTAGAAATTGATTAGTTATTTAATTACTACTACTCCTTTGCTCTTTGCTATGCCATCAAACAAGCTAAAATCCAATGTACCTGTCTTTTTTCCTTTTTTTTTATGTATATTTCCATATCCTTAATTTTTAAATTTGTGAAAGTTGGGCGTTTAAGACCATATTCTGTTGAACAAACTAGACTTTTGATTTTATCACGTTGAAATATATTGTTAGGCAATTGTCAAATTATACTGTAAAGTTTTGTAAGAAATTATTAAAGGGATAATAGTAAAAATAATAATAATATATTTAATGTAATTTCACGAGTGGAGTTTTTAGAAGAATAGAGTGTACGCATATCTAGGAGTAAAGAAGTCATATGCCAAAAATACTAGTAAAATATGTTAAAAAAGGAAACATAACTATAACAAAATAGCACGATAATTGAAATATAAGAAACAACAAATAATAACATACATTAAAAGATTAAAAAAATCATTGATGAATAATACTACAACTATGAATAAGGAAAGATAAGTGAGACAACTAAATAATAATAATAGGAAACATTTTGAATGTAATGTAGTTTCCTCTCATTGTTTTTAGGACGGTATTGAATAAATAAATATGTGACTCAACAATATATTTAACTTTTGAACAAAACAATTAAATTTTATATATATGTAAAAGAAAATACATAAAAATGTATAAAATGAAGGCAACAAATAAAAGGGATCAAAAGTGGGAACAAAGGGAATCTAATTACTAAGGGACGTCAGTGCATTAATTCCTTAATTAGGAACTTTTCTAATTACATTATGGTGTTCTTCTTTCTTGTCTTTTCTTTTTATAATTATATTGTGAAATGGTAGAATATTAGAGCAATTACTAGAAGTTGAATAAATTGCAGGCGATAAACTTTGATTCAGCCTTCATTTAGATCTTATTATCAATTTTTGACCCAATTAATTCATATATAATAAGATATCCAATAATAAGTTGAAGCCCTTCCGTCTGCCTTCCCCTTACAATTTTATTATCATCATTTTTAATTCTATAAATAATTTAATATTTATTCAGAATTAAAATAGTCGGGGATACACCTTGTAATTCTAATTCATGATATTAGTAGAGTCGTCAATATGGGCTAAGCCTGTTCGATCGGCCTGGCCTAACCTGTGATTTGATAGGGCTGGACTACGATTTTTGAAACTAATTTAAGAAAAGGGTTTTCTAGCCCTGCCTGAATAAGTCTATCGATTGGTGGGGCTTGAGAAATATGGATAGGGCAGGCCCGTGGGCCAAATAAAAATTAATTAAAAAATAAAAATAAAATATATAGAGTATTAAAAATAACAAGAGTGTAAACTCAAAATATGTTTTAAGTTTGAAATATTACAATTTAAATACAAATTATGTTTATAAAATATGTACTACATAAAATAAAAATTCGCTAAAATTTCTAGGGAATCACTACATAGGCCATAGCCTATGGAATATTGTCATAGTTTTTGTGTTTCATCATGATCATTGGAAAATAATTAGGTTAATATTTCTATTTAGCTATTTATGTTTTTCTTGAAATCAAACTTAATAAATATTATAAAGATAATTTTATTTGTGTATTTGATTAAAAAATAGTAACACTATCACCATGTAATATTGCCTTGTTGATATTTATGATAATATTTTTAAATTATAATTTAATTAAAAAAATTATAAAAAAATACTTTTAAGAAAAAAGAGCTGGCCCGACAAAGCCCGTAGCCCACATACTTGTGGGCTGGGCCGATCATTTTCTGGCCCACATAAAAAATGGGCTAACTCAGCCTGACCCATCATATTTCAAAGCGTGTATGGATTAGCTCGGATGGGGTGGACCAGCCCATATTGACAGATCTAGATATTAGTAACGTAAAGAATTTTAATGTGTTATTAGCCTGATTGAGGATATAATTGCTTTTCTAAAAAAAATCCACATTCTTTTCATTATATTTGTGAAGGATATTTTTATTTTAAAAAAAATTGATAAAATTATGCAATGCATGTTTTAATACACTAAAAATCAAATATTGCATAAAAAATAATTTCAATATAACTAATAAAAATATTATTAATGTCAGCATTTATTACTAATATATCATGTTCAACATTATTCTTATATGTTCTATTAAACAATCCATCGTATGTGTTAATTTTAATTATTACCGAATTGCTACACTATCGTATGTGAACATTCTTGAATCAGGTCCTAGGGATTTGTCAGCCTAATTCAGATATGGATTCAAAATTTGAATGTATAACTTTATACAATGATTTAAGTTAATATTCTTTTGTCAATTTTTAATTGTCATGTTTTTCTTTTTTTAGAGTCAAACTATAAGAATTTTGACTAACATTTTACGGTGTATTTTTCATAAATATCCAAAAAAAACTGTAATTTATAGTACTTTTCGTATAGTTTTCAGATATCTAAATTTTTTGTTTAAAATATCAAATTAATTTAATCTAATTTAACTTTAAAAATTAGTAAAATTGACTTTCGAAAAATGCACCATGATAATTAAAAGTGGACGAAAGGAGTATATAATAATAATAATAATAAAAAATCATAATTAAATTTTTATAAGTATTTATTTAGACAAAAACTAATTGAAGTAGTTCGGGTGAAGCCACGTATCCTCTCAGTACCCATGCATTAATAATTCGGCCGTTCAAAGTAGGTTTTGCCGACTAAGTGATTAATAAAGCTAGAAATTCTCTATCCCTTGCAATGAGAACCTATTTGTAGGATCACATATTTTTATTTGCTCATTTAATAAGTAGTACGTACATAGATTTATTCGACAGGTATTCAAATTAATTGAGTCAGTAACTTTGATAATAGATAAAGAAAAAAATTAAAATAGATATGTTTTATTTTTTATTTGAAGTTCAATATTCACATTGAAGTCAGAAGCAAACTCATATGTATAGGTAGAGATGCATGTGTACCTATCAAATAATCTTTATCAAAAATTTTTTATATCCAAAACTTAAAATCAAAATTTCTAATTAAAAAAGAAGCAACTCATTCGTTACATGACATGCATGCATTGATAATAAAATAGATATGTTACTCAAAACCAATTTAATATTTGTTTTTCGAAGAATTGGGGTGACTTTGAATTAATTGAGCCGTCTATGATAATAGCCGTTAAACAAAAAAACATGTAACGAATATATGGAGACTTGAACTATCGACTATAGTCTATATATATATATATATATATATATATATATGGAGACTGTTTCTTTTTGTTCCAAAAATATACACCGTACGCGTACATATCTATGCCATGTACACAACGTGCACCCTTTAATGAAATAAAAAATATGGTCATTTGTTACGGTAGATAAGAATAATGTTAAATAGAGTGTATTAGTTATTATTCACTATTTTGTTTGGTGTGATAAATATAGCATATGTTACATAATTTTGTTTTTAAAAAATATTTTATTTACAAAGATACCCTTCACAAATATGGTGAAAAATATGTAAAAAAAAGGTTTTGAGGGACAATTGGGTCTTTAACCATATGCTAATACATGTATTAAATCTCCTTGCATTACTAATATCAGGAATTTTTATGTATTAGTAATACACTCTTCAATACACATAAATTGAAAAGTGTATCAAACAAAGGTACTACACTAATACACAAAGTTAATGCGTACACTATTTCTTCTAATACTCTCTGCAACAAACGATTGAAAAATTAATAAGATTATATCCTAACACTTAATTAATCTCAATCCTAATTAATATTAATGAACTATTCTTTCATCTTAACATGGTCGTTGATATTTTTTTTACCTCCACACCTGACCCAGACACATTTTGTGTTGATTTCATAAACAACAACTATCTAAAAATACAAAACATAATTCTCTACAATTCCAAACACTACAAAAGACAAAAAAAAAAAACTGTTTAGTCCAAAGGTGACTATAAGAATTCTTTGTTTGGGAGAGTTGCATTAAAGTGGTACAATGTGGACCTAATGGAATAAATTAGAGGAGTAATTATGTATAATTTCAAATTAGTACAACACATGATGAAACAATTATGAGTCAATTTCACGTGCATGGCCATTTTTCTTTTTTGGCTACCTCTATCTTATATAATATATATTTAGTTTTTAATTACGAGGCTGTCCCCTTTGATGACTCACTGTTTATTAATCATCAACAAATGATAAAATAAAGACAGCCAAGATTTGAAAATTATGCAACAAGTCCTTTCTTCTTCTTTTTTTTTTTCTAAAAAATATGTAGCACGGAAATGGAAAATGGATGAGGAGATTATAAGGTGTATGAAAAATGAAATTTTTATTAATAAGGTGAAAGTATAGATTCTCATGCGCGCAACAAGATTGAGTTAAAGATAGAGATGTTGGGTAATGCCAACATCCTACCTTGGCAAAGTCCACGAGGGGCTGGATGGCTTGGGTCGGAGTCATGATCAAACATATTGCTTGCTTGGTGGACTTAGTTAAGAAATAAGGTTGTGCATTTACTATGAGCTATAGTTTTTGGCATAATGATAAGTGCTGGTCCTAACAAGTGGTATCAGAGTCAAGGTTGTGGGTTCGATTCCCAAGAACAACATTCTACATGAGACAGGTATTGAGAGGGGAATTGTTAGGTAACAGCAACATCCTTAATAGTTTAGTCTAAAAGTGCATTTGTTATTAATAGTTTAATTAAAAACGTCTCTATTGATGTTTGAACATTGTTTATCCAAACTATTAGCATCATTGATATTTTTTTACCTAATAAAAATACTATATTTAAAGAATGTTTTTCTTGTTTCTTTTCTTTTAAAAAATCATTTTTTAATACTCCTAACTAATAGAAAGTGGGAAGTAATTTTTGATTTCTTAATCTCATTTATGATCAACCTTTTCTTCAATAATCTTACCAAGAACATGTAATCTTGCATTGAAAATTCGTATAGAGCAATCAGTAAATTTCGGCGAAATAGAAGACCCCTTGTACTTTTTTAAAGATATTACAGTATGTGATTTCAAGCAATAAAAATATTAAGAAATAAAAATATTTTTTATTTTATAAAGATCTAAACGAAAATTAATGATGAGTAACTATGATCTTATATATTTATATTAAAAATTAAAAATGTGTATTAACTATTCTATTTTAATTGATAAAATGATATTAAAAACTAGAAAAATACTTTCCTTTTTTTTTTAATCAGTTAAAGAGATTTCATAATTAGAAAAGAAACAAAAAAAAAAAAGGTCTTTAAAAATATAAGATTTTTTTTCTTTTTAGTTCAGTAAATATATGAATTTATGAAGAAAAAAGGGATAAATATATGAGTGTTTCTATTATATATCCCCTGTAATTTTTTCAATTGATTTCCTCTAGACTTAAATCCTGACAATGAAACTAAAAATAAAAATATTGCATATATCCTAAACAAAATTTTCAGGTCAGACAATTAGTAGATTAGTTGAAGAAATGATTTTTTCAAAAAATAAAGCTTTTTTGATAAAGAATTACTTATTACACATAAAATTTGAATCTTTTAAAGAGTTAATTTTTAAAATTATTATTTGGTTATACATTTTAATAATCCAAACTGTAGTTCATTTCTTTGTGTTACTGGTATTTTAGGGTTATGAATTTCAACTGAATTTACTATTATTGATTATAGTATATCATAATTTGCAATTCAATTTACTGTCACTGATTAATTTTTGTTTTATAGATATTGTTATTCTAAGGATACGAGTTTTCAACTGGATTATTTGTTATTAACAAAAAAATGGGTTTCAAAGAGAAGAAAAATCAACAAAACATAAGAGAAAAAGAAAGAAAAGAACAAATACGTGACATATATCACACATCTATTCTCGTTAAAAGTGAATAAATAAATAAATTACAAGCGTGTATGATTCACATTAGATTATGGATTGACAGAGGATAATAGTTTCACTTTCAACCAGAATGAGTGTATAATAAATCGCCACATTAATTTAAATGTGAAATCAATTTTCAAGACACGTTTAGCATATATTTGATTTTTCTTCCCAAATTGTATTCTACATTTTATCCTTAAATAAGAAAACGAGATCAAAGTGAAAAAAAAAGAAGATTAAATCAAAGAAGAAATCAGAATAATTAATTAAATTAATAAGAGAAAACAAAAATAATCATGTCGCTGTTATCTTTTTGCTCTCACACATCATAAAGAGTGTGAAGTCATTTTCCACTTAGCACTCAAAGGGGAGTTTTAAATAGAAAAATTATAGTTCAAGTATACTATGAACGCTTCATAATTTAAATAAAAAATTAGTAAAACATGTATAGTTTCATAGGGTTTTATTATATTTTGTGGGTTTTACGCAGGTATATATATTTGCTAATGCATTTGCAATTTTTCTAATCATATATACAGTGGCGGATCCAGAATTTGAAGGTTATGGATGCTCACTTCCTTTAATGTAGAAGAACAAAAAAAAAAAAGCAAACAAATAGCAGTGAAAAGATTTATAGAAGAGTAAAAATGTTAAAAAAACCTTCACGGGACTTGAACCCTCACACTTGAGATCATCAGCGCAAGGGCAAAAATATCGAAAAATCAAAAAACTGAATCAAATCGAACTAATTCGGTTCTTCGGTTTTTCGGTTCGGTGTCAGGTTTTTTTTCGGAAGTTCGGTTCTTCGGTTCGGTGTTCGATGTAAGGGTCTCAAAACTTCGATGCACCTGTCACGACCCAAACCGTTGTGATTGCACCCACACTAACCCTCCGGTGGGAGAACCATTACTACAACCCTAACAAACAAATTTTATGAAAACTAAGGCATTTAAAGATACGAAAGCACGTTTAAATGATTATAAAAATGGAGTCCCCATAAACTTCAAGGTTTTAACAAACAACTAACCAAACTAATGCGGAAGAACAACCCCTAGAACCTGAAAGTCATTGTACCAAAACTCTACAAAAGACAAGTCCAAGAACAAGGGGTACAACCCCGAAACTAACAAACACCTTAAACAATTAGTCTAAGTCCGAAAAGAGTGGACTTAAACAAGAGAGATCCATGGCAGCCTGAAAGAACTGGCTCACCCTTGAATCCGGTTACACTCAATAGTCACCTAGCTGAAGTCTATCAATAACCACCTGAAGATGCCCTGTACTCAACAAAGAAAGAGCAAGTGCAATATCAGTACACAACCACATTGTACTGGTAGGATCACGTGGCTATCCCAATAAGTGAAACACATGCAAGTAACCACAACATTATAAAACAGGCATATACCGAACACATACAATATTAGTCATCTTTTGAGGATCAATGTAGCATCCCATGCACATTCTCAATAATACACATTAGTTATTAATTTACAGCAACATACAGTCTTCCAATATCAATCATCATTAGATATGAACGTAATCATCATAAGTAGATATACAACACAATTCAATGGTCCTCTCACGGAACCCAATTCAATGGCCCTCTCATGGAACCCACACCCAAACTGTTAGCATACCGAAACGTGGTACCCAATCCAATGTTTATGCCGGAACGTGGCTACCAATCCCATATGTATGCCAGAACGTGGCAACCGATCCCAATTAGTGTGTCGGATCGTGACACCTGCCCATTCAACAAACCACAATCATAATCACAATGTATATTCACACAATCATACAACAAGAGGTGATTCATGGCATACAATTATTCAATTATCCTCATTACGATTTAGGGTGATCAATAATGCAACTTTTGCATACATATATGCATTATAATGAAGCAATTACAAACATATATCACACCAATATGAAATCACAATCATCACCTACCTCGAATCCAAGCTTGAATCCTCTAAGGCACTTGAATCTTCCCTTTCCGGATTCTTTTCGCTTGTTCTAGGTCTACAAACAACAATTTATATGCAAGGATCAACAATCAAATGTCTAATTATCCGGATTATAACCAACTGAATAACCCTAGACCAAACCCTTGATCCCCATACCCAGATTAGGGATTTTCCACCATAAATTCTAGATCAACCCCCCTCCCCCCATCTATAATTACTCATTAATTTACATTCTACGGATCGAAACATGGATTTGGGGAGTAAAATCTTTGCCTTTAGCCTAAGAATGGTGAAAAATGTTCAAGAACTCTCCTGGGGTCGTCTCCTAGCCCTCAAAGTTGAAAAGTGCAGAATAAAATATTTTTGGGGTTTTATTTCCGACTTAAGTTGCGTCTGTTCCGCCACAGCGGGACCCAACCCACCACAGCGGCCGCGACAGAAATCCCGCCCCAGCGGCTTGCACAGAACCAGTGAGCTATTTTAATTATTCCAAGACCCCCATTTCACAACACACCTTTGACCAACGACACTCAAAAAATACCGTTCACGCTAAGATCGATTCCGGGAGTTCTACTCCCCCGAATTCAATTATGTAAAGTCGTACGAATTCCTTAACGACTTATCTAACTACTCATATAATCAAAATCATAATTAGATCTCTTATTCATTACCAGATTTCCCTAGAACTTACTGACTTCGATTTCGTCCAAATCTGGACTAGGTTAGGAAAAGTTACTACCAAAAAGTTTTCTGGCCCTAATTCTTTCCCCAATGGCTTTTTCCTACAGAATCAGGTCGTTACAATAGATACCAATTTACCCATCACTCGTCCTCGAGTGATCAACTAGGGAAGACAGGCTAAAGTAAGGGTAAAGTACTATTTGAATCACTGAACAACAGGGGATACTTGTCTCGCATGTCTTTTGCTTACGGACATGGAGATCAAGAATTTCAATCGGTTTTTCTTCATATAGAAGGTCTCGTCTAACACAACTGAGTCTCACTTATGATATAATCTTCGTCCCCAAACCAACCAATTGAATACCTACACATCCATTCACACAATGTCTCAATGAAATCATTTCAAAACTCGAGTGATAAATATTGTTGTATGTAAACTTAACTAACAACGAAAACGATTCCCAACAACCACCATTGTTGATCGTACACACGTCTACAACATGTTATCAAGGACCTTGGCACAATCATCCGGACGAATCCTTTAGCACTTAAGCATGATAAAACTCCAAGTCAATACTCGCTACAAATAGAAGTAAACCTGAACCAACGAACACACACTCATAATACCCAAACAATCATAGTTCTTATTAACATCTCCTTCTCACAACATAAACTTCCATAAGCTTAAGTTATAACAAATTTGATCTTTAGAAATCAGATACTCATTGAGGGATATGTCCAAGCAGACAACCACTCCAACAACACTATAGAAAATCTAGATTTAGTAATTGTAATTTACCTCTTAAGAACAGTAGAATTGGACCCAAAGATCCCCACATTTGACCACACATAAACTATACATGACCTCGATGACTAGAGGAATATTAAGATCACTGGACAACCACAAATATGCATGGTAGCTTTTCTATAAATTCTCATAAGCAAGGTGGTACATGTAAAATTACTAAAATACTTTAACAACTCCAAGACAACACCAATTATGTCATTCGAAATAACCAAATCTTCCCAATCTTCCCACTCAACCAAGAGAACATCGCAGGATTTGGTACCCCCGATCCACCACTAGGGATCCACCCATAAAAGTGAAAACACATTAGAGCATAGCTAGTGAATCATACTCACAACACTAACAACCATTATAAACACTCTGACCTTTTACCTTATTATAAACCAACACTTTTAAAGATGAAACCTTTCTTAGGTACTTAACAATCAATAGTAGTAAACTTACGACTCACCCCATGTGTAAGTCCTTTCAAATGCTCAATACTTAATACAATTGATCATTCCTCACCTTGCCAATTCATACCTTGAAAAAATACATCACCACGAATGTAGACTCACAATGAAAAATCTGAATTGTAATTTCCACCATATAATACAATCCCTTTCTCTATCAACATCAGCTTGTACCTTGAAGATTTTATGAATTCATGGATCTCCGTTTATCATTGATCACATCTTTATCGATCTTACAATATATTTCGCTAAAATTTCAATCATACTCATTACTAGACTCAAAAACAAAACCAAGCACTTATCATCACACTCAAGCTAATGTCTGCACACTCCTTTCTCAAGTCTTTTTCAATAGTGTTTGACCAACCTGATAGATCTGTGACACTATTACTATAGCCACAAAAAAATGAATGAAATCACGAGACTCTGAACCCAATTATCTACCCCTCTAAAGATAAATCTTTAGCCTTTGCAATCAAATAAAATATTCTTGCTTTCTCCTCTCTCTAAAGGTTGTACTACATCTCACTATTGTTCTTCATTATGACTCTAGCTCTTTAATTTCTATTCGAATGGTGTCCCACCATCTCTTAAAACTTTTCATACAACCACGTTACTCACCAAATATTAGAAAATCACGACCTTGGATACTCGCAAGTCGTAATTAGTATACAAAAATTAACTTAACCAATAATTTTATTATATAGTTGCATCCCGTCATAATCCATCATGAACTCTCATCACCATTACGCTCCGTCAGCCTTGACTATCACTAGGAAGTCGACCTTTTTCATTAACATGACGCCTCAACTCAGGTAAACTCATCAAATTCAAAGGACTAACCCAATTTTATACGCACCTTCTTACTAAATACTTCAATTTCCTTCACCCAAGTATACTCAATGGGACTTTCTTTAGCCATAAGTTTGTCATTCCGGTATCAATCCACTCCTTTATGGCTTAGGAAAAATTCACCAGTCCTCATACCACCCTCTTTCTTCTTAACAAACAAGACATGAGCACTCCACGGGGAAGCACTAGGACGGATGACACATTTATCATGAAGCTCTTAGTTTTGAGTCTTAAGCTCTTCTTATTTCTGCTGGAGCCATACAATGCAGAGGGATGGAAATAGGGCAAGTGTTAGTTTCCAAGTCAATGCAGAAATCTATATCTCTATATGGAGGTATACAAGACAAATCCATAGGAAACACTTCCTTAAAACTCAGATACCACAGGAATAGACTCAATAGAGGGAGACTCAACCTCAACATCCCAAACATGAGGCAATTAAGCCAAACAATCCTGCCCTACCAGTTTCTAGCCCGAATGAAGGATATGATCTTAGCTAGCTTAGGCTTGTACACCCTTTTCCACTCTAATCTTTCCCTATTGGAGATCTCTAGAGTTACCGAGTTAGTATTACAATTAAGCCCGATATAATAGGGAGACAACCAAGTCATGCCTAAGATTATATCAAGTCAGTCATATCCAGTATGACCAAATCAACCCAAATATGAAAATACATAACCACAACAGGGCAACACGATACACATGGGTGGCTATGATTGACTCTTCTACTAGGGTAGAAACATGGATGGGGGAATCAAGTATATCACAAACTACATCAAATCCCAAGGCAATTGAACTGACACATACGAATAAGTAGAACCTAGATTAAACAAAATAATAGCCATCTGGGCACAGACAAGAGTAGATCTTGTGACCACTGCATCACACATCTCAAATTAGGTCTTGCTCGTAAAAGCATATAATTGAGCCCTGTCATCTTGAAGGGCAACCTCTTTGCCTGGCTGTACTACTCATTTACCTGCATTACCACTTCCTCGGCCTCCACAGTCTCACTGATTTCCTCCTCATATGCCCAAGTTCTCCACAATTTTAACACACTTTATAACTTATAGTCGATTGCTAAACACTGAATTAGATCGCGGGGGTTAATTTGGGTACGATTCGGGCTTTATTTTGGTAATTTGGAAAAACAGAGAAGGTAGGTTGAGGTTCTGCCTTACCCCCTCTCGCCCTGTCCCGCTCTAGCAGGAGAAATCCCACACTAATAGTCTCATCATGGCGGGGAAAATCCTACCCCAGCGGCCCTGACCGAAACAAAACCCTTGCCAATAATTTCTGGGGTTTCTTTTTTTTTCATATTTCCCTTAGATTTCCCAGCTATAACTAGGCATTTAAGAAAATCCTTTTAGCTAGGACAATCATTGTCTACCCCTGGTCAACCCAACGAAGTACGCACTTTAGAATCCCTTTACCTCGTTTCAGCACTACCGCACACATATCTCCAGGATATACCCAAACTCTCACATAGTTATCAGTTGGTCGCAACGCACGTTCATATTTCTTGCTTACGAACCCCATCGTAATTTATCCAGAACCTTGCACCTAATCTCATGATGACTTTCTTTTCACAACAAGTTTCACGACACTTAAGCAGTTACAACTTGCAGACAAGTCCAAATTATTTAATTAGTTCATTTCATAGACGATCGTTACTGATCATTTATGCCTTATACGGCCCCTATGGCCAGATACCAATTGGAACCTTCTCAAATACAATTAACTTGCTTGTGTCCCTTCAGTCGGGACTACGATGTCTAGTTCACTTCTTTTAGATACCAATTGGAATCGGGAGATACCAATTGGACTCAACTCATACCACAAGCGACAATAGTAGCTAGCGAGCCTCACAAAACTGCTAATTTTAATCATAGAACTTGGTCAAATTTAATTTTTAACCGCTTTAACCTTTAACTGATGGTAACCAGACCTTAAATCAATCTTAGAGAAAACTTATGCATTTTGCAATTGGTCAAAAATGTCATCTATTTATCCGAGGCAATGGATACTTGTTCTGAATGGTGACCCTATTCAACTGTCGGTAGTATATACACATCCACTCTTGCTAGTAATGGTGTTACCGTTATTATTGCTCTAGCTTGGACCATAGAGTTAAGGAGGAAAAATACCAATTGGATTCAAGTCATAGCACGAAGGAGTAGAAAGAAGTGAGTTTTTCCTAAAGTCCTATTGTCACGCCCCAAACTCGAGGAGCACAACTGGCTCCTAATGCCAAAACTCAGGCCTGAGCTGACCTTACTGAATCATTTGCTACTAGCGCATGGCAGCCACACGCAATCAAGAAAACAAACAAGTATATCTTGGCTTAAAACTAATCCCTTGGCTGGCAAGACCCTTGTCAACTGATTTATAAAAGAAACAGCTACTCCCAGGAGATCATATAAATAAATAGTCAATTAGCACATAAGTTTTGATTAGGCCGTCGAGGCCACCATGATATTTATACCAAAACTAAATGTAGGTATATATCAATACAATACATCAAACAGCTCACAAGCTTCAGCAAACCAACAACATAGGCCAGTATGGCCATAACGTACCTATATACCCCACACACTAGTCTGCAAGCCTCTAAGGGTAGTAAAGATTAGCGGGAAAAGGCCCCAGCCTACCCATAAAGATATATACAACAAAAGGTAACAAACCTCCCAACTCTGGAACTCCGGAGGAAAGGGGCTAGCCAACCGGATAAAAGTCAATCATGCTGCTGAGGAGGTCTACTCGATCGTTTGTCAGGACCTGCATACATGAATGCAGCACCCCCAAGGCAATAGGGAGTTAGTACAAAATAATGTACAGAGTATGAAAGGCAATAGACTATGAGGAGGTATCTTGATAAACTGGAATAATCTGATAAATAAATCAAGGATAAGATAAGTGTACTGACCTACTCCTAAATCTAAACTTATCAAAAATAATAAAATAAAAACCTCACCAAGCCCCCATAAGCTCGGCAGGTACAAACAGCACACAAGACCACCTACTCAGGCCCCCATAAGCTTGGAAGGTGCCAATCAACCTATATACCCTTATCGGTAGTCCCCTATCCCCGTAAGCAGTCACATAGCCCTCTTAGGTATTAATATAGCCATGTAGGTAGCACATAGCTCTCTTAGGCATCAACATAGCTTATAGACAACTCATATCCCTCTTAGGCAATAACATGACCCTGTAGGAAACACATAGCCTTCTTAGGCGTCAATATAGCCCTGTGGGAAACTCATAGCCCTTTTAGGCATCCATATAGCGCTGTAGGCAGAACATAACCCTTCTAGGCATATATCATATATTCCTGCAGCTAACCACAATAGCCCCAAGGGCAACAATAACAATCCAATTGCTAAAAGCGAGCAATTTAACTATAAGCAACCTATACAAATAGCCTCTAAGTCGTGTCCAACATAGGGACGCTACTAACTGAATAAGAATCCCGACACGGGAAGATTATATCAACTCAGTAGCCAACAATCAACAATAATGGCTACAAGTGTAACAAGGATAACAACCCAATTACATTGCTCCTAAGCTTTAAGGAAACATGTTGTAAGTAGGGAATAACCTTAACATACATTTCCAATGAATGCTCGAAAGATCGTAGTTCCTTCACGAAAGTTGTTCCTTATGTCCTAAGCTTTGCAAACACTATATATACACAACTGGTACGCACCTATAAATATTTCATAATTAATCTTAAATTGGCAGATTTACCATATTGCCCCAACTTATTGAAACGTCCGTAGAAATTCATAAAAACAACCATAAGAGGGTCCCGAGATGATTACCTTAGTTAACCAAGTGTAAAACTTGAAGAAACACCAATAATTACAAATTTATATCTTAAAAAACCAGGTCCAAACACAGCTAATAGAAGAGAAAAATGATTGCCACATGTAGGGATTACGTTTCTAGGCATGGGAGCAATGTTTAATGGTAGAAATCGTCAAAAACTAACCTTCATCATGCTAGATATCCATAGGAACCCTCTATTAAGCTTTCTCCCTGGTTTGGAACTGAAATGAAATGTTTTCATGGCTTAAAACGTTAAATAAGCCGACATACCATATTTTTTATTCGGCTCGGATTCTACCCTGGTAGTCCCTAGTAAAACCCTCATAACTTTTTACTCTGATGTTGATTTGATACGGATTTTTATGCGTTGCAAACTAGACTCGTATGCTTTCGATTTAATGGGTGATAGGTCTTCTAACTCTTTATATATTGGGAGAAAACATCCAAGACATTTGACCTAAATTTTAGAGAAATTTTTAAAAAGGACCTTACGATAACTTTCACCAACTTTCACAACACACCTTTGACCAACGACGCTCAGAAAATACCGTTCACGCTAAGATCGATTCCAGTTGTTCTACTCCCCCTAAATTCAATTCCGTAAAGTTGTACGGATTCCTTAACGACTTATCTAACTACTCATGTAATCAAAATCATAATTAGATCTCTCATTCATTACCAGATTTCCCTAGACCTTACTGACTCCGATTTCGTCCAAATCTGGACTAGGTTAGGAAATTTCAAGTTACTACCAAAAAGTTTTCTGGCCACAATGACTTTTTCCTAATGATGGAATCAGGTCGTTACAACACCGAAGAACCAAACTTTTATTATTTAAAAAATAATAATAATATATATATATATGGGCATTCTCTTAACTAAAAATTAAAAATTCAACCAACAATTAAATCATGTCATGAACAAATCAATGTAACAACAAATGTACAATTCAATAGTTAACTTTAAATATTAATTTCCAAGAGAAACTCAAACATATTTCTACAAATGTACATTATGTAAAGGAACCGTCTTCGTACTTGTTTTTCTCGAGAAATAGTTGGAGGCACAATGTTCTTGATAAAGACAAATATAGTCTTTTAGTTAGCACAATAAGTGTTCCACGGTGATACGCATCATTCCTTAACATAGTTTTAAATTTCTAAATCTTATACTTATCCTTATTTGATTTTTAATTCACACCAAAAAACCGATTCAAAAACACCGAATTAAACCGAACCGAAGTAGAAAAAATCGAACTGAACCAAATTAGTTTGATTTAATATACAGTGCACACTTTTCGAAAACCGAAAACCGAAGAGCCAAACGCCCACCCCTACTTGCATCTGAGAACCAAAGCGCCCATCAAACCTTTTGGTTAATGGGTGCTCAAGAATTAATTATATCAACTTTTCAATAATTTCAATGAACATATACAAATTTCCGTCTGAGTCAATGGGTGCTCGAGCACCCGATACCCTTTATGTGGGTCCGCCCCTGCATATATAAATAATGTATCTACGTTGTGTAACAGTTATAATAGGTCATTTTTAATATGGGATAAAAATAATATTGCAGTCCCAAAATATTTAATTTTGAGATAATTTATTATGTGATTTTATTCTAATCAAATATGAGATAAACTCATTGTGAAATTAATCTCAAAATTAATTATTCCTTATCCCTCCTACTAGGGAATGAATAAATTCAGAATATAACTGAAAATAAAATTAAAATATTTCAGGTAGTAAATTTTAGAGCCTTAGTTTCGTTTTCTAGTCTGTTAAGGCGGCAAGGTAAAAAAAACTTATACGATTATATCACTCAAAAAGAAAATTTAATAAAGAAAACGGAGAATTGGTAAGACCATTTACCTATTTGTCACAAATTAACGTAATCTGATAATATAAAGATTTATGTATAGCACTATCCTCAGAATATAGAAGTTAAAATTCTATTTAAATTTAGTGAATCTTGAACGCAGATACCAATGTACATTTGAAATGTCAATTTGAAGCTACACTTTTTATATGTTCTATTTTTAATAATTTAAATAAGTGGCTCAATCAACAAGTACACTGTTTTGCTTTTTATTAGTCGATTGTTGAATTAGTGAATAAAAAAAATAATTCTCCATGTTTCAAATTTGTACCAACATTTTTTTATATATAATAAAACACGTGCATGTGAATGCTCATATATTCTTGCTTGGCTATCTTAATTTATAATCGTATTTATGAGGCAGCCTTCAATTACTTCTGTTCCCCCATCATCAAGATAATATATAATATATAGCATAAAGAAATAGCCAAATTTAGAAAATATATTTCGTCCCTCCAATAATAGTTGTCCACTATATTTTTTGGGATGTCCAACAATTTTTGTCTATTTTATGAAATTAATAAATAATTTTGCACTTAGTTCCTAATTTATTCTTATCATTAGTTATAGTTATTTTTCTATTATATTTTTCAAGACATTGTATTAATTATTATATTCAAATTTCTTAAAAAATGTACAAAATTAATAATGGACAAGTATTGTTGAGAAACCGAGGGAGTATAACAATAGTAGTCCAAGATGGAGTGACGAAAAAATAGAGCCTACCACTGCAATATTAATATTGGAAGGATCTAAATTGTAGATACTCTATCATTTTATTTTAATCTATTTTATTAGGTTGTTTGCTTTTTACATGTCATTTATTATTCCATTTGATATGATAAACACATATAATAATATTAAAATAATCTGATTTTCTAAAATTTGAATATAATTTTTTTCATGTTTTATATGTAAGCATTACATTACATTACATTCTATTATACTAGATGGTAATAAACGCTAATAATATTGAATAGTAAGAAAAAATATTATATGTAAATTTTATTCCTATCTCATGAATGTAAAAATGTTATTTTTGAAAGACTTTTTATTCAAGTTACTCGTATCACAACAATTATAAAAAAAGTGAAAAAGGTCTAAAAAAATACTCTAACTTTGACCGAAATTGCTGTTATGATACCAAAATTTATAGAGGATCTTTTACCCTTGTACTATTTAATAGTGTATTTTAAAGGTATATATGTGTCTACGTGGACACATTACTATTCATAATGATGCAATATTTACGATGTCCACGTGTGCACATATATACCTCTAAAATACACTATTAAATAGTGCAGGGGTAAAAGGTCTTTTCCAAAGTTCGATTTTGTTACAAAAATTTCGGTCAAAGTTCGGATATATTTCAGACTCTTTTCCATAAAAAAAAAAAATTGATATAAAAGACATAGTATTTAGAAAAAAATAAAATAATACGCACTGATATTTTTAAATATGTAATTAATTTTATATTTAGGAGAGAAAATACGTAGAAATCCCCTTAACTATACTCTTTTATCAAAAAGACACAAGAATTTTATTGGAATTATAATACCCCCAATCAGTAAAGTTGAAATATTGAAACCTTATAATTTCCGATCAATCTAATTTTAAGAAAGAAAGTATCGTCACAAACAAACAATCTCAATGAAGTCCAAGAATGCACCGCAATTGATAATTTTATCAGTCTGGATATGTTTATGTCTTATTTCTTATCCGCGCTTTGTGTGATCGTAATTTTTTTTCTTACAAATACAATAGTTGTAGATTAGATGAAAGAAAATGAAAAATACAAACAAAAAGATGATGTAGATAAGTGAATAGAAGTAGAAACATTAATCCACAAATTCATTCTAAAAAAAAATCCAATCTGAAGGCATTTTTATTTGGAAAGTTGAACAAGTTTTTTTACTACAATCGTTTTCTAAAATATTGTAAATCATTGACTATGTTGACTTGTAGACTATATACTACCAAAATTGATAATAGAAAATACAACAAGTCAGCATTAATAACTAATGATTCACAATATTTGAGAAAGCGGAGTAATTATTTCTACCAATAAAATTTTACAATATAAATGCATAAAATATAAAACTAACATGCTAAAAAACATAAAAATTATAGATATAGAGAAAAGTAAAAAGAGGAATATGGAGAAATGAAGGAAAATATAATAACACAACTCAAACCTTTTTATGAGAAGTTTGGCAAATACAAAACAAAGAAAAATAATATCCCCCAGAAAATGCTTCTTCTAAAACATGTTGGAGAAATATTAAAGATCTCATTAGAATAAACTTAAATCAAGATAAGTAGTAGTAGTATTTTCCACAAGACAATTAATTCCACATGCATCCTCTCAACCAACAACATTTTTTGTCATCTATTTTCTTTAATATCATAACTTAGATAAGCTACATTTCTTTTTCTCTTCCCCCATGCCGTTTTGCCTAAAAAATAATAATAGTACAACTACTTTCTAAAAGAGTAAAAATTCAATATTCCTTTGTTAATATAGAAATCAAATACTTCCACAATTCCTTTTTAGTTGTCATGGTTCCTTTTTTAAAGTGAAGCAAAGTAATAAGTACTTTAGCTAACATTTTACGTTGTTGTTTTCATTATATTAATATGCAAACAGTTGCAATTTATAGTACTTTTCGTATAGTTTTTGAATATCGAAATTTTTAGTTTAAATAATCTAATTTAACTTTAAAAATTAGTCAGATTGACTTTTGAAAAGCACAACATAACAACTAAAAAAGTAACTAAGGGAGTATTATTTACTTTATTAAAATTTTATAAAGTTGGAGTTAACTATGTTTGACCTTATTTTTTGTAAAATATATTTGAAAATTTGAATATTCTCTTTCTAAATATGATTTATATTCTCAATTTTTAAAAATTAGCAAAATCATTCAACTTGACTAATTTATCTGAAATGTACAACCAAATTTGTTCTAAAATATAATGTCTCATAATAAATAGTCACATAATCTTATAAATTAGATCATATATACAAGCTACTACATACTATTACAAATTATTTTCTTTATTTGATATTTTTGAAATTAAAGTTAAAAATGGAGTTGTATTTCATTCTAGTTATTTTTACCACATCACATACCTAAACCAATTTGTGGTAATTCACACAATCAGTTAAATCATACAAATTACACCAATCGACGTATCAAAAGTAATTTGACATTTAACCCAAAAATACACCAACACATTGATCAGAGTATTAATTTATCACCAATTTATAGAAACAAATATACCAGATTAAGTACCTGATCACATATGACCAATTTTCAAATTATTATCTACACCAATTCAGATAAATAAAATACACCAAAAAACTAATCAATTCTTTTTTTGAAAGTTATATTTTATATACCAAATAATACAACTAAATACACAAAAATATGTACCTGAAATTTAACTTTAAGTTGGTATGTGTACACCATATCACATACCAAAAGAAACTATTGATAAAATCTATTAACATTCGACATGCAACATACCAATTAACCTAGTTTTTTTTATAAAAAACTTATTCGACTCATCAAATTACAACCAAAATCATATGATGTTGTTGTATTACACCAAAAACGTTAATATAAAACAACGAATAAATACCAAAAAGAATTAAAACACATATTAT
The DNA here is from genome assembly GCA_029007595.1 of Solanum commersonii. Classification (NCBI taxonomy): domain Eukaryota; kingdom Viridiplantae; phylum Streptophyta; class Magnoliopsida; order Solanales; family Solanaceae; genus Solanum; species Solanum commersonii. Next base: position 649,472 of record JAJTWQ010000051.1, read on the forward strand.
GTGAAAATCCTAATAATATTCCACAAATAATTGCTAAATCTTAATATCTATTTAATAATTAAACCTTTTACAGTTGCACCAGAACATTAACCAAAATCTTATGAATGTATATTCCACCAAATTCGACAAAATCAAAGGAAATACTACAAAAAAGATTACCTGATGAGTTCCAACGCCCGCTGTGATGAATTAAAATTGAAAAATTATTGGTCTGCATATTTGATCGCCGATCTTAATATGGAAGAGAAGTTTTATTTTTGTAGAAAACCCTTCTTTATGGGATATGATATATAACAAATTGGAGTAAATCAGGGAAAATAAAATAATTGAAGAAATTTAAGGGATATGGATAATTGTAGCTAAAAACGTTTTTTTATTTTCTTTTGATAAGAATTCTAATTTTTTTTAAAAAAAATATTGCTAGTCAATTGAAAAAAAAAAACTATTGCTATATTCGTGTAATTAAAGTTATTAAATTGTATACTTAAGTTTTTTGCCCTAATTAAAATTGGTGTCAATAGATGATTTAGCTTCTTTCTTTTTATGTTTGAATTTTCTACTTGGTCTGTTTTATCTACATTTAAAAATATAATTTTTAATTCTCGACATGAAAAGGTTCCATTTTATAGTCTTTTTTGCATAAATTATGAATATATCCACAAAATATTAAGTTGAAGTAATTTAATTTAGCTTAAAAATTAATTAAATTAATTAAATTGATTCTTATAAAATAAAATATGACAATTAATTTGAAAAGGATGATACATATACATATATTCTATATTCTGTCTCAACAAAGATCAAGTACATTGGACCAAAAAGTACTAACGATATGGAACAATGAAAAATCTCAATTAAAGAAAATCAAAATTCTATGTGCCACGTCTGATGCCTTAAATCCAAGTCTACTGCTACTGACTCTCTACAAAGCTGGGCTTATTGGGCTCGTGCACGCATGGACAGCCACTATCTAGTGTGATAAAGAAGAGAAGTACAATCAAACTTTTTTATAATGAAAATGTTTATATGAACATTTCATAATTGCTATGGGAGTACGAAAAATGGTCAAATATACCATTTGTAATACTCTTGGTTAATTAAATATACCCTTTATACTTTGATACATATATATTCCTAATTTTAATGGAGGGATATATGTCAATTTAAGAACAAATAACTCAAGACCCCAATTTTAAATACCCATTTCCTTCAAAATCCACTCATTTAATCCATTTCCTCAGGTGACCCACCTTCAACCAAATTAAACTCAATTTCATAAGTCATCTTCATTAATATCAGTCCTCAATCGCTAAGAAAGTTCATTGTGAAATTTAAGGAGGAAGTGAGAAGCACTGCTTTTATTATTATTATTTTTTTGGATAGAATAAAGTCATTACATTGTTTGAATATACTTTTCCTAAAAAGATAAGCACGATCTACATCTGAAATATAATCAAAATTGGTTATTTTAATAATAATAATAATAAAAAAGGATAAATTTGATCCAAAGAAAAAATATTGGGAAATTGAAAACAAATATTTGAATGTTTTTCAATTTCAAATTGTATTAATAATTTCCATGGTCAAACGTTGAATTTCAAATGAAGTGTAAGAAAACCTTGAGAAAAATACGGGTCCAAAATTCCAGATTTGTCTTGGTCGTCCGAGCAGCTCACATTAATTATACAGTTAATCAAATCAGATAGTTAAAGTTAAAATATAGATCTAGTCATATACAGTAAATGTGAAAGTAAGAAAAGAGATATTACATAAATGTGATTTAAAATGTTATAACATGCATGATATTCACAAATTATCTAGGTTATCAATTAATGTTGTCGTGTACTGTAATGAAGGGGTTATCGTTGAATTTCAAACAATTCCTTAGAGAAAAATGCAAATGAAACGTGAATAGACCTAGTGCTTTTTCGTCTGAACCTGCGCATAGCGATAGTTTAGTGTGCATGATGAAACTACAAAGTTGTCTGAATGTTTCCAAGTAAAATATTTACTCAGAGATCAATGGTGTTTATACTACATGACTATGAAATATGGATAATCTTCCAAAAAATCAATGCACCAATATTACACGAGCCATAAACCAGAATTGATACTTATCGCGGCAACATCCCTCAAGGAAATTAATGAAAGCTAACCTATGGAGTATCCAAAACTTGTATAATACACGCGTCCAAAAGCATCAGACCCTTAGAGAATCGATTAATCAGCTTTCCTAAACCTGCAGGGAGGGCAGGGCATCGTCACCATATAACTTATACCTCCTTTCTTACCAGATTGTTGGTTCTTATAATACGCAGAAAGCACTCAAAATGGCAGGATTGAACACTATTGTTTTGTTTGAATTACCATGACTCTGCCCTTCCAAGACCAATGAAACATCATATCATAATTCTGCAAAGAAATTGTTCGAACTCCCAGGATCTGGCCCTTTATTTACATTTTTCTTCTTGCTCCCTGCAGAAAGAGCAAAATAAAAGGTTATGGGGTAGACTAAATTTCTGGATAATGTAGACGAATAAGCAGCATGGAAAAAGACACAAAGAAGGGGGAGTGGGGGACGGGTTGAGAGTAGTTTTTACTTTGTAGTGATTCACCAAGTACTTGACAAGACCTACCATTCTATAGTTAAAAAGTCTACCAAATAATGTTGGGCCTAAGTAACGTGATGATATAAGATTTATTACAGGCCATTGCAAGACAAGAATGGGCAGTTTTTTCGCTCCTTGCAATAGTTAAACTGAATTTTGATTACAAAGTAATTACCAGGCAAAAATCATTGAGAAGCAATTCCATGTTCTCAAACTCACAGAAAATAAATGACGCCCTAAAACATATTTCACTAATGTTAGGGATGCATCTATAAGTTTCACGTACTCTACTTCAGAGCAAGAACAGCAATGAAACAACAATACTGAAAATGACATTAGTCAATGAACTAATAATTTATCACCTCAGACTATCCACTAACCAAATAGTAAAGACTCTAGAAAAGTTGTACTTGTGCCTTCACATTCTAAATCCTTTAAATATTTATAGACTATCAGTATGAACAGTGTGAAATGGAGGTCTTATTTGAATACATTAATGAAACAATAATAATATCCATAATGGTTTCCCCAACCACCAGAACACAAGGAAGGTGGTATCAAATCTAAAAAATTGTAAGAAAATTCACATTATAAAGACTTCTTAAGATACTATTTTATTTGAAATAGAAAGAAAAAGGCATGATGACACCAGATGAGCCAAGCTCAATAGTGTAGCACAGATGAGACTCAACTAGTTCACAACAAAATGGCACATATAAACACTTTGACAAGGGGGTCTATACAAAATCTTTGGGAAGTAAGCTCATTAATAATTGGGAATACAGGACCTTTGATCCCTGTACCATGTATCTGCCACATTCAAATATGATGATGATATCCTTTGCCACACATGAAAGAATAACTACTCCATTCAGAGATGTGAAAGATTGTATACCTTTGGAAGATTTTGGTATATTATCATCAACATCCATCCCATCATTATCACTATCTTCAGCACTTGAATCATTCTTCGCACCATCCTCAGAATCTTGCACCAGCTCATTCAGATCCCACAACTAAATATGAGAAAGGAGGAGTATAGCTATTAGTGGTCCAACTTCCAAAAATGCATGATCTTCTTGAGAATTTCAAAGGAACTACTGTAAGAGGATAACAGAGATATTTACGGACTTTCAGTAAATGGTCATGTGATGCACTTCCAAGATACTTTCTATCATGAGAAAAGGCTGCAACATGACAACGTACCACGTAAAAGGAAATTGTCAATATAAGTATGTATTATTGAAAGATGCATATCTAAGCAACGCTAACAAATAGAAATGTGAAGCATAGAAGTATAATATAGATGTCCAGCCCATACATTGGAACCTATAAAGATTCAGCCATCAAAAATAGACTGCAAAATTTCAACTTAAAGTCATACCAAGACGTTCAACGGGGTATTCTGAATGCTCGCCAATTGGCTGAATAATCTTGTTCGGTAATATGCCAACCAGGCTACACCAAAAAGAACCATTAGTTCAAGGAAAATAGCTTTTCATTTGTCAAATGAAAAATATAGTCTTATACCACAGTAGAGAGTTCTCTCACCTGATAAGCCCATTCTCACACCCAGTTATTACTCGATCTTCGTCAAGCTTATCCAGAAGAAAAAGAACATATTTTTAATTTTCAATGTATGATTATCACGTGAATTCAGACTTCAATTATTGGTGAAAGAAAATTACAGTAGACACTTATCAACAAAAAAATATAATAGACACTTACTTTCAGTAATGCATCTATAGAGTTCGGTGATAGATCAACAAAGCGATCACTGAAAATGACAAGAAATGGAATATATTGGAATCAACTCCAGACAAAAAGTTCAAGAAGCAAAATGGAGAATAGGAGACATACCTGCAATCCTTGAAAAATCCCCATGAATACAGTAACAGAGTTCCAGATTGAGTACCACATATTACTTTTCTACCATTCTGATGACAAAAATGGAAACGGTATATCTTTTGTTTGTGAGAAGGTAACAGTTGTATGTATTAAGGCTACTTCCCACAGTGGCAACAGTAAATCTAGTCAACCAAATGAGTTTGAAGCATGTCTAGAGAAAGTTTTTGTGGATTAAAATTGACCAGAAAATCTAAAGAAGAAACAATATAAGATGAGAAACAACTCTGTATAAAGAAGTCTTCGAAGCTCAACAGAGCATCATATTACATGTAGAAGATTTATTACCTTCATAATTACCACAGAGAGCAGCTCCTCTTCAGAAAATTCAGAGCGAGTTTGGATCTGAAATTGAGATATAGAAAATGTATCAACTTTTATAGTGAAGAGAACTTATGTCAAGATGATAGCTTTTTAGTTTAAGAGCAACCAAAACAAGCATACTACCTTGCTGCTCCTTAAATTGCATACAGAAAGTGACCCATCGCCACTACAGAGAAAAAGAAGATTAGCAGTTCAGATAATTACACTGAGTTCTTAACTTATACCCCATGAGACTGAGCTGCTTAACCTGAGCCAGACTTAGCAGCACATGAACCCAAAAGTAACAAAATAAAGAGAAAGTATATCATTTTCCTGACTTAAAAGACAACATTCTTAATTTTTGGTGGTTTAGAAGACAAACGCCGGAGTTTGGAAAAATGCAACACACTGGTAAAATAAATAATCGAGCACTTGAAAACATAAACCTGGGATAACCAATTCAAACAATCTAAATAAACTATGCCTGAATTTCAAATGCATCAAGTAAACCCTAAATCAGGAACCCCTTTCAACTTTTGGGAATAGCATAGTAAAAAAATGTCCAGGATGATAGAGCAACAAAAACCAGTCCAAGAAACTGTCTACAAATCAGATTAATGTACAGAAAAAATTGACTTGGCAAAAGAACAAAAAGAGCCCTGATTTTCATTTCATCGCTTTAGAAAGATCAATTGACGTGGTATCTTTAGAACCAATAGAAGATTACAAATTCATTCCTCCTTGCCTATAATTATAAATGCCGTGGTAATTAGTGTATTACTTTCCAATAATTCAAAATGTGACTAACTCAGCAAATCTACATACTCAAATTCAAAGGTAAAACCAGAAAAAAGAGTCACATATAGTCATTTCCTAGTAAGGCTGATGAGAAGTCAAACAAGATGGTAGTGCAGGGGATGAAAGGTTTGAGTGTTTGTTCTCACCCTTTTCAGGAGATCTCACTTAAATAGTTACATTATACAGTCACCAAGGACATGCATGCTTTTGAGAGACGCAGGTTCAATTACGTACCTAGTTGCCAATAGTTTCATGGAATCAGCTGCAAATGTAATGTCTGAAATGTATTCTTCATGTGCATTAAAAGAATGGGAGCAAGAGCGTTGTCTGGTATCCCATACCTGCAAGATGGATCTTCCAAGATAAGTTGTTTGGAAAGGCTAACTAACACTTAATTAGACTCAATGGATATGGCGCTTGGCACAATGAAGCACACATGGCGTGATGGAGATGCCACTAATGTGATCAGTTTCATGGAATAAAAGTATCAACATCATAAAGGTTTAGCAGAATTTTAACATCACATGATTCAAGTTTCTGTTGGTCACAAAACTGTTAAAGCAAAAAATTTACTGATTGCAATCTCAACATGGCATTCAAAAACCCCAATGAAGCTCTAAATTGTATATTAAGTATTATTATGGCAAAAACACCTGTGGTTTTGTCCGTCTTCATAATCCATCCACAAAGTTAAAGAAAATTGAAAAAGCAAGAGTGATCAACAGTCCTCATGAACATGAAGGGAGCAATTTTTTAATGAAGAACATGAAGGTGCAATTTTCTAATGAAGAACATGAAGGAGCAATTTTCTAATGAAGAACATGAAGGAGAAATATTAACACACTATCTATTGAGAAATAAGGAACTGAGGCTTCAACACTTCAATGTTTTGTTACTTCCTCATAATTCTTTTTTACAGAATAAGAAAATGTATGGTTCGATGGCACCAGATTTGCAAGGTTGCTGCCAAAACAGAGTATATTATGATGATGGAGTCCAGAAAATGCATAAGGCAGACCAACTTTTGCTACTTCCTTTTTATTTTTTTAAATAACGGTGGTGTCCATTCAGCCTTGTGCATAGTGTGCACCTCAAAACTGTTGCTACTTTCTACAATAGTGAATGAAGCAATCTAATATAGTGTAACAGAAAAAAAAAACTATCAAGCATGGTACAATTTGAATGATAGAATGTTGACTATTTCACTAGTTACTTCAAAATTCAAATTTGAAGATACAACCAAAAGGATTTATATCTTCTGATTCTCTAATTATCTAAGCCTTCTTTGGTCAGGAAACAAAAATCAACACACCAACTTTACCTTAATGCATCCTTCATCGTCTCCAGAAGCAATAGTTGACTCAGTCAAATTTACAATTCGATTAACAGCAGCCCTGAATCAAAGTGATACTTGTGTGAGAACATCTAAGAGCAATACTTTCAATAAATGCCTAAAACAAAGCTGTTTCACAAACACTTAATCTGTAGCACTCACCCATGGGAATTCTCCAGGCGAACAATTTCTGAGCCAGTCTCAATGTCTGTTGCAAGAATAGAACAATCTGGAGATCCCGTCACAATTGCTGCACATGTATTCGATTTAAGAAACATATCAAATAAGCAATAAATCACTAAATTGAAGCAAGAAGAAAAAAAATAATGGAAATAATAGAATCAAAGAAAAATCTGGCTCAAGAGGACATAATCCCACCAATAGAAATCCTTGATCTTCTGTTTACAAAGTCAAGGTAGAGGAGAGCTCTCTAGTTCACTTTAGTATTGCTTCATGTACAACTTATAAAGGGTGCCAATTCCCACAAGAGTAAACATAGAAACATAAATTCGAATTACAAGCAACTAAAAGAGAACAGCAGGGTATATTTGAATATATTACCACGGCCCTCGTGGATAAACCGGACAGTTCTACATGATTCGCTATGAGCTTTTACTTCCAACAATCTATAATTGAACAAAAAAAAATTGCACAATTCAGAATAACTCATTAACCAAAAACACCCAAAGATGAACTGAAAGAAGAAAAAAAGGGAAATTTATCAGTACTTCTGAGCCGGAGAATCAGCATTGTAACGGTACCTGCACGAGACAGATAAATTTCATAGTTTTTTCTTTTGTTTAAAGCAGCCCAACACATCAAAGCCAATCAATCAATAAACTACAACTCCGAAAAAACAAAAAGAATACTTACAAGAGAAGGTCGCCGGTGATGAGTCCAGCAGTAACAAGATGATCGGATGGATGAAAATCAATGTCAAATGGAAGCTTTCCAAGGTCTATCTCCACGGCAGCCATACTTACCTGACAAGGGTTTAGGCTTAGGCTAGTGTAGGATTTTTCACGTCTTTGGTCTTAAACCCTAATTTAGGGACTTGTTTGGACGGGAGAAAACATATTTTTTTTGGTAGAGAAATAAATATTTGTATAATACTTATGCGTCGTTTGGTATAGGGATTACTGATGCGGAATTTATTTTTTATCGAGTGTTTCTTTTTTTTTTTTTTACTCAAAGGCATTGTCTCAATGGATCATTTATGTGCAAAAAGTTACATATTTGAGTTTGGTATACCAAACTTTGTACATGACCATCGAGATGAGACTAGTCTAGCCTACTCAACCCTTTTATACAAGATTCAAGGAGGTTCATAAGCTATTTGGGCATATTTGGTATGTTTGACTCGAAAAAATCATAAATTCCATTTATCCATGTTAATAAGCCCCCCTAATGTGTTTTGGAAGCTCAACAAAAGAGTTGAACACTTGGGTTCCCGCAATACTATGACCCAAGTTTGCCAATCTATCAGTAGGTTGATTAGTTTCTCTATAGCTATGATTGATCTCGAACCCATGTTCTTCAACTAAACTCTGAATTTCTTCTATGAAATTGAAAATTCTTCAAGGAATTTTTGTCATGCCTCGAGCCTACACCCCGAACGTGGATGACAATCGAGAACCATTGTTGGCCCCAAGCAAACTCTTAGTCTGGATTACTTACTCAACGGAAGTCTTTAAGCATTATTACAATGATCAAATGCACTTACTCAATGGTTGAATAAAATAACTTAGAATGTTTAAAAGTCAACATTCAACTTGGCTAAAATGGTAACGCAAGTCTTAACATATGAAATGATAATGTAAAGACAACTGAGCTACTAACTGTCTGGTTGTCTATGAAGCCTCTAAAACAAAGAGGGATGTCGGAACAAGACCCCGATCATCCTAACAATGAAATACTGAAAACAAATATAAAGGAGTTTCAGAATGCAAGGAGGCTCACCAATTGACTCTGAGTGCTCAACTGGATCAACGAGGCGCTGGGTGATGATCCTGGTTACTTGCGTCTGCATCATAATAAGATGCAGGGCAACTGGCATTAGTACATTGAATGTACGAGTATGCGAGTTAGAATGCTAAACATAACTTAAGCTTGAAAAAAATCTGAAAGAAACACTTACCTTGACTTTACTCAACTCCTGAATAACTTAACTCAATATAAAGCAATAAATCATATGCAATATATAGAAAGCTTGTAAAAACAAGGGAAAACAAATTAGTTCGTTAAAGAAAAAGCAATAACAAACTCAACTTAACTCATATAATAAAGTAATATAGTTTCTGTGGGAGATTCTCTAACCGACAACCACCACTATGAGCCTAAGTGGTGATACAACGTCTTGCCCACGCTGCCAAAAATGTCCCATACTTTGCCGTCATATAGAACACCTTAACTAAGTGGATCCACTAGTCTATGCTAAAAGCATCTTAAGGAGTCATCTAAAAAGTATGATCCTTTACTACCCATGATGGCTACATGACTTATGGAGACTTGAGAGTTAATATGAATTCGCATCCCCATATCGATGCTCAATAATATTCCCAAAATATACTTAGCTCATATGATTTAAATCAAAACTTCTTTCTTTTGTTTGAGATAATTACTCAAAACTTTAGCTTAAAAGCTCTCTTGGAAATCGATGTTTCCCTTTCTTGTTCAAATGTGAAAACATTTTAAACTCTTGGGAATACTTAGTTCCCTTAAAGATTTTGGAGAAATGAACTCAACTCTTTACTTAACTTGAAACTTAAGTCTTAAAACAAAGTTAAAACGTTTGTGAAAGACTTTAGAAAAACTTTATAAACTTCTCTTGACTTGCTTCTTAACTTCTAGACTTAACTTTTAACTTCTCTTGACTTTGATTCTAACTTCCCTTGAATTGGATTATGGATTCAAAGTTCATGATCTCATGTTTATGGAAAATTTCATGATATTTAAATGTACCTAAGAGTGTTAGAATCAACTAAGAAACATACGTACATTGCTAAGGAATAAAGTACAAAAAAATGGGGAACAAATGGGGAGAACTGGCATCCCTAGCGCTCTGAGAGGCGCAGGGTGCCAGCCCTCAACATTCAGGGACTAGTCTGGGGCGCGCTGGCTGGCGCAGTGCCCCAAGGGTGAAGATTCAGAGACCCTTTGATGTGAAACAAGAAGATAAAAATAAAATAGAAATAAAAAAAAACTAGATAAAAGAGATGGACACAATTAAATTCAAGCAACTAAGAGATGTAATGGTGAAACTAACCAAAAACACCACTTAATGGAGAAATAAAAGCACCCAATCTATTAGAATCCTCAAGAAAGTAATAATCTTACTTGCAAATTCTAGGACAAAATGTTGAAGATCAACAAAGGGCTTTCAAACTCTCACAAGAGGCATAACAAGTCCAAAACTATTTATGAAACCCTAATATCTACTATTTATACTAAAAACTAAAATAGTGAAGAAAGACTCAATTGCCCTTCATTTTAATTACAAGGTAATTAAAATGGTAGAGCACTTAATATATTAAATATCTTCAAGTCTTCCATGTTGGTGTCTTCCAAAGGTTCCATCTTCATCCATAAAGCTTGCAATGCTTGAAGATCCTTAGCTTGACTCCTTGTGAAAGGCCTCCTTGAAGTAGTGTCACTTTGATCTACATCACACTCCCCTTCTTCAAAAGAATTCATCCTCGAATTCGCCACACCTACATCAAAAAGAGATAAATCACTAACATTGAAAACATTATGGACCAAATACTCACTTGGTAATTCTACTTTGTAAGCATTATCCCCAATCTTCTCAAGCACTTGATAAGGTCCATCTCCTCTTGACATAAATTTGTTCTTCCTTTTTCTTGGAAATCTTTCCTTCCTAAAATGAACCCATACCCAATCACCGAGTGCAAAGGTGACTCGCTTTCGTCCCTTGTTGGCTCTTTTGGTTGCATCATTGTTGGCCTTCTCAATTCGCATTCTTACTTTCTCATGGATGTTCTTCATACCTTTTCCCTTAGCTTTTGCATCTATACTCACAATAACATATTTGGGTAAAGGAGTTAAATCTAATGGAGTCAAGGGATTAAAGCTATAAATACACAAAAGGGGTTATGCCAATAGATCTATGAATAGTTCTATTATATGCAAACTCAATTAATGGCAATTGATCCTCCCAAGAAGTTAACTTCCCTTTAACCATAGCCCTAAGCATGTTACCTAAGGTTCTATTAACTACCTCGGTTTGACCATCCGTTTGGGGATGACAAGAAGTAGAAAATAGCAACTTAGTTCCCAAATTTTCCCACAAACACCTCCAAAAATGACTTAGAAGCTTTGAATCTCTATCACTAACAATTGTTTGGGGAACACCATGCAATTTCATCACATTATGAACAAATAAGGTAGAAACATGAGATGCGTCATCACTTTTATGACAAGCAATAAAGTGAGCCATTTTAGAAAATCTATCCACAACAACAAGATGCTATCCTTACCCTTCTTAGTCCTTGGGAGACCAACAACAAAGTCCATGGAAATATCTAGCCAAGGGCCACTAGGAATAGGCAAAGGGGTATACAACCCATGGGGTTGGGTACAAGATTTAGCGTGCTTACAATCCAAACACCTAGCACAAATTCTTTCCACATCTCTTATCATCTTAGGCCAAAAGAAATGTTCATTAAGAATAGCTAAGGTTTTTGACACTCCAAAATGACCCATCAAACCTCCATTGTGTGCCTCTTTCACTAACAACTCTCTCCATGAGGACATAGGTACACAAAGCTTTCCATTCCTAAACAAATAGCCCTCCAACTCAAACCTAGAAGTTCTAGCTTCATTACCCTTCTTAACAACTTGTACACACCTATTCAAGCTCACTTGACACTCCCCAAAGACCTTTTCAAAATCATCATCATTAGAATATAACTCCTTCAAACTCTCAAAACCCATCAATCTAGAAGTCAAGGTATTCATCAAAGCATATCTTCTAGATAAAGCATCCGCCACAATATTCTCTTTGCCTTGCTTATAATTAATCACATAAGGAAAAGACTCAATAAATTATATCCATTTGGCATGCCTTCTATTAAGCTTATTTTGAACCCTAATATGCTTCAAAGCCTCATGATCGGTTCTAATCACAAACTCCTTATGCCACAAATAATGTTGCCAATTCGCTAAGGCTCTCACTAGGGCATAAAGTTCCTTATCATAGGTAAAATATTGCAATGGAGCTCCTCTTAACTTCTCACTAAAGTAAGCTATGGGTTTCCCTTCTTGCATCAAGACCGCACCAATGCCTACTCCACTAGCATCACACTCAATTTCAAACATCTTCTCAAAATTGGGAAGTTGAAGTAAAGGAGTGGAACTAAGTTTCTCCTTTAAGATTTTAAAGGCTTCTTCTTGTTTTATACCCCAAATGAAAGGCTTTTCCTTGTTGATGACCTCGGTTAGAGGAGTAGCTAGAGAACTAAAATTCCTCACAAACCTCCTATAAAAACTTTCCAACCCATGAAAGCTTCTAACATCACTAATGGACTTAGGGATTGGCCAACTCCTAATAGCCTCTACCTTCTCATCATCCACCTCAACTCCACTTGAGCTTACAACAAAACCAAGGAAAACAACACGGTCCACACAAAAAGAACACTTTTTAAAATTCACATACAATTTTTCATTTCTCAACACATCAAAAATCAACCTCAAATGCTGCACATGATCATCCAAGTACTTGCTATAAACCAAAATATCATCAAAATAAACCACAACAAAATCATTAATAAACTATTTAAGTACGTGATTCATTAGTCGCATAAAAGTGCTTGGTGCATTGGTTAGGCCAAAAGGCATCACCATCCACTCATATAATCCAAATTTAGTTTTGGAAGCGGTTTTTCATTCATCTTCGAATTTCATTCGAATTTGATGGTATCCACTTCGCAAATCTATTTTAGAGAATAAGGTAGAACTACACAATTCATCTAGCATATCATCAAGTCTAGGAATAGGATGTCGATATTTTACCGTAATTTTATTAATGGCACGACAATCTACACACATCCTCCATGAATCATCCTTCTTGAGCACTAGAATCACGGGCACCACACATGGACTTAAACTTTCTCTTATCAATCATTTTTCCAAAAGTTCCTCAACTTGTCTTTGCAATTCTTTAGTGTCTTGAGGGTTGCTCCTATAAGCGGCTTTGTTGAGTAGTTGAGAACCCGGTACAAAGTCAATTTGATGTTCTATTTCCCTCAAAGGAGGCATTCCACTAGGCATTTCTTCCGGAAATGGATCTTCATAACCTTGCAACAAAGAAGAAACAACACTTGGCAAAGATAAAGATGTTAGTTCACTATTAGAAAGCAAAGAGTATCCTTTAGGTTTAATAAGTATGACTTGAGTATCATCCTCAATGTTTAGCTCTTTCTGCTCTCTTGATTTTGTAAAATCATGCACATCTTTCCTTTTTCTTTGACCTTTTGTTTTTCTTGCTCATCTTTTTTTTTTTTTTGTGATAATTTATTCTCACTTGAGCTCTCAACCTCTCTTTTTCCTTCTTTTGAATTATCATTTTTCACTCCCTTACTCTCCTCTTTTTTTTTTCTTTCAAGTTTTTCTTTCAACTCTCCCATTTTTCTATATTCCTCTCCCACTTGAAAAGGAGAAAGAGGGTTAAGAATGTGCTTTTTACCATTCTTAACAAATGCATATTTATTGGACCTTCCATCATGTTTTACCCCTACATCATATTCCCATGGCCTTCCCAACAATAGATGACAAGCTTGCATAGGTACATCACAAAACACTTCATCATGGTAGCTTCCAATCTTGAACTTTATCAACACTTTCTTGGTCACCTTGAGTTCACCACATTCATTGAGCCATTGCAACCTATAAGGTTTTGGATGCCTTCTTGTTGGAAGTTTCAATTGTTCCATCATAGATACACTAGCAACATTTGCACAACTTTCACTATCAATGATAAAGAAACATAATTGCTCTTGAACCCTACACCTTATGAAACAAATTTTCCCATTGATCAAGATCTTCCCTCGCTAGAGCACTCATACTCCTCCTTACAACAAGAACAAGTTTTCCATCATCATTAATTTCTTCTCCATCCCCTTCTCCCATTAATTCATCACTACTATCATCCTCTTTATGGTCATCCTTAGATTCATCTTCCATTTGATAACCACCATCATTCAATGCAATGATAGTTCTTCTATTAGGGCATTCATTTACTTTATGTCCATATCCTTGACATTTAAAACACTTTATTTTAGATGGAGTTTCAAGTTTAGATTTGTTACCTAAATCCTTGTAGTCCATCTTTGGTTTGGCTTTGTCAAAATTGGACTTGAAGTCTTGCTTTGCACCTTTGGAGTTGTCCCAAGTAGGAGATGATTTCCAAACTTCTTTATTTTTTGCCCATGAAGAAGAAGAATATTGCACTCTTGATTTGTTCTCCTTTTGATGTCCCTCCACCTTGAGTGCCATTTGATAAGCTTCATATAAAGTAGGAAGACGATGCAAATCTAATGGTTGCCTTATCTCTTTATTTAAGCCCGAGATAAATCTTGCCACAAGATTCATCTCTCCATCATTGACATTAGCTCGAAGCCTAGTATGCTCTAGCTCCTCATAATACCCTTCCACACTCTTGCTTCCTTGTTGAAGATTGTAATACTTTTTAGTGTATCTTGTTCATAATTTTGACCCACAAATCTTTCTCTCATTCTTCTTTTCATGTCATTCCAATTTGTAACAAAATTTCTATTCACCAAAGCATCCCTTTCAATTTTCTCCCACCATGTAGAAGCAAAACCCTCAAGGTGACTTATAGCATAATTCATTTTTTTAACATCGCTCACATTGTTGAGATTATATTGTCTTTCAAGCTTCACTATCCAATCAAGGTATTCATTTGGGTCACTACTTCCTTTGAAAAATGGAAGTGTAAACTTGATGTTGTTGAATCCTCGATCTTCACCATCATTTCTTCGATTGTATTCTCTACCATCAACCGGATGCCAACCTCCATTTCCTCCTCTTCTTCCTCTCCCATCTAACCTCTCTTGTTGAGCTTGATCATCTATTCCATAGCCATAATTATCACCATCAAAATAATCATGCTCCTCAAGGTTATGTTGGGCTCTCATTTGAGGTCTAATTACTTATGGTGGAAGATTTGCTTGTTGACCCCCCCCCCCCTCCCTTTTGGAAGTGCCACTTGATTGTGAGCCTTCGTTAGTAATGTGACATTAAGAGATAGGGTATCTTGCACAATTAAGTGTGATGGAGTTGCATCAAGAGGAGTTTTGCTTGATCCCTCATCATTTTGACCACTAGGATTGAAAATCTCAAGTGGTTGCTTTGCGATTTCTTGAGTTCTCACCCTTTTATCCACATCTTCCAATTTTCCCTTCATATCTCTCATGTCTTCCAATAGTTTTTGAAGCATCTTTTTCATTTTGATAGAGGGTTCTTCCTCCAATTGAGTCATTGTACCTACAAAAAGAAATAAAGAGTAAGTAGAAAAAGTTCCTCTCCACTCGTTTTTTTTCCACTCACTCTCGTGTATTACTCTAAGGCCAAGGCTTTTAAGGCTACCCTCCAATGAACTCACTTCACTCTTGCCTTTTACCACTCTTGAATAACCCAAGGTTGAGAGTCAACACCATCAAATAATTCACAAGTGGTACTACTTCTTCGGGATGGAGTGGAGTTTATGTAAATCAAGAAAGGACATGGAAACAAATAAGCATTCACCAAAATAAAAGAAAAAAATAAAATAAAAAGAATTGGCACGAACAAGAACTAACTTAAGTTAAGTATAAACTAATAGTCAAAGTAAACTAGCTAGAGTTAACTAACAAAAGTAGAGAATATATTTATTTATTTTGTTGTTGTTCTTCTTCTCCAAGAAGTGGGTCAATTTTTATTTTTTTTTGTGTTTTGAACTAATCCCCTTCAATACTCCATCAAATGGATTCAAATTCGGGAAAACACTATTCCACAACTATATCAATAAGTTTTGACCACCAATTTCTACAAACAAACAACAAATCAACAAACCCATTTTCAAGTTTCTTCTTCAAAGCTTCAAATCCTAACAATGGCTTCTCATTTTTTTCCCCATGTATTCTTTGGTTTTCAGCTAAAAACAAACAATATGTAGCTCAAAGAAATCAACAAACTCTCAAATTCATCAACTACAACCAATTTTATTTTTTTTGGCAGATTTTTTTTTCCTTTTCTTTAGATTTCAGAAATTAAACAATTCAAAGATTAAGAATTGTAGGAACAATTCTTTGGCCTTGCTCTTATACCAATTTGATGTGAAACAAGAAGATAGAAATAAAATAGAAATAAAAAAAACTAGATAAAAGAGATAGACACAATTAAATTCAAGCACCTAAGTGATGTAATGGTGAAACTAACCAAAAATACCACTTAATTGAGAAATAAAAGCACCTAATCTATTAGAATCCTCAAGAAAGTAATAATCTTACTTGCAAATTCTAGGACAAAATGTTGAAATTCAACAAAGGGCTTCCAAACTCTCACAAGAGGCATAGCATGTCCAAAACTATTTATGAAACTCTAATATCTACTATTTATACTAAAAACTAAAATAGTGAAGAAAGACTCAATTGCCCTTCATTTTAATTACAAGGTAATTAAAATGGTAGAGCACTTAATATATTAAATATCTTCAAGTCTTCCATGTTGGTACCCTCCAAAGGTTCCATCTTCATCCATAAATCTTGCAATGCTTGAAGATCCTTAGCTTGATTCCTTGTGAAAGGCCTCATTGAAGTAGTGTCACTTTGATCTACATCACTTTTGGATCGCGGTGGCTGGCGCGATGCCCCACCCCTATCCCCATGTGTTTGACGACTTTTCTTCTCCGTTTTTCATCTCTAAACACTCTAAACTCAATTGGTTCCTTCCCCAAACATTTAGAATCATTTATACCCTCAATATAGATCAGATTCTACTCGAAAACACAACTAAAAACATGAATCAATCTCAGGAAAACTCCAACAATACAACCCACAAGGATTCAAAGGAACTTCATCAAGAATTCAAGAAGTCTAAGAAGCCGTGTCTTTGTCATGCCCCGAGCCTACACCCCGGACGTGAATGGCACTCGAGAACCATTGTTGGCCCCAAGAGAAATCTTGGCCTGACTTACTTACTCAACGGAAGACTTAAACACAAGAATTATAACTCATGCAATACTTAAGAAATAATAACTTAGCCAAAATGGCAAATCAAGTCTTAAACGTATACAACTGAAATGAATAAGACTTAAGAACTATAACTATTTGCCTATGAAGCCTCTAAAACAAAGAGGATGTCGGGACAAGATCTCCGATCATCCTAACAATGAAATACTGAAAGCAAAATAAAAAAAGTCCTTCGGAATGCAAAGAGGCTCACCAACTAACTCTGAGTGCTCAACTAGATCAACGAGGCGCTGGGTGATGATCCTGGTTACTTATGTCTGCATCATAATAAGATGTAGGCCAACTGGCATTAGCAAATTGAATGTACGAGTATGTGAGTTGAAATGCTAAACATAGCATAGGCTTGAAAAGAATCTGAAAGGAACACTTAACTTGCCTTTACTCAACCCTTGAACAACTTAACTCACAAGAAATTCAAATGAAACTTTCAACAATGTTCATCAAGAACTCAATTTCTAAACTTTCAAATACTTAAATTCACTGAATTGAATCATGGTTGGCGCGTAGGTGAAATAACCCAATGCTATATGATCTCACATACCTCGTAGGGATGACCCCTTGACGAAATCCACAAGCTAAACTCAAACGATCTTGACGATTCTTGATTTCTCTTCTCCTTTCTTCTCTTTTCTCCAAACCCTAGCGTGAACTCTAACTTTTCTAAACTGACTAAAATTTAACTTTACCCCAAATAATCTCCTAAAAACGAATTAAAAATATTGTTAAGGAAAAGACTAAAATGCTCTTCCAAAATCCGGTTTACACTTTCCTTATTCGAACAACCCAACTTCCAAAGGGAATATCTCACTCATACGGACTCGGAATCATGCAAACTCGGCGGCGTTAGAAATATTATTCCAAGAGTTTTCCTACAATATATGGAAGTACACCTAAATCATCTTGAGCTAGGAGTTATGGCCGTTTGAAGTTGACCAAAACTCAACTTATTCTAACTTAACAAAATTTCCAGATTTTCATTCTTTCCAAAATGACTATTTCCTATTATTAACTCCTTCCTAGTTATTTCAATTTGCGAGATGTTACAATATCTCCCCCTTGGGAACATTCATCTTCGAATGAGATTACTCTTACTAGGCTAAAGGTGTTACATCAATCATTCAGTTCAATCACCCAATAAGCAAATGCAACATGACATGCCAACTTATAAATAAATACCAAGAAAGGATTAATACCTTAATTTAGAATTTCTTCGGATTCGAAGAGATGTGGATCTCTCTTCATCATATCCTCCTCAGCTTCCCAAGTAGCTTTCTCAACAAACTAGTTCCTCCAAAGGACTTTGACTGATGCTACTTCTTTTGTTCTCAACTTGCAAACTTGGCGATCCAATATCTGAATAGGAATTTCCTCATAAGACAAGCTATCCTTGATCCCAATATCTTCGGTTGGTATGATCAATGAAGGATCACCCATGCATTTATTCAACATGGAGATGTGAAAAACAGGATGAACTGCTGCTAACTCTTATGGTAGCTCCAACTTAGAAGCTACATTGCCAATATACCGAGAACTAAGTTTCCCTTTCTTACCAAATCTCATATCGCCCTTCATAGGAGAAACCTTTAGATACACCCAATCACCTACTTCAAACTCTAACTCCCTTCTCCTTACATCAGTGTAGGATTTCTGACGACTCTGCACCGTCTTCAACCTCTCTTGAATCACTTTCACCTTTTCCTTAGCTTGATGAACTAAATCTGGTCCTACTAACCCAGCTTCACCAAATCAAACCATCCAATAGGAGATCTACATCTTCTCCCATAAAGAACTTCAGAAGGAGCTATTTAGATGCTAAAATGGTAACTATTGTTGTAAGAAAACTCGATGAGAGGTAGGTGATCATCCCAATTACCTTTGAAATCAATCATGCACGCCCTCAACATATCTTCCAAGGTCTGAATAGTACGCTCTGCTTTCCCATTAGTCTGAAGATGAAATGTGGTACATAAGTTCACTTTTGAGCCCAAGCCTTTTTGGAATGACTTCCAAAATTGTGCAGTAAATTGCACACCTCTGTCTGAAATAATGGAAACCGAAATCCCATGAAGTCTTACCACCTCTTGAAGATACATCTTAGCATAATCTTTTACTGAATAAGTAATCTTTACCGGTAAAAAATGAGCTGATTTTGTCATTTTATCGATAATCACCCAAATAAAATTATGTTGTCTGTGAGACCTTGGTAAACCTGTGATGAAATCCATATTAATCTTCTCCCACTTCCATTTTGGAAATTCTATATTTTGAGCCAAACTATTGGGCCTTTGATGCTCTATTTTAACTTGTTGACAATTCGGATACTTGATGACAAATTATACAATGCCCTTCTTCATGCTACTTCACCAATAGACTTCTCTCAAATCGCGATACATCTTCGTGGAACCCGGATAAATGGAATATCTGGAGCTATGAGCTTCCTCCATGATCCACTCTTGGAGTCCATCCACCATTGGTACACACAATCTACCTTATATCTTAATACGCCATCTCCCCCTTGTTCAAAAGCTAATACTTTTTGCTTATGAACATTTGCCTTCAATTCAAGAAAAATAAGATCTTGGTCTTGCTTTTCTTTCACCTCTGACACTAACGAAGATTCAACCCCATTCATTACCACTACTCCTTCTTCTGTGAAATCCATTAGTTGAACTCTTAAGTGTGCAAGTCTATGTACATGTCTCGCTAACTCTCTCTTTTCTTCCACAACATGAGCGGTACTACCCATAGACAACCTGCTTAAAGCATTAGCAACAATATTAGCCTTACCTGGGTGATAAAGAATACTCATGTCATAATCCTTGAGTAATTCTAATCACCTATTTTGTCTGAGATTAAGCTCTTTCTGAGTAAACACATACTGATGACTTTTTGTGATAAGTGAAAACATCCACATGAACACCATAAATATAATAGCGCCATATTTTTAAAGCAAATACTACGGCAGTCAATTCTAGATCATAGGTTGGGTAGTTTTTCTCATGAACTTTCAACTGTTTTGAGGCATAATCTATAACTTTGCCATTCTGCATTAATACACAACCCAAACCAAAACCAACTCTAGACGCACCACAATATACGACAAAACCTTGCGTACCTTATGGCAAGGTCAATACATGGCAGTAGTCAACTTCTTTTTCAATTTCTAAAAGCTTTTCTCACAAGATTAAGATCATTGAAACTTCACTATTTTCTGAGTCAACTTGGTGAAAGGGGATGAAATAGATGAGAACCCCTCTACGAACCTTCTAAATATCCAGCCAACCCCAAGAAACACCTAATATCAGTTGGAAATGTGGGTCTAGGACAATTCTGCACTGTCTCTATTTTCTGAGTATCAATTTTAATTCCCTCTCTAGACACAATGTGGCTTAAGAATGCCACAAACTCAAGCCAAAACTCACACTTAGAGAACATGGCATATAACTCTTTATCTTTTAAAGTCTGGAGAAGTATTCTGAGATGGCTAGCATGATCTTTCTCATTTCTCGAGTAGATTAGAATGTCATCAATGAAAACGATAACAAACATATCCAAATAAGACTTGAATACTCTATTCATAAGGTCCATTAACGATGTGGGTGCATTGGTTAAACCAAACGACATGACCAGAAGCTCATAATAACCATAACGGGTCCTAAATACTGTCTTGAGAATATTACACTCCCCTACTTTCAACTGATGGTAACCAAATCTGAGGTTAATCTTAGAAAAACAAGAAGCACCCTGAAGCTGATCGAAAAGATCATCAATTCTCTAAAGAGGATACTTATTCTTGATGGTAACATTGTTCAATTGGCGGTAATCTATACACATCCTAAGGTAACCATCTTTCTTTCTCATAAATAAGACCAGAGCTCCCCAAGGTGAGGCACTTAGTCGAACGAAACCCTTATCTAGCAGATCTCTCAACTGTTCTTTAAGCTCTTTCAACTCTGCTGATGCCATTCTATATGGCAGAATAGAGATAAGACGAGTATCATGAATAATATCGATACCGAAGTCTATTTCTCTTTCGGGAGAGACTCCGGAAAGATCATTTGGAAAGACTTCTGGAAACTCTTTTACTACTGAAACTGACTGAATATGAGGTATCTCAACACGAGAGTTATTAACTCAGACTAAGTGATAGACACACCCCTTGGAAACTAACTTTCTTGCCTTAAGGTACGAAATAAAACGACCCTTAGGCATTGTTGAACTGCTCATCAACTCTATAATTGGTTCACTGGAAACTGAAACTTGACTACTCGAGTTCTACAATCTATTGATGCATAATAAGCATGAAGCCAGTCCATGCCTAGAATGATATCAAAATCTACCATGTCTAACTCAACTAAATCAGCCATGGTACTCTTGTGATTGACAAAAACGAAACAATCACGATAGACTCTTTTTGCTAGAATAGACTCACCATTAGGTGTAGAAACACTGAAGGGCTCAAGAAGTTGCTCAGGAAGAACATTAAAATTGAAGACTTAGATTATACCAGTGACGACATTTAGCTAATCATCTTGCTCTCGGCGACTAACGATATTATAAAGACGATTTCCTTCTTCGCCTACCCTTGAAGTAGCTCATCTAGATGCAGCTCTATCTGGTGGAGCAACTGAAGAAGACTGGGCTTTATTTCCCTCATTACCATTACTCTGTCTGCTCTTAGGACACTCTCTCATAAAATGACCATTCTGGTCACACTTGAAACAACTAGTGAAGCCATCACGACACACCCCTAAGTGGCTCCTACCACACTTAGCACATGCAGGAGTCTTAGTACCCCCTTGTGCCTTACTACCTTGCGAATGCGCAAGTCTAGCTCTAAAGTTCTGAGAATTCTGACTATTGTACCCACATTTAATCCTTAGTGCATGTGCACTAGCAGATGATGGAGCAGATCCTTTCTGCTTATGTTGGAAATAAGACTGGTTCACATTACTATTTTGCTGCCCGGATTCATTCCCTTATGTCTTATCTCTCTTATTCTCAAACTCTTCTCTATCCTTCGACTTGTCCTCCTCAACTTGTTGCACGTGGATTATCAGCATTGCTATGCCCATGTAACCTATTAGCATGGCTGTCTTACTTCCCTTACTTGACGGATGAGTCAACCCAACAACGAATAAACTCATCCTGCTCCTCATGTCGGCAACCATCGTTTTGCTTTTCTTAGCTCACAGGGAAAGAAATGCCTCATGAAGGCACTCTCGACCATATTCTAGCTCAAAATTGGTTACGCGGAAGCACGAGTTAGAAAGAGACACTTATAGAGATACACTCTATCGCACGAAGTGAGTATGAAAGAAGTGAGATAATTTTTGAATGTTGCAGCCTCCTGATTATAGATGTGGCGCGCTTCACACTGATAACTAGGACTCTACAGATATAGCTTCATAAAATACCTAGGGATCTTGAACTTTGTGCTCTGATACCTAGTTTGTCACTCTCCAAGTCTACACCCCGGACGTGTCTGACACTCAAGAACCATTGCTGGCCCCAAGCGAACCCTTAGTCTGGCCTACTTACTCAGCGGAAGACTTAAACATAAGAATTATAACTCATGCAATACTTAAGAAATAATAACTTAGCCAAAATGGCAACTCAAGTCTTAAACATATACAACTTAAATGAATAAGACTAAAGAACTATAACTATCTATTTATGAAGCCTCTAAAATAAAGAGGGATGTCGGTACAAGAACCCGATCACCCTAACAATGAAATACTGAAAGCAAAATAAAAGGAGTCCTCCGGAATGCAAAGAGGCTCACCAACTGACTCTGAGTGCTCAACTGGATCAACGAGGTGCTGGGTGATGATCTTGGTTACCTAAGTCTGCATCATAATAAGATGCAGGCCAACTAGCATCAGTATATTGAATGTATGAGTATGCGAGTTGGAATGCTAAACATAACATAGGCTTGAAAAGAATCTGAAAGGAACACTTACCTTGACTTTACTCACACCTTGAACAACTTAACTCACAAGAAATTCAAACGAAATTTTCAACAATGTTCATCAAGAACTCAATTTCTAAACTTTCAAGGACTTAAATTCGCTAAATTGAATCATGGTTGGCGCGTGGGTGAACTAATCCAATGCTATGTGATCTCACATAGCTCGTAGGGATCACCCCTTGACGAAATCCACAAGCTAAACTCGAACGATCTTGACGATTCTTGATTTCTCTTCTCCTTTCTCCTCTTTTCTCTTTTCTCCAAACCCTAGCGTGAACTCCAACTTTTCTAAACTGACTAAAATTTGAATTCAACCCAAATAAACTCCTAAAAACGAATTAAAACAATTGGTAAGGAAAAGACTAAAATGTCCTTCCATAATCTGGTTTAGACTTTCCTTATTCCAACAACCCAACTTCCAAAGGGCATATCTCAGTTATACGGACTCGGAATCACACAAACTCGATGGCGTTGGAAAGATTATTCCAAGAGATTTCCTACCATATCTGGAAGTACACCTAATTCATCCTAAGCTAGGAGTTATGGCCATTTGAAGTTGACCAAAATTCAACTTATTCTAACTTAACAAAATTTCCAGATTTTCATTCTTTCCAAAAATGATTATTTCCTATTATTAACTCCTTCCTAGTAATTTCAATTTGAAGATGTTACAATTTTCCATTCTCTGTTTATGCATTTAGTCAACAATAAAGAGTTTGTTTCGCGCAGTCCAGTTCTAAAGCCATTATGTGCACACCATTTGAGTCCAAAAAGCATGTTTATTGCTTCTCACGTAATATGTGTTTGGATTAAAACTTTACAAAAAAGCATCTTTTCAATTATATTTTTGAATTGTTATGAGATTTTCTATTTTATGTAATTGGGTCAAGATAGATAACTGTCGGACAATATTATTTTTTTGTGGACTTCTAACTAGCTAGGAGAAGAATAATGTTGTTCATGTGTGCTATTTTCTCACTTGAATGAATTATTTAAGTGTAAATAATTGTCATCTTAATAAATTGATCACTTACAAAACATCAATTTTCAATTTGAAAAAGATAGACCATCTACTTCTAAAATCGAAAAGGCGGTAAGCGATATTAATAAACAATTTAATTATGTTGACACATAAAAATTACAAGTTGTAGTTCTAGTGTGTATGCAATTTTATAAATTGTTCAAGATACAAATAATTAGAAAACTATGTATGTATGAATAATAATATATTCAGTTAAAATCACAAATGTCATGTGGTGATTTATTTATTTTTTCAATTAGTACATGGTAAACAATTCACATTTCAAATTGTAATGATTTATATTGGATTTAGTTAGCAACAAATAACTCTCTCTAAATGATAAAATTTGTAATCTATTTATTTAAATTAATTTACTAATATGAATATAAAACATAAAATCAAGAAAATAAATAAAATAATTAAAAAAATTGAGGGATATTTTCGTCTTTACATAGATTAATCTCATGGTATTAAACCCTATGTATTACTAATATCACCACAGGGAAGGTATTAGTTATACACCCTATAATACCATGTAGGGTGTACAACTAATCCATTGATTAGTTATACATTTGCCCAAAATTCCTACCAAACATAGTATTAAATAATACCATGGGAAAAGGGTCTGAAAAATACTCCAACTTTGACCGAAATTGTTGTTACGATACCAAACTTTGGAAAGGACTTTTTACCCCCTGTACTATTTAATAGTGTATTTTAAAGGTATATATGTGTCTACGTGGACATCATAAATATTGCATCATTTTAAATAGTTATGTGTCCACGTGGGCACATATATATACATTTAAAATATACTATTTAATAGTGCAGGGGGTAAAAGGTCCTCCATAAAGTTTGGTATCGTAACAACAATTTCGGCCAAAGTTGGAGTATTTTTCAGACCCTTTTCCTTAATATCATATATAAAACATGGAATATTTCTCCTAATACTCCATACCAAATGACCCCTTAAGGTTTGTTTGAAAAGTCATCAAGTAATTGAAATTGGTGTAATTATTACGGTAGTAATTACATTGACTTGTTTGTTTGCCACAGTGTAATTACAAATGTACCATTTGGTTGTGCAATTGAAAATATATTAATCAATAAACATATGTTCTTAACTTATATAACATAGAATATTAAACTTGTCATACTTTACTTAGTCTAGCAAAATACAAGTTTAGCTTATAATTCAGCCTATACAAAACAGTAGTACCAAAACACAAACTACCAGTTAGTCTAGTAAAACACAAATTTAACCTTAACATCATTAAAAGCACTTGCCTATACAAACAGTAGTTCCGAAACACAAGCTACTAGATAGTCTAGCGAAAACACAAGTTTAGCCTTAACATCATTAAAGGCACCAGCATATACAAAACAATAGTACTAACACAGTTTCATCATCCCATTCTTGAAAATTTGAATCATATGTGCTTGTAGATGGTTTGTAGTAATTACATCTTTTTCCTTCCTAGTTAAGTCAATTGGTGTTTTGGAAAGATTTGTAGGTTCACTAACACCAAATTTGTCACCTCTGAAGCTTATTACTTTATTTCCAATTGGTTCTTGTGAGTTCTGTCTCTTTCTCAAACTTGTTAAATAAGCTTCTTTAAAAATTGTTCTTGGCTCTAGCCGGGAGTCTTCATCATCTTCCTCAGCTACTCGAATATAACTGCTAGAAACAACATGAAATTCAGGCTAACTTTCTTATGTTGGTTGGGGGACGCTGCAGTTGATGTCTTCCTCAGAAGCTTCTTCATCATCAGTCAAACCTCTTCTAGGGTGCCTCTTCTTTCCCCTACCAGTTTCTTTTCCATGCTTTGCGACTTGCTTCCGCTTAAATTTATTAATAATATCTTTTTACACATTGTATCTTAATAACCTTTGCACCATGTTTTGGGAGGATACTTGTTTAGAAAATTCGTTTCAGCCCCTTCATCAACTTTCTGATATGTTGAATTTGGTCTTCAAACTCCTCTGAAAATGAGGACCATGCAGCCCACTATAACAATTTTTTCATCTCACCTTTACCCTATCATTTGCACCAATTTACCTCATTATGTCTTACACAATATTTTTGATGTGCTTCAGGTAAAACTGTCCTTACTACATCAAGTAGCCCCTGAGTATCAAATAAAAATAACTAAATTAATAAAATAATAGTATTAAATAAAGGTAAATAAATTGCAACTTAGTAGTATAATATTACCCTCTGCATATCTAATATGAATGTCACTTCTTCACCATTCTGAAGTTCGAGTGAATGCTGCAAATGTTGCATTAACCATGTCCAAATCCTTTTAGTCTCTTTATTTACCACAGTCCAAGCTAGAGGGTAGAAAGAGTTTATATTGTCCTGACCAACAACAACCAATACCTGTCCCTTGATTTTTCCTTTAAGGAATGCACCATCTAAACCAATGAATAGTCTTAACCTGACTTAAAACCCAGCTTTATTACCTTGAAACATATATACATCCTAAGAAATTTTCTCTTACCATTAGATAATGCCTCTTTAGACAAATTCATCACAATGTCAAAGATTGCAACTTCTCAATTCAGTAGCATAACCCTCTAGTTTATTGTAAGAGTCTACAAAGTTACCATCCAGAGTCTCTAGTAACTCCCCTTTAACTCTCTTGCACTTTGCTTCCCTTACAGTTAAATCAAACATTGTACGTAAGTCAGCCTTCATTTCTTTGAATTTGTACTTAGGGTCACTTAGCAATTTCTACTCAGAATACTGAGCTATTGTTGAGTAATCCATTAAAGAGTTGTCATATGCTATCCCACACTCTATATGATCTACTAGTGTTTTGACACTAACACCAAGAGTGGTCAGATCCCCATAAATCAGGTATATATATGGACACTCTTCAGCACCAACATCACATTTATATCTCAATATTTTTTTATCACTCTTCATCATAACCAACTCTACCTTCTTAGCCTTATCATAAAATTTGCAGAAATATTTTGCTTCAGCTATGTCCTTCAAGGACATACCCTTAACAATCTTCTTATAATCTTGCAAACTATTAGTTATATTCTTCTTTTTTTAGTAACACAATTTGTCAACTCATCAGTATCATAATCTGTACCACTAAACACTATTTCATTTCACTTTCACTACAATCTGTGCTTTTGTTAAAAAATGAGTTGTCTTGCATGACAATAACAGGTATGCCAACAAATAATTCACATTCATCAGTTGTAAACAAATGAATGGATTTATAATCATTAGAGATAAAAGATGATAATGTCCTAACTCCTTCATCACCTTCTATTTCAAAATATTTTTCAGAAGGAGCAAGTACAATAAGTTGTTGCACACCAACAAAATCTAACTTATATGTGTATTCATGACTAAGTAAAAAAAAAAGATATAAGATCAAGATCATATCCTCTCCAATAATGAACCCATCTTTTATCATAATGTGGTTTTGGACTGTTAAGCTCACCACCATGATGAAAGTATATGGTAACTTCAACCATTTTAATAAATGTAAACAGAGTATATTACTACTAAATAAATTGTTAAGTAAATAAGTCACATTAGAAAAAAGGAATAAGTAAGTTAGTAATTCACATAAGTCAGTCACATTAGTATGTCACCTAAGTCAGTACATTAGGAAAAAAGGAATAAGTAAGTTAGTAAGTCAAATTAGTAAGCTAAGTGAATTATGTAAGTCTCAAGGCATAAGGTTAGTTAGTTAGTAAGTACTCATATTAGGAAACGAGAAGAAAAAATTGAAATGTGACAGTTAAAAGAAGTATTAACAGATAAGCTATGTGAATTATGCAAGCCTTAAAACATAAGATTAGTTAGTTAGTAAGTACTCATATTAGGAAACAAGAAGAAAAAATGAAAACTGATAGTCCAAAAGAGCAAGTCACATTAGTTAGTACTCAAGGAATAAAGGAGATAAAAAAAGTGACAATCAAACGAGGTAAATTTAAGTTTGTTCAAGTCACGTTACATAGTTAGTAAGTTTGGATTTTTTTTTAAAAAAATAACATGTCAAAGGAAGCATTTAACAGATAAGCCAAGTGAATTATTTAAGTCTTAAAACACAAGGTTAGTTAGTTAGTAAGTACTCACATTAGTAAGTTAGGAAGTCACATTAGTAAGCATAAGAAAGTCAGTCAGTCATATTAGTAAGCATAAGTAAATCTTAAAGGATTTAACAAGGCACATTACATAAGTTAGTATTCACATTAGGAGTAAAGGAGAAAAAAAATGACAGTCAAACAAGGTAAAATTAATCCCCTTCAAGTCACGTTAAATAGTTAGTAAGTTTAGAGAAAAAAGAAAACATGAAAAGTGACATGTCAAAGGAAGCATTTAACAGATAAGCCAAGTGCATTATTTAAGTCTTAAAGCATAAGGTTAGTTAGTTAGTTAGTAAGTAAGTACTCACATTAGTAAGTTAGTAAGCATAAGTAAGTCAATCAGTCACATTAGTAAGCATAAGTAAATCTTAAAGGATTTAACAAGTCACATTACATAAGTTAGTACTTACATTAGAAATAAAGGAGAAAAAAAAAAAAAGTGACTGTCAAACAAGGTAAATTTAAGTCTGTTCAAGTCACATTACATAGTAAGTTTGAAAAAAATTTGAAAAGTGGCATGTCAAAGGAAGTATTTAACCGATAAGCCAGGTGAACTATTTAAGTCTTAAAGCATAAGGTTATTTAGTTAGTAAGTACTCACATTAGTAAGTTAGTAAGTCACATTAGTAAGTATACGTAAGTAATTAAGTCACACTAGTAAGCATAAGTAAATCTAAAAGGATTTAACAAGTCACATTACATTAGTTAGTACTCACATAAGGAATAAAGGAGAAAAAATAAAAAGTGATAGTCAAACAAGAAAGATTTAAGTCAGTTAAGTATTTGGGTTAATTACACTATACTAATTAATTAACTAAGTAAAGTAAGATTAAACAAGTGGTCCCTGTTAAGTTTTGAGCTAATTACACAATACTAATTAACAGATAAGTTATGTAAATTAAGATTAAACAAGAGGTCCTACCTAACTTTACAAAATGTCAATAATGTCAACTATCAATTATATACTTGTCTAGTTTTTATGGACCTACCTAACTTTACAGAATGCCAATAAATAATCATAAATAATAGGGGAATACGAAGCCAAAATAATGACTTTTTTCTTTCAAAATATATAAATTAAAGGACCACTAATTTTTTTCTTTATACCAAAACAGACAACTTGCTGTTGAGGCAGCTAGATCTTTTCTCAATTTTAAAAAACCATTAATTGCATCTTAAACTCAATCATTTCATTTTATTTTTTTTAAATATTCTTTCTTTACAAATCGCTTGGCAGCAATTTCTTTCAAAAAAATAAAATAATTTATGCGTTTGTTTTCTTCCCAATTGTAACACGTTTTTTTGGTTAATAGTCAAACTTTTAATCTTTTTTTTTATATAAAATTCATTCTCTGTAATAATATTACAATATTTTATAGTCAATTTTTTAGATAACACTATTTTTTATGTTATATTATATTTAATATTCTCAATGATAACAATTTTCTATTTTAATAATTAAAAAACAAATCAAACAACGTAAGGAGGAATTTAACTGTATATGAAGCAAATTACTCAACATAAGAGAAAATGAGAGACTTTTTGGATAATTAAATTAATGGCATGAAGCCAAGTAACATAAGGGAATTTTTCTAACTGATTAAAATTTTGTGGGACAAAAGGAAAATAACGATTAATGCACAAATAATAACAAAACAGACAGGTAATTTCTTCTAAAGAAGCTTATATTATATTGCCCACGTAGCAAGAAACATACATTTATTTTTTGCATTTCATTTTATGATCAAACATAAAAACTAAAAAAAATGCTTTCTAAAATTAAGAAAATGATAAAATTATGATTTAAATATATATATCAATATTTCTTACTACAAACCTATGACATTAAGGATAATTGAATTAGGCCTGCATGAAATCATGAATATCCAAGTTTATAATGTCCTAAGTTCGTTTTTTGTTCAAAGAAAAATATCGTTTTTTCCTTTAAAAAATGGTATAAAATATTAATAGAAAGTTTTTATTACTTCATAAATAGAATACATAACGTGATGTCTTACTCAACTACACAAATAAATAAATAAAAATTAAGTATATCACTTTCCCTGCAGCTGACTTTGTTTTTTTTTTTTTTTTGAAAGATATCGCTGGTTCTGTAGCTATTTAAAAAAAAATCTGATGAAATTGCTGCCCCTGCTGCGATTTAAGAAAAAAATAGTTCAGCGAGCGAGAAAGAATGAATTTTAGATGCTGCTAACAGTGTTATTGAGAAAGGATCTCGCTGTCCCAGTAGCATGTTGTCCGTTTTGGTAAAAATAATAATTCAATGGCCCTTTATGCATTTTGAAAGAAAAAAGTGATCATTTTGGCTCCGAACTCAATAATAGGTGTAACAGCCCGTATTATGTATATGCTTATTCTATTCTTGTGATACTTGACATAGCCTTATAGTATAGGTGAGGGACCATGTTTCTTATATGATTAGAGTTGGTTTAAACTAGCTCGGAAGGTGATGTGATGCCTTGCACGTTGCAGCATGTGTACTGCAAGTTATAACTCCGACGGAAGCATTTAAACTCGAGACAGGAAGGTGGTAATTGAGCTTAAAGTTGAAAGTTAAGTGCTAAGTTAAAGAAAAAGAGATTAATAATTAGAAAATGGAATAAAATAGGTGAGTTGCTTGCTTGACTTAACTAAGCTAGTAGGTGACAAGTAGGTGCATCACCTACTTTGACTTATTGACCAGCCCAAAGAATCAAGTAGGTGCATCACCTACTTGAGTTATATGGATCTAGTTAAAAAGGCCAAGGTTTATGGATCAGATTTGGGCCTATGCTAATGGACTCACTTGAGGCCCAAACTATGTTAAATAAAACAAAATGAAATTAAAGCCCAGCAGTCAAATCTGCCAAGGCTCAATATATTTAAGCCCAAGTGAAAGCTAGTAGATGCATCACCTAGTTTGACCTTTTGAGCTGCTTGATATACATAAGCAGGTGCATCGCCTACTTGATCAATTAGTAGCTGAAAATAGACCAAAAAAAGGAGGTTCTAGAGGATTAATTTTTTATGGTCAAGAAGGCTCCTTATAAACCCAATATGAGCTGATCTTTTCACTCATTTTAACATACAAAATTCACAATTCACTCCAGCTCTCTCTCTCTTTTCTCTTAAAGATTAAAATAGCAGCCTTAAAGTTCCTTCTAGGGTTCTTGAAGAAATCTTCATATTTGCAAACCAAGGTAAGAGAAACACTTATGAATTTAACTTAATTCTCCCATGGAAGACTAGAAAACATGTTATTCATGCTCAATTATAAGTAGAAGGCAGAAGTTCCCACAAGCTACTGCTCACTTTCCTTAATTAAGATACTTTTGTATTCTTCTTTGGTTTAAGTGTGAAGGGAAGTTGAGGTTCTAGAGGAATTTAAGTTATAAGGAGAAGTTGCAGAAATTGAGGTAAGGTGACTGCTCCATTTTCTTCCTCCTTATTATGAGTTTGAGTGAGGAATTATGGGTGTGCTGTCATAAAGAACTCAAGGGGGTGGTGATTTCAATAAGTGGTTGTATGATAAAGAATATTTGAGGTTGTTTTATGTGTATTGTTGTTGGTGCAGCTTAGGTAATCTTGGAAAATGATATATAATGTGTATTAGGCAGAGAAGGAGGGTGTGCTAATGCACATTACTTTAAGGGTTGTATGGGCTCATTACCAGTCAAAGTTAGTTATTGTTTTACGAGGCTCAAGTGTGATAGCTGCTAATATTAGTTTATCATGACTTACAGATTAACACCTAAAATGGGAGGCTAAATCGTGATAGTTATATTGGTCAGAGAATAAGGTATGTAAGACAATTCGATTCAAAATTCTTCGGCATGAAATCTGATCCTTACAATTAATATCAATAAGTGAATTTCCTAAGTTTTATTCCTAGTAAAGGAAACATAGTGGCAGTGTACGATCTCCAAATAACTAACAATATTTCCCCCTCTCCTTAGTGTATAGAATTACTTTATTATATGTTCACTACTCTATACTTGTGTAATTATCCTCCTATGCGCTGGTATAGAAATGGTATTTGCAAAAGCAAGTTTGGTGAATCCTCATCTTAGTCGGTTGACGTCAATTGTGTAAGTTAAGCTCACAAGTAATGCATTGATGTACATAGCTCCTTATGTCATGGTTACTGCCTTGAAGTATTATTTTCATGTCTTCTACTACTGGTCCGTAGTTCCAAATATAAAAAATGATTATGACCACCAAAACAACAATTTCAAAGATTAAAGAATCTAATTGAAGTAATCTGTATAATTAAGGGTGGCAGCTCAGGGGCGAAAGCTTAGCATGGGCCAATCCCAGTTGGTATAGAAGGGTGGCAGCTCAAGGGCGAAAGCCTAGCATGGGCCGATCCCAATTTGTGTAATTATGAAGATCGCATCCCAAGGGTTAAAGTGCCTAGCATGGGTCATCCCCTTCTACCACTGATCAACTGTTCATTCGTATCACATGCCTTATAAAGATGATAACACACAGAAAGTTAAAGACAGGAATGTAACATACATGATCCCACAAGAGTTAACAAATGTGGTCTTCTGTTCTGATTGATTTATGCACATATACTAATACTTGGTTTCAATCGAACTCTTATTTTATATATGTTATTGCCTTACATATTCAGTACATTTTCTCGTACTGATGTCCCTCGTGGGGACGCTGTATTTCATGTTGTAGGCACAGGTACTTCAGCTAGTATACCTCCTCGGTAGGAGCACACGACACTCAGCTACTTTTGGTGAGCTCCAGATTGATTCGGAGCTTTACTGAGTCCTTGGTAGATTCATTTTGGTATTGTATCATAGTTAAGAGTAAGGAGGCATCTGCCCCAACCTACTCTAAGGTTTTTTATCTTTTAGAGGCTTTGTAAACTTATGTATATGGTTCAGTTGTGGCCTCAACGGCCAAGTCTTGTATATAAGTTTTGGGTCTACTTGTGTTCGTTCGTATTGCTGCATCCTATTTGAACCTGTCACAAAATTGTCATAGTTATATGCATAGGTAGCACATGTTACATATTGGTTCTTTCGGGCCTTTAGGGCATCGGGTGCCTGTCCGTCTTAATGGGATTTGAGATGTGACTAAAATGGTATCAGAGCAGGTCTTTCTAGGGAGTCTACAAAGCCGTGTCTGTGTAGAGTCTTGCTTATGGATGTGTTGTGCACCACATTTATAAACAGGAGGCTACGGGACATGTAAGAGTTGTCTCATTTCTTTCATTTCTTAGATCGTGCGATAAAACCAGTGTTGTAGACGAATCATATATAATTTCTAAATTGTTTTATTATAGCAAGGATGCCGGTTATGAGAAGGAGCAAAAGTACTGGTAAGCGAGTAGATGTGGCTGCCCAAGAAAGGACTAGCCAACCACCACCTAATCAAGTTGTTCAAGGTGAGGCTCAAGATGAATCTCCCTCACGGACTTCCCTGACCCCTCAATCTCCAGAAGATCTAAGAAGGGAAGCTGCACCTCAAGAACCTCCTATTAATGCTATCGAGCAAGATTTGAGAAATGCGGTCCAATTATTGACTCGTATAGTTGCTGGCCATGATCAAAGGCAGGAAGGTCCAGTTGCAGGTACTAGTGGTGTAGATAGAGCAGCTGGCATGCGGATACGTGATTTCCTTAATTTGGACCCTCCATCATTCACCGGGTCAGATCCTAATGAAGATCCATAAGACTTTATAGATCAGATCCAACACACTTTCGATATTATGCATGTAAGTGGTAAAGAAGCGCTCGAGCTAACAACATATAGATTAAAAGGTGTGGCTATATTGTGGTATGAAGCTTGGAAGCAATCCAGGGTAATAGATGCACCATCAGCTACATCGAAAGAGTTAAAAAAGGCATTCCTTGACCATTACCTGCCATTGGAGATCCGAGAGGCCCGTGCGGATCAGTTCTTAAATCTCCACCAAGGAAGTATGAGCGTGAGAGAGTACAATCTCAAATTTAATTCCTTGTCCAGGTATGCTCCTAATGTAGTAGCTACTATGGGGGATAGAGTTTATCGATATGTGGATAGATTAGATTCATATCTGGTTAGAGACTGTATCATTGCTTCGTTGAATAAAGGTATGGATATAGCAAGGATGCAACCTTTTGCGCAAAAATTGGAGGATCAAAGGCAAAGAAGAAGGACACAAGAGTCAGAAACAGGGCATTCTAAGAGGGCCAGATCCATGGGGCAGTTTACCCTATCCCAAGGTGAGTTTAGGCCTCAATTCTTTAATAGATCGCCTAGGCCATCATCTTCCTACTCTACAGCTAGTGCCCCACCTCAGTTTCAAGAGTCTAGGGGCAATCAGTTTGGGCAAAGAGGTGAAAGCCTAGGTTCACGAACAACGGGGTACCAAGAACATGGAAGTATGAGCCAATCAAGACATCCTCGATAGTCTTGTAAACAATGTGGAAGAAATCATTTAGGTGTATGTCAGTTTGGGACAAATGTTTGTTTTTGGTGTGGTACACCAGGTCATATGATGAAAAATTGCCTTCATAGGGGTGTGGGTGGTGTGGCACAACCTACTAGATCAGTTGCTACATCCTCATCATCAACACCTTACTTAGGTAGGGGACAGATGCCTACTAGTCAGGGTAGATGAGCTAGGGGAGTAGCCAGTTCTAGTGGAGTTCAGAATCGCACATATGCTCTCGGGGATCGATAAAATATAAAAGCCTCACTGGATGTGGTTACAAGTACATTGTCCATCTTTTCACATATTGTATATGTATTAATTGATCCGGGGTCTACACTATCATATGTTACTCCATTGATTGCTGAAAAGTTCAGAAGAACACCAAACTTATTAGTGAAGCCATTTGAAGTGTCTACACCGATTGGTGAGTCTATTATAGCTAGAAGGGTTTATCGTAATTGCATTGTAACTGTTTGTGATCGTGATACATTGGCTGACCTTGTTGAGCTACAAATGGTAGATTTTGATATTATAATGGGTATGGATTGGTTAGCTTCTTGTTATGTCATGGTAGATTGCCGAACTAAGATGGTGCATTTCCATTTTCCAAAAGAGGCAGTCCTTGAATGGAAAGGTAATATTGGGGAACCAAGAGGTAAATTTATTTCTTATCTTAAGGCAAAGAAGATGATGTCCAAAGGATACATATGTCATCTAGTGAGAGTGAAAAATATAGATGCGAAGCCACCAACTCTTCAATCCATTTCGGTAGTGAATGAGTTTCCTGAAGATCTTCCAGGTTTGCCTCCAGAACGAGAAGTAGAGTTGGGTATTGATGTGATTTCAAATACTCAACCTATCTCCATTCCTACGTATAGAATGGCCCCGGCAGAATTACAAGAGTTGAATGAGCAATTAAAAGACTTATTAGAAAAAAGATTCATAAGGCCTAGTATATCCCTATGGGGAGCACCAGTTTTATTTGTATGTAAGAAAGATGGCTCGTTAAGAATGTGTATCGACTACCAGCAGTTGAATAAGGTAACGATTAAGAACAAATATCCCCTCCCTAGAATTGATGATTTGTTTGATCAGTTACAAGGTGCTAGGTGTTTTTCAAAATTCAACCTGAGGTCAGGTTATCACCAAGTGAGGGTCAAAGACAAAGATATACCCAAGACAGCTTTTCGAACACGGTATGGTCATTTTGAGTTTTTAGTCATGTTATTCGGGCTAACGAATGCACCAGCAATTTTTATGGATTTGATGAATAGGGTGTTCAAACCATTTTTAGATGTGTTCGTGATAGTATTCATAGATGACATTTTGGTGTATTCAAGATCGGAAAAGGGCCATGCTAATCACCTGCGGTAGGTTTTACAAATCTTCATGATCGTAAGTTGTATGCAATGTACTCTAAATGTAAGTTATGGTTAAAATCTGTGGCATTCTTAGGTCATATTCTATTCGATGAAGGAATAAGGGTTGATAACCAGAAGATAGAAGCCGTGAAAAACTGGCCAAGACCTACAACGCCTACGTAGATCCGTAGTTTCCTTGGATTGGCAAGTTATTACAGAAGGTTCGTTGAAGGATTCTTTTCAATTGTTGCACCCTTAACAAAGCTAACACACAAAGAAACCAAATTTTAGTGGAGTGATAAATGTGAAAGAAGCTTCCAAGAGCTGAGGAATAAATTAACTTCTACACCTGTATTAGTACTTCCAGAAGGAACAAAAGGGTATACAGTGTATTGTGATGCTTCGGGAGTGGGCCTAGGATGTGTATTGATGCAACATGGTAAAGTAATAACTTATGGTTCAAGGCAGCTGCGACCACATGAGAAAAATTATACAACTCATGATCTAGAGCTAGCAACAGTTGTATTTGCTTTGAAGATATGGCGCCACTACTTGTATGGAATTCATGTTGACCTATACACTGATCACAAGAGTTTGCAATATATCTCTAAGAAAAATGACCTAAATCTGAGGCAGCGAAAATGGCCGGAGTTATTAAAAGATTATGACATGGATATCTTGTATCATCCCGGGAAAGAAAATGTAGTAGCTTATGCGTTAAGTCGTAAAATAATGGCAAGCACTTATGGGCAGTCTATGGAAAGACAAGGAATAACTAAGGATATATGTCAACTAGCTAGCTTGGGGGTTCGCCTTCTTGAATCTCCAGACGAAGGGGTTACTGTGCAAAATGCGGCAGAATCCTTATTAGTAGTAGAAGTAAAAGAGAAGCAGTACACTGATCCTATTCTATTAAAGCTTAATGAGAATGCATAACAGGGTATGACAAAGGTATTTGAGCTTACGCAAGAAGAAGTACTTCGATGTCAAAACAAATTGTGTGTACCTAATGTAGATGAATTAAGAAAGAGGATTATGATGGAAGCACATCATTCGAGATATTTTGTCCATTCGGGGTCAAGTAAAATGTATCATGACTTGAAAGAAATGTATTGGTGGGGGGACATGAAAAAGAACATTGCAGAATTCGTGGCTCAATGTCCAAATTGTCAACAAGTAAAAGTAGAACACCAAAAGCCCGGAAGTTATATACAGTGTATAGAAATTCCAATTTGGAAGTGGTACATGATCAACATGGATTTTGTTACTGGTTTGCCTCGCTCATTTTGAAAGTTTGACTCCATATGGGTAATAGTTGACAGACTCACCAAAGCAGCGCACTTCTTGCCGGTGAAGACTACTTATACAGCTAAAGAGTATGCAAGGTTGTATATTAAAGAGATAGTTCGACTACATGGACTGCCAATCTCTATAATATCTGATAGAGGCGATCAATTCACTGCAAATTTTTGGAAGTCATTTCAAAAGAGTTTAGGAACACAAGTGAATTTAAGTACAACCTTTCACCCTCAAATAGACGGTCAGGCAGAGCGCACAATTCAAACACTTGAGGATATGCTGCGATCTTGTATATTAGACTTCAAAGGTAGTTGGGACGATCATTTGCCATTGATCGAGTTTGCATACAACAATAGCTACCATTCAAGTATTAAAATGGCACCTTATGAAGCTTTATATGGTAGAAAATGTAGATCCCCAATTGGCTGGTTCGAAAAAGGTGAAACTGCCTTATTTGGGCCAGATCTTGTTCATCAAGCTATAGAAAATGTCAAAGTGATACAGCAGTGGCTAGAAACAGCTCAAAGTCGACATAAATCATATGCGAATGTTAGAAGGAGAGGACTAGAATTTTCTATAGGGATTGGGTGTTCTTGAAGGTGTCACTAATGAAAGGGGTAATGAGGTTTGGTAAAAAGGGAAATTTAAGTCCACGCTATATAGGGCCATATAAGGTTATCCGAAGAATCAACCAAGTTGCGTATGAGTTAGAGTTACCTCAAGGGCTTTCAACCGTTCATCCGGTATTTCATGTCTCAATGCTTCAAAAATGCGTAGATGACCCATCTCGTATTACTCCTACTGAAGTTGTACAAGTTACGAGAGATCTCACTTATAAAGAAGTACCCATTGCTATTCTGGATCGACAAGTTCGAAGGTTAAGAAATAAAGAAGTAGCTTCTGTAAAAATATTATAGAGGAACCAACAAGTAGAAGAAGTTACATGGGAAGCGGAAGAAGCAATGGAATTGAAGTATCCTCATCTCTTCCAAACCGATGAGAAAGATTAAAATGTTGAGTTGAGGCGTTAACAAGTAAGTATAAGTCTATATGTTCAATGTGATTAACAGTAGTACTAACTTAGGCTTGAACTTGTTTGGGCTGGATAACCATGCTAACATTCGAGGACGAATATTTTAAGGGGGAAGGATGTAACAACCCGTATTATGCATATGCTTATTCTATTCTTGTGATACTTGACATAGCCTTATAGTATAAGTGAGGGACCATGTTTCTTATATGATTAGCATTGGTTTAAACTAGCTCGGAAGGTGATGTGATGCCTTGCACGTTGCAGCATGTGTACTGCAAGTTATAACTCCAACGAAATTATTTAAACTCGAAATGGGAAGGTGGTAATTAAGCTTAAAGTTGAAAGTTAAGTGCTAAGTTAAAGAAAAAGAGATTAATAATTAGAAAATTGAATAAAATAGGTGAGTTGCTTGCTTGACTTAACTAAGCTAGTTAGTGACAAGTAGGTGCATCACCTACTTTGACTTATTAACCAGTCCAAAGATTCAAGTAGGTGTATCACCTACTTGAGTTATATGAATCTAGTTAAAAAGGCCAAGGTTTATGGATCAGAATTGGGCCTATGCTAATGGACTCACTTGAGGCCCAAACTATGTTAAATAAAACAAAATGAAATTAAAGCCCAGCAGCCAAATCTGCCAAGGCTCAATATATTTAAGCCCAAGTGAAAGCTAGTAGGTGCATCACCTAGTTTGACCTTTTGAGCTGCTTGATATACATAAGCAGGTGCATCGCCTACTTGATCAATTAGTGGCTGAAAATAGACCAAAAAAATGATGTTCTAGAGGACTAATTTTTTATGGTCAAGAAGGCTCCTTATAAACCCAATATGAGCTAATCTTTTCACTCATTTTAACATACAAAATTCACAATTCACTCCAGCTCTCTCTCTCTTTTCTCTTAAGGATTAAAACAGCAGCCTCAATTATAAGTAGAAGGCAGAAGTTCCCACAAGCTACTGCTCACTTTCCTTAATTATTAAGATACTTTTCTATTCTTTTTTGGTTTAAGTGTGAAGGGAAGTTGAAGTTCTAGAGAAATTTAAGTTATAAGAAGAAGTTGCAGAAATTGAGGTAAGGCGACTGCTCCATTTTCTTCCTCCTTATGTATGAGTTTGAGTGAGGAATTATGGGTATGATGTCATAAGGAACTCAAGGGGGTGGTGATTTCAATAATTGGTTGTATGATAAAGAATATTTAAGAGATGTTTTATGTGTATTGTTGTTGGTGCAGTTTGGGTAATCTTGGAAAAGGATATATATTATGTATTGGGCAAAGAAGGAGGGTGTGCTGATGCACATTATTTTAAGGGTTGTATGGGCTCATTACCAATCAAAGTTAGTTATTGTTTTACAAGGCTCAGGTGTGATAGCTGCTAATATTAGTTTATCATGACTTACAGATTAATACCTAAAAGGGGAGGCTGAATTGTGATAGTTATATTGGTCAGAGAATAAGGTATGTTAGGCAATTCGATTCAAAATTCTTTGGCATGAAATCTGATCCTTACAATTAATATCAATAAGTGAATTTCCTAAGTTTTATTCCTAGTAAAGGAAACATAGTGGCAGCGCACGATCTCCAAATAGATGACAATATTTCCCCCTCTTCTTAGTGTATAGAATTACTTCATTATATGTTCACTACTCTATACTTGCATAATTATCCTCCTATGCGCTGGTATAGAAATGGTCTTTGCAAAAGCAAGTTTGGTGAATCCCCCTTTTAGTCAGTTGACGTCAATTGTGTAAGTTAAGCTCACAAGTAATGCATTGATGTACATAGCTCCTTATGTCATAGTTACTGCCTTGAAGTATATTTTCATGTCTTCTACTACTGGTCCATAATTCCAAATATAAAAAATGATTATGACCACCAAAACAACAATCTCAAGGATTAAAGAATCTAATTGAAACAATCTGTATAATTAAGGGTGGCAGCTCAGGGGCGAAAAACTAGCATAGGCCAATCCCAATTGGTATAGAGAGGTGGCAACTCAGGGGCGAAAACCTAGCATAGGCTGATCCCAATTTGTGTAATTATGAGGACCGCCTCCCAGGGGCTAAAATGCGTAGCATGGGTCATCCTCTTCTACCACTGATCAGCTGGTCATTCGTATCACATGCCTTATAAAGATGATAACACACAGAAAGTTAAAGACAAGAATGTAACATTCATTATCCCAC
Organism: Solanum commersonii; assembly: GCA_029007595.1. Taxonomy (NCBI): domain Eukaryota; kingdom Viridiplantae; phylum Streptophyta; class Magnoliopsida; order Solanales; family Solanaceae; genus Solanum; species Solanum commersonii. The sequence goes on from JAJTWQ010000051.1 coordinate 690,112, forward strand.
AAGAGTTAACAAAGGTGGTCTTCTGTTCTGATTTATGCACATATATTGATACTTGGTTTCATTCGAACTCTTATTTTATATATGTTATTGCCTTACATATTCAGTACATTTTCTCGTACTGACGTCCCTCGCGAGGGACGCTGCATTTCATGCTGCAGGCACATGTACTTCAGCTAGTAGGCCTCCTCGGTAGGAGCACACAACACTCAGCTACTTTTGGTGAGCTTCAGATTGATTCGGAGCTTTACTAAGTCCTTCGTAGATTTATTCTGGTATTGTATCGTAGTTAAGAGTAAGGTGGGGTCTGTCCCGACGTACTCTAAGGTTTTCTATCTTTTAGAGGCTTTGTAAACTTATGTATATGGTTCAATTGCGTCTTAACAAGTTGTGCCCTCAACGGCCAAGTTTTGTGTATAAGTTTTGGGTCTACTTATGTTGGTTTGTATCGCTGCATCCTATCACTACTAAAAAACAGTGAATACCGACCTACAAATATCGACTTTTGGAGGTCGGTATTCCCTGAAATATCGACCTAAAATCGACATCCCAGCTTAGGTCGAAAAAAGCTTGGTCGCTATTTAATACCGACCTCTGGAGGTTGGTATTTACTGACCTCTAGAGGTCAGTTTTTATTTTAGGTCGAAATATTCATTTTTTTAAATTCCGACCTCCGTAGGTCTGTATTTTTATTTTTGTAATGCTGAAATTCTGACCTCCGAAGGTCGGTATTTATATTTTAGTAATGTTGAAATTCTGACCTTCGGAGGTCGGTATTTTTATTTTTGTAATGTTGAAATTTTGACCTCCGTAGGTCGGTATTTTTATTTTTGTATTTTTGAAATTCTGACCTTCGAAGGTCAGTATTTTTATTTTTGTAGTGTTGAAATTCTGACCTCCGGAGGTCAATATTTTTATTTTTGTAATGTTGAAATTCTGACCTTCGGAGGTCGGTATTTTTATTTTTGTATTTTGAAATTCTTACCTCCGAAGGTCGGTATTTTTATTTTTGTAATGTTGAAATTTTGACCTCTAGAGATCTGTATTTTTATTTTTTATTTTTGAAGTTTCGACCTCCGAAGGTCGATTTTTTGCTGCAAAACAGGCAGCAAATTGCTGCAATTTTTAGCCGCCCACCTGCATATTTATACCAAAACAACCCAAAGCCAAATAAACTTCATCCAACCAAAACAACCTAAAGCCAAATAAAATTCATCCAACTAAAACAACTCAAAGCCAAATAAACTTCATCCAACCAAAACAATACAATATTTTCAACATATACATTAAACTATTTCAAAATAGACTTTATCCAACTTCAAAATAAACTAAAATACAATCAAATTAAACAATTCCAAAAATATAGAAGTCTAAAATGTCAAATAGATACAACTACTCCTCATCACCCTCACTCTCCTTATCAGACTTACCATTCTCATCACCCTCACTTTCCTTATCAGATTTATCATTCTCATCACCTTTCTGATCAGATTCATCACTGCTGGCCGGACATGGAGGAAGAATATTTCCTGATTCAAAAAGAAAAGTTAGTTGGGCTTGAAGCGATGCATACTTCTTGTTCTCTACCTTCTTTGCTGCCGCAATCTCCTCCTCTCTCTTCCTCTCTTTTTCTTCTCTCTTCTTCTCTCTTTCTTCTCTCTTCTTGTCTCTTTCGGCAAGCTCGGCCAGGATTGTTTCTATTATACATCCAACAACGATCAGGATCCATCTACACAAACAGTAATGATAATTTTAATTCCAACGGCTAAATAACATTTGAACTTATTTAAACAACTTAACAACTTTCTAAGTCTAACTAATTTTGACATATTTATTTTAACTTATTTAAACAACTTAACAACTTTTTAACTTTAACTAGTTTAGTTTTGACTTAATTCCAACAACTAAACGACATTATTTATTTTAACTTATTTAAACAACTTTAACTAATTTAATTTTGACTTAATTCCAACAACTAAATTCACTAACTAAACCACATTATTTATTTTAACTTATTTAAACAACTTAACAACTTTAACTAGTTTAGTTTTGACTTAATTCCAACAACTAAATCCACCAACTAAACGACATTATTTATTTTAACTTATTTAAACAACTTAACAACTTTAACTAGTTTAATTTTAACTTAATTCCAACAACTAAATTCACTAACTAAACCACATTATTTATTTTAACTTATTGAAACAACTTAACAACTTTTTAACTTTAACTAGTTTAGTTTTGACTTAATTCCAACAACTAAATCCACCAACTAAACGACATTATTTATTTTAACTTATTCAAACAACTTAACAACTTTAACTAGATTAGTTTTGACTTAATTCCACCAACTAAATCCACCAACTAAACGACATTATTTATTTTAACTTATTTAAACAACTTAACAACTTTAACTAGTTTAGTTTTGACTTAATTCCAATAACTAAATCTACCAACTAAACCACAATATTTATTTTAACTTATTTAAACAAATTAACAGCTTTTAAACTTTAACTAGTTTAGTTTTGACTTAATTCCAACAACTAAATCCACAACCTAAACGACATTATTTATTTTAACTTATTTAAACAACTTAACAACTTTAACTAGTTTAATTTTGACTTTATTTCAACAACTAAATTCACTAACTAAACCACATTATTTATTTTAACTTATTTAAACAACTTAACAACTTTAACTAGTTTAGTTTTGACTTAATTCCAACAACTAAATTCACCAACTAAACCACATTATTTATTTTAACTTAACCAAACAACTTAACAACTTTTTAACTTTCACTAATTTAGTTTTGACTTAATTCCAACAACTAAATTCACCAACAAAACGACATTATTTATCTTAACTTATTTAAACAATTTAACAACTTTCACTAGTTTAGTTTTGACTTAATTCCAACAACTAAATTCACTAACTAAACCACATTATTTTTTTAAAATTATTGAAACAACTTAACAACTTTTTAACTTTAACTAGTTTAGTTTTGACTTAATTCCAACAACTAAATCCACCAACTAAACGATCATATTTATTTTAACTTATTTAAACAACTTAATAACTTTAACTAGTTTAATTTTGACTTAATTCCAACAACTAAATTCACTAACTAAACCACATTATTTATTTTAACATATTTAAACAACTTAACAATTTTAACTTGTTTAGTTTTGACTTAATTCCAACAACTAAATTCACTAACTAAACTACATTATTTATTTTAACTTATTTAAACAACTTAACAACTTTAACTAGTTTAATTTTAACTTAATTCCAACAACTAAATTCACTAACTAAACCACATTATTTATTTTAACTTATTGAAACAACTTAACAACTTTTTAACTTTAACTAGTTTAGTTTTGACTTAATTCCAACAACTAAATCCACCAACTAAACGACATTATTTATTTTAACTTATTCAAACAACTTAACAACTTTAACTAGATTAGTTTTGACTTAATTCCAACAACTAAATCCACCAACTAAACGACATTATTTATTTTAACTTATTTAAATAACTTAACAACTTTAACTAGTTTAGTTTTGACTTAATTCCGACAACTAAATCCACCAACTAAATCACAATATTTATTTTATCTGATTTAAACAACTTAACAACTTTTTAACTTTAACTAGTTTAGTTTTGACTTAATTCCAACAACTAAATCCACCAACTAAACGACATTATTTATTTTAACTTATTTAAACAACTTAATAACTTTAACTAGTTTAATTTTGACTTAATTCCAACAACTAAATTCACTAACTAAACCACATTATTTATTTTAACATATTTAAACAACTTAACAATTTTAACTTGTTTAGTTTTGACTTAATTCCAACAACTAAATTCACTAACTAAACTACATTATTTATTTTAACTTATTTAAACAACTTAACAACTTTTTAACTTTAACTAGTTTAGTTTTGACTTAATTCCAACAATTAAATCCACCAACTAAACCACATTATTTATCTTAACTTATTTAAACAACTTAACAACTTTCACTAGTTTAGTTTTGACTTAATTCCAATAACTAAATCTACCAACTAAACCACATTATTTATTTTAACTTATTTAAATAACTTAACAACTTTTTTACTTTAACTACATTAGTTTTGACTTAATTCCAATAACTAAATTCACTAACTAAACCACATTATTTATTTTAACTTATTTAAAGCTAAGTGTCAACACTAGATGGACACAAATCGATCTTGCAAGAAAATCAATTTTGTCATCAATAGGATCAACTAGTGTTGGTACTTATGCTTAACAAATACATTATTTCTAAATTTAAAGCTAATTGTCAACACTAGATGGGCACAAATTGATCTTGCAAGAAAATCAATTTTGTCATCAATACGATCAACTAGTGTTGGTACTTATGCTTAACAAATATATTATTTCTAAATTTAAAGTTAAGTGTCAACACTAGATGGACACAAATTTATCTTGCAAGAAAATCAATTTTGTCATCAATAGGATCAACTAGTGTTGGTACTTATGCTTAACAAACACATTATTCCTAAATTAAAGCTAAGTGTAAACACTAGATGGACACAAATCGATCTTGCAAGAAAATCAATTTTGTCATCAATAGGATCAACTAGTGTTGGTACTTATGCTTAACAAACACATTATTTCTAAATTTAAAGCTAAGTGTCAACACTAGATGGACACAAATCGATCTTGCAAGAAAATCAATTTTGTCATCAATACGATCAACTAGTGTTGGTACTTATGCTTAACAAATATATTATTTTTAAATTTAAAGTTAAGTGTCAACACTAGATGGACACAAATTTATCTTGCAAGAAAATCAATTTTGTCATCAATAGGATCAACTAGTGTTGGTACTTATGCTTAACAAACACATTATTCCTAAATTAAAGCTAAGTGTAAACACTAGATGGACACAAATCGATCTTGCAAGAAAATCAATTTTGTCATCAATAGGATCAACTAGTGTTGGTACTTATGCTTAACAAACACACTATTCCTAAATTAAAGCTTAATATCAACACTAGATGGACACAAATTGATCTTTAAAAAAATTAATTTTGTCATCAATAGGATCAACTAGTGTTGGTACTTATGCTAAACAAACACATTATTCCTAAATTAAAGCTTAGTATCAAAAATAGATGGACACCAATCAATCTTGCAAAAAAATCAATTTTGTCATCAATAGGATCAACTAGGTTTCTCCTATTTTCAATACTTCCTCTCTTTGTTCCACTAGTTATTGTGATGTATATGTTACCATGATTGTGTCTGGGGTTGAGAAACCAAGAATTCCAACAAGAGTGTTCAAATTTTAATGTATATATACACTTACTTTTTAACCTATCTTAATTTACCAAAACGCAAATCATAATGTAATAATATATTATAAGAAAAGTGAGCCAAATTACGAATCATTCACTAAAAGACCACATTCTCCAAACATCAAATTCTTACGCCTTATATCACTTTATATCCATCCTAATTAATCATAACGATAAGTCTTTACCATATTGGACGATAAGCTAGCAATTTTAATCAAATTCAAGTACTGATTATGGGCAATGGGATCTGGAAACAGAATTGAGGTTGTAACCCTTAAACCTTCAAACACTACGTGGAACAATTCAAAACCAATGAGTTTAAACAGGAAGCCAACATATTAACACAATCGCAAATGGGGAAATCCTAGTAAGAAAATACTATATCCATCATGGAGAAAAATTACATAATAAAATCAGACAAGTAAAGAGTTTGAATCTGTATAATCATATTAACAAACATGCAAATCAAAAAGGGAAGAAATTAAGGCATGAGAATTCACAAAGAAGAAGGAAGAATGACACCATAATTTTGTTGTCTATTGTTGTTGACCGGAGCTGTTGACCAGAGATGTTAGTTGTTGCTGGCGTTGTTGATTTCTTCACCAAAGAGTAAAGCGAATGCAGCTGCTGGAGTAGCAGCGTTGGAGAAGATAGAGGTGACGCTTGGTTGTTGCTGCTGCTTCGCGATGGCTTCGTGGATCGCTGGTGGACAGCAGCTGGAGTTGCTGCCAGGTGGTCTTCGCGGCGTCTTCACCGGTGGAACTCCATCAGAGATGGAGCGGCTGCTGTGAGAGGCGAGAGAGGGGAAGGGGAAGAGCGATAGAAGAGAGGAGGGACAGAGAAGAGGAGAGAAGGGAGAGGAAGAGAGGGACGTCGCCGCCTCTAGTGGCCTCGCTGGAGCGGCTTTGCGGGAAGGGAGGAGAATCGAAAGAGCAGCTACTCTTTTCTTTAGAGAAGAAGAAGAATTAATTGTCTTAGGGTTTTGGGGTCTTTGGTTTAGAATATCATTCTTTTAAAAAAAAGTGTTAATACCGACCACGGGATGTCGATATCTTTTAAAATAATTATCTATATTTAAAAATATTAAAATAAGTACCAACATTATAAAGTTGTTTTTATTTAAATAAAATAATAATTTAAATATACCGACCTCTTAAGGTCGGTATTTAATAATTTATTTTAATATAAACTCATCTCTGGTAGATTTTATTAATTAGAATTATATATATATATATATATATATATATATATATATATAAAATTTAATTTAACTACACATCAACAAAAGTTTAATTTTATAAATTTAAATTATACACCTCCTAATTATATAAATTTAATTTTATCGATCAACGGAAGTTTATCAATATCAAATTTAATATTTAAATCTCCTTGAATTTATCATCGGTATTTCTTTAATTGATAATGTATTTCATATCTGAACCACTAATTTATAAGACTTGATTTGTTAAACTACTCGAGGAGTATAAAATCAACGTATTTCATACTCCGATGAGTTATCTTTTACTCGGAAGTCGGTATTATAATTTTTTTGTTTTTTTATTTTACACAAAATTGTCCTCCGGAAGACGATTTAAATAAAATTAAATCAAAATAATTAAAGCGACATACGAAGGTCGGTATTTTTATTTCATCTAATAATTTAAGCGACATCCGGTGGTCGGTTTGTTTAAATTTTTCATTTTACACCTATAATTAATTGTTTAAAAAATTGTATACTTTTATAAATAGAAAGTTAGATCAATAATCCATATTTAGAGTATGAAATTACGTTGATATGAAAATCGACAACAAGTAGTCGGTTTTTATGCAAAATAAAGGGAAAATCAAATTCCGACCTCAGGAGGTTGGAATTTTTCACAAAAAAATGAACTACAATAAAAATCGACCTCTTGATGTCGGTATTATTTTCTCAATTAAATATAAAAAATACCGACCTCATGAGGTCGGTATTATATATATATATATATATATATATATATATATAGTAGTCGATTTTTATGCAAAATAAAGGGAAAATCAAATTCCGACCTCAAGAGATCGGAATTTTTCCCAGAAAAATGAACTACAATAAAAACCGACCTCTTGATGTCGATATTATTTTCTCAATTAAATATGAAAAATACTGACCTCATGAGGTAGGTATTTTATATATATATATATATATATATATATATATATATATATATATATAATATAATTTAACTACACATCAACAGAAGTTTAATTTAATAAATTTAATTTTATCGATCAAGTTAATTTTATATTTTAAAATTATATACCTCCTAATTTTATAAATTTAATTTTATCGATCAACAAATTAAAGTTTATCAATATCAAATTTAATATATAAATCTCCTTGAATTAATCATCGGTATTTTTTTAATTGATAATGTATTTCATATCTGAACCACTAATATATAAGACTTGATTTGTTAAACTACTCAAAGAGTATATAATTAATCAACGTATTTCATACTCCGATGAATTATCATTTACATGTCATCATAATTATATAAATATAAAATTTATAATTAATTGTTATCATGACATTTCTACGAGTATTATCTCACATTTCATACTCGAATGAATTATATGTTAGCTCTTCACCTCTACATTATGACATGAGATATTAAGTTCATCATTAGACGACGGACTGATAAAATTTGTACATTACTCTAGAAATATAAATAGAATTATCTCCTAATTCATATCAACGTAGTTTCATACTCTAAATATGGATTATAGATATCTCTTTATTTATTCCACGAATTCTAACTTTTAATTTATAAAAGTATACAAAATTGTTACACTTTTTGAACAATTAATTGTAGGTGTAAAATGACATTTTAGTATTATCCACAATAGCAAAATTATGATTATTAATAGGAATATTTTAAACAGACCGACCTCCGGATGTCACTTTTATTAAAAGTAATTAGATTTAATAAAAAATACCGACCTCATGAGGTCGGTATCACATTAAATTTTATTAATTTATTACATACTATTTAATTTTACCGATTTCTGGAAGTCGGTATTATAATTTTTTTGTTTTTTTATTTTACACAAAATCGTCCTCCAGATGATTTAAATAAAATTAAATCAAAATAATTAAAGCGACATCCAGAGGTCGGTATTTTTATTTCATCTAATTACTTTTAATTAAAGCGACATCCGGAGGTCGGTTTGTTAAATTTTCATTTTACACCTATAATTAATTGTTTAAAAAATTGTATACTTTTATAAATAGAAAGTTAGATCAATAATCCATATTTAGTATGAAATTACGTTGATATGAAAACCGGCAATAAGTAGTCAGTTTTTATGCAAAAGAAAGGGAAAACCAAATTCCGACCTCAAGAGGTCGAAATTTTTCCCAGAAAAATGAACTACAATAAAAACCGACCTCTTGATGTCGGTATTATTTTCTCAATTAAATATTAAAAATACCGACCTCATGAGGCCGGTATTTGATATTAATTTATTTTTACATACTATTTCATTTTACCGAAATATGGAAGTCGGTATTATAATTTTTATTTTTTTTATTTTACACTAAACCTAAAATATTTCTCAATTTTGTTTTTTATATTTAATTGAGAAAAATTAATTTTTTTTTTAATACTGACATCAAGAGGTCGGTTTTTATTGTAATACATTTTTTCCGGGAAAAATTCTGATTTCCAGAGGTCGGAATTTGGTTTTCCCACTTTATTTTGCATAAAAACCGACTTCTTGTAAATACCGACCTCTGGAGGTCGGAAATTTTTAGGTCGGTATTCACTGTTTTTTTAGTAGTGTATGTGAACTTGTCACAAGATTGTCATAGTTATATGCATAGTAAGCACATGTTACATGTTGGTTCTCTCGAGCCTTTAGGGCATCGGGTGCCTGTCCGTCTTAATGGGATTTGAGACATGAAAATAGGGAACCCTAACAAGTAGACAAACATACAACAAATAGACAAAACAAGAAGATAAAAGACATAAAGAAAGGGAATAAAGAAAGGGATGGAGACAATCGACAAAAGAAGATGATAAAAATTTCATAAATCACAGAAAACGACACTACACAAGCAATACATCTAAAACACAAACAAGAAAAAATATTTCTTTTAACATAAAGGTGCACGAACCCCCTAACAAATTCGCATAAAACGACACTAACGTAATACCCTAGAAAACGAAAGATTGAGCACAATTCATTTTTAAGATAAACGTGAATAAACCCCTAAAAATCATTATAAAATGCAGATTCTAGACAAAAATTAAAGATAGTAGTGAAAATCGAAACTCAACAACATCTTTCTTACACACTACAAATAACAATACAAGTGAAAATCAAACATAAACAACGATTTTTGAGATGAGCAAAGTGAAAGTGTGAGTACCTATGATCAGATCAGAGTAAATCCATGAAGAATCGAAGGGAGATGAGTGAGTCGCTTAAGTGTGATGAACTAGAGTTTTTGGTCTGTGAGATGAACAAAAGAGTCTTTTAAGTTTTTGGATAGGTTAGCTTAAGCGTGAGTAATGGGTTATACGGGTGGGTTAACCGGGTTGATGGGCGGATATGGGTGATTTTTAAACTTTGGATTTAATTAATTGGTTACACAGGGTCCCTCCGTAGGATTGCAACACGTGTTCCTATTTGGTCTTCCGTTAGAGTAAAGGGCAAATATGCTCTAGTTTTTCAAATAGACCTGGTTATAATAAATAATTTTCATAATGAAAAAAGAATAAATGAAAAATGCACACAAAGCCATAAAAAGAATAAAAGCATCACTTTTTCTTAAAGAAGTTCCAACAAAAAAAAGTGTCGGGATTACTTTTGTGGCAACCCCTTCTGATCGTTATGCATGAATCAATGGTGAAAGAATTGAGTAAGATTTTTTTTTTTGGTATTGACTTGAATTTTTTTGACTAGGTCAGTTTCAGACGAAATTTGATTAAGGTGAGGTCAATGACAATTCAGGAGAGTATTGAGTAAAATGTCTAAGTATAATTTGATTTTTCTATTAACAAAGACATTAAGGAGGTTATACGGCCTTCCAAAAGTGAATTGGGAGAGTAGAACTCCCGATATCGAATTTGACATGAAAACGTTAGTTTAGGATGATACGGTTTGAGGGTTTGTTGTGAATGACGAATTTTGAAAGTATTTTTGAGTTCTTGCTTCCATGTAAGCTGATATAGCGGGTGTGATTCTGCTATGGCGAGACCACTACAATGGGTTGGAGGCTGTTATAGCGGGGTAAGTCACAAATTTATGTAGAGAAGTCCTAAAATCGCTCATTATTTTGCAAATTCGTTTTTGTGAAGATAAAGGGTGACCTAGGACGTTTTTCTACGGTCTTCCATCGGATTATTTGATAAAGGTAAGTTAATTCCTCTCCCTGACTTAGTAATTCGATTCTTGGAAAAGAGTTTTGACTTGAATTAATGGTGGAAAAAACTCTAGATTGCGTAAGACAATCATGAAAATAGCCTGGAGTTTAAAATTTGAGTATAATCTGAATATTTTTAGGCCATTGTTCATAAATTGTGTGATAATCCGGATATAATATGTTGTATAGAAGAAAGGTAACAATTCCTGAATTAGATAATTTTATTTAGAGGTATACATGGCCGGGTTGGTTCAGGTTTTTCAAATATCAAATCAAACCATTTGTGTTGGATTTTTAAATCTATAAACCAAACCAAACCAATAAAACTCAGATTTTTCAACTTCGGATTTTTTCGGGTTTTCTCGGGTTTTTCGGATTTTTGGGTTTTTTCCGGAAAAGTATTCATACAAACATATAATTTACTTGTACTTCAAATATTTCTTTAGTCCTACCAAAATACAACTATCTAAGGTGTTTCTTAAGAAGATAACACAAAATATTATATGAGTAATGATACTAAAATATCCAACAAAAAATAATAATAATGAAATCGAGTAAAACAAATATTACAAATTAACAAGTCATAATGAAAATGATCATAATTTAAAAGTACTAAATCATGATAAAATAAGTTTAATAAGTATTGGTTACATGACTAAATATCAAAGGAAATTAAAATTAGATTATGTATTTGAATAAACCAATGTAAAACCATAGAACAAATATTCAATATTATTGTTATTCTTAGTGTTGAATTGATTTTTTTTTTCCTTTAGTATTAATTTAATTTTGATTTAAGCTTTATTATAATTACCAATATATGTGGACTATAATCTTTATTGAACCATTTAGAATTTTAAGTTTCAAACTTGAAATAATAATATATTAAAAGAAAAAAACTATGAAAAAGTATAAGAAATATTTAAAAATTAGATCAAAGTAAATAATTTTATGTATAAAATAAAATTTTTAAATTATATATATAATGTCGGGTTGGTTTGGTCTCGGGCTGGTTTTTTTTAGTTAAAACCAAACCAACCCAAATATAGTTGGGTTTTTTTTTTCAATACCAAACCAAGTCAAACCAACCACTAGTCGGTTTTTTTTTCTCGATTTGACTCAGCTTGCTGTTTGGTTCGGTTTTCGGTTCGGTTTTGTACACCCCTAATTTTATTGATGAATATATTAATTTTGTTGGTGTTTGTATCATTGCAAAACAACTAAAATATACAACAACAACAAAAAAAAGACTCGATAGTCTTCAAATCAAACATGCATTGCAACGTTACTTGAAAGCAAAATTTATATTAGATTGAACGACCTAATCTTTGATTAGATAAAGTCTATAACTAAATTTCATTATTTAATTGTATTTGTTTGATCATTTTCTTTAAATTAAATGCTTATATTTTTATTTGCTAGAGATCCAATGTCTGAATGATAAAATTTGTTCGCATCAAATGTGACACCGAATTAATTGAACTGTGACGTATGTTTGAACATTCACTTTTATCACTTAATTATAGTTAATAAATACATATTTGTACTTCAAAAATCACTAAACTATTATTGATTTGATGTGAAAACACTGGAAGCAAATAAGTATTTTACCTATTTGAAAGGTCTAACTTTACATATAAATAGAAAATAGAAACTGATAATAATTTTTATTCCTACCCTATTCATTTAATATTCTTACATTTTCACCTAAAGATCTTTTATACAATATAAATACAATGTCGTTTGACTAAAATATTTCCTTAGACAAAACTCACACGAAATGACATTAGATGAAAAAAGCATACGTTAGAATAATATGTTATGGTAAAATAAATTTATAATTTTATTTTTTGGACAAACGAATAGATCATTAACTATATACATTTTATTTTCTGAACGACTAAGTTTTCAAAAATTCTTATTTTTAGATTTATTATACATTAATTGGTAGAGAATATGGGCAAGAGTGCAGAACAATATGATTTACTTAAACTTGATACAATGTGAGGAGGTACAGTGAATGCTGTTAGTTTTTTAGATTCCTCTTCTAGTTTTAAGTGATAAAATCCTGATTTACAATCAAATTTGCTAAAATAATTATATCCTTGTATTTGTCTTATCTTTAGTATTTTATTTGGTATCGGATAATTATATGTCTTAGTTTTTGCATTTAAATTTCTATAATCAATAACCATCCTACTTTTTTCTCTTTTTTGTTCACTATATTTATTTACGATAAATGCCGGGCTTGTGTGCTTACTATCGCTTTCTTGTATGTACCCTTTTTCTAGTAATTCATTTATATGTATTTTAAATTCGGTTAAATCATTAAAATTATATTTTAATGGTTTTGGGTTATTATACTATTATTATCAATTAGTTCAATTTTTACTTTTGTTTTATGTTTTTCCCATTCTTGTAAAGGATCTTCACTATATAATAATTCTAACTTATCTTGGATTATTTTTACTTTATCTATGGAGAATATAATTAATTCTATTTTAGGGTCTTCTTCTTTTATATTTTCTAATTTTTGTGTAATTTTTTCGCTTCCTTTTATCCATTCCGTTGTTTTTCGTTTTTTATTATTTACTCTTTTTGCTCCTATTTTTTGTTTACACGGTGTTGTGAACCACCAGTGTGTTTTTGTTATTATATGTGGTATAATTTTTCTAAAAAGGGCATCCCTAATTGCATATCTTTTGTAGTTAATTCAAAGTTATATATTTCTTCTATAGTTAATATTTTATCTCATATTTGTATTTTTATATTTTTCGCCTTATATGTAATCATGCTTCCTTCATTATTAAATCCTGTTACTACTATCGGTGTTTTTAATTTTTCCACTTATCTTCTGGTAAACAATTGTATTTACATATATTAGCTTCTGCTCTCGTATCTATCATTGGTGTATAATATCTGTTATAATATTCTTCTATTATTATCTTTGCAAGTATATATATTTTCATATTTTTATCATACTAAAAGTCCTTTTTATTATTACTATTTTATTTTCATAATTTATTGTCAACTGTTTATCTTCTAGATTATATGGTTTTACTTGCTCTAGCCATTTTATTCCTAAAGTGATGTTTTCATCTCCTTGATATATTTTAAACTTTATTATTATTGGTATTCCTCCAATAATTATTTCCTTTTCCGTAGTTTTTGTGGTATATGTTAATACTTTTGGTAGTTCGGGGCACGATTGTTCTGTAGTTATTATTTCCTCTTCCGTTACTAGCTCTCTCGTAATATAGTTTTCTTCTAATCCTGTATTTATTAATATTAAATATTTCCGTTGTTCCATTATTCCCGTTATGTAGTAATGATGTGGTTCCTTTCTTCTTCCATTGATTTTTCTATTCTTCTTGAGGTGCTCATTTTTTATGAAATTTGTGGTATTTCACGTTTATTCTTTTTGATGTGCTTAATCTTTCTTTTACTATTTCTAAATCTTCTTCTATGTCAATTTCGTTATAACTATAATCATTTTTATCTATGACCGTAACTATTCTTTCAAAGGGGTCTTCTATTTTTATTTTATTTATTTTGTTTTTTTTGTTATTTTATGTTTTGTTGTTAAAACGTATAAGTTTTTACATCTAGCCGTAAATATTTTACTTCTCGGGGCTAGTTCTATTCCGACATTTTCCAATATAATACTAGTGATTTACTGCGCTTATTATACTTTTTTCTATAGGTTGTATGATTCTATCATCTGCTAAGTATATTTTTATGGGTGTATCTATTCCTTCTCTAAAACATGCTTTTATTAATATTTCCGTTCCTCCTAAATGTACATATTTAATTGGATTTTTAGCCTTAACATCTTGTATTTCTTTATTTATTATTCGCTTGTTTATTATTGGTATTTTATCCTTTCCTTTGGTGTATTTGCAATCTATGATATGTTCCCTTTGACTTACTACATAATATTCTTCTTTTTGTCGTTTAAACCAGTTTCTTATTGTTGGTATTTCGAATATTTTTGTTACACTTAGATCTAATTCTTTTCCTTTTATTTGTTCAAATATATTATTATCAAATATTATTTTTTGTTCTACCGATTCTTCATCTTGATATTTTTCTTTAGTTATTGTTTGTATATCTGCTTCAGTCATTTATATAGTATTCACTATTTGATTCTGTTAATGAATTATTATCCATTTCGTCTATTTCATTTTTTGATAATTCATATATGCTATCTTCACTTTCCAATTCATAATCTACGTATTCTATTTGTGTATATTTTTCATTATCTATTATTATTTCTGATATTTGCTTTTTCTTTGGATTTTTAGGTAATTTACAATCTCTAGCTATATGTCCTAATTTTCCACAATTATAACAAGTACATTCCGTTAGTTTTCTTTTTGGTCTATATGGTCTTTTAGTTTTGTAGTTTTTTACATAGTATCTTCTTCTCGGTTTTTATACTTATATTTTGATCTCGTATTTTTATTATATTTCCTTTTATTTTTATAATATCTATCCGTACAACCAAATTGAGGTCTTTGTTTTATTTTTGCAACATGCCAAGTTTTTCACTAATATTTTTTCCATTTTTATTTCTTCTTTATGTTTTTCACATAGTTCCATAAACCATCGTTGCAAGAATTTCATTCTAGCTCCTAAGGTATCTCGTTAATTCCGCCTCATTCCAACTTTTTATTATTTTTGAACTAAAAGGTTCCGGTAATTTTGTAAAATATAATTTTCTTATTTCTTTACTTTCTTCCGTGTTATATGTTCCTTTATAATAGTATTCTCTAAATGCACATGTATATTCATCTATGTAACACATATTACATATTGCTAGTTTTGTCATTAGATTCCGATTTATGATTTTTTTCTTTATTTTGTTCTTCTACTTCTGTTGTCATACTGCTAAATTCATTTCTTATAGCTACTTCATATTTATATAATATTTCCATAGTTGTAGTAGCTATTCCACCATCAAATTTTTTATTACTTCTTAGAGTTTGTAAACTTTCATCTGATAAATTTTGTAGCCATAATTTTTTGTTCCTATAAGTGTTCTTTCTATATATCCTGGTCCCTCCGCTATTGCTATTTTGTTATCTATTAATTGTTTTGATATATATCCTATCCATAATTGGATTGTTTTATTTATATCTGCTACACGGTCTAAATCTAAAAAATCATGTCGTTCAGCTATTGGTTTAGGTA
Organism: Solanum commersonii; assembly: GCA_029007595.1. Classification (NCBI taxonomy): domain Eukaryota; kingdom Viridiplantae; phylum Streptophyta; class Magnoliopsida; order Solanales; family Solanaceae; genus Solanum; species Solanum commersonii. The sequence goes on from JAJTWQ010000051.1 coordinate 706,058, forward strand.
TCCATTTTTTATTTAATTTTTTATCCCATATAGATTTTTCTCTATCATATTGTTCATAGTTTTCATTATAATATTTTTGATTAAAATTTTTTGGATTTTTTACTCCTGATGTACTAGGTTTTTCGTCTATGTCTATGTCACATGTATTTACTTCTAAATTCTTTGTATTATCTATGTTTGCTAAAAGTTCCGTATATGTTTCGCTTGTTTCCGAATGTTGTTCTATATCATCTTCGTTTATTTCATCAATTCTTACTTCGGGTAGATTATTTTGGTTATTTTCTTCTTTTTCTTCTATCTCTTCTAATTCATCTTCTAATTGCAATTTTTCTTTAAATTTAATTATCTCATTTGCTAATTTTAGTTTTTGCTCTTTTTCTTTTTGTTTGATTTCATACATTTCTTTTAATATTGCTAGCTCTTTTTCCAGCTCTATTATTTTAGTATTTTTTACTTCTTCTAATTGTTGTACTTCTTTTTTTGCTTGTTGTTTTATTTTTTCAATTTCCGTTTTTCTATCTATTTCTTCATTTTCTTTTGTTATTCTTACCATAGCAGTTAACTATCTTCCAGTTTTACCGTTTCTTTTTCTAATATTAAACTTATATTGTCACCTATTTTCTTATATCTTCTTCCTAGATTAGAAAATATTATTTTTATTTTTAATCCGTCATAGTTTTCATATGTTTTTTCATCTATTGCGTATTCTTCCTTATTCATTTATAGGTCGTGTTGAAATTTATATTCTAACTTATTTATTTGTATTTCTAGATAGAAAATAGTCTTTCTTTGTGCTAATATAGATTTGTGACAAATTCCCGCAAATATGTTCTTGTTAAGTCTATCTTTTCTATGTGCTAATTCTTGTCTTTTTGCTATAATTATTTCATTAAGTTTTTGTCTATATTCGTTATTCTTGTTATTCATTGTAATTTTAAATATTGAATATATTTATATTCTACTTTAGATATATTATTTATTAAGTGATTTAACTTTTCGTTATCGTTTTTGTGATATTAAGTTGTTTATACTCCGGATATAATTTGTTTAATTTTCTTTTTATTTTTCTTAACTTTCTACTAATACGGTTCTTCTTATATTTCTCGACATCCATAGCTCTGATACCATTTTTCGGTGCGGAACTGGTAGTTGGTGAATTCATGAAAGTGGTAGTGTGGTAGATAGTAGTGTGGTAGGTGAGTAACTTATTTTTAAGATTTTATTATAATGTCTTTTTACTAAGTGTCTCAATCTTGATATCTCTTTAATATTATTTTTTGATAGTGCTAAATTCATGGTAATATATAATAATATTTATTGTAATATTCATCCGATAGTTGTTTTAATCGAATATTTCATTAATATTATTTATGATATATTCTAGATATAACATATCTTGGGTTTCTTGGTACATATATAAATTTTTCGCCATTAATTGTTCTAACAATTTTATTTCTTCCATAGCTTCTATCCAATATTGTAAATATTCGTAATTCATCTTATTCCGAATTTATTTCTAAATCGTACCATTCTATTCTTTCATTATCTAAATATAGATCTTGTAAATCTATTTCATACCATTCTTGATTTAATATATCTTCTGATTCGTAATCATTAAATATTTTTTCCCATATTATTTTTCTTAATTCAATTATTTCTATACCTTTAAGTATGTATAAGATTAAAGTTTCATAGTTTTTTATCATTTCATCATGTACGTATGTAGTCATGTTCTTCATTATGCAGGTTTTTTATTTCAAATTATTCCTTCCTATCACATTCATAATTGATTAAATTCATATTAGATCATTATGAACTAGATTATCTTTATCATGTTTTCCTGTCACTACTAGCATCGTACTTTAGCGGATACTTCCTTCTTATCAGCGCCTCAACTTTGTTTACTCCCTTAAACGGCTTTCCTCGCCTACCGGTTTCAACATTAGGATGACATAGTATAGAAGTTTTCTCCCTGTTTCCAGTGTGCTAATAAACTAGAAATCATGATTCAAATAATTCTAATACATAATAACTAACATAAATTTATTCAATCATATATATGATATTCAGGAATATATGAAATTAGTTCTCGCATATCTATTGAACAATATACCTTTGCCTCTTGCTTAGCCATGCTATCCGAAATATCCGATTGGATTTCAGATTTTTCCATGTATTTTAAATCTTTATCTTAGTTGGGAGAGTTTTTCTTGAAAAGAGAATTTTTATTTATGCCTTGCCCTTTACAATGCTTACTACTAAGTCTATATATAGACATACAAACTTACTATTCTAAATACTTATCCTAATTACATCTGTCTACTACTATTCATGTCTACTATTCATGAATAGTGCTTATTTTGTCTACAACTATTCTCTTTACGACTTATTTGCACATATTCATAATGTACACTATCTACTACATACATTTGTCATTATTTTACATCTTATCTATATACCTATTTGACAACTTTGCCAAATTGTTTGGCAACTTTGCCAACTATTTTACATTATTTTATTTTGATGACTTTTTCCACTCTTATCTTCTTCCGTTCTTATCTTCTACTCTTATCTTCTTCCGTTCTTATCTTCTCCTTTTTGTCTTCTTTTTTGTTAATTATTTTAGCTGGACATCTGGAATTATATTATCTTCTCCGTTGCACTTTGAACATATATGATTCGGGTATCTATGACCAATTAGCTTGCAATATCTCGTTAATAATTCTGCCGAAATAAATCCTTTTTTAGTGCTCGTGTCGTAGGTCGTTCTTCTGGCTTAAGTAGTGATAAAATCCATCTTTGGACTTTATTCATATCTGATTTCCTTAGCTCCCTTGAATTGAAATAAATCATTAGCTGGTCTCTTGCATAGTAGCTCCATATAGCGTTTCCGTTTAAATAATTGTTAGCTAACTCCTGGATGATAGTTGATATACCGATTATTCTCTTATTAGCATAAAAACTGGGTATCTCAATTTTTTGTATCTCTGACTGCTGTCCGATATCTTCTGGTATTATCATATCTTTTGTCAAACCTATCTTTACAACTTGTATCGGAGGTTTTATTTCCTCGTATAATATCTCTGTTGTTACCGTATAAAATTTTACATAGAATAGATTTCCCTTAGTAACTCTCTTATAAGTAATAAATGCTTTATGTAGTTCCGGTATTCCGCTTAGTTCCTCTCCGTCATATGTATATACTGTATTTAATAATCCATAGTTATAACATGTCCTTACTAGGTTGGCATTAGTTTTTGGTTGTGCAATTAGTTTATTATAACCTTGTAACTTTTGGGTTAAATAATCTTGGCTTGGTTCTTGGGTTGTAGTAGATCCGGGGGTTAAGATTTAAAAATGTTTGGATTTTTGTATATATTTTCTATATAGGTTCGTGTGATGTGGCTGTATTTAAACAAACATTATGGGTTTTAAGGAGTTTCCCCTCGTCTCCTTTTAGCTCCGGGTTTTTTCCATCTTCCGATCGACGTAGCTCCGCATTTTTATAGTCATGCTGCTGACTAGCTTTAGACTTCAGATTATCTTCATTAGTCTTTAGCTTTTGTATTTCGTTGTCCATACTATCCACTTTTGTAGAAAGTGTAGTAATGGCTTTGAGTATCTTTTCAATTGTATCTTTTTCCTCAGTCTCAGTCTGAGTAGCTTTGTCGTGATAGGTAATCTGCAATAACATTCTTATCAGTTTTTATTACTTCAATTGTAAATGTAAAATTTAATATATTTAATACCAATCTCCTTATTTCTTTTGTCGTCACCGAATCTTGTATTTTTCTTGTTAGCCACCATTTTACTTGTGTATTATCTGTTCTTATAATAAATTCATTATATACAATATATGGTTCAAATGATAATAAACATTTATATACCGAATATAATTCCTAAATCAGAATAAACTTTCAAGACCATATTGCAATGAATCGTCTCTAATAGAGATGAATTGTTCTTTGTAGATGACCATAAAGAAACTGAATAAATTTTTCTATATCATGTAATACTTACAAATATTATATAGACAGACACGATAACATTATATTAGGCTACATCAATAAATGGTGTAGCAACGTCAATTTACTAAAAAAATCATAGAATTACTTTATATTGAATATGCCTCCCTCTTCAAGCAACTTAAACGATTATTATCACAAATATGTCAAAGCAAAATGACGATGTTAAAATAAAAAGGAAAAGCAATATAATATATATGTGTATATATTGTAGAAATAGGTATAGTTATATATAATTAATTATGAAGCCTAATGACTCTGATACCGGTATAGAATTAGAAATAGGGGTGTTCCCCGATAGCTGAATTAGAGTTGTTTAATATTACAAATCCTGTCATAATAATGTCCAGTCTTGTCTGCTTCCCATGCTTGAAAGGCACAGAGCTTCAAAAATATAAGTATTTATAGTTTGCGATCTCCTTCCGCCCTTAGCTAGAATGTTCGTCACTCCGTTCTGCTCGCTGAGTGTGTGAATTGGCTTTGGTACTCCCAGCTGTTGCATTAAGGATCTGCATATTTCAGATATAACATTAGCATAGTGCAAGTGATATTGTTCTATCATGGAGGTTGCATTGGTAGAATCTGTGTGTTTAAGACTAGAGGTTTCAGATTTCCAGTCATAGCTAGCTTGACTATATATAGTTTTTCTTATATACTCCTTCTATTTTATACTATCTCCGTTCACTTTTAATTGTCATCATTTTTTTAGAGTCAAACAATAATAACTTTGACTAATATTTTACGATATATTTTTTCATCATATTGATATGCAAAAAATTGAAATTTATAGTACTTTTCATATAGTTTTTGAATATCCAAATTTATTATTTAAAATATTGAATTAATATAATCTAATTTAACTTTAAAAATTAGTCAAATTGACTTTCAAAAAATGCAACATGACAATTAAAAGTGGACAAAGGAAGTATTGACTGGATTTTTTTTTGACTTTTTTCATTGTTCAAAATAGTTGAATTATTCAAAGTTTAAAATAGATATTTGAATTTTTTTCCATATTTGCCTTCCCCTTTACAAAGGTATATTTATGATTTCAAAAAGGGTAATAGTGGAAAATTTAGTTGAAATTATGTTATTATATGTTTTTCTTAATAAGTTTGCATTACCTCACAAATTCACTGAAAAATAAATAGAATTTCTGACGTGTACTTTTTGTTTTTTTGTGGAATACAATTGGGCCTTTTCATGTGTGGAGGTATTTTCCACGTTTTATTTTGATTAGGGTTTAAGTATTTATTTACCTTGATGGAATAAAAAAAATAGTATTTTTTCTCAAGGATTACCGACTGGTGAAAACAAAGTGGTTTTTTTAAAAGTAGACACAGTACAGAATAATGTCTTTTGTTGATTCCAATGGAGTTCACGCATCAATGCAGCACTTGGTATCATCCGATGGTGCTACGACGCCCTACTACCCTATCATGCCACCGATTTCATCTCCACCTCCGACGACGGAGATTTATCAAGTTCCCACCCCCGGCATTGCCGTTCCCCTTCCCGATCTATCAGTGATAACAATCCCTAATTCAATTGAGCCGGTTAAGAGGAAGCGGGGAAGGCCGAGGAAGTATGCTGCCGATGGTTCTGCCAACTCGGGGATAGTCTCTCCTCCGTCGGCGGCGCAGTCTGGCGGTGGAGTTTCGCCTACGGAGGGAGGAGATGTACCTTTGCGGAAAAAAGGAAGGGGGAGACCACCTGGTTCTGGGAGGAAACAACAATTGGGTGATTTAGGTAATTCAGCTATATATCGCTCTATTTGTATGTTGTCTTCTATTTTTTTTTGTGTTTGTTTTGCTTTCAATTGTTTATATGAATAGCTGATTACTCTGACATGAATATTATTTAATTGTTGCTACTACTTTTTATCTAATTAAATAATCACTAGTTTTTTTAATGGAAAAAGAAAAGAAAATAAATTATACCAGGTATTCCCTTAGCTTTTGCTTTTACCTTCTAGGTAGCACCATGCAGCCTAAGAAAAAATTGAAACACCAAGAATGAGGTTAATGATTTGTTTAATATAAGCATTGGTCGAGGTAGAGTTAATTCTTTGGTGACTTGGAAGTAGTGTGTTTGAGGTGTGGAGACCACTCTTAAATATTGAACCCATTCTAGTCGCGGAGCACTTCTTGAACAGGATGAACCCTTTTTATATTGGTTCACAATTCTTGTTGTACTGAATATTCTTATCATATGCTAATTTACCAAGATAAAGGAGGAACCTTTTCTCTGTTAAACGCTTTCTTTCATAAATCATCTACATGATTTTGCAGCACAAAAATGTTTACTTCAAGAAAACACTCTAATCCATCAGATACCTAAAAGAGTCAATGAATTGGAAATAATTTATCACAAGATTATTACTTTTGATGCATTGATAACCTTTCAATGCACTAATGACCAACCGTAGTAACTGTTTCTCCATAAAAGTTAGTTTCTTACTATCCAACAAAATGTAACGCTTCTCAATATATATTAAATTAACTACACTTTTCAAAAGTTTGGTCGGGTCATGTCAGTCCTCTTTTAATTGGGTATGTATGTATAATATTAAAAATAAAAAAGGTTAACATATATAGTAAAAAGTTATCACACATCAGAAGGTTGGATTTTCCGGTAATTATGACTTTTGTGTTGATATGGTGATAGTTTTGTGTTTTTTGGGCTAGAACATAGTTAGGGGATGTTGGTGAAAAGAAGTCATAGTTATGTGATCCTTTGTGAAATTTACCCTGTCCAATTTATGCTTCATAGTTCAGCTGCTTTGCTATTTTGATTTTACTAAAATTTTGAGTTACTGATAAGATATTATTTGCAGGATCAGCAGGTGCAGGGACTGGATTCAAACCACATATTATCACAGTACAAGCAGGGGAGGTGTGTGGCCTTAATTTGCTGTTTATCTCTTTCTATCTTGATGTCTGCATTGCTATTCTTTTTGCATATGTTTAGTAGATTGGAGAGGGATGGGATGCTCCTTGCCTTTTGTATTGTTTGTCTTTGCTTCATGCTCACTCCCTTTTAATCCTAGACTAATTTACAAAAGAGAGCAGAAGAATCTGTGTTTAATTCGCGGATGTAATTCCCATTTGACTGAAGATGGTATGAGTTCAGGAGCTTCTTTTTATCTGACTGTTTAGGCACTCAGACTTTCTTATTCACTGCAGCTTTCGACCTAAGGAAATAGCTGAATGATTTCTTTCTCTCCCTCTTTTCTTTTTTTACTAGAGGTGATGCTACCACCTAGTTTATTCTCTTACAGATGCATTTATTACCTTCCTAACCCACTATCTTTTTTTTTTGTTGAAGTACATTGGATGTTGTTCGTTGGCTTCCCTTTTAACCTAAATAAATGCCTACTTCAATTTCTTAGGACTTTCTGCTTCCGTACAAACTTTGTAATATATCTTTCAGCATGTATATTAGTATACAAGGTAATGTATTGTTTTCTTGGTGAACTAGTTAGATAATACAGTTAACAAGTTGAAGGTGTCTTTTTGTTTTGCATATTCGATAATTTACATGCTAATAAAGCTTCAATGCTAAATGCTTTGCTGATACTTTATAAAATACCTTAAAAAATAAAACAGTATCATACTAGTACATTCCAACTTCTTCAACAGTTTTCTGTTTCAAACATCTAACAATGTTTGATGTTCTTTCACAATCAATAATATTCTACTTGAAATTCATTTAGTTTGATAGCACTTTCTTCGTGCTATATCAAGGATACACTTGCCATTTCTCAAAAAAAAAAAAAAGAAAGTTGAAATTCATTTAACGTGTAGAAGTTTGATCTGTTGGGACTAATCCTTTAGTTCCTGATTGTAGTTTTTCTTTAAATAATGGAAAGTTTGTAGTCTTTACACCTGTATACTTTCTTAATCATTATAATGGAAAGTTTGCAGACGGCTTTATCATCTTCCCTTTTTTTGGGATGGTCCCCATTTATTTTCTTTAATTGTTGCTGACTATTATATTTGGTGATCCTTTTACTCATAAGCAATGCATAAAGCATAAAACATGACTTTTTTTTTTCCCTAGCAGCATCTAAACCAAATCTTGGCCTTTATGGAGATTTGATTTTGTGTAGTACGACGATGCTAGATTGTCCAGGGCTGCTTAGAATAAGTAGATAGAAACAGAGTATCTATTTTGGTTTGACATTCTGTAGCTATGCTTATGAGGGCTAAATAGGGTAATATTATCACTTTGTATTGTTCTTTTTAGAAGTTGAAAAAGATTTTTGGAGATGTGGTGTTAATATTTTCTCTCATAGGAATGTCCCATTATAGTTTGCAAGCTTTTAAATTACATGGCCAACCTTCTATATTTATAAAGTGATACCGGTTGTTGTGACTTGTGAGCTTAAATTTGAGTTACTATAACCAAAATGAATGCATCCGTGTTAATTCAACGAATGCACTTAGATAGTTTACCATTTAGAGGGTAGGGAGGGGAGATAAATAAACATAGGACTCTCTTCATCCTTTTTAATGATGGTAATTAAGAGGATATGGACTTATATATGTATAGTGTTTATAATACATCAATTTTAGTGTTGGTTAAAGAAAATTGTAAAGTAATGGCCTATGGGTGTGGCCTAAAGGTCAATGAAGTTGGAATGAATGCCATGAGAGACTTACATTTGAATCTCAATAAAGGCAAATGCTATGGTATTTTTTCTCATTTGTGTCAAGTGTTGGTAGACAAAATACCTAGTATCTGTATGACTATCAGTGGAAAGATACATGTATCCGATAACTTAGTTGGGGTGCACACAAGTTTGGCTCAGACATACCATTATCAGCAACAAATTTTAAGAAAGTATTGTTGAAGTTAGATTGAAGTTATATTTACTGGGATAACATCATCCTCGATAGATTTACTGGGAAAACATTTAATGGAATGTTGGATTCTTGAAAGTTGTATAGGATTGAATCGTCTCACATATTTTGTAATGTCCCAAAAGAAAAAGGCATCGTATAATTGGGATGAAGGGCAGTATTTGTGATTCTCTTTAAACTAGAAGTCTTGATGTAATTGCTTTTATATGTTTGAAAAATTTATTCAGTGTCTTTTTGCTTCTCAGGATGTATGGGCAAAACTAATGTCATTCTCTCAAAGTACCTCTCAAGCTGTCTGCATCATGTCAGCTAATGGCTCCATATCTAATGTGACACTTCAGCAAGCAGCAATGTCTGTTGGAAATGTAACATATGAGGTTCGTATTACCGAGTCAGTTTATGCTAATTATCTGCTTATATGGTTGGAAGGATTTAACAGTATCTTATGATACACGTCAAACAATGGACATCACTTTGATATATTAAAGCATAATATGAACTTGCCACACAAATTTCATTGGTCATTGAACTGTGTTGTCTTTTTTAGTATGATGTGAATCATTAGTGAAGTGTTAGACACTTTGCAGACCTCCAGGGGAAATAATTCATTTTGCTATATCCTTCCCATGGCTTGAAAGGTGTATATTTTCCTTTCTGAAGGCGTTTTTTTATGCTACTTCCTCAGGGACAGTTTGAGATCCTGTCTCTGTCTGGTCACTTTTTACCATCAGAATCTGGTGGCGAGCGCATCAGGACAGGTGGTTTGAGTGTGTTACTAGCTGGACCAGATGGCCATGCTCTAGGTGGTGGTGTGGCAGGAGTTCTTACTGCTGCATCGGCTGTACAGGTGTTGTTACATGACTTTCTTCTCTCATATTTTCAATAATTATGTTGTAAATGTCTCTTACAGTTGTACAGTTCAGAATGTCATCTTGTCTGACCTTTATTTGTTGCAGGTTATTGTAGGCAGTTTTGGTATTCAAGGTCAAAAGCAGTTGAAATTGGATCATTCTGATGGTTTTGGCGTGCCATCCTTGCTGCACCCCCCTGGATCAACAGCGGCTAAAAGTCCATCGTCACTTGGAACTGTAAGCGAGTCCAGTGGTGAGCCTGTGAGCCCTCATAATCAGCTTGGTGAAACTTCGAATATTAGCACTCCTGTAGTTGCTAATAACTTGCCCTGGTGAATGATAGGAGTGATGACTTACCTCATTTCAATGATTATCATATCGAGAACTTGTGTTGATATTCCATCCATCCGTTGTTAGAGAAGCCAACCTTCGTGTTGGTTTAGATTTTCTTTCTAATTTTATTATATAAGCACCGTTGTGTAAAACATTAAAAGGATCTCATTGCTATCAGTTGAATTTTTTATTTGGAAATTGTTGAGTTCTATTTCGATGAGGCAGAAAATTTGAAGTTATATAAAACTCCTTGCCAGTTCTAGATATGGTTACTCTCTTATATTTTTAGTATTTATTTAAGTCACCATTATCAACTGCGTGCCTCCACTACCATCCTCCCTCACAACCAACATTACTATTATCACTATCATTTACAATCATTATCACTTAATCACACTATTATCACGAGTCCCGAGCTTAAATTATCGTCAACCACCATTAGCTATCACTATCATCCATCATCAATTCACTTGGAAGCCATTTGCTTCTTTCTAGATTAGCAGATGGAATCATATATATATATAGGAGTACTACTGAAACAAAGATTCTTAAAATCATGAGCAGTCATTCACACCAAACGCAATTACTCATTCATGCATCCATATCGATCGCGTTCCCTTTTAGTTATTAATTTCCTTTTTTGAGAGTCAAACAATAAGAATTTTGTCTAACATTTTAATATGTATTTTTTCATCATATTGATTAAAAAGCATGAAAAATAACTAAGAATTTTATGACACTACATAACAAAGAAACCATGTCAAATATCGTTTTCTACCGCTATCTTTTTATCTCAATATACAAGATTTGCTAAAACTACTTAGTAATACTAGGGTGTTCTTCTATTCGATGATGAGTTATTCCTCCATGGGCATCTCAAAGCGACAAATAGGGCAATAATGACTCGTCTCTAACCACTTGGTGATGCACTCTCCATGAAACATATGAGAACAAGGCATGCTAAGTATCTCATTATCTGCTTGCTTCCTCACAAGCTCTTCTAGACACACCATACATTCATCGCCTTTGGTATAATTTTTTGCATCGATCTCCATCTTCTTTAATAACGATTGCATAGATGACTCAGTAGCTGGCACCATACCATACTGTGATGATAAATCTTCTCCTGGAAACGAAATCCTTTCCTCAATAACATCACGGGATATCAATTTTACATCCACAGATAACTCCAACACTCCGCAATAACCCTTGTTAGACTCAACAATATTACGCACCTGACTCATTATATTTCCTACTAAAGAGTCATGTACGTCTTGAAACTCTAATTTCCAATTCCCAAACAGTTGTGAAATAGCAAAGTAAAAATTGTCGTAGGACAAGATAACTGAAGAGGTGAGAAAGACATATTTAAATATTGTTTCCTCTCTTACTGTTGAGGAATTGACTAATCAGTGCCTTGAAGATATTTGCAGGATGAGTTGGTTAATTAAATAATTAGGTGTTAATTGTTTCTTAGTTAGTTACACGATTGTTAGTTAGTTAGAGCTCCCAACTACACTTTCTATAATAACAGAGTTATTGTACATAAAACGTGATTGGAATGTATATGAGAAAAGCTTCCACAAATATTCTCTCTAGTTTGCTATTCTTCTAATTCTTCTCTTTGATTGTTCAAGTTTTGTTATGGTATCAGAGCAGGATAGAGCTCAATTTGTTGTTGTGATCTAGAGATTTTTCATCAATGACGATATCTTCAATGGCGGATGGATCTAATTCAGCAACAGTTCCAGTAAATAATACTGGATCTGCGTCTCTGATTGATTACCATCATCCTCTGCACCTTAGTGCATCTGATGGACCAGGTTCATTGCAGGTTGGGATTCAACTTGTAGGAATGGAGAATTACATGTTGTGGACTCGTGCAATGAAGGTTGCGCTTCTAGGGAAAAATAAATTGGGTTTTGTAGATGGATCGATTACTAGAGAGACGTATGGATCTGCGTTGGGACACCTCTGGGATCGATGTAATGCGATCGTTGTTTCGTGGTTAACAGGTAATGTAAGTCGCGATCTGTCGAGTGGAATTCTGTTTCAATCAGATGCGCATGTGATTTGGAAGGAACTTGAGGAGAGATTCAACAAGATCAATGGTTCCAGATTGTACGCACTACACAAGGAGATCTTCACTCTCACTCAAGAGACACATCCAGTATCTGTATTCTATTCTAAGGTCAAAGATTTATGGGATGAATACGACTCGATGATGCCTCCCCCGTCATGTAACTGTGAGAAGTCGAAGGATTACCTGGCCTAACTATCAGCGACTACTTCAATTCATGATGGGACTAAATGATGGATACAATCAAGCTCGGAGCCAAATTCTCATGAAATCAAAGATGCTAAGTGTTAATCAAGCTTATGCTTTAATTGTGCAGGATGAGAGTCAGAAACTAGCAGCTAGCAGTAATTACACTCATCATGAAGGAGGACCAACTGCATTTTTTACTTCTAGGAGTTCTGGATCTAAGAAAAAGAACTGGAATTCTGTTTGTGAATTCTGTCACGTGAAAGGGCATGTGAAGGATGACTGTTACAAGCTCATGAAGTGTGATCACTGTGGAAAGATAGGGCACCTGATTGAAAAATGCTTTCAATTGATAGGATATCCAGCAGACTTCAAGTTTAAAGGGAAGAATGCTCAGGCATATTTTGTTAATTCACAACAGGAAGATCAGATGGCAATTTCTGGAGATCAATACAAAGAATTTCTTCTATGGAAACAAACAAGGGACAACCTCACAATCAGTAACTAATGCTAGCACAAACATGACAGGTAAGTACTTCACAGACTCTCATACTGAGTGGATAGTGGACTCTGGAGCATCTAATCACATAACTGGGAATAAACATTTATTGTTACATGATGGTATAGTAGGTAGTGCAGGGAATGTACAATTGCCTATTGGAAACTTTGCTCAGATCAGTCATACTGGGAATTACCCATTGTCTGGAGGTGATCTTCTTAAAGATGTCCTCTGTGTACCATCTTTTAGATTCAACCTTATGCCAGTTTCCAAGGTGACCAAGGACCTAAATTGTTCTGTTACATTTTACCCTGGACACTGTTTTTCAGGACCTTTGCACTGGGAAAGTGAAGGTGACTGGTAGAGAGAAGGATGGATTATACATACTGAATGCACACAACAGTGGTGATTTTATGAATAAAGGGAAGTCCATGGCAGTTCCTAGATCATCTCATCCTGATTTTTGGCATAGAAGGCTAGGACATGTTCCCATGAGTGTTTTAAGGAGAATTCCTGTTTTTAAAGATACTATTTCTTTTCAGTTGCAACACTGTGATGTTTGTCCTATATCTAGACAAACAAGATTACCATTTCCTGTTAGTAATAGTAGATCTATAGATGCTTTTCAATTGCTTCATTTGGATGTATGGGGACCTTATCATGTAGAAACTCACAAGGGTATGAAATATTTTCTTGCTATAGTTGACGACCATACTAGATGGACTTGGGTGTATCTGCTCAGATTAAAGTCTGATGTATCCACAGTTCTTAGAGATTTCATAACCTTGATGTTAAATCAGTTCGGGAAGAGAATAAAATCCTTTAGATCAGACAATGGATCAGAATTTTTTAATCAACTTGTGCTGGCTTGTTTAAACAACATGGAATTGTACACCAAAGTTCTTGTCCACACACTCCTCAGCAAAATGGAGTAGTGGAAAAAAAGCATAAACATATCCTAGAGACTGCTAGAGCCATCAGATTTCAGTCCTCATTTCCACTCAGATTTTGGGGATATTGTGTTGAAGCAGCAGTTTATATTATTAACAGAATACCCTTATCAGTCCTGCAGCACAAATCACCTTTTGAGATGATGTATGGTCATGCACCTTCCTTGTCTCATATGAGGGTGGGGTGTCTGTGTTATGCCTCCACACTACCTAATTCGATAAATTTGCTCCCATGCAGGGCCATCAAGTCTGTCTTGTTAGGTTATGGAACTTATCAGGAAGGATATCAGTTGTATAATTTGGAGACAAAATCCTGTTTCATAAGCAGAGATGTTGTGTTCTATGAAGATATATTCCCATTTGCTCAGTCATCTTCAGCTGCTGAGGATCCATGTATGTCACTTTCTTCCCCTATGTCCAGTCCTGACAGTTCTCAGCTTATTCCTAATTCTGTAGATCATGAGGTTGCTACTGATAGTGTAATTGGACAAGATAGTGTTGACTGTGATGATATTCCTCATGTTGTACCACATGATATTGCTGAGGTAGAATCTTCAGTAATTAGACATGATGCTGCTGATAATGTCGTCCCAGCACCACTAAGGAAATCCAATAGACAGCATAAACCTCCTACTTGGTTGCAAGACTATGTGAGCAGACCACCAGGGGAACATGCTTGTGTTTACCCTATATATGATGTTCTTGGATACTCTAACTTGAGTCCTAAATATCAAGCTTATATTGCTAAGATGTCTGTTGATTGTGAGCCTAGCAATTTCAAAGAAGCTGTTAAGGATCCTAGATGGATAGAAGCCATGAAGTCAGAGATACAAGCACTAGAGGACAATTGCACTTGGACTGTTGTTGATCTACCACCAGGAAAGAGGGCTATTGGATGTAAATGGGTCTACAAAATCAAATATAAAGCTACAGGAGAAGTGGAAAGATTCAAAGCCAGACTAGTAGCAAAAGGATACAACCAGAAGGGATTGACTACCAAGAAACTTTTTCACATGTGGTGAAAATGGTGACTGTAAGGACAGTAATATCTATAGCAGCAATACAGAAGTGGGACATCCACCAAATAGATGTTTATAATGCCTTCTTGCAGGGTGATTTACATGAAGAAGTATATATGGACTTACCACTAGGTTTTGCTGGGAAGAAAGGACATCAGGTGTGCAAGTTGTCCAAGTCATTATATGGACTTAAACAGGCATCCAGGCAGTGGAATATTAAACTAACCACTGCCTTGACAAAATCAGGTTTTTCCCAAAGCCATTTGGACTATTCCTTATTCACTAAGAAGACTGATCAGGGTCTTGTTATAGTTTTGGTATATGTTGATGACCTCTTGATCACTGGAAGTAATGCAACATTGATCCAAGAGACTAAAGACTATTTGCAGCAATGTTTTAAGATCAAAGATCTAGGAGATTTAAAATATTTTCTTGGCATAGAGTTTGCTAGAAGTAAAGAAGGGATCTTGATGCACCAAAGAAAGTATGCTGTTGAACTTATTAGTGATTTGGGATTTACAGGAGCAAAGCCATTTCAAGCACCATTGGAAGTCAATAAGAAACTCACTTCACTTGATTTTGATAAACATGTGCAAGATGATTCTGATCAGATTTTAAGTGATCCAGGTGAATATCAAAGATTGATAGGAAGGCTTTTGTATTTGACTATAACCCGTCCATATATTACCTTTGCAGTTCAATGCCTTAGTCAGTACACGCATTCTCCTAAAGTATCTCACATGGTTGCTGCAACAAGAGTCATTAAGTATATCAAACAGTCTCCTGGCCTTGGTATATTCATGTCAGCTTATGCTGATCCCTGTCTCACAGCATATTGTGATGCTGACTGGGGATCTTGTGTTGATACAAGAAAATCAGTCACTGGTTTCTTGATCAAACTTGGAGATTCACCTATTTCCTGGAAATAAAAAAAAAAAGTCCACCATCTCTAGAAGCTCAGCTGAGGCCGAGTACAGGAGCTTAGCATCCACTGTCGCTGAAGTTGTTTGGTTGAAAGGGCTGCTGACTGAGCTTGGAATCAGTCTCACCGGTCCTATTTCTATGTTTTGTGACAGCAAGTCGGCTATTCAAATTGCCACTAATCCTGTATTCCATGAACGTACGAAGCACATTGATATTGATTGCCATTTTATTCGCAAGAAGGTACAATTGGACTTGGTGAAATTACTGTATATTTCGACCACTGAGCAACAGGCTGACATCCTTACAAAAGGCCTTGGTGTAGCACAACACACTTATTTGGTGTCCAAGCTAGGCATGAAAAACATTTTCATGGCTCCTAGCTTGAGAGGGGATGTTGAGGAATTGACTAACTGCACATCAGTGCCTTGAAGATATTTGCAGGATGAGTTGGTTAATTAAATAATTAGGTGTTAACTGTTTGTTAGTTAGTTAGTTAGAGCGCCCAACTACACTTTCTATATAAACAGAGTTATTGTACATAAAACGTGATTGGAATGTATATGAGAAAAGCTTCCACAAATATTCTCTCTAGTTTGCTATTCTTCTAATTCTTCTCTTTGATTGTTCAAGTTTTGTTACTTACTCCTGTACGGTAAAGTTGTGGTACTTGTTCTAAATTATTTGAATACCAAATATCATGTCGAATGCGTAAAGAAGAGCTAATGTTTAAATGGGGTAAATTAGAAGAAGATGGATCATGAGAAGATTGTTATTCGGAAAGTTGGTTGACATCTCAAGAATAACCAAACAAGTAACTACGATGACTCATATTGAAAAGACTATAATGAACACACTTGTACGTACGTTTTCTTTGAAAATATATATGTTGAGTGCTTCATTGTTAATTGATTTATAGAGAGTAAGAAATCCTTGACCAACTATGATATGGATTGGATTAACCTAATTTGATATGAATAGACTTTCCGTTTCCAAAATGGAAATATTAACATGCGCTAATTATGGTTGGAAGGAGTTAACATTATCTTATCAACCAATGACATCACTTTGAAATATTAATTTAATTTTGCTTATATAAATTAATTACATAATATTTCCTTAAATACATAATGTTTAGAGTACTCTGAAACTCAATTTATTTCAAAAAAGATTAGTCTCTAATCGCGTACATATTCAAAAACGTTCTGTTTTTCCCATAATATCTGGGTTTGCAATTTTCCCATTATGGTAACATTTATTTATTAGGAAATAAATAGGTTGTATAGTGTATATATAGGGGGTTGGTGGTTCGGTTTGGATTGGTTATTGGTTTAAACCAAAATCAAACTAATCTAGTTGATTTTTAAAAATTTTAAAACCAAATCAAACGAAAAAAATAACCGTCAGTTTGTTTCAGTTTTTCGGGTATTTTTCAGTTTGAAAGTAATAATTTTTTTAGGACATACATATCTCGATAGACACAAACTAGTACATGAACAATCCACATAAAAGTTATTGTCGGTTCAATTAAGCAATTACGCTATACTAGAGTTATTATTCCACGAACAAAGTGACTCAATTAAGAGAAAGTGTGACTATCTTATGTGAGTTAGGGTAGGCAAATACTAAAGAAATAGATTTTGATGGACTTGGACTTAGGATTGTAATAGTTAGGCTAAAATTCTAGTGTTGAGCTTGATAAAATGGTAAAGTTAATCAAAATTTAACAAAATATTTATATTTTATTTATGAATAATATATAAATAATTAAAAAAATTATATATCTAATTTATTGATTCAGTTTGGTTATTTTTGTGGTTGTTTTTTAGTAAAACCAAAACCAAACCAAATAATATCGGTTTTCAAAATTTAAAATCAAACTTAACCAAACCAAATAAAATATCAATTTTTAAAAATCGTTTGATTTAGATTGCTATTCGATTTGATTTTTTAACCATCACCATGAACAACCTACGAATAGAAAAATATACTACATGTTTTCATGAATCTTTTTTATATACGCTACTAATGCTACGTTCTTTGGTTAAATGTTACTGATAAGTGCTTATGTTCCTAGATGTTTTGATGATCTCCTCACAAGTGCAGGGACACTAATTAAGGGGGAACACCAGTTATTGAATGAATGTTTGTTCACTTAAGGGAGGAGTTATGCAGGTTGTTTGTCATTATCAAAAAGAGGGAAATTGATCAGTGCTTATGTTCCTAGATGTTTTGATGATCTCCTCACAAGTGCAGGGACACTAATTAAGGGGGAACACCAGTTATTGAATGAATGCTTGTTCACTCAAGGGAGGAGTCATGCAGGTTGTTTGTCATCATCAAAAAGGGGGAAATTGATAAGCGCTTACGCTTCTTGATGTTTTGATGATCTCCTCACAAGTGCAGGGACCTGGTCCTCTGCAGAGTATGAATACTCGTCCAGTGGTCAAAGTGCTGTACAACTGGAAAGCTGTCTGCGTCAGAAGGTTGGTGAAGCTGCAGAGTACTCCACCAATCAGAAGCGACGAGGTTGCTTGTTCATTGGATAATAACTTTTCATGTCTAAATATATCCAAGGAAAAACAACAAACTAATTCATTCATTCAAAAGGTGAGAACCAACACGTATTCTCAAGAACTTCTAAGAGAAGTTTGCAAGGGACCTGGTCCCTGCAAGACTACGATGTGAAAAGACGACAAGATAGCTGTCAGAAAAGCTACCACTTCTGATGTGGTAGGTGCACAACTTTTCTAAACAGCAGGCTCTTAGCCAATAGGCGGTCCCAAGGAATTTGTGTTCACTTTAATATAGTCCCTTCCAACAAAACACAAACTCAAGATTTTGGCAAACAAAAACTCATAAGCTTAAAAGGAAAAAGCCATCTTCAAGTTAGAACGATACTTACACTCAACAAAATGATCTGATAAAGGGCTGAAGCATCTTTGTTGAGTTTGAGTTTTGTGTCTATCATTTTATAGGTTTTTGCATCTTGAAACTTCTCGAGTATACAAGCAAAGACCATTTTGGTGAAGTATTCTCCAGCAAGCACAACAAGGACCTGATCAAGCTGCAAGCATCTGAGTGTGTCTTAGGAGTTATACTTTCGTGCGTATATTGTAAATCTGTTCCTAGTCTATAAAGGATTCAGATATTTGTATTTGTGTGAAAAGGTCTAAGTCGGTTAGAGTTAGCCGATTTAGTGAGCAATGTTGTATCTGCTCAGTCAAAGTCTAAGTCATCTAGGAGCTAGTTGATTTAGTGGGTGGTGTGGTATCCGCTTAGCAAAGTCTAAGTTATCTAGGGGTGATAGCTTAGTGGGCAGTGTTGTATCTGCTTAGGCTCGTCTAAGTAATAGGATATATTGCTTAGTGTGAAGATTGGTAGGTTAATCTCATTTTGTAAACTGGCTTTTACTTTTGCGTTGAGAAGATTAGTGGAAGCTGTTTGAAAAGTCCTGGCAGGCCAGGTCGTGGTTTTACTCCCTCGAGCAAGGAGGTTTCCACGTAAAGTTGTTTGTGCAATCTTTACTTTCAGTATTTATTTAACTGTCTGTTTTGTAACTGTGCTGAGGACCTGGTCCCATCGATATTCGTGGACGCATACATTCAAATAGTTACTTACTACAAGTTATAATTAAATATATATTAACCCCTTATAATATTTTGGGTTTGAAAATAATACTCCCTTCACCTTTTATAAGGGATAATAAACTCATGTTCCTTGATATTAAATCAACAGCCAAAAATAAATTGAATCATTGCATGTATATTTAAAAATTTAAATGTCAAAAATAGCCCTTAATTAATACAATGTCTTATAACATTATCATGGCAATTTCAATAATTAAAATATCAAGCATTTGTTTTGTATTGTATATAATTTTATATTTTGATACCTTTTGTATGTTTCTTCTTTAGCTCTTCTTTTGATATTCAATACCTCGTTTTGCTTTGTGGATTTTTTTTTGTTGAGTTTCAAATTAATCTTGCTCCGCATCTTGTTCTATTGCTAGTGTAAATTTTTTACTTCAAGGTCAACTTCTTCATTTGATATGAAATGGGGTTTATCCTAATTAGGGGTGTCAAATGGGCAGGTTGAGTTAAAATTAGAAATGTTAAAATGAGTTGAAATAGAAATCATGTTGGGTCATGGTCCGCACAAATATTGTTATTTAACTTTTATAATCACAATTTGAATTTCAACTCAAGAAAATAAAAAAAGATATAAGTTAAAAATGAGTAGATAAATCCTAAAAGATATAACATATATTGTAATTATATCTTCTAGTATGGGAACAGACATTACACCAATGCAAATAAAGAATCCCATTAAAAGGAATTTTTACTTAAATAATATATTTTATTTGATTAAGTACCCTTTTTAATGTTACTTATATTTATTACCATTTATGACATAACTTTAGTTTTAATAGTGATTTGATATTTGATGCCATCGGAGTATATATATACTTTGGGGGTATCAAGGAAGAAAACGTCATTTAAGTGAAAACACTATTAAGTTACTCCTTCATAACCTCGGAGTATTTTTTTTATTTTTATTTAATCCATCACCAATTGGTTGTGAGCCATTGATGAGGGGCTTAAGCTTGATCCCTACCATATCTATTAATCCAAAAAGTATACAAAATTGAAGGACATGGACCTGACCTCCAACAAGAACCTTCACAACAAAAACTTACCAAAGAAAAGGATTAGCCTAAGAATCCTTCCAAATAAGTAGGAAAAAGCTAACTAACAAAAAACTTAGACTTATCATATCTCCTTCTCATTGAGGAAAGTTGTCATTTATCTAGTTGAATAAAACCTGACTTCTTTCGGAAGTTATTGAAAAGAAGCATAGAAGATTTTCTTCCACTAGTAGATGCCATATTTGCCAAAAAAATCAGCTATAAGATTAGCTTCGTGGGAAATAATCACAAATGCAGGTTATTGGGGAGAATTGGCAAAATAGTCACTCTCCAAACTTAATTGAACATTTAGACAAAAGTCTTAAAAAATTAGTACTTTAGACGCCATATATGACATCACTCAATATTCTTCCAAAACATACAACACCCTACTCTCAAGTTTTTGATACTACACTTTGGTCCCCACTCATCCAACAAAAATGTGGAATTGTTTTTTATATTTTCATTTATTGAAAAAATTGACTGGAGAAAAGCTCTCCAAGAAGAAGCCAAAATGCTCCCGTTTTTGCAGCTGATTTAGCTGATTCTGACGACTTTTCTGACTATATTTTAGCTTTCACAGGTGAAATCATCATCATTATAGTCATTGCTTCCATTTTTATACCATTTTATTTCAAATAGCTTCAAAGAAAAAAAATTCCGCCATTCTTGAAGCTAGCAAAAATCTTCCAAAATCACTTCATAACTCGTGTTTAGATAAACTTTAGTTGTTTAGAAGGACTATAGATACATGTTCTCCATTTCGAGCTTGATCTGAACCCATTCTTGTTCATTTGCGTTTTGTATGGATTCCGTACCGGTCATTGACCTCTAGTTACTGATATTGTAATCTAGTATCTATCAGTGTAGTCTATATATGGAAGTAGCTGAATTTGTTGTTGCTGGTGGTGACTATATGGGAGTATGGGAAGAGACTCCCAAAAGCTGGTATTGGAAATCTTTTAGTAAGACTATAGTTCCCATTGCGTTGCGTCGCAATGATTCATATGACGATATGATTGCAAGAGTAATTAAGGCTGGTGAGCTAACCTGCTAGCCAGGCAACTTGGTGATAAGCTATCAAATGAATGGGAGGGAAAAAATACATCCCACATTCATAAAGAATGATAGGCATGTGAGCTTGTACATAATGGATATTGCTAATGATGCCTCTAGGCCTATATTGAGAATAATGTCATTGCGAGGTCTCCGATTGAATTAACAGATTCTTTTAACGATAATGACTCGATTGATAATGAGAACTTGGGTGATCAACCAAATGAGAGCTTTTGTGATCAATCAAATGACAACTTAAGTGATAATTCAATGAATGGGCATGATCATTCATTAGATGTTGAAGAAAAGCCAGTAGATTCGGAAGATTTTGAACGTTTTGAAGAAGATTAGGGAGAGCCAAAATTGAGATCACAACCCAACCATTCTTTCTCTGATGGAACTAATTTTTACATGTATCAAAAATTCAGTACCAAGAGTGAGCTAAACATTTTATTAGCTGAAGCAGCGGCGAGAAAATCTTTTGATTTTGCTACATTGAAGAGTTGTAGTAAATACTTAAAGGTGAAATGTGTGTCTCATATTTGTGCGTGGATGTTGTGGGCAAAGAAATTTGAGTGTTCGGATAGATTTCGTATCTACAAGTATATTGGCAATCACAATTGCGGTGTTGAACATGCCATCAACAGCCATAGAAAACTCTCGACCAGTCATTGCGTCGCTTTGTGTGAATCTTTATCGCGATAGCAAGGGTCCAAATGTTAAAGAGATTCAGAGGACTATTTTTAATATTTTTCATTGTAGTCCAAGCTATTGGAAATATTGGAAGGGAGGTGTGACTGTCAAAGAAATGGTTCGAGGGACAGCGGAGCACGAATATTCATGCTTACCGGCATTTTTATATATGTTCGACACTCTTAATGTTGGTTCTAGCTATTGTATCATGGTAAGCGGGGATACTTATAGATTTATGTATTACTTCTTAGCTTTTGGTGCTTGCATTAGGGGATTTTCCCACATGAGAAAGGTAATTGTGGTCGACGACACTTATTTACATGGTAAATACGAGGGAGTATTGTTGAGTGTTGTTGCACAAGATACGGAAAATCATGTTTATCCAATTGCCTTTTGTGTCGTGGACAAAAAGAACGATACATCTTGGACGTTCTTCTTTGAAAAGTTGAAGGATATTGTGGTCGATGAATCAGATTTATGTTTTTATTTCTTATAGACACAAGAGCATTGCCAACGGTATTGTAAAGGTTTACAATCATGCTAATCAAGGATATTGCATGAGGCACCTTGGTAAAAATCTTTGGGTAAATCACTAATGTGGATATTCCCTCTATCTATACTACAACGCGGCAAAGGCATATTCTTTGTAGGAGTTCAACGATCATTTTTTGAAATTCAAGGATAAATACCTCGAAGCAGTAGATGTTGGTTTTGAAAAGTGGAGCAGAACACATTTCCCAGGCAACAAGTATGATGTGATGACCACAAATATTGCCGAGTCACTCAACGTTATATTGATCGATGAGAGAGAGTACCCCATAACATTCATATTTAATTCGATTGCTAAGAGATTTGGATAATTGTTAGGGAGAGGCATGCATATTTCCTTAAATCAAAGGGCAATAAAATACCGCCGGCTGTTGAAAGGATCGCAAGAAAAAAAATGATCGAGGGCGACTCCTTGTACGTAGAGAACATAATTGGGAATGAAAATCAATTCACCGTGTTCGGCGCAAGTTCTACTTCCACTGTTAACCTACTGGAAAAGTCATGTTCTTGTAGGGAATATGACTTGGTCAAGATACCGTGCGCTCACACAATGGCTTCTTTAAGATCGAAGCATGGAAATGAGTATGGTATGAGCATCTATGAATATTCTTTGCCTTTATATAAAGCTGAGACATACATCCTTGCATACTCTGAATCTATTATTGTTATCCCTATCGAATCTGAATGGTGTGTGCCAGAAGAATTGCTAAGCGTGAATATTCTTCCACTCCTTGTCGATAGTAAGCTTGGAAGGAAGAAAAGAAAACGTGTCAAGGGTGTCGGTGGAAATTTCAAAAGCAAGAGGAGGAACAAATGTTCAATTTGTAAGAGATCCGAACACAAGAGAACCACATGTATGAACAACAACAAAACTTAGATAGATTTGACTAATTATGTTTTTGTAACTAAGCTACTGGATGTGAAGGTTCTGTTTATTTTGGACCCCAATATTTTGGTCAATGTAATGTCAATTATTATCGAATTTACTCATGATCTTATACAAATGACATACATTTTGTACATTGTCTATTAATGTTTATTATTGAGTTCACTCGTTGTGTATTAAGGTGTGTATAATTAATATATGAAAATTTATGGTAATGCAATGATTTTAATGTATGCATTAGAATGTAATTTTTTCTAAAACATTTATTTTAATATTTTTTTCCCCACTAAAGCTGTGAATTTTTCTCATGCGTGTTATTTTTAATGCCCAAAATTAAAAAATGCATAATAAATAACCTATGCATAACTAATCAAACATATAACTAACACAAGTAAGACTTAGAGATACACTTCACCAAACAACACATTAAAAAATTGTAAAAAAATCAGACGTTGACATCGAAAAATTAGTAATTTGTACTTTGTTACCGTTGTAAAATTTGGATGATTGAGTATTGTCATTATTTGTCAAAATATATAGATAATTAAGACAGTCGATACTTGTTCATGTTCTTGGTTTATATTGTAACAACGACATCTACACTTTAACAGTAATAAGGTATATACGGGTTGATATCATGATTCAAAAATGATCTATACTGTACCTACTCGAATATGATGCTTAAATATAGACCGTAGCTAGTATAATTTAAAAGGGAGAATGATTAACTAATAATAAATTATATTATTTAAATTCATTCAATTAAATAAGTTTAAACAAGTCATTTAAGGGTCCACATACATTGGGGGTAGAGATAAATGATGTATGAGAAAGAGTTGTAGTTATACAATTAACATCTTCAATGTAATGTGTGAGAAAGCACAAGTATGTTGAGAGAATGTTGATTGTTCAACCCCAACTCTTCCAAAACATCATGTAAGGTTCCATACAAATTGACGGTGGTGATCAATAATGTATGGGTGGTGATCAATAAAGCATTGTGGTTGAACAATCAACATTCTCTCAACGTACTTGTGCTTTCTCACACATTACATTGAAGATGTTGATTGTATAACTACAACTCTTTCTCATACATCATTTATCTCCACCTCCAATGTATGTGGACCCTTAAATGACTTGTTTAAACTTATTTAATTGAATAAATTTTAATAGTATAGTTTATTATTAGTTAATCATTCTCCCTTTTAAATTATATTAGCTACGGTCTATAATTAAGCGTCATATTCTAGTAGGTGCAATATAGATCATTTTTGGATCATGATATCAACCCGTATATACCTTATTACTGTTGAAGTGTAGATGTCGTTGTTACAATATAAACCAAGTACATGAACAAGTATCGACTATCTTAATTATCTATATATTTTGACCAACTATGACAATATTCAATTATCCAAATTTTACAACGGTAACAAAGTACAAATTGCTACTTTTTCAATGGTAGCATTTGCCTTTTTAGTGTATAAAAAGAAGGATTCATGAACTCCTCCATATTATTCTATTTTAAAATACTTAAACATATCTTTTAATTATGTCTCAAGCATCTCAAACATCCAATGCAGAAAAGTCTTACGTTTGTCGTTGTGGTAATTCAACTATGTTGAGGACTTCACACACCGATGCAAATTCAGGTCGACAATTCTTTAACTGTGCAATTGATGCATGCTCTTTTTTAAAGTGGCTATCAATGAGCAGCCCATCAAAATTGAGTTCGAGACTCGAGATATCAAATTTTCAAGGTGTACCAAATTTTAAATATTAGAAAGGCTTCGAAACTCCGAAGAAAATAGGAATTTTCTATTGACTTTATTCAAAGAAGCCGAAGAGCAGAGGGATCACTTTAAAGGATTGCTAAAAGACACCAAAATAGATAGGGATCAACTAAAACAAAGGTTGATATTGGCTGAAGAAAAAGAGAAAGGCCTAAAATAATATTGTATGGTCTGTTGTTAGTGGTTGCTTTTTGGAAATGTGTAACAGGGATGCAGTAGTACAATCTTATATATTTTACTCATGTGGTATTACAGTCTATTAATAAAATGAAGTCTTTCTTGTATGGTAAGACAATGCATTATATATACAATTTAAAGTCGATAACTGGCAACAATATCCATCAAAACAAAAATAACATTTACATAATCCAATTGTCTTAAAAGGCACTTAAAAAACCAACTACTTCAACAACCAATTGTCTTAATATTCAACCACCAAAAAATAATTATCTAAAAAGTCAGTTGTCTTAATAGTTGACCACCAAAAACCAACCGTTTAAAAAACCAATTGTCTTAGTCATCAACCACCAAAAATCAACCATTTCAAAAATCAATGTCTTAAAACCCACTTCAAAACAAATTGTCTTAAAAAATCAATATATTACTCATCACCATTGAGCTCTATAACAATACATATCACGTCCATTGGAATTTCTTCTTCTACCTACTTCTTCTCTTCTTTTTCTTCTTCTACCTGCTTCTCCTCTTCTTTTTCTTCTTCATCTTCTTCTTCCTACTTTTCTTCTTCTTTTTCTTGATCTTCTTCCTGCTTCTCCGCTTCTTTTTCTTCTTCTTCTCTTCGATCTCCTCTTTTTTGTTTTCTTCTTCTTCTTCTCTTCGATCTCCTCTTCTTTGTTTTCTTCTTCTTTGTCATGCCCCGAGCCTACACCCTGGGCGAGACCGGCACTCGGAGACCATTGCTGGCCCCAAGCGAACCCTTGGCCTGGCTTTCTTAACTCAGCGGAAACTTAACTCAATAGCAAGGAAAAGGTTGTAAGATAACCAACTGATAAAAATCTGGCCAAAAAGGCAACTCAAGTCTCAAAATAGAATATTATATACATATATACAAAAGAGAGACTCAAAACTAACTGACTGACTGTCTATGAAGCCTCTAACATACTGAGATGGATGTTGGGACAGGCCCCGCAACATCCTAATAAGACAAAACTACAAACGCAAAATAACCGAGTCCTTCGAAAAGCAAGGAGGCTCACCACTGACTCCGGAGTGCTCAGCTGGATCAATGGCGTGCTTGATGCTGATCCTGGGTACCTGCGTCTGCATCATAATAAGATGCGGAGCCAGCGACATCGGTACATGGAATGTACGAGTATGCGAAGCTGGAAAGCTAAACCACAACTTAAGCTTGAAAAGAGTAGAAATGAACTCTTACCTTGGCTCTGTTCGACTCATGAACAACTGAACTCAAAATATATAAAGCAATAAAACACATGCAATGTGTATAAGGCTTGTAAAACAGTACAACCAACTTAGCTTTACTTTATATAAAAGTAATATAACTTTAGTGGGATGTTCTTTAACCGACAACCACCACTATGAGCCCTGGTGGTGATACAACGTTTTACCTCGCGTTGCCAAGGACCATCCTATACCTTGCCGTGATATAGGAAGCTAACTTTACTAAGTGGATCCACTAGCTTAGCTTTAGTGATCATCTAAAAAGTATGATCCGAGAAATCCCATGTTGGCGCATGGTTCTTATGGAGAGTTGAGTTAATATGACTCGTGTCTCCAATTCGGTGCTCAGTACTACTCCCAAAATACTTTAGCTCATAAGTGTCTTAAACACAAACTTTCTTTAGTTGAGATAATTACTCAAAACTTAGCCCAAAGGCTCTTTTGGAAAAAACCCATGGTTCCCCTCTTACTCAAATGTAAAAACATTTAGAAACTTCTTTGGGAAATACATAGTTCCCTAATAACTTTTGAGAAAAGAACTCAACTCTTGATTTTTGACTTAACTTGAAACTCTATACTCTTTTACTTGACGTCTAACTTCACTTGACGTCTAACTTCACTTGACTTGGAACTAACTTTTCTTGAATTGGAATTATGAGTTCAAGGTGTTTGATCACACGTTATGGAGGGATTCTCGACGTTTAGTCATACTTCAAAGTGTCGGAAACAACTATGAAACATAGGTATAATACCTAGGGACATGCATGAGAAGGTGAGAAAATACTGGGGGAACTTGGCTGAGACTTCAGACTTCAGGTGATTTAGGTGACACTTACGGACGCCATCGACGGACCGTAGATGGACTTACGGTCCGTACTGCAGGTCCGTCGTTCTTGACAGAGAATTTCCCCTAAGAACTCAGTCAGAGAAATTTGCTAAGTGTTGACCCACGGTCGGGACTTACGGTCCGTAGGTCAACTTACAGACCGTAGTCGTGTCCGTAGATCGATGCCTCAAAAGGCCTAGCTTCTGTCCCAATTTACGGTTGACCAGTATAGACCGTCAATCGATCTACGGTCCGTAGGTCGTGACCGTAGATGGGAACGACTGCCAATTTGCTGAAAATTTCTGGTGAATCAACTTCAAATGGACATAACTCTTAGTACAAAAAGGAATTAGGTGACTTATGACCTATGGTATGATAGATAATCGAGTTATTCTTCAAACTCCACCAACAACACAACCCAACAATTTCAATAACACAAACCAACAACACAACCCAACTATTTCAACAACTTGACCAACCTTTTCTCAAATATAAAACGAGTTTGTGTGTGGGGGAAAGGATCAACCCATCACTAATAACTCACATACCTTGGTAGGGATCACCCCCTACGAAACCACGACAATCTCCTTGCTCGATCTTCCCTTTCTCTTCTTCTTCTTCTTCTCCTCTTCACTCAAAAGCCCTAACTCTCAAACTTCTAAAATGAGACAAAAACTGATCTAAAATCAGTATAACCCAACAACATACCAAAAAGAATTTATTAGGGAAAAGACCAAACTGCCCTTAAAATTTTCGGACAAAACCCCTGCCAACTGCCCAACTTCCAAAGGGCATAACTCACTCATGCTAACTCGGAATCGAGTAAAATCAGTGGCGTTGAAAAGATCATTCCACGAGCTTCGCAAACATAACCAGAACTACTCCTAACTCCTCCCGAGCTAGGAGTTATGACTGCTCAAAGTTGGCCAAAAACTCACTTTTTTCCCATACTTAGCCAAATTTCCAGATTTTAAATTCTTTCCAAAAATGACTATTTCCAATTTCAAGCTTCTTCATATTCATTTTAAATTGTCAGATGTTACATTCTTCTTCTTCTTCTTCTTCTTCTTCTTCTTTTTCTTCCATCTTCTCCTCCTCTTGTTTCTTCTCTTCCAGCTTCTCTTCTTTTTCTTCCACCTTCGCCTCTTATTGTTCTTTATCTCCTTCCTTCATCTTTTCTACGACTTCATTAACTTCTTCTGCAAAGTACTTATCAACTGCAACAAGATCTTCATCGACTATTGCTAATGGAAAGATTTCATTAACATCAACTGCAACACTATCTTTATCAATTGTTAGTGCTGTATAGTCTTCATTAACTGCTGAAGATCAGTGGCTTAACATTCGTACAAATAAATTATTTTACACAAATAGTATATAAATTAGTCTACCTTCATTTTTCTTGTTCTTTTGAGCTCTCCTCAATTTCTCGTCTCGTATAAAAGCAACAACTTCCATCATTGATAGTTCAAGGGATGCAACACGCTCACACAAATTATCATATTTATTTTTTTGTCCACTTGAAACAGAATTCTCACAAGGTTGTTTGGAATTGTTCTCACCCAATATTTCATCCTCCTCGTTCTCTACCGCAGAAGTGAGGACAATGACACCTGTCAAATTGTCTCTAAGGCATCAATGATTGTGTCCTTCACTTCGTCCGTATATGACTTTAATGTTGCCATATAATTTTGTTTTATCTCACGGATATTAGATATGAGGTATGGATGCACAACCTACAAAACAAATATATAAATAGTACAAGACCTTCACTAATTTACAAATATTGCTAGATAATAATAAATAAGTTTATACCTCTGTATTTCTCCCTTTGTACTTAAATGGATCACCTTCGATAATTTTATCGCTCTTGTCGTGTGCCATCTAAGTAAACGGGGAATGGGCAAAGGAGAATCCAAGGACTTCTTTGCATACTTTTCAAGATGAGGAAAAGCCTCATATATCCAAACCTGAAATTAATAAAATAATAAATAAATAAACTGAGACTATGAAATACTATATAAATATATAAGAGTTTATTATAAATCAAGTACATAATTGATAATAAGTACCAGAAATGCCCATGGAAAGCCATACAGAGCATATAATGCATTCCCTCTTTCATTGTACACTTCACTCTGCTTTTTCAAATACTTTACTGTTAAATCAAAATACTCTTTCCCCAAGGGATAACTCTTGAAAAAATCATCGACCATCTCAATGTGGTTTGAATCCACAATCTTAGATCGATTGTAGGCAAGCAACATCGAGTGGACGAACCAAACTAAGGAGCACTTCAACTTCTGTTCCTTATTCAATTTGGTACCCTTAATCAAACTCATCAACTTTGTAGCAGTGATATTCTTATTCTTGGTCACTCTATAATAAAATCTCTCACCTTTCTGAAGCACTTTGTCATTTTTGCATCACGGGGGTATGTTGAGCAATTCAGCCTCGTAATCAATGCAAACTATTTTAAGCCAAAACAAGCAGGCTTATCATTCACACAGAACCACATCTCATGCAATTTTTTTTATATCATTTTTGACACATCGCAACAACATATAATGGACCATCTGTCCATTGAAATTGTAATATTCTGGAATATGCCTTAAATGTCCAAAATAAGTACCTTTAAAGTCATTATAATTTTTTTCTTGAACTAAAACATTTCTAAAATTACGATAAAGAGTCATTCTTGCTCTCACAAAAATCTTCGCTGGAAAAGATCCTAACTCATCCATTCATGTAGTTAGATTATAGGACTTACCAGAGATTTCTCTTGCACAAATTGGCAAGGGTAGGGGATCATCATCCTCATCTCCAATATCTCGGCTATCTCTACTACTCTCTTCATCTCCACTGTCAATTTTTTCTTCACTAGATTCAACATCATCAATAGCCTAGGTACTACTGTCCTCATAGTTATCGATCTCAGCCATTGTATCAGAATCCGAGTTAGACTTAGGTTTTTTAACTATATATTTTTTTCTGAAGATCTTGAAACTTCTTCAGCCTTTCTTTTCTTGTTTGTAGAAGGCTTAGGAACAGATCCTTTAACAATACCGCCTCTAGTTTTAGCCATACTGTATTATATACAAAAACATAATGTTCATATCAAAATATCGACCACTAGTTTATTAATACAAACAGAGTAATGCTAAAAAAATATGAAAAAAAGTACCAGTTTCAACAAAACTCGACAATGCCATTGACATAAATACCATTAAAGTCGAGCAAAATACAGTAAAAACTTTCAATCGATAGGCCAGATAAACATAAAAAATCAAAAAATTCGATAAACATAAAAAATAATTTTTTTTTATGCATTATCCAAAGCAAAACGTCAGTAATGATTCCGAATAAAAAGCATGAACTAAAACAGGTGAGATTTTCAGAACTTTAAGCAAACATCTAAACTTCGCTACACTATCGCAATTAAAAAATCAAATAGGCTAAAAGTTATTGAAAACACGATTAAACTTACTTCAGACGAAGAAGATTGAAAAAGATCTAACTGAACTTGGGAATAAGATTGAAAAAGCTTCAACTGAACTTGGGCAGAAGATTGATGAAAAATAGACAAACTCCACTTCGTTTTTCAGGAATGATTATAGGATCTCTTTTTTCTTTATATTTTCAATAATGGAAGATGGAAGACTTGTGTTGGAGAATGATCAGTTTTATGAAGGTTGATGATTTCGGTAAAACAGGTTGATGGAAGACGAAGCATTCTCTGATAACGTGTTTTGAGGTTTCCTCGGAAAATGTTTACCCTATTTTATTAAATAATTTTTATATTCCTTGGGATTGTAATATAATTATTTGGAGGGATGTATTTATTTAATGAAGTGTTGGGATGAAAATGATATTTTATATACTTATTTTTTTATCCCAAGTTCTTAAAGTGATGAAAAGGCCCATGACCCCACAATCCAGCCCCACTTTTTCACTTTTTCTAGCCCTAACCACCCTACAAATTAAATAAAAAAGAAATTAAGTGGCTATTGTGCAAATTAAGTTTTGAGAGTGTCATTCCAATTAATCTCAGGTTATTGTAGGTAGTTTTGGTATGTGAAACCGAGAACAAACTAATGTAACTTTTCAAATCAAAATATCAAAACAATAATTTTTCATGAATATCCCATTGATTAATAAAGCATGAAAAATAACTAAGAATTTTATGATACTGCATAACAAAGAAATTTCAAGAAATCATGTCAAATATTGTTTTCTAGCGCTATCTTTATCTCAAAACAAGATTTGCTACAACTACTTATATAGTAAGTGCTCTTCAATGGGCACAACACACTATAGTAAAAAGTACTAAAATTTAATTGTCTTCCTCCACGGGCATCTCAAAGCGACAAATAGGGCAATAATGGCTTGTCTCTAACCACTTGGTGATACACTCTCCATGAAACATATGAGAACAAGGCATGCTAAGTATCTCATTATCTTCTTGCTTCCTCACAAGCTCTTCTAGACACACCATACATTCATCGCCTTTGGTATAATTTTTTGCATCGATCTCCATCTTCTTTAATAACGATTGCATAGATGACTCAGTAGCTGGCACCATACCATACTGTGATGATAAATCTTCTCCTGGAAACGAAATCCTTTCCTCAATAACATCACGGGATATCAATTTTACATCCACAGATAACTCCAACACTCCGCAATAACCCTTGTTAGACTCAACAATATTACGCACCTGACTCATTATATTTCCTACTAAAGAGTCACGTACGTCTTGAAACTCTAATTTCCAATTCCCAAACAGTTGTGAAATAGCAAAGTAAAAATTGTCGTAGGACAAGATAACTGAAGAGGTGAGAAAGACATGTTTCAATATTGTTTCCTCTCTTACTCCTGTACGGTAAAGTTGTGGTACTTGTTCTAAATTATTTGAATACCAAATATCATGTCGAATGCGCAAAGAAGAGCTAATGTTTAAATGGGGTAAATTAGAAGAAGATGGATCATGAGAAGATTGTTTTTCGGAAAGTTGGTTGACCTCGCAAGAATAACCAAACAAGTAACTACAATGACTCATATTGAAAAGACTATTATGAACACACTTGTACGTACGTTTTCTTTGAAAATATATATGTTGAGTGCTTCATTGTTAATTGATTTATAGAGAGTAAGAAATCCTTGACCAACTATAATATGGATTGGATTAACGTAATTTGATATGAAAAAGACTTTCCGTTTCCAAAATGGAAATATTAACATACGCTAATTATGGTTGGAAGGAGATAACAGTATCTTATCAACCAATGACAACACTTTAAAATATTACTTTAATTTTGCTTATATAAATTAATTACATAATATTTCCTTAATTACATAATGTTTATAGTACTTTGAAAACCAATTTAGGTAATAGACTGACGATCAATTAGTTAGGGTTCTTTTAAGAAGTTAGTTACTAAAATAATTTCCTGTAAAGGAACCCCCTCTTTCTTCTCGTCTCTTCTATTTTATTTAGTATTCAAATTTTAATACAATATTTTAACAAATCAGATGTGTATCCATAATTCTAGATTCACACATATATTCAAATATACACTTAAATTGAAATGTCTTAATCTTAATATAGTAAGATCATTGTAAGTTAACGAACCATTCTTAATTTATTTTATTTTAATCTTATATAATTGGTTTGTCATTTAACGCTATGATCTTTGAGACGAAAGTACCTTCTCATAAAAGGAGTAAATAGGTAAAATTTAATACTTGATCGCATGCTCCTAAGAAGTATATTATATATACATATATATCAGAACAATTTTTTCCTTTTCATGATAGTACATTGATCAAAAAACATTAAAATAACTAAGAGTTTTATGATACTACTTAACAAAGAAATTTTTGGTAATCATGTCAAATATCGTTTCCAACCACTATCTATACATCTGTTTATCTAAAAAAAAAGGATTTGCTTTCCTTTGCTAAAACTACTTAGTAATACTAAACATTCTTGCCTACACGCAATTATTAAAACCTACTCTATAGTACCTTTTCAAATCAAAATATCAAAACAACTTTTTTCATGATATCCAATCGACTAAAAAGCATGAAAAATAACAAAGAATTATATGATACTACATGTAAGTTTTGGGTCATGGATCGCCCATATGGATTCAATATGGTCCTATCCAACCAAACTCGATACATTTTTTGAAATAAAGATAAACACAATTTTGAAAAAAGAAATGACAATGGTTACGGGGTAACTGGTGAACCACTTTTACTCCCTATTTTAAAGTGGTGTTTCACTTTGATCGGTAGTGAGAAATAGAAGAGAAAGAACGCAATAACAAAAAAAGGGTTGAAAGAGGAAATCAAATTTCTATCTTCAAATAAACATCTACTACAAGTTGACACTTAGTTTGTGAATCACTTGCCTTGTTTTTTCTTGAAATTCAAGTTTGGCTTGGAGCAATTCTTCAAAAGAAAAAAAAGAATTTTATTGATCTTCCATTGTTGATAGTAATTGTCACACCCTTTTCTTGACAGCGGAAAGGATTTTTCCAATTTAAGTGACGGTATTGATTAAGGAATTAGTTTATTTTTGTTTCAGAGTCACCACTTGAAATTGAGTTATAGTGTTCCAAGTCACTCTTTTGAATCCCTAATCAAAAGAAAACGACTCTTTATTTGGCCTGCGAAAACAAAAGACTGGGGAAGAAATAATGCTAATGGAGGGGAAGGTATTAGACATCCCTCGAATTCCGTGGTTCTAGCACGGTCGCTTTTATTAACTCATACTACTTGCTTTAAAATATTTTTGAATATACGATTACATGCTACAGTTTGCTCACGTATTTTATTATTAAAATTTATTAATCTCAAATCTGATGCATAACTGCATTCTCAATTTTTAAGGTTTAATTACTTAGAAGCATAACTGTTCTCTTCTCTCAATTGTATCACCTTAGTATTTTTAGCCTACAAATTTTAGTTTACATTAACCAAAATTAATATGATCATTTGACCAAGGTGCATCACCGCATCCTTGAATTTTTTTCAAGTGTCTCAAAAAAGATGTAAAATCATATTGTTTATACCTTATGGTTATTTATTACTCTTTTGTAAAGAAAAAAATTTATATTTGTCTAATGTTAGAGAGATTTTTATTTGTTACTTTTTGGGCTAATTCAAATCTCCTTCTTATCCCTTATTATTGGTCAAAGATAATCAATTTAAAAGTTATAAATTTGTAATGACCCGTAATGTCGTCTTTGGAAATTATCATATAAATTATCATTTTTACTCTTTTTGATAATTGCATGAGTCAATTATTTTGATAAATCGGTGGAGTTGATTTGGAAATTTTTGAGCTATTTTTTAATTACGATTATTTAGTGAATGGGTGATTTTTAAATAATTAATTTTAATTGGTGGTTAATGGGTCAGGTCCATGTGTAAAACTGAATTACATTATAAAGGTTTATTACTATTTTGCATAACACAAGTAGTAACCGCTAATCCACGAACGGTGCGGCAACAACACGAAGACACCACTTTGCTGCAGGTAATTCATCACCACACCAAAATCTGGTACTATGATTATGGATAGTCATGTTATTATTGCTATTATTATGTATTTGGCGTGAATAGAATTGGATTTGAGACTTGGGGTGTGTTTGGTATGAAGGAAAATATTTTTCGGAAAATGTTATCCAATTTTCTCATGTTTAGTTGGGCTAAATGTTTTGGAAAATGTTTTCCAAATCAACTCATTTTCCTCAAATTTAAGGAAAATGACTTCCCTTCTAAACTTAAGGAAAACATTTTCCAAAATTCTCTTCCAACTTCAAATTACAATTATTTTTTTGTTGAAAAAATTAATTTATTTTGTCTCTACCCTCAAACCACCCCCCAAAAAAATAAATAAATTTAAAGCTTGTTTTTAAATTCAATTTTTTTACCCCACCCTCACCCCTACCCCCACCCCCTCCCAAAAAAATATTAAAAATTGTTTTTAAAAGCTCCCCCCCCCCACCATCAACCCCCCTATCAACCCCCAACCCACTTCAAAAAGAAAAAAAAATTAAGTTTGTTTTTAAAAAATATTTTAAAGTTCAAATTTTTATTTTTTCATCCCGATCCTCGATCACCCACCCCCCTCTCCAGTCACCCCCTCCCAAAAAAAAAAAAAATTGAGTTTGTTTTTAAAAATATTTACAAATTCAAAATTTCATTTTTTTCACCCTACCCTCGACCTCTTACCCAGCCCCCACCCACCCACCCCCTACAAGCCCCCACTCCCCCTCCCCCAAAAAACAAAAATTTTCAAGTTTGTTTTTAAAATAATATTTTCAATTTCAAAATTTCATTTTTTTCACCCCTACCCTCAACCCCCACCCACGCACCCCCTACCAGTCCTCCCCAGCCCCAAAAAATAATTTTAAGTTTGTTTTTCAAAAATATTTTCAATTTCAAAATTTCATTTTTTTCACCCCTACTCAGCTCCCCCACCCCACCCAACCCCTACTAGCACCCCCCCCCCCCATGCCCAAAAAAAAATTTAATTTTGTTTTTAAAAGATATTTTCAACTTTAAAATTTTATTTTTTCACCCCAACCCTCGACCCCCCACGCACCCCCTACCAACCCCCACCCATCCCCCTACCAACCCCGCACCCATCCCCCTACCAGCCCCCACCCCAAAAAAAAAAAAATTTAAGTTTGTTTTTAAAAAATAGTTTCAACTTCAAAATTTCAATTGTTTACCCCTACCCTCGACCCGCCCCCCTTCACCCACCCCCCACCCTCCTACCCCCAAAAAAAATTTAAGTTTGTTTTTAAAAACTATTTTCAATTTCAAAAATTATTTTCTACTCTAGTAAAAATAAAAGATATTTCTCAAAAATATTTTTCATTCATAAATCAAACACTAAAAATCTTTTTCGGAAAATATTTTCTACTCACCAACCAAACATGAGAAAATAAGTCAAAAATCAATTTGTTTTCCAGGAAAACATTTTCCTTCGTACCAAACACACCCTTGGTGTTGTGTCGGCTTATTAAATTGAGGGCAAGTTCTTGCTACTATGGATAATTGTTTATGGGGATTAGTGGTAAGTGTTGTAGGATTGAATTGATGAGAATATATCATACTAATATATATTATTAATATGTTAACAGATAAGGAATTGGAATATAGTATATGTTTTGCAACATGTGGTCAGAATGTAGTATGGATAGTTGAAGCTATGGTTAATTAATGACCTACTGATTTTAGGGTAGTTATAGGGAAATAATTGAATATTTAATTGTTGGGGAATAAATTATAGGAATATAACTTGTAGAAATATGTACCGTTCTGGATTGGTTTTTCCGTGAACAAAATCACGATGTTCATAAATTTGGATTTCTAGCGTTTCTCCAATTCCTTCTTATAATTATCACATATGATTCAAGCTTTGAGCTATTGAGACATGTAATTAAATATTAGGTGTATGATATCATATGAATACCATTATATTTATGACATTTGGAAAAATTGGAACTTAACCCTAGGCTTAAAATTCGGAAAACATGAGAGTTGACATGTTCATTGGCACCAAGATTAAGAACTTGATTATAAATTGAGTAAGTTTTTGGGTCTAGGCTAGACCTATAGTAGTCTGAGTGTGGTTAATTTCAAAATCTTATTGTAATTATTAATGTGAATAGATTGCTTTGAGTTGAAAGTTCAACGAAAAGGAAGACTCAAGTCTCGGAGTGATTGTTCGACTATTTGAGGCAAGTGGGTTTCTAAACTCTTGTTAAGTGTTGAAATTCGTGTATTTCCTTGTAATATGTGTTTGGGGGTAATAAGATTTGGTGATGGGTTGACTTGTCCACATTGATAAATTCTAATGATGAAAAGGGGGTAATAAAAGACAATGTGATTAATTGTTTGTGTGTGATGTGTTGAGAATGGTTTGAAAGGCTTGTTGAATCATTGTTGATGTTGTATCATGATTGTGTTGTTGTGAATTGTGCAATGTTATGAAAATGGTCATCTCCTAATTATTTGTGTGAACATGTCAGTTGCATTGTTCTGATACATGGTTGTGATAAGTGTTATGTGAATTGAGAAAAAAATAAGAAATTAAAGAGGATGTACCATTTCGAGAGATGTATCGCGTGCCAGGATGGATACTATATTTCGATGGGCGTATCGCGTGCCAGGATGGATACTATATTTCGATGGACGTATCACGCGCCGCGATGGTTACTATTATCGAGGGTCGTATCGCTCGCCACGATGGATGCATGGATAGATATGTTCCCCATGGATCCCAGACTGAGAGACAGCGGGTGTGTATCACTAGGTCAGACATGCATCACTATACTTGACATTACATTCCATTGCATTACACATATTTATCATTAGTGAACGTGATATTGTGTTTTGCTGATCTTGTGAGTGCCTTTCTGTGGAACTTTGATTGATGAATATTGAGCTTGTTGTTGAGGATATGTAATTGTTAGAGTGTTGTTGAGCAGTGTGCTATGTGAATTATGAACTGTTAGGTTGGCTGGTTTTATACAGGTTGTAGTTGTGGAGGTTGTAATTGATGAATATTGAGCTTGTTGTTGAGAATATGTGATTGTTAGAATGTTGTTGTTGAGATATGTGCTTGTGAATTATGAATTGTTAGGTTGGGCTGATTTTATGCAGTTTGTAGTTATGGAGGTTCGGTTGAGGTGTAAAGAGTACCCATATTCTATCCCTTTACGTTATGTTTAGAGGTTTACTTGCTGAGTACCGTGTGGTTTGGTACTCACCCCTTGCTACTGCATTTCTTTTGTAAGTTACTAGCCCGGACCTTTGTGATATATTCTCTTCTTTTCCGAGGCTTTTTGGAGATTTTGTGAGGTAGCTATTTGTCATCTCAGCAGATTTTCTTACTCCTATTTATGATCTTGTTCTATTCTAGAAACAAGGTCATTTGTGTCACGCCCCGAGCTTACACCCTGGGCAGGACCAGCACTCGAAGACCATTGCTGGCCCCAAGAGAACCCTTGGCCTGACTTACTTAACTCAGCGGAAACTTAACTCAATAGAATAACTTCATGCAATGAAAGGTCATAAAACCACCTAACTGATGAAAACTGGCCAAAAAGGCAACTCATGTCTCAAAATAGAATATTTATATATATACATAGATGAGAGACTCAATACTAACCGACTGACTGTCTATGAAGCCTCTATAACACTGAGATGGATGTTGGGAGAGACCCCGCAACATCCTAATAAACCAAAACTAGGAACACAAACTAACGGAGTCCTCCGGAAGGCAAGGAGGCTCACCACTGACTCTGGAATGCTCAGCTGGATCAACGGCGTACTTGATGCTGATCCTGGGTACCTGCATCTGCATCATCATAAGATACAGACCAATTGTCATCAGTACATTGAATGTACGAGTATGCGAGTTGGAAAGTTAAACAACAACTTAAGCTTGAAAGGAGTACAAAGGAACACTTACCTTGGCTCTGTTTGAATTCATGGATAACCAAACTCAATATAAAGCAATAAGACACATGCAATATATAAAGCTTGTAAAACAGTGTAAACAACTTAGTTCGTTAAAGATAAGGCAATAACAATCTCAACTTTACTTAAATATATAAGTAAATAACTTTTGTGGGAAGTTCTTTAACCGACAACCATCACTATGAGCCCTAGTGATGATACAACGTTTTACCTCACGTTGCCCAAGGACCATCCTATACCTTACCTTGATATAGGACCTTACTTAACTTAGTGGATCCACTAGCTTAACTTACGTGATCATCTAAAAAGAATGACCCGTTAGATCCCATGTTGGCTACATGGTTCTTATGGAAAGTTGTGTTAATATGAACTCGCATCCCCAATTCGGTGCTCAATACTACTCCCAAAAATACTTTAGCTCATAAGTGTTTTAAACACATCTTTCTTTAGTTTGAGATAATTGCTCAAAGCTTAGCCCAAAGGCTCTCTTGGAAAAACATAGCTCCTTTCTTACTCAAATGTAAAAAAACATTTATAAACTTCTTTGGGAATACTTAGCTCCCTACTAACTTTTGATAAATGAACTCAACTCTATACTCTTGGCTTAGCTTGAAACTTGAGCTTTAAAACGAAGTTAAAACGTTCAATAAAGACTCTTGGAATTTTTTTTTAAAGACTTGCTTTGACTTGCTTCTTAACTTCTAGACTTGACTCTAACTTCACTTGACTTTGATCCTAACTTTCCTCGAATTGGATTACGGATTCAAGGGTAATGATCTCATGTTTATGGATGAGTTCGTGACGTTTAGATGTACCTTAGGGTGTTGAAAACAACTAGAAAACATAGGGACATTACCAAGGAACATGTATGAAAAAGTGGGGAAGGAATGAGGAGGATTGGAGTCCTTAGCGCTCTGAGAGGCGCGGGGCGCCAGCCCTCAAATTCTAGAAAGCATGCTGGGCGCACTGCATGGCGCGCCACCCCAAGGAGGGAACTTCAGAGTCCCTTTTGGGTCGCGTTGGTTGGCGCGAAGCCCCAGCCTTTTCCCCAGAAAATTCGACTTTTCTCCTTTGTTTCTCCAACTCTAAACCCTCTCAACAACAAAGGTTCTTTCCCCAAACACTCATAATCATTAAAACCCTCAATATACAATATATTCAACTCGAAATTCCATCCGGAAACATGTACCAAATCAACAAGAGACTTCAACACAACCACAAAAATTCATCAAACACAACCAATCCTTTCTCTTTTCGAAATTAAAATGAGTTTGGCGTGTGAGGGAATGAACCAACCCAAAACTATGATCTCACATACCTTATTAGGGATCACCCCTGACCAAAACCACGACGATGTTGACGAACTTTGCTTTTTCTTCTCTTTCTCCTCTTCTTTCTCTCTTCACTCACAACCCTAACTCTCACTTTAAAAAGGGGAAAACTGAATTAAAATCAGTCTAGGCCCTTAATATAACCAAAAGAAATGATTAGGAAAAAGACCAAAATACCCTTACAAATTCGGACTAAATTGCCCTATGCCAAGAACCCAACTTCCAAAGGGCATAACTCACTCATACGAACTCAAAATCGAGCAAACTCGGTGGCGTTGGAAAGATCATTCCAAGGGCTTTCAAAACATAACTGGAAAGACACCTAAATCATCTTGAGCTAGGAGTTATGACCGTATGAAGTTGACTAAAAACTCATTTTTTTCCATAACTAAATTTCCAGATTTTGAATTCTTTCCAAAAAAAGACTATTTCCAATTACAAGCTTCTTCATAGCTATTTCAAATTGCACGATGTTACAATTTGAGATTTGTGTTTTCTTTTGAATCAATTGTAATACTTTAGAGGCTTGTACACGTGACAACCAGATTTTGGGGGTATTTTTGAGTTGATTATGAAATTTCTGCATTGTATTGTAATGGTTGAGTTTTAGGCTGACTTGTCTTGGTGGGATAAGAC
Source organism: Solanum commersonii (assembly GCA_029007595.1). NCBI lineage: Eukaryota > Viridiplantae > Streptophyta > Magnoliopsida > Solanales > Solanaceae > Solanum > Solanum commersonii. The sequence continues at coordinate 747,171 of JAJTWQ010000051.1, forward strand.
GAGTGCCATCACGTCCGTTTTTGGATTGTGATAGAATTTTTGACTTAGGCCAGAGATAATCCTATGACTTTCAAAACAGAACTGCATTAATTTCTAAGTAACATTGTAATCAATAATTTAAGGCTTAATTTAACATTTTATTGGCATACCAATCTATAAAGTAAGACAAATATTACATATTCTCTCAAATGTAAAGAAAATCACCTATTGAATTATACGTATAGTTTGATTCTAACACTATTAAATAATTAAATATTCAATATCCTGTTTGTTTCACTTTGAGACTCAACACTTTGCTTGCGAAATCTACATATCATTTACCCACCTATATGTTCGTAATTCGCATGTCATCTACTCGTCTCGACTTTCATTGCCTAAGCGTGAATTGCCGAATATCACTATCTCTTGTGGAAGCCAAAAATGACTTTTATTTCTTTTTTATTGATTCTGTTTACTCTTTAGTGTGATTAGGATCTCTTATGTGATTAATTGTTTATTTTTATTTATTGTGTGTGATTGACTCTTAAGAAACATGTTACTATAGCTAAGCTCTATATGTTTGTTTTCGGTTAATAATAGGTTGTTACTTTTTCACATGGGTATAAATTTTGAAATTTGGTTAAAAGTGCCTTCATAAAAATGAATTTGTTTGAAAAATAACATTTATTCTTTTTCATAAAAAATGAACTTGTTTTTAAAGTAGCATTCCCTTTAAAACAAAATGTAATCTTTCTTTGGGTACAAATGGATTTGCACGTCAGCTATTTTCAACCAAGAATAAAACAAATGTTTTCAAAAACTATTTTAATTGCAATTTGTTTTTAACAAGAAGGAATTTTTATAAAATATTTTTTTCAAAGTACCATTATTAAAGTTGTTTGACATTTAACATTTATGTTGTAATTTTTACTTTCCTATACTTAGCCTAATTAATTAATTAAGTTCTGTCGGTTAACCATTTTTAATGAATCTTAAAGGGTGCCTAACCCCTTCCCTTTAGATAAGTTAAATCCTTACCTAGAATCTCATGTTTAGTAGACCTTAAAATGAAGTTAACTTTAGATAATGACTTTAATAATTTTAGGTGCCCTAATTCACCATAATAATTAGGTGGCGACTTCTTAAGTTAGTTATTAATTTGGAAATCACTAAAATGTTGTACACTATTTTGACCGGGTTAAAATGGGGTATAATACTTATATAAAACATAAGAATAAAAATAATAACAAGAGAAACGAACCTTCAAAGCTAATATTCAAACTAACAGTCGTAAATAAGATCTCAATTCCAACTTCTTGCTCAATTGATTATTTTCTACCCTTGCATTGATCTTTTTTTTTTGCCTTTGTTTTTTTCTTTCTCTTTTGTTTCTTCTCTACCTTTTCCTATACTATACCTGTGTTTTTATAATCTTTTCGGGTGTTAGTCTGGTGCTAATTTAAGGGAGTGCAAGGGAGTGAGGAATAGAGTTTTGTTGAAGACTTTAAGACTATTTGGTTGAGAGTTTTAAGGAGCAGAAAAGTAGAATAGAAAAGAAGAAATTAAAAAAAGAAGGAAAAACATGTGGGAATATGTGCAAACACAAAAATAAATGAATGGAAAGAGAAATTTTTGTAGCGACCTGAAACGTCGTTAATTAAGAAAAGCAAAAAAAATTGGGAAATTTCTAAGCCACTGTCCCGCCATGGCAGGCCAGATGCCGCTAGGGTGGCAGCACCACAACGAGATAAGTAGCCGCCAGAATGGGATGGGCGAGACAAAATGTAAATAACGCAAAATCCTATTTTCTCCTTCTTCCTAAAATACCTAATTTAGACGTAAACCACCCCAGAAACCCTCAAAAAGTTGCTCCAAGCTTGGGAAGGAATGAGGAGGAGAATTCTAGTGTAAGGAGCGTGGTGGATGGTGGATTTTCGATCAAGATCATCGTCACGAAGTCCAGAAATAGGAATCGAAGTCAAAAACTCTGTGCAGCTGCTTGGTGTCCAGGTAGGCTAGGTTTTATTAATAGAGTAGTTATAAATCTGTGCCCACTGCGTAGTATAATGATAATCAATGGTAGGATTTATGCGTAGGCCTTCATGTACCAAACGTAAGATGATTAAATCATAAGAAGAAGCCTTAGATGATGAACTAGGGCTAAGTATGGTCGAGTTATTGTTTAAGAGATATAAGTCGATGAACACTTCATTGTGATGGTTGTGATTTCATGATTGTATGATATATATGGTTGTTATTGCTTTCTTATAATCCGTGTATGTATGTGAATGTTGCATTACGGATCACACTAATCATATATGAGAATAATTGAATGAGGTATATGCTATGAATCATGACTTGATTGTATGATTATGAGAATATACTTGTGATTGTGGCTAGTTGAATGGATCAGGTGTTGCGTTTCGATACAGTAACTTGGATTGATTGCCACATTCCGATATGCTAACAGTTTGGATTTGGGTTCCATGAGAGGACCAATGACTTGTTATATTTGTGTATTTGAGGTTGTGAAGTTGTACGTTTCTCGTAAGTGATATTTGATATCGGTTTCCTCAGAATGGTTAAAAGAATGTGATGACCCATATTCTGTTTGTTCTACTATGTTAGTTTAACTTGTTATGTATCTTGTTGTTGAACGAGCCGAAAAGGGTCAAGGGTTCAAAAGTTGCTAATGTGAGAAAGAAAAGGTTGTCCGTGTGTGTGGCAAGGGGTGAGAAATGGGGGTAGTGTACCTAATGAACATACTTAGGTAGATTTCACCGTGAAAGGAAGGAATTCGTGGTTGGTAGTGGGGAAGCCTTGGTAGGATGTGTTATGAGGCAAGGGTAGGTCGTGTGTGATTGTTCGTTCAGGGGACAGTTGGTAGTGGTAATTATGGACTTTTCTATGAGTTGGAATGGTTAGGTTATGACTAAGAAGTTAGTAAGATGGGTTGACTGAATCGAGGTAGTAGTAAGGTTGCTAGTGTAAGTCTGAGGTATTTGAGAGAGGGTAAAGGTGGAGGAACGAGTGGTTTTATTGCATGATCTTGCTAGTTGAATTCTTTTATTAAGTGGTGGGCGTCGGGTTGGCCGATGATGCCTACCAGTACGTGTGGTTGTACTGATACTACTCTTGCTATGCCTTTTAGGGAATAGTGTGGATGCAGGATCGGTGATGTTGCATTAGGTGAAGACAAGAAATCTTCGACAACTTCTATTTTTCTTTTCGCATGTTGGGAGCTGTGCCATTTATTATTATGTCCAGTTTGTATTCTTAGTAGCTCTTGTACCTGTTTACAGTAGATCCTCGGGGGTGTTAATTACTTTACAAGTCTTAACCCGAATTTTTTAAGAAGGTTTTCATTTATAAAAATGCTATGTTTTTGTTTATCTCTGTTTGTCGTTAATTTTCTGCATGTTTTAACTGTTGATATATGAGGGTTCTCCTACTTAGGTGTTAGAGTGGGTATCCGCATGGTTCGATGGATTGAGTCATGACAAATTGGTATCAAAGCACAGGTTACCGGTCTCCTCGTACAAGAGCAAATGTGGAGTAGACTCATGCGGATAGGTGTGTTGACGTCCACATCTACTCCTCCGAAAGCAATGAAGCATTCTGGGAAGTTGTTTCCCTTTTTCTCTCCTTTCGTGCGAGAGTCGCTTGTGGTGTGGGTTGAGTCCAATTGGTATCTCCTGATTCTAATTGGTATCTCAATAAAGCGAATCGAATGTCGTGACCAAGCAAGGTAAATTGGAACTGAGAAGGTTCCAATTGGTATCTAGCCCTAAGGGTTGCGTAATTGCATGGATGACAAAAAATGGTCATCCATGGAGCGAACTAACTAATAAATGGGAATGGTTTGTGGATTGTATCTTAGAAATTGTGTATGTGTGTTTCTTGTTATCTGTATTAACTGTGAACATGAAAGTTGTAATTGCTTGAATGTGATGATGTGATTGTGTGCACTATGTGTGTCTGAACTTTGATATGTGCAATACGTTGACCTAGTTGATTAAACTTATGCAAGTTGTAAATGCTTGAGTATCGTGAAACTTGTTGTGAAAAGAAGGTCCGGGCTGGGTTCGATGCAGGGGACTAGAGAATATATGGGGTAATCCGCAAAGAAGATCTGGTTAGAAGGGGAAACTTAGCCCCGGTATATTGGACATTATTGAATAGCCAAGAGGATTGGCAATGTAGCTTATGAGTTGGAGCTACTCCAAGAGTTAGCAACGGTTCATCCGGTCTTTCACATCTCCATGTTGAAGAAATGCATGGGCGATCCTTCATTGATCATACCAACCGAAGATATTGGGATCAAAGATATCTTGTCTTATGAGGAAATTCATGTTCAGATTTTAGATCGCCAAGTTCTCAAGTTGAGAACAAAAGAAGTAGCATCAGTCAAAGTCCTTTGGAGAAACCAATTTGTTGGGAAAGCTACTTGAGAAGCTGAGGAGGATATGAAGAAGAGATATCCATATCTCTTCGAATCTGGATAAATTCCGAAGTAAGGTACTAATCTTTTCTTGGTATTTTTTATAAGTTGGCATGTTGTGTTGCATTTCCCTATTGGGTGATTGAACTGAATGATTGATGTAACACCTTTAGCCTAGTAAGAGTAATCTCATTCGAGAATGAATGTTCCCAAGGGGGAGATATTGTTACATCTCACAAATTGAAATAACTAGGAAGGAGTTAATAATAGGAAATAGTCGTTTTTGGAAAGAATGAAAATCTGGAATTTTTGTTAAGTTAGAATATGTTGAGTTTTGGTCAACTTCAAACGGCCATAACTCCTAGCTCAGAATGCGTTAGGTGTACTTCCAGATATGGTGGGAAAGCTCTTGGAATAATATTTCCAACGCCGCCGAGGTTGCATGAATCCGAGACCGTATGAGTGAGATAGGAAAGTCTAAATCGGATTTTGGAAAGGCATTTTAGTCTTTTCCTTACCAATTGTTTTAATTGTTTTTAGGAGTTTATTTGGGGTAAAGTTAGATTTTAGTCATATTAGAAAAATTGGAGTTCACGCTAGGGCTTGGAGAAAAGAGAAAAGATGAGAAAGGAGAAGAGAAATCAAGAATCGTCAAGATCGTTCGAGTTTAGCTTGTGGATTTCGTCAAGGGGTTATCCCTACGAGGTATGTGAGATCACATAGCATTGGGTTAGTTCACCCACGCACCAAATCATGTTTTATTTCAGCGAATTAAGTCTTTGAAAGTTTAGAAATTGAATTCTTGATGGGTTTGTTGAAGTTCCTTTGAATTCTTTATTCGTTGAAATTATGAAGGAGTTGTTTGATCCTAATTCATGTAATTAGTTGTGATTTCAAGTAGAATCTGATGTATTTGGATGGTTTAGTCAATTCTAAATGTTTGGGGAAAGAACCATTGAAGTTTAGAGGGTTTAGAGATGAAAAACGAGCAAGAAAAGTCATCTAACACCTGGGGGGAAAGGGTGGGGCGTTGCGCCAGCCAGCGCGCCCCAAAAGGGTTTATGAATTTTCACCCTTGGGACGCCGCGCCAGCCAGCGCTCCCCAGACCAGTCTCTGAACTTTGAGGGCTGGCGCCTCTCAGAGCGCTAGGGACGCTAGTTCTCCCCATTCGTCCCTCATCTTTTCATACTTGTTCCTTAGCAATGTATCTATATTTCTTAGTTGATTCCAACACTCTTAGGTACATCTAAAAATCATGAAATCATCCATAAACATGATATCATAAACCTTGAATCCATACTTCAATTCAAGGAAAGTTAAGAGTCAAGTCTAGAAGTCAAGAAGCAAGTCAAAGAGAAGTTTATAAAGTTTTCAACAATCTTTCACAAACGTTTAACTTTGTTTTAAGACTTAAGTTTCAAGTTAAGTAAAGAGTAAATAGTTGAGTTCATTTCTCCAAAGGCTATAAGGGAACTAAGTATTCCCAAGAGTTTAAAATGTTTCACATTTGAACAAGAAAGGGAAACACTGATTTCTAAGAGAGCTTCTAAGCTAAAGTTTTGAGTAATTATCTCAAACAAAGAAAGAAGTTTTAATTTAAATCATATGATCTAAGTATATTTTGGGAGTAGTATTGAGCACCGATATAGGGATGCGAGTTCATCTTAACTCAAGTCTCCATAATCCATGTAGCCATCATAGGTAGTAAATGATCATACTTTTTAGATGACTGCTTAAGATGCTTTTAGCATAGACTAGTGGATCCACTTAGTTAAGGCATTCTGTATGACGACAAAGTATAGGACAGTTCTGGCAGCGTGAGCAAGACGTTGTATCACCACTTAGGCTCATTGTGGTGATTGTCGGTTAGAGAATCTCCCACATAAACTATATTACTTTATTATATGAGTAAAGTTGAGTTTGCTATTGCTTTTCATTTAACGAACTAAGTTGTTTTCCACTGTTTTTACAAGGTTTCTATATATTGCATATGATTTATTGCTTTATATTGAGTTAAGTTATTCAGGAGTTGAGTAACGCCAAGGTAAGTGTTCCTTTCAGATTCTTTTCAAGCCTATATTGTGTTTAGCATTCCAACTCGCATACTCGTACATTCAATGTACTGATGCCAGTTGGTCTGCATCTTATTATGAAGCAAACACAGGTAACCAAGATCAGCATCCAACGCCTCGTTGATCCAGTTGAGCACTCAGAGTCAGTTGGTGAGCCTCATTGCATTCTGGAGGACTCTTTTTATCATTTGCTTTCAGTATTTCATTGTTAGGATGATCGAAGGTCTTGTACCGACATCCCTCTTTATTTTAGAGGCTTCATAGACAATTATTAGTTCAGTTGTCTTTACATTATCATTTCATATGTTAAGACTTGAGTTGCCATTTTGGCCAAGTTGAATGTTGACTTTTAAACATTCTAAGTTATTTTATTAAACCATTGACTAAATGCACTTGATCATTGTAATAATGCTTAGAGTCTTCCGTTGAGTAAGTAAGGCAGGCCAAGGGTTCGCTTGGGTCAACAATGGTTCTCGAGTGCCAGTCACGTCCGGGATGTAGGTTCGGGGAATGATAGTCTGGTGCTAATTAAAGGGAGCAGGAGAGAGTGATGAATAAAATTTAGTTGAAGATTTTAAGACTGTTTGGTTGAGAGTTTTTAGGAGCAGAAAAATAAAAAAGAAAAGAAAAATTTTAAAAACAAAGAAGGAAAGAACGTGTGGGAATACGTGCAAACACAAAAATAAATGAATGGGAAGAGAAATTTTAGGAGGAATGAGTTATAAGAGTTAGGGAGAAATTAGGATAAAGGGTGAGCGAATTTGAATTTTTTTGGGACCTTTTTTCTCTTCTTTTCATAATATATACTATTATTTTTAAAGTAGGTAAAAATTGAAGGATTGATAAAAATACAACTAGCAAATACATTAAATTTATAATTTTATTTAAAATTAAACGTGTGGAGATCATATGTTTCAGATTATTTTTTTAAAAATAAAATAAAACAAATAAATAAACCTATCAAAATAATGATATTAAAGTATACAAAATTGTGTAAAATCTTAAATTCAATCAAAAATCGTGTGTCTACAATAATAGGTACACTAATCTCGTTGTTGTTATGAAAGTTTTACAATGGTATCGAGCCTGGTAAATTATTCCAATTTTTTTCAAAAAGTGTTTGATTTTCTTGATTTTTTGAAACTACCGAAAAAAAGCTAAATAAGTTTGATTAACCCATGATATTGATGGCTGTAAATTACAAAATGTATTTAGTTCTCACATGTTGATAACTTTGATACTGAGTATTTATTTGTTGTTTTTTTCTCACTTCTCTATTTTTTGAGTGAAGAAGAGTTGTGTTAAAGAATGATTAGTGAAATGAAAAAGGAGTAATATGCTATTAAATAAAAAGATTCTCTTCTATTTTACTTTATATAAAAAATCGTGTATAATTAATGGATCAATTGATTGAATTCTGCTAATATATTTTTTCAAAGTAGCATCAAAGTACTGCTAATTTTTAATTTTCGAGTAAATAAAAAAGGAAATAAAGGAAGAGAATTATAGGGGGACAGAAACTATGCAATTGAAATGGTCAAAACACTACTTTTTTTTTTAGAGTAAATAAATATAAATAAAAAATAGAAAAAAAGGAAAAGAGGGGCAGAAACGTGAACACTATATATTTTTTATTATTTTGTCCTTTTTTCTGTCCCAAGAGAGGTGGGAACTTTTTTTTGTTTGTTTGTTTTGTCCTTTTCTACTAAGTATTAAGAAGAAAAAGTAAAATAGTCCCACTATTTTTTAAAATAAAGTGTACTCCTATTTTATTTTATGAAAAATATATTTGGCACTATTGATTTTTAGCAGGAATGACACGACATTACTTTTTGGGGCTAAGATCATAGTTAAGGGGGCTGAAAAGGACGTTGGTGTAATTCATTTCTTTCTTTTACCCAAAGTACCATCTAAAGTGAAAATCATTTTGAAAAGTCTTAAACCACTACCCTTTTACTGATATTGTTTTTCTTTTAAAATTGAAACCATTTTGAAAATTCCTAAACCTCTACTCTTTATAAACCAAGTATTCTGGCCAATTTTTTTTATTTCAAATCACACTGCCCAAAAAATTATATCAACTCCAATACTCTATAGAGAGCACTATATTTGTTCCAACTTTTTGGTCTTTCTTAATTCTTCTTCATTTTGAACTTCCCCCTATTTTCGTTCATAATTTTCAGTTTATGGACAAGTATGTCTATGTTATTTTTAAGCATAAATAACAAGGTATATATTCAAGTTGGCAAGAATGTGTAAATTTAACCATTGAAGTTAGCAGAAGTTTGTACCAAAAATATAAGAATTATGATGATGCTATGAAAACATTAGAAAATTGAAATATCCGAATAGATAAAGTGAAATTATGAGATGAAACTACTAGGGAATCATGTCGTAATTTTATACTGGTGGATGAAAAGAAATTGGAACCTAAGGCTGGGCACCGGAACGGGTTGTACCGGTATCGGTTCGGTACCATTCCGGTCCGTTCCAATCCGGTAGTCTATAGAACGGAATGGGACATTGTGAACCGAAACTCAGGACGGAACGAAATCACAATTTCATCCCGATAATTTTGATCCGATTGATTCCGACATATTTCGGTTCCGGTCCGATAATTCGATTAATTATTTTTTATTAATTAATTTATATTTTATAATTTATATATAGCTGATAGACATTTTTTAAAAAGAATAGGCTGAAAAGCTTTACCTGCCCCACTGCCCCAGGTGGCAACCTTTTCTGAAAAGCTGTGTGGCGCCTGCCCCCTTCCCTACTCCCCACTGCCCCAAGTCCAAGTGTCCAACCACTTTCAATTTTTCAAGACTCCATTATTCCTTCTCCAACGTCTCCAAGTCCAACGATTCCAAATTCCATTACTCCAATGTCTCCATTCTCCAACGATAATATTTTCCAACAATCCAACGGTAAGAAAATTATGTTCCTTAAATCCCATATTCCCCCTTTATTTCTAAAAACTATATATACTCTCTCTCTTTATATTTTTAATTACAAATTTATAGTAACAATTAAAAAGTATTAATTTCTCTCAATTCTCAATCTTTCTCAAAGTTTCAAGTTTCAAATTTCAAACATATTATTTTGTAATTATGAAGATTTGAATAATTATTTGGTGAATTTTGGAGGAGGAATCTTCTTCAAACTTCAAGTTTCGACATCAATTTTTTAATTTTTGGTTATAATCGTTTGTTCTTTACACAAACGTTTGGTAACTTCGTTTTGTATTTATTATTTGTAAGTTGTTCTTGTTATATTTTATTTGTTCTTGTTAAATTTCATATTTTATAATTTATAATTTTATATCATGGAGTCTTTTTAAAAAAATGATAAAAGTAAAATAGGTATTGAAGAATGAGTAAAAAATATGTTTATAAAAAATATTATAGGTTCTAGTTCTTCTAGCTCTAAAGTTCCTCTTGTTAGAATAAATACAGATGAATTTATGTATGTGAATGAAACTAGTTTTTCTCGTCCCGATCCTATAGAAATTAATTCGGATACTCCTATAATTCCCCACGAGCTTTATGAAAGACATTATGGTAATTATCAAGAAAATGAAGAAGTAGAAATTGATGAAGAAGTAGATTTAGATGATACAACGACTAGTCCCGACCTCAATAGTACTGAAGTTCCACCTCAGGAGGACAATCCTCCGGTTGGAACTAGTCGTCCTCCTATTATTCTAACTAGGGGTAAGACCAAGGTAGAACGTACTAAAAAATCGCATGTGTAGAAATTTTGTTATTTGAATGATGAAAAAACTTTTAGTATATGTAATATTTGTAAAAAGCAATTTAAATATACATCTGGTGGGAGTGGAGGTTCAACGGGGGGATTAAAAAAACATTTGATTCTAAAACATAGTAAAGAGTGGTTTGCATATTTATCTTCTCTTGGTGTTAATGAAGATTCTAGCCTTGGAGCATCGGTTAGAGGGTCAAATATTGTTCAAGGTGAATTAAATACTTCTAACCCAAGTGATCCTCTTACACATAGAACCTATAATAAGGATCGTGATCGTGAAAAATTTGCTAAAATAATTGTTGTTTGTGATTTACCTTTTAGTTTTGGAGAACATATGGATTTTATTGCATATATTCGTGATACATATAATCCTAGTTTTACTAGTTTATCAACATACATGGTAAAACGAGATATTTTTGAATTTCAAAAAAAACATTGTCAATATTTACAAAAAATAATTATCGGTTATAAAATTTGTCAACAGAAAAAAATTGGGATGTACATTGCTACAAGTGTGTTGGATATTTTAGATTTTTTCAGTCTTTGTGAAAAAGTCATTAGTATTACTTTAGATAATGCTTCTGCTAATTTAAATGCTATTAATATGCTAGAACGTAGACTTTGTCCTATTAGTAAATATGATTTTCATGTTAGATATGTTGCGCATATATTAAATTTGGTTGTTAGTGATGGTGTGAAATTATTTGAAAATAGTTGTGAAAATTTTGATAATGCTTATTTTTTTTTAATATGCATAGTAGTAGTTGAATTAATCGATTTAAAGAGCTTTGTAATGCATGCCAACTTTCATTAAGAAAAGTTCCAAAGCATGTAAAAACTAGATGGAATTCCTTTTATGATATGCTTGAAGTTGATTATGCATATAGAGAACCTATTACTATGCAATTTAATTCTCATAATGCTTATTCTGATTCAAAACTTAATGATAGTGATTTGGAAGAAGTAAAAGAACTTAGAATATTTTTGAAATCATTTTATGATGCTCCTAAAAAAAATTCTGGAATGTATTATCCTACTATTTCTGAAATTTTAATACATGTAAGTGAGATTTCATCTCTCTTTGCAGAATATAAAACAAATAAATTACTTGCAAATGCTATTGAAGCTATGATTTCAAAATTTAAGAAATATGTTTTTCCTATCCCTCAAATTTATTTAACTGCAATTCTTTTCAACCCTGAATATAAAGAATATGGTGCAAAAGCTTTAGTTGAGTGCATTTATAAAAATTTAGATATTCAACTAGATGAAGAACCTGATTTGGTAACATGTCAAAATAGTATAAAATTACTTGCTAAAGAAATGTATGATAAAATATTGTTCCTTAGACAATGTTGAAAATCCTCAAATGTCTATACCTCAAGTAAGTGTCCATGGTAGAATGAAACATAAACTTGGTCTTGATTATTACAAACGAGGAAGGTATATGACAACTCCTGAACTGGTGGAGGGCTAGTGGAACTCAATTTTCAAAACTTAGTAGGATGGTGAAGGATGAACTTGCAATTTGTAACACCCCAGAAAATTTTTGAGCTAAGACTCTAACCGTTTTCATTGTGACTGAGATTTTTGCAAGGAATTTGAAATTTCTTGAGTATTAATGTAGCATCTTGCAACTAGAAAGAACTAGAAGGAAGTCAAAAATCTGAAAATAGTTATTTTGGAAAATATAAGGAAATCTGGAAAATTGTAAGTGAGTTAAAGTTGAGTTTTTGGTCAACTTCAGACTGCCATAACTACTAGTTCAGGATGAGTTAGGTGTAGTTCCAGATATGGTTGGGAAGCTCTTGAAATGATCCTTCCAACGCCGCTAAATTTGCACGATTCCGAGTTCGTATGAGCAAGTTATGCCCTTTGAAAGTTGGGTTGTTGGATTAAAGAAATGTCCAATCTAGAAATATAAGAGGTATTTTAGTCTTTTCACTGCCCTATTATTTTAATCTAATCTTTGGAGTTTAATATGGGTCAATTAAGGACTTAGTCAGTTTTAGAACTTGGGATTTCACGTTAGGGCTAAGGAGAAAGGAGAAGAGAAATAAGAAGGAGAAAAGGGCAAATTCATCAAGATCGATTAAGGAACTTGGTGTTTCGCCAAGGATTTACTTATAGCAGGTATGTGAGGCTCTCATAACGTTGGGATCGTTCTCCCATGTGCCAAGCATATTTATTTCAGTTTGGATTCGTCCGAAAAATATTTGAATATTGATGATCTTGATATCTATTCTTAAATTCATATATTGTTCTTGAATTTGACTGAGTTGGGAAGTTTCTGAGTTCGTTACGTCGCATTATAAGGTCGTTTCAAGTTAGGCTCTTAGGTACATTTGCTGGGTATCTGTATCTAAAAGTGATTTAAGAAAAAGAATCGAGTTTGGGTGGATTGGGGAAGAAAAACGAAGAAGAAATTTCAATGGGAGAAAATCTGAACATGGGAGCGCGTCGCACAACCTGTTCCTAGAATTGAAATTTCAGCTTCACGTCGCAGAGCTGGCACGAGGTGTTTTGCCTCAAAAGACGTTTTCTGAACCAAAATTAGATTATGCCACCGCATCGCGGACCCACCTTCAAATATTGATTTTTGGTCTTTTCTCATATTTAACTATCTGGAATCATTCCTAAATATCATGAGATCTTTCCAGTCAAAAATCTTAATCCTTGAATCCATAATTCAATTCAAGGATCAGTTAAGAGTCAAGTCAAGAGCAGTTAAGGTCAAAGTCAAGAGAAGTCAAGAGTCAAGTTAAAATGAGTTCTTAAAGTTTTTCAAAAGTCTTTCTCAAATGTTTTAACTTTGTTTAAGACTTAAGCTTCATGTTCAGTAAGGATGTAAAGTTGAAGTTCTTTTCTTCAAATAAGTATATGGAGATTATGTATTCCCAAAGAGATTTAAAAATGTTTTCACATTTTAAATAAGAGCGGAAACTGATATTTTCAAAGAGCTTTTGGGCTAGTTTTTAGAATAGGAGTAATAGCTTTCTAAATGAAGCAAGCAGGGAAACTGAGATTTCCAAGATAGCTTTCAGGCTAAGTTTTTGAGCACTAATCTCAAATCACATAAGAAGTATGTTTTTAAAACATAAGAGCCAGTATATTTTGGGAGTAGTATTGAGCACCGAATTGGGGATGGGCATGAGTTTAGATATGTAGTCACCATGGGTAGAAAAGGGTCATACTTTTTAGATGAATCCTTTTCGAAATAGACTAGTGGATCCATTAGGCAGTTCAGGTTCTATACCTTTGGCCGGGTATAGGATGCGCTGGCAGCGTGAGGTAGATCGTTGTATCATCACTGTTGTTGACACCAAATTTTGTCCCTCCTTTCCTCTAATTTATTTCGTTGAACTTCTAAATTACTAATAAGTTGAATATTTTATAATCTACTATTATTTTTCATTTATCACTATCGTTGTCGTAATTATCTATATTACTTTAATTTTTATTATTTTTATGATATCATCTTTTTATTATCATTTCTACTATTTTAAAATTATATATTTTATTATTGACATTACTATTATTACTTTATTGACGTCTTCTTTAAAATCGATAGTCGTTACTTTATTTCAAGTTTCTTACTTTCTAAATCTTTTATATAATGTATATTATAGTAGTTACTAAACTAGAAGTCCAAAAGAATTAATTCAAAGAGGGAAGAGGCCATCAGATTTATACCCAATTCTTGGCCCAAAAGATTTGTCCAAAGTAGGCCAAATAAGGCCGAAACCCAAAAGCCCTTCAGATTATTTTTCTTCCAACTTGCAAACCCTACTTTGGTAGCAACTCTAAGCAACAACGATAACTACGTTCCTCTTTCCTATTTTTTAGCGTAAATACATATTTTTTTTTATAGCCATGGCAGAATTTCTTTACCATTTTCGTGCAAGTTTTCTACATATCACAAGATGTGTATAAGTCCAATAAATAGCAGATACGACTTAAGAAAAAGGCTCACTATTTCGAGCATAAATCTGAAAATATCACGTGAAGGCCATGTCCATCCAAGGGACAACGTTCAAATTTCAAAAATACATCTTTCTCAACTAAAAAATTCCACCCAAAATCCTAGTTTCATCTCCTACAAATACTACCTCATATCTTCAATGAAAGGAGGAAGATACAGACAAGAACATCACCATACAAGGTCGAACTTATACATAACATTCAACTATCATCATCCCTGGAACTCTTGCATTTTCTGTTTACTTTTCTTTAAAACTCATTTAGTTTGAAGTCCGAATTTGTTCATAACGAGAGAGTAGATTCACAGCCGACGACCTAGGTTCACTGCCCCGCAACAGGTGATATTCACCTTTCCATTCTCTATGTTTCTTCATTACCGTGTTAAAATGTCTGCTCTCTTCGCTTCTTCATTACTGTATTAAACGTGTTGCTTATTTGGAGAAGGTTATGTATATAAAAAATGATCTCTGCTGGCTTTAGTCATAATAACAATGTTGTTGGTTTTAGGATTACATATTTACATGAATTTAGTTGTTGTTGTTGTTTTTGAATATTTATCTGGTGACTATAATAATAAGGAATTGGTAGTTTATTTTATTTTTTTCCTAAACAGAAGCTTGTTTTAAAAGGATTTTCATTATTTTTCTTAGTTATAGATCACGTCTTTTGATATCGTTTTAGCTCTGCTTCATGTTTGTGAGAACACTATTTTAGACCTTTGGTGTATATTTGGTTAACATAAGCTTGTGTATAAGTTGTCATTTTTAAGAGATTGTCATTAAATTCCGCCAAGACTCATGCATCGTATTCCATTGTTCATGCTTAATAGAAATGATATTGCGTTTAAAGTTAAAATCTAATATATTTGAGATTTAGCTTGTACTAAAAATAGTTTATTTTTATGATATAGCCATTGTTAGTTGGAAGAAATCATCAATGCTAATTGAGTTGTCTTGTTTAGATGCTTGTATATTTCTTGTTATGAATAGTATCTTTGATATATAGTTTTACTTGATCTTATATCTAATTTATTTAAAGTCGAATTGTTTTACTAATCTCTTCATTCTCGTTTTATTTGCATGAACATTTCCGGAGCAAAAATAGAGTCTTCACTCGGGACTCTAGCAAATTCGAGTCTCATGACTCGATACCATCATACCCGCACATGGAGTCTATGATATTTCATATTGTCCAAATAGCAAACCAAGCAAATTTACTTGGGACTGTCTTTTATAGTTTATATTTTGGCATTATTCATTTTTTTGTGGTTTTTTTTTCTTTACATGTCTAACTTGTGTGATTTGAATATGTTTGGTTTTGTTTATTTCCATGGATAACTAACGTAGAAGAAATGAGCATGTTAGACATAATCACCTATGCTATTCATAATTTAGTTATCAATATATTATTCTATGTAACCATAGCTTTCCACTTCCAAAAGATTTTAAAAGGGAATCAACTTTTGTTTCCAAATTGATTTTTAAGACATTTTTTAAAATATACCAAATATCTGTAAGTACAAATCAGATTTTGTATTCCATTTTTAAGTCATAGACTTTGGAGGCTAGAAAAGTTCGTTTTATGCTAGTGGTCATTTCCTCTTTTTTTGTTTTTTTTTTACTTCTGTCATTTATTTCAAATCCATAGAGTTCGTTTAAGTTTGCAAAAATGTGATTAAACAAATGTTTTCTAGCTAATTTCTTTGAGTCTTTTTTAATTTCTATTTTCTTACAGTTAGCCTAATTAAATAATTTAAGTTTGACAGGTAAACCATTTTAATGGATCTTTAAGGATGCCTAACCCCTTCCCTTTAGATTAATTGAACCCGTACCTAGAATCTCATGTGTAATAAGACCTTAAAATGAAGTTAACTTTAGACAATGACTTTAATCAATTTAGGTGCCCTAATTCACCGTATTTAATTAGGTGGCGACTTCTTGACTTAGTTATTAATTTAGAAATCACCAAAATGTTGTACACTATTTTGACTCGATTAAAATAGGGTATAATAACTGTGATGGTTGTCGATTAGAGAAACTCCCACATAAGGTGTTGTATTTTTATATACATCAGTTATTGTATTTTTACATACATTTCGGAGTTATGTTGTATCCTTTTATATACACAGAGTTGACATCATATTTTTAAATAGATTTTCTTTATATTGCACTTGTTTTAAACTGCTTTATATTGAAATAAGTTCAGTTAAGTATTCATGAGTTGAGAAGAGCCAAGGTAAGTGTTTCTTTCATATTCCTTTCCAAGCTTAAGTTGTTGTTTAGCATTTCAACTCGCATACTCGTACATTCAGTGTACAGATATTAGTTGGCCTGCATCGTCTTATGGTGCAGACACAGGTATCCAGGATCAGCATCCAAGCGCTTCGTTGATCTAGCTTGAGCATTCAGAGTCAATGGTGAGACTTCTTGCATTCCGGAGGACTCTTTTATTCGCTTTCTAGTTTAGTTCACTAGGATGTTGTGGGGTTTGTCCCAACATCCATCTCAGTTGTTTAGAGGCTTCATAGACAGTTAGTAGTTCAATTGTCTTTACATTATCAATCAGATGTTGTTTAAAGACTGAGTTGTCATTTTGGCTAAACTATTATTTCTTAAGTTATGCATGAGTTATAGTTTCTTAAGTTTAAGTCTTCCACTGAGTTAAGTAAGTCAGGCCAAGGGTTCGCTTGAGGCCAGTAGTGGTCTTCGAGTGTCAATCCCACCCAGGGTGTAGGCTCAGGGCGTGACAATTAAGGTCACTAGATGTTGCACCTTGATTTCCAAGAAGAACCTAAGAGAAAAGCATTTAAGTCATTCCTAGTTTTTCTTAAGTTTTGGGTCAACTTCAAACGACCATAAATCCTAGTACAAGATTAGTTAGGTGAGCTAAAAGATATAAAATTAAATCCCTTCGAGTCCTCTTTCCAACACCACTGAGTTTGCTCAATTCTGAGTTCTGAGTAAGAAGTTATGACTGATTTACTAACGTCGCACAAACCTGGCAGCAGCTCCGCGACGCGGAGCCAATACGGACCTCACTGCCTGGTGAAAAATAATTCCGACTCCAAGCTCATTTTATTTATTTCTTTAAGGGTATTTTAGTCCTAAAAACCCTTAGAAGGTCATCTAAATTGCCCTAAACGAGTAGAAAATCAGGTTTCAAATCAAACCCTCTCATTCACTCCAAAGATTCTACGCTCAAGAAAATCAAGAAAAGGCAAGGCTAGGGTTCTTCTTTCCAGATTTTCCCTTCAGGTTCTTCAAGAAGATGTTCTTTAAGGTATGTAAGCTTCCATAGTGTTGGGTTTGTTCACCCACATGCCAATCATGTTAATTTCAGCGTTAAGTTCGTTCTAGAAAGTTGAAAGTATGATGTTCTTGAATTGTATTCTTGAAATTGGCTTTAGTTCTTGAGTTTTGATGAGATTATTGAGTTCTTGATGAAATCATGTTGATTTTAGAGTTGTTTATGAGTAGGTTTTTGTGTTCATGTGCTGGGTATCTAAGTCTAAAGAGGAATTGAGAAAGAGAATTGAATTTAGGTGAATTGGGTTAGAAAACGAAGAAGGAAAAGTCGAGCAGATTTTGGCACGCAAATTCGCGTTGCGGACTTGCTCCCCTAGTGACCAAAAATTTGCTCCGCGTTGCGGTTAGGACGCGGACTCCTCTATCTCAAAATTTTATTTCTCAACCAAAGATTTTAATGCAACTCCGCGTCGCGAACTTGCTCCTTAGACAGTGTTTTTCAACCGTTCTCATGTTTAACTATCTAAAATCAATCTAAACATCATGAGATCTTTCCTATCACAAATCACAACGTTGAATCCATAATTCATATTCAAGGTAGAGTTAAGAGTTAAGTTTTGAGAATTCTTTCGAACATTCTTAGAAAGTCCTTTTAAGCCCTTTTGGGGAGTCTTCTACAATTTCTAATAAATTGTTTCAAGACTCGAGCAAGTGAGTATGAGTGAGGAGAATGTATTCACGAGTCTACGTTATCATTACAAGATCCTTCATACCAAGAAACATAACTCTTGAATTCATAATTCACATTCAAGAGAGAGTTAAGAATAGCGTTCAAGAAAGTCTTTGAGTTCAATTGTGAATCCTTTGAGGTCAACTATCAAATTGAACTAGGTTTTGAGGAAGTAAGTCAAAAAATGAGAAAGAGTCATATACCTGAGTTCCATAACGTTCTTTAGACCCTTGAGTTGAGTTGTTCATGCCCATAATTCCGCATGAACATTATAAGCCGAATAATCTTGAGATGAGAAGTATCTTTGAGTCCTTGAGTTGAGTAGTTCATGCTCATAATTCCTCATGAACCCTCTGAGTTGAGCATTATTGAAATTAGTAGTATCATTGAAGTTCTTGAGTTCCAAGTATTGAGTTCTATCTATGGTTATTGAAAACCTTGCATTGAGTCGTTCATGTCCATAATTCGGCATGAACCATATTTAAGAAGTCTTTTACAAATGTTTAAACTTTGTTTTAAGACTTAAGCTTTGAAGTTGAGTAAAGAGTAAGAGTAAAGTTCATTTTCTTTAAAATGATATATGAGAACTAAGTATTCCCAAGAAGTTTTGAAATTGTTTTCACATTTTGAAAAGAAAGGAAACATCGATTCCAAGAGAGCTTTTAAGCTAAGTTTTGAGTTATTAGCTCAAACCAAAGAAAGAATTTGTTTTAAAAACATATTAGCTAAGTATAATTTTGGGAGTAGTATTGAGCATCGATATGGGGATGCGAGTTCATATTAACTCTAGTCTCCATAAATCATGTAGCCATCATGGATATTAACGGATCATACTTTTTAGATGATCACGTAAGTTAAGCTAGTGGATCCACTAAGTTAAGTAGTTCTATATAACGGTAAAGTATAAGACAGTCTGGCAGAATGGTAAAGACGCTATATCACCACTTAGGCTCATAGTGGTGGTTGTCGGTTATATTATCTCCCACAACAGTAGTTGCATGGTTCCTCAAGGGATTCTGCTTAGTATGAATGGGGTTATGGGGCTTCATTCATGCATTGCACAAGTAGCCTTTGAGAGGGAGCATAATATGTCTTTTACGATATTATGATTATGAGTTGACATCATGTTTTAAGTAATTTTTCTTTTCTTTATATTGCATTTGTTTTAAACTGCTTTATAATGAAATGAGTTCAGTTAAGTATCCAGAGTTGAGTACCCGGAGTCGAATATCGTATCTTTGAGCTGAGTATCTAATCTCTGAGTTGAGTATCTTATCCTTGAGTACTTTTGAGTTGAGTAAGTTTGAGTAGTTTGAGTATTCCTTGAGTTGAGTAAGTCTGAAAAGAGGTAAGTATGTTTCATTTTATCAAGTTTCAAGCTTATGTTTATGTTTTAGAATCCCCCTTACATACTCGTACATTCCACGTACTGAGCCATTTGGATTGCATCTTTTCATGATGCAGACACAGGTATTCAGGATCATCAACAGGAGATTCGTTGATACATTCGAGAGTTCGAGTTAGCTATGGTGAGCCTCCTTATTTTCGAAGGATTTCATTTACTTTTCACTTTAGTCAGGATGTCGTGGGTCTTGTCCCGACTTCCATCTTTAACAGTTAGAGTCTTCATAGATAATCAGTATAGTTGAGAAGTCTGTATTATTTATTTATTTTATTAAATATTTTAAAGACTTAAGTTGCCTATTTTATGGCGAGTTGAATATATTATTTTTATTCTAAGTTGTTCATTTGAGTTAAAGGTTTGAAAAGTTGAGTTTATTGAATTTTATTCAGTTTTAAGTTGTTGCCTGCTTAACTTAGTCTTCCGCTTGTAGTAAGCCAGGATGAGGGTTCGCTTGAGGACCATCAATGGTTCTTGAGTGCCAGCCACGTCTAAGGTGTAGACTCGAATCGTGACACAATTCAAGGATCATCAGTAGCTTCGGAGGCAGCTGTCAATGTGGCAAGATTTCAAATTGGAAACTACAAATATTCGTTAGCAGATGACAGTTTGGAGATATCGGTGATGTTTAGAGATTAGATAAATGTTGAGCGGAGAAATGTAGGACTTCCAAAGTTAAGTAGGCACTATAAACTTTTCATAGATTCAGCCATTGGATATGGTAGTGACAACGGCATGAAACTTCAAGATCGTCAATGAGCTTTACCAAGACCAGTAGTTGATAACAGTCAATCTATAGCTGAGTTAGAGAAAGACTTTGTAGGACGATACCACTATTAGTATTACATTCGAGGCTTAGTTGAAATAGAACCCTTCCTAGAAGGTGGCTGCGTAAATTAGGCACCCTACTAATAGTTGTAAATTGGATTGATATTTTTTTTAATTTGTGTCATTGTCATATACTTTTATTTTTATTTAATTTTTTAAAATTACAAACTTAAGTTATTTAAAATACAAGTTATAAGTATAACTTATAACATATTAATAAGTAATAACTTATAAACTTCAAAAGATTCAAATTCAAATCTTGAAAACTTAAGCTCAATTTTTTTTTAAAAAAACTTTATTAAACTCAACTTACAAACTTAATAAGTAAAAGTTAAAAAAATATATCTTTAAAATAAACTTTAGTAAAATTACATTATAAATTTCCAAACTATTAAAATTTAAACATAGAAAAATAAAAAAGCATTCATATTTTTGTGATTCAATATAACTACTAAAATTACTATTTTTTGAAATATATGTCGTCCCGTCCCGGTCCATTCCGAGTTCGTTCCGGTCCGATCCGATATCATCCCAATATATAGTGGGACGGGACGAAACCGAATATTCAGCCCGATAATTCCTGTCCGGTTCATTGCGGTATCGGTCAAAAAACCAGTCAACCCATCCCGTTCCGGTGCGATACTGGTTCGGTGGTTCAGGTCCGGTCTGATGCCCAACTTTATTGGTACCTAATGAACAATATGTATGTATGTTAGCAATGTGTTTTGCTGGAGTTATTGTTGGGAAATCAATGAAATATTAATGTATTTCCGATGAAATTAATAATTAAAGTTTTGAAATAATTTATTTATTTATTTATTAAAGTTTAAATTAATTAATTAAATTGTATTTTCCTACCTTCTAATAAAATGGATTAATTCATTGATTTGTCTTGAAAAGAAAAGTGAAAGAAAAATCAACTCCTTAAATCAAATCTTTTTAAAAAGTGGTAGGTGTACTCAAGTGCTTATATTTAAATGAACAACAAATAAAGTCATTCTGTCGGTTTTGATTTGTTATCTTTTATTTTTTCGAGTAACGATTTTTAAAACGTAACATTCTATTTTCCATGAAATTAATAATTAATAATTAATATATTTATTTATTAAAGTTTAATTTAATTAATTAAATTGAATTTTCTTGCCATCTAATAAAATTGATTAATTAATTTATTATTGTCCCATTTACGTAACGTAAATGAATATAAATGTTTAAATCATAGATTGATCCAAATACTAATTTTTTTTTCTAGTATTTGAGAATTTGGTTTATTTGAAAAAATATTTGCCAAATAATATGAAATTGGGTCAATTGACTATTCGAATTCATTTTAGTAAAATTCTATATGCTTTCAATATATAAATCAACCAACAAATGGATCAAAAAAATAAAATGACAATGAGAGATTGCCATGCCGTAATTTTACTATCTTTAGAAAAATCACTTTTTTGAAATGTTCTAAGTATAAAACAATTTGAGAAAAATACTTAGAAAAGAGTCGTCACTTAATTTTTTTTTAAAGAAATTAAGAAAGCTTATAATTCTCAAAGATTTAAACAGAAAAAATCTTTTGAAAATACCAAAGAGGGTTCGGGATTCAATTAACACTTCGAGAAGGGTTTAAGCATTCGAAGTGCCCGCTAACATACGGTTGACCTGCGACTTGACTAAAATATGTTTTGACTATTTTTACAAAAAAAAAAGTGTTTTAACATAAAAATAATAATTTACAATATTTGATTAATTTTGAGAAAATAGTTAAATAAATGAACCATTTTATTTTATTTTCTATAGAGAGGGACCTAAAATGAGACATTTGAATTTAATTATAAGTAAAAAAAAAAAATTTAACAAAACTAGATTAATTAGTTTTTATTTAAATCATTTTTAAAATAATAATTTAAACCAATTTGGTTAATTAGATTATGAAAACTATTTTAATTTAATTGAAGAATAAATAAAAAGGTTTGACTACATATATTCAAAATAAGTATAAGACTTGATAAAAAAAATGAACTATATAAAAATATACTAACATAAAGAATATAGGCCATCTTTTGGAGAATTTAATTAAGTTATAACGAATCAAATCAATGGCCAGAGTTAAACAAATCAAATAAATAAATACAATCAAATAAATAAAGAGGTAATGGACTTGGGCTTTTTCAGGCTGTTGATTTGGGCTCTGGCCCTATTTTAACCCTTAAAATCCTGTGTATACCTAAAGTGTATATAGTTGTATGCAAGTCATTTTTTCGCCTTTTTCCAGTATATTGGTGTGTATACTAAATGTATACAGCTTGGTGCATCATCTGAACATGTATGTTAATTTTTGGCCCATTATTGTCACTGCTTCAGCTGTATACAATGAGTGTATACACGTGTATATCAACATGTATTGTGTTGTATATCAACTCCCTTGAACCTGTAAAATAGCTTCATTGCTTGACCTGTGAATTTCAGCTTCCAAAACTTGAACAATGATGAAGGCCGACTCGAAATGCAACAAGGATATGGACAATAGAGTAAAAAAGACTCGGTTGGCAGATTTCCCAAAGAGACAAAACAAAATAAAAATAAGGATTAATAGTGATTCTATTTTGAAAAACCAAGGAAAAGAGTACAGAACATACCAATAAGAAATCTATGAAAAACAAACAAACGGTACAAATACAAACAGAGGACAAGAACTTAATTAGAGCAAAGAAGCACTTGTAGTATCTTGTGATCAAACAAACAAAAGCCGTAATACGCACCATTTAAAAGAACACATTGAACACTAAATCACAACACAAATTTAGCATATCAATTAACTCTCAAGACTCCATAGCCACTAGAAAATGACACGAACAACGA
The DNA here is from genome assembly GCA_029007595.1 of Solanum commersonii. Taxonomy (NCBI): domain Eukaryota; kingdom Viridiplantae; phylum Streptophyta; class Magnoliopsida; order Solanales; family Solanaceae; genus Solanum; species Solanum commersonii. The sequence goes on from JAJTWQ010000051.1 coordinate 770,471, forward strand.
CAAGCCAAATGAAAAAATCTAATGCTCGAAAACAGTATGAACAAGAGAAACTAAACTCGACCATATCAAAATAGACAAATTCGATAAGAGGTGGCTCATTCAGGGGTTAACAACTATAGAAAAAGTTTACAGAACACGATTACTCTTTCACACATGAATCAATACAATGAACAAATAAATATGTCATACTATTATTCTTAAATAGTCAATAAACTTACAAAGAGGCAAAACTATTTTTAAACTCATAGCTACTAGAACCAACAAATCACAATATCCAAACGTTATCCCAACTTCAACAACCTTTATGCAAGAGTTTGATATACATACTAAATTTACTCGAGAAAATAACAACAATCTTGAAAACACATAAGAGGCAAGTGAGACTCCACTCTTCTTGGAGTTAGCTCAACCACATGTAATAAATAGTTCCGACTAGAAGGTAGACAAAGGAGACATGGATCATCGAAGCCGGACATACTAAGCAGTAGCACGATCACAGAGTTGTACAAAAAAATGAAATTGTTGCAGCTAATAAACAACACATAAGACAACATTCAATTTCCATATTACAAAGTTTGAGAATCTATCTTCATTTGAAGAGAAAAATCTCATAACATCAATAGCAACAAAATGAATGCCTACTTTGACATCTTAAGACATCGAAAACAAGGAAATATAGAATCGAACATCAAAAACAAGTATATGAGAAAAGGACGGCGAAATAAACTCGAAACAGCGGCATCCGACAACATCGAAATCGCTTAAAGAAATACGCACCACATTAAATCATCCAAAACTCAAAAACAAATAATAGCAGACAAAACAAAGCATAGTTATAGGCATCACGTCGGAACATAAAAGATGAGGACGGTATTACGAAGGAGAAGACATCACCTTCTTTCGGGCAGCGATCTGGAGACCAATGGGCTTGATCTCGAAGAAACTTCCACCAACACTTTGACCTCACAAGATTCCAATGAACTCGAAATAAAAATAATAATATTTTTCTGAACTCTTGACCTTAAAATTTTGAAGCCATTTGAGGCATGTATTGTAGGATCCAATCCTCTCCCTATCGATTTACTTTTCTTTTGTTTTTGAAACTCCCTCCTCCTTTAAACTGTGAAGACAACCGGTATTTATAGGAGAAGAGCTAGGATCGATAAGGGGGGAAATCTGGTGGAAATTTTGAATTTTGAATTCAAAATTCAAGTTCTATTTCGAGGCAACAGTGGAAGGGATGGGAAGTTCTGAAAATGGGGAAAAGGGGATGGGAAGTGATGGCTGCTGCAGGCGCGATTTATTCGCTGGATTTCTAGGATTTTTTGCTGTATTTGCAACATAGAGTTGCTAGGTTTCACACGCAAGGAAGAAGAAAACGCAAGGAGGTGGGGTCAGTTTTGGTATTGCTATTGTTGAACGTATGTATGATGTAGGGTCGTTTGGAATTGTTGTTTGGATATGCTGTATGTATTGTGTGGAATGAGTCTGTTTGGTACTGAATTGGTGGGCTGGGAATTGAGGTATTGGGCTGCTCAAAAGAGGTAACAAAAGGCCCAAAATTTGGTTTGTCCCAATTAGGTTTAGGGTGGGGCAAAAATGGTAGTCAAAATTGCAATAAAATGGGTTAGATTTGCAATTAGGAAATGGCCACATGAATTGCAATTATGGCCAATGGAAATTAAGAAGTTAGCCAAATTAATGATTCGACTAAAACTTTAAATAGGATGAATTAATATTGATTAATTAATGAGCTTCTTAATTTTAACGAAACAAAATAATTTACTTAACTATAAACTAATAACTCAAGAATAGTAACTATTCATTAACTAAACTAATTTAATAAAAAATTTACTAAAATAATAAAATCTTTTTTTAGATGATTTTCGAATATTAATAAAATATACTAATTATATACATAATTATTTAAAACATATATATTATAAAAAACTATAAAAAAAAATTGACAAAAATATTTAAAATAACTTGCAAACTATTTTAGAAATTTTAAAATTTTTAGAAAATTAATTATTTTAAATCGCTTGAAATTGAAGAAGCTCGATGATTAATCTATATCGTGGATGTCTAAAATTGGGTGTCAACAACTATCCCTCGTTGGACTCAGATTGATGAAAGAAATTCGAGACAAATGAAATTGACGAATCCAATTTTGATCGACCACATATTCATCCTTAAGAAAAAGGGCTTTTTGTACGAACTTTAGGAATTATGGTCGAACCCTGAAGATGGGTTTCGTACATATCTTAGGCTATATGAGAACTCAGGCCACTTGTAGTTTGAGACGCTCGATTTAACACACGACTTTGAAAGAACTCAAAAGCTATTTCGATACCAAATTATGAAGGGACCAGAATGCTCGGGAATAAGATTTACAACAGAATATTGGAATACAACCGAGTTTTCAACATTGATCCCGCCTACATATCCTTAAATATTAGGAATCAGGCTGTTTGTAGTTCGACTCGATCGGTTGAAATAGGAAACCTAGTATGTAAGATAACCTTTGGTTCTAGAAAAGTGACAAAAGAATCGAGTGTGAAAAATTCATAAGTAAGATTTTACACGGACATAATTTCCAAAGCTCTTGGTGCATTGTCACTCAGATTAGAAAGTTACCTCCGGTGAGGGTAAAAAGTTTTTCGGATGCGAAATAGAAATCGATAAACCTAAAGAAAAACCCATATGCCTTCTGATAGGGGTGTGGTTTGATTGTGGTGGAAGTCACTCCTCAGTTCACGTCCTAAGAGTTTGATAATCCTCTTCGGATTATGTCTCAGTTCGTTGCTAAGAAAAAGTGTCACGTTGTGTTGTATCCTTGTTGATGTCATCCGCACCTGTGGTTTGATTTGAGAATTCATCCTCTTGGATGCTCTCGACAAAGACTGAAATAAACTTGTTAGTAGAAACTGTAATTAGAAAAAATGCTAACATCTCTTACGATTTTTTTCAATTACTCTTTCTTTGAAAAATGTCGTATAGATATGTTCAGTATATGTCTGCACACTCAAAGTAAACAATTAGTAGACATAGTGTTGCTTTAGTTAGCGGCTTATATCAAACAATAAAGAAAGTTCATTCATATAACAAATGAGCATATCTTAATGAATAGGCGTAAACATCTTTTCGAATAGATGAGAAAATAAAGAAGTATTGAGAGTAAAAGATAATAGGTACCGCTTTCGAACACAGTATGTCCATTACAACTCATGATTTGCTGAGGATCTGGAGATGTCATTGCTTGTTTTCTGCATGGCAAACTCTGGTGATCTCTGCAACGAGCTAGATGGCTCAATGATTATCCAACCGTAACGAAGTGGATGGTTCGATGATTATCCAACTGTAACGAGGTGGATAGCTAGATGAATATTTGCTCCTCAGCTTGCGCTAAGGAAAAGTTCCACATTGTGCTGCATCTTTTCTGATGTCGTCTGCACCTGTGGTTTGATTTGAGAATTCATCCACTTGGATGTTCTCGACAAGGAATAAATTAAACTTGTTAGCAAAAACTATAACTTAAATAGAGAAGTGATACATTTTACCATATTCAGCAAATGTTCTTTTTTATAAATATTGTGACATTAGCCTTCATCGATTTTGCCGCAATAGATGATGACTTGATATGATGTGGATGACGATGCTTCATTGATAGGATGATGATGATCCACTGGTAGGATAATGTTGCTACATGATATGATGATGATGTCGATGCTCCATTGATAGGATAATATTTGATGACCCATCGGTGGGAAGGTGTTGATGCTCTATTGATAGGATGATGATGCTTTGTTGATGATCCATTGGTAGGATGATGTTGATCCATTGACAGGATGATTTTGATCTATTGGTAGGATGATGATGATTCGTTGATAATTCATTGGTAGGATGATATTGATCCATTGATAGTATGATGTTAATACATTGATAGGATGATGATGCTTCGTTGATGATCCATTAATATGATGATATTGATCCATTGGAATGATGATGATATTCCATCGATAAAATGGCGATGATGTCCTTCTCGATGGTGGTACTATCTCACTTGATAATACTATAGAAATGTCCCCCTGGGTGGTTGTATTATCTCATCCGATAATACTATAGAAATGTCCCTCTGGGAGGGTTTCACATTACCGCGTCTGATATCGACATGGTTTGTGAATTTTCTTCAAATATTCTTGATGTTGAAAAATGTAATTTGAAGTCATTGTAGATGCTTGTACATGTTGAGAATAATGCTTTCATATGTTCATATTTGAACATTTGTACTCATTGTGACTCATGCTTTGCTGGGAATTTGAACGAGGTGTTGTTGCTCATATTCTGAACTATTTCTTTTCTTCTGAAAAACTTCAGTGGCTTTCCTGCATCCACAGAAAAGTTGACAATTTTATGGAGCTCCTCGCCCTTTTGACTTCTCTATATTCATTGAATGGTGGAATAGGATGATCTTGAGGCAAAATTATAGACCTGCATCCACAGAAAAATTGTTAGTTTTTTAAACAAACTGATCTGTGTTGAGTTCTTCAGTCACTTGCTTCTTGTCTTGCTATCTTCGGATGATCACTCTGATCTCTTGTTTCTCGATAGACATAAGATAAAATTATACAAAATGTTTGACATACCAAAGTCTAAAAAAAAAGATTTTCAAAAATCAACTTGGGAAAGGTGACTGTCAAATGTCATGTCATGCATAGCTTAAATGAACGTCCTTGGTTCGAAACTTCAGTATATCCGATAGCTTGTTTTGGAGAATTCAAAAATCCTTAAAGCTTGGAAAATTTCTGACACGATCCTCCTGAAATCTGCTATAATTGAAAGGTTTTGCAGTTGACTCTGAAATCCAATGGTGTCGGAGATTGCTACTGTTGACTATGAACTTTGACGATGCGAGAGATTATTTAACGTTAGCTTTAAACTTCTAATATGCTTAAAGGAAATTTTGAGGATGACCTTAAAAATTTTGTCACAGTTAGATGTCTTGGAGTATCTTGAAGTGTTGAAATATGACTTGTAGAATTTTTGAGACCCTCTCAAAAATTCTGTCCAGTTGCAATTCTAAATGTATCTTCAGTCTTAAGTTGTTGTAGAGATCCTCTTTTTGAGAATATTTAGCCCCTCTCAAAATTTTTGTCCCAGTTTCTATTGTAAAGAAAAAATAGAAATTATATAAGAGATATGACAGAGCCGTCGTGGCGCCTACGTATCCCATTAAGGCAGAAATCAGGTCAAACGTAGTTTCCACCTCTCGAGGATTAACAAAAATAAGAAGATTACGAAGAAACCAATCGAGGCCGACATAGGCCGTCTACGTATCTCATTTTTGAGAACTCAGGTCGAACATAGTTCAAATACAAGAAAAACAATATTAAAAGGGGATAAGGGTTGATCGAGGCCGACATAGGCCGCTTATGTATCTCATTCTTGAGAATTCAGGTCAGACGTAGTTCATTACAAGAGGGATAAAATTCTAAACACAGACGATTACAAGCAAATAGAACGATTACACGGAAATGACAGAAATACAAACTGAAACTTCAGACATAATACCTCTTGACAGCATCTGAGTTGTCGGTTTTGGCCATTCGTTGCCATCCATCTCCGACAGGACCAAGGCACCTCCAGATATTACTTTGCGAACCATGTAGGGTCCTTGCCAATTTGGTGCAAATTTCCCTTTGTACTCATCTTAATGAGGGAAAATGCGTTTGAGAACCAACTGGCCGATTTCAAATATCATGGCTCTTACTCTCTTGTGGAAAGCACGAATCATTCTTTGTCGATAAAGTTGACCATGAAAAACAACAACTATTCTCTTCTCATCGATCAATGTTAACTGATCAATCCGCTTGCGAACCCATTCAGCATCATTTAACTCAGCTTCGTGAATAATTCTTAACGAAGGTATCTCAACTTCGACAGGTATAACTGCTTTTGTTCCATATACTAGGAAATATGGAGTAGCTCCAACTGATATTGTGACGGTCGTTCGGTAACCCAATAAAGCATACGACAGTATCTCATGCCAACCTTTGCGATTATCAATCATTTTCCTCAAAATCTTTTTTATATTCTTGTTGGCAGCTTCTACAACTCCATTCATTTGGGGACGATAGGCGGTTGAGTTTCGGTAAGTAATCTTGAATTGTTCACATATTTCTCTCATCAAATGACTATTGAGGTTTGCTCTATTATCGGTAATGATGGATTATGGTACTACAAACCTACATATCAAATTATTGCGAACGAAATCAGCTACAACTTTCTTGGTCACCGACTTATATGAAGTTGCTTCCACCCACTTGGTGAAGAAGTCAATGGCAACCAAAATGAATTTGTGTCCGTTAGAGGCGGCGGGCTCTATAGGACCAATGGCATCCATGCCCCAGGCTACGAAAGGCCAAGGAAAACTTATAGTATTGAGTTTGTGAGGCGGGACTCGAATCAAATCGTCATGCACTTGACATTTATGACATTTCTGCACAAACTTGCAACAATCATGCTCCATAGTCATCCAATAATAACTGGCCCGAAGGATCTTCCTAACCAAAGTGAGCCCATTTATGTGGGTACCACAAACTCCGACGTGTATTTGTTCCAGAAGCTTTGTAGCTTCACTAACATCAACACATCTGAGAAGACCTAAATCTGGAGTCCTCCTATAAAGGATTTTTCCACTTGCAAAGAAATTAAGGGCCATATGGCGTATCGATTTCTTCTGATTGAATGTTGCATTCTCAGGACAAGTCCCGGTCTTCAAATACTTCTTGATGTCAAAATACCAAGGCAAACCATCTGGTTCTGCTTCAACATGTAAACAATGGACATGCTGCTCTTTTACCTCTATATCTAATGGGTCGATATAACTTGTATCTGGATGTTTAATTATCGAGGCAATAGTCACGAGAGCATTGGCCAACTCATTCTGTGTCCTGGGAGTTTGTCTGAACTCAATCTTGCGGAACCGTTTGCACAACTTCTGTATATACTACACGTACGGTGTGATTTTTGGGTTTTTCACTGCCCATTCTCTTTGAACTTGGTGAATTAGTAAATATGAATCTCCAATAACCAACAGCTCATGAATGTTCATATCAATTGCCATTTTCAGACCAAGGATACAAGCTTCGTATTCTTCCATGTTGTTCGTGCAATCAAATCGGAGTTTAGCTACCATAGGATAGTGTTGATCGAATTCTGATACTAAGACTGCTCTGATACCTTTCCCCTGGTGATTCGCTGTTCCATCAAGAAAACTCTCCAACTAGGGTATGCTTTCGAAATATCTTCACCCACAACTGCAGCCTCTTCATCGAGAAAAGAAGTCTTGAGTGGTTCATACTTTTCGTCAACTGTATTTTCTGCAAGATGATCAGCCAAGGCTTGTGCTTTTATTGCCTTCTGCGTTACATACACAATGTCAAACTCGTTCAAAAGAATTTGCCATTTTGCCAACTTCCCAGTCGACATTGCTTTCAGGAAAATGTACTTTAACGGGTCCATCCTAGAAATGAGATATGTGGTATAAGAAGATAAATAATGTCTCAACTTCTGCGCAATCCAGGTCAAAGCACAACATGTCCTCTCCAAAAGAGTGTAATGAGCCTCATATGGAGTGAATTTCTTGCTCAAATAATAAATGACTCGCTCCTTCTTCCCAATTTCATCATGTTGACCAAGCACACATCCAAATGCGTTATCCTAAACAGACAGATATAGCAACAATGGGCTCCCTTCCCGTGAAAGAACCAATACCGGTGGATTGGACGAATAGTTCTTGATAGCATAAAAAGCAGTTTGACATTCACTGGTCCACTTGGTCAAAGCATCTTTTTTCAACAACTTGAAGATTGGCTCACACACCACGATGGACTGAGCTATAAATCGACTGATGTAGTTCAACCTTCCCAGAAAACTCATCACCTCTTCCTTGGTCTTCGGATGAGGTGATTCCTGGATCGCCTTGATCTTGGAAAAGTCAAGCTCAATGTCCCTCCTACTGATTATAAATCCCAACAGCTTGCCAGCTGGCACTCCAAAAGCACACTTGGCGGGATTTAACTTCCAATTGTATCGGTGTAGACAATCAAAGAATTTTCTCAAGTGAGTCCAGTGATCTGAACTCTCGCGGGACTTGATTATGACATCATCTACATACACATCGATCTCCTTGTGAATCGTATAGTGAAATATGGTCCTCATAGACCTCATGTAAGTAGCACCGGCAGTTTTGAGACCAAAAGGCATCACCTGATAATGATATACACCCTAGGGCATGATGAAAGCTGTTTTTTCTGCATCTTCTTCATCCATCAGAATCTGGTGATAGCCCGCATAACAATCCACAAACGACTGCATCTCATACTTAGCATAGTTATCAATGAGAATGTGAATGTTTGTCAATGAAAAATAATCTTTCGAGCAAGCATTGTTGAGACCTATATAGTCAACACAAATTCTAATTTTTCCATCTTTCTTGGAAACTGGAACGACATTGGCTAACCAAGTCGGATATTGCGTTACTTTCACTACTTGAGACTTGATCTGTTTGGTAATCTCCTATTTGATCTTTAAACTCAACTCAGTCCTGAACTTCCAACTCTTTTGTTTTACTGGACTGAAATCTGGAATAATCAGCAATTTGTAGGACACCATATTCCTACTTAGTCCAGGCATATCCTTGTAAGACCAGGCAAATACATCAATGTACTCTTTAAGCAAACAAACTAGGTCCCTTCTTTGAGCTTCGGTTAGATGGACGTTGATTCTGACTTTTTTGACACATTCCCCATCTCCGAGATTCACAATCTCAGTTTCTTCCAGATTTTACTTGTGTTGATTCTCACATGTTCAGGTATCATGATCTCCACGTTATACTATTTAAACTCATATTCATCTACCTTTTTTTGTTCATTCAACTTATGACATGATATGATATTGACGGGTTTTATTTTTTAAAAAAATATCTTTACTGAAACAAAAACAAAGATTGTTAGATAGCAGAATTAAAGCAAGAAAAATAATTTTTTGCAATAGTAGAGGCCCTCATTGAAAATAAAGAAATACGAACTTTGATTATAGCCCTGAGCCATTTTGTCTTTTTCAAAATATTAAGACGGAAATTAAGACATAATTAGGTAAAATGACACAAAATGTGGGTCCCGAGCCTCATTCGAACTACCACCAATTCTAAAAATAGAATGAGATTCATCTTTGTCTATCAAGTTGAGCAAGAAACAAAGAGCGGAGTGGAAGTCCAATTAAGCACTCATCCATTGTCTCGACGTCTCGTATGCATGGTGTCTCGATCATCTTTTCGTGCGCAACATCACCTTCTTCAAAAAGATTCTCAATTCCTTCTCCAAGACCGTCATCATTGGCATATTCCTCCACTAGAAAGGACTGACATAAATAAGGCAAAGACTTTGGTGGAACATAATTAATCCCCTTCTTGTTCTGACCCTCTCTTGACACTAAAGCAACAACTTAATAGGGTGTCATGATCGTAAAATTGAGTTTCTCACTTATTCTTAGAGAAGCTACAATTTTCTCAAGGTAGTCGGGATCATCCGGAACTAACGTCTTTACCATGCACCATTCATCCTCCATCTCCATCATATTGATAGTGGTGTCTCCATAGTTCGGTAGAGGATTATTGTTGACGCTGGGTTTAGCGGTTTGGAGAGTGACCACCGTCAGGTCGATCAAGTCCTGTATCTTATGCTTTAAATTAATACAATCTTCAGTATCATGCCTAAAACTATTGGAATGATACGCACACCTTCGATCAGCTTGATAGAATTTAGAGTTAGTATCAACAGGCTTAGGCCCAACTAGATGAATAAAACCTACCACAGTTAATCGCTCAAACAACTTTGTTTGTCTTTCAATGAGCGGCGTAAACTTTCAAGCAGGTTTCTTCTCGAATCTCGAACGAGGAGGATCATAATGACCTTTTTGAGGCGGATACATTTGACAATAATTTGGGGAGTTTAGACGGGGAGGTGCTTGAGACTTTGGGTCAATCATGTTACTACTGAATCCCCCATGATTCAACAATGAATTACCATTGGCATTGAAAGTGACCGTTGGAAATGTGACAATTCTTTGATCAATTCAGTCCTGAATTTTATGCTTCAAGTTGATGCAATCCTCAGTGGTATGTCCAACACCACCTGAATGGTAAGCACAATAAAGATCGGGTCGGTAAAGTCTGGAATTGACATTGACATTTTTTGGATCAATTGTTCACATCAACCCAGCCACTTTCAATCTCTCGAAGAGTTGGGTTCGACTTTCAACCAAAGGAGTAAAGACTCGAGAAGGTTTCTTCAAAACTCCTAACAAGAAAGATTGTAATTATTTCGTGAAGATGGAGGTACTTGGCGGTAACTGGAAGGATTTTCGCGAGTAGGTGTTGTTGTTTGGAAATTTTGGTATTGTGGAGCATGGTAGCTATGAGGTGCATTTGGGTAATTTGGCAATGCAGCTTGGTAACTTGATTGAGCATTTGGTCAATTTGGCAATGGAGCTTGATAATTTGGATGATTTGGTAGTGAAGTTTGGTAATTTGGTTTGATGAGGTAAGGATTTTGTGGAGCTAAAGGGTAGATTTTGGATAGTAAAGACTTTCGAACATTGGGACCAACATGCCTCTTTGATTTTTGGCTTGATTCAAATGAGATAGAAAAAATACCTTCCCTCTTCCTCTTCATTGGTCCCGAGGATTCATCTTGCGGAGTCATTTGGATGATTTTTCCGATCTTGAGACCGTCTTCAATAGCTTCACCAATTTTGACTATCTCATCGAACTTCCCTCCTAAAATGAGCAACATCCTATTGTAGTACTCCGGCTCTTGAATGCGCACGAAGACTTCAATAATTTCTTTTTCGGTCATGGGAGACCTAACCCTTACAGCCTTTCTCCTCCAATGGTAGGCATACTCTCGATAGCTTTTAGTAGAATTCTGTTTGATTCTCTCCAAAGAGTATTGATCGGGAATGAATTCTACATTGTAACCAAACCTTTCAATGAATTCTTTAGCCAAACCGTTCCAACTTAGCCACTGCTTGATTTCTTTAGAAATAAACCATTCCAATGCTTCTCCATTTAGACTACGACTAAAGAGTCGCATCAACAAAGCCTCATCTTTCCTAACTCCAATGAGTTGATCACAATAAGCCCTCAAATGAATCAAAGGATTCTTAACTCCACTAAATGTATCAAACTTTGGTACTTTAAAACCTTCTCGAAGCTCCAAATGTGGATGATGACACAAATCTTCATACTTCACCCCCACAATATCTGGGGTGTACTGAATGTCCTTCATTGCTTTCATAACATCTTCGTTGATGCTTTGGTAAACTTTTCCACTTATGACCTTCCACTCTTTTTCCTTCTTCTCAGAATGTTCGAGTTCAAAATATGTAGTCGATTGAAGGTATGATTCTGGCGATAATGGAAGATGAAATACGGTTTTTAGAGGTATGGATTGAGTGGTAGGTGGGTTTTGGACAATTTGAGTAGGGGTTTGATAGAACGAAGGAAAATTCTAGAAAATGTTGATGTTTGTATTTTGAGGAGTAGGTGACTTTTGGTGTGAGGAGCTGGCATGATGTGGATTAGGGGTGGTTAATTCAATGAAGGGAGGTTTTGGAATCGTAGCGGTGGTTGATTTTTTTGGAAAACGTTCGAATGTTGTATTTGAAGTAGGAAAATAGAATGGAGGTCTTTCATTGTCTGAAGTAGGAATGTTGGCAACAATAGCCAGATTAGTCAAATCTCGAGTCTTATCCATTACAACCCTCATTTCAGTAATTTGTTCGAACAATTATGCAATCAACTTGTTTCATTCAGTGATGATAGGGTCCTTCACAGTAATTTTGGTCAAATCAATGTTCTCAGCATTTTCACCCACTTTTTCTTTGCCCTTTGCCAAATATTGGTTGGAGAAGGAATCTTTGGGGTCTTTGGACCTTGTGAAGTACGAATGTTCAGCCATTTTTCTCAACACAAATCAGTTTTGCATACCTGACAAAGAAAAACAACTCAAAAGACAAATGTGTTAGTTCGTGTTGATGACAAATAAAACAAAATATCACAAACATTACTGTAAACACATAATAGTTGCTTCATTTGAAGACAAACAAGCCACATATATAAAGAAATGACTAAATAGACAAGAATTTGTCTATTTGATTTTGAACTTAATGAATCAGAAATATCAACTTAAGTCGAGACAAAGTCGACTGTATCTTTCATCGTTATACTTCTGATTTTCAATCGATATGAAACTCTAATGTCTTTGCTAGAGTTGGAAAAGATAAATTTTCTCAAAAATGGGGACCGAGCCTTGAAAGGTTGCCTACGTATCTCACAAAAGAGAATTCAGGTCCTACGTAGTTCGACCCACTTGAATCTCTTTCAATTTGAGATGACAAATATCTTTTTGATATAAGAGGATAACATTTGAAAACTGAAGATCTTAATCGAATTTTGTTAGGAAACTAAAGACTTAATAAATATTTGGCCGCACTTTCGATAGTGACTTGATATTTATACTTGGGGGTTCTAAAAATAATTCGTGGAGGATTGAGCTAAAAGATCTTCAAAGAAAGCAACATATTCACACAAGCAATTATAACACATAAACAATTGCACATTCTAACAAATATGCGACCCTTTTATATCAAGGGTAAGCCTAATGATTTGAAGAATGTATAACATCATTTGAAACATTCCATTGCCCCAAAACCTAAATTTATACAAGTTTTACGAATAAACTGAATGGGGATACATAACAGGAGAAATGGGATACAAAATAATCAATCCCGCGTAGGGGAACAATTTTAAACTACGCTTCCAAGGAAAGATCCTTCGTTCTTGATTTTTTTATTATTTTTTTCACCTCCGGATGTCCACCTTTTTTTTTGCAATGATAACTTGCTCCTTCTTCTATTAGAATAAAACTACAATCTAACTCCCTAAGCCAAGAGACAAATGTTTTGCCAAATGACGTATACATCCTTCAAATTTAAACACATAAACATGATTATTTTTTATTGGTCATTGGCCAAATAGACACAAGGTGGGCTTCCAATAGGTCCCAACACGCCTTGGGTATTGGGTTAACTTAGTTCAAAATATGCTAAATTTGGGATTTGATTTTGCTCTACGCTAGTTGACTAAGAGTGACTTTTGAAAGATCGGGAACTTAAGTGGACAACTTAGGTTGGAACTCGCGACAACAATTGGACGCATGACGAACCAATAAATTGCCAATTATTTCAAAAAAGGTTAAGTATAAAGAAGTCCGGCTGCAGTTTCGCAAAATTATCCTTTAATATACTATACATACAACAGGAAATTCCATGAATGTTATGACAGTTATATAAATTTAAACACATTAAGCGCATATAAACAATTCAACAATTAATAACAATTAGTCAAATCTTATGGTTAGAACTTAATTAGCTCCCCAGCAGAGTCGTCATTTCTGTTATGCCGTAGTTTTACTATCTTTAGACAAATCACTTTTTTGAAATGTTCTAAGTATAAAATAATTTGAGAAAAATACTTAAAAAAGAGTCGCTACTTAATTTTTTAAAAAATTAAGAAAATTATAATTCTCAAAGATTTAAACAGAAAAAATCATTTAAAAGTACCAAAGAGGGTTCAGATTTCAATTTACACTTCGAGAAAGATTTAAGCATTCGAAATGTTCGCTAATATACGATTGACCTGCTACTTGACTAAAATATGTTTTGACTACTTTTTTTAAAAAAAGTTTTTAACATAAAAATAATAATTTACAATATTTGATTAATTTTGAGAAACTAATTAAATAAATGAACCATTTTATTTTATTTTCTAGAGAGAGGGACCTAAAATGAGACATTTGAATTTAATTATAAGTAAAAAAAAAAATTTAACAAAACTAGGTTAATTAATTTTTATTTAAATCATTTTAAAAATAATAATTTAAACCAATTTGGTTAATTCGATTATGAAAACTATTTTAATTTAATTGAAGAATAAATAAAATGTTTTGACTACATATATTCAAAATAAGTATAAGACTTGATAAAAAATGAACTATATAAAAATATACTAACATAAAGAATATAGGTCATCTTTTGAGGAATTTAATTAAGTTATAACGAATCAAATAAAGGGCTAGAGTTCAACAAATCAAATAAATAAATAAATGCAATCAAATAAATAAAGAGGTAATGGACTTGGGCTTTTTCAGGCTGTTGATTTGGGCTCTGGCCCTATTTTAACCCTTGAAATTATGTGTATACATGAAGTGTATACTATTGTATACGAGTCGTGTTTTTGCCTTTTCTCTTTATATCGGTGTGTATACTAAATGTATACAGCCTGGTGCATCATCTGAACATGTATGTTAATTTTTGGCCCATTTTTGTCACTGCTTCAACTGTATACAATGAGCATATACTTGTTTATATCAACATGTATTGTGATGTATATCAACTCCCTTGAATTTGTAAAATAGTTTCATTGCTTGACCTGTGAATTTCAGCTTCCAAAACTTGAACAATGATGAAGGCCGACTCGAAATGCAACAAGGATATGGATAATAGAGTCAAAAAGATTCGGTTGACAGATTTCCCAAAGAGACAAAACAAAATAAAAATAAGGATTAATAGTGATTTTATTTTGAAATAACTAAGGAAGAGAGTACAAAACATACCAATAACAAATCTATATAAAAAACAAACAGAGGGTACAAATACAAACAGAGGACAAGAATTTAATTAGAGCAAAGAAGCACTTGTAGTATCTTGTGATCAAACAAACAAAAGCCGTAATACGCACCATTTAAAAGAACACATTGAACACTAAATCACAACACAACTTTAGCATATCAATTAACTCTCAAGACTCCATAGCCACTAGAAAATGACACGAACAACGACAAGCCAAATGAAAACATCTAATGCTCGAAAACAGTATGAACAAGAGAAACTAGACTCGACCATATCCAAATAGACAAATTCGATAAGAGGTGGCTCATTTAGGGGTTAACAACTATAGACAAAGTTTACGGAACACGATTACTCTTTCACACATGAGTCAATACAATGAACAAATAAATATGCCGTACTATTATTCTTAAATAGTCAATAAACTTACAAAGAGGCAAAACTAAATTTTAAACTCATAGCTACTAGAACCAACAAATCACAATATCCAAACGTTATCCCAACTTCAACAACCTTTATGCAAGCGTTTGATATACATACTAAATTTACTCGAGAAAATAACAACAATCTTGAAAACAAATAAGAGGCAAGTGAGACTCCACTCTTCTTGGAGTTAGCTCAACTACATGTAATAAATAGTTCCGACTAGAAGGTAGACAAAGGAGACATGGACTTCATCGAAGCCGGACATACTAGGCAATAACACGATCACAGAGTTATAAAGAAAAAATGAAATTGTTGCAACTAATAAACAACACATAAGGCAACATTCAATTTCCATATTAAAAAGTTTGAGAATCTATCTTCATTTGAAGAGAAAAATCTCATAACATCAACAGTAACAAAATGAATGGCCACTTTGACATCTTAAGACATTCAAAATAAGGAAATATAGTTCAACATCGAAAACAAGTATACGAGAAAATGACGACAAAATAAACTCAAAACAGTGGCATCCGACTACACCAATATTGTTTAAAGAAATATGCACTACATCAAATCATCCAAAACTCAATAAAAAATAATAGCAGACAAAACAAAGCATGGCTATAGGAATCACGTCAAAACATAAAAGATGAGGAGGGTATTACGAAGGAGAAGGCATCACCTTCTTTCGGATAGCGATCTGGAGGCCAAAAAGCTTGACCTCGAAGAAAATTCCACCAACACCTTGACCTCACAAGATTCTGATGAACTCAAAATAAAAATAATAATATTTTTCTGAACTCTTGACCTTAAACTTTTGAGGCCATTTGAGGCATGTATTATAGGATCCAATCCTCTCCCTATCGATTTACTTTTTTTTTAAAACTTCCTCCTCCTTTAAATCGTGAAGACAACCGATATTTACAAGAGAAGAGCTAGGAACAATAAGAGGGGAAATCTGGTGGAAATTTGAATTTTGAATTCGAAATTCAAGTTCTGTTTCGAGGCAACAATGGAAGGGATGGAAAAATCTGAAAATGGGAAAAAGGGGATGGGAAGTGATGGCTGCTGCAGACACGATTGACTCCCTGGCTTTCTGGGATTTTTTGTTGGATTTGCACCATAGAGTTGCTAGATTTCACACGCAAGGAAGAAGAAAACGCAAGGAGTTGGGGTCGGTTTTGGTATTGCTGTTGTCGTACATATGTATGATGTCGGGTCATTTGGAATTGTTGTTTGGATATGTTGTATGTATTGTGTGGAATGAGTCTGTATGGTATTAAATTGGAGAGCTGGGAAATGAGGTATTAGGCTGCTCAAAAGAGGTAACAAAAGGCCCAAAATTTGGTTTGTCCCAAATGGGTTTAGGGTGAAGCAAAAATGATAGTCAAACTTGCAATAAAATGGGTTAGATTTGCAATTAGAAAATGGTCACATGAATTGCAATTATGGTCAATGAAAATTAAGAAGTTAGCCAAATTAAGTTTAATTTAGGAAATTTGACTAAAATTTAAATAGGACGAATTAATATTGATTAATTAACGAGCTTCTTAATTTTAATGAAACAAAATAATTTACTTAACTATAAACTAATAACTCAAGAACATTAACTATTAATTAACTAAACTAATTTAATAAAATATTTACTAAATAATAAAATCTTTTTTTAGACAATTTTCGAATATTCATAAAATATACTAATTATATACATAATTATTTAAAACATATATATTATAAAAAAAAACTATAAAAAAAGTGACAAAACTATTTAAAATAACTTGCAAACTATTTTTGAAATTTTATAAAACTAATTATTTTAAATCGTTTGAAATTGAAGAAGCTCGATGATTAATCTATATCGTGGAGGTCTAAAATTGGGTGTCAACAGAGATAAGTGGTTAAACAAAACTAATATCTGATTGAGAGAGAAAATGAGTAATGTAAAGGAGATAAAATGAATAAAGCGAAGGAGAAAGTAATTAAAAAAGTAAAATCAAATGTGGTCTTGATTTCTTGGAGACAAATTTAGGCGGTTTTGGAGCCAAAATGTTATTATTGTCATTTGCGCCGTGTCCTGTCATTTCTGTCAAAAATCGATAGTGCCAAATAGTTTTACCGTTTATTTTAATAAAGTACTTGTATTTTTTTCTTGGAAATCATGAATTACTATGGTTTTTATGAAAAAGAGATAATAAATGTGTTGTATCTCTTTATGTTAATAATTTGTTTACATACATTATGGTGTATTTAAATAATTTATTTGATACAAGAAAATCGTTTAGTCCTTATATTTCTTAAATAGGGTTTTTTTTGTCTTCTACAAATGAAAGTGGTAGATGTTGTCACATTGAAAGATTCAACCGTTCTTATTGTTTATTTGTTCCTATTTTAGATGTGGCTGAATATGAACAAACTCAAATTACTCCCAGTGGAAATTTTTAAAGTCGAGCAAAGTGACAATGTAGAAGAGCATGTCTCCCTATCATATGTTTTCGAAAACAATTTCTACTCATTCTTGATTTTTCTTAGAAGCAAATACAAATTCTTTGTTTGTTTAAGATGATTTTGAACAAATTCAAAGAATGAAAAAAACTTAAAATTATTACCAAGAAAATATGAGATAAATGTATTTTTTCAGCTTGTTACTAATATTGAAATTGATGAGGACCAACTAAATGATCATCCTTTCTTAAAAAGGAAAATCAGAGAAAGAAAATGAGATCTTTAATAAAGAAAGTATTCAAATATAATTGTAATTGAGATTTCAAAAAATAAATAAAACAAATTACGAGTTCCACAAAATCAATCCACTAATTCAATTAAAAAAAATAGCTAAAAACGTGTATAACCTGTAATTTTAAAAAGTTTTCATATTTGGAATTAAAACTTAATGTTATAAATTAAAAAGAGTAGTTTATATTATGTTAATTAATGTCTTAAATATAATATTCTAGTAATTTTTTTACTAATATAATAAAAAAATTATATTGTATTTTTCATGCATGTTTTATTAACTCAACGTTAGTCAACATAATCATTGACTAGACGGATGAGTTATATGAGTAATAACCGTCTCTCGGTAACGAAAACTCTTTTATTGTCTATAAATATCATTGAAGCTCTGATACCAATTCAAATAATTCTTCATAATATGATTCAATAATCTATTTATTCAACTGAATTCAGTAGATTTTGAATCTGTATGTGGGCTACTAGCTCCGCCCTTGATATAGGTAATATGCAATATAATTTTTTAATCTATTAATTATTAGTATATTTTATTGGCAAGTATAATACTTTTTATCAGATTTAGTTATATTTTGTTACAAGTTACTTTAATTTGACAGTATGAAATATATATTTTTACATTGTTAATGTATAAAAGATGATGATCAATGAAATGAGTTGAAAATAAGGTTTAGATATTTTTATTTTGGAGAAAAAAGAAATTAGGTGATTTTTTTTATATGTACGAAACTTGATAGAAAAGGTTATTTGATATATATGTTTGTGGAATATTAAAAAAATACATTTTAAAATTACTTGAAGTGTTAACTCACGAGACAATAATCTACAATATTTCACTTGGTTCATCTAGTAATTGTACTATTACTAAAAAATAAAACCTTAGAATAACATTTCTATTACCAAATTCTTTTTCTGGTTCTTTCATCTAATAATTGTATTTTACTCAAAAAAAAATGAACTTCAAGGGAATATGTCTATCATCAATTCTTGACTTGGTCCATCCACCTAATAATTGTACTTGTTGAAATAATAATTCAAAACTGAAATAAGAGATTAAAGTTAACTAGAATTTATTTAATTATAATTAATATAAGAATAGATTTTCTAGTCCAACTTAAATTAGGTTTTGCACTAGTATAACTATATTCAATAGATGAGAAATTGTGAAATATTGAAGATATTATTTGAGTCTATGAATAAAATATTTTTATTCAAATTGGTATCAGAGCTTTCTAATTTTGGTAGAGAAAAAAAGATTTTTCATTGTCAGCCGACGGTTATACCAAGGGGCAGACCTACGTTGGATCATTGGGTCAAGAGGGTTCATATGAACCCACTTCGTAAAGTAATTATATCATGTATATATAAGGTTTGTCTTCTGAAAATTACAAGTATAAATAAACAATTGACCTCATTAAATAGTTTATCTGGACGCACCAAAATCTGATAAGATTTGTAATATTACAACATAGCATGCATCTTAGTAATTAGCTCATACACCAGTGAGATTTCTGTGAGTTACCCTTAAATAAATAGTTTTGGGCCATGAACTAACCCCGACCGACCTCGATCACGTGAAAGCTTTAGAGGAGCTTGATGGACACCAAATAAAGATGTATAATGTGTTAAAGGTCCATCAAAGTGAAGATAACGAAAAAAGCGGTCATGTGTGCAAATGACCATCTTATAAAAGAAGGCAACCAAACAAGGTCTTTATCCCATTAAGGGTAAAATTGTCAAAGAAATGTCTTCTTTATTTCCTTAGTATAAATATTAGTCTTTTGGGAAAATGGTCTGAAAAATATTTTAACTTTGGCTGAAATTGTTATTACGATATCAAACTTTATGGAAGACCTTTTACCCCTCCTGAACTATTTAATAATGTATTTTAAAGGTATATACGTGTCTATATAGACACATTATTATTTATAATGATGTAATATTTATGATGTTCACGTAGGCATATCTATACCTTTAAAATACACTATTAAATAGTGCATGAGGGTAAAATGTCCTTTCTAAAATTCGGTATTGCTACAACAATTTCGATCAAAGTTCGAATATATTTCAAACATTTTTCCCTTTTTCATTTTGGAAGACATAGAATATATTGAATGTTGAAATTGAATGCTCCTAAATTGTTGTTGCTAATTTAGTGTTAGTTTAAATCATTTAAGGAATTAGTGAGTAATTAGTGGTTAACTCTTAGAATTGATGGTTAACTTCTTCTAGCTTAACCGATCATTGAGTTACCCTCTTTGTGGATTCAATTTGGTTTTCTCGTTTTCGTTTGAGTTTGGATTATTGTTGTTTGATTGGATTCGATTGAGAGGTGAAGGTATAAAGTCTTTTGTTGCTCATTAATTCGATTAGATTTCAATAATTCCACATATGTTTTCTTATTTCTTTCAATTGCCTCTTCCATCCTTATCAGTTAGGCTTATAAATAGCTCGAATAAATAGCTCACTCTTAAACCTGATATGCTGAGACTGGCTAGAGCTGAGGGTGAGTCAAATTCGCTGGTACACGCGTTGCACTCCATAAAAGAAAAACAAAGAAATATACAAGTAGGGCTCAGTACGGGGCAACGTGTACTGAGTAGGTATCATTGGCCAACCCAAAATAGAAACTAATATACAATGAATAATAGTATAAAGTCAACTATAGCACTTAGCAGGTGATAAGAAACAACAACATGAACAAGTGACAGTTGAAGCAAGTACGTAATCAATCACAATATCAAGCACACACACAAGGACTCATGCCTCCATATCACACTCATTTGGGAAATGCGTTCATTGAGATTGAGTACATTAAGTTAATTCAATATCTTTTTCCTTTAATGTTATCGTGTCGGAACGTGACACTCCGATCCAATTATACCGTGTCGGAACGTACACTCCGATCCAAAAATATCGTGTCGGAACGTGACACTCCGATCCAAAAATATTGTGTCGAAACGTGACACTCCGATCCAAAAATACCGTGTTGGAACGTGACACTCCGATCCAAAAATACTATGTCGGAACGTGACACTCCGATCTAATAATATTATTAATTTATCATTTATTATCACCACTTTTCAATTCATTAATAATATTACATCAAGCCTTCTTTATTCAAGGCATCACTTCGATAGAGAGGTTTTCAGGTTATAAATCTCACGGTCTCAGGATTTTAGACCAATCACAAACCACACAACCAAGCCACACAATCACACAGTCAAGTACATAGAGAACTTCACAATATCATTCAATGCATATCAATCGCTATTAGGAGTTTATCTATCAAATAGAATAAACCATAACCTACCTCCACCGAAGAATCGAAGTCAAACAAGCTACTTCTCCAATGCTTTTCCTCTTTTCCATGCCTCATAACGTTTTCAATCTATCAAATATATAATGTTCGTAAACAAGGACGCTCAATTTTATAATCAAGTTCCTAAGTCAAGATCACTCATATTCGCTAAATTTCAAGTCTAGGGTTAAATCTCAATTCCTACATTACATATCTAATGTCTTAATATTTAATTATCTATCTCACTACATCAAAACTTGAATTCATACTATGATAACAAAACGAACACTTATAAAATCAAATTCACGTTAATCAAACAACCAATAATCATCAGCCCTTAGACTATTTAATTATCATTAAGTCATTATTACCAAGAAAACTATTATCCCTCAAATCCGTAAAGGATCACGCATCACTGCAGTTAATAGAACTGCACAATTTAATCAAAGAAACCATTTTCCTTCAACCCACAGTGTTAACATAATCCAAATAAGTTGATAATTAAATAATAGTACTTCAAACCCCATTGCTTTCCAACTCACCTTTAATAATATGT
Source organism: Solanum commersonii (assembly GCA_029007595.1). Lineage (NCBI taxonomy): Eukaryota > Viridiplantae > Streptophyta > Magnoliopsida > Solanales > Solanaceae > Solanum > Solanum commersonii. Next base: position 792,253 of record JAJTWQ010000051.1, read on the forward strand.
TATTGTATAGCCTAGAACTAAAACATCAACTGACTTAGTTTCATATATTTAGTTATATATAAAAATAGTTGTATCAACACTTGATTTCTTAAAGCAACTATAACAATAAAATATGAAACCCCAAAATTGTCATCAAGTTACATACCGTAACTTGAATTTTAAAATTAAAAAAAAACAACCATCCATTCATACCCCTTAACATTATCTTGCCAACATCAACCTTAATTAGTTTACAATCATTACGAAAGACCACTACTTAACAATTTAATACACCCAATTCAATAAACCGATATTGCACAGAGACCAATTTTCCAATTTCAATCTCCTTTCAACTAAATAATAATAATACTATATTCATTCAACCATCAACATTGGCAAGGAATAGATTTCAATAGAAATTTGTTTACCTGCGATAGTCTTGTTGTTCTCTCCTTTAAGGGTTTGTGCCGCACATAATTTGTTTTGGGATAGAAATAATAATAACCTCCCTTTAATCTAATTTAACTTTTATTACCCTAATTGTATACCTAATTAATTATAAAAATAGTAAAAGTGACCTACTATTAATTTTAATGTTATTTTCTTTAACCACCAACTAAATAAATTATTAAAAACAACTCATTAATTATATAACTATAGCTACCAATAGTCCAAAATACTCATTTAAAATTTATCAGAATAGTCTTTTGTGAACTAAAAAGCTCTAGTACTCAAAATGACCAAATGGATCGTTACAGGTATACATATATATTTGTATATCTGGCGGATGAGATTGACAGAGGACAGAGAGAGGTGAACAAGATTGGGATGACTTTCCAAACAGACCCGGTCTTAAGAAGAGGTGAACCAATTACCTGGTCTTGATAATTGAACTACTCCATTATATTATTACTCTCACCCACCACCAAACATTGATATAGGTCTCATTGTTGTCTCAAAAGTATTTCAACATACATTTAAATGCATATATCTCTCTTTTTTTTCTTTGTGATGCACACATTTTTATACCAGTAACATATTCAAAAGCAGGGCATACAGGGCAAAAATAAAGGTCTTAAGCAAAAATTTGGAGTTGACATATGCACTCGCTTTCAGCCTTTCACCATCAAACTCAATTTCTCCTCTTTGTTTTCACGAGAACACTACTCTCCATTATGTTAGGACTTTCTGCTTCCATACAAACTTGATAATATATTTCTACTTCGTAATACTCAATGCAATGCATTTTTTGCACCTTGTTGTGTGCCCGGTAAGAGTGTTAGCTGATCTCCACAGTTGTTTAGAGTTTATCAAGTCTTAGAGATAGCTGCTTGGCTGTTTTATTCCTGTCTTTCTCATTTTTAAACACACGTTGTTATGTACACTTGGAGATTCATGTCACCAACTTTTGGGATATTGACTTTGTCTTTCCACTTGTCATATTGATTTTTATGAAAAAATCTAGTCAAGACTTACTTCCACTTTTGAATAAGTATTTAAATTTCTCATGTTCTACCTATGGAATTGATTGTTGAAGGGTTATCTTACCTATTGGTGCCGAATTTTGGATTGTAACTAGATGTGCCTAATACTGTAAATTTTATTTTAGCAACCATTGAGTGAGTCGATCAATTAGTTAGGATTCTGTTAAGAAGTTCCATTCAGTTATAATGTTAAATGCAGGTATTAACTTCCTTATGTGAGAAAAATTGTGTGAACTGTAATCCCACCTAGATATGATTATTGCTTAAATTAAACAAACGTTGTTGATAAAACTAACACCACTGATTAGCTTCATTCCTCTGTTAATGGAGATCAACTCGACTGGAGAGTAACTGTTTTGAGAGAGAAAACTTGTGTTTGTATTGAATGTGAATTAGAGAGTAAACATTACAATGTGACTCTATATATACAATCACTAACAGAATACAGCTGGAAATTAACTAACTAACAACTTGACACTAACTAACTTTACTGTGCATAAATAACTTTACTGTACACAACTAACTAATGGACTCTATATTTTATATTCTCATCACCCCACCCCCCTCAAGTTGGAGGTGATATAATTACAGACAACTTGTGTAAAAGAGTAGTATGTTTAACCCCAGTCAAGGCCTTGGTGAAGATGTTTGTCAACTGTGAATCAGTGGGTATATGATGGAATATGATTAATCCTTGCTGAAGCTTAGTCATAACAAAATGGCAATCAATTTCGATGTGTTTTGTCCTCTCATGAAAAACTGGATTCTTGACAATATAGATTGCTGCTTGACTGTCACAATGGACATTGTATAGGCAAAGAGCATTGTACAGTCAATTCACCCAGCAATCTTTCAAGCCACAATAGCTTTCCCACAACTTGTCTCACTGCTCTATATTCAGCTTCAGCAGATGATAGGGACACTGTTGCTTACTTCTTAGACTTTCAGTTGATAGGATTGTCTCCCATAAGTACTAGGTATCCACTAACAAACATTCTTGAGTTAGGGCAAGCAGCCCAATCAGAGTCACAATAGGCACTGATAGTGAGATCAGGCTTGTTTGAAATGAAAATCCCCATTATTGGATCCTGTTTCAAATATCGAAGTACATAGTAGGCTGCTTTCAAATGTGGTTCCCTAGGTGATTGCATGAATTAGCTCAAATGTTGCACACTATATATGTCCATTATAGTATTAGTTAGAACATTCAGCTTTCCAACCAACTTCCTATATTGAGTGGGATCAGTTAAGAGTTTGCCATTTGTGGCTGTTAACTTCTCAGTGCAGTCAAGTGGTCATGTAGTGGCCTTGTAACTCAACACATCAAAATCCTTCAGGAGATCAGAAGTGAACTTTCTCTGAGAAATTATAACACCATCATGTATGTACACGATTTCTAGGCCTAAAAAGTAGTGAAGTTTACCCAAATCTTTTATCTTGAACTAGTCATTCAGGAAGCACTTTAAGAAATTAATCTTAGTTGCATCAGTACCAGTCATGATTATATCATCCAAATATATGGAAACAAACACCAAGGAGCACCCCTTCCTTTTATATAACAATGAATAGTCACTATCTGAGTGTTGATACCCTCTTGAACAAAGACTATTTTCCAACATCTCATACCATTGCCTTCTAACCTGTTTTAGGCCATACAAGGATTTTTTCAGTCTGTGATGCTTATTGTGACCAACGACACTAACCTATGGTATGAGTGTCTACGATCGTCGATAATATAGTAACCCAACCGAGGGTTAGGGTCGTGTCCCAAGGGAGCGGTTTTGAGAATTAATAGTTGATTAGAATTTTATTCGAATTAGTCGTAGCTAAATACATTTGAGATAAAAGACATAGTAAATTGAAGGGGGTGACACGAAAGTGTCAAATATCAAATGGGGTTTTTGTAACAAGTGCTAAAACAGCAAAATAAACAAGAAAATCAAGTATGGGGAAAGGTTCTTGGGATGTGACTGCAATACAAGTTGAGATAAATCATTGGGTACATGCTTTCAATAGGAAATTTGCAAGATAATAGTGATTAGGCTAAGATTTAAATGGAAATAAGTTCCCTCTCGGGCAACTTACCACGTTTCAAATGTGTTTCTCTCGGACACCCATTTGCCGTATGAAGACCAGCCTACATCTTACTCCACTCACTCTCTCGAACTGAGTGTTAAGATATGGGACTAGGGCTCACCTTCTCGGGCTGAACCTTATGTTGACCCACTCCTTAGGCATCAGTCTAGTGGTTTTGATTTCGCGACCTCCCTCTCGGGCAAGCCGAAAACACATGGGTGGCTTTGTATTTGCAACTACAAACCCTTTAGATTAAACCACAACCACTAGGTGAAATCACCATTAACATACATCTAACCTATCAACAAGCGACACCCAACAAGAATATCAACCCATATTTGCTAAATCACACCCCAATAATGGGGGTTTTTAGCCACACATCAAGAAGTAAGAAATTATACCTAACATGATAAACAAATCAACTAGGTATAAGAAATTAAACCTTGAATTAAGCAAAGGAAAGTGAATAGAGAAGACCCACTTCCAACTTGGGAAAGAAGAACTTCTTTCTTCAAGTCTCCACAAAACCCTCTCCAAACTTGAGAGAAAAAAATATTAGCTAAAGTATATTCTAAAGTGAAATTAATAATAATAATTGTTCCACACTCCCAAATGCTTAAGACTACAACTCTAAATAGTACTTATAGTTTTCACAAATTGTGCTGCGGAGGATTGTTCGGCGACATTAGTCGAGATCGCTGATGAACTCGGCGATCTGCCATTTGGTCAGCTCATCGCCTTCAGTGTCTTGCCTTTAGCATCCTTGCATTTTGGATCATTGGGCGGTACAGTACTGCTTCGCGGAACTGATCGGCGACCCGCTGACTGTTTCTTTCCTCGCCTTTTGATCCACTTCCTTCAAGGCTTCGCGTACTAGAACGAAGGGCGGCTTATGTCATTTCGGTGACTCGCCAAGTTAAACTTGGCGATCCGCAAGATTCTATTTCTTGTTCTTTTCAGCCCTATGTGCTCCGTTTTGCGCCTAAGTGTCCATGTGTCACGACCCGAGAACGCCCCCAAGTTGTAACATGCGTATTCGACCTCTCGAAGGTCTCATACAAGCCCTTAGCATTCATCACATTAGGTATGTAAAATAGTGCGGAATTAAAAACTCTTTAAATAAAATCCCATAAGACTCAAAGGTCACTTTTAAAAACATCATTCAAAAGTACACAAGCGGAATACTAAGTCTCTTAGCCATCTTAGACATAAACGTGAAAACATACTAGGGACACGGCCCTTTACAATCAAAAGAAGTCTATTAAGTCTATTACAAGAACCTTATCATAAAACTAGAATAGAAAAGTCTTGCCCTCGACATATGAGGACATACCACAAAATCTAGGAAGAACTTCAAATCCCAAGTTTACTACAAAATCCGCTCACTTGCCGGAACCTACACTTGTAGAAAATAGAGAAATATGGAATTAGCACAATTAAGTACTAAGTATGATGACCATGCAAAAACATAAAAAAAAAAGGACATTTATTTGAAATATGTGCTTTCATGCCATTTTTGATAAAACCTTCACATCACAATTATAAGAGACACATTTCAAGACATCATCCACATATAAGACAATACCCACATAATAGACATACTCCACTAGTACCAATGTACAATACATGAATATAATTGACAAGTAAGCCTTTTCATCATTTCATGACCTCTATCTCAAGTTACCCAAAGCCACACTTAAGTGAAACATGAAGTGACCGCCCATACAATCTCTTTATATACACCTAAGTGTTCCTGAGGGTTACCATAGATAAGGAATGTACCATTACAATATAACATGCTAAGTCAAAATTCTTTAATGAACCACTTTAGGAGACATTTAGGCACATAAGGGGACTTTCACATAATAGTCGTTAGACTTAGGGAACTCACTTTAGTATCTTCAAAGCCTACTCGTGCCATGTGTAGATAGCATTCCATACTACTACCTACACGTTATAGAACCTATCCAATAACTAGAGTGCACATCCCACATGATGGGAATAGGCATAACCGACATAGACCATACTAGCTAGGTATGGAATCCGGAGTCTATCCTACTCCGTGGAGGTTGTTCTACTTGCCAAAGGTAGAACTAGTAAGCAACCCATGTAGGCACATGGTTTAGGGGATGTCCAAGGAAGTTCATTATGCCTAATCTCATACTCAACTAGGCCACCTTCCTAACCACATCCACTCGGTGCTAGCCTTGTTTCCCATAGAGTATTCAATCACATATGTACTTAGAGAGGGTTCATTTTCTAGTTCAACCAACTCATAGTACCTCTTCCCAAGAAAGGCCCCATTTCTTAGTCATGGCCAATCAAGGTTCATAAGGATAGCTCATTTGACTTTCTTAGATAAGGATTTTTCATGCCGTTCCGGCTCCATCCATCTCTAAGTCTATCATCTCACTCAAGAAGGGAACTTCGCCCTAAGGCCCATCCTTCAAGGTTATACATTTACTTAGGAAAGCTAGACTTATGAAAAGGGCACCATTTCTTAGTTTTGCCGATTCAAGTCTTGGCCTAGAATTCCTCTTTTAGCATTTATAGAAAAGGGCACCATTTCTTAGTTCTAGCCCACTTCACACATTCATGCATTCAAGACTTTAAGTAACAAGGATGGACACTTTAGTCTACCAACCAAGTCACAACATTATCATCTAAGGATACTTCATAATCCAACATCATTTCATATATATATACATCATGAGAAAAATCATACTTTAAATCACAATGCTATCCACTTTACTTAGGATCATCACAAGATCACGTAAACTCATTCACATCATACCTTCACACATAAGCTTCACATAAAACTTTACATATAGCTTCATATAGGACTTTACATATAGCCTCATTTATATATATAATATACAATACAATAACACTTTGTACAAGATCACCTTATAGCCATAAGAATACCTTCACATAGTACAATAACATTTCATAACTTGATAACATTTTAATTCAATAGATAATGCCTTCAAGTCCATGTTCATAATACATTCCATAATTAAACACCTCCACCATAAGTGGATCAAACTAAGCAAGAACAATTTTATCCATAATAAGAGATTAAGCCAATTTACCATCCTCTAAAGCCATAATCAACAACACTCAAGTCCCAACCATTTTACTTACCACAAGAGAATTCATCATAACTTGCCCATAAGGCCACAACTTTCAATTCATCCATACATCATCAATTCATCATAGATAGATGTAGAAAATCATAAGAGTCACTAATACAATCCAATCCAAACACAATCTCATAAACTTTGAATCATAAGCAAAAGACCCACTTCATAAGCAAATTTAGGAATTTAGGGAAAACATGGGTTCTTCAAGGAATTCCATATGAAATCATCTTAAAAACATTAATCAAACATTAATTCATCAATATAATGGCTTAGAAAACGTTTTGCCAATGAACCCATGCTTAGATTAGAATTTGAGATTTTTGTTTTTTGAAACACTTTTGATTGGACTCCTTGAAAGAAAGATTGATCAAGGATCAAGGGTCACCATACCTCTAAGTTGAAACCCACGAAAAATTGAAGAAGAAAGCACTCAAAACCTTCAACCCTAGCTCCAACTTCACCTTGGCCTTCAATGGTGTTCCAAAGAGAACCCTTCCTTACTCTTTTAAAATGGAACAAAATGATCCACAATCAGCCTAACACAATAATATAACCTCAAAAGAAAAGATTTGTGAAAAGACCAAAATGCCCTTAAATTTCCGGACGGACTCCTTGCCAACTGCCCAACTTTCAAAGGGCATAACTCGCTCATACAAACTCGGAATCGAGCAAACTCGGTGGCATTGGAAAGATCGTTCCAAGGGCTTTCCAAACATAACTGGAAATACTCCTGGATCATCTTGAGCTAGGAGTTATGACTGCTCAAAGTTGGCCAAAAACTCACTGATTTCCACACTTGGCAGAATTTCCAGATTTTGAACTTAGCCAATATCCAGATTCTGAACTATTTTTTTTTCCAAAAGTGACTACTTCCAATTTATGCTTAAACTTTAAAAATTCATACATTAGGCTCTAGTTTCACCTATCTATTTTTAGGGTCGCTACACCATGCTTCCACTAAAACTTCAAATACCTGAAACTTCAGCATTTTAATCAGGTATTGAGGTAAAACAAGCATTCAAGGACACTATTTCCATTAAAACAAAGCCCTAAATTAGTCCAATTTGTGGACTCATCAGTCTGCACCCCATGTAATCACAACCTACTGCAAGGCCTTATGGATGTACCATGTATACTTCCTCATGTAAATCACCATGTAAGAATGCATTATTGACATCTAGTTGATACAAATTCCAACCTTTCTTAACAGCCAAAGAAATCAATGTTCTAACAGTAGTCATTTTCACCACATGTGAAAAAGTTTCAATGTAATCTACCCCAATTTGTTGTGTATAACTTTTGACTACCAACCTGGCCTTGAACCTCTCCACACTTCCATCAGCCTTATGTTTTATTTTGCACACCCACTTGCATCCAATATCTTTCTTCCCATCAGGTAACCTAACCATCTCCCAAGTATCATTAGCATACAAGGCTTCAAACTCATGTGTCATAGCTTACTGCCAGGCAGGGTTCAAAAGAATTAGGCTCACATTCATGTGAAATGATTGTGACTAACTGTTGACTATCAGAACAAAGACTAGTGAAACATACATGGTTATGGTGAGACATAAAAGAAGTGAGGGAGTGTAACTTAAGTAGGGTGTAGTTGTACTCCTTTAGGTAACTAGGAGTGTGTATGGTCCTGGTTGTTCTTCTAGGTCCTGGTGGTATAGGTGTTGATAAAGTATCATTCATTATAGAGGCATTTGGATCAGGCAAAGTACTTTATGTTGCAGGTTCATGTAGATCAACATGTGGTGTTTCATGCATGTTGGTACTATTGATTATTTGATTATCAGTGACTTCATGTAGTGTAAAATTGTCCAGCCTTTCATCATTAGCAAAGGTGTTTATTTTACCAGGCATACAAGGCATATTAGTGGTATGAATAATCATTTGTAAAATAGAATTGAAACAAGAACCATCAGGGGCAATAACAAAAGGAAAAATCTTTTCATGGAAGGTGACATCTCTAGATATGTGAACTTTCTTGGTATTATTCACGTACTGCAAGCTATCGCGCAATTCTGGGGACAAGGAATTTAAGATCCAAGATGTGACCATGTCATCACATCTCTCCCATTGCATGAAATTGGGGTCAGTAAGAGCAGGTCTCACAATTGCTCCGTTAATAAATCATGTCATGCTCTTAACTGAGAGAGCTCTGAGAACATCCCTTCACCAAGATCTATTACCAGTACCTGCACTATTTGAGGGATGTAGGTAAAAAGGACTAGCAAAGTCCAATCGAACTATAGTCGAACTAGAAGCGAAATCAGTTTGAAGATCAGTTTGGGTATCAACCATGGTGTTTGAGTATTTCTGAGGAAATTCAACACGAAAACACCAGAAAAGCTAATCCCCAAACACGAAATCAAAAAATTGACAGAAATAGAGAATTCACTACACAATTCCCCAATAAGGAAATCAAAATTGACAGAAACATAGAATTCACAACACAAACCCTCAAATAGCTAATCGAAAGCAACACAAAAGAGTTTCTACAAATGTAGAGGAGAAGCTTACAAAACGGTTTTGAAAAGAAGAACTATGATCAATCAACCGCGCTCTGATACCATGATAAAACTAACACCATTGATTAACTTCATTCCTCTGTTAATGGAGATCAACTCGACTAGAGAGTAACTGAATTGAGAGAAAAAACTTGTGTTTGTATTGAATGTGAATTAGAGAGTAAGCATTACAATGTGACTCTATATATACAATCACTAACTGAATACAACTGGAAATTAGCTAACTAACAACTTGACACTAACTAACTTTACTGTACACAACTAACTAATGGACTCTATACTTTATATTCTCATCAGTTGAATTCACTGATTCACTTGGAAGCCATTTGTTTTTTTCTAGAGCAGCGGATGGAATCATATATATACTAATGAAACAAAATCATCATGATCAATCATTCACACCAAATTAATTACTCATTCATGCATCTACACTACAAGAAAAACAGTTTGTTAAGACCAACATTTAGTGACGAGCTAGTAATCCCTTCCCTAATGATATATGTATTGGGGCAATATTATATTCTAGTCCTTATATATATATTTTATAGCGAAGATACTAAATCCGGTCCCTAAAGAACTTAATAACTGGTCCCAAATTTTCATTGAAGGAATTAGCGGGAATTACATCCACCAAAATTTAATACTGAAATATTAAAAAAATAAACTTTTAATTTGTTTTAACCAAAATTTAGGCGCTAAGTGTTTTTTCATTAGCCAAAACAAAAAAGACCCGCTCTTTTTTTCAGAAAATTAAAAAACGTATGTGGAATAGGAATAGTCTTTTCTTCTTCCTTTTTTCAGAATAGTCTTATATGGTCGCAACCCTAGCTTTCTTCAAATCATCACCTCATCAATAAGATTGCTTCGACACTGCCCAATCTCAACACAGTGAATATATTTTCATAGTAGCGCTGTCTTCTTCATTGTGTAGCCGCTGCATATAGTTGCGAAAAAATAGAATTCCAGGTTTGTTTCCTCTTCTAAATCGAGTTCTTGTTTCTTCCATTGATTGATTGATGCATTTTTTGTTATTTTATTCAAGTTAGTCTTCTTCTTCTTCCCCTTTTCTAACATAATAGGTTAAAACTTTCATAATATGCTCTGTTTTCTTCCTTAGAATCAATAAAAGATTATTGGGTTGAGGTTTCTAATAATTGACTCAATTTTGCCAATGAATTTTCAGAGCACCTCTGTCTTCTTCATTGTGTAGTTGCTGCTTAGCTGCGAAAAAAAGGAATTCCAGGTTTGTTTCCTCTTCTAGATTGAGTTTCTTATTTCTTCCATAAATTGTATTGATGGATTTTTTTGCTGTTTTACTCAAGTTAGTCATCTTCTTCTTCCTCTTTTCTAACATTAAATAGGTTAAAAGTTTCAAAATATGCTATGTTTTCTTATTTGTCAGTAAAAGATTATTAGGTTGAGTATTCTAATATATTTGACTCGATTTTGTTATTTTCTTGTTTCTTGATCATCAGTATTAGACAAGGAAATCTGCTATGTTTGTGTATTTGTCAGTGAAAGATTATTGGGTTGAGCATTCTAATATATATAGTTGACTCGATTTTGTTGTTTTCTTGTTTCTTGATCATCAGTATTGGACAAGGAATGGTTTTAAAACAGAGTATAAGGAGCAAGCAATTGAACAAATAATCTGGCAGTGTTTTTTTTAAGTACAAACATGCACAGAACTCTTGTTGAACAGGAAAAATCTCTCCATCTGATAATTATATTATCCATTTATATTTGACAGTCGATGAGACTAATAAAAACTTACCTCCATATCACAAAACAATATCCTCATCTTTCTGTGAAGCATGGGATAGTAAGTTATGGGCTGAACCAAGCGAAATACCTCTCTTCAAAGAAATATCTTCAACAGCCTTCTTCACTGCATATAGCCTGGCAGCTGCCATCTATTTCTCTACCTCCCTCTTCTTGTAACCTTGTATCTTCTTCAAATAGAAGAAATCCTCCCTTTCCAGTGCATCAAGTTTCCCCTTGATGTAAAGAATCGTGTTCTCCAACCGAGGCTTCAAAACATTATCCAAGGCATTGATCCTCCGATTTGACAGTATGTTTTATTTGAAAATCCTAATTATTTCGTGAATAATATATATTTGCATAATCACAATGTTTCTGTTGTTTATGATTTTCAATGGCTAAATGTATGTGGGGTACTAGAGATTTTAAGCTCTATTAAGTCTTGATTATGAGTTTCCAGGGACTAACTCCATGTGGGGTTTTAGCGATTATGTGTTTCAAGAAGTACAAAAAAAAAATTGTAGCTTGTAACGATGTATATAGGATAACATTCCCTATCATTTTTTCAAGTTATATTCATCTCTTTTATGATTGCTTTTGCAGGTTTTATCTATAGAAAATTATTTTATGTAAACTGCATATAATTTTTAAAAAAAATTAATTATTGTATGAATAACATACTAGTTTCACATCTTTAGTGATTTTGTAAATTTCTTAGTCCTTTCTTGATGTAGTACTGTTTGAAGATTCAAGTAAACTAACTATTTAGTAACTATAAACAAGTAGTTTTCTTAGTATCAAATGACTATTTAGATAATCTTATGTCGTAATATATATTGTTTTGTGTAATTACTTGCTCCAATCTTTGGTAGGCTCAAAGGAAAATCATGTTTTAGGAACTGACATCTTAGCTCTATAAGTAAACTTATAATCTTTTATAATTCTTAGTGACATCTATCCTTAGATTTCAACCCTATTGTGTTTATCTCGATCGTAACAAGTTGTTTGCATCTTATATTTTTTGTTATTCTTTATATTTTTAAAAGAATTTTTTATGTCCTCATAAAGGTTATGGCACCTAGTAAGCAGTGGATGCAACTTGTTGATAATCGTCTCGATGAAATCTACTTGATTGGCGTGCAAAATTTTTTGGATTATGCTTTTCAAAAAATAAGAGAAGATTATGAAATATGATGTCTGTGTGTCAAATTATACAATACAAGTTTAGGAAATCATAAAATAGTTGAGTCACATTTGCTAGTACATGGAATAATTTGCAATTATACTTTTTGGTATCACCATGGAGAACGTTTGGGTGAGCCATTATCAGAATTAGAATATAAAGATGAAGAACAAAATGATGATGCAATAGAAGAATGTGAGAGTGAAGATGAAGTAGAAGAACTATTGAGAGACCTATATCCTAATCTTGATGGAGGAACTACACATACTGATGACTTACTTGAAGAGGAACCAAATGATGAAGCAAAAAAGTTTTACAGCCTATTGAAGGATTTTGAATTGCCATTATACCAAAATTCAAAAGATTCAAAGCTTTCCACTTTGATCAAATTGCTTCATATCAAAAGTATGGATCATTGCAGTAATGCATCATTTACAATGCTATTGAAAATGTTGAAAGATGAGTTGTTTTCTGATGGTGCCAATTTGCCAAATTCATATTATGAGGCAAAGAAGATAATTAAAGATAATGGTCTTTCATACAATAAGATTGATGCTTGTACTAATGATTGCATGTTATACTGGAAGGAGGATAGCTTACTTGATTCTTGCAAAGTTTGTGGTGCGTCGAGATGGAAAATAAATACACATAGTGGGGAAACAAGGAATAAAAAAGGTAAAAAGATAGCATTAAAGAGTTTACGTTATTTTCCTTTAAAGTGTAGACTTCAGATATTGTTTATGTCTACAAAGACATCTACTTTGATGACATGGCATAAGGATAAAAGAGTTGATGATGGAATAATGAGGCACCCGGTTGATTCAATGGCATGGAAGTCATTTGATTAACTTCATCCTTCATTTGTGGTTGAGCCTAGAAATGTTTGACTTAGACTTGCTAGTGATGGATTTCAACCATTCTGGAATTCAAAAACCTCACATAGCATTTGGCCCGTGGTTCTTATTCCTTAAAATTTACCACCTTGGTTGTGTATGAAGCAAGAAAATTTTATTTTGTCAATGCTTATTCCGGGTCCAAATGGTCCAGGAGATGCAATTGATACATATCTTCAGCCTTTAATAGAGGAATTGAAGGAGTTGTGGGAAGTTGGTATTGAGACCTATGATGCATCAACTAAGCAAAATTTTAACTTGCATGCTTCTTTATTATGGACCATCAATGACTTTCCAGCATATGGAAATTTATCGGGATGGAGTACAAAAGGAAAATTGGCATGCCCATGTTGCAATAAAGACACTTACTCAATTCGATTATCTAAGGGTAAGAAGCAGTGTTTTATGGGTCATCGGCGTTATCTTTCTCAAAATCACAAATGGCGAAGTGAGAAGGGCTCATTTGATGGTACAATAGAGAAAAGGCCTCCACCAAAAGTGTGTTCTGGTATTGAGATACTTAATCAAGTGCAAGATCTTGAAGGGGTACAGTTATCAAAGGATCCTAAGGTAACAAAGAAGATATCACATGAAAACCGAACGGATAATTGGAACAAGAAAAATATCTTTTTTGAACTTCCATATTGGAAGTGTCTCTTATTGCGACATAATTTGGATGTTATGCATATTGAAAAAAACATATGTGATAATATCATGGGGACAATTATGAATGTCAAAGGAAAGACCAAGGACACAATTAACACTCAATTAGACTTGCAAGAGATGAACATTAGGCCGGAATTGCACCCCATCCAAAATGGGGAGAAAATTGAAATTCCAAAAGCATGCTACACATTGTCTCCCAAAGATAAGCACAAATTGTGCCTTTTCTTATATAATCTAAAGGTTCTTGATGGTTTTTCATCCAATATTTCTCAATGTGTGAACCTGATAGATCACAAGCTATCTGGATTGAAAAAGTCACGATTGTCATATTTTCTTGCAACATCTACTCCCTCTTGCACTTTATGGTATGTTGTCCAAAGAAGTGTGTGAACCTCTTATTGAATTGTCTATATTTTTTAGTGTGCTTGGATCAAAAGAGTTGAGAATTGAAAACTTGGAGCATATTGAAGCACAAATACCCATAACACTTTGCAAGTTGGAAAAGGTCTTCCCTCCTTCATTTTTTGATGTCATGGTGCACTTACCTGTTCATTTAGCTACTGAAGCTAAGATTGCTGGACCAATTCATTATCGGTGGATGTATCCTGTGGAGCGATGGTTATATTTTTTGAAATCTCTCATTGGTAATAGGACATGTCCAGAAGGTTGTATTGCAGAGGGCTACATTGCAAATGAATGTATGACTTTATGTTCAAGGTATTTGCATAGAGTTGACACAAGATTCAATCGTCCTGAACGAAATTATGATGGGGGTTTAAAACAATCGAATGGTGGTTTATCTATTTTTAGTCAACCTGGAAAAACTCTAGGAGCTAAAGATCCATGTGAGCTTGAAGCATATGAACTAGAACAAGCACATATATACATATTGAAAAACTGTGATGAAGTTTTACCATATCTCAAGTATGAAGATTTCTTTTATATCTTCTCATTTATTTTATTTCTTTTAGGTTAGTTAATTTTCAGTACGATCGAGACTTATGGTTCACTTCAATTTTGTAGAGAGTTTGCACAAACTCATGAGAATGTTGGACACTTGTCTAATGCAGAATGGAGCCGACAATTTATTGAATGGTTTAAAGATAGGGTGAGTAATACATAAATATCAAAATTTGATATTTAATATTGTAATACTCATCGTAAAATATTAAATGTTATCTTGTTGATAGGCCGCACAATTGCACAAACAAGATTACAGTCAGATTATGGAAGATCTACTTTCACTTTCATGTGGTCCCACCAAATATTCAACATATTCTAATGGTTGTTTACATTGTTAATAGATATAGATTTCATGTAGAAGATTATGATAACAAGTTAACGACTCAAAATTGTGGTGTTATTGTATTGGGTGAGAATGATGAAAACAGTGAGAACCTTGATTATTATGGAGTTTTAACAGATGTGATTGAGTTGCAATTTGTCATGGATAGAAGAGTGATTTTATTTCGATGTAATTGGTTCGATGTGTATGATGAAATAAAGGGAGTTAAAAAGGATGAGTATTATTTTGTGAGTGTTAATCCAAGTAGATTTTTGAAAATAAATGAGCCATTTATTTTAGCGAATCAAGCATCTCAAGTGTTTTATGCTAATGATAATTCCAACAAAGGTTGGAAAGTAGTGAGGAAGACTCAACCTCGTGATTCCTTTGAGATTGTGGAACAAATGGATGATGATATTATAGAGTTAGGAAGTCCTTCCCAAAAGAAAAATGAACTAATGAGGTGAAGTATGTTTTATGAATTAGTATTTCATTATTCAACGTTATGATGACACAATTTCTTTTATTACTACATATTTAGACATTTTTCAGGTTTAATTTTTAATGTTTTGGCTCTTTTTGCAGGTTCAGGATGAATTCATTGAAGATTGAAAATGAGGCCGATTCTAATATGAAGAGCACTATCATATATACATTTGTTGCACCTGGTGCTATTGGAAAGGGACGAGGACGAGGGCTTAAATATTTGGGTGAGAAAGGAAGTTTGACATATAAGAGTTTATTGCCTCAAACAAGTGATCTAATTAAGAAATACATCAAAGAAATCGAAATAAGTAAGATATTTTGTATTTTTTTTTTCACTTCAAGTCATAGCAAAATCGTTATTTGTATTGAGAAGAAATATTTTTTCCAACTCTCTGTATATTGTCTTGGAGGAGAAGATTCAGAATGTCAATCATTTTAGACGAAAATGGCTGAACCCATTCATATTCAATCATTATCAGCTTCTTGCTCTCCAAAATACAGTGCTAAAGTATTGGTTGTATGATTTATTTTTTTTCAGGTTCTATAGGGAAGGGCCAAGGACAAGGACATAAAAACTCTACCATGTCCACTAGTCAAGGAATACGAATGATGCATAAGAACTCCATGGCTCCTGAGAAAGAGAATATGCAAATTGATACCTCATCTCCTATTACTAATCAAGTTAAGAAATACACCCAAGAAGTTGAAACAAGTAAGATTTTTTTTAAAATGTTATTATTTGTATTGAGAAGGAATATCTTTTCCAACTTTCTGTATTTTGTCTTGGAGGAGAAGATTTAGAATGTCAATTATTTTAGACGAAAAGGGCTGAACCTATTGATATTCAATCATTTTCAGCTTCTTGCTCTCCAAAATACAGTGCTAAAGTATTGGTTGTATGATTTATTTTTTTCAGGTTCTATAGGGAAGGGCCAAGGACAAGGACATAAAACCTCTACCATGTCCACTAGTCAAGGAATACGAATGATGCATAAGAACTCCATGGCTCCTGAGAAAGAGAATATGAAAATTGATACCTCATCTCCTATTACTAATCAAGTTAAGAAAGACACCCAAGAAGTTGAAACAAGTAAGATTTTTTTTAAAATGTTATATTTTTTACAAATATACTGTGTTTTCAATTTTTTTTGATAAACTTTAATATCATGTTAAGTGAGTCCATGTGTTATAGGAAAGGGACAAGAGAAAAAAACTAGATCTTTGAGCTCCTCCTTGGGAATTTCTGAATATGAGGTGGGATCTTTCAACAAGAGTGCTGATTTTGATAATCAACATATGGAAACTCCTTCTAAGTGCACAAAGTTGAGTTCTAACATGTCTTCTAATCATGAAATACAAAAAATGAAAAAAATTGTTCTTGAGAAAGAGGATATGCAAACCAATGTTACATTACCTCCATCTGTTGATCAAGTTATGAACCACTCTAAAATAATAGAAAAAGGTATGATATTTTGAATTCATATGTTATTAAGTTTTAGAACTGAGTTTGATTGCTATAGGTTTTATCAAATTATGTTGTTGTAGGTTCATCTAATCCTACAAAGGTAAGAAGAGTTCGAGGAAGTAACATGTGTAAACAAGTTGCTTCACTTGAAATTGGACAAAAGCTAAAAGTTATCTTTTACAATAATCGAACGATTGGAACAAATAGCAATCTTTTTTCGAGGCATTTGGGAAAAATTGTGCGTGATCGTAATATTTGTCCCTTGGGGGTATCATCGTGGCATGATATTAAGCAAGAAAAGTTGAATCACATGTGGGCAGCCATTGAGGTAACAAATATACACTTAATGTGCAACTTTTGAAGCCATTTATACACCTGATTCTGATTTTGCAGTGTTAACTGCTACATCAATGTTCTTGTCAATATAGCAGCTGTTGTACAAATCTTGAATCCATTATACACCTGATTCTGATTTATATCGTTCATTAACTGAAGTTTTAAAAGTAATGTGCACTTGTTCATATAACAGGATGTACAACTTATGATGCCTCTTTTTTTTCTAAAAATAATAACTCAACTCATGTTTCAATTGTTGTAGCACAAATTTGAGAGTGTTGATATGAATGATCATCGTGATCATATCTTGGGATGGATGAATGAGTTATGGAACAAATGGAGAGGACACTTGCATGCAAAATATGTGAAGGACAAGCCTATACAACAGTCTCTTAAGAATGTCCCAAGAGTAGTAGACAAAAAAGAATGGGAATAGTTAGTAAAGGAACATTTTGCTTCTAAAAGTTTTCAGGTATGCCTATTGAGTTAATAGTCTGCTTTTCTACTCTTTTCTACAGTTTGATTTCCCTCCTTAGCACCTAATAGACCTTAAAAAACAAACCTAAGTAGAGAACACTTCTACTATGTAGTGTCTTAGTATTCTTGATGCACCAAATAGCTAATCCATGCCTAATTTATTATTCTTGAATCTAGCAAAGCCACATTTATCAACTCATTGTATGAAGTATAGACTAATTTTTTCATGAGCTGAGCCCCATTATGAGAGCATATTCACAATTGTACTAGCTATCTATGGTTCATTATTTCCATTGATCCTCTTAGGATCAACTCGCTGCTTCTTTCATTTATAAGCAACTTTCAAGATCATAAGATTGGTGATCTACATTTTATAAGTACTTGCACTAGAAGCTTACTGTGAACAAATACAGGCAAGAAGCACTAGGAATACAGCAAATCGAGCAAAGTCGAAGATGCTTCATCATATTGGTAGCAAGCCTATTCGAGAGATTATTTATCAAAAGGTATTATCATAAAATTAGTTTTCTAAATGTAATATTTATGAGATGTGTGTTATTTGACATGTTTGACTTTGATGTAAAGGGCGGGAAAGATGGAAATCCACCAGATTTGGCAACTATTTTCTTTGAGACTCGTAAGAAAGATAACAAGCTTGTTGAACCTGAAGCAATTGAAAAACATGTGCGTTTTGTAAATTAAATATGTTAATTACTTAAAATTGTTGTATGTTATAATAGAAAATGTTCTTTGATCTATTTTGTAGGCTCAACTCAAAGAAATGGTTCAAACAGATCCATCTCTACCTACCATAGAGATTGTTGAAAAATGTTGTGGACCTCAAACTCGTAGCCACATATTTGGATTTGGGGGTGGAGTAAAGGCAAAAGACTTGAAAGGTGGAACTTCTTCAAAAGCTGAATTGTTATCTGCCCTACGTTCAACGCGAGAGGATATCAAATCCTTGAATGAAGAGAACAAATCCTTGAATAATCGTTTGTCTACCTTAGAAGATGAGATGAAAGAAGTAATGAAAATGAAAGAACTCTTCCTAGCTCATCAATCACATGTACCAGCTACAACATCGTCATTTTCAACTGAATGACCACTACCTTTTCAGCTAACCAAGTTAGTAACAATATACCCATCTTTTTAATTTATTTTGTTGAAATGTAACACCATAATCAATGTGTGATTAAATATGAATAATGCCATTTTCAGTCCTATTACTAGAGCTAGTAGTTCCAAAAGTAGAGCCTTGAGAACATTTATTCTTGCTGAGAAACCTGTTATCCAAGAGCCGTTGTAAGATCCATCTGTGCTTAATTTGTATCTCGATTCCGGCAGTACCCACCTCTGTTTGCACCTAGCATTACTACTCATACTTTTCTATAGTTGTATGCAAAGTTAGTGATTATTTAGAGAATAGTTGGAGTTACATTTGAACTCTTAATTTATTTAAACAAAGTTAGTTAGAGGAGGAGACGAGTTGAGGTGAGGTGATGAGACAAGACGAGATGAGTCGAGGGATAAGAAGGCGAAACATTTAGAACATAGTACATTAATTTTTGAATTAATCGCAACTATACATATCTTTTCTGCTGGCTCTGTTTTTTATTTTCTACACAACTTCATAACGACATAAATTTTGTTTTGAAAGTTTCTACTATGCTGCAACAATATCGCTGCCAGCTATTCTATTTTACTGTTTTCATGTATATATCTATCACATTCAGTGTCCCTGCAGAATTAGTTTATGCTTACAGGAACTTGGCTATTCTGTTTTAATGTATATATCTATCACATTCAGTGTCCCTGCAGAATTAGTTTATGCTTACAGGAACTTGAGTTCTTTGACCAATGTTGTATATAGTTGTACGCAAAATTAGTGACTATTCGGACAATAGTTGGAGTTAAATTTGAACTCTTAATTTCTTTAAACAAAGTAGGTTAGAGAAGGAAATGGTTGCTGCCAGTTGCTCTGTTTTAACATTTTCTGCCCATATGTTGTTACTTCAGCTCGTCTTTTATGTTATTCACTAAGTCCGTTTGTTTCTATTTCCTTCCAAATGTTGTTTAGTTGTGTTTTCTAAAAATAGATGTTGGATTCTTTTCTATAAATATATGCAAAAATAGTGATATCGCTGCCAGCTATTCTGTTTTAATGTATATATCTATCACATTCAGTGTCCCTGCAGAATTAGTTTATGCTTACAGGAACTTGAGTTCTTTGACCAATGTTGTATATAGTTGTACGCAAAATTAGTGACTATTCTGACAATAGTTGGAGTTAAATTTGAACTCTTAATTTCTTTAAACAAAGTAGGTTAGAGGAGGAAATGGTTGCTGCCAGTTGCTCTGTTTTAACATTTTCTGCCCATATGTTGTTACTTCAGCTCGTCTTTTATGTTATTCACTAAGTCCGTTTGTTTCTATTTCCTTCCAAATGTTGTTTAGTTTTGTTTTCTAAAAATAGATGTTGGATTCTTTTCTATAAATATATGCAAAAATAGTGATTGCTTAAAGAATAGTTAGAGTTAAATTCGAACTCTGAATTTATTTAAACAAAGTTGGTTAGAAGAGGAAATGAGTTGAGGAGAGGCAACGAGACAAGACGAGGTAAGGCGACAGCATCGATGCATTGCCTTCGAATAAAAATAAAAAGGCGCAACATTTAGAACATATATAGTACATTAATTTTCTGCTCTGCTGCAAGATTACTGCCACCTGCTCTTTTTTAACGTTTTCTGCCAGCATGTTGTTACTCTAGCTCGTCTCTTAAGTTATTCATTTAGTCCGTTTGAAACCGACTCAATAGAAATACTACAGTCCACCATGTTTTTCTCCCTGCGATTATGGCTGATCCTTGGGTTCCCCGACTTCTGGAGCAGCTGCCTGCATCCAAAAAATATATTAGTGTATGAATCATAACCTTTGTGAATCATCTGCACTATGTCTGTTGAGTCAGTTTCAATTTGTAGATTGGAGATATTCTGTCGAGCCGCCATTTTTAGTCCTATTACTTAATTTATTTAAACAAAGTCAGTTAGAGGAGGAGACGAGTTAAGGTGAGGTGATGAGACAATACGAGATGAGTCGAGAGATAAGAAGGCGCAACATGTAGAACATAGTACATTAATTTTTGAATTCACCACAACTGTACATATTTTTATGCTGGCTCTGTTTTTTATTTTCTACACAACTTCATAACGACATAAATTTTGTTTTAAAATTTTCTACTATGCTGCAACAATATCGCTGCTAGCTACTCTGTTTTAATGTTTTCTGTCATGGTGTTGTTAATCTAGCTCGTCTTTTATGCTAATTCATTCCATTTGTTTCTAGTATGATCTACCAAATGTTATTTAGTTGTGATTCTTTAAAATAGATGTTGGATTCTGTAATGACCCTCCAGGTCTTTTCTGTGTCTTGCCTTCTGTGTATCGATTAGAACGTTTCTATAGCGACCCCAAGTCATTTATGACTTGTTGGGACTGATAGTTCGGTCACCTGGTCATTCGTTTGGTCTTGGTGCGAGTTTTTGTGTTTTGGAGCTTATGAACCTTAAACGATCATTTTCGATCAAAAGTTCAAGAAGATGACATCGGAATCCAATTCTGACGATTTCATCAGCTCCGGAAGGGTCATTTTAGGCTGGTAGCATGGTCGACATGACTCCCGAGGTTTTCAGTGTGAGTCGGTGCGATTAGGCGTTTTAACTTTAAGTTTAAGCCTAAGTTTGACTTTGGTCAATATTTTGAGTAAACGCGCTCGGATGAGAATTCCGTCAGTGCGGTTAGCTCCAGAATGTTGAGTTTGGTCTAGATTGACCCTCCTTTTGTGTTCCAATGTTTTCGATATCTTTCCGAGCCCTTTTGTGGGTTTTGACTTAAAATGGCCTTTGAAAGTGGGACCCACTTTTTATCGAGATGACCTTTGATGGAAATTTTGACTGCACCGTTGAGTCTAGAATATCAAATTTGGTATGGTTGCATATCTCGTTTGCGTGCACGGGGTTCCGAACGAGATCGAAGCACCCCGTTGAAGTTTTAAATTTGGAAATTATTGCAGATTTTCTGCAATATAATGCAGAAAATCAGCCAACAATTCCAAACTTCCAACTCTCTCAACTCTCTCATCTTTTGTCCGATTTGGGCGATTTAAAAGGCAAAGTTGTGAGATTTTTCGAAGGCAACGCGTTGGTGAGCTCGGATAGTGGTTTGGGGTTCCCGTTTGAGGTAATTTCGCGATAAAACCTGACTGTTGTACCATTTTCGAGTCTTTGTTTTTGGCATTTTTGTTTTGGTCATATCTCACTCATTTTAGCTCGGTTTTGGGTGATTCGAAGTCCCACATGTTGAGAATTGTCGTGACTTCATTGTAGAGTGTTTAAAGAGTGCTGGGCACCTTTCGATTCTCGTTTATTCTGAGTTTTGACTGCTGCTGGTAGGGTTTCTTTTAGTTAATTAAAATGTGAATTCTTGCTTATTGTGTTTTGAGCCTCGAATTGTGTTCCATTTTAGAACACAAGTTTGGGGTGCTGTTTAGGGCCTCTTGACGGAGTCAAATTCGGACAGTTCAGTGTGGGTCCCACGATTCCCGTTTTGACTCCAAAATTGACTCATCTCCGTTTATTGTGATTTTGGTGTCTAAATGACCGTAGTAACGTTGTGACTCTATTTTTGATAGAGGGGCAAGCATTTTGAGACTGTTCGGAAAGAAAAAACTCCGATAAAGTGATTTGGAGAACGCGCGATCGGCCTTAAGGTAGGCTACGGCTTCCTTTCTTTTAGATTGAGCTTGATTGTGTAAAAATATGTCGATTGGAGTGAATTGGGGGTGGGTACCAGTTTACTACCTTACTTTGATTAGATACCTCATGTTAGGATCAATTGGCAATATTTCGGGTATAGTATCATGTTATCCGGTTTAGTAGAGTTGCATGTCTATGTGCTAAATGTTATTGTATGCTTTGTATTGTATGTCTTGTTCATCCTTAACCATAAGCATGATGTCCTTAGTCTAGGTTAGGCTAGCATTGCCTTAGACTTATGACCCGTGTGGGCTGGATTCCCTTGACTTGCTGCCGACGTCGTTCAGATGACTTAGCTCCTTGTAGATTGGAGTAGCAGACTTGAGTCTGATAGTTTGAGCCTTAGATTAGGCGTTATCGCTACTTACTGCACTTTTGTATCTTCGCCCTCGCATTCTGCAGTTCCGACGTATTCTCGAAGGTTTGGTACATCACTAGAGGCGTGAGTTTGAGATAGTATAGGCTTGGAGCCTTTTCTGTGATTTCTTAGAGTGGATGGCGTTCCACGGTGGTTGTTGTGGGATTGGATCCTATTGGAGATACCATCACCCCGGGGTCATTCTTTCTAGCCGTATTTGGGAGTGTCTTCTTGGCCGGGTGTCCCAGGGTCGCTCTTTCTAGCCGGGCTGGGAGCCGACCGCATGGTAGGACGACTCGCGATATCTACCTCACTCACGGGTCCCTCTTTCTAGCCGGGCTGGGAGCGGATTGTTTGGTTGGGTGCCCCCTAGGTCACTCTTTCTAGCCGGAAATTTGGGAGTGCACTTCTTGTTTGGGTGGAGTCTGATGGATTATCTTAGTTACTTTGGGCTGTGAGCTCGGTTTTCTTCTTTCTCAGTAGACTTAACTTTTCTGTGTACCTGTCGGGCTTATGGGGGTCCGTTCAGGTTTTATTTGATCTTGCGCGCGAGTGTACCTTCTGGGCATATGGGGGTCCAGTTAGGTTTAGTTTAGTGTACTTAGTTTGTTTCTGGTATACTCGTGTGCTTTCGTTGTATATCCGCTTTGACCTCTTTGTGTCTAGATTCTATCCTTTCTTATTGTTTTTACCTTTTTTGCTCAGTCGGCCTATGATGCCTACTGAGTACCTGTTGTGTTGGTACTCATGCTACGCTCTGCATCTATTTCGTGATGCAGGTCCCAGTACCAGCTACCAGCGGTGATTTGTTCCAGCCTTCTTTTGCAGGGGTGATTCGAAGACGTGGGCGAGCACTTGGTGTTTTGGGTTTGTTCTGTCTCCTTCTTTTGTTTTAGCTAGTCTTGTTGCCTCTGAGACACGCTCTGTTGTGGTCCACTTTTGGGACTTGTACTCTTTATTAGATAAGCTCTGTACTAGTGACTTCCAGGTTCTAGGAGGGATTTATGTATATATTTATTTTGGGTTGCATCCGCCTTGTTATTATTGTTTAGATTATTGTTTTCGCTCATTGCTTGATGTTTCTGGGTTACGGTTGGCTTACCTACTGGTAAGGTATAGTAGGTGCCATCATGACTCGAGAAATCGGGTCGTGACAGATTCTTGACTAATGTATCTCATAGTTTTCTAATAGATTTTTCTTATTTCTTGCAGTTTGGGTTGATGTTTCTGGATATCACTTGACAAAGACTGAAATCTTTAAGTTTTCTGCCAGACTTTTGTTCATTCTACAGTGATGATGCAAGTTTAGAAGATGCACTAACTCATTATTAGTTTGCTATGAATGTTTTGCAAAACTGTGGATGTTATCCAAGTTTTTTTGTTAAACAAATATCGAAACTAACATCATGGGATCGATGTTAACCAATTTATTGTAATCAATCGCACGGTTATCTCTATCTTCCTACCCCCTTTTGCAATATGATATTTTTGTATTTATATTCTTAGTAGTAATCATTTTGGTATTTGTTGATGAATTTAGATTATTGTGAATAATAGCTCTAGGATCAAAGGTGGTCGATTAGAGACCACAATTATTGATCGTCTCTAATGGTCAATCTAGGACCAAAGTTGTTGCTCGTCTCTAATGGTGAATCTAGGACCAAAGTTGCGTCTCGTCTCTAATGTATAAGCTAGGACTAGAAATGATTCTCGTCTTAAATCTAATTTAGGACCAGATTGTTGATCATCTTTAAAACTACTCTAGGACCAGTTCATTAAGGTCGTTATAGATGTTCTAGGAACAAATTTTTGATGGTCTCTAATGCTATTTTAGGACCAGGTCACACTCGTCTCTAAAACTATATTAGGACCAGATTGCGTACAGTCACTAAGAGGTTTAACGACATGAATACCATGATATAAATGGTCTAATTGAGACCAGATATATTGTCGCTAAAAGGTTCTCACGACTAAAGTTTTGGCCAGTCTCAAAACCACGACTAAAGTTTTGGCCCGTCTCAAAACCATTTAGGGACAGGATTTTTGAACTCGTCCTTACTTACCAATAGCGACAGTAGTTTCTAGGACGGGTGACGACCAGGTTTTTCTGGTCTCAGTTGCTCAGTTGAGACCAGATTTGAACTTTCAGGGACTAGATTTCCCTTCCTTAGAGACTGTTTTTCTTGTAGTGCTATATTATCAAATATTGTTAAGTTATCATGTCAAATATTGTTTTCTACCGCTATCCTTATATCTGTTTATCTCAAAACAAAATTTGCTACAACTACTTAGTAAGTGTTCTTCCATGGGCACAACACACTATGATAAAAGGTACTAAAATTTAATTGTCTTCCTCCATGGGCATCTCAAAGCGACAAATAGGGCAATAATGGCTCGTCTCTAACCACTTGGTGATACACTCTCTATGAAACATATGAGAACAAGGCATGCTAACTATATCATCATGATCTCCTTCCTTCTTCACAAGCTCTTCTAGACACACCATACATTCGTCGCCTTATTTTCTTCATCAATCTCCATCTTCTTTAATAACGATTGCATAGATGACTCACTAGCTGGCACCATACCATATTCTGATGATAAATCTTCTCCTGGAAACGAAATCCTTTCCTCAATAACATCACGGGATATCAATTTTACATCCACAGATAACTCCAACACTCCGCGATGACCCTTGTTAGACCCAGCAATATTACGCACCTGACTCATTATATTTCCCACTAGAGAGTCACGCATATCTTGAAACTCTAATTTCCAATTCCCAAACAGTTGTGAAATTGCAAAGTGAAAATTGTCATAGGACAAGATAACTGAAGAGGTGAGAAAGACATGTTTCAATATTGTTTCCTCTCTTACTCCTGTACGGTAAAGTTGTGGTTCTTGTTCTACATTATTTGAATACCAAATATCGTGTCGAATGCGCAAAGAAGAGCTAATGTTTAAAAGGGGTAAACTAGAAGAAGATGGATCATGAGAACATTGTTTTTCAGAAAGTTGGTTAGCATCGCAACAATAACCAACTCTATGGAGAACACTTTGTGCACACTTGTATTCTTTGAAATTATGTTGGGTGCTTCATTGTTAATTGATTTATAGGAATTAGGGAGTAATAAATCCTTGACCAACTATGATATGGATTGGATTAACCTAATAATTTCATATGAAATAGGCTTTCCTTATTAGTTGTAACTAGCGCTTTCCGTTTCCAAAATGGAGTATTGCAATTTTCCCATTATGGTAACATTTATTTATTAGGAAATAAATTGGTTGTATAGTGCGTTTAATTTTTTAAAAATAAAAATAAAATAGGTTGTATAGTGCATAGATATAGGAATAGAAAAGCATACTACATCTTGTCATGATCTTTTTGCTATACATGCACTATTAACGCTACGTTCTTTGGTTAAAGAGATCTCTTGCTTAAATGTTAGTACTTTCTAGTGTCTTACTACGTATTATGATTAATTAACCCCTTATAATATTTGGGTTTGAAAATAATAATACTCCCTTCACCTTTTGTAAGGAATAATAAACTCCGGTTCCTTGACATTAAATCAACCGCCAATAATTGATATTTTCATTATAAATTAAACAATTGTTACTGAATAATGAAAAATCCAGCTAATAAATTTGTACTTGCTTGTAAAGCCAAGAGGGATAGTCTACTTGCTTCATTCAGCTAATAAATTCGTTACTATTACTCAAAAAATAAAAGCTCAGAAAAATAATTGATTGTTAATTCTTGACTTAATTCGTCCATCTAATAAATGAACTACTCCATTATTATTACTCTCACCCACCCCTAAACATTGATATAGGCCTCATTAGTCTCTCAAAGTATTTCAAACATATATTTAAATGCGATTAACTTTTGGTGTTGCGAAATACTTTGCTTAACTTTCTTGATCGCTTTAAGAAGGAAAAAGAAAATAAAAAGGTAAAGAAAAGAAAATTTGAAGGCAAAAATTACAAAAAGAAATATGATAGAGGAAGAAGAAAAGAAACAGGAGGAAAAGGTTAAAGGGAAAAAAAAAAAATAGGAACACATATTTTTATTGAAAAAAAATGTTGTAAAAATAACTTTTTTGCTCTTAAGTAGACAAATAGTCAAATACTTCATGTCCCACGTAGATGTTTATTACACTATTTCAATTTTATAAAAAACAAGTCAAAAGTTATGACTTCTAACTTATGACTCTTGGCTTATAAATTAAACATGCTTTTAGATTTTTTTACTATGGATCGAGAAGTATCTACCCAACACCTAATTCTGTTCGATTCAGTTTTTTCAAATTTTGTTTCATTTAATAATCTGTTTGGATTAACTTTTGGTTTTTGATTTATAAGTCATAAGTTAGAAATTTTAAATTATGACTTTTAACTTATGTTTACCATTTTAGCTTATAAACACTTTTTTAATTTACCCAAACACTTTCAAAGTGCTAAAAAACTATTTTGATCTTAAAAACACTTAAAATAAGTCAATCTAAACAGGTTCAATTGGACTTTTCTAACGACTTTTTGAATTTTGTTTAAAAATATGATACTTAAATTATATAACTAGAGATCCAATAAGACCACAAACAATGATTCATACTCCAGGAAACACACCTTTCTTTCTAAAGAAATTGTAACATAGATCATCATTCTTTATTTCTAAAGAAGCTAGTGAATGAAATTTCCTAACCTTGTGGAGAGATGTGTGATAGAGCATAGAGCACAGAACACGGATATAGGAAGAGACAGCATTGAGGGAGGTGAATGATTTGGGGGAGAGGCCTTGGGAAGTTTTTTGAAAAATCAGTCTTGTACGATATAAAGATTGATGATACGCCTTTTATGAGAAGATCATATGTTTTTATGGGCAAACCCCCGACCAGGAGTTTATGAATTTTACATATGAAATAAGTTAAGAAGTTCTCTAAAAGAATTGATTATTTAATTAAATTTGTGAGTAATTTAATCTATTAAATAGTATATTATACATGTATACACAAAATTTCAACCAAGGCATTCGGGTATCGTGACAACCCCACCCTTATACATAATGGAAATAGAGAATTAGTGCCATTAGTAGAGTAATATTTATGGAGAGGAAATATTTATGACATAAATAATATTCTCCATTAAATATAATAAAAAATAAAATGCTTCTGTTTGAGATATTAGAATCATTTTTCTAACAATACATAGATTCACCCTTGCTTAGAGCATTCTTTGTCACCAAGCAAATCCTCCTGGCATAGGATATGGAAGTCTAATTTCAAGTTTTTTTAAAAAAATAAAATAAATCACTATTATTTTATGAAATTTCAACTTCAAATCATAACTTAGAATTAGGGATGGCAATGAGGTAGGGCGGATGCGGAGCGGAGTGGGTTTAAGGCTATGTGTGGCGGGGTGGGGGCATGCGGGGGATGGGCGGGGGGGGTTGAAGTGGATTTTTTAAAAATTAATGTGGGGCGGGGCGGATTGCGGATATATGTGATTTTATGTGGGTTCAAACTTAATTTTAACTTTTTATATGTTATAAGAGTGATAGAGCATTATTTATTAACACAATTTCATTAAAGCTACTAAATTATTCAAGCTAATAAATGAAAATGGTTCGATAAAAAATAATACAATTTTTTACATGTTTCCCAATTGACCTCTAAAAAATAAAATTTTAAGTCACTATCCTATTAAATTAATACGACTTAATGAAAAAATGAATTTATTTTTATGAATTTTATTTTTAGTATCAAACATACCTAGAAAAAGAAAATACTAAAACAATTATGTGGGGCGGGTCTATGCGGGGCGGGATGGGGCGGGTTGAAAATGAAAAGAGTTGTTATGCGGGGCGGGGCGGATTAAAAACTTTGCGGGTTAAGCTCAACCCGCACCACCCCCGCCCTACACCGCCCCATTGCTATCCCTACTTAGAATCTCAAATTCTCCAAAAGTAGGATGTGAAATTTTAATTTCTCCAAGATATAACACAACTCTAGCTTATCAAGGAGATAATCTTAGATAGGAGATTATGGAGGATACGAATGGGTAGAAGATTAGTAGATAGTTGAGGGTAGTCCCGCTTATCATTCATACTAGTAGGTCATTGTTCATTTGATTTTTATTTCAATGTGTTGTCCCTTGTAATTCACTATCGTACTATTTTGTTGTAGTTATTGTTACTTCTTTTTTTGTATTCTTGTCAAGGGCGTAGACACATGTATAATTGGACACCCTTTATCGGGAAAAAAATACCACATATACAAATAAATGATACACAAAGTAATTAAATAACATATTTTGGACACCCTTGACATAATAAGTTGTTATAGCCTAGTGGTTTCAAATGTCTTGAATGTGTGTTTAGACATCTTTAATGAGTTGATGCTTGCATGTTCAAATCTCACTTGCAATAATTTTTTCCCCTTTTTAAAAAGAGCTTTTGTTGTTTAATTTTTGGATCCTCTTCGTGAAATTCCTGGTTCCACCACCAATTTTTGTCATGTGCCTTGTGATGTTTTTTTTTTTCTTGATTTCTTTAACCCTGTTATTTTTTTGAGTCGGAGTTCTATCACAAATAGTTTTGCTACCTCCCAAGATATGCATAAGGTTTACGTACACACTACCCTTCTTATACTCCACTTGTGGCCTCCAATGGGTATGTTGTTATTGATAATTATTTCAACTTTTAAAATATAAAACTTACACTTATAAGTTTATACTTTACAAAAAAAAAAAAAAAAAAGATCCACAATTTTAAAGTTTTCAAAAATAAAATAAAATCATGCTCGACATGGAGTGATTGTACGTACATTGTGAGAGAATTGTATCCAAGAGTAGTTTGCTACTAATATTGTTGATTCATTGGACATGTGAATTTCTATAAAATTATGTGTATTTGAAAGTTTCTAATGATGTGTAATTACAAATATTTATTTATAAAAGGAACATATATAGAGATATGTGATTTACTTATTCGACGCCTTAAGATATTCTCATATCTTGTTTATTAACGATGATTTGCTCATATGGTAAGATTGTACACAATGCTAGGAAAATTTTCATAGTTTTCACAAATTATAAAAAAAAAAAGTTATGTTCATAAGAAAATATATTTTGCATGTCCAAATAAAACTTCAACTTCAAATCTATCTAATATCAATCACCGTTTTCAAATTATTAAAAATTCTACATAATTCCACCTCCATTGAGTAAGGGAGTCATGTTCTTTACATAATTCAAAAGTCACCTAGAAATGGATGGTACATATTATATAGTGAAAGTGTCAATGATTTTGAGTAGCGATGAAAGACAAATACTTAGTGTAATAAGTTGACATGTTATATTAGTTAGAATAGGGTTAACATAAGAAGAGCAAATTTGAGTCACTTTTATAAGATCAAGGACATACCAATAGGTGGAGTTGTCAAAAAGGTTTAGTCCAGTCCCACCCGGTTCAAGCCTCGCGGGTTAAGAAATGTGATGGGCTAGGATGGGCCGACCCTTCATTTGGAGGGGCTTGAAAATGTTCAACCCAACCCGACCCTAGAAGGGTCGCGGGCTGGGGTGAGCTAGCCCTTCTTCTTCTTTTTTTCCAACTTAATATTTTATAACATTAAGAAAATGAGAAGATTTTCAAATCAATTATGGCAAACAATGGTGTTGTTTTAATAACACTAGCAAAGAAAATTAGTGTGATTAACATGTATCTAGGATACAATATGCGAGATACATGTATCTGGTGTGATGCATTCCAAATATGCGAGCGAGATAACAGAGTGGCGAGCGACATAGGAGAGAGGCGAGGACACGAAATTTGTCTTTGTATCCTAGATACATGCAAATTCACTTGGATAAAGTGTATTTAGAACAAATTAAACCTAATTTTGAGTTTGTGTATCCTGAGATACATGTATCAAGATGTACCAAAATCTGGTAAGATTCGTAATATTACAACATAGCATGCATCTAAATAATTAACACATACACTAGTAAGATTTCTGTAAGTTACCCTTAAATAAATAGTTTTGGGCCATGGGTTGACCCCGACCCGGCTCCGATTAAGCCTCAAGGGCCAAGGACTTATTTGGATTGAGCTTATAAGCACTAGTTTTAAATAGGCTTAAAATTTTCTATCCCAACACTATCTCCATAACGGATTGGGTTGTTCCAACTCCATGGGCTAAGCCCATTTTTATGGCATAGGCAATAGTATAACCTTAAATGCATATATAAACCACTAATATTACAGATGGCAATACAATTGGTAGGCAAATACTGCCCTGCATCTCTCATGTATGTCCACAACAAACATAGCGACCGGGCCCAATTAGAGCAGCCAGCCCAACTAAATATAAAAGAAAAAAAAGGAAAACTTTACATGGTATAACAAACATATACATTGTATTTACTATATATATATATATTTATTTATTTATTTATTTATTTTTAAAAAATTAATCTCTCATCTCTCTCCTTAATTTTTCTCACCTCTCTCCCTAATCTCTTTCGCCACTCTCCTCTCTCTCTCTCTTTATATATATATATATATATATATATCGGCAATCACTATATTTTTGTCTTGATTGTGCAATGTATTTATCGTTTGTATCTCTATAGACACTCGTATATTTTTGTATTTTGTCTTATAATGTTTCAAGCAAAATTAAGTGAACGCATGCAACATATCATGATTATATCCATCAAGTTTGCATGTGTTGAAACAACTATTAAAGAGAATGTATACTAGTGATACAAATTGATAACAATTGACAAAGTAAGAGCAAATGAATATAAGTGAAATAAAAGCGAACGAATGTAATTCCCTATATTTTTTTGTCATTTAATCTTTATATACACCTAAATTATATTCGTGAATACAAATTAAATTTGCATAATAAATTTAACGAATACAAATATTTGACACCTCAAAAAAAGTGAAGCCCCAAAAACAGGTTACGGCGTGAGTGCCAAGCTGGATATAGTTGGACAACCAACTAAATTCCTTACACGTGTCCATCTGTTAAACGTGGTCACTCTGGCCCACTTCATTAATAATCTGCTCCCCAAGAGGACCTGACCCGGTAACTTTTTTTTACCCACATTTGATACGTACAATTGTAGAAGTTAAGTCGTGCTAAAATGACGAGAATACCCTCTTTGTTTATTCTTCCCTTTTTTTTAGTTTTAGATGGTATGTGGTTTTGCTTATATAAAAAAAATTAATTCTTGAAAGGCTGAATAAAATCATATAGTTGGACGGACAATAATTCGCTTATTTAATAATTTTGACCATTTTGATTTGCTTAATTTCATCCTAAACTGCTAATTTTTCATCTTTATATGTTATTTTAGCTCATTTCACGCTCATTAAAAAATAAATAAAAGGTATAGTACTAAGTTAATCATACTTCTTAGATGTTTCTTGAGAATTGAGTACTATCAAGAAGACGTAGTTTATTAATACAAGGGTATAGTTAAAAATAATTGTTGTCTTGAATTTCTAAAGTGATACTTAGTTTTAGATTATTTTTTTTGTTAAAGCGGCAATAATTTTGGAATGGGGGAGTATATTTTCCTCATTTGAGAAAAATATAAATGTGTAGATTCACGGAAATAGCTTTTAGTCAAAGGATATATATATATATATATATATATATATAAAAGGGGAAAATACATAAGTGAAAATTTTATAAATGACATTTATTAGACTAATATTTTCAAGTTATAGCAGTAGAATAAAACGTTCAAGTTGTAACAATAAAAAATTTCAGGTTATAAATTTTATTAAAAAAAATATTTTTAAAATAATACTAAAAAACGTCTTTTTTTAAATATCATAAAAAAAAAACGGATAACATTAAGGATAATTAATAATGCCATAAATTTAGGGGATTCAAAACAAAATAGGAATATTTGGCTTCCTTTTTTAACTCAATCAGTTATAATTAAATCAAACATCAGATTTTATTTTTTTTCAAACGTTTCTCTCTCCCTCTAATTTTTTCCTGCCAATTTGTTTTCCTTTTTTTACTCAATCAGTTAAAATTAATTCAAAAATCAGATTTTCTTTTTTTTATTCAAACGTTTCTCAGTCCCTCGAATTTTTTTCTGTGATTGTCGTCATTCACGACTAATTCCAAAATATTCTTGATTCAAAAATCTTTATTTTGGTGGTAATGGACAGATTCTTATCGATATTAATAAAACATGGTGGTAGATGAGATCCTTCTGGTTAGTATTCATTGTGATTTATTATTTGTATTTTTATTCCAACTTCAATAAATAAAAAAAATAAGAATAATGAAATTGAAAATGAAATTTTTGGATTTTGGTTGTGTATAATAGATTTAAATTGTGATTTTTTTTGTATGAACCTTCGTTTGTTTCATATTACAAAATAATTTCTAGCTGTGAAAATTGAATAATTGATGTTATGAGTTTTTTGTAAACTGGTTTTGGTAATTTGTATACTGTAAACACCATGGATGTGGCAATTTTGTATTTATATTTGAATGATTTGATTATATTGTTTCGTGACAGTGTATGAAATAGTGATGATGTTATCGTTATAAATATATGAAATATGTGTTACAAAATAAATGTATGAATGTGTTTTATAGCATGAATTATGGTAGACTGTTTGGAATGATATAGGTATGAATAAGCTCACTACAAAAAAAATCCAAATTGCCAACAGATTTTACTAACAACTTAAGTTGGTTAGTATTCTACTAACAAATTACCAACATATTTCTAACTGAACCATATTTTAAAACTTAACAATGAAATTCTAACATATTACCAACCAAATCTTACTAACTAAGTATTTTAGTTGGTAAATAAGGCGGGAAAAAATGGCGCCAAATTTAGCAACATTTTTATCAATGGATTACCAACTGAAATATTACTAACACACACCTTTTACTGGTAATATTACCAACGAAGTATATATCAGTTGGTAAATATGACAAAAAAATTATTTATATAATTTATTAACATATTACTGAAGAATTATTAACCAAACATTTACCAATGGCAAGATTGTGTTGCTAAATTTACCAACCAAATATAAATGTGTTGGTAAATTAGTAACGAAATGTAATTTGTTGGTAAACTTGCCAACCAATATCCAATTAGTTGGAAATTTGCCGACAAATAAAGATTGTAGTTAGTAAATTACTAACATCATTAAAATAGTTGGTAATATACCAACCGATCATTAATCCATTGGTAAAATTTACCAACATATTAATCATTTTTTATCTAACAGGAAGGTTGGTTCAAGTTTTGAGGCTTCTATTTTTTGCTTGTGCCGTTAGGTGTTTTAAATCTTATGTTTTGGCCAAAATTTGACTTTGGTCAATATTTTTGTGAACGTGCTCAGATGAGAATTTCGTCAGCGTAATTAAATCCATAGATCATTTTTTTATCTAATAGGATGGTTGGTTCGGATTTTGAGACTTTCATTTTTAGTGTGTACCGTTAGGTGTTTTAACTTATAAATTTTGGTCAAAATTTAACTTCGATCAATATATTTGATAAACGTGCTCAGACGAGAATTTTGTCAGTGCAGTTAGATGCGAAAGGTCATTTTTGATGTAATAAGATAGAGGGTTCGGGTTTTGAGGCTTTCGTGTTTAGTTTGTGCCGTTAGGCATTTTAATTTTTAAGTTTTGGCCAAAATTTCACTTTAGTCAATGTTTTTGGTAATCGTGCTCGAATTAAAATTTTGTCACCGCGGTTAGCCATATAAGTTCAGTTTTGGTCTCATAGGATGGTTGGTTCGGGTTTTTGAGACTTTTATTTTCAGTTTGTGTCGTTAAGCGTTTTGACTTTTAACTTTTGGCTAAAATTTGAATTAGGTCAATTTTTTTGGAAAACATGCTCAAATTTGAATTCCGTCAACACGATTAGCTCTGGAATGTCATTTTTCGTCATATAGGATGGTTGGTTTGGATTTTGAGGTTTTCATATTCAGTTTGTACCGTTAGGCGTTTTAACTTTTAAGTTTTGGCCAAAATTTGACTTTGCTTAACATTTTTCATAAACGTGTTCTGATAAGAATTTCGTCAGCGCGATTAGCTTCAGAAGGTCATTTTTATATCTAATAGGATGGTTGGTTCAGATTTTGAGGCTTCCATTTTCAATTTGTGTTGTTAGGCATTTTAACTTTTAAGTTTTGGCCAAAATTTAGATTTGGTCAATATTTTTGGTAAACATGCTCAAATTAATTTTTTTGATATAATGATATGTGTCATATTGAGATTAATTTAACTTGTTATCATAGATTTTGGGGAAAATGCATAAGTACCCCCCAGCCTATACCCGAAATCCCAGAGACACACCTAACCTTTACTAAGGTCCTATTACCCCCCGAACTTATTTTATATGTAATATTCTACCCCTTTTTGACCTACGTGGCACTATCTTTGTGGGCTCAGTGCATGTTGACATTTTTTTCAAGATAGTGCCACGTAGGCAGAAAAGGGGTAGAATATTATAGATAAATTAAGTTTGGGGGGTAATAGGACCTTAATAAAGGTTAGGTGTGTCTCTGGGATTTCGGGCATAGGCTGGGGGGTACTTATCCATTTTTCCTAGATTTTGCATTGTTTCATTCAAATATGATTTATAAAATTGATATTAATATTTTTGGATTTATATTTATGCTCTTAGATTTTTAAATGCAATAAATTAATAAATATTTTACTATTGAATAATCATTCAGTTAATAATATTTTGAACATATTGTCAATCAATTACTAACCTAACAATGAACTTGAATGATATATTACCAACAAACTAACACTCAATTAGTAAATTTATTTGAAAAATAAATAATCATACTAACGTATTTAAAATTTATTACCAACAAGGGTTGTGGTGGAGTGGTAAGTACTCCTTCATCCTTAACCAAGAGGTCTTGGGTTTGAATACCCTTGGGTACGGAGTCGCCTTTGTTAGGGAGTACTTTACCCCCTAATGTGGGACTTTCGGGCGTGAATTCGGATTTAGTCGGGCTCCAATGTGGGTATCAGACACCGCATGGGAAATCAAAAAAAGAAGGTACACCGGATGTGAAACCAAAAAAAAGTATTTAAAATTTATTGGTAAAAATACCAACATAAATTTTCTGTTACTAAAATTGCCAACCAATTACCAATGTATTTTGAAAAGTTTACTATCAAACATTTGTTACTATAATTACCAACCTATTACCAACGGAATTGAAAAATGAAGAAAAAAATTTACCAACTTCTTTTCAATTCGTTAGTAAAGGTACTAACGATATACTAACTAAAAATTAGTTGGTGAATTTACCAACTGAAATTTCAGGGCCTTTCAAAATTTTGTAACAACATCTTTGGGTGTTTACCAACTGATTTTTGGTTGGTAAGTTTACAAACAAATTAAAATTGGTGGGTAATATTTACCAACGAGCCTTTTAGCAACGGATTAATATAAGTTGGCATTTGATCGGTAACTCAATTTGCCAACCAATTTGATCAATTTACCAACAAATTTTTTTGTTGGTAATTGGGGTTCCTTGTAATGATGAGTGTCTATAAATTTGTGTGATAATAATGAAGTTGTGGATGAAATTTGTATTAGGTTGGTATGAAATTTGAATATAAATACAACATATTTATTATTCTTTTGTATTATGTACGACAGACTGTTATTTTTTTTATGAAATGTGTTTTATGGTATGAATTCTGGTAGACTGTTTGGAATGATATTGGTATGAATAAATAATGACGAGTGTGTATAAATTTGTGTGAGAAGAATGAAGTTGTGGATGAAATTTGTATTATCTTGGTATGAAAAGTGAATATAAATATAACATATTTATTATTCCTTTGTATTATGTAAGACTGACTGTTATTTCTTTTAATGAAACATGGAAATATGTTGATTTTCAGATGGAGGGGATTATCTTTGAATCTTCCAGTTTGTATAGTGGTCTACTAAATGCGATAACATTGCAACTTCAGATAGATGTTAATATTAAGTCAAATTAAGTATGAAAATGGTATCCATTTGGTATCCAACTGAAGTCCCAATGATTGAAAAAACATATAATTGATATTTCAACTGAATTAGCCAACCTAAAATTAGTTAATGTTGTATCCAATTGGTATACACTTGGTATCAAACTGATGTCCCACTGAAAGTTTTTAAAAATAATAATAATTGAGATTTCAAACGAATCAGCCAACTTAAGACTAGTTAATGTAATTTCTAATTGGTATCCAATTGATATCCCATTGGAAAATAGGAAAAAAAAAGACGTAGTTGAGATTTCAACCAAATTAGCTAACATAAAACTAGTTATTGTTGTATCCAATTGGTATCTATTTGGTATCCAACTGGTATCCAGTTGAAAAAATAAAAAAACTAAGATGTAATTGAGATTTCAATCAAATTAGCCAACCTAAAACTAGTTAATATTGTATCCAATTAATATCCATCCGGAAAACTTAAGCGTAATCATGTATACAGTTGTCCTATAAAAGGAATATCAAAATATTTTAATTATAACGATATTTGTGATGTGTTTTTCAAAACTAAAAATCCAATATAAATTTGGCTAATGTTGATATCCAATTTGTATACACTTGGTAGCTGACTTGAAAATTTAAGACAAAGGCTAAAAATATAAATGTATGAAGTTGGTATCCAACTGATATAAATCTAGGAAGAATAAATTTAATAATGTAAAATAGTGCATAGTATATATTGTTGTAAAAAACTGTAGCAAAAATAAATATACATCATCTAAAAATTTAAAAACATGTAATAATTAAAAGTCTAAGCTACAATCAACTATCTCAAATATGTTTTCCGTGGTCTTGGTGTAGGATAATTGATAGTATCCGAGCATGTTCTTTTGCTCTGTGGGGTCCACCAAATTTGCTAGCAACACTTCTAGTTACTTCACTCTCACTAATTGCGCCATCAACATTCCTGCTTCTTCCATACTATCATAGGATTGTGGCGTATCTTTGACGAAGGTACTTTGCATCGATATCAATGGGATCCATATCAAAAACTCCATTGCTAATATATTTAGCAAATAGACATGTGTAGATACCACAATCACTGAAACAACATTGAAGAAAAAATCATAAAAAGATAGAAATACATATAAATTTCATATTAATGTTTATCCCCATTTCACCAACTTCAATCGAAAAACATTTTAAATACAACTGTGAAAAAGTCATACCAGATTTATACAAACTTCATGCCAATACACAAACATATTAATACAAAAAAATCACACCAACTACATAGTATGTTAATTTCATGTAAAAAATATACCCAATCTGATCATATACAACTTTACTGGGGTTTGTTTCTTCTTGGGAGTGGTAACACACTTGTTCGTCGGATTCGCATTCCCGTTGATCGGCGGCATTTGAGTCAAGATGTTAAAAGATGAAGCCTCAATTTCAACATTAGAAACCCCCTCTAACGAATCTGGGACCTTTCTAAGTGTATGTTGATGTTTTTGATTCTTCAACATGTTTTTTTGTCAACCTAAACTCTTGATTCTTTGTATTGTTTAGAAAATTTGTCCTTCTTTTAGTGTACAAAGAAGAAGAATGAAGATGATGAGAGAGAAAGATTTATTGTTTCTTCGTTTGGATGTACAAAGAAAAAGAATGATGATGGTGAGAGAGAAAGATCTACCATTTGAGTAAAGATTGAACGTGAAGAGTAAAAGAATCCCTAAAAAGATGTAATATTATGTGTGAAAGGTAAAAAAAAATCCCTAAAAAAGTGTAATAGATAATTACCATTGATTCTCTTTTATTAAATTTATTTATCTCACCTATAAATTAAAATATAATTATAAAAAAACTAATTATTTAATGAAGTGGAATTAATTGAATTATAAATAAATAAAAAATCTGTTATAACTTGTAATTAAAATGTTATAAGTAGTAATATTTTAAAAATAGATCTAAAACTTGTAATATTACTCCTTAAATAGATGTGTGGGGTGATTTTTCCAATACGTAATTAAGAAGACAAACATGTAATATGTATCTGTTATACACAATCATAGTTTAAAAGAATTATGATTCAAGCTATAATTAGAGTTTTATAGCAAATTTTGGTCTCTTCTCTTCCTCTCTGTCCGCACTCTCAATCGCCTCTCTCCTCTCTCTCTTTGTTCTCTCTCTAGCTTCTTACTCCCCCTCTTTCTTTGCAATACAAATACAAATGGTAACAATGATACAATACAAATGATAATAATCAATGATACAAATACAAACTGGTAACACATAAATACAATACATAAAGCAACATATGAATACAAATACAAATGTTTATAGTCAGTGATACGAAACAAGTGGTAATAGTCAATGATACAAATAAAAATGGAACGTAACACAAACACACATGAAGACAAGTACAATTTATTCCGAATAATTAAAACAATGATACAAACATTTGGATACAAATTTTATTCGTTAATATACTTGATATATATAATTGAATTAGATGCAATATTCTTTGACAATTGTCTTCATTGATACAAATCAATTGTATCCATGATACAGTTATCGATCATATACACAAAACAATTGTAGCTCTCTGTCAAATCTCACTCGCCTATCTCAGTTCGTTCTAGTAACTAATTTTTTTTTTATACAAATCAATTGTATTCGTGATATAACTATCGATCAGATATACAAATCAATCATATCTCTCTCACCTCTCTCCTCTCTCTCACCTCCCCTCTCTCAATTTTGCTCATTTCTCTCCTCCTTCTTACATGTAGTTATGGATCATAATAGAGAAACATTAGCTAAGGAGTCTAATTATGTCTCTGATGTTAGCTTCTTCTTTTTTTAAATTTCCTCATTAAAACCCTACTAAATATCAATAAATATTTAATTGTAAACTCAATTATTCTTATATATTAAATTAAAATCAACGTAGAGCCATAAATTTTAATTCGTAGGAGTTACTTACAACTTCTATGACTAGTGTTACACTATCCTTTATAACAAAACATTTTCGTGAAAATCCTTCGGGGTGGCCCAATGGTTTGGGCTTGGGACTTCCATGCTGGAGATCTTAAGTTCGAAATCCCTTGCCAGCAAAAGTAAGGGCTTTGTCGTTTAGGTCGAGCTAGTCGCACCAGACATGCCAAGTGTGAGTTACTTCTCCTATGTAGTTTGCGAGCTATTGCATAGGAGCGACCGAGCGGGAATTTTATCCTGTGCACCCAAAGGATAGCGGCTCTTGGTTTTCCTTTGCCATAAAACAATAATAATATATTTTTGTGAAAAAGTATTTTATTTTCTTTAAAAAATAATGATACTATTATTATTATGGGTGTCAAAACTCAAATATTTGTCACCTACTAGTTTATTTCTGAATAAATAATCATAGTTCATACTTTTTTCTACTCCCTCCGTCATTTCAACTTGTCATTTATTAATTTGATACATTTTAAAGAAGTAATAAATAAAATGATAATTTTTTCAATATAGTAAATTTAATAATTTAAAAAA
Organism: Solanum commersonii; assembly: GCA_029007595.1. Classification (NCBI taxonomy): domain Eukaryota; kingdom Viridiplantae; phylum Streptophyta; class Magnoliopsida; order Solanales; family Solanaceae; genus Solanum; species Solanum commersonii. Next base: position 832,747 of record JAJTWQ010000051.1, read on the forward strand.
ATTCTATATTAATAATAAGGATAAATTAAGAACTAAGTGATAAATTATTTCTTAATTTTTGAAATTGAATAAGTAAAAATGAATGTCTGTTTTTTGGATATAGTGGACGAATAAAAATAGACAGGGGAAGAAGAAATGTTTAATTTATTACTGGTGTTAAAAAATGAGTAAATTTTAGGAATAACAAAGATAAAAATCATATATATTAGCGTTTTATATCTACAGTTTTGTTATTTGCCTTTCACAGCCAAATTATGTTTGCTATGGAACATCTGATTTTATAAATCGCAGATTTAGATGCTAATTCGTCTGTGTCCATGCAAATTGTATTTGTATATGTATATGTTCTCTGTGTTAAGCTAGAGTGGCGAGTGAGACTGGGAGAGAGAGAAGAGAGACGAGCGAGAGAGGGCAGAGAGTGGAGAGATGTGAATTGTATATGTATATCGGTTAGATAATTATATATATGTAACTACTATGTATATGTATCAATGATTGTGTTTGTAAATCTGCATAAAATTTGAATTCGTATACAGTTGAATCGAGTTAAAACATTTGTATTTGTATATCAAAACTCTCCCTCACTTTATACAAATACAAATTATACATTGTATTTTGTATAATTTGTGTTTGTAAAAATCGAGAGAGAAAGGCAAAATATAACTGGGCAGGAGAAGATTTGCATTTGTATAATTATAAGTGTATAGAACAGAGAGATACATATTTGTATTTATATATACGGTTTCTCTCTCTTTATACAAACACAAACACAAATTATACATTTATGTTTGTATAAAGTGAGAGATGCGAGGGAGAGATGACTGAAAAAGAGGGAAATGACGAGCGAGATTCCAGAGAAAGGGGAGAGAGGCGAATGACAAGAAGTTTGCTGCATATTGGAATTAAATGAAACTATAGCTATAACATTTAATTTGAATTAATAGTTGCACAATTTTCCAAATTTTTTTTTAGGTCCAATGTCCTAATTTGTTTTGAGTAATTAATTTCCATGCAGGGTTTAATAAAGAGGGGTGGGGTGGGAGTGGACATATTCGTCCTGACATATTGGGAAAAGAGTCTGAAAAATACTTCAACTTTGGTCGAAATTGCTGTTACAATACCAAACTTTATGGAGGACCTTTTACCCCCTGCACTATTTAATAGTGTATTTTGAAGGTATATGTGTGCTCACGTGGACACATTACTATTTAAAATGATGCAATATTTATGATGTCCATGTAGACATATATATACCTTTAAAACACACTATTAAATAGTACAGGGGTAAAATGTCATTTCCAAAGTTTGGTATCGTAACAACAATATCGACCAAAGTTAAAATATTTTTCAAACCCTTTTCCCAAATAATTACACTCTTGTGATATACTCCTACTTGTAGTGAATTGAGTATTGTTTAGGGGAAAATTAAACTTCTAATAGGTTTTATGCTTTCTATATTAGTTTTTTCCGTATGTAGACCACTTGACCAAATTATGTTAAATATCTTGTTTTTTTAGTATAGTTTCTTTATCGTTCAATTTATCACCACCAAAAATTGTAACGGTTAGTTTTCACATGATGTCATGTTATTATTTCGATCCCAAAAAATAGTATCAATTAAAGTACAAATAGTTAGCGAGGTTGAAGACATGTCTAAGACGGGTTGAAAATGAAGATCTTTTTTCTGATTTACTACACGTGAAAATGAATTTTCAATCGTAGCTTATTGTTGCGTCTTTAAGAATAAAAATAAAATATTCGTTAAACCATTTTTAATCCATAATAGTTTTAAATACCCAGTCTTCTCATTTGTATCCCATCACAATTTGATTACACATTGATTATTATTTTGTAACTAGAGCTCTCAAGTTTACTAATAATATTAGTCACTTTCATCTCGTTAGTTATTTTTTATTTTTTTTTGTTTTAAATACCCAGTCTTCTCATTTGTATCCCATCACAATTTGATTACACATTGATTATTATTCTGTAACTAGAGCTCTCAAGTTTACTAATAATATTAGTACTTTCCTCTCCAGGAAATCCCACATTGGGGGTAAAGTGGTCCCTAACAAAGGCGACTCCGTACCTAAGGGGGCTCGAACTCGAGACCTCTTGGTTAAGGATGAATGGGTACTTACCACTCCACCACAACCCTTGTTGATAGTTATTTTATAGTTTATTGCTTTCATTCATCACTTATTTAGCAATAACATTCCTATTAATTGGTCATTATATAAGTTGCGTGTCTTTAAACCTTATTAACAAATTCAATCAATCACTACTCTAAGCCACTGATTTAGAAGTAAACAATTCTATCTAATTTAATTTTTAAAATACAAAAAATGTGGAAAGTAATTTGCTATATATCTATATATGTGGTGAGTATTATGGGTAGAGAATGTGTCATGAAATATATGCATTTTAAAGTGGCTTTGGTAGTTATGAACCCATGAATATTGAAAGAGACTTTGAATCATTTCGTGATTCTTTATTGTAAACTTGAAGATCCTGTGATTCTGATAAGGATCTTAGACTTGGTCAAAAATATGTGTATGTCAGAGTTTTTATTTATTTATTGAAAAATGTCAAATATATCTTGAACTATTTAAAATGAATCAGTTTGATTCTTTATTATGTTTTTTATTCAAAAATATTTTTATCATTACGTTTTTTGCTCAAAAATACTTTCCAACGATTAAAATAGCTATCTAAACTATCACTTTGTTGGTGAGAGTTTATATATATATATCGATCAACAATATTCTTCTTCTTAATGATTTATCCAAAAATAAGAAAAAAAATAGACCAAATTACTACATGTCCCATTTTAATACTCTCACTATGTTAAGATTCAAATAATTTCATTTTTTTTTTTGTAATTTATCAATGTATAAAGTATAATCTCCCTTACAAACAAATACAAATTTAAAACAATTAAATAAGCGTGGATAATGTTCGGTCGAAATTTTTAAAAAGAAGTATTTATTGTTAGAATTAGTGATAACTTCAGTTGGTTTAATTTCGAAAAAAGTTGTTTGTGTTTTTATTGTTATGGTGGGTAAAATTACGTGTCTTTATTAGGAGTGTTTTTTTTTTTTGGTAAAGTTTAATTACTTCTATCCAATAAAAGGGAAAAGAATCCCCTCCAATCTTCATTACTTTTCATTGGTATGATAAATATATGACACCACATATACAAGATCATTTTTCTTGTTATTTCTTTAAAAAATAATATTTTTATACTAAATAATATCAAATTCAAAATATTTATATGTATTATAATACTCCTTCAATTTTATTTATATTTAATTAACATTTTAAATTAATCTAAAAAGTAAGCATAAATAAAAATTGTGAAATATTCAAATTTTGAAAATTGATTTCATTCACAACTTCAAATAAGAACACAACAACTAAAATCTATTTTTATAAAGAAATAAAGAGGGAAACAAATACAATGTTCAAATAAATAAAAGAATTCTTGAAGAATCACTAACTAAACGATTTAGGTTAAAGATACTTCAACTTAAATTTCAAAAAATTCATTTAGTGTAAGAATAAATTAATTAATAAATAAATAAATCTTTATAAAAAGCAGCAGGTAAAACTTTTACCCTCTTATATTTATTTTGTACACGTGACATATATCTACTACACAATTAAAAAGTAGTACTTAATAAACAAAATGATAATTGAGATCCTTTTCCCCATAAAAGATAATATCAGACCTTTTTCTATTTATAGTGAATAAATTACATGATCAAATCTTTTTGGCCATTGAATTTGGCCAGAATGATATTTTTTCTATGTTATTTTAACTTTTTAAATATTTTTACTCTTTTAACTTAAATATATTTTAACTAAAAAATAGAAAAAAGATCAATTTATTTAAAATAAAAAAAATATTATAGTTTTTTTTTAATTTTCTGACCAAATTCTGGCCATATTTTCTGGTCATTTAGCACTTCTCTAAAATTAATTCCATAAAACATCACTTGGTAATAGTTTTTTGTGAAGTTGAAAATTTATGAGTAAGAAAATAATTATTTCACTTAAATACCACTCAAATATTTGTCGGTATTGAAAATACTAGTAACTTTAACTATCAAAATAATACTCCTCCGTCCTATATTAACTGATTGCTTTTTTACAAAATATTAAGAAATCAAAATTAAAAAATAATTTTACCAATTCATCTTTTACAAAATATCTTGAAAATTTTATAAATAAATATAAATACTTTCTAAAAATTAATTGCGAGAGTAATACAGAAAATATTTAATTGATGACAACTAATATAAAAATAATTATTTTAATAAAATGATCAACTAATATAGAATAAAAATAATAATATTTGATGCCATATATATAAAAAAAATTCTTCCGTTGTTGGCATTTAGATGGTGGACCAAAAATCAAAATATAAAAACAAACTGATCGACACAGTCGTTAATAACCGATAAGTCATAATCAAGTCCACTGTTTGCTTCTGTTCTATGAATTTATCATCCCAATTTATGCTATTACATTTTTTATTTTATTAAAATTCAAATTACGTAAACTTTCATAAATATTAAGAATTGCGATTTATAATTTTATATATTATATATAAACAAAGGATTTATTATGTTATGATAAATTCATTCCTCACACTGGCAAGTGCTAATAATACATCAACCTACCATTTCTAGCAACAACAGGCAACAGCTGTGGAGGTTTTTTTTTTTTTTTTGTATAAATAAATTGTAACCCCTTCGATGGATTTATGGTTGGATTTTCCATCAAACCAAAAACTCTCCATTTTCTCTCTCACACAACTCTTCTTCTTATAGCTCCAGTTTCTTGTTAAAGAAAAAATGTCAGTGAATAGTATAACTGAGTTCTGTTCCTGAATCCTAAGTGGGGTTTGCTTTTCTCATCTTTTTTTTTTATGCTGCCCTGTTTCCATAAACACTCGTTTTTCACTGTATAAAACACGAAAAACAAGTAAAGTTTTGTTCTTAACGACTATTATTTTGATTTGATTTGATTGGATTAACGTTTGTATTCTTTCTCAATATTGATTGGCGCTTCTAGAAAGTTGTACAGAAGAACTCCTCAATTATGGCTTTCTCAATATTTTCGTTTTTTTGATCTAGGACTCTTGGAAACTAAACCCCCAAAAAAAGTGTATTCGAATCTGGATACTGTGGGTGGTTTCTGTGTGTAGCTGTGTGTTTTTTTTTTTGACGAAATTGAGAGAGAAATGGGATCCTCTTCAATGTCTGTTGACGAGATTGTGGAAGAGATGATGAGGCTTAACAAATCTCTACCAATAAGGCCAGGGATGGATGAAGTGGAAGCAGCAAAAGTTTTAATGATGAATATGGAGAAGGAGGAACAAATGAAGTTAGAGAAAATTGCGCGGCAAAACAAAAGAAAAGATGTACCAGAAGAGGTATTCAAAATATTGCAAGAGATGCAGAGGAATTTAGTTTATTTTCAGAGTAAAGAACAGAAGAGAGAGGCATTAAAATTGTTAGATCTCGAAAATGTTCATTACCTGTTCGATGAATTGATTCAAAGAGCTTCGAAATGCTTGTCATCTAATCCTCAAGCTAATAATACTTCTTCAGCTTCTTCAAGGAATTCCAGCAATTTGTCTTTGGCGAATTCATCTTCCTTCAACGGTAGCAGTTTCAATTCTCCGGCAACTACTACGACTATGTCTTCGTCGAGCTTTTATAGTGAGAAAGAGCCTGTTAAAGTGTCTGAACTTGTTACAAGAGACGACAGTTACTTGAAGAAGCCGACAACTGCGTTTCAAATGGATGGAATCGGCATTGGGCTTGGATCTGGGAACGGTTCTTCTGCTCCCCAGATTGTCGATACCACTTTGAAGCGTAGTACTGGTAAGTTTAATCTATTTCCTGTAACATATTGCTTGTGACCAATGTGTTTTTTTATACTTTGTTAGCTTAATTGGATAAATTTTGTTTCCTATAATATGAAAATTATTAGTTTAATGGAGAAGCCATTTATCTGTAGGTCAAAATGATGAAAAAATGAGCTTGATAAAGCTTGCTAGTTTGATAGAAGTTTCAGCCAAAAAAGGAACCAAGGAGCTAATTCTTCGAAGAAAACTGTCAGACCAATTAGAATGGATTCCAGATTCACTTGGGAAGCTATCAAATTTGGTGACTTTGGATTTGTCTGAGAATCGAATTGCTGTGCTGCCAACTACCATCGGGGGTCTTTCATCGTTGCAAAAACTAGATTTGCATGGAAATAGAATTGTTGAACTTCCTGATTCAATAGGAGATCTGCTTAACTTGGTCTATCTTGATCTAAATGGCAATAACCTGAAGACGTTGCCTTTGACTTTAGCGAGGTTAACTCACCTTGAGGAAGTCGATCTAAGCTCTAACATGCTATCTGTACTCCCCGAGGCAGTGGGATCCCTTGTCAGTCTCAAAAAACTGATCGTTGAGACTAATGACCTAGAGGAACTTCCTCACACTATTGGTCAATGTACTTCACTGAAAGAGCTCCGTGCTGAATATAACCGTCTTAAAGCTCTTCCTGAAGCCTTGGGGCGAATGGGTTCTTTGGAGATTCTATCCGTGCGGTACAATAACATCAGGCAATTGCCTACAACTATGGCATCCTTAACAAGTTTGAAAGAGCTCAATGTTAGTTTCAATGAGCTTGAGTCAGTGCCTGAGAGCTTGTGCTTCGCCACTACACTCATAAAACTGAACATTAGCAACAACTTTGCGGACCTGCAATCACTCCCTAGATCCATAGGAAACCTTGAGATGCTTGAGGAGCTGGATATGAGTAACAACCAGATACGAATTCTACCAGATTCATTTAGGATGCTTTCGCATTTGCGTGTACTAAAGACAGAAGGAAATCCTCTTGAAGTACCACCAGGAAACATTATCGAGATGGGAGCACAGGTGTGTTTGAGTTTTATTTTTACTATGCTATCATTATGCTCTCTGAATTTTTAATTGTTTGTTTTAGTTTTGATAGATGACTCATGAACGTTTATTTTGCTCATCAGGCTGTTGTGCAGCATATGGCTGATCTTGTTGAAAAGAGGGATGCGAAGCCACAGCCCGTTAAGCAGAAGAAATCATGGGCTCAGATATGCTGCTTTTCAAGATCCAACAAACGTAAGCGCAATGGTATAGACTATGTCGTCCAAGCGTGACACACTGAAAAACTCTTGACCCTATATTTATCTGGTAAGTTTGTTCTCTTTACTACCTCTGCTTCCAGCTATTAGTCTGTTGGCGAAAGAAAACAAGAAGGTTTTTATTAAGGGGTGCGCGAAAAAAAAACTGGAGGTAGTGTCCAGTATCCAGCTGGTGATCCAGTATTCATGGCACTGATCCAGCAGACTGGTTGGATTGCTCTTAGCTCTTACACATTTGTTGTTTATTAATTGTCCTCAATTCTTGTCCTTTGATTTTGTGAGTTAATAAATGTATATGGCGCACGAGACATGTTTGCTGCATTAATTACAATAATAAAATGTTGGGTTGTAAGGGAATGGCTCACATGCTTTTGTTATCCCTCGTTCAGTGAAATTGAGCTGTGATTGTGCTGGAAGTGAGCTCTGCCATATTCTTCTTCAATTCCAACTCTGCCAACAGAATTATCAGTATTTTTTTGTTACCACATGTTTCTTTTTGCCAGTTGGTTCTATTTATCATCTTCTTTGTAATATTTGCTTGTAATTTTATAATGTATGTTCTAAAATCAGTTGTAAAAATCGATATCACACGGTTATGAAGAGGGAGGAAATATCTGCTGTTGTCGAATTCCCTCAATGTTAATGAATTATTATGAGTTGACTTCAGATTGAAACTCTGTTGTTATCGTCATTATCTTCATAAGAACACAAGTGACTTCGAGTTAATTAGGATTGAGTAGTTTTCTAATATTAAATCCTAAATTATTGTTGTTCAAAAAAGGCTGGCAATTTGTTAGACAAATGTCATTATATTGGTTAACAACTTGCTATAATGCTTAAACAAAGAGATTAAACTAATCCAATAATTTTAACTCTTTACCATCGACTTTTTCAGAGGGACATATAAAGCAACTAAACAAACACGAGAGCCATGGGACACAACCAGTGGCGAATTTATGTGTAAAAATTGGGTCACCTGAACCCGTGGTTCTCCGACTAAACTCGATACATTACTTGTATAATTATTAAAGAACATATTAAATAAATACTTGTTGAACCCGTTCTTAAAGTTGCTAGATGGTTCACTGGTTTGATAACCAAATTTTAACACCAAGATCCTGAGTTCAATCCCAGCCAGCCACAATTCACTTCTATTTTTTTTAGTAACTAATAACACTCGTTTTTTCAAAAAAAAAAAAGAAATTCTAAAGCAATGGTGCACCCGTTTTCTTGAAATCCTAGATTCGCCTCTGGACACAACCCCTTTACCAAAAAAAGCAGTGACGGGTAGAGGTAGACATGGTATGGTATATACCAAATTACTATTTATATTCAAATTTTTGATACTGTGATTTTGGTATTATGGTACTTGTATGGTATATGGTATACATTTTAAATTTTTTTATATTCAATAACGATATAATATCATACCAAATTATATAATTATATAAATAGCATATATAATCTAATGATATCAATGATCACGTAGAACCTACTGAACATTAGCCTGGTGCTAGGCCAGCAACAGGCAACGGCCATAAAGACGAAATGTGATGGATGGACAAGAAAAAAAAAATATAGTCAAAGAAGCTGATAATTGTTGGGTCGGATCTTCTAGATTCTACCTTAATTTTCATTTGTTTTGGTTTTTTCAATTTGTGCCAAAGGCCTTGTACAAAATTTTGGATTCATAACTATTAAAAGGCACTGCAAGCCACCAAAAATTTAACATAAAAAAATAATAATAATAAATATGTAACGCTCTCGATCGACAAATCCCATGTTAACAGTATACCAGAGAGATGGTGAACTGCTAAGACACCACTAAATGATTTTGACATGACCAATATATTTCTATGTAGGGATAGTATTTTCGTGTGAAGATAATATTATATAGATATAGAAAGTATCAATAGAATACCAAACGCCAATTCTACCAACTTTTGTCACAATATGAAGCCGGGCGGCTCAATGTAATTGGGAGCATAGAATGAAATTTCAATTCGTGGCCTAAAATATAAATATACTTCATATACCTATTTATTCATAATTAATTTATTTTACACTATTTAGATGAAAATTATTAGTACTTAATATTGTTGTTTCAGTTACTAGTTTTAGGTAAGATTTTATCAACTCAACATTGAAAAACATCATTTAAGTGAGGCAATTATTATATGCATTGTTAACATATTAAATAATATGTTATAAGTAATAGGTTGATAAATATTAAATAAAGATAAAAGTTAGAACTATAAAATTTGACTCAAGAAGTTGAATACTTGGTATACCTCATTTTAATATGCTTATAGTAATGCTTGAAACTAAAATTTAAAAAGAAATAAAAAAGAATTTGTAATTCACTTTGTTCAATACTTTTCACTATTAATTCTTATTTTTAACAAAATACAAAAGATGTTAAAGTGGATAAAATAATTTATTTTTTTTTAAAAAGGAAAAATTATAGAATATTCAATTTAAGACTTTAATTTACATAATGTTAATTTACTCTTTTTATTTACAACATTATCATTTTAATTACAAACCTGACAACTTAATAAATATACATATCTTTATACGATTTTTTTACCTATTTTTTATCTTAGTGGGCTGATTTTATGTGTTTCATAATTTATTATTTTTACTTTTTTTATTTTCAATCACAACTATAATTGGTTACATTATTTTTGCCTTTTTTGTTTCTCTTTCTTACTTAAAATACAATTACACTTCTAAAAATATTTTTTCTTTCTCTTCAATTACGTTTTTTTTTACTTTTAGAATAATATAATGATAAAAAAAAAAAAAAGATATAGAATGGTATAAACCTCTTGTTTTTCTTGATATTATTTAAGTGCAAAATTGATATATATGGTGGTAAAATTATGAAATAGAATAGTATAAACATGTTGTTTTTCTTGGTATATATATATTGGAAATTAGGATATGGAATGGCATAAACATATTTTTTTGGCTATAAATTTTTTAATAATGTATACGTTATGGTGACAATTTGGTGTACATTACAATTTTTGACATACCGTGTTTACTTTGGAATTCTCAATACAATTATAGTTGAATCTGATTTTTTTTTTACTTAAAGATCCTATTTTTTAGGATGCACGTTTCTTTCTCTCATCTTTTTGGTTGATTTTTTCAATTCTAGTGCTGATTTTTTGGGGGAGAATATATTGCCTTATTATAGAATTTCTACCATTTAACACATCCCTTATTTGATACAATTACTCTTGAATTTGTTCTTCTCTCTCCATTTTCGTTTCAATTCTTTTATAAAAAAAATATCAATTTAAGTTCCATTATATAAGTACCAATGTATGCAAAGTAATACAAAAAACCATTTGCATACCCTAATAATAACCATTTGCATACCAGAGTAATTATTTATGCATACTAATTTTTATACCAATAATAGAATTCTTTTAGGTAATATTGTAAAAAAGGAAAATATGAAATCTTATTATGGTGTCAATTGATGTACAATATGATTTCAATATATATTTTTTTATTTGTAAAGACAATTTTACTAGTATATAATTTGATTCTTTAAAACGGTTTACATTATGGTATAGAACTTGAAATTAAACTAAAACTATATGACACTATTTACGAATAACATTAAAAATTTATAATATAAAAAATGTACCATATAATAATACTAACATTTGTACTATATAATATACCAACAATTATTGAATTCTGCCCCATATCAAAATTGTACCATATAATATACCAACAATTATTAAATTCTACCCCATATAATATACCAATTTAGTTGATATTTCGTGCCATTTTTTTTTCAAATGACATTTAATACCACAAGGAAAACCAACATAAATAATAGAACTAATTACATCATATGATTAAATATGATTCTGGAAAAAACGTTTAATAAACAACCAATAAAATTCAAATCCGCTAATAACATTGAATTAGATTATGAAAAAAAAGTGTTATAAAAATAAAAAAAATAAATTAACTCAACAATGATAATCCTCATATGGATATTTGGTACAAGTTTTGGTATTTGATTTTATCTTTTCTTAAAAAATGGGATTTACATCACATATCACTCCTTCAATCTTGAAATCCACATACCTTCATGCAATACATTTCAAAAAAAATTAAAGAACCTACTAAACAACCATTATAACAATCAAATTTGAAATACACAATCATATTTTTTTTTACATCACCAAAAAAAAGTTATATACGAAATGGTGTATAATATGGTTAAAAATTGGTGTCCACTTCATTATTCTTATAATGAAATTCGAACACCAACTTGTAACCAACTATATGTATAACATTGATTTATGAAGATTGATAAAGTTGAACATGATTATATGTTACAATCCAACGGTGCATAATACCATGATTATATGATTAAGGTGTACATTATGGTGACAGTTTGGTGTACATTTCAATCTAATATATAATGTATGATATACACCAAACATTTACACTACAAACTAACCAAAAGTAACTAATTTATTTATATAATAAATTTAATTAAACAATCAACTAAATGCATAATACCATCATATAATATCTATTTTTAAAAATTTACACATTAATTAGTGTACTTGAATGGTGTACATTATGGTGTATAATTTAATATGATAAATAATAATACATATTTTAAACCAATATTACACCATGATCTTACCAAGAATTTTATCAAATTATTTTGGATAACCAAATTAATTAAAAAGTGAGTACATTACTATTTAACATTGATTTCCATATTAATATTGTCATTAAACAGTGGTAAATTTATTGAATTCGAGTTATATTAGGTGTTAATCTTGGTTTTGATTATATTTGCAATCCTACAATTCATAATACCATAATCTACAAACCATACGAAATGTTCGTTTTAATAATTATACAAATAACATTAGTGCCATGAATGATTCATCAAAACAATTTACAAATAATAAAATTTTCATATTAACCACATCAAAAAAGCCTTAAAAAGAGATTTTTCAGCCACTGAAACATTTGGTTTTTTTTTTTTGAAAAATCAAACTATATAATCTTACAAAAATAAACCGAAAGTAATTTTAAAAATATGATACATACCGGTGATATCTCATATTTATCGTGCTGAATTAAAATGGACACGTTCTTGCTTTCAACCATTGAAACGACCTTAAATAGGAGATAAAGACTTTGTTTTTGGTTACAATATATTGTTTTGAGATATGAGAGAGAAATATTAAGTAATGAATATTTGTGGAAGGTAACTGAATTGGAGTAAACTAAGGAATTAATATCTTATTTAATATTGAATGATGCGTTGCTTATTTTTCTTTTACCTTTTTGTTAATTTTTTTTATATTGTAAAACTTCTATTGCTATATTGGTGTAAAGTCAAACTATTGTTATATAGAGGTTATTTAGGTGCTTAAATTGTATATTTAAGTTTTTTACCCTTAAAATTTTTTTATAATTTTTATCATAAATAATAATTTTTAACACATAATTTATTCTTGACAAAAATTGGAGGCCCTCGAAATTTAGGAGCCTAAGGCAAAGCCCTTATTTTCCAAAGCATAGAGTCGCCCCTAATATGAGGTACCCTGTCAATGGGGGCGGAGCTAGGTGGGGATTAGTGGGTTTGGAACCTAATAATTTTTCCATAGACCATATATACAACTCAATGATAAGGAAGATGAAAGAAATTTAGAATCCCAAAATACTAATAGTGACTTCGCCTCTGCTAGTCAATAGGGCTGATCCCAACTTCTGAATATGTGTGCTAGTTAAGGGGTAAAGCAATTTAAAGAAGTATACATATATACATGTACAATAAGAAAGGTAAATGTAATTACTTTTTGGACCACTAGAGCTAGGAATATTTATCTGAGGATTGATTCATCCAGGCAAGGCTCCACCTGAAGTAGGTAATTTGCTCGAGGAATTGTGATTATTCTTTTTTTGGATTCTTTTAGATTAGTTATTACTCTTTTTTTGGTGTCTTTTTTTTAATTAGAGACTATAGCCGAATTTACCTTGAAATCACCTATTGTTCCCTTCATCTCTCTCATTCTCCTCCAATTAATCAAGGACGGACCCACCCTTAGTTAAGGAGTGTCAAGTGACAAAATTACATTGTATATAGATGTTAAATTTTGGTTTTATAGTGGTTAAGTTTGTGGTGAACAAAACAACCAATAACAACCACCCCAACTCTCATTTTTCATTCTCACCTACGTACCACTAACCACTATCAAATAGACCAAACAACAACAGACAACACAATAATCAAATCGAAAAATCACCAAATTTCAACCAATAATTAGAAACTCTAGCGAGCTCCATAAAAATCGACAATGTCCAGTCTCTATTCTCCTTTTTCTTTTACATTAATTTTATTTTATTTTTCAATTTATAACTACTAGAACCAAAGAAGATTGTAATTATTATGTTCGTTGCTATAAGTAGAAGTGTAGAACATAAAATTGGTGGTGTTGTTAAATTTGAACATAACTCCAATGATGTTAGTTGCTCCGGTGAGCCAAAATGAAAATCAACGTTTAAATCTGATCAAAAAACTCTCTCTAGCATTCAGATATATATGGTGGTGGTGTTTGAACTGAAAAAATAGAGAAAATGAAGTTTGATGGTTGTGGGTGGACTGTGTGGTGATTTGTTCTGGGATTGACATAAGCTACTGATAGTCCAATAATAGTTTGGTGGTGTTAAATCAACAGAGAAGAAAAGGTGTATCTTTGAAAAGTTGTATTACAATTGTATTAAAAGTGTATTTAATATAAACGATATTTGTAATATAATTCGAATTCAATATTATGCATTGTTATTAATTCGATTATTGTTATTTCAACAAATATAATACATTTCTAACAAGTAAATTAATTTAAATGGTAATTAATATTTGAAATTCACATATAATACTTATAATACATTTATAGTAAAAGTATTTTAGTTATATATTTACCATGTGCATTGAAACATGACTATAATATATATTATACATTGAATTCAGAATGTATTATACTTATTTTTATTTTTTTTCTCTTATTAACAATGTTAAAATATATCATTGTATTAAAACTATATTAGTTATATGTTTCCCATGTGCATTGAAAAAGACCTATAATTGTATAATGTATTGAATTCAAAATATATTACAATTATAATTTATATTTATTTCTTTTATGAATGATGTCAAAAAAAAATCTTCATATTTTTGTATCTTAAAAAAAAGTTAGACGTCACCAAACATCCTTAAATATTAAAATAATTGAAATTTAAAAATGAAAGAGAGAGAGAAAATGAGGGGAAAAGACAGAGAGAAAAACCGACGGAAGAAAATAGAAGAAGGAGAGAGAGAAAATGCGGAAGAAAAGAGAAGGGGAAGATCAGAGAGAAAAATAAAAAGAAGGATGCATTTTTTTTTTACCATTTCGAGTAAGAATATAACTATTTCTAATAAAAGTAAAACTTGTACTTTTAAAATTTGTAATTAATGTTATATAAAGAGAAAAGACATAAAGCCACCACTGAAGTTGTCCTGAAATTTCAAAAAGACACCTTAGCTTTGCAACCGTTCTATTACCCCACTAAACAATTATGAATTGATATTATTATATCATTTTTTGATCAGCCCCAAATTTTAAGAAGCAAGTGTGTTCACACATCAATCATTACATGACACGTGTTAATTTTATTTTAAGTTTTTTTCTTTATCTCTCTCTCTCTCTCTTATAATTTTTTATTTATTTTAATTTTGATTTTATATTAAATTTCACTTCATCTTTCAACCTCACTTTCAAGTTGATCTATCCTTCCATTTTTTTTCTTTTTCTTTGCCTCCCACCCTCATTCCCCCCCCCAATTATTTTTCTAAGAAAATTTAAAATTTTGAAGGCATCATCAATTACTCTTTTTCATATAACTTTAAAATTAGAAATGATAATTTTAAAAGAATCAATGAATTCTCTGAAAATTGAAAGAACTTGATTGAAATCGGATAAAACAAACTATATGATACCTCATAATCTTGAAATCTAATGGGTTTATCAAATTGTTCGAAATATAAGAAAATATTTAGATAAAGTTTTAAAATTAAAGAGAGTAAAACTAATAGTAGTAAAAAAAGGAAGGTGAAGTTGTGGTAAAAATGGTGACATTGAAAGTGAGAAGCTTCGATGGAGATGACAATAAATTTTTCAAGAAGAAAGAAGAAAGAAGAAAGAAAGAGAAAAATAAAAGGAAAAAAAATTAAAATAATAAGAAAATATATTTTATAATAAAATACTTGTAAAAATAAAATTATATTAGTTATTTTAGGTTGCTCACTATCATTGAGAGAGTGCACACATTCTCTATGTAAGGTGGACAAAAAATGATGTAATAATATCAGATCAAGATTGTCTAGTGGGATAATAGGACGCCCACATAGTTAATGTGTCTTTTTGAAAATTCGAGACAAGTTCAAGTGTCACTTTATGTCTTTTCTCTTATATAAATATTATGAAAACTTTTGCAAATAACCATTATAATAAACTTAATTATGCTCCATAGCTATAATTTTGTATATTTACGAATTGTAGCTACAATTTAAGTTATCTCGTTTGTATAATTTGCGGATTTGTATAATTCATAGGTTTGTATAATTCGCGGGTACATTTGTATAGTTTAGTTATTTTTGTATAAACTCGAATTAATGAATTTATACGATTACAAACATCAAAAGTGTAAACAGTTATATGAATTATAGGGAAAAGGGACAAATATGCCCCTAAACTATTCGAAAAGGTTTAGATATACCCCCATTTAAAGTTTGGCTCACTCGTGCCCTTGCCGTCCAACTTTTCATCTAGATTTGCCCTTATGGGCGTTAAATGCCAAATGGAATTGCCACGTCATTTTTACATTACCATGTGACATTTATATTAAAGGAAAAAGGGTCAAATATACCTCCCTTTTAAATAAACTACCCGACCCGTTTTCAACAAAAAAAATTCGGTAAATCCCGAAAATGAGTAATTGACTAATAAATAATAAATAAAATTAACGCCAAAAAATCACAAATAAATATAGTAACCTTAAATTCAACGATTTCAACAATTTTTTTTTGATAGATCCCAAAAATGAGTAATTGATTAATAAAAAAATATGAAAAATATAACCTAAAAATTCAGCATAAAGTCATTTTCATATTTTTTTATTAATCAATTACTCATTTTCGTGATTTATCGAAAAAAATAAAAAATTTAAAAAATTGTTGAAATTGTTGAATTTAAGGTTACTATATTTATTTTGCGAATTTTTGGCGTTAATTTTTTTTTTTCCATATTTGTCCTATTTTTTATTAGTCAATTACTCATTTTCGGGATTTACTGAAAAAAATAGTTGAAAACGAGTCGGGTAGTTTATATAAAAGGGGGGGGGGTATATCTAGAACTTTTCGAATAGTTTAAGGGTATATTTGACCCTTTTTCCTTTAATATAAATGTCACATGGTAATGTAAAAATAACGTGGCAATTCCATTTGGCATTTAACGCCCATAAGGGCATATCTAGATGAAAAGTTGGACGGCGAGGGCACGAGTTAGCCAAACTTTAAATGGGGGGTATATCTAAACCTTTTCGAATAGTTTAGGGGCATATTTGACCCTTTTCCCTAAATTATATTATACAAATTTCAAATTATACAAAAGTTATACAAATTCCGAATTATACAAACGTGCGAATTATACAAAACAAAAAAGTTGAGCCGCATAATTATAGCCGAAAGTAGGTAGCGAATTGTAATTAAGACAAATTATATCTATATTAACTAATTAACTAGTTAATAAATGTTTGCTTATACACGTAATTTTCCCTAAATATTATTTAGGTAATTGGGCCTAATATGTTTCTTATTATTTGATTTATATTAACTTATAACACACCCCTTATGATTTTTTTTAAATTAAAGGTTGTAATTTAAACAATAACGTAAATTTTTTTAAAGTTAAACAATACACTTAAAAAGAAATATTTTAACTCACCACCACACCAATAATTAAGGAGTAAAATTAGATGTAGAAAAATGTTTTCTATGAAAACTCTGACCTCAACATCTGAATACAGAGACGACCTCGATGATCGATTGGGATCCAGCCCCGACACTCGACATGAGACACAACATCTAACTCCTTCACCCGGAACCCAACATCCAAACTGAGACCCGACAACTAATCGGGACCTGACTTTCGAAGCAGGACCTGACTCTGATACCCGATGTGGGACCCAACTTTTGAAGCGGGACCCAACCCAAACTCTTTAATCTCGACTCCTGACTCTCAACCCAGGACCCAACTTCCAAATCGGACATGAGGACTTCTGATCTAGGGCTCGACTTCCGAACCGAGACCCGACCTCGACACTTGACACTAACGATTGATTTAGAACCTGGCCTCAAGAACCAACTTTCAAACTAAGATCCAACACTGACACCCAATCTAATACCCGGCTTCCAAAGTAGGATCTGACCCCCACATTTGTTTGTGTAAAATATTCATAATTGAGTACTTTGTAGGTAAAATATTCATAGTTGAGTGACTTTAAGGTTAAAAAGGAAGTTGAGTGACTTTAGGATCCGTTTGACCATAGATTTCCCAAGTAAAATTTGGGGGGAATTTGGCAAATAGTGTTTGTCCATATAATTTGTCTTTATTTGGCAAATAACCCAAATTCCCAAATACTAGAAAAAACTAGTATTTGGGCCAAATCTCATTATTTGGGAACTTTTAAAATTCAAATTTTACACCAAACTTTTACCTTTTACAAAAACACTCTCTATAGTAGTTGTTTGTGTTGTATTACATAATTTTTCATATGAACACCAAAGTAGTGATGAAATATTCAGTGAATATAAAAGTGATGACATGGTTGTTGATGAAAATGACGAACAATCGGCTTACGGTAATAAAGTCACGTGCTTTGTCTACTTCACGATGTATGAAGTGATGCTTGTTGCACTCACTCTGAACTACCACATTGCTCTAATGTCATGGACACTACTAGTTATTTGCTGCAACGAAGATCCAATTAACTTGTTGCGGAAGTTATGAATCGTGTTACGTTGACGTTTCTATCTTGCTATGTAATACAAACCTATGGTTAATTTAGATAATTTTTAAAACTTAGGTATAAATTATATTTATTAAAAAAGTGAAATATGTTTTCCAAATATTATGGCCAAACATAAGGTGAAATTCTCACCCAAATAATATTTGCCAAAAATATTTGGAAATTTATGGTCAAACGCTAGCTTAAGGTTAAAGAACCTTAGTTGAGTGATTTTCTATGAAAAAATTCTTAATTGAGTGACTTTATAATTGAAAAAGAAAGTTGTGTGACTTTGAGTGACTATATGAGATATTAGATGCAGCTATTTGGGTCACTGTTAGAAAATAGCATACACAGCGAAAGCATTCCAGAATCATACATCTTGCATGAGTATAGACAACAATCACAAATACGTATCACATACAAGGTATACTGAAAATTAACTCAGGATTACCTCTTGAAGCGTGTGCAGATATCTTGAAGCAAATCTAATTCCAGCTCTGCAGTCTTCTACAGTGATCCCAAATAACAATCGAACTCTCTCAATACTTGGGTGGGCAAGTATCGTATAGAATACTGAATTGTCTTTCTAGGTTGGAAGAATCCCTACTTATAGAGATGTCTTTCTAGTCCAAAAAGGAGAAGAAAGTATAAATCCTTATTCTTCAAGAAAGCTCCAAAAAACACGGTTTTTTCCTTGGCCGAAAATACACTTTACTTTTCCTTCTTCTACTAGAAAATAGGATTCTGAGTTCTAGTTAAATTGGGAATAATTAATTTGAATTATTCTTACCATAATAAATTACAAATCATTCCACTAAAAATTCGTAATTGCACTCCTCTATATATATTTCGAAATTCACCATTAAACACTTATGTAATTCCCCATGTTAAGATTCCAGATACTAATCAATAAATTAAATTATTGACGAATTTAATTCAATGATTAATTTCCTTTAGAGCAACACTTAACTTATTTCATGTGCCAGATTCTTAAATCTACCGGCCGGGTTTACACATGAAAACTTATAAGTTTCTCATAAAAAGGTGTATCATCAATCTCAATACTGAGACATGGATTCCATCAACTAACTAATTATTTCACCAATATATATTATTATCATCCAATCTACCAGGCATATTGACCCATCTCAGAATCTCACCTTTTAATAAATCAAAACGATAATTAATATATATAGATCATAATCGTTATATCAAGATTAAAAATATAAGTACATTTAACAGTTTAGAGAATATGTTTTTATCAGTGCTTGGTCCCGTTCAATACATACAAAATGCACTAGCACGAGAAGTTAGAACTACACCATTCTCATAATCAAGATAAATTACATTTAATCTCGTGCTACAATCTTTCTGATGATTTTGTCCAAAATTTCCATCTACGATTGTGAACTATGACTTTTAACTTACAAGAACCGATGATTTAATCTTCTGTGTATAAGCTTAAACTCTATACACCAAATCATCTACTATATAAGCTAAGGACACATATATGACAATTGATCTATTTAATGCAACACTTTATTGAATTGAATGAATGAATAAACAATTGTTCAATAATAATACTATATCAAAACGCATGGTTAATAGTATATCCTAACAGTCACAACTATCAACAGAATTCTATCAAAGAAAAATACTAGAAAAAGTCAGAATGAAACTGGGATCACTGCTGAAGATGGATCAGCTACCCAACGGGGACGGATCTGCATTCTGGTGCCACAGGAAATTTCAGTAAAGACGAATGTGATGATTGGATGGCGCGTAAACAAAAAGCGGTCTACTATGGGATTGAATCCTATGCATATGTTATGGGAGATAACTAGGTCATACACAGTTAAGTGAACACACACCTTCCACATTCAAGACTGAAACACCACTAGATACAATATGGCTGGCAAATAGTTTGAAAATAATTGACCAAAATATTCGGGTGAAGAAACAAGATCAATATAAACAAATTCTACTCAGTACTCAATAACAACGGTAGCATTAGAAACTCTTGGTAAAGCTAACAAATTCTCTAAACTTTTTGAACTATACCCGTGCGCTGGCACTATAATGAGTTTCTCCAGATTTTTCGCATGCTCAAGCAAACATTTCAACAGTTCAGTTAACTCTGTCGTGTCAACCTCTATGAAGGGACTCCACTGTAAAATAACCTTTAAGATTTTCAGATCCCACAGTGAACCTTCGAATATGTTTTCATACTTGTTTCTCAACATATCCATATCTTCACACGGCCAGTAATTTTGGAAAGTGCAGTGCTAAAGATACAAAAGAACCACAATACAATCTGAAAACAATAGACAAGCAACTGAAACACTTTTCAGAAATAAATATTGATAGATGAGGTCTTTCATAAAAAGATTCAGTAGCATTTTTATGAGAAATACATTGTGGGAACACGTGAAACTAGCATAAGCATTTAGGTGCATGTAACGTACTAAGATATTGTTGCAGTTGAAGTTGTAGGAGATCAATGGACGTGTAATATTAACAACCAACTACTTAAGTACTTATTGTAAAGAGCAGTCCTGAGTGCAGCTCACACATATCCATTGCACGGTATGATAGACAACAAGTTCGGTATAAGAATGGACTCAAAAGTTCAGTATAACGACCTAAAGAACAGAACCATATATCAAACATAATTCCCTCTAACTAAATAGAACAGACACAAGAAGGAAAAGAATAAAATAAGTGAAAACGAAATAAAAGTACAATTGAAAACATGCATACATACCTTTTTAGGATGTATTGTCAAATTTTCTAGATAAGGAATTGACCTTAAGAGTCTGTTGATGCCATGTAAGTTATATTTGTTAGTCCAAGAATGTATCGTCAATCGTTTGCACTCTAACAACGGAAATAAAACTTCTTCTTCTTGCAATATCAACATGGAAATCATCTAAACAGGAGAGAGAAGTAGATTAAGCTAAGTATATTGAGTATCTCAATATCAAATTTACAAGGTTTAAACCCAACAGCCCCACATAGAATGTCACAATTTGAAACCCCATACCCCACAGAGTATGTTGCAAATATAGTCATCCTTCGGACGAGCCTTTGAACTTTTCAATAGCTTCAGAGTATTGAGCACTACTACATCCTTAACCAAAAGATGATGCCAAGGAAGGTATATTTGTTCATCAAAGAATTTAACGTCAATCATTTGCACTCCAACAAGGGTAACGAAACCCCTTCTTTTTGCAACAGCACATGGAAATCATCTATACAGAAGGTAGAAGGAGATCCACTTAAGTAAATTGAGTATCAGAATAACAATTTCTAAGGCTTAAAAACATACCAAACTATATATACTACTAGCTCACTTCTCTACATTCACTCTCGTGCAATTTAGTGTGTGATTTACTATATAGTATGGTATGTATTTAACTATTGTGTAAAATCTCTTATTTTAATTCTATATGCTTTTACATACTTCGTGAGTTACCTTATGTCCTAAAAGTGAGAAATTGTAGCAATCACTAAAATGGTTGTAGTGATTTTCTCAACTCAACAATAAACAATAGAGAGAACAAACTAATAAGCTTTGATTCATACGAAAATGAGCAATTACAATATGAAAAATACAAACAATAACAGTAACCATAAAGAATTGGGGATGAGAAACATAGTCTTTGCCTAAGCATAATCATAATTCACATAAACCTATTTTTCTCTCACAAATCTCTGTTTATTAACTTAGATCACACACATAGCCACTTAATCCGGTGTTGGACTGCTTTGCCAATACTGGTCTAGGCCCATTCATAACAGAAACACTTAGTTTGAATATCTTGTGTCCTCTTAATTAAAGAAATTCATTAAGTTATATATTCATGGTTGCATAAAAAAACATGGAGAGTAAACTGACCTCGATATGCAAGGATGAGACGATTAGCTCATTAGCACAAGCTACTCTTGTGAAGTGATCTTTCACTATGCTTTTGTCAATTACGTCATCTAATCTACGGTAGTCAGATGAGTGGTAAGTAAGATCAGCGTGGATCAAAGACGAGAGGTCACCGAGCCTAATTTCCACACCATTAAAATCCCCTGAAATCTTTAAATGTTGGACATATGGAGCAACAATTTCAAAGTAACAATCACCTCTGATATAGTAGACAGGATGTATGTGATCAATCAATTCGAGACTCTTACATTTTGGGGAGGTTAAATACAAACGATGAAAACCACAAAAGCCACACAACTTCAATGATTCCAGGTGACGACAATTTGATGTTATTTGTTCAATGTGTTCCTCACTGAGAAGCATAGATGATAGCGTTAAACTCTTTAGGGATGTCCAATTGAGTATACGATCTTCTGGTATTCTGCAATCCTTGCAATTTAGTTTTACAAGTGATGAACTGCTGCAAAGTTTCTGTGGCAAGCTATATGAATCACTATCCAAATAAAAGCCAAAGATATCATTGGAATGCCATGCATCTATGTCGTCAAGATGCTCCACTTTTTTCTTCAATGCAATTTCAAGCCATTTGTCAAGTTTGGAAGTATAATTTGATAGAGCAAGTTCAGCTATGAACTTTTTAATGTTAGATGAGGTAAGTAGAGGTAGTGCATTGTCCATGAATGAAATAAACTTTTCATCAGACCAACTAGTTTTTGAGCGGTAACAATTGAGGTTATGGATACATTTCCTGAGGCATTGCCAACGTTTAGAGAGAATAGTTGTTGTGCAGGCATCGATCATGGGAAGAATAGAAATAATTTGAAGAATAAGAGAGTCTGCTAACGCACTGATCCAATCAATTCCAGCTTCTACCTCTGCCTCTGTTTGCTGAGGTGAATATTGGGCCTTTGGGGACTGGTGTTGCTCCGCCATCACACTGTGTTTTCCTTTCAATGTTTATTGTAAGACATATATACTACTACTAGTAGTCTCATAGTCTTTCAAGCATCGTCTCAATTAACTTTACTAGTATTAATATTTATGGATGTGACTCTTCGTTTGACAAAGCAGTCACTTCACTTCCCAAAGTACATCAAAAAGGAAACCCAATTACTCCATCCCTTCGCCTAATACACTCCCTCTACCCCAATATTAATTAAATTTGTAACACTAATTTTCACTCTTGTCATTTTATTTTGAGATAAGCCTAAAAAAAAAGGCCTAAACTATTTCTTTTCTTTTTTTTAGTTCATACCTAATTAAACTATTGAGATTTGAGAGTTTGAGTTTCATAGCTAAACGTCTAAATGGTTACTTATTGGCATAAGAAACACACATTGCTAAGTGGTGTACTCTCTTTTATTTGAAAAAATTTTTGCCACATGCATTTTACATTGGTAAATATTAAATAATAAACTATTAGTATTAATTAAATATTTTACATGGCCATCTCACTGTTTTTTTCCTTTCAAAGTTTATTGCAACTAGTACTAGTAGTCTCACAGTCTTACTAGGTTCTTGCGCTTGGTGCAGTGGAAATCAGTTAGTATTTCAAGCATCGTCTCAATTTAACTTTAACGGTTGAATAGTAACATTTATCGATGTGACTCTTCGTTTGACAAAGCACTGACTTCAGCTCCTATTTGATTTTTCGTGTCTCTAGGAGTAACTTCAAATCTCTCACCAAAGCAGAACAAGTTATACTGTATTTAAAATCAATACTGATGACAACAAAACTATGCCAAAAAACAGTAAAACTCCAAAGTTTAAATCATGCAGTTAAGAACAAAAATTCATAACTTTAAAACACACCAAATCTGTAACAATTGTATGAAACAAAAAGAAAAGAAAATCGGGTCCACTGAATGTACAGTGTCCCCTTAAAGAAATTATTCTCTTCTAGAATCCGAGGTTTGAAATGGAATAGATCCTCCCAAGATAGAACGATTATATTCACTAGTGTATTGATACCCAAAACAATGATGTCAGGAAGCCACTTAACGATAGTAAAATACACGAATATTTAATTATGCAGAAGAAAAGGAAGTAGTTTAGAAATTTCGTAAGTAAGAAGTCTGAGGAATAATAAGTATTTATAGCCAAGAAACACCGTTTCCGAAAGTTTGCAACCTTTCAGAAACCATGAGACTATTCATGAAAGTTTGCAACCTTCCAAAATGGTCATGGTTGTTCCTGAAAGTTACAATTTTTCAGAACAGTCATTTCCAACGATGGAAAATTCAAATAAAATGGGAAAGACATTTTAAAACATGGGTCGGGCGGATCCGACTTGGATTGGATCGTTTTGGCTAATTATTTAAATAATTAAAAACGTTTCGGCCATTTAATTTAAGTTAATTAATTAAATAAATAATTGAAACAAGCTTTGTCCAAAAAATTATCTCAACATTTTCAAAGCCAAAGCTGAGCGACCGAGCGGCGGTGCGAGGGGGTCCCTCTTTCTAATTGTTTTAACAACTAGTAGAATTGTTTCTCTATTTAAACACTTTAACTTTTATTTTCACCATCAATGAGGAAAAAAATGTTTTTTTCTTACTAAAGTATAAGAGAACCGTTCAAATTTCTCTATTCATATTTCCTTTATTTCTCATTAATTCTTACTATATACCCAATAGACAAAAAGAAAATCGATCCAAAAACCATTACGAATTACTCCATCCCTTCGCTTTTACTTCTGATCCATGACTCTGTACTTGGCTCCTCAATAAAACTCTATTTTTTTAAAAATCTTCTGATCATTTACTGAGCTTATGTGACATTAAAATTATTTATTTGGACAAGTGCCTGTCTCCACTTCTAAAGCAATTGAATGCAATATTATTATTTTAAAAATCTCAAATTATAAGACGAAATAATAATAATAAATTTTTTTTAAAAAAAGAATCTCAAAACCTCATTCTTCTTCAACCAAATCCACCCCAGTCCCCACCCCTTCTCTCTTCTTCTTCACCCCAAGCCCCCAGTCCCAGCCCCACGCTTTCTCTCATCTTCTTCTTTAGCCTCAGCCCCCGCCCCAGCTCCAACCCCGCCACCCCAACCCCTTCTCTTTTCTTCTCCTTTGACGGACACATCCATCTCCATAATCATCCAAAAAAAAAAAAACTTTTGCTAGAAAATATATCATTCATCATTTTTATTTACTTAATTCTTTAGATCTATTGCTTGAATTTACTCATAAACATATTTTTTTCAACTTGGAGTTTTCTTGATATTTCTTTATACCACATCAAAATAAATAGAATTCTAAAGCATGTGCAAGAGCGAATTAAAATCTATCACATTATAATGACTAATAATTTTTTGTGATTGAGAAAATTTTTAGATGTAAAGAAAATGAAAAATGGTGGTTTTCTGTTTACGGGTGTGGGGTAGGGTGTGGGAAAGAAGGAGATGAAGTTGGAAGGGAGGAAATGAGTACAATAAGAGAGAGAGAGAGAGAGATAAAATTGCATCTTTTTATAAAAAAAATATTACTATATTTAATTTTTGATGTGTCATTGAAAAATAATATTTTTTGTTTCAATTTATGTAACACTTTTCATTTTTCGGGAGTCAAATAATTTATGTTTGACCGGCAAGTTAAGCATGGAATCTTCAAATTTTTAGAAATGAAATTTATATATTTATAAATTACGTAAAAAGTACTATAAGTCACAACAATTGACAATTCAAAATATTTAAAAGATGTATGAAAAATTTACGATTAAAAATAGACTTGTTTGAATCTCATAATACGAAAAGTGTTACATAAATTGGGACGAAGAGAGTAATAATGATGATGTGTCATTAAAAATGAAATGGATTTTCATGTGTAAAACAAGTGTAATACACGCACACACATCAAATGAGAAAAGAGTTTAAAATATTGTATTTCAATAAGATTATAGGTTCAGTTGGCAAAATCGTAAGTACAAGGATCCAAATGAAACCAAGTACAAGGGTCTCCATGTCATTCTGCCTATTTCAAAATGATAGCCATATTTATCAATACACTCCCTCTCGAAGTTTAACTCCTATCCATCGATCGTGGACAAAAAAAATCACACAGCCACCTCATTTTTTAGAAATACTTATTTCATATATGGTTAATATTTAAATAAAAATAATAAAAAGAGTATTATATGGTAATTTGAGCTCTAAATTAATTATAAAAGTTGGTTTACGATTCTTACTTGGTTTACCAAACATAGAGAATGAATCTTTCACGCTTTTTTCGTATTTTCACGCTCCTTCTCCCATCATTGACGCAACTCACATACACCATTGAGGCAATTTGACACAATCATCAATAGTAACTTTTTACTCATAAGACCATAAGTAACTTACGAAGCTAGCTGTAAGAACCTGTTTGATTGTCTACCCCATATTGGTTGATTATCTTACTTAAAAATAGTTATTTCATATAGTCACCTTACTAAATAAAAAAACCATTAATTAATTTTTCCTAAATTATCCTTGCAATTTAAAAAAAAATAGTGAACACATTTGATTGTATAATTAAAGAGTGAATTAATAAAATTATATTTTTATTTATAATTTCTTAATATGCATGTAAAAAAAATAACAAGTAATATGAAACGGAGGGAGAGTAATAAGAATCTACTTGAAAACATACACAATTAAATGTATTCATAACCATAAATATTCATTACTAATAAATAATGTATCTAGTCAAAAACCTTACTAAAGAAATTTATAATAATTGAACAAAATATTCTGGAAAACAAATGCAATCAATATAAACAAATTCTACTTAGCACTCAACACCAGCAACCGATTCTAAAGAAACAACAACAGTAGTATTAGAAACTCTGGGAAGAGCTAACAAACTTTCAATCCTTTTTGAACAATTACTGCCCTCCGACACTATAATCAGTTTCTCCAGATTTTTTGCATGCTCAAGCAAACACTTCATCAGATCAGTTATCTCTGTAGAGTCATTCTTAATGAAGATACTAAACGGTAAAATAACCTTTAAAGTTGTCAGATTCTGCAATGAACCTACGAATATGTTTTCGTACTTGTCTTCCAACACATCCATGTCTTTGCACCAGTAATATATGAATAAGCAGTCCTAGGGATACAGAAGAACAACAAAACAGGATATAATTAATCAAAAGCAATTCTCTCTAACTAAATGGAACAGACACATGAAGAAAAAGAATAAAATGAGTGAAAACGATAAACAAAAGTATCTCGAAGAATTAAATCAGTTGAAAACATGCATACATACCTCTATAGGAAATATTGTCAATTTCTCTAGACAAGGAATAGAATTTAAGAGTCTGACGATGCCAAGGAAGGTTAATTATCATCACAGAATTTATCGTCAATTGTTTGCACTCCAACAACGGTAATGAAACATCTTCTTTATGCAACATCAACATGGAAATAATCTATACAGAAGATAATAGATTCATCTAAGTATATTGAGTATCAGCATATCAATTTATAAGGCATAAAAAACATACCAAACCATATCAGTTCAGTAAGTTATATATTCATGGTTGCATAAAAAGACATGGACAGTAAACTGACCTCAATATATCAGGATGGGATGATTAGCTTATTAGCACATGCTACACTTGTCAAGTGATCTTTCACTATGCTTTTGTCAATTAATTCATCTGATCCATGGAAGTGGTACAAGTCGTAAGTAAGATCAGCGTGGATCAAAGACGACAGGTCCCCAAGCCTAATTTCCACACCATAGAATTTCCCTGGAATCTTTAAATGTTGGACATATGGAGCAACAATTTCAAAGTAACACTCACCTCCCATATAGTCGGGAGGATGGTTGTGATCAATCAATTCCAGTCTCGTACATTTTTGGAAAGTTAAATGCAAACGATGAAAACCATAAAACTCCCACAGCTTAAAAGATTCTAGCTGATGACAATTTGATGATATTTGTTCAATGTGTTCCTCACAGAGAAGCGTAGATGATAGTGTTAAACTCTTTAGGGATGCCCAATTGAATATACGATCTTCTGGTATTCTGAAATACTTGCAATTTAGTTTTACAAGTGATGAACTGCTGCAAAGTTCCTGTACGTGGCAAGCTTTACCGATCACTATCCAAATAAAAGCCAAAGAAATCATAGGAATGCCATACTTCTAGGTCAAAATCCTCCACTTTTTTGTTCAATGCAATTTGAAGACATTTGTCAAGTTTGGAACTATAATTTGATAGAGCACGTTGAGCTATGAAATGTAGAGTGAACTTTTTAATTTTCGATGAGGTAAGAAGAGGTAGTGCATTGTCCATGAATGAAATAAACCTATTATCAGACCAACCAGTGTTGGAGTGGTAACAATTGAGGTTATGGATACAAGTCCAGATGTTAGAAAAAAAAGTTGATGTGCAGGCATCTGTAATAGGGATATTAGAAAGAATTTGAAGCATAAGAGAGTCTGGCAACACACTTATCCAATCAAATTCCCGCTTCTACCTCTATGTCTGTTTGCTGAGGTAAATATTAGGCGTTTGGGGATTGGTGTTGCTCGGCCATCACACTGCTTTTTCCTTTCAAGGTTCATAGCAAAACATATATATATGAGTAGTCTTTCTAGGTGCATTGTAAATCAGCAAGCATCATCTTTAATTGTTGAATAGTAAGTAACACTTATGAATGTGACTGTTCGTTTGACAAAGCAACCACTTCACTTCCCAAAGCACATCAAAAAGGAAACCCAATTACTCCACCCCTTCGCCTAATACACTTCCTCTACCCCAATATTAATCCAATTTATGACACTAATTTTCACTCTTGTCATTTTTTAGAGATAGATCATAAAAAAAAGAGATAAGTATCAAAAACATATTTAATTTTTTTTTTTTTTTAGTTTCATACCTAAACTATCACTTTTTAATTTGAGAAACACACCTCAGTGATACACTCTCTTTTTTATTTGAAAAAATCTCCACACATTGCATTCCACATGGATAAAATATTCTACCTTGACAAAAATTAAATAATAAACCATTAATATTAATTAAAAATTAAAGATTAAAGTATTACTATCTATAAAAAATAAATTAAATTATTTTTCTTACCCCACACCACCACCTCCTCCACGTACCCCCTCCAAAAAAAAACCCACCCACTCATTCCCCCTCCCCCCCAAAAAAAAAAAATTTGATATTATTTTATTTAAAAAAATAAAAATTCCACCCCATCTTGTGTAACCCTCCACTCCTAATACATTATACATTGTATCTTCAGTTCTAACTTCTAAGGAGTCATTCACCTATTTGTATTCTTCAGTTTCCTCACTGGTAAACAACATACAACTACACAATTAAGTTCATGTAGGAATTAAATTTATATAAAAAGCAGTGCTCATTCAGTTTTACGTAATCCAATTTTTAACTTGGGGGCTTCCCACTTATCATATAGTACTAGTTCTTCGGCACGTGTATTGTATGTGTATATCGAGTCATGTAATACACATATGTATAAGAATATGAAAAATATTAAACTTTGAAATAATAAAGGACTCCTATCAATTTATGTGAATGATCACTATAATTCACATTGTTTGTGTTGCGCTTCTGCTGATTTATCGGAGATAGGTTATTGACTCATTTTGCACAAATGTAGACTTTTATCAACTTTGAAGGGCACCAACTTTATATTCTCATTTCAAGGTTTGCAAGTTGTTATACTCATTTCTCATTTTCGCATTAGAAGGTAGAAATGCTCCAAATGTTTGAACTTTGAATGATACAAGTTCATTAATCAATTCCAGCTTTTTGTAATAGCTTTTCCCCTTTTCTCAAGATATATATTATTAAGAGAAAGGAAAGTATATCTTATCCTAGCAGATCCATGTCTGTGAGTTAAAAGACAGTAGTGCAAGACATAGCAGGACAGGACTACAAAGTAAAAACTGAAAAAAATAGAATTTGACCGAAGAACTACAAAGTGAACACAAGTTTTACTTCATACTAGTCATCAATGTCAAATGTCAAAGAAATATATCATCTAAAGGAAATGGAATTTTCAGATTGGAAAAAGAAAATACACGGGCAGTAGAATTTATCTCATTACAAGTTCACACATGCATGTAATAGACAAGAGTATATTACCTTCAGTTCTGAGTATGATATTGGTTTAGGAATGGCAGAATTAAGCAGGGCAATTCCAACTTTTTGTAAAAGCTTTTCTCCTTTTCTTAGGAAGCAGAAGATTAACTCGCAGAGACTTGAATTGATAATGCTGCAGTAAAAATAACAATATATTAGTGAGGAGTGACAAAATTTGGCTGGCAGATTATTATAAATCACACGAGCAAGGCAAATGATTGACATGACTTCAGAAATAGCAAGAAATGATATTCAATCAGTTACAACTTACAACCAAGAAAAATGACCAGATTAACTCCCTATTGGTAGTAACTTGTCAATTTTGCCATACCATTGACACCAAATTACCACTGCTAGAGGCTCAAGTGCACCCTGCCCTGACGTGTTATAAGTTGAAGTCGATACACAAAATAAAGGGATATAAACTAATACAACACATCTAATATGTGGTGCTTAGAGGAAAAAAACGTGATATAGAAAGCAAAATGTCATTTGGAATAGCATTGCATCTGTAATACCACAGATATTCTGAAAAACCCAATTTACAGAAATTTATGAAATGCTAACTCACTTAACTATTCTCTCTTTATTTTTAGTTTTGGTTACATATTAAAGAAGTGAGGTGCCTTCCCCTTCATCTAATTTTCATCCAAAAAGTGATAAAAGGGAGGAAAGATCATTCACTTATTTTTTAGGCATGTAGTGCTGCAGCAGTTTAGCAGCAAACTAACGTGTCAATATCTGAAGTTTGTTTGTTGATTTTCTTATCTTGGTTTCTCCAAGATACTCTACTTAATGGATAAATGTACCAAGAAACATTAAACAACATAAAGTAGTGCTTACTGCTTCCTTCTGTATGTTGAACACTGTAAGTACAAACCTGTTCTCATCAGAGTCACAGAGCAGATAGTATCTGTAGAATAAGAGTATACATTGAGAAATATGTATTTAAGCATAAAGTAGGGCTGCACAGACAAGTAACTTCACTTTTAAAGGAAATTCTGAAAATGATCAACTCGTGTGGGTTCCTCCAAGATGAAGTAACTTACAATGGAGCTTGATACTCATATTCAACTAAGCACCGTACTTCTGCTACAATCGCAATCCATTTGTTAGGGCCTTCAGTTAAGAGATCCACGGTTGCTCTGTTGTATAGAGGATTCACTGCCAGAAAGCACATTACCTCAACTAATAGGTAAATAGGTATTAAAGCAGTTCCTCTTTAGAATAGATTCTGTTCGGAGTCTTACATAAACAACCTCCATCCATGCCATTACGCTTTCTCTTACCCTTTCCTTGACTCTTTCCCTTATTCTTATCATTACGCTTACCCTGAAAAGTAGGATCACATAATTCAAATGCATCCTTTACAATCTCATTCATAATGTCTTAACAACTTCAAAAGAAGAAAACATTTAACAATTGAGAACATTATATTTTAAAGACTATATTATAACTTTCCTGTTTCAAGAAAAAATCAAGAAATCAAAGAAGAAGAAACAACTAAAATGTGCACCATTCAGTCAATACAGGAGGGGCTCAGTTAACTCATTGAACAAATAAATTGGACTATTTAAGGACATAAGAATTGGTCAGTACCTCATCTCCTTTTCTTTTAGATACTTCTAATGCTTAATGCTTAAACCTTTTCCCAAACGGATAACTCCATTGTGCATGAGAACCTTTTGCAACTATTTGGAGTGGTAAGGTCTGCGTACACTCTACCCTCCCTAGACCCCACTTAGTGGTTGTTGTTGTTGTAGTATGTGAAAAGGATTCAGAAAAAAATTCGTCGAGTAGGAGAAACTTAACCAAGCTTCTGGGGTAGCCATAGCAGAGTGTCGAGCAGGAGAAACTTAACCAAGCTTTCTGGGGTAGCCAGAGTAGAGTAGCCAAGTTGTTACAAATAGTATTACTGACTTAGCAACTAATCTTAGCTGCGTATTGCAGTTTCCTAGCCTCTACTTGTTTGACAATATTCAAAGATTCACCCAATCAATTGCGCCTCAAACCTACACATTAAGACAAAAAATATTTACAAAGTAAATTGTTAACTTCGAATTTGAAAAACTATAACAATATAATTGTAACTTCGGATCTTAATACAATAAAATATTTACAAGCCCAAATTTGAAATAAAATATATAAATATTGAAAACTATAAACTAACTAAAAATATATCAACAAAGTAGATTATAAATAATATTTTCTAGCTATAAATAAAATTAATTCATACTTCAAATTACTTTTGATGGGCAATCAATCTTTTTTAATTCATGCTTTAGTAATAGAAAGTTTGAGACTGGTAACTCAGCTTTCTTCTTGATTGACATATGTTTACATTATTTAAGCATCCTCATTTGTAATATCATCATGGAGTGTATTACAAATTTTGTGATGATCAGAAAATACTTAGTTCTCTCTAGCTCTTATTTTATTCATGCTTGTTAGGTAGCAGAAGTTAGGTACTTCATTAGGATTAGTAAGGTAAGGGGGCTCTTGTACTTGTCCCTATTGATATTTTTTATGTTTAATAAAAGACCGCTAGACACTGTCTAGTGGTAAATTTGCTTTAATATATATAGAAATAATTTCTATTTCTATCATTTTTAACCTTAAAGTTATTTGTTTATGACTTTCTATTAAGTCTTTTAATGATTCTAAGACTTCTTTTATGCTCATTTAATTATTCTGAAAAGTAATTAGCAGAAGTATTCATGTCATTTATATTTTCATCTGAAAAATTATAATGTATTTCATATAATTTTTCTTCAAATTTCTTTCTCAGAGTAATTATAGTTAAGATCTTTCTTCTTAAATCTTCATCTAAGGTTTTAATTACCTGTAATATTGCTATTAAGGTTTCATCTTCTATATACTATATAGGTTTAACTAGAGTAAAATCTAGTTCCATTTTCTAGTTCTTTGGTTCTGATACTAATAAGTTCTTGCCGTTTTTTATTTAAACAGGGTTGCGGATTAAAAGCTGGTTATGTAAGTTATGCAGTATAAAGAGGATTTCTTTTTGGAATTGCCTTAGCATTTTTATATTCGAAATATGGAATTGCCTTAGCATTTTTATATTCGAAATATTCTTGTATTCAAAGTATTTTCATTTCATAGATAGCTTCTATAAGCTTTGTAGATCTTAGACTAGTCCTAAGATATGCTTGTTCCATTTCTGGGATTGCTTTATCTATATGATGTAGAGCTATTTTATGTCTCCACGCTCTTTTTCTTACTAAATGTAAGTGAAATTGGATATTTTTCATTCTGTATGCTTTATACATTTGAAAATTTTCTTCATTGTCTTTATTTCCCTATAGGTACTAAGTATTCTTTATATGTCTAAGTGTATTATAAAATATGCATATAATTTGTAGTTAAAGTATTAATTATGAAATATAAAGTTTTGCATATATACCTTCCTTCTTCTTGATCAGTGAACAGTCTTTATCGCTACCTAGATAGTTCTCTTTTCAGGCCATGAACAGTATTTCACCCTAACGACCTCGGTCTTTTGGCTACTTCTTACTGTTCCTCCTTGAGGCTGAAGATCGCAACCTTCACTTGAGACTATTTATGGATTTGAAGAAGAGAGATGTACAAGCCGAACTTTTATTTCATAATAATAATTTTACATACAAACTATATATATATTTACATACTACTTATGACATACTAGAATACTTTTCCCAGACGGGAAGAGTTTCTACTCACAATAGAAAGAGGTACCTAACATTTTTCGCTATTGGGTGTTTTAGAGAAAATGAAGTCTGCCTCTGTAGTCTGAAGTTCCTCTCCTTTTATAGATGGAAGGAGGGACCTTTTACAAAATAAATATTTTTACATATTTATTATTCAGTCCTTCAAGATGAGATCTGAACGCTTGTCTTGTCGATAATGTAACATCCGGCAATTTGAAATAACTACGAAGAGGCTTAAAATTTGAAATTTTCATTTTTGGAAAGAATTTTGAAAATCTGGAAATTTGGCTAAATATGAGAAAAAAGTGAGTTTTTGTCCAACTTTGAGCCATCATAACTTCTATATCAGGATTCTTTAGGAGTAGTTCCAGTTATGGTTGCAAAGTTCGTGGAATGGTCTTTCCAACGCCACCAAATTTGCTTGATTCCGAGTTCGTATGAGTGAGTTATGCCCTTTGAAAGTTGGGCAGTTGGCAGGGAACCCGTCCGGAAATTTTTAAGGGCATTTTGGTCTTTTCCCTAGCCATTTCTTTTGGGGTTATATTGTTGTGTTAAGCTGATTTTTGGATCATTTTGTCCCATTTTAAAGAGTGAGAGCTAGGGCTTGAGAGTGAAGAGGAGAAGAAGAGGAGAAAGAGAAGATCAAGCAAGGATTTTCGTCAAGGATTGTCGTGGATATCATCGGGGGTGATCCCTACTAGGTATGTGAGTTCATAGTGTTGGGTTGATCCTTTCTCCCACACACCAAACTCGTTTTATTAATAAAAAAAAAAGATTGATTGTGTTGTTGAAATTGTTGATTGTGTTGTTGATATTGTTGATGGTGTTGTTGAGGTCCTTTGTTGATTTGGGACATGTTTCCGGTTGTGATTTTGAGTTGAAAACTATTGTATGTTGAGGAGGTTATGATTCTAAGTGTTTGGGGTTGGAACCCTTGAGGTTTAGAAGGTTTAGAGTTGGAGAAAAGAAGGAGAAAAGTCGAGTTTTCAGGAAAAAGGGGTGGCGCGTCGCGCCCCAAGAAGTACTTTGAACTTCTCCCCTTGGGGCATCACGCCCTGCAGAGCGCCTCAGCTGGCCCTCTGAACTTTGAGGGCTGGCGCTCCGCGCCTTGCAGAGCTCCAAGGACGCTAAGTTCTCCCTTTTATTCCCCACTCTTTTATGCATGTTCCATGGTATTGTACCAATGTTTCATAGTTGTTTCCGATACTCCAAGGTACGTTTAAACATCAAGAACTCCTCCATATCATGTGATCAAACACCTTGAATTCATAATCCAATTCAAGGAGAGTTAGTTTCTAAGCCAAGTAAAGTTAGAAGTCAAGTGAAATCAAGAGTTAAGCAAGTCTTTAAAGCTTTTCAAGAGTCGTTATTGAACGTTTTAACTTCGTTTCAAGTTTCAAGTCAAGTAAAGAGTTTAGAGTTTCAAGCCAAGTGAAGAGTCTCAAGTTTCAACTTAAGTTAAGAGCATAAAATCGAGTCCATTTCTCCAAAGTTATTAGGGGACTATGTATGTCACGACCCAAGCCTAGGGCTTAGACGTGACCGGCGAATGGGGAACCCGAGGGAACCCCAAACAAGCCTCATAGCATATCATTACACATCCTTGGTCGCGGAAGCAATTAAAATGACCATAAGCGATACGCATAATCAAGGGGAAATTGGGACTAAGGGAGCAAGACAAAAAGAGAATAATACATAAATACCATAGATGAGTCAAGCTCAAACATAATACACAACTTGTCCAACACCACCTCTAAACATGGATACTTAGCGGGGCCGAGACAAACTACCGGGCTCACCCTCATAATCAATACATAATTAAAAAGGAAAAGGTCTTATACATAGCAAAAGATCATGAGCAACGTCCCCGGAATGGAGGACTCACCAATAACCTTGATAGGAAATCGTATTAGCCACGTGGAGGAGGATGGTCAGACGGTGCTCCGGTCCCTGCATGGTGACATCATGTAGGCATAGAGTATGCATTAGTACGTTTGAATGTACTAAGTATATGGGATGCAATGCAATGCAACAATGGATGGACATTATAGGCAAAATGCATAATCGTACCCGATAGATAACATATTAATGAGATGATATGTATAATGATGCTTATATAAAAATCATATTTAGTAGGGCATAGTATATGTGTAGTGAGTGACCATCAATATAGCATTTCCAAGGCCTACCACCCCCTTGGAGAGGCGAAAGAGGTACAAACCCCTCAATGTGGTTACCCGGGCCTACCACCCCCGAGCTAGGGACCAAGGTACAAAACCCTCGATATGGTTATACGGGCCTACTACCCCCGTACTAGGCAACCAAGGTACAAACCCCTCGATACGGTTATACGGGCCTACTACCCCCGTACTAGGCAACCAAGGTACCAACCCCTTGATACGGTTACCCGAGCCTACAACCCCCCGAGCTAGGCTTGGTCGACTCACACACTATATAGAGAAAATCATATACATGTATCCATTTCATCATCATTTCAATACTTATATAATCATCCGACTCATAGGACGTACATTGGACCTTCCATTTCATAAGAATTCTATAAATGACATTTTATCAAACATATGGTGGGCTACTTGTTCATGTAAATAAAATCATGTGTTTCAAGAGTACTAAGTCCAACCAATTTTCAAAATCCATATAAAACAGCCCACCAACAACATACATATATATATATATATACATATATAACAACCTTCATAATTTGATCATGGAGGCATGAAAATCATAAACATCACATAATAATACCATTTCATGAAAATATGCAAGATAGACCTTAATAGGGTGTGTAGTAGTGATTCCATAATTCAAGAGTTCATAAATGATCATAAAGACCCATAAACTTGAAGTAAAATAGAGGATAAATGGTTGGACTTGTGAAAAGGAAGGTTTCCACAATCAACCCACATACATCAACTTTGGAGAATTATTGATGAAGATTGGAATGGAGAATTGCTTGAGATTGAATCTTGAATCCGGAATTAAAGCTTGAGATTCTTGAATTTGGTGGATGATCTTGGTGGAATTTTTGGAAAGGGCTTAGAGAGAGTTTTTGAATGTTTTGAAGTTAAATGACTAAGTATGGATATGTCCCCTTTTTATAAAAAAAGTCCCAACACTTAGAAAAAAAAATGAGGCGGGTGAACAGTGTTTTCGGCTATTGAAATTTACATTTTCTGTCGGACAGGTTTTACGAAAACGGTCATAACTCCTTCATCCTAACTCGGAATGAGGTGAAACAAATTGCGTTGGAAAGCTAACTCATAGAGCTTCAATTTTGATAGTTTGAGCTCCTTCCAGTTCCTTGTGTGCTGAGAGATATGCCCCTTTAAAGTTGACCCTCAAAATCGCATTTTTTGCGATTTTCGAATTTTGATACGGTTGCTCTAAAATTCGGGTTAGACCCATTTTCCACTCAATTTGACCCCCTGAATAAGAATATGAAGTCGAATTTTCAAAATGATGCACGAATTTTGAGATATATGGAAATTACAATTTTAGGTGTTTTCGAAGCACATTTTCGGGCATTTTTGGGATCGTTTCAATATCTCCCCCTTGGGAACATTCGTCCCCGAATGTCAAAGAAATGTACATGAGAGACATAAACATGGCAAATTCAGCCCACATAAGGATGCAACAATGCACTTACACCTCATTTCAAAAAACTTCAACATAGTTGTAAAACCACAATGAACTTGTTAACTTAAACATGAATGTATGCAATGACATGGTGGCTGAACTTAAGACACGAGATTTTATAAAGGGCTTAGATCAATACCTTAAGCTTGAGTGGAGTGGAAAAGATAAGGATATCGCCTTTGCATGTCCGCTTCGGC
This sequence comes from Solanum commersonii, assembly GCA_029007595.1. Lineage (NCBI taxonomy): Eukaryota > Viridiplantae > Streptophyta > Magnoliopsida > Solanales > Solanaceae > Solanum > Solanum commersonii. The sequence goes on from JAJTWQ010000051.1 coordinate 870,650, forward strand.
CTCCCAAGTAGCACTTTCAACTTGTTGATTTCTCCAAAGGACTTTAACGGAAGCCACATCTTTGTTTCTCAACCTCTTCACTTGTCTATCTAAAATCTGGACCGGAACCTCTTCATAGGTCAAATTATCTTCAACAACACCCATAACATCAAGAGGCACGATGGCATTCGGATCACCCACACACTTCCTCAACATAGACACATGAAATACCGGATGAACCAAATCCATTTCGCTAGGCAATTCCAACTCATAAGCTACCTTGCCAATTCTCCTCATCACCTTATAAGGACCCACGTATCTTGGGCTCAACTTGCCCTTCTTACCAAAACGAACCACACCCTTCATGGGTGACACCTTCAAATAGACCCAATCACCAACTTGAAATTCAAGAGCTCTTCTCCTCACATCGGCATAGGACTTTTGGCGACTTTGGGCCGTCTTCAACCTTTCTCTAATCATCCTAACCTTCTCAAGAGCCTCCATAACTAGATCTGGTTCTAACAAGGCCACCTCACCAACCTCAAACCACCCAACCGGTGATCTACAACGCCTCCCATAGAGAGCTTCAAAAGGAGCCATACCGATGCTAGAATGATAGCTATTGTTATAGGCAAACTCAATCAATGGAAGATGATCATCCCAACTACCCTTAAGTTCCAATACACAAGCCCTAAGCATATCTTCAAGTGTTTGGATAGTCCTTTCGGCTTGTCCATCCGTTTGCGGGTGAAAGGCCGTAGTAAGCTTAACTCTCGTACCTAGACCCCTTTGAAAGGACTTCCAAAAGTGTGAAGTAAATTGAGTACCACGGTCCGATATGATGGATAGAGGAATCCCATGCAACCTTACCAAGTCATGAATATATAACCTTGCATAATCTTCCGCCCCATATGTTGTCTTTACCGGTAGAAAATGAGCCGATTTTGTCATCCTATCAACCACCACCCAAATAGAATCAAAACCTTTTCTAGTCTTGGGTAAACCAACTACAAAATCCATATTAATTTCTTCCCACTTCCAAGTAGGAATCTCTATGTCTTGGGTTAGGCCACCCGGCCTTTGATGTTCGGCCTTGACTTGTTGGCAACTATGACAACCCGAGGCGAAATTGGCAATGTCCTTCTTCATGCCTCCCCACCAATACACATCTCTCAAATCTCTATACATTTTGGTGGAACCGGGGTGGATGGAGTAGGAAGAATTATGAGCCTCCTCAAGAATTTTCTCCCTCAAACCATTAACACAAGGCACACACAACCTACCTTGGTACCTAAGGGCACCATCTCCCCCTTGGGAGAAAACTTCCACCTTGCCCTCTTTCACCAAGGCCTTCAATTCTAACAAAGAAGAGTCAAGATCTTGTTTTTCTATCACCTCGTCAACCAAGGAAGACCTAGCACCATCAACAACGACCACACCACCATTACCAACCTCTTTCAATCTAACCCCCAACCTAGCCAACCGATGCACCTCCCTAGCCATTTCCCTATCACCAATATCAACATGAGCTAGGTTACCTATAGACACCCTACTCAAAGCATCCGCCACCACATTAGCTTTACCGGGATGATAATGCACACTCATATCATAATCTTTAAGAAATTCTAGCCACCTTCTTTGTCTCAAGTTGAGATCTTTTTGGGTGAAGACATATTGGAGGCTCTTATGATCGGTAAACACATCAACATGTACCCCATACAAGTAATGACGCCAAATCTTTAAAGCAAACACCACCGCGGCTAATTCAAGATCATGCGTAGGATAGTTCTTTTCATGCACTTTGAGTTGTCTAGAAGCATAGGCTATCACCTTACCATTTTGCATTAGAACACAACCCAAACCAACTCTAGAAGCATCACAATACACAACAAATCCCTTAAGCCCATCCGGTAGTGACAATATAGGAGCGGACACAAGTTTATCTTTCAAGGTTTGAAAACTCCTTTCGCACTCATCGGTCCACTCAAACTTAGCCTTCTTTTGTGTCAACTTAGTCATGGGAGAAGCAATAGAAGAAAACCCATTCACAAATCTCCGGTAGTAACCCGCTAAGCCCAAGAAGCTCCTAATATCCGACGGGGTCAATGACCTAGGCCAATTTCTAATCACATCGGTCTTCTTAGGGTCTACCTTAATACCATCCCCGACACCACATGACCTAGGAAGGCAACCTCCCTCAACCAAAATTCACACTTTTCATACTTGGCATACAACTTCTCCTCTCTCAATCTTTGCAACACCACCCTCAAGTGACCCATATGTTCTACCTCGCTATGCGAATAGATTAAAATATCATCAATGAAGACCACAACAAAGGAATCAAGGTAGGGTTTAAAGACTCTATTCATTAGGTCCATAAAGATAGCCGGTGCATTGGTCAACCCAAAGGACATGACCACAAATTCATAATGCCCATACCTAGTCCGGAAGGCTGTCTTAGGAATGTCACACTCCCTCACCTTCACTTGATGATACCCGGACCGAAGATCAATCTTAGAGAAGTGGCTAGCCCCTTGCAATTGGTCGAACAAGTCATCAATCCTAGGAAGAGGATATTTATTCTTGACGGTGACCTTATTGAGTTGCCGGTAATCAATACACATCCTAAGGGACCCATCTTTCTTCTTCACAAACAACACCGGTGCACCCCATGGTGATTAGCTAGGCCTAATAAAACCCTTCTCCAACAAGTCCCTCAATTGTTCTTTCAACTCCTTTAACTCCGCCGGAGCCATACGATAAGGGGGAATAGAAATAAGTTGAGTATCGGGGAGGAGGTTTATGCCAAAATCTATTTCCCTTTCGGGAGAAACACCGGGAAGGTCATTAGGAAAGACATCAAGAAATTCATTTACGGCCGGAACCGACTCTATAGGAAGGGTTTTGGACTCCACATCTCTAACCCTCACAAGGTGATAGAGACACCCCTTAGAGATCAACTTATGGGCTTTAATGCAAGAGATGAACCTACCCTTGACTACCACATTTTGGCTTTCCCATTCAAGAATGGGTTCACTAGGGAATTGGAACTTGACCCTACGGGTTCTACAATCAATGGAAGCATAGTATGCATGCAACCAATCCATCCCAAGAACAACATCAAAATCGACCATGTTCAACTCAACAAGATCACAAGGTAATATTTTATGCAAGATGCAAATAGGATAATTTCTATAGACCTTCCTAGCAACCATATATGCACCAATAGGAGTAGACACCTTATATGACTCACGCAACAAGTCGGGCTCAACATGAAACTTTTTGGCAACAAAGGGGTGACAAAAGAAAGAGAGGCACCCGGATCAATTAATGCATATACATCAAAGTCAAAGATTTTCAACATACCGGTAACGACGTCGGGGACTTCATCGACCCCTTGCCTCCCATGCAAAGCATAAAATCGATTGTGCCTTGGGGCACCACCTTGTCGGCCCCCTCTCCCCCAAAGGAACCGCATTGGCACCTTGTGGACTGACCTCCTTACCCTTGTTGCGATTTCGAGGACAATCTATTGCCTTGTGCCCCATTTCCCCACAACTATAGCAAGCACCGGTATTTTTCAAGCACGGGCCACCATGACCCTTACCACACTTCGGACATACATCAATAGGACCCATACCACCAACACCTTGGGCCCTTGGAATGTCATTGGCAAACCCCCTATGGGGTGCATGAGAAGACCCATGGCCTTGATGAAACTGGCCTCTCCTTCGACTTTGGAACTTGCCCTCAAAACGGGCCCTCTTGGCCTCATGACCCCTCCTCTTCCTCAACTTCTCCTCCTCCATTTGTTCGGCATAGACCATCAAGCGGGACAAGTCCATGTCACTAATCAACATTGCGGACCGGCATTCTTCACTCACTAGGTCGGACACACCCATCACGAATTTGTTCATTCTAGATCGTGAGTCGGCAACCAAGTGTGGAGCATATCTTGAAAGTCGGTTAAACTTGAGGGCATACTCCCTCACACTCATAGACCCTTGTTTTAAATTCATGAATTCCACCAATTTGGCTTCCCTAAGCTCAAGAGGAAAGAATCGATTAAGGAAAGCCGTTTTGAACTCTTCCCAAGGCACCACATAGTTTGCCCCCTTCTCTTCTTTCCATTGGTTGTACCATATTTGGGCCACCCCTTTTAGTTGGTAGGCCGCCAACTCCGCCTTATCTTCGACCTCATGCCCATGATAGCTAATATCTTGTGGACTTTATCAATGAACTCTTGAGGGTCTTCATCTAATTTAGACCCATAGAATTCCGGGGAGATTCATCCGCACGAAGTCTTTCACCCGAGATGCCGGGGTAGGAGCCCGAGGAACTTGGGCCCCGTGGTTGGATTGATTAGCCATAGCTTGAGCAAATAAAGTAAGGGCATCCCGAAGATCCCCATTGGTCGGTTGTTCCTCGGGTGCGCGGGCTCGTATTCCTCTTGTATTAGGCATGATCTAGCATAGCAAAGAACAACCATTAGGGAAAAAAAACTTAATTCAACTCTACCGCACGACTTAGAACATGAAGAAGGAAACATTTCCTAAAACGTCTCATAGCCTTCTACGATAATTGTGGTGCACAACACAACCATGAATCGGACTCTAATCAACGCGGTGTGTTGGACTCCGAGGATCTATCAACCTAGTGCTTTGATACCAAGTTTGTCACGACCCAAGTCTAAGGCTTAGACATGACCGGCAAATGGGAAACCTGAGGGAACCCCAAACAAGCCTCATAGCATATCATTACACATCCTTGGTCGCGGAAGCAATTAAAATGACCATAAGCGATACGCATAATCAAGGGGAAATTGGGACTAAGGGAGCAAGACAAAAAGAGAATAATACATAAATACCATAGATGAGTCAAGCTCAAACATAATACACAACTTGTCCAACACCACCTCTAAACATGGATACTTAGCGGGGGCCGAGACAAACTACCGGGCTCACCCTCATAATCAATACATAATTAAAAAGGAAAAGGTCTTATACATAGCAAAAGATCATGAGCAACGTCCCCGGAATGGAGGACTCACCAATAACCTTGATAGGAAATCGTATTAGCCACGTGGAGGAGGATGGTCAGACGGTGCTCCGGTCCCCCGCATGGTGACATCATGTAGGCATAGAGTATGCATTAGTACGTTTGAATGTACTAAGTATATGGGATGCAATGCAATGCAACAATGGATGGACATTATAGGCAAAATGCATAATCGTACCCGATAGATAACATATTAATGAGATGATATGTATAATGATGCTTATATAAAAATCATATTTAGTAGGGCATAGTATATGTGTAGTGAGTGACCATCAATATAGCATTTCCAAGGCCTACCACCCCTTGGAGAGGCGAAAGAGGTACAAACCCCTCAATGTGGTTACCGGGCCTACCACCCCCGAGCTAGGGACCAAGGTACAAACCCCTCGATATGGTTATACGGGCCTACTACCCCCGTACTAGGCAACCAAGGTACAAACCCCTCGATACGGTTATACGGGCCTACTACCCCCGTACTAGGCAACCAAGGTACCAACCCCTTGATACGGTTACCCGAGCCTACAACCCCCGAGCTAGGCTTGGTCGACTCACACACTATATAGAGAAAATCATATACATGTATCCATTTCATCATCATTTCAATACTTATATAATCATCCGACTCATAGGACGTACATTGGACCTTCCATTTCATAAGAATTCTATAAATGACATTTTATCAAACATATGGTGGGCTACTTGTTCATGTAAATAAAATCATGTGTTTCAAGAGTACTAAGTCCAACCAATTTTCAAAATCCATATAAAACAGCCCACCAACAACATACATATATATATATATATATATATACATATATAACAACCTTCATAATTTGATCATGGAGGCATGAAAATCATAAACATCACATAATAATACCATTTCATGAAAATATGCAAGATAGACCTTAATAGGGTGTGTAGTAGTGATTCCATAATTCAAGAGTTCATAAATGATCATAAAGACCCATAAACTTGAAGTAAAATAGAGGATAAATGGTTGGACTTGTGAAAAGGAAGGTTTCCACAATCAACCCACATACCTCAACTTTGGAGAATTATTGATGAAGATTGGAATGGAGAATTGCTTGAGATTGAATCTTGAATCCGGAATTAAAGCTTGAGATTCTTGAATTTGGTGGATGATCTTGGTGGAATTTTTGGAAAGGGCTTAGAGAGAGTTTTTGAATGTTTTGAAGTTAAATGACTAAGTATGGATATGTCCCCTTTTTATAAAAAAAGTCCCAACACTTAGAAAAAAAAATGAGGCGGGTGAACAGTGTTTACGGCTATTGAAATTTACATTTTCTGTCGGACAGGTTTTACGAAAACGGTCATAACTCCTTCATCCTAACTCGGAATGAGGTGAAACAAATTGCGTTGGAAAGCTAACTCATAGAGCTTCAATTTTGATAGTTTGAGCTCCTTCCAGTTCCTTGTGTGCTGAGAGATATGCCCCTTTAAAGTTGACCCTCAAAATCGCATTTTTGCGATTTTCGAATTTTGATACGGTTGCTCTAAAATTCGGGTTAGACCCATTTTCCACTCAATTTGACCCCCTGAATAAGAATATGAAGTCGAATTTTCAAAATGATGCACGAATTTTGAGATATATGGAAATTACAATTTTAGGTGTTTTGAAGCACATTTTCGGGCATTTTTGGGATCGTTTCAATATCTCCCCTTGGGAACATTCGTCCCCGAATGTCAAAGAAATGTACATGAGAGACATAAACATGGCAAATTCAGCCCACATAAGGATGCAACAATGCACTTACACCTCATTTCAAAAAACTTCAACATAGTTGTAAAACCACAATGAACTTGTTAACTTAAACATGAATGTATGCAATGACATGGTGGCTGAACTTAAGTCCAGAGATGTTATAAAGCGCTTTGATGAATACCTTAAGCTTGAGTGGAGTGGAAAATATAAGGATATCGCCTTTGCATGTACGCTTCGGCCTCCCAAGTAGCACTTTCAACTTGTTGATTTCTCCAAAGGACTTTAACGGAAGCCACATCTTTGTTTCTCAACCTCTTCACTTGTCTATCTAAAATCTGGACCGGAACCTCTTCATAGGTCAAATTATCTTCAACAACACCCATAACATCAAGAGGCACGATGGCATTCGGATCACCCACACACTTCCTCAACATAGACACATGAAATACCGGATGAACCAAATCCATTTCGCTAGGCAATTCCAACTCATAAGCTACCTTGCCAATTCTCCTCATCACCTTATAAGGACCCACGTATCTTGGGCTCAACTTGCCCTTCTTACCAAAACGAACCACACCCTTCATGGGTGACACCTTCAAATAGACCCAATCACCAACTTGAAATTCAAGAGCTCTTCTCCTCACATCGGCATAGGACTTTTGGCGACTTTGGGCCGTCTTCAACCTTTCTCTAATCATCCTAACCTTCTCAAGAGCCTCCATAACTAGATCTGGTTCTAACAAGGCCACCTCACCAACCTCAAACCACCCAACCGGTGATCTACAACGCCTCCCATAGAGAGCTTCAAAAGGAGCCATACCGATGCTAGAATGATAGCTATTGTTATAGGCAAACTCAATCAATGGAAGATGATCATCCCAACTACCCTTAAGTTCCAATACACAAGCCCTAAGCATATCTTCAAGTGTTTGGATAGTCCTTTCGGCTTGTCCATCCGTTTGCGGGTGAAAGGCCGTAGTAAGCTTAACTCTCGTACCTAGACCCCTTTGAAAGGACTTCCAAAAGTGTGAAGTAAATTGAGTACCACGGTCCGATATGATGGATAGAGGAATCCCATGCAACCTTACCAAGTCATGAATATATAACCTTGCATAATCTTCCGCCCCATATGTTGTCTTTACCGGTAGAAAATGAGCCGATTTTGTCATCCTATCAACCACCACCCAAATAGAATCAAAACCTTTTCTAGTCTTGGGTAAACCAACTACAAAATCCATATTAATTTCTTCCCACTTCCAAGTAGGAATCTCTATGTCTTGGGTTAGGCCACCCGGCCTTTGATGTTCGGCCTTGACTTGTTGGCAACTATGACAACCGGAGACGAATTTGGCAATGTCCTTCTTCATGCCTCCCCACCAATACACATCTCTCAAATCTCTATACATTTTGGTGGAACCGGGGTGGATGGAGTAGGAAGAATTATGAGCCTCCTCAAGAATTTTCTCCCTCAAACCATTAACACAAGGCACACACAACCTACCTTGGTACCTAAGGGCACCATCTCCCCTTGGGAGAAAACTTCCACCTTGCCCTCTTTCACCAAGGCCTTCAATTCTAACAAAGAAGAGTCAAGATCTTGTTTTTCTATCACCTCGTCAACCAAGGAAGACCTAGCACCATCAACAACGACCACACCACCATTACCAACCTCTTTCAATCTAACCCCCAACCTAGCCAACCGATGCACCTCCCTAGCCATTTCCCTATCACCAATATCAACATGAGCTAGGTTACCTATAGACACCCTACTCAAAGCATCCGCCACCACATTAGCTTTACCGGGATGATAATGCACACTCATATCATAATCTTTAAGAAATTCTAGCCACCTTCTTTGTCTCAAGTTGAGATCTTTTTGGGTGAAGACATATTGGAGGCTCTTATGATCGGTAAACACATCAACATGTACCCCATACAAGTAATGACGCCAAATCTTTAAAGCAAACACCACCGCGGCTAATTCAAGATCATGCGTAGGATAGTTCTTTTCATGCACTTTGAGTTGTCTAGAAGCATAGGCTATCACCTTACCATTTTGCATTAGAACACAACCCAAACCAACTCTAGAAGCATCACAATACACAACAAATCCCTTAAGCCCATCCGGTAGTGACAATATAGGAGCGGACACAAGTTTATCTTTCAAGGTTTGAAAACTCCTTTCGCACTCATCGGTCCACTCAAACTTAGCCTTCTTTTGTGTCAACTTAGTCATGGGAGAAGCAATAGAAGAAAACCCATTCACAAATCTCCGGTAGTAACCCGCTAAGCCCAAGAAGCTCCTAATATCCGACGGGGTCAATGACCTAGGCCAATTTCTAATCACATCGGTCTTCTTAGGGTCTACCTTAATACCATCCCCGACACCACATGACCTAGGAAGGCAACCTCCCTCAACCAAAATTCACACTTTTCATACTTGGCATACAACTTCTCCTCTCTCAATCTTTGCAACACCACCCTCAAGTGACCCATATGTTCTACCTCGCTATGCGAATAGATTAAAATATCATCAATGAAGACCACAACAAAGGAATCAAGGTAGGGTTTAAAGACTCTATTCATTAGGTCCATAAAGATAGCCGGTGCATTGGTCAACCCAAAGGACATGACCACAAATTCATAATGCCCATACCTAGTCCGGAAGAAATTTGTCTTAGGAATGTCACACTCCCTCACCTTCACTTGATGATACCCGGACCGAAGATCAATCTTAGAGAAGTGGCTAGCCCCTTGCAATTGGTCGAACAAGTCATCAATCCTAGGAAGAGGATATTTATTCTTGACGGTGACCTTATTGAGTTGCCGGTAATCAATACACATCCTAAGGGACCCATCTTTCTTCTTCACAAACAACACCGGTGCACCCCATGGTGATTAGCTAGGCCTAATAAAACCCTTCTCCAACAAGTCCCTCAATTGTTCTTTCAACTCCTTTAACTCCGCCGGAGCCATACGATAAGGGGGAATAGAAATAAGTTGAGTATCGGGGAGGAGGTTTATGCCAAAATCTATTTCCCTTTCGGGAGAAACACCGGGAAGGTCATTAGGAAAGACATCAAGAAATTCATTTACGACCGGAACTGACTCTATAGGAAGGGTTTTGGACTCCACATCTCTAACCCTCACAAGGTGATAGAGACACCCCTTAGAGATCAACTTATGGGCTTTAATGCAAGAGATGAACCTACCCTTGACTACCACATTTTGGCTTTCCCATTCAAGAATGGGTTCACTAGGGAATTGGAACTTGACCCTACGGGTTCTACAATCAATGGAAGCATAGTATGCATGCAACCAATCCATCCCAAGAACAACATCAAAATCGACCATGTTCAACTCAACAAGATCACAAGGTAATATTTTATGCAAGATGCAAATAGGATAATTTCTATAGACCTTCCTAGCAACCATATATGCACCAATAGGAGTAGACACCTTATATGACTCACGCAACAAGTCGGGCTCAACATGAAACTTTTTGGCAACAAAGGGGGTGACAAAAGAAAGAGAGGCACCCGGATCAATTAATGCATATACATCAAAGTCAAAGATTTTCAACATACCGGTAACGACGTCGGGGACTTCATCGACCCCTTGCCTCCCATGCAAAGCATAAAATCGATTGTGCCTTGGGGCACCACCTTGTCGGCCCCCTCTCCCCAAAGGAACCGCATTGGCACCTTGTGGACTGACCTCCTTACCCTTGTTGCGATTTCGAGGACAATCTATTGCCTTGTGCCCCATTTCCCCACAACTATAGCAAGCACCGGTATTTTTCAAGCACGGGCCACCATGACCCTTACCACACTTCGGACATACATCAATAGGACCCATACCACCAACACCTTGGGCCCTTGGAATGTCATTGGCAAACCCCCTATGGGGTGCATGAGAAGACCCATGGCCTTGATGAAACTGGCCTCTCCTTCGACTTTGGAACTTGCCCTCAAAACGGGCCCTCTTGGCCTCATGACCCCTCCTCTTCCTCAACTTCTCCTCCTCCATTTGTTCGGCATAGACCATCAAGCGGGACAAGTCCATGTCACTAATCAACATTGCGGACCGGCATTCTTCACTCACTAGGTCGGACACACCCATCACGAATTTGTTCATTCTAGATCGTGAGTCGGCAACCAAGTGTGGAGCATATCTTGAAAGTTGGTTAAACTTGAGGGCATACTCCCTCACACTCATAGACCCTTGTTTTAAATTCATGAATTCCACCAATTTGGCTTCCCTAAGCTCAAGAGGAAAGAATCGATTAAGGAAAGCCGTTTTGAACTCTTCCCAAGGCACCACATAGTTTGCCCCCTTCTCTTCTTTCCATTGGTTGTACCATATTTGGGCCACCCCTTTTAGTTGGTAGGCCGCCAACTCCGCCTTATCTTCTGACCTCATGCCCATGATAGCTAATATCTTGTGGACTTTATCAATGAACTCTTGAGGGTCTTCATCTAATTTAGACCCATAGAATTCCGGGAGATTCATCCGCACGAAGTCTTTCACCCGAGATGCCGGGGTAGGAGCCTGAGGAACTTGGGCCCCGTGGTTGGATTGATTAGCCATAGCTTGAGCAAATAAAGTAAGGGCATCCCGAAGATCCCCATTGGTCGGTTGTTCCTCGGGTGCGCGGGCTCGTATTCCTCTTGTATTAGGCATGATCTAGCATAGCAAAGAACAACCATTAGGGAAAAAAAACTTAATTCAACTCTACCGCACGACTTAGAACATGAAGAAGGGAAACATTTCCTAAAACGTCTCATAGCCTTCTACTGATAATTGTGGTGCACAACACAACCATGAATCGGACTCTAATCAACGCGGTGTGTTGGACTCCGAGGATCTATCAACCTAGTGCTTTGATACCAAGTTTGTCACGACCCAAGTCTAAGGCTTAGACATGACCGGCAAATGGGAAACCTGAGGGAACCCCAAACAAGCCTCATAGCATATCATTACACATCCTTGGTCGCGGAAGCAATTAAAATGACCATAAGCGATACGCATAATCAAGGGAAATTGGGACTAAGGGAGCAAGACAAAAAGAGAATAATACATAAATACCATAGATGAGTCAAGCTCAAACATAATACACAACTTGTCCAACACCACCTCTAAACATGGATACTTAGCGGGGGCCGAGACAAACTACCGGGCTCACCCTCATAATCAATACATAATTAAAAAGGAAAAGGTCTTATACATAGCAAAAGATCATGAGCAACGTCCCCGGAATGGAGGACTCACCAATAACCTTGATAGGAAATCGTATTAGCCACGTGGAGGAGGATGGTCAGACGGTGCCCCGGCCCCTGCATGGTGACATCATGTAGGCATAGAGTATGCATTAGTACGTTTGAATGTACTAAGTATATGGGATGCAATGCAATGCAACAATGGATGGACATTATAGGCAAAATGCATAATCGTACCCGATAGATAACATATTAATGAGATGATATGTATAATGATGCTTATATAAAAATCATATTTAGTAGGGCATAGTATATGTGTAGTGAGTGACCATCAATATAGCATTTCCAAGGCCTACCACCCCCTTGGAGAGGCGAAAGAGGTACAAACCCCTCAATGTGGTTACCGGGCCTACCACCCCCGAGCTAGGGACCAAGGTACAAACCCTCGATATGGTTATACGGGCCTACTACCCCCGTACTAGGCAACCAAGGTACAAACCCCTCGATACGGTTATACGGGCCTACTACCCCCGTACTAGGCAACCAAGGTACCAACCCCTTGATACGGTTACCCGAGCCTACAACCCCGAGCTAGGCTTGGTCGACTCACACACTATATAGAGAAAATCATATACATGTATCCATTTCATCATCATTTCAATACTTATATAATCATCCGACTCATAGGACGTACATTGGACCTTCCATTTCATAAGAATTCTATAAATGACATTTTATCAAACATATGGTGGGCTACTTGTTCATGTAAATAAAATCATGTGTTTCAAGAGTACTAAGTCCAACCAATTTTCAAAATCCATATAAAACAGCCCACCAACAACATACATATATATATATATATATATACATATATAACAACCTTCATAATTTGATCATGGAGGCATGAAAATCATAAACATCACATAATAATACCATTTCATGAAAATATGCAAGATAGACCTTAATAGGGTGTGTAGTAGTGATTCCATAATTCAAGAGTTCATAAATGATCATAAAGACCCATAAACTTGAAGTAAAATAGAGGATAAATGGTTGGACTTGTGAAAAGGAAGGTTTCCACAATCAACCCACATACCTCAACTTTGGAGAATTATTGATGAAGATTGGAATGGAGAATTGCTTGAGATTGAATCTTGAATCCGGAATTAAAGCTTGGGATTCTTGAATTTGGTGGATGATCTTGGTGGAATTTTTGGAAAGGGCTTAGAGAGAGTTTTTGAATGTTTTGAAGTTAAATGACTAAGTATGGATATATCCCCTTTTTATAAAAAAACGTCCCAACACTTAGAAAAAAAAATGAGGCGGGTGAACAGTGTTTTCGGCTACTGAAATTTACATTTTCTGCCGGACAGGTTTTACGAAAACGGTCATAACTCCTTCATCCTAACTCGGAATGAGGTGAAACAAATTGCGTTGGAAAGCTAACTCATAGAGCTTCAATTTTGATAGTTTGAGCTCCTTCCAGTTCCTTGTGTGCTGAGAGATATGCCCCTTTAAAGTTGACCCTCAAAATCGCATTTTTTGCGATTTTCGAATTTTGATACGGTTGCTCTAAAATTCGGGTTAGACCCATTTCCCACTCAATTTGACCCCCTGAATAAGAATATGAAGTCGAACTTTCAAAATGATGCACGAATTTTGAGATATATGGAAATTACAATTTTAGGTGTTTTCGAAGCATATTTTCGGGCATTTTTGGGGTCGTTTCAATCAAAGAAGTTTCTAAATGTTTTTACATTTAAGTAAGAAAGGAACCATATTTTCCAAAAGAGCCGTTGGGATAAGTTTTGAGGAATTATCTCAATTAAAGAAAGATGTGTTTAAAGACACTTATGAGCCAAAGTATTTTCGGGAGTAGTATTGAGCACCGAATTGGGGACACGAGTTCATATTAACTCAACTCTCCATAAGAACCATGCGCCAACATGGGACTTGACGTGTCATTCTTTTTAGATGATCACGTATGATTAAGCTAGTGGATCCACTAAGCAAAAGTAAGGTCCTATATCACGGCAAGGTATAGGATGGTCATTGGGCAAAGTGAGGTAAAATGTTGTATCATTACTAGGGCTCATAATGGTGGTTGTCGGTTAAAGAATCTCCCACAAAAGCTATATTACTTTTATATAGGTAAAGTTGAGTTTGTTATTGTTTTATCCTTAACGAGCTAAGTTGTTTATACTATTTTACAAGTTTTATATATTGCATGTGTCTTATTGCTTTATATATTGAGTTCAGTTATTCATGAGTCGTACAGAGCCGAGGTAAGTGTTCTATTATACTCCTTTCAAGCTTAAGTTATGGTTTAGCTTTCCAGCTTGCATACTCATACATTCAATGTATTGATGCCAGTTGCCTGCATCTTATGACGATGCAGACACAGGTACCCCGGATCAGCATCCTGTACGTCGTTGATCCAGGTGAGCTCTCCAGAGTCAGTGGTGAGCCTTCTTGCTTTCCAGAGGACTCGGTTTTTTTGTGTTTCTAGTTTTGTTTTGTTAGGATGTTGCGGGGTCTGTCCCAACATCCATCTCAGTATGTTAGAGGCTTCATAGATAGTTAGTCAGTTATTATTGAGTCTCTCATCTATGTATATATGTAAATATTCTATTTTGAGACTCGAGTTGCCCTTTTGGGCCAGATTTTATCAGTTAAGTTGTTTTATGTCTTTGCATGACATTGAGTTATTATGTTGAGTCAGGTTTTAGCTGAGTTAGGAAAGCCAGGCCAAGGGTTCGCTTGGGGCCAGCAATGGTCTCCGGGTGCCGGTCCCACCCAGGGTGTAGGCTCAGGGCATGACAGATAAAGCAAGATAACGCTTTTCTTCTGATAAAGATAATGCTTTCTCTTTTTCTTTATTGCCATGAGCTTTTCTTTATTGGGATAAGATTCCCATTCTATCACTTTTGTTATGACGTAAGTGCTTACGTCATTTTTCACTTATTGAATGCTTGCTGACGTAAGTGCTTACCTCAGCCTTCACTTGTTGGATGCTTGTGTTCTAAAAATTTGTAGGCCATCTTCCAAGTTTCCTCAGTGGCTTCCAACCTGTGAGTCTCAAAGTCTAAGAGTTTTTCTCTCAAAACCTTGGACTTGGTTTTTCCCTTGACTAATAGCATCCATGTGGATGTATGATCTATTACCTGGAAATCTTCATCATAATATCTTTTAAGAATAAAATATAGGGCTTTGATTCCCAATGCTCTTCTAGTCAGGATCCAGTTTTTATTTAAATGGGGTAATTTTTTGTCAACACCAGTGGCTTTGACATTAAAACTCTTTAATTTTTCCATTGTAATGAAATTAATTGTTGGGAAATATGATTGAAAGTCTTTCCCTTCCATAGCTATGCTAAAGAAACGGCAATAAACACCTTCTCCTTCAGCGAACTGTCTTATTGATGTCACGAGTTGTGATGGTAACTGAGATAATTCTTGTAGATCAGGTTTTGCATAAACTCGATCTAAATATCCATATTCAAATAATTGGGTTGTGAACCCTGCTGATCCATTAGGAAATATAGAGATTCTAGGAAATAAACTGGTTATTCCTAAAACTCCATATGTTTCTCCACTTTCGACTGGGAGATTATAAATATCTTTTGTAAATTTAAGATATTCTTCTTCTTTTGGATTTTGCTTGCCAACTTGAAAAGAAGAAAAAACTTTTGTTTCTGATGGAACTTTGTTAGCAATTTTTTCTGGTTTTCCAGAAATAGTTTTTTCAGCTGTTGCTGAGGATGAGCTTTTATCTTCTTTTGAAGATGAAGCTTCATTTGCTCGGCTTTTTCCTTCATCTTTCGACTTGGGAATTGGCACATCCGTGCTTACCGTCGAGATGTTTTTGGCACTAAGTGCTAGTGGGACATCTCCTGCCACTTTGTTGGGAGTAATATTCCCTGTTGGATTTGAATTCCTTTTTGGACATGTGTCCAAATGTTCACATAGGAGCAAAAATTCTCTCATGTTTTCAGCTTGTTCATAGCTGAGTTGATTGAGTTCGAATTGCAAGTTTCTTGCCTGCTCAGTCAAGTTTATCAAGCTATCTCTAATGTTAAATAACCTTTGGCTCTTATTATCAATGGACTCAGCCACGATATGCATTTTGTCATATATCCTAATTGATTAGGATCTGGGTTCGATTGTCCATATTGGACATTTCTTGAAAGAAAATCTGCAAAAAAGTTGTCAGTTCCTTTTAATATATTCTATCTTAAAGGTATAGAAAGATAATAAAACTTGCCATCTATGCAACCTTCTATATTAAGGTTCTGATGGAAGTTTATTGAATATGAGACCTGACACCTGTGTGTTATCAGTTCTAACTATGATTTGTTTTGGTAAAAGAAAAGTTGGGAATTTTCTGATCCCTTTAACAATTGCCAATAACTCTTTTTCATTAGTAGAATATCAAGTTTCTGCATCATTGAATGTACCGCTTGTGTACCTGCAGATTTCATTTAAATCTGTTTGCAATAAAGCTCCCCAGTGATAATCTGAAGCATATGTTTGTAATATTAAATTATCTTCTGGTTCTGGTAATCTAAGTTTTGGTAACTTAGAGCATTCTTCTTTTAGTTGTTTAACACAGGTAGTGTGTTCTTCATTCCATCCAATCCTATTGGATTTTCTTATTAATTTTTGTAGGATATTTCTCTTTTTTGCTAAGTCAAGAATAAATTCTCCTGCATAGTTGAGACATCCTAAATTTTTTTGTATTTCCTATTTTATTGTTAATTTATCAGGAAATTCCACAATCTTTTTTGAGATATGTGATTGGAGTTCTATTCCATTTTTTGAAATTATCATTCCTAAGAATTCTATTTCATTTTTGTTTATTTCTGTCTTTTTTTGGCTTAAAATAATTCCATTTTTAAACAGATTTATGAAAACTCTTTCAGATATGTCAAATTTTCTTGATATGTTCTAGAACATATTAATATATCGTCTATATAGACTATTAAAAATTCTTTTTCAGAAAATATTTTATCCATTTTTCTTTGGAAAATTTGTGGTGCATTTTTTAATCCAAAAGGCATCACCAACCATTCATAATGACCATTAGGTGTACTAAATGCAGTCAACGGAATAGATTCCTCTGCCAATTTTACTTGCCAAAATTCGCTTTTGCAGTCGAATTTTGAAATATAAGTTTTACCTTTTGCAAGGTTGATAAGATTATTTTTATTTGAAATGAAATATCCATCAAATAAACAATTTTTATTAAGCTCTTTATAGTTTATGACCATTCGAGCTTTACCTCTTTTTATTTCTGTATGGTTTCTTACCATAAAAGCTGGGCTGCTATGAGGTCTTTTACTCATTCTTATTAACTTTAGATTAAGTAATTATTTTATTTGAACCTTAAATTCAATTTTATCATCCTTGTTATAGAGAATGGGTTTTACCCGAATAATTATGCTCGGATCTTTTAATGTTAAAGTTGCTCTTTCTTGATTTTGTTCCCATTTTTCTAGGAGATTTTCGCCATATGATTTTTGTAGGTTTTCTTTAATTCTTTCTAGATTAAGGCACTTACAAGAGATTCTTCTTAGATTTTCTAAGTATTTTCTTTTGTTAACCTTTTCTATAATGTAAGGATTTTGTTTCCTTGAAACCTTAATAAAATGTCCACAAGGGGTTTTAAGGCTTATCATATATAAGGTCCGATGATAATCTTGAAATTGTTGTAGAGAGTCATTTCCCAATAATAAATCTGTTTCCAGTTTATCACAAGCAAATAATTTATTTATAGAAACAATCTTTGATCTTAAAATTATTTCTACTTTCTCTTTAGACTTAGAAAGTCTTTCTTTATCTCCTGTGATTCCAATCATAGCTATATTATTTTCATATATGTCCCAATATTTTATTAAAAAAGATTTTGCTAGACTTGCTTCAGATCCATTGTCTATTTGACAACAGGTTGTTATCTTAGTATCATGGAAGGTTATTTCTATGAAAACTGAAACCTTAAAAATAGTTTCTTTTGGCATTATATCTTTGGTATGAAACAAGTTTCACCTTTGTATGAAATTTCTATGACATTTTTTCCTATACTATAATCTTCTATACTATTTAGGAAAAGATTTCCTAAGATTAAATCCTGATCACTTTCACGATTTGTAATATAACAGGGAACTGTTATTCTTATTGTATCTAGTTGTATTGGTAAATCTACCATATTTTTACAACTAAGGTTATTTCCTTCGAAGATTTTATAATTATATTGTTTTCCTTCGTATATTTATAGTCTATCTAGTATAATACCTTTTACATGGTTAGCTGTTGTTCTTGTTTGTATCAAGATTCCTTGATTTTTCCATTCAATTCCATTGAAAATTCTTCCTTTTATTCTAGTAGTAATTGAAATTTCTAGAATTTTTGTAGGATATCTGTTAGATATAATCTTTCTAATAGAATTTCTTCCATATTCTATTGAAAGTCTAGGATTGCTAGAACTTCCTATTTCTTGTGTTTTCCTAAACTGAATCTCATATTCGTCTGGAATTTGAGCTTGCTGAATTTCTGCTTCAACAATTCGTGCTATTCCTGCACATTTGTCTTTCCCGAGCCCGAGAGAGGCCGCCTTCTCTAAGGCCATCTTCTACTCTTCTACTTCAGTCTATAGTCTGACTCGAAGTATTTGTCAAAATACATATGAAATAGTGTTTCTATTTTACGAAATGGACCCAAATAGGCAGAAAGCGAAGCGATTTCCCCTTCGCTTTTTATCTCAATGTCCAATTCTGATTCTTGATCTATTTTGATCATTTATTTATTTTTATAAACCTTTCCATAATTTGAATTTGTAACTCTATACAAGGCTTGGTAATAGATACTCATTATATGATTATTTGGTTTAAATAGATCTTTTTTTTTAATCTGAAAATATAAACTCAGTGCATCATTAAAATCAACATCTTTGAGTGAAATACAATACCTTGTGTAATAGGTGAATAGGAGTTTGGTGTAGGCTAGGTTTCCTTCTACTATACCAAGATTTCCTTCTCTTGCATTTATAAACCTTTCATCAGAAAGAATGATGACTATAGGACAATTAATTCCTTCTTTGAAGGTTGATTTAACTAATATTTGAATGCCTCCCAAATGGACATAGTTCATTTTCTTCCTTTTCTTTTCAAGAAATTTTTCTAAGGATCTGATCGATCATGGGTTTAGTCAAAAGATTTAATTTATGTTTTACTGTGGTCTGAGTAATTTCTATAACCTTTTCTATTTCCTGATATTCATGATAGGAAATTTTGTTTCTTACAAAATATTTTTGCATTCTATTTAATAGATTATCTTCTGTTTTAAGATTTAGCTTTAATCCTTGGATTCTTTTAAATATTTCTCCATCAAAGGTAGCTTTAAGAGCATATCCTTTTTGATCTTCTTCAATTTCAAGTATTTGAACTGAATTTTCTTCTTTCTTTTCGATTTCTTTGTTCATTCAGATTCTTCTGAACTTGTTGAATATTCTTGCTAAATCTCTTCAAAGAAATCTTCACTTCCAAATGATTTTATTGATTCTAAATCAGAATCAATTTCTATTCTATCAATTTTTTGACATTTTTACTTTTTTCTTGTTACATTCATAACTTTTATGACCCTCTTCGCCACAATTATAGCATTTGCCTGTTGGCTTAGATTTTTGAAATTCCTTTTTCTTTCTATAATACCTTCTCTTAGGTATATAATTTTGTTTGGTAATATTTTTATTTTTGATTAAACTTTTACTAAGTTTTCTTTTCTTTTTATAGGGTTTATCATTGCATCCCCATTGAGTTGTTGCATTTGTATCTAAACAATAAATTTGTGTGTTAATTCTTTTGGCCTTTCTTTGTATATTATGCAACATACATAATTGACCAAGTCTATTTTTTAAGAAAGATATTCTTTGTCCAAGAGTATCTCCTTTTTAATCTTCTTTTTCATATTCTTCTCTGAAATATTTTGCCTAAAACCCTGGCAATTTTTGGTAATATTTTTCAAGATATGGTAACATTTCTTTACCACTATCAAATATTTTGTAATATCATTCTTCGAATTCACACGTATATTCTTGAATGTAACTCATTTTACATATTTGTAGTTTTTTCTACTGTTCTTTAGCAATTGTTTTTATTTTTTCTCTATTATCTATTGGGCTTCCTTGCCCTCCTAAAAATTCATTGGCAACATATTGCTTTAGATTTGTTATTCCTTCTTGTAAAGAATTTTTAACCCATTTATGGTGTTATTTTTTATGATTGTCTCTGCATCTTCGGTTAATCCTGAAAACCAGTCATTTACTTTTCCGGTAAAAGTATTGATCATTATGATATATTTTTCTTCATCAGTATAATTTATTCCTTTTCCTAATAAAAAGTAAAGGAGTATATTTTGAGACCATAGATCTTGACTTGTTTCCGGATCTCTTTTACAATCAAGGTCTAGAAATTGTGTTCCTATGTCTCTTGTTTGGAGTTTGTTAGGCATGAATCTGGATTTACTATCATTGTGATAGTGTTTTATAAAATCTTTATTCTTTTTTGCTTTATTTGCAAATTTTTCTCTAGATTTTCTGGGTCTATCTCTTCTTTTACTGTTTTAGAGTCTTCACCCATTTCAAATCTCCCTTGGGATCCTCCCGTATTCCCTTTATTCATATATACTTTTTTATTATCTTCTGAAAGATTTAAATCTTCCATTGCATAAACTAGTCCATCTAGTTCATTCATCTTCAGATTTTTCCAAATTTTCTTCTGAATTTATATTTTCGATTTCTAGATTGTTCATTCTAGATTGTTCCTCTATTTTATTTTTTTCTAGAAATTCATGGATTAATTTTTCATCACATACTTCCTTTTTGATAAGAATTTATACTTGCAACTTTTTTTGCTAATAAATTGTTAAGGTATTTTTGACTTGTTATTTTGTCAAATTTTTCTGTTTTTTCTATTATATTTGTAATTCTTCCTAGAAGATTTTCTTTTATAGAAATAATTTCTATTTCTATAATTTTTAACCTTAAAGTTATTTGTTTATGACTTTCTATTAAGTCTTTTAATAATTCTGAGACTTCTTTTATGCTCATTTAATTATTCTGAAAAGTAATAATTAGAAGTATTCATGTCATTTATATTTTCATCTGAAAAATTATAATGTATTTCATATAATTCTTCTTCAAATTTCTTTCTCAAAGTAATTATAGTTAAGATCTTTCTTCTTAAATCTTCATCTAAGGTTTTAATTACCTGTAATATTGCTATTAAGGTTTCATCTTCTATATACGATATAGGTTTAACTATAGTAAAATCTAGTTCCATTTTCTTTATATAGATATATATATATATATAATATTTACAAAATTTTACAAGCCCAAATTTGAAATAAAAAATTGAAAACTATAAACTAACTAAAAATATATCAACAAAGTAGATTATAAATAATATTTTTTATTTATAAATAAAATAGATTTTGTATATTATATATATGTTGGTTTGGGTTTGACTTTTTTCTTTTAATACCAAACCAAATCAAGAGTGGTCGGTTTTCTTTGTCAACTGCCAAACCAACCAAGCCAAACCACAAGTTGATTTTTTTTCTAGTTTGATTTGGTTCATCGGTTCGGTTTGACTGTACAATTTGACTTGTACACCCCTACCTGTCACCAACACTCCTAAATCTAGGGGTGTCAATGGTATGGTTTGAACAACTGTTTTATACCGTTATACCTAAATGTATATATTGATTATACAGTACTAAATAATAATATACACTACTTGAAGACAAAAGTTCCACCGCTTTACCATTATATATAGGAATAATTAGTTCTGGAAACGTACGCTGCACGTTTATTCTTTTCAATCATACAAAATTATATAGGTCTAATTTAACGTCGATAATTATCAATTACATTATTCTTTTGTATATGTTGTTCTGTGCAAATATAACAATGTCAATTAATTATTTTCATTTAATTTTGGTTATTTGTCTGCAAAATAAAAAATGTTGAAAAATATAAAACTAATTAAGATAATAGAACATATAGTATGTGATAGAGTGATGAACTCTTGCTCTAAATTTAAGAAATGGACGTAAACATATATAAAAAATTAATTAAGACAGAGAATAAATATATATTTACCATATTAATGAGGGAAAAAATAACCAATAAATTGATTTTACATAAATGTATAAGAATTATAAGATGATGAAACACAAAAGTTAAGTGGACTAATATTTTTTATTCACTTTATATAAGAGATCATCACCAAAAATCTATTAAAAGATGAAAATATTTGCAACCCAAAAAACTTATCATGAAATACAAAATCAGTAAATAAAGTGCAAAAATATATACACACAAAAAGAAGGATCTTTTGAGCAAGATAACTAAGGAACATTAGTAAAAAAGACACAAATAATGATACAACCCACCTTGAAAGAGGTTTCATCATATTAATAAAAAAATAATTAAGAATATTTAAACATAAATTATTTAATTGTTTTCAGCCTGTTCCTCACACTCAAATAAATGTAATTTTTAAAATTGAAAGAAGGATCATAATGTGTTTTGCCTCCAACATTCTCACGATGAAGCAATGTAATTCTTAAACCCAAAATTCAATATTGTTTTGTAATTGAAACCAGAAGTAGGAAATGAATGATGAATACATGACAAAAACTTGTAGAAGTTGCATAAGTTGTGAATACAAAACTAATAAGATGATTTTTACTTTGAGTTTTATACATAATTTGGCTATGTGATTGAATGATATAAATTTTTCTGTCCAAATTTATAGAATCCTATAAAGTATATGAAAAAACATGATATTAATTTTATGGAAAATGAGAGGAATTAAACATTTTAATTGAACTAATTATAGGTAATAATTATGAAATTGAAATTTTCAATAAATGTGGGAATATGGAACAACTTTCCACAATCAAATTCAATATATATTGTTTAGAAGTCTATTAATTTAATTTTAAAAGTTAATGAATTAAATTTTATGCTCTATCTTTTTTATATCTGTTTTAATAGTAATTGACTTTTCAAATTTCCATGTGACTTTTCATATATATATTAAATGTAATTATCTTTCTAAACTTTTCAACTTTTAAATTAAGAGTAATTAAGACTATATAATAAATTAAAAATTTATTTACTAATATTTAATTAATTAGATTATGATTTAGTGTAGGGACAAAATAATAATCTAACTTTTGCCTAAAATTCTTCCCACTTATAGTACAAGTAGAAGGGTATTGCCCGTGCTTAGCACGGGCCCAACAAAATATACATAAGTTGCTTTAGACATATGATCATAATTATAAACTTGAGAACCTAAGTTATACAGTTCTATATAATTTAACAAAGCAACAAAGTATTTATCTTATGCACCCTTACTTTGATCATAATTGCAAGCTTAAGAGTTCATAAATTACATAGTTCTATAGTTTAATGCAAAACGCTAAATTATCGTTGAAGCAGTTCCCAGAATATCATTGTTGGGCCACTCCTCCAACACTTTGGTCATAATCCTTCTTTGTCACGACCCAATTTCTCAAGTCATGATGTCACCTACTATAACCCACCAGCAGGTAAGCCAACCCGTAACCCGGAACGACAAGTAATGGGTCTGAGGGTAGAAACTAAACAAGAGTAGGCAAATAACAATATAAACAGGCAGAAGCAAACCAAAACATATATACAAATAAAGATTCCTCCCAGAACCTGGAAGTCACTAGTACAGAGCTACTACAAAATGAGTACAAGTCTCAAAATTGGACAACAGAGATTGGATTGTCTCGGAAGGTAAAAGACAAGTCTATATACACAGATGGAGATTGAAATAGTACAAAACTCCGTGTGCTCACTTCTGTCTCCGGATCAGTCTGCTCCAAGCTCGATCAACTCTGTCTACTAGTGCTCGGACCTGCATCACGAAATAGATGCAGAGTATAGCATGAGTACCAAAATAACAGGTACCCAGTAGGCATCGTAGGCTGACTGAACTTGAAAAGTAAAGGCAGTATGAAAAGAAGGAATAACACAAACCGCAGTCAAGAATGAAAATCTAACAAACAATGGAATGCACACGAGTGTAGAAAGAACTAACAGAAGCAATCTATAAGCTAACTACACCTAACTAGACCCCCATAAGCTCAGAAGATACACTTGTACGCAAGTTAAATAAAAACTCGAACAGACCCCTATACGCCCGACGAGTACACAGAATAACTATATCTAAAGAGAATTGCATATGAGAACCCAAGAACGGAGAACATGAATCAAAACCTCAACCCAATTAGTAAAATATAATAGTACAGAGGCCGGATCTCGAACTGGATGCTCACCAGAAGTACCCAAGTAACCAATCATAAGTATCAAGTATATGAGGCCGAAACTCTAACCGGATGCTCTATATAAGTATTTGGGCAATAGAAGCCAGAACTCTAACCGGATGCTTTATATAAGTATGTGGATAATAGAGGCCGGGACTCTAACCGGATGCTCTATATAAGTATTTGGGCAATAGAGGCCGGAACTCTAACCGGATGCTCTATATAAATATCTGGGAGATAGAGGCCGAAACTCTAATCGGATGCTCTATATAAGTATCTGGGTAATAGAGGTCGGAACTCTAATCGAATTCTCTATATAAGGTGTTAATGTAGCTGCTAAAAGAGTCCCAATCGATCCACGCTCATAAATGTCCGTGGAACGCCGTTCATACTTAGCCAATCAATGTAAGTCCTTGAAACCGAATCGAAAATCAAATTCAAATCGTGAAGCCGTAACATCGGGTAAATAAGGATAACTATCATCGGAGCAAGCGTATTGCCTAGCTAAGGCCCAAACTATCAGACTCAAGTCTGCTACACCAGTCTACAGGGATCTAAGTTCGCCGAGCGACGTCGGGGTAAAACTAAGGCCTATTGATTTTGAATCATCCATTTCTAAGGCAAGCCCTAGTCAAACCTAAACTAAGGCCCAACATGCTTCAAATAAACAGTAAATTAAGCATGCAAGCACTCCACATAGCGAGGAGGGTCAATTAATAACACAAAGCATGCTGACAGTTACCCGATAATTCTCGAAATAGGCCGAAAACATAATTTCCAAACATCTATGCATGATTCAATAACAACACAACCCAAATCCCAACTAATCAACTGCATCCACATTCTCAAGCTCAATCTAGGAGAGGGAAACCGTAGCCTACCTGTAGGCCGATCACACACGTTCTAAAATCACTTCTCCGAGGCTTTCTCTCTCCGAACGTCCTCGAAACGCTGCCCCGCTATAAAAATTAGAGTCACAACATTATTACGGTCGTTTATACACCAAAATCACAATAAACAGAGATGGACCAATTTCGGGATCAAAATAGGGAAAGTGGGACCCGCGCTGGAAATTCTGGAATTAACCCCAAAAGTGGGTCCTACCCAGTTCCCCCAGCTCATGTCCCAAAATGGGACACAATTCGGGGCTCGAGAACAACACAATATCAACATGCAACCAAAACCCAATTTACACTAAACGGAACAACAATAGCAACAACTATTTACAAGAAAAATACCAGAAACGAGGGTCCAGATGCTGAAATCAATCTTACCACGATGATCCTCACAAAAAAACCCCACAATCTAGGCTTTTGAATCACCAGATTCGCACCTAAAATGACCAAGAAATCACCTTCTAAAATTTCCCAAAAATTGAGCTCGAAATGAGCTAAGACAGCAGCTAAAACACAACTTTGTACCTCCAAAAAAATTTAAATAAGAAATCTAACCATGCCAACGCATTTTCCTTGAAAAACTACTCAAGATAGCCCCAAGAATCACCGAAATAGGATCTAAAATGACTGAGATATCAAGTCTCAAAAATTCCCAAAATCAAGCTCACAAAAAAGGTGTGGCAGCAGGTATTTTACGAAAATTACCTCAAACGGGGACCCCAAATGACTATCCGAGCTCACTAACGCGTTGTCCTCGATAAATCTCACAACTTTGCCTTTTGAATCGCCCAAATTGATAGAGAGATGAGAGAGTTATGAGGGTTTAAGTTTGGGGAAATGTTGCTGGTTTTTCTGCATCTTATAGCAGATTTTCTGCACTTTTCCCAAAAACTAAAAACTCCGATGGGGTGCTCCGCTCTCGTTCGAAACCGCGTGCATGCAAACGAGATATGCAACCATACCAAATTTGACATTTCGGACTCAACGGCGCAATTAAAATTTCCGTCAGAGGTCATCTCGATAAAAAGTGGATCCCACTTCCAAATGCCATTTTAAATCAAAAACCACAAAAGAGCTCAGAAAAATATGAAAAACCTCCAGACACAAAAGAAGGGTCAATCTAGACCAAACTTGACATTCCGGAGCTAACCATGCTGATGGAATTTTCATCTGAGCGCATTTTCCAAGAATGTTGACCAAAGTCAACCTTAATCCAAATTTCAAAGGCTAAAACGCCTAATAATCCAAACTCACATCGAAGGCCTCAATACTCGTGCCAACTATGCTACTGACCTAATTTAGCCACTCCAGAGCTGATGGAACCGTCAGAATTCTCTTCTGAGGTTGTCTTCTTGAACTCTTGATCGAAAATGATCGTTCAAGGTTCATAAGCTCCAAAATACAAAAACTCGCACCAAGACTAAACAAACGACCAGGTGACCAAACTGTCAGTCCCAGCAAGTCATAAATGACTTGGGGTCGCTACAGGAATGCTCTAAACGACACATAGAATGCAAGACACAGAAATGACCAGGACGGTCATTATAATATCCACTACTAAAAAGGACTTTCGTCCGCGAAAGAAAGGATCAAGAAATACCTGAAGGCTCAAACAAGCCAGGAAACTGCTCTCGCATCTCCTGCTCGATCTCCCAAGTAGCCTCTTTGATGGGACGATACCTCCAATGGACCTTAACAACAAGAATGGCTCTTGACCGCAACTGTCTGACATCTCTGGCTAGAATGGCAACCGACTCCTCTATAAAGGTCAGACGATCATCCAACTCAACCGAATCATACTGGAGCACAAGAGACTCATTTGGAACATACCGGCGCAACATCGAAACTTGAAACACTAGGTGGATGGCTGAAAATGCTGGAGGCAGGGCTAACTCATAGGCAACCTTGCCAATTGCTCTCAAAATCCCAAAAGGGCCTATATACCTGGGGCTAAGCTTGCCCCGCCTCCCAAATCTCATCACGCCCTTCATAGGAGATACTCGAAGAAATACCCGGTCACCAACTGCAAACCTCAACCACCGACGCATATGATCCGCGTAACTCTGATGTCTACTTTGAGCCGTCCTGAGCCTATCTTGAATCACCCGCACCTGATCTAGGGCCTCCTGAAGCAAATTTGTACCACACGGCCTAGGCTCTATAGACTCAAACCAACCAACTGGAGAGCTATAACACCTACCATATAAGGCCTCAAACGGGGCCATCTGAATACTAAAGTGGTAGTTGTTATTGTACACTAACTCCGCCAAAGGCAAGAACTGATCCCACTGACCTCCAAAATCCATAACACAGGCCCGCAATATATCCTCAAGGACCTGAATAGTACGCTCTGACTGACCATCCATTTATGGGTAAAATGCTGTGCTAAGGTGGACACGGGTGCCCAACTCCTCCTGCAAAGCCCTTCGAAAGCTGGAAGTGAACTATGAACCCCGGTCTGAAATAATAGAAACAGGCATGCCATGAAGACGGACCACCTCCCTAATGTAGATACGAGCCAACCTCTCGATACTGAAAGTAGTATGAACAGGAAATAAGTGTGCTGACTTGGTCAATCAATCCACGATGACCCAAATGCTGTCAATACCTCTAGAAGTCCGAGGCAAACCCACAATGAAGTCCATAGTGATACGCTCCCACTTCCACTCCTGAATGGGTAATCTCTAGAACTCGCCACCAGGCCTCAAATGCTCGGCCTTCACCTATTGGTAGCACAAACAACGGGATATGTAGTCGGCAATATCTCTCCTCATGCCACTCCACCAGTAATGCTGCCTCAAATTACGATACATCTTCGCTGTGCCCGGATAGATAGAGTATCTAAATTCATGGGCCTCAAAAAGCATCAATTGTATCAAATCTCCAACTCTCGGAACACAGATACGGCCGGCGAATCTCAACACTCCATCAAGATCTAAGGTAGCCTGACCACCATCACCCGCTAACACTCGATCTCTAAGGGCCACCAAAGCCTCATCCTCAAACTGGAAACCACGGATCCTATCAAGCAAAGAAGACTGAACTCTCATAAAGGCCAAGACGCGTCTAGAATCTGAGATATCCAACCAAACCATGCTATTAGCTAAGGACTGAATGTCCAAAGCTAAGGGTCGCTCCTCAACATATAAGAAGGCTGGACTACCCATACTCACTGCCTTCCGGCTCAAGGTGTCCGCTACCACATTCGCCTTGCCTGGATAATGGAGAATAGAGAGGTCGTAGTCCTTTAGGAGCTCAATCCAACGACACTGCCTCGAATTAAGGTCCCTCTGTCTCATGATGTACTGAAAACTCCTATGATTGGTATAGATCTCACATCGAACTCCATACAATTAGTGCCTCCAAATCTTAAGTGCAAAAACTACCGCCGCCAACTCCAAGTCATGGGTGGGGTAGTTGCGCTCATGAATCTTAAGCTGCCTCGATGCATAAGCAATAACTCGGCCCTGCTGCATCAATACAAAACCTAAACCAACACCAGATGCGTCACAATAAACCGTGAATCCCTCACCCTTAATTGGAAGAGTAAATATAGGAGCGGTGGTCAATAACTCCTTGAGCTTCAAAAAGCTCGCCTCACACTCCTCTGACTAAACAAAGGGAACATCAACATGAGCAACCCGGGTCAGAGGGGCTACAATAGTAGAAAAACCCTCAACAAAGTGTCTGTAGTAACTCGCTAACTCGACGAAGCTACGAACCTCAGTAACAGAAGTGGGCCTGTGCCAATCATGAATAGCCTCAATCTTCGCCGGATCAACCCTAATACCCTCTTTGGACACCACATGCCCCAAAATGGCTACAGACTCAAGACAAAATTCGCAGTTTAAGAACTTGGTATAAAGCCGCTGATCTCTCAAAGTCTGGAGCACTATCCTCAAATGCTGCTCATGTTCACTCCGGCTCTGTGAATATACAAGTATGTCATGAAGTCCGTGAAGGCAGCAGGGGCATTAGTCAACCCAAACGACATCACCAAGAACTCATAATGGCCATAACAGGTCCTAAATGCAGTCTTAGGTATGTCCGCTGCCCTAATACCTGGACCTCAAATCAATCTTAGAAAACACGGCGGCACCCTGAAGCTGATCAAACAAATCAACGATACGAGGCATGGGGTAACGGTTCTTCACCGTCACCTTGTTCAACTGCTTGTAGTCAATGCACATCCTCATAGTCCCGTCCTTCTTCTTCACAAACTGAACAGGAGCACCCCAAGGCGACACACTCGGATGGATGAACCCCTTACCTAAGAGATCTTCTAACTGAACACTGAGCTTTGCAGGAGCCATCTGGTAAGGTGGAATAGAAATAAGACGAGTGTCGGGCACCAAATCTATGGCAAAATCAATGTCCCGATCTGGGGTAAGCCAGGTAGGTCTATAGGAAACACATCTGCAAAATCTCTAACCACAGGAATTGAGTCAACTGAAGGGCCCTCCCTACTCATATCTCGCACATAGGCTAAATAAGCTAAACACCCAGAAGCAACCAACCGTCTAGCCAGCATAAAAGAGATGATCCCCGTCGATGTGTGACTATAAACACCCTGCCACAACACTAGGGGAATTCCAGGCATCCCTAAGGTAATAGTCTTGGCGTAGCAATCCAAGACCGCATGGTAAGGGGATAACCAGTCCATGCCCAGAATCACATCGAAATCAACCATATATAGAAAAATAAGATCAACTCTATTATCATAACCGTGGATAGTCACTAAGAAAGATCGCAATACCTGATCCACTACTAAGGACTCACCCACCGGGGTCGAAACATGAATCGGCTCTACCAAAGACTCAGACCCCATACCCAATCGGGGAGCAAAATAAAGAGATACATACGAGAATGTGGACCCGGGATCAAATAATACTGTAGCAGGCTGATGGCATAATAAAAGTGCACATGTAATGACATTGTCAGATGGCTTAGCTGCTGCCCTCACCGGGGCTGCATAGAAATGGCCCTGAGCATCTCTGCCAGATGCATCTGATCTACTACCTAACCTGCCTCCCCGAGCTCTACCACTGGTACCCTGTCGGCTGTCTTGACAATCTTGGCCCTGACCAGCACCTCTAAATGGAGGGGGCACTGCTGAAACTGGTCTAGGTGCAAGGGGAGCTGGTACAATCCCCCCTCGCCCTCGCCGGGGACACCCTCTGGACCAAGGGTCAAGTGCACCGCAATCAAAACACCTCGAAACTGAACGCCCTGAAGTAACATGACCGCAGTAGGAAGGGAGGGAATCTAATCCCCTCGAACTTTGGCCCATACTAGGACCACTCTGCTGATACTGGCCTCCCTCAGAAGCAGGTAATGCCGCCTGAATAGGCCGACTGGACTGACCCTGTTGGAACCTCTGGCGGGGCCTATCATAAGAGTCTATCCATCTAGTCTGGGACCCACTGTAGCAGCCTTAGTAGCGTGCCCTCTTATCGCCGTCCCCTTGGGCCTCGCGATTAATATGCTCTATGGATCGGGCATGATCGACCACATTATGAAATGAACGGCGGACTAAAACCAAATGCTCTATGTCGACCCTCAGACGGTACTGCAACCCACGTACAAAACAATGATCTCTCACCTCCTCCATATCTCGAGCCGATGCTGCGGCCTTGGAGTGACCTCGGTGTCAACGTCTACCCCAAAATGGGGATCTGTTCGCAGGCCTGATTGCATCAGCCCCGACCGCGCTGCCTCGTGTGTGAGCCATCCCCCGAAAGAGTGAAACATGTGAGATTTCCAGAAACCAATAAGACATACGCTGCACGAAAGCGAAACAAAAAAGGAAATTTTCCTAAGGACATCTTGTAGCCTCCCGAAGATAAGTTACGAACGTCTCCGCATCGATCCGCAGGACTCTACTAGATGTTAGATCTGTACAAGTGAGACCAATAAACCTGGGGCTCTTATACCAACTTGTCACAACCCGATTTCTCAAGTCATGATGGCACCTACTATAACCCACCAGCAGGTAAGACAACCCGTAACCCGAAACAACAAGTAATAGGTCTGAGGGTAGAAACTAAACAAGAGTAGGCAAATAACAATATAAACAGGCAGAAGCATACAAAAACATATATACAAATAAAGATCCCTCCCAGAACCTGGAGGTCACTAGTACAGAGCTACTAACAAAATGAGTACAAGTCCCAAAATTGGACAACAGAGATTGAACTGTCTCGGAAGGTAAAAGACAAGTCTATATATACAGATAGAGACTGAAATAGTACAAAATGCCATGTGATCACTCCCATCTCTGGATCAGTCTGCTCCAAGCTTGATCAACGCTGTCTACTAGTGCTCGGACATGCATCACGAAATAGATGCAGAGCGAAGCATGAGTACCAAAACAACAGGTACCCAGTAGGCATTATAGACCGACTGAACTTGAAAAGTAAAGGCAGTATGAAAAGAAGGAATAACACAAACCGCAGTCAAGAACGAAAATCTAACAAACAATGGAATGCACACGAGTGTAGAAAGAACTAACAGAAGGAATCTATAGGCTAACTACACCTAACTGGACCCCATAAGCCTAGAAGGTACACTCGTGCGCAAGTTTAATAAAAACCCGAACGGACCCCCATAAGCCCGATGAGTACACAGAATAACTATATCTAAAGAGAATTGCATATGAGAACCCAAGAACGGAGAACACAAATCAGAACCTCAACCCCAATTAGTAAATTTTGATAGTACGAAGGCCGGACCTCGAACTGGATGCTCACCAAAAGTACCCAAGTAACCAATCACAAGTATCAAGTATTTGAGGTAGGAACTCTAACCGGATGCTCTATATAAGTATCTGGGCAATAGAGTCTGTAACTCTAATCGGATGCTCTATATAAGTATCTGGGCAATAGAGGTTGAAACTCTAATCGGATGCTCTATATAAGTATCTCGGCAATAGAGGCCTGAACTCTAACCGGATGCTCTATATAAGGTGCTAATGTAGCTGCTGAAAGAGTCCCAATCGATCCACGCTCATAAATGTCCGTGGAACGCCGTTCATACTTAGCCAATCAGTGTAAGTCATTGGAACCGAATCAAAAATCAAATTCAAATCGTGAAGCCATAAGATCGGGTAAATAAGGATAGCTATCATCGGAGCAAGCGTATTGCCTAGCTAAGACCCAAAATATCAGACTCAAGTCTGCTATACCAATCTACAGGGATCTAAGTCGGCCGAGCGACGTCGGGGTAAAACTAAAGCCTATTGATTCTGAATCATGCATTTCTAAGGCAAACCCTAGTCAAACCTAAACTAAGGCCCGACATGCTTCAAATAAACAGTAAATTAAGCATGCAAGCACTCCACATAGCGAGGAGGGTCAATAAATAACACAAAGCATGCTCATAGTTACCCGATAATTCTCGAAATAGGCTGAAAACATGATTCCCAAACATATATGCATGATTCAATAACAATCCAACCCAAATCCCAACCAATCAACATCCATCCACATTTTCAAGCTCAATCTATGAGAGGGAAACCGTAGCCTACCATTAGGTCAATCACATGCGCTTTAAAATCACTTCTCCGAAGCTTTTCCTTTCTGAACGTCCTCGAAATGCTGCCCCACTATAAAAAATAGAGTCACAACGTTATTACGGTCATTTAGACACCAAAATCACAATAAACGAAAATGGACCAATTTTAGGGTCAAAATGGGGAAATTAGGACCCGCGCTGAAAATTTCTGAATTAACCCCAAAAGTGGGTCCTACCCAGTTCCCCCAGCTCATGTCCCAAAATGGGACACAATTAGGGGCTCGGGAACAATGCAATATCAACATGCAACCAAAACCCAATTTACACTAAAACGAAACAACAATAGCAACAACTATTTACAAGAAAAATACCAAAAATGAGGGTCCAGATGCTGAAACCAATCACACCACGATGATCCTCACGAAAACCCCCACAATATAGGCTTTTGAATCACCAGATTCGCACCTAAAATGACCAAGAAATCACCTTCTAAAATTTCCCAAAAATTGAGCTCGAAATGAGCTAAGACAGTAGCTAAAACACAACTTTTTACCTCCAAAAAAATTTAAATACGAAATCTTACCATGCCAACGCGTTCTCCTTGAAAAACCATTCAAGATAGCCCCAAGAATCACTGAAATTGGATTGAAAATGACTGAGATATCAAGTCTCAAAAATTCCCAAAATCAAGCTCACAAAAAGGGTGTGACAACAGGTATTTTACGAAAATTACCTCAAACTGGGACCCCAAATCACTATTCGAGCTCACCAACGCATTGTCCTTGAAATATCTCACAACTTTGCCTTTTGAATCTCCCATATCGGTTGAGAGATGAGAGAGTTATGAGGGTTTAACTGTGGGGAAAAGTTGCTGGTTTTTCTACATCTTATAGCAGATTTTCTGTTCTTTTCCTAAAAACTAAAAACTCCGACGGGGTGCTCCGCTCTCGTTTGGAACCCCGTGCATGTAAACGAGATATGTAGCCATACCAAATTCAACATTTCAGACTCAACGGCGCAGTTAAAATTTCCATCGGAGGTCATCTCGATAAAAAGTGGGTCCCACTTCTAAATGTCATTTTAAGTCGAAAACCACAAAAGAGCTTAGAAAAATATCAAAAACCTCCAGACACAAAAGAAGGGTCAATCTAGACCAAACTTGACATTCCGGAGCTAACCGTGCTGAGGGAATTTTTATCTGTGTGCATTTTCCAAGAATGTTGACCAAAGTCAACCTGAAGCCAAATTTTTAAGGCTAAAACGCCTAATGATTCAAACTCACATTGAAGGTCCCGATACTCGCGCCAACTATGCTACCAGCCTAATTTGGCCACTCCGAAGCTGATGGAACCGTCAAAATTCTCTTATGAGATCGTCTTCTTGAAATTTTGATAGAAAATAATCGTTCAAGGTTCATAAGCTCCAAAACACAAAAACTCGCTCCAAGACCAAACGAACAATCAGGTGACCGAACTGTCAATCCCAACAAGTCATAAATGACATGGGGTCGCTATAGGAACACTCTAAATGACACATAGAATGCAAGACATAGAAATGACCAGGAGGGTCATTACATTCTTGAATTTCACCAAGCGCATTCATCTTTTCTTTATGCTATGCCTTGTCAAAATCATCAAGAACAAGGACCTAAAAGGTCCGAACCAATTAGCTCGGATGTACCTAAAATACAGTAAATGGAATATTATGTGTTCTCCTAAGCAATGAAAAATAAGACAACACTTCTTGCCTAGAAATACCTTAAGTGTAACATCCGGCAATGTGAAATGACTACGAACGGGCTTAAAATTCAAAATTTTCATTTTTGGAAAGAATTTTGAAAATCTGGAAATTTGGCCAAGTATGGGAAAAAGGTGAGTTTTTGGCCAACTTTGGGCCGTCATAACTTCTATCTCAGGATGAGTTAGGTGTAGTTCCAGTTATGGTTGCAAATTTCAGGGAATGATCTTTCCAACACCACCAAGTTTGCTCGATTCTGAGTTCGTATGAGTGAGTTATTCCCATTGGAAGTTGAGCAGTTGGCAGGAAAATCCTTCCGGAAATTTTAAGGGCATTTTGGTCTTTTCCTTAACTAATTCCTTTGGTTATATTGTTGTGTTAGTTTGATTTTAGATTAGTTTGTCCCATTTTAAAGACTGAGAATTAGGGCTTGGGAGAGAAGAGAGAAAGAAGAGGAGAAAGAGAAGAGCAAGCAAGGAGATCATCGTGGATATCGTCGGGGGTGATCCCTACTAGGTATGTGAGTTCATAGTGTTGGGTGGATCTGTCCCCCATACGCCAAAGTCATTTTATTTTCAAGAAAAGATTGGTTGTGATGTTGAGGTTGTTGGTTGTGTTGTTGATGTTGTTGATTGTGTTGTTAAAGTTCTTCTCGATTTGAGATATGATTTTGTTGTGTTTTTGAGTTGAATCTCTTGCATGTTGAGGGATTTTATGATCCTTAGTGGTTGGGGTTGAAACCTTTGAATTTAGGGTGATTTACAGTTGGAAAAGGAGGGAGAACAAGTTGAATTTTCTGGGGAAGAGGCTGGCGCGTCGCGCCTGCCAGCGCCCTCCAAAAGGGGCTCTGAACTTTCCCCTTTAGGGCACCGTGCCTTGCAGAGAGCCTCAGCTGGCCTTCTGAACTTTGAGGGTTGGCGCTCCGTGCCTTGCAGAGCGCCAAGGACGCCATGTTTTCTGTTTCATGCATGTTCCTTGGTATTGTACCTATGTTTCGTAGTTGTTTCCAACACTCCAACGTATGTTTAAATGTCAAGAACTCATCTATAAACGTGTGGTGATATACCTTGAATCCATAATCCAATTCAAGGCAAGTTAGTAGCAAGTCAAAGTGAAGTTAGAGTCAAGTCAAGTCGTTATCGAACGTTTTAACTTCATTTCAAGTTTCAAGTCCAACAAAGAGTATAAAGTTTCAAGCTAAGTAAAGAGTTTCAAGTTTCAAGTCAAGTGAAGATTATCGAGTATCAAGTTAAGCCAAGAGCATAAAGTTCAGTCCATTTCTCAAAAGCTATTAGGGAACTAAGTATTCCCAAAGAAGTTTGTAAATGTTTTTACATTTGAGTAAGAGGGGAACAATGTTTTCCAAAAGAGCCTTTGGACTAAGTTTTTAGTAATCATCTTAATTAAAGAAAGATGTGTTTAAAGACACTTATGAGCCAAAGTATTTTTGGGAGTAGTATTGAGCACCGAATTAGGGACACGAGTTCATATTAACTCAACTCTCCATAAGAACCATGCACCAACATGGGACTTGACGTATCATTCTTTTAGATGATCACGTAAGATTAAGCTAGTGGATCCACTAAGCAAAAAGTAAGGTCCTATATCACGGCAAGGTATAGGATGGTCCTTGGGTTACGTGAGGTAAAACGTTGTATCATCACTAGGGCTCATAGTGGTGGTTGTCGGTTAAAGAACCTCCCACAAAAGCTATATTTCTTTTATATAAGTAAAGTTGAGTTGGTTATCGTTTTATCCTTGACGAACTAAGTTGTTTACACTGTTTTATAAGCTTTATACATTGCATGTGTCTTATTGCTTTATATTGAGTTCAGTTATTCATGAGTCGGACAGAGCCAAGGTAAGTGTTCTCTTGTAGTCCTTTCAACCTTAAGTTGTGATTTAGCTTTCCAGCTCGCATACTCGTACATTCCATGTACTGATGCCAGTTGGCCTGCAACTTATTATGATGCAGACACAGGTACCCAGGATCAGCATCCAGCACGCCGTTGATCCAGTTGAGCACTCCAGAGTCAGTGGTGAGCCTCTTTGCTTTCCGAAAGACTCAGACATTTTGTTCTCTTCGTTTTGTTTTATTAGGATGTTGCGGGGTCTGTCCCAACATCCATCTCAGTATTTTAGAAGCTTCATAGACAGTCAGTCAGTTAGTATTGAGTCTCTCATCTATGTATATATGTAAATATTCCATTTTGAGATTCGTGTTGCCTTTTTGGCCAGATTTTATCAATTGGTTATTTTATAACCTTTCATTGCATTGAGTTATGCTGTTGAGTTAAGTTTCTGCTGAGTTAAGAAAGCCAAGCCAAAGGTTCGCTTAGGGCCAGCAATGGTCTTCGAGTGCCGGTCCCGCCCAGGGTGTAGGCTCGGGGCATGACAAACTTGGTATCAGAGCACAAAGTTCAAGAGTCCTAAGAAGTCTATGAAGCCGTGTCTGTAGAGTCCTAGTTATCGGTGTGTAGTGTGCCACATCTATAATTGGGAAGCTGCGACATTTAGGAAGATTTCTCACTTCTTTCACACTCATTTCGTGCGTTAGAGTTGATCTCTAAAAAGTTTCTTTTTAATCCGTGCTTGCGCATGTTTTCAGATAGTCATGCCTCCACGAAGAGTTGGTAGAGGGCATCTTCTTAGACATTATGTTGATGAGAAAGAGTTACCTTATGCCCCGGAAGTGCAACCACAAGGGGAAGTTTCTAATGCCAAGTTTAGAGAGACAATTAGAATTCTGAGTCAAGCTGTGACTAATCAGATTGATCAGCAAAGGGGAGCTCGATATGAAGGAGCTGACACTTCAAGGATTCGTGAGTTCTTGGGGATGAATCCTCCAGTTTCATGGGTTTGAGCACTACTGAGGATCCAGAGAACTTCATTGAGGAGTTGAAGAAGATTTTTGATGTGATGCCTATGGCAGATACTGAACGGGTTGAACTAGCTGCATATCAATTGAAGAATGTTGTTATAACTTGGTTCGACTAGTGGAGAGGGGGCAGAGTTGAGAATGCACCACTTGCGAGTTGGGTCTATTTTGAGGAAGCCTCCTTGGGGCATTTCTTTCCTCGAGAATTGAGAGAGGCCAAGGTACGTGAGTTCCTTACGCTTAAGCAGGAGTCTTTGAGTGTTCACGAGTACAGTCTGAAGTTCACACAACTATCCCGCTATGCTCCGGAGATGATTGCGGACATGAGGAATAGAATGAGTTTGTTTGTTGCTGGGCTGTCTCGGTTGTCGAGTAAGGAAGGTAGGGTTGCAATGCTTATCGGGGACATGGACATATCAAGGTTGATGGTCTATGTGCAGCAGGTTGAGGAAGAGAAGCTGAGGGACATAGAAGAGTTCAAAAATAAGAGAGCTAAGACCCGTAACGAGTCCGGGTAGCAGAAAGGTGATTCAAAACGTTTATCCTTTCAGCAAAGGCAAAAGGGACCTGCTCCATCATCTGCTAGAGCACCTGCACCCTGATACAGAGGTGGTCATAATGGCCAAAATTTGAAGGACTTCAAGGCTAGACAAGCACAGTCCTCAGGTAGTGTGGCACAAGGAGGCAGTTTGTTTCCTACATGTGCTAGGTGTGTTAGAACCCACCCGGGTAAATGTCGTGATGGATAGATAGGTTGTTTTAAGTGTGGGCAAGAGGGTCACTTCATGAAGGAGTGCCCGAAGAATAAGCAAGGTAGTGAAAATTTGGGCAGTAGGGCCCAATTGTCTTTAGTTGCTCCCCCAGACAAGACGACACCTAGAGGAGCTACTTCTAGTACCGGCGGAGGAGCAAACCGCCTTTATGCTATCACCAGTCGCCATGAGCAAGAGAAATCTCCAAATGTTGTCACTAGTATGATCAAAGTCTTTGCTTTTGATGTGTATGCTTTGTTAGACCCAGGAGCAAGTTTATCTTTTGTAACTCCTTATGTTGCAAATGAGTTTGATGTTCTTCTTGAAAGACTTTGTGAACCCTTTTGTGTTTCTACACCTGTTGGGGATTCTATATTAGCAGAAATAGTTTATCGTGATTGTCCTGTTTCTATCAATCACAAGAGCACTATGGCTGATTTGATTGAGTTAGACATGGTAGATTTCGATGTCATTCTAGGTATGAATTGACTTCATGCTTGTTATGCATCGATAGATTGTAGAACTTGAATGGTTAAGTTTCAATTTCCAAGTGAGCTAGTCATAAAGTGGAGTAGTAGTTCAGCAGTGCCTAAGGGTCATTTCATTTCATACCTTAAGGCGAGAAAGTTAGTTTTGAAGGGTTGTATCTATCACTTAGTTAGAGTTCATGACTCTGGTGTTGAGATACCTCCTTTTCAGTCAGTTCTTATAGTGAGAGAGTTTCCAGAAGTTTTCCCTTATGATCTACTCGGAATTCCTCTTGAGAGAGAAATAAAGTTCGGCATAGATTTCATTCCAAATACTCGTCCTATCTCTATTCCGCTTATAGAATGGCACCAGTAGAGTTGAAAGAGTTGAAAGATCTCCTAGATAAAGGTTTCATTCGATCGAGTGTCTCACCTTAGGGCACTCCGGTCTTGTTTGTAAGAAAGAAGGATGGTTCCCTTAGAATGTGTATAGACTACCGCCAGTTGAATAAGGTTACCATCAAGAATAAGTACCTTCTTTCGAGAATTGATGATCTTTTCGATCAGCTTCAGGGTGCCACTTGTTTTTCGAAGATCGACCTCAGATCAGGCTATCACCAGTTAAGAGTAAGGGAATGTGATATTCCAAAGACAGCTTTCAGAACCAAATACGGTCATTATGAGTTTTTGGTCAAGTCTTTTGGTTTGACCAATGCACCGACAGTTTTCATGGACTTGATGAACAGAGTCTTCAAACCTTATTTAAATATGTTTTTAATTGTCTTTATTGATGACATACTAATCTATTCAAGGAATGAAGAAGATCATGCAAGCCATATCAGGATAGTTTTTCAAACTTTGAAAGATAAGGAGTTGTATGCCAAGTTCTCTAAATGTGAGTTTTGGCTTAAGTCTGTGGCGTTCCTAGGCCACTTTATGTCTGGTGATGGAATTAAAGTTGATACTTGAAAAATTGAGGCAGTGCAGAATTGTCCTAGACCCAGATCTCCAACTAAAATTAGGAGTTTCTTGGGATTAACTAGCTATTATAGAAGGTTTGTAGAGGGGTTCTCATCTATTGCATCTCCTTTGACCAAGCTGACTCAGAAGGTAGTGAAATTTCAATGGTCTGAAGCCTGTGAGAAAAACTTTTAGGAATTGAAAAATAACTTAATTACAGCTCCAGTTTTGACATTATCAGAAGGTACTTAAGGTTTTGTGGTGTATTGTGATGCATCTAGAGTTGGTTTGGGTTGTGTCTTAATGCAGAATAGCAAGGTCATAGCTTATGCCTCTAGACAGTTGAAAGTTAATGAGAGGAACTACCCAACCCATGACTTAGAGTTAGCTGCTGTAGTGTTTGCTTTAAAGATATGGCGTCATTACTTGTATGGTGTGCATGTTAACATATTCACTGGTCACAAGAGTCTTCAATATGTGCTTACTCAGAAAGAGCTTAATCTCAGACAGAGGAGATAGTTAGAATTACTCAAGGATTATGACCTGAGTATTCTTTACCACCCAGGTAAGGCTAATGTTGTTGCTGATTCTTTGAGCAGGTTGTCTATAGGTAGCACCGCCCATATTGAAGAAGGAAGAAGAGAGTTAGCAAAAGATGTGCACAGACTGGCATGCCTGAGAGTCAGACTTATAGATTCCGCAGAAGGAGGAATAACAGTGGCAAATGGGGCTGAGTCATCATTAGTGTTAGAAGTGAAAGAGAAACAAGATCAAGATCCCATTTTGCTTGAGTTGAAGGCAAATGTTCAAAAGCAAAGAGTATTAGCATTTGAACAAGGGAGAGATAGTGTATTGAGATATCAAGGAAGATTGTGTGTACCTATGGTGGATGGACTCCAAGAAAGGATCATAGAGGAAGCTCATAGCTCCAGATATTCCATTCATCCGGGTTCCACAAAGATATACCGTGACTTGAGAGAAGTTTATTGGTGGAATGGCATGAAGAAAGGCATTGCAGAGTTTGTTGCTAAGTGTCACACCCCGAGCCTACTCCCTGGGCGAGACCGGGACCCGGAGACCATTGCTGGCCCCAAGCGAACCCTTGGCCTGACTTTCTTAACTCAGCGGAAACCTAACTCAATAGAATAACTCAATGCCATGCAAAGACATAAAATAACGTAACTGATAAAATCTGGCCCAAAAGGGCAACTCGAGCCTCAAAATAGAATATTTACATATATATATATATACATAGATGAGAGACTCAATATTAACTGACTGACTATCTATGAAGCCTCTAAAAATATTGAGATGGATGTTGGGACAGACCCCACAACATCCTAACAAAACAAAACTAAGAACATAAAATAACAGAGTCCTCCGGAGAACAAAGAGGCTCACCACTGACTCTGGAGTGATCAACTGGATCAACGGTGTGCTGGATGCTGATCCCGAGTACCTGTGTCTGTATCATAATAAGATGCAGGCCAACTGGCATCAGTACATGGAATGTACGAGTATGCGAGCTGGAAAACTAAGCAACAAAGGCTAGAAGGAAAACTGGAAGAAACTGAATAACTTACCTGGCTCAACTCAACTCAACCTGACTGACTCCTTCCAAGATAATGCAATTTAAAACAAGTGCAATATAAAGAAAAACTGTTTAAAACATGCTATAAACTCTCTATGTATACAAAGATACAATAAGCCTGAGATGTATATAGAAATACAATTGAACTGATGTATATAAAAATACAATAATATCTATGTATGAAAATACAATAACTGCTGTGGGAGTTTCTCTAATAGACAACCATCACATGGAGCTATAGTGATGATACAACGATCGACCTTACGCTGCCAAAGCATTCTATACCCGGCCAAAGGTATAAGACCTGAGTTGCCTAATGGATCCACTAGTCTATTTGGAAAAGGATTCATCGAAAAAGTATGATCCTTTTCTACCCATGGTGGCTAACATGGTTCTATGGGGGCTATGGGTTCCTTGAACGCTCCCCCAACTCGGTGCTCTATACTACTCCAAAAAAAATGTACTGGCTCTTATGTTTTTAAAACATATGTCTTCCTGCTAATTGAGATAATTACTCAAAAACTAGCCCGAAGGCTCTTTGGAAATCTCGGTTTCCAACCTTGTTTAAATGTAAAAAACATTTCTTTAAAACTTCTTTGGGAATACATAGTTCCCTAATAACTTTGAGAAATGAACTCAACTTTATGTTCTTGACTTAACTTGAAACTCTATGCACTTTGCTTGACTTGCAACTTGAGCCTTAAAATGAAGTTTAAACTTTCAATAAAGACTCTTGAACAACTTTAAAGACTTGCTTGGACTTACCTCTTAACTTCTAAGCTTAACTCTTAACTTCACTTGACTTCTAACTTTACTTGACTTCTAACTTCACTTGACTTGGAAACAAACTCTCCTTGAATTGGAATATTAATTCAAGGTGTTTGATCACTTGTTAGGGATGAGTTCTTAACGTTTAGACGTACTTTGGAGTGTCGAAAACAACTATGAAACATAGGTACATGTCACACCCCAGGAGGGTACCCTAGGCGTGGCCGGCACCCAAAGACTATTACTAGTCCCCGAGCGAACCACTTAGCGTCATCATCACATCATTCAACAGTGGAAATTAACATCAAGAGATATGATGATGAAACTCTCTCAAATAATATAGATATGTTTTGAAATGCTTATACAATACTTCAATTGTTTGCTCATAAGCTCACTGTCTATGAAGCCTTTAATCAACAATCTAGATGGTGCCATGATAGGCCATAGACACCACATATACATACTCCATAATCAAAAAGGGCTTCTCCGGAATATAAGGAGAGCTCACCAACTCTGAAGAGTATTGAATCTAGATATCAACGGTGCGCAGGTTGATGTCCTCTATCTCCAGTATCTGCATCATGATACGATGCAACACCAAAGGTGTCAGTACGTGGAATGTATGGTAAGAAGCTCAAATAAAACAACACATTAGTAATAATGATAATAATAATCTCAATAGACTCTCCTCAAACTCCCCAAACTCGGGCTCAGCTCAATATATGCAAGTTTTGAAGCATGTCATGCAGTTCCATATATAAATATATATTGGTATAAAATGGAATAACTCAGTTTTTATAATTTCATGCTCAATCAAGTTGCTTAGGAGTTTCTCTTAACCGACATACGTCCCACCACCATAAGTTAGGTGATGTACAACGAATCGGCATCGTTGCCACGCCCGTCCTATATGTGCCACGGCATAGGACGATCAACTCTCTCTTGGATCCATATAAATTGCCCAATTGCGGGACATGAGTCGCCGTAACAAGCCGTACGACTATCCTATGTCGGTAACATAGTTCTGAGGGTTAAAGTAAAAGTATACTCGCTCCCTGCTCGGTGCTAGATACTACTCCCAAGACTAAAACATACTCAATTCATTATTTATTCAGTCCTCAATACTCAACTTATCAACTCAAACTTAGTATGTCTCAAATACTCATTATCTCGTTTATCAAATGTAAATCCTCAATCTCAATCCAAACTCATTCATCATACAAAAGTACTTCATCGACTTGACTCAATTCAACGGTCATTTGGGACTCACGTACATCATTCATTACAACATGTAAATAAGTACCTCGTAATACAATTACTCAAATATATCATATAAATAAGTTTATAATTTAGTCATGCTCCATGTTTAATAACTCAAGTGTTCTCCATTTATCATATCAACTTTAATTTAATTTAACATCATCTCATTCTACCTATAAAAGTATTACTACGTCATGTTTATGTGTATTAAGTTCAAGATCTTAATTTCATGTCATAGAAAAATTCATCATTCATTATAAATAATATCCTCAAAATAAAATACTTAAAGTACATAAAAATATACTCATTTATGAAAAATATCTTTTTATAAAAGATTTAGAAAATAGGAGCAACTTACAAGAATAAAATTGCCGAAAACACTCAACTTGACTCGGAAGTGACCCAAACCTTCTCAACTTGACTCGAAACTATTTTCAACACTTTAGAGAGAGTTTTGGGAGAGAATATAGATTTGGGGATTTGTTTCTTGATGTAGAGACTAAGAGGAGGGGGAGTATTTATAGGACTTTTTAGGGGGTTATTTATGTCATTTAAGGTAGGTGGGTGGTAGGTAGACCCACCTAGTGATGTCATGGATGACATCATAGTGATGTCATGGATGACATCAAATCTTGACATAGTGATGTCATGGATGACATCACAATGGTAGAATTTTCGTCCTCCCTTGGCCGAGTCACATATGTCGTCGTTTTGCTCATCTCGTCGTTTCAAACAAACTTTCTTTTTATGAAAACTTGAATTTCCGACTTAAACTCCTTGAATTAATTAATTAGTGTCCTAACTTTTCAAGTTTAGCCACTTACTTTTCAAAACTAGCTACTTTGCAATTCATTCGATTATCTCCACACTTACCGACTAATGCGGACGAGATTTTTGGGTCGTTACAGTACAATACCATGGAACATGCATGAGAAAGTGTGAAGAATGGGGGAACTTGGCGTCGTTGGTGCTTTGTAAGGCGCGGAGCGCTAGCCCTTG
This sequence comes from Solanum commersonii, assembly GCA_029007595.1. Classification (NCBI taxonomy): domain Eukaryota; kingdom Viridiplantae; phylum Streptophyta; class Magnoliopsida; order Solanales; family Solanaceae; genus Solanum; species Solanum commersonii. The sequence continues at coordinate 914,808 of JAJTWQ010000051.1, forward strand.
AAATTCAGAGGGGACCTGTTGGCGCTCTGCTAGGCGCGCCACCCCAAGGGGGAAAGTTCAGAACCCCGTTTGGGGCGCGCTGGCAGGCGTGACGCGCCAACCCTTTGTCCAGAAACTCGACTTATCTCCCTCTTATTTTCAACTCTAAACCACCCTAACTTCAAAGGTTTCAATCCCAAACACTAAGAATCATAAAATCCCTCAACATACAAGAGATTCAACTCAAAACACAACCAAACCATGTCCCAAATCCACAAGGAATTCCAACAACACAAATCAACAACATCAACAACACAACCAACAACTTTAACAACACAACCAATCTTTTCTTGAAAGTAAAACGAGTTTGGCATGTGGGGGAAGGAACCAACCCAACACTATGATCTCACATACCTATTAAGGATCACCCCCGACGATATCCACAACGATCATTGACAAAAATCCTTGCTTCTTCTTCTCCTTCTCCTTCTCCTCTTCACTCTCAAGCCCTAACTCTCACTCTATAAAATGGGACAAACTGATCTAAAATCAGTATAAAACAATAATATAACCAAAGGAATTGATTAGGGAAAAGACCAAAATGCCCTTAAAATTTTCGGACGAATTTCCCTGCCCACTACCCAACTTTCAAAGGGAATAGCTCACTCTTACGAACTCGGACTCAAGAAAACTCGGTGGCGTTGGAAAGATCATTCCATGAGCTTCGCAAAAATAACTGGAACTACTCCTAAATCATCCTCATCTAGGAGTTATGACTGTTCAAAGTTGGCCAAAAACTCACATTTTTCCCATACTAAGCCAAATTTGCAAATTTTTAAAATTCTTTCCAAAAATGAAAATTTCCAAATTTTAAGCTTCTTCCTAGTTATTAACTTGCAAGATGTCACACTAAGTGTCCAAATTGGCAACAAGTGAAAGTCGAGCACAAAAGGCCCGGTGGTTTGGCTCAGAGAATAGAATTTTAATGGAAGTGGGAGATGATCAATATGGATTTCATCACAAGGTTGCCAAGGTCTCGCAGACAGCATGATTCTATTTGGGTGATTGTCGACCGAATAACAAAGTCAGCTCATTTTCTACCGGTTAAGACTATCCTTTCAGCAGAAGATTATGCCAAGTTATATATACAAGAGATAGTGAGACTTCATGGAGTGCCATTCTCCATTATTTTAGATAGAGGTGCACAGTTTACTACATGGTTCTGGAAATCTTTTCAGAAAGGCTTGGGTTTAAAGGTGAACTAAAGTACTGCATTTCATCCTCAGACTGATGGGCAAGCAGAGCGCACTATTCAGACTTTAGAAGATACGTTGAGGGATTGTGTAATCAATTTCAAAGGTAGTTGGGATGACCACCTACCTCTCATTGAGTTTGCCTACAATAACAATTATTACTCTAGCATCCAGATGGCCCCATACGAAGCTCTATATGGGAGAAGATGTAGATCTCCTATTGGATGGTTTAAAGTTGGTGAAGCACAGTTGATAGGACCAGATTTAGTTCACCAAGCTATGGAGAAGGTGAAAGTGATTCGAGAGAGGTTGAAAATGGCACAGAGTCGCCAGAAATCCTACACTGATGTTAGGAGGAGGGCGTTAGAGTTTGAAGTAGATGAATGGGTATATTTGAGAGTTTCACCCATGAAAGGGGTTATGAGGTTTGGTAAGAAGGGGAAACTTAGTCCCCGATATATTGGACCTTATCGCATAGTCAAGAGGGTTGGCAATGTGGCTTATGAGTTAGAGCTACCATAGGAGCTAGCAGGGGTCCATCCGGTATTTCACATCTCCATGTTGAAGAAGTGCATAGGCGATCCTTCATTGATCCTGCTAACTGAAAGTATTAGGATTAAGGATAACTTATCTTATGAGGAGATTCCTGTTTAGATTCTAGACCGCCAAGTTTGTAAGTTGAGAATGAAAGATGTAGCATCAGTCAAGGTCCTTTGGAGGAACCAATTTGTTGAAGAAGCTACTTGGGAAGCCGAAGAGGACATGAAGAAGAGATATCCATATCTCTTTAAATCCGGAGAAAATGCAGATTAAGGTACTAATTTCCTTCTTAGTGATCTTTGAATTATAGTGAGCATGTTGTTATTGTTTCATGATTGCTTGTTGGGTGTTCAGGCACCATAAGTTAGGTGATGTACAACGAATCGGCATCGTTGCCACGCCCGTCCTATATGTGCCACGGCATAGGACGATCAACTCTCTCTTGGATCCATATAAATTGCCCACTTGCGGGACATGAGTCGCCAGAACAAGCTGTACGACTATCCTATGCTGGTAACATAGTTCTGAGGGTTAAAGTAAAAGTATACTCGCTCCCTGCTCGGTGCTAGATACTACTCCCAAGACTAAAACATACTCAATTCATTATTTATTCAGTCCTCAATACTCAACTTATCAACTCAAACTTAGTATGTCTCAAATACTCATTATCTCAGTTTATCAAATGTAAATCCTCAATCTCAATCCAAACTCATTCATCATACAAAAGTACTTCATCGACTTGACTCAATTCAACGGTCATTTGGGACTCACGTACATCATTCATTACAACATGTAAATAAGTACCTCGTAATACAATTACTCAAATATATCATATAAATAAGTTTATAATTTAGTCATGCTCCATGTTTAATAACTCAAGTGTTCTCCATTTATCATATCAACTTTAATTTAATTTAACATCATCTCATTCTACCTATAAAAGTATTACTACGTCATGTTTATGTGTATTAAGTTCAAGATCTTAATTTCATGTCATAGAAAAATTCATCATTCATTATAAATAATATCCTCAAAATAAAATACTTAAAGTACATAAAAATATACTCATTTATGAAAAATATCTTATTATAAAAGATTTAGAAAATAGGAGCAACTTACAAGAATAAAATTGCCGAAAACACTCAACTTGACTCGGAAGTGACCCAAACCTTCTCAACTTGACTCGAAACTATTTTCAACACTTTAGAGAGAGTTTTGGGAGAGAATATAGATTTGGGGATTTGTTTCTTGATGTAGAGACTAAGAGGAGGGGGGAGTATTTATAGGACTTTTTAGGGGGTTATTTATGTCATTTAAGGTAGGTGGGTGGTAGGTAGACCCACCTAGTGATGTCATGGATGACATCATAGTGATGTCATGGATGACATCAAATCTTGACATAGTGATGTCATGGATGACATCACAATGGTAGAATTTTCGTCCTCCCTTGGCCAGTCACATATGTCGTCGTTTTGCTCATCTCGTCGTTTCAAACAAACTTTCTTTTTATGAAAACTTGAATTTCCGACTTAAACTCCTTGAATTAATTAATTAGTGTCCTAACTTTTCAAGTTTAGCCACTTACTTTTCAAAACTAGCTACTTTGCAATTCATTCGATTATCTCCACACTTACCGACTAATGCGGACGAGATTTTTGGGTCGTTACAGTACAATACCATGGAACATGCATGAGAAAGTGTGAAGAATGGGGGAACTTGGCGTCGTTGGTGCTTTGTAAGGCGCGGAGCGCTAGCCCTTGAAATTCAGAGGGGACCTGTTGGCGCTCTGCTAGGCGCGCCACCCCAAGGGGGAAAGTTCAGAACCCCGTTTGGGGCGCGCTGGCAGGCGTGACGCGCCAACCCTTTGTCCAGAAACTCGACTTATCTCCCTCTTATTTTCAACTCTAAACCACCCTAACTTCAAAGGTTTCAATCCCAAACACTAAGAATCATAAAATCCCTCAACATACAAGAGATTCAACTCAAAACACAACCAAACCATGTCCCAAATCCACAAGGAATTCCAACAACACAAATCAACAACATCAACAACACAACCAACAACTTTAACAACACAACCAATCTTTTCTTGAAAGTAAAACGAGTTTGGCATGTGGGGAAGGAACCAACCCAACACTATGATCTCACATACCTATTAAGGATCACCCCCGACGATATCCACAACGATCATTGACAAAAATCCTTGCTTCTTCTTCTCCTTCTCCTTCTCCTCTTCACTCTCAAGCCCTAACTCTCACTCTATAAAATGGGACAACCGATCTAAAATCAGTATAAAACAATAATATAACCAAAGGAATTGATTAGGGAAAAGACCAAAATGCCCTTAAAATTTTCGGACGAATTTCCCTGCCCACTACCCAACTTTCAAAGGGAATAGCTCACTCTTACGAACTCGGACTCAAGAAAACTCGGTGGCGTTGGAAAGATCATTCCATGAGCTTCGCAAAAATAACTGGAACTACTCCTAAATCATCCTCATCTAGGAGTTATGACTGTTCAAAGTTGGCCAAAAACTCACATTTTCCCATACTAAGCCAAATTTGCAAATTTTTAAAATTCTTTCCAAAAATGAAAATTTCCAAATTTTAAGCTTCTTCCTAGTTATTAACTTGCAAGATGTCACACTAAGTGTCCAAATTGGCAACAAGTGAAAGTCGAGCACAAAAGGCCCGGTGGTTTGGCTCAGAGAATAGAATTTCCAGAATGGAAGTGGGAGATGATCAATATGGATTTCATCACAAGGTTGCCAAGGTCTCGCAGACAGCATGATTCTATTTGGGTGATTGTCGACCGAATAACAAAGTCAGCTCATTTTCTACCGGTTAAGACTATCCTTTCAGGTAAGATTATGCCAAGTTATATATACAAGAGATAGTGAGACTTCATGGAGTGCCATTCTCCATTATTTTAGATAGAGGTGCACAGTTTACTACATGGTTCTGGAAATCTTTTCAGAAAGGCTTGGGTTTAAAGGTGAACTAAAGTACTGCATTTCATCCTCGGATCGATGGGCAAGCGAGCGCACTATTCGAGACTTTAGAAGATACGTTGAGGGATTGTGTAATCAATTTCAAAGGTAGTTGGGATGACCACCTACCTCTCATTGAGTTTGCCTACAATAACAATTATTACTCTAGCATCCGATGGCCCCATACGAAGCTCTATATGGGAGAAGATGTAGATCTCCTATTGGATGGTTTAAAGTTGGTGAAGCACGTTGATAGGACCAGATTTAGTTCACCAAGCTATGGAGAAGGTGAAAGTGATTCGAGAGAGGTTGAAAATGGCACAGAGTCGCCAGAAATCCTACACTGATGTTAGGAGGAGGGCGTTAGAGTTTGAAGTAGATGAATGGGTATATTTGAGAGTTTCACCCATGAAAGGGGTTATGAGGTTTGGTAAGAAGGGGAAACTTAGTCCCCGATATATTGGACCTTATCGCATAGTCAAGAGGGTTGGCAATGTGGCTTATGAGTTAGAGCTACCATAGGAGCTAGCGGGGGTCCATCCGGTATTTCACATCTCCATGTTGAAGAAGTGCATAGGCGATCCTTCATTGATCCTGCTAACTGAAAGTATTAGGATTAAGGATAACTTATCTTATGAGGAGATTCCTGTTTAGATTCTAGACCGCCAAGTTTGTAAGTTGAGAATGAAAGATGTAGCATCAGTCAAGGTCCTTTGGAGGAACCAATTTGTTGAAGAAGCTACTTGGGAAGCCGAAGAGGACATGAAGAAGAGATATCCATATCTCTTTAAATCCGGAGAAAATGCAGATTAAGGTACTAATTTCCTTCTTAGTGATCTTTGAATTATAGTGAGCATGTTGTTATTGTTTCATGATTGCTTGTTGGGTGTTCAGGTAATGTTACACCCTTAGCCCCCCAAAAGGGGCTCTGAACTTTCCCCCTTGAGGCGCCGCGCCTTGGAGAGCGCCTCAGCTGGCCTTCTGAATTTTGAGGGCTAGCGCTCCGCGCCTTGCAGAGCGCCAAGGACGCCAAGTTTTCCCTTTCATTCCCCACCCTTTCATGCATGTTCCTTGGTGTTGTACCTATGTTTACTAGTTGTTTCCAGCACTCCAAGGTACGTTTAAATGTCAAGAACTCATCTATAAACGTGTGGTAATATCCCTTGAATCCATAATCCAATTCAAGGCAAGTTAGTATCAAGTCAAAGTGAAGTTAGAGTCAAGTCAAGTAAAGTTAAGAAGTAAGTCCAAGCAAGTCTTTAAAGCTTTTCTAGAGTCATTATCGAATGTTTTAACTTCGTTTCAAGTTTCAAGTCCAGCAAAGAGTATAGAGTTTCAAGCTAAGTAAAGAGTCTCAAGTTTCAAGTCAAGTGAAGAGTATCGAGTTTCAAGTTAAGCAAAGAGCATAAAGTTGAGTCCATTTCTCAAAAGCTATTAGGGAACTAAGTATTCCTAAAGAAGTTTGTAAATGTTTTTACATTTGAGTAAGAGGGGAACCATGTTTTCCAAAAGAGCCTTTGGACTAAGTTTTTAGTAATCATCTCAATTAAAGAAAGATGTGTTTAAAGACACTTATGAGCCGAAGTATTTTTGGGAGTAGTATTGAGCACCGAATTGGGGACACGAGTTCGTATTAACTCAACTCTCCATAAGAACCATGCGCCAACATGGGACTTGATGTATCATTTCTTTTAGACGATCACGTAAGATTAAGCTAGTGGATCCACTAAGCAAAAAGTAAGGTCCTATATCAATATTTTAGAGGCTTCGTAGACAGTCAGTTAGTATTGAGTCTCTCATCTATGTATTTATGTAAATATTCCATTTTGAGACTCGAGTTGCCTTTTTGGCCAGATTTTATCAGTTGGTTGTTTTATAACCTTTCATTGCATTGAGTTGTGCTGTTGAGTTAAGTTTCCGTTGAGTTAAGAAAGCCAGATCAAGGGTTCACTTGGGGCCAGCAATGGACTCCGAGTGCCAGTCCTGCCCAGGGTGTTGGCTCGGGGCGTGACATTAAGTTTCTCCTTTGATGATGACATATCAAATACACCAGAATTGACAAAATTATTGTTTACTACCACCTTCAAAATCATAAATTATTATCAAATCAAATATTTCAAACATATAGTGCAGAAGTTGAATGTAGAAATACATACCACAGACCTCTCACAACTAATAATTTCACTTGCTGCACTCACAAACTCCATTCATGGTTTCTCCGATAATCCAAGCCTACAGTTATGCTCAGAATTACTTATACTAAGTTAAAAGGAAATTTCATAGCATTATTAATATTTGAAAACACATAAATGAAGTTGTAAGCAAATATTCATTTATAGTGATCTTAGAGGAAGGAACAAATAAAATGCATTCACAAAGAAGAATGCTTTTTTAGTTGCAAAGACTAACGTAAGGCTAAGTAACCTCTGAAAACTGAAAAGTATAAAGAATGGGTAAAAGCATATCGTGTCATCCCAAAATCCTACATATTACAGAAGAAATATGAATTTCAAAGGCCATAAATATTAGTGTACTTATTCATAAATGGTAATGTTGTCAACAAAGCTGAATCATAAAGTAAAGAAACTCTTTATGAAGAGAATGTACAACTCTCAAAGACAAAAGTTCTTCAAGTGAAAAGAACGATTACAAATCAAAAGAGGAGATTAATTGAATTGAAAGGAATAACATAGATAAATTTAATACCACGAGGCAGACACAAGGAGAATTGTTACGGAAACAACCAGAATCATATCTAGGAAACATCACTAAGCAGACTTGCAACTTTCACATATGCACACTAGAGTAACTAAGGAAATTCCATTTTACTGCATTGTATTTGAAATTAAGAATTTTACTTTTGATGTAGTTAATAAGAAGCTACAAATTTTTAGCTTTATTTTATCTATCAAAATGCTTAAAAGTGAAATCTTGAAATAAGTGAGCGTAAAAAATTACAAATTTATATATTAGTTCTGTCATGCCCCGAGCCAACACCCTGGGCGGGACTGGCACCCAGAGACCATTTCTGATCCCAAGCGAACCCTTGGCCTGACTTTCTTAACTCAGCGGAAACCTTACCCATCAAAATAACTCAATGCAAATACAAGGTTACAAAACAACTTAACTTATAAAATCTGGCGACAAAGGCAACTCGAATCTCAAAATAGGATAGTTACATATATACATAGATGAGAGACTTAAAACTAATTGACTGACTGTCTATGAAGCCTCTACAATACTGAGATGGATGTTGGGACAGACCCCGCAACATCCTAATAGAACAAAACTAAGAGAACAAAATAACCGAGTCCTCCGGAAAGCAAGGAGGCTCACCACTGACCCTGGAGTGCTCAACTGGATTAATGGTGTGCTGGATGCTGATCCTGAGTACTTGTGTCTGCATCATAATAAGATGCAGGCTAACTGGCATCAGTACATGGAATGTACGAGTATGCGAGTTGGAAAACTAAGCAACAAAGGCTAGAAGGAAACTAGAAGAAATTGAATAGCTTACCTGGCTCAACTCAACTCAACCTGATTGACTCGTTTCAATATAATACAATTTAAAACAAGTGCAATATAAAGAAAGGTTGTTTAAAACATGTTATAAACTCTGTGTGTGTACAAAGATACAACAAGTCTGAGATGTATGTAGAAATACAAATGAACTGGTGTATATAAAAATACAATAATCTCTGTGTATGAAAATACAATAACTGTTGTGGGAGTTTCTCTAACCGACAACCATCACATGGAGCTATAGTGATGATACAGCGATCGACCTCACACTGCCAGAGCATCCTATACCCGGCCAAAGGTATAAGACTTGAACTGCCTAATGGATCCACTAATCTATTTGAAAAAGGATTCATCTAAAAAGTATGATCTTTTTCTACCGATGGTGGCTAACATGGTTCTATGGGGGCTATGGGTTCTTTGAACGCTCCCCCAACTCGGTGCTCGATACTACTCCCAAAATTGTACTGGCTCTTATGTTTTTAAAACATATGTCTTCCTGCTGATTTGAGATAATTACTAAAAAAAAAAAAATCTTAGCTCAAAGGCTATCTTGGAAATCTCAGTTTCCTTTCTTTCTTCATGAAAACTAGCCCGAAGGCTCTTTGGAAATCTCAATTTCCAATCTTGTTAAAAATGTGAAAACATTCCTTTAAAACTTCTTTGGGATTACATAGTTCCCTAATAACTTTTGAGAAATGAACTCAACTTTAAACTCTTGGCTTAACTTGAAACTCTAAACTCTTTACTTGACTTGAAACTTGAGCCTTAAAATGAAGTTAAAACATTCAATAAAGACTCTTGAACAACTTTAAAGACTTGCTCGGACTTACTTCTTAACTTTGCTTGACTTGACTCTAACTTCACTTGACTTTGATTCAAACTCGCCTTGAATCGAATTATGGATTCAAGGTATATGATCACATGTTTATAGATGAGTTCGGGAGGTTTAAATGTACCTTAGAGTGTTGAAAACAACTATAAAACATAGGTACAATACCAAGGAACATGCATGAGAAAGTGGGGGATAAATGAGAAGTCTTGGCGTCCTTGGCGCTTTGCAAGGCGCAGAGCGCCAGCCCTCGAAGTTCAGAGGGACTGCTGATGGTCTGCTAGGCGCGCCGCCCCAAGGGGGAAAGTTCAGAATCCCTTTTGGGGAGCGCTGGCAGGCGCGACGCGCCACCCCTTTCCCCAGAAAACTCGACTTTTCTCCCTTGTTTTGCCAACTCTAAACCACCCTTACTTCAAAGGCTTCAACCCCAAACACTAAGGATCATAAAATCCCTCCACATACAAGAGATTCAACTCAAAAACACAACCAAATCATGCCCCAAATCAACAAGGAACCTCAACAACAAGATCAACAACACAACCAACAATTTCAACAACACAACCAATCTCTTCTTGAAATTAAAACAAGTGTGGCATGTGGGGGAAAGAGCCAACCCAACACTGTGAACTCATATACCTAGTAGGGATCACCCCCGACGATATCCACGACGGAAACTTGCTTGATCTCCTCTTTCTCCTCTCCTTCTCCTATTCTTCTCTTCTTCTTCTCTTCTTCACTCAAAACCCTCACTCTCACTCTTTTAAAATGGAACAAACTGATCTAAAAATCAGTCTAATACAACAATATAACCAAAGGAATTAGTTAGGGAAAATACCAAAATGCCCTTAAAATTTTCGGACGGATTTCCCTGCCAACTGCCCAAATTCCAAAGGGAAAAACTCACTCATACAAACTTGGAATCAAGAAAAATCGGCGGCGTTGGAAAGCTCATTCCACGAGCTTCGCAACCATAACTGGAAATACTACTAAATCATCCTGAGCTAGAAGTTATGACTGTTCAAAGTCGGCCAAAAACTCACCTTCTTCCCATACTTAGCCAAATTTCCAGATTTTCAAAATTCTTTCCAAAAATGAAAAATTTCCAATTTTTAAGCTTCTTCCTAGTTATCAACTAGCAAGATGTCACAAGTTCTATTAACACTGCTACTCCACTCCAATCAGTATCATTCAAGAATTAGTGTCACACAACTTTAATGATATAATTCAAGAATAAGATGTCATAACTTTCATTTGGAATTATCCAGGTGAGAAAAGTATTTACTTGACTGCTAACATTTAAGAAATTAGGATGTCCCTTCTAAAGCACAATTGAAAACAGTGAAGGATATCCATGGCTAATGGTGATATAGAACTATAGAAGACACTCTGGTAGAGATGAGTCTCATCTTTGCTAAAGTGTTCTTGAAGAAAATAATAAGAGAAGATGAACCCTGTAAAGAGTTCCAAAACACTTGCATTATCAGACTTATCAAAGAGCAAAAGAATGACATTCATTTATTCTTGTACTGACAATTTCCTCTTTCTTTCTTTCAAAACCCATTACGAAACAACTAATCTGAACATAAAAACCTTTCTGAGATGTTGTTTTAGAAAATTTACAGTATGAAGTTTAGAATACTAATTCTATGATTAAAAAATAAATGTGTTACGTTATTTGCTCATTAACATGTACCCAATAATTGACATTAACAGTAATATAGATGTAACCATGAACAAGTAACATACAATCTATATCCTTCTTTTAAACATCTAGCTATTCTTGAAAAAAATTCAATTTCTTGGTTGAATCATTTCCAGTTTTATACCATCAGATAATCCAACATTTTAGTTTAAAGCTACTAAGAAAAGTAACTATGTATCCATCCAACCTTTCATCAAATGCTTGAGTTTCAAAATACTACAACTAAATTTCCAAAGTTTTTAACTATGAAAGTGAATGCTAGTCCCTGTCCAAATACAGCAGTAGCCTTGGAGCAGTTTATTAACTTCCTTGAGCTATAATATAAGAATCTAAAAACTAAATATATCCTCCAAACTCCAAAGTCCAACAGAGTGACATTTTCATTCATCCGATAACATCACTTTTGTTCGGTGGAAAAGATATTACTTTTTATCACATAAAAATTATACTTGAGAGGTAATTTTGAGCTTATTCATATTCAAATTTTATGTTTAAGACTCAACATGAAATTTCCATTATTAAATATCCAACTTTTCTTGTATATTTTCTATTTAAATGGTTTTGATATGCGTCATTGGAGGCGATGGTCTTTCGGAAATAACCTCCTTACCTCCACAAGGTAGGGATCAAATCTTTGTACACTCAACCCTCCTTATACCCCACATGTGAAATTATACTGGGTATGTCATTGATGTTGAACTATCTACTTTTGTTCCATTTGTTGTTGAATTATCTAACTTTTGTTCCATTTGTCCGGTTACAAGATTATGCGTATACTCTAAAATACTATATAATTTGCTGGATGCATGCGCAGTAAGACTTAAAGATAAAGAAATACCTAAAATGAGATGTCGATCTTGTTACCTATAAAAGGAGATCACACTGAAACAAAAAGATAAATAAGAACACACTAAGAATGTCTTATAACAGAAGTCGTCAAAAGCTAAGATTATAAAATTCATAAATCGTGTCTTGAATGTTCTGAAACAAAAAGTCGTCTGATTTCTCATTTGCACATTTCCTTCATTTTATCTTTAGAAGTGCTACATTTTTTCCTAGAACGACATAAAACAACAGGTCTACTAAGTTGATGGCACGACAGGAATACATGTCAAATACATATTATTGGAACTACATAAAGAGAATGTCATTTGATCAAGGAAGAGGTCGTTTTTACTTTATTGACTTTGAACATAATTTTTTTTCACAATAACAATGACAAAATGTTTTGAAAAGTTAAAATGGAAACTAACAATTGCAATGACTTGTTAACTGATTAAGTCATTCTCCTAAATTGGAAATATAGAAACTTTTGATAAACCTCAAATACAATTCTTGAGATTCACACAGTGAAGAGTGGGAAATGACAATTAAGAGAACTTACCAGGTGAAAAGACTCATATGGTTGCAAGCAAGGTCATCAAAGCTTCTTTTTATGCTTGTAACATTCTGTCCAGAAGTTATTCAACTGCTTCATGAATACATACCAAATATTAAATATAGAATTACATGGAATAAACCTCTCAGCTAAAGCAATTTGGCAGATGTACATACTCTATAAACTCTTATGCAAAAAAAAGTTAAAAAGTTGTAATTCACATGTAACATTCTATTCCTACAGAAAGAGTAAAAAGACAAAATAACCACATCATAAAAGAGCAACTGAACAAAAAAGGCTGATGAAAGTCTTCTGTTCATCAGTAATTTTTTATAATAATACCCTCAAATTTTATTAGTGTATTATATAATTAAAAGAACCCAAAAAAGGAATCAACAATGTTGCTGAACAGAACCAAGTTAAGACAATAGAATTTTTTGATATGTTGAAAATTATCGTCCACTGGATCTTCCTTGCAGTCATTGTATTTATAGTTGTAATGTTCGGGCCCATTTTTGCGTACCTCTTACCGTCTTGCTATTTGTCTATCCGAAGAAAAAGTGGAACAACAAACCAAATGCCAATACATGATAAACGAATACCAATGAATATATAATACTCAAAATTACATAGTTGACCTAAGCAAAAAAGGATATCCATAAGAAAATAATTAATACTAATACCTCGCGCAATTTGTGGAAGACGATAATTGAAAACATAGTGACCCACATCTTGAACGGTAGAACCAAAACCACCAAGATATCTCCCAAATGTGCCTTCAGTCCTAATACAAATAATCCAGCTGCAACTAAAAATAAAAATGGCAACATAAAACTTTAAATAAGTTAACTGAGGCATATTACCAAACAACTTGGATGCACAATTCACTTAAAAATTTAAGGCATAGGCCTTCTTGATATATTAAATTTTTGTAAGACTGTCTAAGTTTTTGCACTAATTAATGGCTATAAAGATTAAATTCATCAAAGAAACATCATGCATGGGGGAATCAAGTAGTTAGTAACATGCATGTAGAAATCTTAGCAAGAAACTATATCCAAAAGAGTAGGAAACTAAGGTACACATGTCAAATTGTGCTTACTTTTAATTACTGAATCTCAAAAGAGTTGAAAAGACCAGCAAGAAGGAACTTGGAAGAACTAATCAGTGCAAACATCATACCGAAGCAAGAGGTGAAGGATTTTAGCTTTGGTGAGGAACAATTGATCACTAAATTTTCCTCTGGTGACAAAGTAAAGCAGAATTGAGGTTGCACATTTAGTACAATATAAGCGCAAAATTGTATTACAGTGAAAGAAATAGAAAACATAGAAGGGAAGTTACTGCAGGGGTGACAAATTCTTCAATATTTGTAATACCTTTGAATGGCGTTCCTCCCTCTGCACTTAAAATCCTAAACTGTATGAAATATACATAAGCTCTAATATCTACATGATGAAATTAATTAAAAAAAAATACCTAGAGTTTGAACACGCAGCTACAGGAACACAAACACCTTTAACACTCGGAGAAATTCATCGAAAGTACAAAGAAAGAAAAGGAAAGAGCACAATTACTTTTGATAGCTTAAATTTTGCCACAACAAATTAATTATGCACTAATTAGACAATAACAAAAACAATTAATCAAAGAGACCTAATGCATGTGTAAATCAGGTAAAATTACTAACATGTACTTAAAATTTCAGCAAAGAATTATAATCAAGACAATTAACAAATATAAAGTATACCAAATTAGTACCGATATCGATAATTTAATAAGGCAAGATCACAAAGCCAATTCTCATTAATTAAGAAATAGCCCTAAATCTGGGAGTTTGCAGAGAGGATTATAGCAAACAAAGAAGAGAGAATATTCAAGTGAGAGGAGGAAAGAGACTGAAGAAGAGTGAGATTGGATTGGGGTGAAACAAATAAAAATAGGCGAGTGTCCCAAAAGAAACAAATCATGGGGCAACTGCAATACACGTGTCTACCTAAGAGGGTAAAAAAATTTATTGATTCAGAAAACATGGAAACATTTTTTTCTGTATATCTGATTCAGCTCAGTTAGTTACATTAATGACAACAAAAATTATAAAAACAAGGCTTGAACATATTTGCTAAGAGTGATGTACTACTTGAATTGTCATTCCAAGTAGTGGTTACCTAATTGATCTAAAGTTGGTTAGCATTTCCAATGATCATAACTACTCCTATGAACAAAGTCTTTCCGTTTGTAATGATAAACACTCTTCCATTAGTTCATCGAATAGCATAAATAATTAATCTTGTAAATGGGTTCTTGGACTCTATTGTAATCACTCTCATATCCTCCCTGATATATATAACGATAGCCATCTGATTTGAAACTTGTGTAAATGAGTGGAAGAAGCAAGCAAATTCCTCCTTACTAGTAATAAGTTATTGGGTAATGCAGTTATTAATGACTTTTTGCTTCTGGAGAAAATGATTTAGCGGCAGCTCAGATAGAGATAAGGGATGAGTGAGACTTCACCTATAGGGAGGAAAATCCTCATAGAGATGATCAGGATTTTAGAAGAAGACAGAAGTAGCAAGCAAGCTATAGTTTATATAATCCACAGTTCGTTCGGTGGAGTTTGATGAAATTTTGTTGCATAGCATGGGCAGTGGAAGAGAAGCATTGACAGCTTATTGCGAGAGCTTGAAGAATGCTAGGATGAAAACCACAGATAGCGCAGAAGGGGAAGTCAAAAGGATTTAATGTAGAAAAGAATGTCCGCGAGAAGAAACACTGTGATAAAAAACAAGCCATAAATTTAAGGTTCCTTTTAATAAATTGTGCACAGGTTATTGTTGTGGAAGATTAGCACACAAAAGAACACACCATTGTAGTCAATTAAAACTAATTTCAGATCCTCTAATACAATCTGACATCATATAGGTTGTACTGATCTATCTGCTGGTATTATTTGATTAGCATAATAGAGTGAAGAGAAATGTCTTAGCTGAGAACTATATACTATTTCTAGGATTGTGTATACCTATTCCTATTCTAACAATTAGAAGCATCCATGAGGTTCTAAATATTAGTTGCATAATTATGAATGCATATTTTGCAGCATAGAAGAATATATACAAATGTCAGACAAGAATTTCTAACCAAAGTAATACCGACACAGCCCACTGTATCCAAGAATTGCTTGGAAAGCTGAAGAAATCATTATAGCTCCCTGCAACTCCTTTATGATTTGCTTGTTGTACAAGTGGGAGACCTTCTTACTACTATGTTTTGACATGAATGACTACTTGATAGGCAACCAATAATTAGTGTTATTGTTAAATTTAGTGATGGGACAAGAATCAAAGCTAAAGGACCTATGCTAGCTGTTTTTAACCAAGAGAAACAGAGAACAAAAGAAGAGAGACGACGAGAAGAAAAAGAGGAAATTAATGAAATTGTCTAATATATAATATGCTTAAAGATTTAATTACACTACCTCTGTTTCTTATTAGCTTCTTGAAGAATAATATTGGGTACTCGTGTAAGTTCCTTCTAAAAATAATTTTCATCCGTAGAAACAAGCAGCATTGTGTTGCTTATGAGTAGTTAAAGCCACACAAGTTATTTTATAACAATTCATATCATACTATATACAGATAGAAAATGTGATGCTAATCGTCAATAAAGTGCAGAATTTAGTAAGTACTACAGCACAATACAATATCTAAAGCAACATACTTCATTTTACTCAGAAGAAAAGAACTCTGCCATTCAACAAGATCCTGAGAAATTGCCAGAACCACACATACACATGGATTCTTGCAAAGTACTACTTGATAACATGCAAGAAGGAGCTTTGAACATACATTTTCAGTCAATGCCAAGAACTCTGGTAGTTAATTATTGCATGAGCAGGAGTGAGTCAAACAAATGAAGGGCCCTGTATTAGAGGCAACCTCGATCCAAATGATGTGTGCAACAAAGTCGTCATGCCTGATACAATAAGCACAGTGGAGACAACATTTGATGTATCCTCCTATAAGTAAGTAGCAACTTGTATCAATTCACATCAGTTAAATAAAACAAAACTAATATTGTTGTAACTATATTTCTGATATACAGTAAAATTATTCTCTATAATAGGACAATTACTACCTACCTAGGTGTACAAAAATAACCACAACCTAAGTTGCTCAGACTCGGGTGTAGGTGTCCGATACGGGTGTGGATTCTTCATGATCTAATTTTTAAGATTAGGGGATATGGATCCATGTACGGATACGGGTGCGGGAATTCGCATAAAAATAATTAATACATCTAAAAATAGAGTTATTAAACTTAAATTATGAGATATTATGGGGAAAACTTGAGGAGAATCCTGGAAGGAGATTAAAGGAAAAAGAGTGACATAATTTTTTTATACAAAAGCTAATTCACGTTCTTCAATTTCACCAAGCTTTAGTATTGATTACCGAAATCATAAAAACCATCTAGACTTTCCCCATCGATTTTGGTCAAAGTACCCAAAATCGGTTGACCAAATCAGGCACGGATCCCGCACCCACATCCCATGTCGTGTCAACACGAGTGCAGCACCAAAAGTGAAGAGTCCGAGCAACTTAGACCTCAACAATTAAGTTACATATGTACTAAAGGAAACTGGTTTTGCAATTTACCCTCACATTCTAGTTGAAGAGGGGTATTCAGGATTTAAACTTCATGATTAAACCTTTAATCTTACTACTGAACCCATTACACTTCTAGTTGTGTATGGATTCACGTTATGTCAAAAATAGTAAGCACAATTCAACCCGTCAAGTTTATGCTTTATCAGCCAGTGTGTCTAGCCATGTTGCGTAGACTCTTCAAAAGTCATGTCCCACCCATATTGACACGACATTGATGTGGGTGCGAAATCCCTATTGGATTTGGTCAACTTACCTTTGGGTACTTTGACTACATTTGATGACCAAGAAGTACATATATATAGGAAATTTGATTTGATTTTTGGATTTTTTTCATACACATATAGTTGTATAAAGTATGAGAATATATAATGATAACCATCCGATTTGGAACTTTAGGAAAGCAGTGGAAGAAGCAAGCAATTCCTCCCTACTAATAATAATAAGTTGTTGGACAATGTGATTATCAATGGCTTGCTGCCTCAGGAGAAAAGAGGATAAAGTAGTTGTGACAGCTCAGGTGCACAAGAGGGGTGAGGGAGAGACTTCACGTACAGGACGGAGAGGGAGGAAAAATCCTCATATAGATGATAAGGATTATAAAAAACAAAGAAATGGCAAACAAACTGCAGTTTATACAAAATCAATAGTTCGTTCGGAGAAGTTTGATGTAATTTTTCTGCATAGCATAAGCAATGGAAGGGAAACATTGATAGCTTACCGCAAGAGCTTGAAGAATGGTAGAATGAAAAACACGATACAGAAGGAGCAATCAAATGGATCTACCCTAGGGACGGGCAGCAGCAGGAAGAAACACTTGTTAGGGTATATACTATTAATAATGTGTTTAGACATAGTACTCTAACAATTTTCAAGATTAAATATCTAAGTGGGAGATTGTTAGGGTATATACTATTAACCATGCATTTAGATATAGTACATTATAGCAATTGTGATGGTTAAAAGTCTAAGTGAGAGATTGTTATATACTATTAACCATGTGTTAATAAATAATATTTATTATAAAATAAATATTTGTTCAATTTTAATAGATCATATATTCGTTTATGGTGTCTATTTACTTATATAGTAGATGATTTAGTGTGTAGAGTTTTAGCTTATACACAAAGGATTAAATCATCGATTCTTATAAGTATAAAGTTTTTTGTTCACAATCTAGATGGAAATTGGACATGCCATCGGTACAATTGTAGCACAAGATTATATGTAATTTATCTTGATTATGGGAACGGTATAGCTCCAACTTCTTGTGCTAGTGCATTTTGTATGTATTGAACGGGACCGAGTAGAGATAGTTGTTTTAGACTGACTGACAAAACATATTCTCTAAACTATTAAATATACTTATATTCTTAATCCTGATATAACTATTATGATCTTTATATATTAATTATCATTTTAATTTATTAAAAGGTGAGATTCTGAGATGGGTCAATATGCCTGGTAAGTTGGATGATAATAATATATATATTGGTGAAATAATAAGTTAGTTGATGGAATCCATGTCTCGTTATAGAGATTGATTAATATGCCTTTTGGAGAAACTTATAAGTTTTCATCGTGTCAAACCTTGCACGTAGATTTATGAATCCGACACATGAAATAAGTTAAGTAGTGCTCTAAAGGAAATTAATCATTAAGTTAAATTCATTAGTAATTTAATTTATTGATTAGTATCTGAAATCTTAACATGGAGAATTACATAAGTGTTTAATGGGGAATTTCAAAATATAAATAGAGGAGTGCAATTACAAATTTCTAGTGGAATGATTTGTAATTTCTTATGGTAAGAATAATTCAAATTAATTATTTGGAATTATTTCCATAATAGGAAGCCTTAGTAATTAATTATGTGGTCCCTACAGTGCCCATATTTAACTAGAACTCAGAAGCCTATTTTCTAAGGGAGAAGGAGAAAAGTAGCGTTAGTTTGGTTAAAATGAAAAGGCATAATACATAAATTGGACCCTTAACTTGGCTTCAAATTATAACTTTGACCTCCAACTTTCATAATGCACAAATAGGCACTTTAACTATCCTAAACTTAAACAAAAAAACACTCAGATCCTACCTGGCAAAATGCGTGAAATAAACTCAAATTAGGCGCGTCAGATGTAAAAATCGAGGGGGCCAACAGTAAAAAAAGCATTGAAAGGACAATTAAACCCTCTTTATATTTTTTTCAACAATTTTCCCCTCTTTTTTGCATTATTTGTTGTTCACAGCAAAATGCAAGTGACATTTAATAAAAAAATTTGTTATTGCGAAAAAAAATTATAATGAAGTTTTTTTTTGGCAGGGTGAGTATACACTTGTAAAAGTCGAATGCAATTTAAGTTCGAAGGTTCTCGATCAATGAATCCAATCCACACTTAAGGGACTCCTTACATTTTGATTAGGTATCAGATTGCTACTCAAATTTGACAAAAAATTCTAAAAAATTCATTCAGACAATTTATCAAACACTTTAAGTGCACCATTTTACTTAAAAAAATTTAGCACTGTATGTTCATTTTTTGGCCTCCAAAAATTCATAATTGTAATTTGCTATTCACTATGATAATCACAATACACAAAATACCATTTTTTTCTATTAAGTATTTGACAATTTCAAGCACAAATACACTTTAACTAAAGAAAAGAAGGAGAAGTTCATTAATTCTCATGTCTTCCCATATTTATGGGTTGCTCTGAAATAATTTTGCAACAAAAACAATAGTAAAAAAATGCTGAAATGACAACTCTACCCCCCGAATTCCGGCCAATCTCCGGCAACCCAAAACCCCCGTTCATTTTCTTCTTTTTCAGGCAAAACGCCACCACCAAATGACCCCAAACAAGTGCCTCCAACCCAGCCGTTCTCCTTCTTCCTCACACCGGAGCACAACCCACGAGCTCGCTAAACCTACCAAATACCCGACCCCAAATCCATCAGATCCGCCATCTCCGGCGAGAATCATCACAAAACAACACTGCTGCAACCAGCAGCTCAAACTGCATGTAAAACAAAGAACCAAATGACCCCCAAACCCCATGAAAACAGACCCAATGAGCTCCAAGCTAGCAAAACCATTAGGAGGAATTAATTTTGATTCTTGTATATAGATTAAAATTAATTTTGATTTTTTTTAGTTCTAAAATGACATGTAAAATATTTAATTAGTCGGCAGCCATTGAGTGGCTCACTAATACACGTGAAAGCATTTGCATTTCACGCTCTTTGGCTCCAAAAATCGTGTGTTTATTTATTTAAAGGTAGGATAGTTAAAGTGCCTATTTGTGCATTATGAAAGTTGAAGGTCAAAGTTAAAATTTGAAGCTAAGTTTAGGGGCCAATATATGTATTATGCCAAATGAAAACATAGGTATATTTTTCTTCTCCTGGTTGGAGTGGGAAGAAATCTCTATAAGTAGGGATTTTCCTAACTTAGGAAAAGATTAATTAATTTTCTATTCGATACTTGCCCACCCAAGTATTGAGAGAGTTGAGATGTAAACTTGGGATCACTGTAGAAGACAATAGTTGTTGTCTATCTTGTGGATTCGCTTGAAGGTATGTCTAACTTGGGGATTCACTTGAAGGTATCTGCTCACGCTTCAAGAGGTATTTATCGAATTAAATTCAATAAGTTTATGTGCTCTAGCATAATTATGTGTTCTAGAATAAGCAATATTGGTTATGTATTATTCATGTAAGCAGTAAGATTCTAGTATGCTTCCGCTGTGCACATATAGTTTTCCAACAATTGGCATCAAGAGCCGCGCTTGCATCTATAATAAATAACCTAGTGTGCCTGCAAATTACGTTGCAAAGCTGAAATTTTGGGTGGTGCATGTTTAGTGGCAGAATTGCCTAGCTGGCTAGTTTTTTCTTTATTCATGAACCGTGGTTAAACATGTGATTTTAAGTCTAGTCTTTGCCATCAACGATTTCAGGTTAATGTATTAATTAAAATATTTGTTTGACTTGGTTGAGCATAAATTTAATTAATTAGAAAAAGAAAAGTGAAAAACAGAGAATTAAAATCGAATTACTGTAATTCTTTCAACTTACCCATATATTGCATAGGCAAATTAAGTGATGGGTTTAGTTTCTCTTTCACGTGTTGATGCGGCAGTGATCCATGCTGCACTTGTAATTGTTTTTCTTTAAGAAATCAATTTGTTTCAATTACCGGTTGTGATATAAAATTATCACGGTATACTGCAAACTTGGAATGAATGTATAATGTGAAAAGATCAGTGGAATACATCTAAATTTTAGAATTGATGTCGTGCCATCACTGTAACTTGGAATGTTTCGAGATTCTCTTTAATCACATATTTGAATAAGATGATTATAATTATATGGGCATTGGTCTTCTTTTTGCACGCTCACAGTATGAAATTGAAGAATTATATAATTAATAAATAATTACTGTTGAAGTGGTTTATTTATTTGAAATTATTTTAAGTTCTTAACAATTTATACATATGAGATTATAATACATGTATTGAGAATTATGATTATAAATAGAATCTATAAAGATGGTCTATTTTAGTCATTGGGTTATTTTTAATGTATTATGTATAAATTGTCCTGCATAAATGTATACTAGTAAAGGTTTGTTTACTTGAATGGAGATTTTACCTTTAGATACTGATAGCACTTAATTAATTAATGAGAAGAGATATTAAAGGTTTTCACCGGTTTAAAGGGAGAAACGTAATATTTTCTGAATTCTCAAATGTATTATTCGAGAGGACAATTTGATATAAGAAGGTGTTGTGTGTCTTAGTAAAGGGAAGGACACAGTGGCGAATTTAGGTGCAAAAAATAGGGCACCCGAACCCGTGATCTCCTCGTAAAATTAGATATTTTATGTATATATTTTCTAACATTTGTATAATATTATATTCTTGCACCCGTACTATAGAAAGTCTAGTTGGTCCACATGGTTAAATACTGAGCTTTTGACTTTGAGGACTAAGGATCAATTCCCACTTAATACATTTTTTTTTGTGCACCCATATTCGAAATATCCTAGATTCGCCTCTGGAAGGACATATTGTATGCCTTGTGCTCATGGGATAATTATAAAAAGAGAATGAAAATTTGAATCAAGTTATTTTAATCTTTAACTATGCCTGAAACGATTAATTTTTTAAATTTGGTCATAGTTAAGGTGGTCATGAATTTTATGATATCTGATTGACTTGAAATTTGATTGTTCCAACGAAAATCGTTTAGATGGATTTAGGTAGTTGTCGGATTAAAATTTGATTTGAATATGATAAGATCATTCTTTATGTTAATTATGTTTATGTTAAATTTGGAACATGATTACACATGGTTATTTAACATGAATTGATATGTGATAAGAATGTATGTCATATTGTTTTAATTCCTAAAGATACTTAAATTACTTGAAATTGAATTTGGTCAAAGCTTTGGAAATAAAGATTCTTTATAGGCTCCAATTGATCTAAAATTTGGTAAATTCATTGATAACGGTCTAGTAAGAAGTACTCATTGTTATGTGGTTATGATTCTTTGAGGTCGTTAAAATGATTTTAAAGTAATTTTTTGGAATTAAAATGTGATTTAGTATGAATGACATCTTTTATATCGGTTTTATTTATGTTATATGTGGTACGTGATTACACGTGATGAGTTAACATAAATTGAATATGATAAGGATGTAGATCTGTTTATTTTCCTCAAATTGTTTGAATCTGAATTTGATCATAGCTTTGGAGATAAATATTATTTTTGAACTCCAATTGATCTGAAATTCAGTATGTTTATTAGAATCGATCAAATTTAAAATACTCATTGTTATGCAGTGATTTGGTAATTTGAGGTCGTTCGGATGATATATATATTTTTTTGGATAGTTTTTGTATCTTGAAAAATTAATTTTACTGAAAAATTACTCAACTATGATATATAGTGGTGATAGAATTTGTTCTCTATGGTCTTCATGACTAAATTTTAGTGAAGTATTAAGTTCATGTGTTGGCTTAGACCTTCCTCCATAACGGATGAAATTAATACAAGTCATTAAAGTTTAATCTCTAGTTTTGATTATCTGTATTGACTCTCCTAAACTGAGTAATATTTGATTAGATCAATGGATCTTGAGATAATGATATTCACTCGACTTAAAATAACATATACTCTCCATCTGAGTTAGCTTTTGTTCTAAATTTGTTGAAGTGAATATTTGACACCACATATGTATGTTGCATGAGTAGTCATTTTTTCATCAAAATTTATTGTTCAAGATGCATTGATATCTATGAGGTGTGTTTTTGAATTTTAATATTCAATGTATACATAAACATGCTTTTCTTTTGGAATTTTAGAATTTCGTTCTTTATTCTTAATTCGTGTATCTATTTCACAAAATGATGATATATGATAAGAATTACTGAGTGGGAAAATCTTAAATTCTATTTTGGCCAAACAATGTTTTCAACCAAATTGATCATTGTTTTGGAACTCGAAAAAAAAAGAACTCTGATTGATCTGAAATTTTGTAGATTCATAAGAACGACCTAGTAAGAAAGTAATTTTTTTTGGATCATTATATGAGTTTTTGGTCATATTGATTAAATTGTAGTGAAGTATTAATTTTATGTGCTGGCTTAGACCTTCCTCCTTATCGGATGAAATTGATATATGTCACGACCCGATTTCTCAAGTCATGATGGCACCTACCATAACCCACCAGTAGGTAAGCCAACCCGTAACCCGGAATAACAAGTAATGGGTCTGAGGGTAGAAACTAAACAAGAGTAGGCAAATAATAATATCAACAGGTGGAAGCAAACCAAAAACATATATACAATTAAAGATCCCTCCCAGAACCTGGAAGTCACTAGTACAGAGCTACTAACAAAATGAGTACAAGTCCCAAAAGGGGACAACAGAGACTGGACTGTCTCAAAAGGAAACAGACAAGTCTATATATATAGATGGAGACTGAAATAGTACAAAACTCCATGTGCTCACCCCCCTCTCCGGATCAGTCTGCTCTAAGCTCGATCAACGCTGGCTACTAGTGCCCGGACCTACATCATGAAACAGATGCAGAGCGTAGCATGAGTACCAAAACAACAGGTACCCAGTAGGCATCATAGGCCGACTGAACTTGAAAAGTAAAGGCAATATGAAAAGAAGGAATACACAAATCGAGGTCAAGAACAAAAATCTAACTAACAAAGGAATGCACACGAGTGTACAAAGAACTAACTAAAGTAATCTATAAGCTAACTACACCTAACTGGGTCCCCATAAGCCCAGAAGGTACACTCGTGCGCAAGTTAAATAAAAACCCGAACGGACCCCCATAAGCCCGACGAGTACACAGAATAGCTAAAACTAAAAAGAATTGCATATAAAAACCCAAGAACGAAGAACATCGAACCAGAACCTCCACCCTAATTAGTAGAACCTGACAGTACAGAGGCCGGACCTTGAACCGGATTCTCAGCAGAAGTACCCAGGTAACCAATCACAAGTAACAATTATAAGAAGCCAGAACTCTAACCGGATGCTCTATATAAGTATTTGGGCAATAGAGGCCGGAACTTTAACCGGATGC
Source organism: Solanum commersonii (assembly GCA_029007595.1). Lineage (NCBI taxonomy): Eukaryota > Viridiplantae > Streptophyta > Magnoliopsida > Solanales > Solanaceae > Solanum > Solanum commersonii. Next base: position 939,280 of record JAJTWQ010000051.1, read on the forward strand.
TCTATATAAATATCTGGGCAATAGAGGCCGCAACTCTAACCGGATGCTCTATATAAGTATCTGGGCAATAAAGGCCGGAATTCTAACCGGATGCTCTATATAAGTATCTGGGCAATAGAGGCCAGAACTCTAACCGGATGCTCTATATAAGTATTTGGGCAATAGAGGCCGGAACTCTAATCGGATGCTCTATATAGGTGCCATTGTAGCTGCTGAAAGAGTCCCAATCGATCTACTCTCATAAATGTCCGTAGATCGCCGTCCACACCTAGCCAATCAATGAAAGTCCTTCGAATCAAATAAAAAATTAAATTCAAATCGCGAAGCAGAACTAGTGTCGCCGATGTAACTCGTGAAGCCATAACATCGGGGAAAATAAGGATAACTATAGTCGGAGAAAAAGTATCGCATAACTAAGGCCCAAACTATTAGACTCAAGTCTGCTACACCAGTTTACAGGGATCTAAGCCGGCCGAGCGACGTCATGGCAAAACTAAGGCCTATTGGATCCGAATCATGTATTTTTAAGGCAAGCCCTAGTCAAACCTAAACTAAGGCCCAACATTCTTCAAATAGACAATAATTAGGCATGCAAGCACTCCACATAGTGAGGAGGGTCCATTAATAACACAAAGCATGCTTACATTTACCTGATAATTCCCGAAATAGGCCGAAAACATGATTTCTTAACACCTATGCAGAATTCAATAACTACCCAACCCAAATCCAAACTAATCAACATGCATTCACATTCTCGAGCTCAATCTAAGAGAGGGAAACCGTAGCCTACCTGTAAGCCGATCACACGCGCTCCAAAATCACTTCTCCGGAGCTTTTCCTTTCTGAACGTCCTCGAAACGCTGCTCCGCCATCAAAAATAAAGTCACAACATTATTACGGTCATTTAGCCACCAAAATCACAACAAACGGAGACAGACCAAGTTTGGGGTCAAAACGAGGAAAGTGGGATCCGCACTGGAAATTTTGGAATTAACCCCAAAAGTGGTTCCTAACCAGTTCTCCCAGCTCATGTCCCAAAATGGGACACAATTCGGGGCTTGGGAACAATACAAAATCAACGTGCAACTAAAACCCAAATTTTCTCAAAAAATAGAAATGGGACAGCAGTTGAATCAGTGTATTTACCAGAAATTGGAGGTCTACAGTGAAATGCAACAACACCACAATGTTCTCCTCGAAAAACCACTCAAGATAGCCTCAAAAATCACTGAAATCGGACCTAGATGGGCTGAGAAAACAAGTCTCAAAATCTTACAAAATCAAGCTCAAAAACAGGTCATGGCAGCAGGTGTTTTACAAAAATTACCTCAAACGGGGATCCCAAATCACTATCCAAACTTACCAACGCGTTGTCCTCGAAAAATCTCACAACTTTGCCATTTGAATCGCCCAAATCGGTTGAGAGATGTGAGGGTTTGAAGTTGTGGGAAATGTTGCTGAAAATCTGCATTATATTGCAGATTTTCTGCAATTTTTCCAACAACTAAAAACTCCAACGGGGTGCTCCGATCTTGTTCGGAACCCCGTGCATGCAAACAAGATATGCAACCATACCAAATTCGATATTCCGGACTCAACGACGCAGTCAAAATTTCCATACGAGGTCATCTCGATAAAAAGTGGGTCCCACTTCTAAAAGTCATTTTAAGTCAAAACCCACAAAAGGGCTCGGAAAGATATCAAAAACCTCCAGACACAAAAGAAGGGTCAATGTAGACCAAAATTGACATTCTAGAGCTAACTGCGCTGATGGAATTTTCATCCAAGTGCGTTTTCCAAGAATGTTGACCAAAGTCAACCTTAAGCCAAATTTCAAAGGCTAAAACGCCTAATCGCACCGACTCACACTGAAAACCTCGAGAGTCATGCCGACCATGCTACCAGACTAAAATGACCCTTTTGGAGATAATGGAATCATTAGAATTGGATTTCGATGTCATCTTCTCGAACTTTTGATCGAAAATGTTCGTTCAAGGTCATAAGCTCCAAAACACTAAAACTCACACCATAATCAAAGGAACGACCAGGTGACCGAACTATCAGTCCCAGCAAGTCATAAATGACTTGGGGTCGCTACAGGAATGCTCTAAACGACACACAGAATGCAATACACTGAAATGACCAGGAGGGTCATTACAATATCCACTATTAAAAAGGACTTTCGTCCGCAAAAGAAAGGATCAAGAAGTACCTGAAGGCTCAAACAAGCCGGGAAACTGCTCTCGCTTCTCCTGCTCGATCTCCCAGGTAGCCTTTTCGACTGGACGATGCCTCAAACGGACCTTAACAACAGGAATGGCTCTCGAGCACAATCTCTTCACATCTCTGGCCAGAATGGCAACTGGCTCTTCTACAAATGTCAAGCAATCATCCAACTCGACTGCATCATACTAGAGCACATGGGACTCATCAGGAACATACCGTCGCAGCATCAAAACATGAAACACTGGGTGGATGACTGAAAATGCTAAGGGTAGGGCCAACTCATAAGCAACCTCCCCAACTGTCCGGAGTATCTCAAAAGGCTCAATGTACCTGGGGCTAAGCTTGCCCCGCCTCCCAAACCTCATCACGCCCTTCATGGCGACACACGGAGGAATAGCCGGTCACTAACAGAGAATCTCAAAGGTCGACGCCTCTGATCTGCATAACTCTGGTGCCTACTCTGAGCTGTCCTGAGCCTATCCTGAATCACTCTCACCTGATCTGGGGCCTCCTGAAGCAAATCTGTACTACGCGGCCTAGGTTTTGTAGACTCAAACCAACCAACGGGAGAGCGACAACGCCTACCATATAAGGCCTCAAATGGGGCCATCTGAATACTAGAGTGGTAGCTATTGTTGTACGCAAACTCTGCCAAAGGCAAGAATTGGTCCCACTGACCTCCAAAATCCATAACACAGGCCTGCAACATATCCTCAAGGACCTGAATAGTATGCTCCGACTGGCCATCCGTCTGTGGGTGAAAAGCTGTGCTAAGGTGGACACGGGTGCCCAACTCCTCTTGAAAAGCCCTCCAAAAGCTGGAAGTGAACTGTGAACCCCGGTCTGAAATGATAGAAACAAGCACGCCATGAAAATGGACCACCTCCCTAATGTAGATACGAGCCAACTTCTCGGCACTAAAAGTAATATGAACAGGAAGGAAGTGTGCTAACTTGGTCAATCGATCCACGATGACCCAAATGCTATCAATACCTCTAGAAGTCTGAGGCAACCCCATAATGAAGTCCATAGTGATACGCTCCTACTTCCACTCCGGAATGGGTAATCTCTGGAACTCACCACCAGGCTTCAAGTGCTCGGCCTTTACCTCCTGCCAGCACAAGCAACGGGAAACAAAGTCAGCAATATCTCTTCTCATGCCACTCCATCAGTAATGCTGCCTCAAATCACGATACATCTTCGCTGTGCCGGATGGATAGAGTATCTAGACTCATGGGCCTCAGAAAGTATCAACTGTATCAAATCTCCAACTTTCAGAACACAAATGTGGCCGGCGAATTTCAAAACTCCATCAGGATCTAAGGTAGCCTGACCACCATCAGCCGCTAACACTCGATCTCTAAGGGCCACTAAGGTATCATCCTCAAACTGGCAACCACAGATCCTATCAAGCAAAGAAGACTCAACTTCCATAAAGGCCAAGACGCGTCTAGAATCTGAGATATCCAACCGAACCATGCTATTAGCTAATGACTGAATGTCCAAAGCTAAGGGTCGCTCCTCAATAGATAAGAATGCTAGACTACCCATACTCACCGCCTTCCAGCTCAAGGTGTACGCTACCACATTCGCCTTTCCCGGATGATAGAGAATAGAGAGGTCGTAGTCCTTCAAGAGCTCAATCCAACGACGCTGCCTCGAATTAAGGTCCCTCTGGCTCATGATGTACTGAAGGCTCCTATGATCGGTATAGATCTCACATCGAACTCCATACAAGTAGTGTCTCCAAATCTTATGTGTGAAAACTATCGCCGCTAACTCCAAGTCATGGGTGGGGTAGTTGCGCTCATGAATCTTAAGCTGCCTCAATGCATAAGCAATAACCCGGCCCTGCTGCATCAATACACAACCCAAACCAACACCAGATACGTCACAATAAACCGTGAATCCCTCACCCTCAACTGGAAGAGTCAATATAGGAGCGGTGGTCAATAACTCCTTGAGCTTCAAAAAGTTCGCCTCACACTCCTCTGACCAAACAAAGGGAACATCAACACAAGTCAACCGGGTTAGAGGGGCTACAATAGTAGAAAAACCCTCAACAAAGCGTCTGTAGTAGCTCGCTAACCCGACGAAGCTACGAACCTTAGTAACAGAAGTAGGCCTGTGCCAATCACGAATAGCCTCAATCTTCGCTGGATCAACCCTAATACCCTCCTTGGACACCACATGCCCCAAGCCAAAACTCGCACTTTGAGAACTTGGCATAAAGTCACTGATCTCTCAAAGTCTGGAGCACTATCCTCAAATGTTGTTTATGCTCACTCCGGCTCCGCGAGTATACCAATATGTCATCAATGAAGACGATAACAAATAAATGAAGGTATGGTCTGAACACACGTGTCATCAAGTCCATGAAGGCAGCAGCTGATGGTACCCGGACCTCAAATCAATCTTAGAAAACATGGCGGCACCCTGAAGCTGATCAAACAAATCATCAATACGAGGCATGGGGTAACGATTCTTCACCGTCACCTTATTCAACTGTCTGTAGTCAATGCACATCCTCATAGTCCCGTCCTTCTTCTTCACAAACAGAACAGGAGCACCCCAAGGTGACACACTCGGACGGATAAACCCCTTACCTAAGAGGTCTTCTAATTGAACACTAAGCTTCCTGAGCTCTGCAGGAGCCATCCGGTAAGGCGAAATAGAAATAGGACGGATGTCGGGCTCCAAATCTATGGCAAAATCATTGTCCCGATCTGGGGGTAAGCCAGGTAGGTCTGTAGGGAACACATCTACAAACTCTCTAACCACAGGAACTGAGTCAACTGAAGGGCCCTCCCTACTCACATCTCATACATAGGCTAAATAAGCTAAACACCCAGAAGCAACCAACCGCCTAGCTTGCATAAAAGAGATGATCCCCGTCGATGTGTGACTATAAGCACCCTGCCACAACACTGGGGGAATGCCAGGCATCGCTAAGGTAACAGTCTTGGCGTAGCAATCCAAGACCGCATGGTAAGGGGATAACCAGTCCATACCCAGAATCACATCAAAATCAATCATACCTAGCAAAATAAGATTAACTCTAGTATCATAACCCTGGATAGTCACTAAGCAAGATCGCAATACCTGATCTACTACTAAGGACTCACCTACCAGGGTCGAAACATGAATCGGCTCTGCCAAAGACTCAAACCTCATACCCAATCGGGGAGCAAAACAAATAGATACATACGAGAATGTGGACCTGGGATCAAATAATACTGTAGTAGGCTGAAGGTATAATAAAAGTGTACCTGTAATGACATCGTCAGATGCCTCAGCCGCCGCCCTCGACGGGGCTGCGTAGAAATGGCCCTGAGCACCTCTACCCGATGCATCTGATCTACTACCTAATCTGCCTCCCTGAGCTCAGCCTCTGGTAACCTGTTGGCTGTCTCGACGATCCTGGCCCTGACCACCATCTCTAAATGGAGGGGGCACTGCTGAAACTGGTCTAGGTGCAAGGGGAGCTGGTACAATCGACCCTCGTCCTCGCTGGGGGCACCCTCTGGACCAATGGTCAACTGCACCGCAATCAAAACACCCCGAAGCTGAACGCCCTAAAGTAACTCGATCGCGGTAGGGAGGGAGGAAATCTGATCCCCTCAAACTCTGGCCTGTACTAGGACCAACCTACTGATGCTGGCCTCTCTCAGAAGTAGGTAATGCCGCCTGAATAGGCCGATTGGACTGACCCTCTTGGAACCTCTGGCGGGGCCTATCATAAAAGTCTATATATCTAATCTGGGACCCGCTATAGCTGCCCTGGTAGCGTGCCCTCTTATCGCTGTCCCCTTGGGCCTCGCGATGAATATGCTCCATGGATCGGGCATGATCGACCACATCAAGAAATGAACGGCCGACTGAAACCAAATGCTCTGTGTCGACCCTCAGATGGTACCGCAACCCACATACAAAACAACGATCTGTCACCTCTTCCATATCTCAGGCTGATGCTGCGGCCCTGGCTCAACCTCGGTGTTAACGTCTACCCCAAGATGTGGATCTGTCTGCAGGCCTGATTGCATCAGCCCTGACCGCACCGCCTCGCGTACGAGCCATCCCCCGATAAAGTGAAACAAGTGAGATTTCCAGAAACCAATAAGACACAAGCTGCACGAAGTGAAACAAAAGAGGAAATTTTCTTAAGGATATCCTGTAGCCTCCCGAAGATAAGTTACGGACGTCTCCGCACCAATTCGCAGGACTCTACTAGACGTTAGCACTGTACAAGAGAGATCAATAAACCTGGGGCTCTGATACCAACTTGTCACGACTCAATTTCTCAAATCATGATGGCACCTACCATAACCCACCAGTAGGTAAGCCAACCCGTAACCCGGAATAACAAGTAATGGGTCTGAGGGTAGAAACTAAACAAGAGTAGGCAAATAATAATATAAATAGGCGGAAGCAAACCAAAAACATATATACAATTAAAGATCCCTCCCAGAACCTGGAAGTCACTAGTACAAAGCTACTAACAAAATGAGTACAAGTCCCAAAAGGGGACAACAGAGACTGGACTGTCTCGAAAGGAAAAAGACAAGTCTATATATACAGATAGAGACTGAAATAGTACAAAATTCCATGTGCTTACCCCCGTCTCCAGATCAGTCTGCACTAAGCTCGATCAACGCTGGCTACTAGTGGCCGGACCTACATCATGAAACAGATGCAGAGCGTAACATGAGTACCAAAACAACAGGTACCCAGTAGGCATCATAGGCCGACTGAACTTGAAAAGTAAAGGCAATATGAAAAGAAGGAATACACAAATCGAGGTCAAGAACAAAAATCTAACTAACAAAGGAATGCACACGAGTGTACAAAGAACTAACTAAAGTAATCTATAAGCTAACTACACCTAACTGGGTCCCCATAAGCCCAGAAGGTACACTTGTGCGCAAGTTAAATAAAAACCCGAACGGACCCCCATAAGCCCGATGAGTACACATAATAGCTAAAACTAAAAAGAATTGCATATACGAACCCAAGAACGAAGAACATCAAACCAGAACCTGAACCCTAATTAGTAGAACCTGACAGTACGGAGGTCGGACCTCGAACCGAATTCTCAGCAGAAGTACCCAGGTAACCAATAACAAGTAACAATTATAAGAAACCGGAACTCTAACCGAATGCTCTATATAAGTATTTGGGCAGTAGAGGCCGGAACTTTAACCGGATGCTCTATATAAATATCTGGGCAATAGAGGCCGGAACTCTAACCGGATGCTCTATATAAGTATCTGGGTAATAGAGGCCGAAACTCTAACCGGATGCTCTAAATAGGTGCCATTGTAGCTGCTGAAAGAGTACCAATCGATCTACTCTCATAAATATTCGTAGATCGCCGTCCACACCTAGCCAATCAATGAAAGTCCTTGGAACCGAATCAAAAATTAAATTCAAATCGCAAAGCAGAACTAGTGTCGCTGATGTAACTCGTGAAACCATAACATCGTGGAAAATAAGAATAACTATAGTCGGAGAAAGAGTATCGCATAACTAAGGCCCAAACTATTAGACTCAAGTCTGCTACACCAGTCTACAGGGATCTAAGCCAGCCGAGCGACGTCATGGCAAAACTAAGACCTATTGGATCCGAATCATGTATTTTTAAGGCAAGCCCTAGTCAAACCTAAACTAAGGCCCAACATTCTTCAAATAGACAATAATTAAGCATGCAAGCACTCCACATAGTGATGAGGGTCCATTAATAACACAAAGTATGCTCACATTTACCTGATAATTCCCGAAATAGGCCAAAAACATGATTTCTTAACACCTATGCAAAATTCAATAACTACCCAACCCAAATCCCAACTAATCAAACATGCATTCACATTCTCGAGCTCAATCTAAGAGAGGGAAACCGTAGCCTACCTGTAAGCCGATCACACGCGCTCCAAAATCACTTCTCCGGAGCTTTCCCTTTCCGAACGTCCTCGAAACACTGCCCCGCCATCAAAAATAAAGTCACAACATTATTACGATTATTTAGACACCAAAATCACAACAAACGGAGACGAACCAATTTTGGGATCAAAACGGGGAAAGTGGGACCCGCGCTGGAAATTTTAGAATTAACCCCAAAAGTGGTTCCTAACCAGTTCTCCCAGCTCATGTCCCAAAATGGGACACAATTCGGGGCTCGGGAACAACACAAAATTAACGTGCAACTAAAACCCAAATTTTCTAAAAAAATAGAAATGGGACAGCAGTTGAATCAGTGTATTTACCAGAAACTGGAGGTCTACAGTGAAATGCAACAACACCACGATGTTCTCCTTGAAAAACCACTTAAGATAGCCTAAAAAATCACTGAAATCGAACCTAGATGGGCTGAGAAAACAAGTCTCAAAATCTTACAAAATCAAGCACAAAAGCAGGTCGTGGCAGCAGGTGTTTTATGAAAATTACCTCAAACGGGAACCTCAAATCACTATCCAAGCTTACCAACGCGTTTTCCTCGAAAAATCTCACAACTTTGCCTTTTTAATCGCCCAAATCGGTTGAGAGATGAGAGAGATGTGAGGGTTTGAAGTTGTGGGAAATGTTGCTGAAAATCTGCATTATATTGCAGATTTTCTGCAATTTTTCCAACAACTAAAAACTCCGATGGGGTGCTTCGATCTCATTCGGAACCCCATGCACGCAAACAAGATATGCAACCATACCAAATTCGACGTTCCGGACTCAACGGCGCAATCAAAATTTCCATACGAGGTCATCTCGATAAAAAGTGGGTTCCACTTCCAAAAGTCATTTTAAGTCAAAACCCACAAAAGGGCTCGAAAAGATATCAAAAACCTCCAGACAGAAAAGAAGGGTCAATCTAGACCAAACTTGACATTTCGGAGCTAACCGCACTGACGGAATTTTTATCTGAGCGCGTTTTCCAAAAATGTTGACCAAAGTCAACCTTTAGCCAAATTTCAAAGGCTAAAATGCCTAATCGCACCGACTCACATTGAAAATCTCGAAAGTCATGCCGACCATGCTAATAAGCTAAAATGACCCTTTCGGAGATGATGGAATCATCAGAATTGGATTCCGATGTCATCTTCTCGAACTTTTGATCGAAAATGTTCGTTCAAGGTTCATAAGCTCCAAAATACTAAAACTCACACCATAACCAAAGGAACGACCAGGTGACCGAACTATCAGTCCCAGCAAGTCATAAATGACTTGGGGTCGCTACAGGAATGCTCTAAACGACACACAAAATGCAAGACACTGAAATGACCAGGAGGGTCATTACAATACAAGTCACTATGTATTTAATCGTCTAATTTTGATAATCTGTATTAACTCTCCTAAACTGAGTAATATAGGATATCAATGTAACTAGAGGAGTTTCACTTGACTTAAACTAACAGTAGACTCTCCATCTGAGTTAGGTCTATATAAGTTTATGGAGTGAATAATTGGTCATTGTACATGTGTATTGCATGAGTAGTTCTCCAATCCCATCGATTGGCTATTCAAGATGCATGGATATATCTGTATAAATGAGCCCTGAATTGTTATTTAGGATTGTTTGAAATATTATGATATATTTAATGTATTATATCTCATATTTTCAATAGACTTTACGCACCCACTTAGCACTACTTAAGCTTTTCTTTTGGTAGAGATAAGATATTAATTCAAAGAATGCATTGTACATGTACCTTATGTTAGATTTTTTTTTTCAGTTTCTAACTAGATAAGAGAGGAATATTTAATATATTTGTTTGTAACTCTCCTATCATTGAGTTTGATGAATTTTTATTTCTTGTGGTACATTGATGCGTGAGTCCTTTATTAGTATTATCTCTCATGAATTGAATTATATTAATCTTTCTCATTAGAGACAATATCTTTTAAATTGAATGAAACTTATCTGTACATTAGCGTCTAAGTCATTTATTCGGAATAGAATTTCAAGGTTGGTTAATGAATAGACATAACGGTTCATTGAAAGTGAAGTCACTACCAACATGTGAGTCTTGTTTCGAAGGAAAAATGACTAAGAGACCTTTCCTCTTAGAAAAGAAAAAAGAGGTAGTGACAAGTTATAATTAATCTATTCTGATTTGTGTAATAAATGAGCATTTGGGCAAGAGGTGAATTTGAGTATTCTGAGTTTTCAAGAAGGTTACTCATGATATGGATATATTTTTTAATATTTTGTAAGTCTAAATGTCTTGATAAAGAAAATATTTAAGACACATGAAAATAGTATCATGAAAAATATATAAAGTCACTGCAATCTGATTGTAGTGACGTAAACCTCTCTGCAGAGCTCATAGGTCACTTATCTTGTAGAATAATTGCATTTCAACTGTCTACACCAGACACTCTATAATAGATTGGTGTAGAAGTGAAAAGAAGTAGACTCTTATGAAGATGATAAGATTAATTATTGACTTATTATTAGTTATTTTGTTTCTTTTGGGATAGGTTCTAATAACTACATATCACATTCTCAATTCAATTTCTTTCTAATTAGTACCTTGAACAACTATAGAACTAATTGAATTTGACGTAAGTCTAATCTGTTACATGTTCAGATATAGGATTGTTCAGCACATGTGTTGAGTGGGAGAATAAGCAAATTGGAATTAAGAACGGAATGTGTGTGTTAATTAGATATCCTAAAGAATGAAAGAAGGTTTATTATAGTGTCCTAAAGAAAATAAGACAATTGTTAACACAACTGTTTGATTTATAGAAAATGATCATTTAGTAAACCATGTTCCTAGAAGTAAACTAGTTTTATAGGAATTGAACAAAGAAATAACAAATAAGTCAATTATAAATTCAGACGCTCAAAAACATCTAATCGGTATGTAAGAAATGACGTTCCATTGCATTTAAGTAGTGGGAGAAACGTTGCTAGACATAAGAAAACTACTACCTCAAGTAGTGGAAGTGATGTTGAGAAATTAGAAGAACACTACATGACAAGTTGTTAATATTTCAATATCGAAAGATTTTGAAGAAAATATTAAGACTCAAAATCTTGAAAGTGTGATTATGTAGTGCTTAGTCGTAGTGGAGAATCATAGCGAAGATTGATTTGTTTTGTATGCTTGAGAGAACTTTTATGATCGGAAAAGAAGTACACTCTTGGAAGGTTTCATGAGAAGCTCTCTCAAGATCTAGTACAAAATCAATTTGTTACGACGAAGCACTACTAAACAAAATTGCATTAGAAAATAGAAATAAAGGAATGCTTGTGAAAGTTGTAAATGCATAGTTAAGAGTCTAAGTGGGAGATTGTTAGGGTATATACTATTAAAAATGTGTTTAGACATAGTATCCTAACAATTTTCAAGATTAAATATCTAAGTGGGAGATTGTTAGGGTATATACTATTAACCATGCATTTAGATATAGTACATTATAACAATTGTGATGGTTCAAAGTCTAAGTGAGAGATTGTTGAGATATATACTATTAACCATGTGTTAATAAATAATATTTATTATAGAATAAATATTTGCTCAATTTTAATAGATCATATATTCATTTATGGTGTCTATTTACTTATATAGTAGAGGTTTAGTGTATAGAGATTTAGCTTATACACAAAATATTGAATCATCGGTTCTTATAAGTATAAAGTTTTTTGTTCACAATCTAGGATGGAAATTGGACATGCCATCGGTACAATTGTAGCACAAGATTATATGTAATTTATCTTGATTATGGGAACAATATAGTTCCAACTTCTTGTGCTAGTGCATTTTGTATGTATTGAACGGGACCGAGTAGAGATAGTTGTTTTAGATTGACTGACAAAACATATTGTCTAAACTATTAAATGTACTTATATTCTTAATCCTGATATAACTATTATGATCTGTATATATTAATTATCATTTTGATTTATTAAAAGGTGAGATTCTGAGATGGGTCAATATGCCTGGTAAGTTGGATGATAATAATATATATTGGTGAAATAATAAGTTAGTTGATAGAATCCATGTCTCGTTATAGAGATTGATTGATATGCCTTTTGGAGAAACTTATACATTTTCATCGTGTCAAACCTTGCAAGTGGATTTATGAATCCGACACATGAAATAAGTTAAGTAGTGCTCTAAAGAAAATTAATCATTAAGTTAAATTCATCGGTAATTTAATTGATTGATTAGTATCTGAAATCTTAACATGGGGAATTACATAAGTGTTTAACGGGGAATTTTGAAATATAAATAGAGGAGTGCAATTACGAATTTCTAGTGGAATGATTGGTAATTTACTATGGTAAGAATAATTCAAATTAATTATTTGGAATTATTTCCATAATAGGAAGCCTCATTAATTAATTATGTGGTCCTTATAGTGCCCATATTTAACTAGAACTCAGAATCCTATTTTCTAAGGGAGAAGGAGAAAAGTAGCGTTAGTTTGGTTAATAAGAAAACAAACATATAATTTTCTTCTCCTGGTTGGAGTGGGAAGAAATCTCTATAAGTAGGGATTCTCCTAACCTAGAAAAAGATTGATTAGTTTTCTATTTGATACTTGCCTACCCAAGTATTGAGAGAGTTCAGATGTGAACTTGGGATCACTGTAGAAGACCATAGCTATTGTCTATCTGGTGGATTCACTTAAAGGTCCGTTTAACTTGGGGATTCGCTTGAAGTTATCTGCTCACGCTTGAAGAGGTATTTATCGAATTAAATTCAACAAGTTTATGTTTTCTATAATAAACAATATTGGTTATGTATTATTCATGTAAGCAGTAAGATTCTAGTATACTTCCGCTGTGCACATATAGTTTTCCAACAACACCGTGGTAAAAAGGAAGTTGTAGATTTAAGATCTCTTTTAATAAAGGGTAAAGGGTCAAATATGCCCCTAAACTATTCGAAAAGGTCTAGATATACCCTCCGTTTAAAATTTGGCTCAATCATGCCCTCGCCGTCCAACTTTTGGTCTAAATATGCCCTTATGGGCGTTAGTTGGCCTGCTGGACATATATAACAGTAACAATACATAATAAAGGTACATGATATTAACATGGGCAAAATCTACTATGATCTAGAAAACCTATAACTACTTACATGATAATGGTTGGAAAGAGGTTTCCCTTTCAGGAGTTCCCGAGTGACCTTATAGCTACTTGAGAAAGTAAATAATCACACTCTTTGTACACAAACACTCACTCTTTTATTTTTTTAAATTGAAATATATAAAGCTTAAAACTCTTAAACTATTCTCTCTATGATGCTGTATGTTTTGCTTCTTCTTCTATTCCCTTTCTTACCTTTATTTGGCAAATGGTCTCTTATTTATAGTTGAGAAATCGGACTAGAAATTCGGATTTCAAATTTTGAATAAGCTTTCTTCTCATGTTGGGTGCACATTGGGCCCCATCGTCACATGGTCTTTGAAAACTTTCTTCAAAATAATTGTCCTTTGTCTGCCTCTTTTGAGTAGTGGAGTCTCTTTTACTATTTACTTTAAAGTAATGGCTTAATATGTCATTGTTTACGTATCCTTTTTCATAGTCTTTCTATGGACGTCATTGCTTACATATCTCTTAAGTATCTAGGTTGTGTAATGCTTTTGTATCGAAACTCATTCCTGAATCATCGTCTTCATTGGGGTCTTAAGCAAATTGATCCATTGATGGATTGTATTTGTCATTTCTACTTCCTGAATCCTCGGGATCAGAATTTACTAGTTCTAGTTCTGGTTCTGGTTCTGCGTTTGGGTATTCTTGTATAACTTATTTAGTCTTTTCGCTGAGTAACTTGTAAAGAGAACTTTGTATCTTTCAATCTTTTATTCTTTTTTTTCTTTTGAGTTGGAATCCTTTAGTCTTTTTGCTTGTCTACGTTCCTGTTGTGGTTATAGTATTAAAATTTGCTGGTAAAATTCTCACACTTTTTGGCAAAGTGTCAGCCATTAACGGATTTGATAAGTCTTTACCTGTTACCGTTTGTATGGGACTAGCTGTACCCTTAGCAGATACAGTAGCTCTTTCTACATTCTTTGGGAATGCACACCCGTCTTATCCATTTTGGAATGAGATGGAGAACTCTTTTGTTCTTTAGGATTGTTTGGCTTTTGTAATGGTATTGTCTGGTAGTTATCAAACTGTAAAATCTTTATTCTTTCTTCTAGGAAATGGACATGTTGAGTCAATTTTTCTTCTTCTTTTTCAAGTCTATCATTTTGATTTTGTCATCTAAAACCTTTTGTCATAGAAGTATAATGATCACAAAATATAATTTTGTCTGTATCTTTCTTGATGTTGTATTGTATGAACGGACTTGTGGTTTGTCTTAACGTTGGGCTTATGAAATAATTTGTCCCCAAAGTTCCTCTTGCATAGTCTAAGGCTTTGTTTAAATCATCGAACCCTTTGAAGAGGGGAGTGGGAAACTCTTTTATAGAATCTATTACCTCAGTCCATACCTGAAAAATACTTGCTAGTCTTCCTTGAACCACCACATAAAATTTGAACTTTTTATTCTCATTTTTCTCGGTAAAATAATGGCTTAGTGAGTTTAGTACGGAAATGAAATAGTTGTTGTCTCGTGGTATTTTGTTGTAGGCTATCCATAGGTTGTCTATTAAACATCTTTGAGGTCTATCTATCTTTGTCTCTAGTTTTACTCGAAAACTTAGGTTAGATGGAGGATAAAATATCAAATTTTGTCTTCCAAAATATATTGTTTCTATGCTTGGGTTATTTAGTGTGACATCTTGCAAGTTGATAACTAGGAAGAAGCTTAAAAAAAATTGAAATTTTCATTTTTGGAAAGAATTTGAAAATTTGGTTAAGTATGAGAAAAAGTGAGTTTTTAGTCAAATTTGAACTATCATAACTCCTAGCTCAAGATGAGCTAGGAGTAGTTCCAGTTATGTTTGCAAAGCCCGTGGAATGCTCTTTCCAATGCCACTGAGTTTGCTCGATTCCGAGTTCGTATGAGTGAGTTATGCCCTTTGGAAGTTGGGCAGTTGGCAGGGAAATCCATCCGGAAATTTTAAGGGCATTTTGGTCTTTTCCCTAACCAATTCCTTTTGGTTATATTGTTGTGTTAGACTGATTTTTAGATCAGTTTGTTCCATTTTAAAGAGTAAGACTTAGGGCTTGGGAGAGAAGAGAGAAAGAAAAGAAGAAGAGAAGAGCAAGCAAGGAGATCATCGTGGATATCGTCGGGGGTGATCCCTACTAGGTATGTGAGTTCATAGTGTTGGGGTTGGTCCTTTCCCCCACACGCCAAACTCGTTTTATTTTCAAGAAAAGATTGGTTGTGTTGTTGAAGTTGTTGGTTGTGTTGTTGATGTTGCTGATTGTGTTGTTGAAGTTCTTGTTGATTTAGGACATGATTTGGTTTTGTTTTTAAATTGAATATCTTGTATGATGAGGGATTTTATGATCCTTAGTGGTTGGGGTTGAAATCCTTGAAGTTAGGGTGGTTTGGAGTTGGAAAAAAAGAGACAGGAAAGTCGAATTTTCAGGGAAAAGGGCTGGGGCGTCGCGCCAGCCAGCGCGCCCCTGCAGGGGCTTTGAAGTTTCCTCCATGGGGCACCGCGCCAGCAGTCCTTCTGAGCTTCGACGGCTGGCGCCCTGCGCCTTGTAGAGCGCCAAGGACGCCAAGTTCCCCCATTCTTTTCACACTTTCTTATGCATGTTCCTTGGTATTGTACCTATGTTTCATTATTGTTTCCGATACACCAATGTACATCTAAACGTCAAGAACTCGTCCATAACATGTGATCAAATACCTTGAATCCATAAATCCAATTCAAGGAGAGTTAGTTTCCAAGTCAAGTGAAGTTAAGAGTTAAGCTTGAAAGTTAAGAAGCAAGTCAAGCAAGTTTTTAAAGTTGTTCAAGAGTCTTTATTGAACATTTTAACTTCATTTTTAAGACTCAAGTTTCAAGTCAAGAAAAGGGTGTAGAGTTTCAAGCTAAGTAAGGAGTCTCAAGTTTCAAGTTGAGTCAAGAGTTTAAAGTTGAGTTCATTTCTCAAAAGCTATTAGGGAACTAAGTATTCCCAAAGAAGTTTATAAATGTTTTTACATTTGAGTAAGAAAGGAACATCGATTCCAAGTGAGCCTTTGGACTAGATTTTGAGCAATTATCTCAAACTAAAGAAAGATGTGTTAAAAACACTTAAGAGCTAAAGTATATTTTTGGGAGTAGTCTTGAGCACAGAGTTGGGGACACGAGCTCATAGTAACTCAACTCTCCATAAGAACCATGCGGCCAACATGGGGTTTAACGGGTCATACTTTTTAGATGATCCCGTAAGTTAAGCTAGTGGATCCACTTAGTAAAGTTATCTTCCTATATCACGACAAGGTATAGGATGTTCCTTGGGCAACGTGAGGTAAAGCGTTGTATCATCACTTAGTTTCATAGTGGTGGTTTTCGGTTAGAGAAACTCCCACAGTAGAAATTGCATGATTCCTCAAGGGGTTCTGCTTAGTGTGGATGGGGGTATGGGACTTCATTCATGCTTTGCACAAGAAGACTTTGAGAGGAAGCATGGTATTTTTATGATATTATAAATATGATTTTTGACGTTATGTTTTAATAGTTTTACAAGTTTTATATATTGCATGTGTCCTATTACTTTATGTTTTGAGTTTAGTTATTCATGAGTCAAACAGAGCCAAGGTAAGTGTTCTCTTGTACTCCTTTCAAGCTTAAGTTGTGGTTTAGCTTTCCAGCTCGCATACTCGTACATTCCATGTACTAATGCCAGTTGGCCTGCATCGTCTTATGATGCAGATGCAGGTACCCAGGATCAACATCCAGCACGCCGTTGATCCAGTTGAGCTCTCTAGAGTCGGTGGTGAGCCTTTTTGCTTTTCGGAGGACTCAGTTGTTTTGTTCTCTTAGTTTTGTTTTATTAGGATGTTGCGGGGTCTGTCCCAACATCCATCTCAATATTATAGAGGCCTCATAGACAGTCAGTCAGTTAGTTTTGAGTCTCTCATCTATGTATATATGTAAATATTCTAATTTGAGACTCGAGTTGCCTTTTTGGCCAGATTTTATCAGTTAGGTTGTTTTTATGACCTTTTATTGCATTGAGTTATTCTGTTGAGTTAGGTTTCCACAGAGTTAAGAAAGCCAGGCCAAGGGTTCTCTTGGGGCCAGCAATGGTCTTCGAGTGCCGGCCACGTCCAAGGTGTAGGCTCGGGGGGTGACATTTAGTATGGCTTCTTCCAATTTTGTCTGAGGCTAAAACAAAGTGTTTCTCAACAGAGTCTGTAAATATAAGTCTTTGTCTTTTTGGCTTGTAGCGCTGCTTGAGATAGAAGCTCTTGCTTTGTCTTTTCCTGTACTCATTCTGAAACAAAATAGTTAGTTTGTATAAGCCTGCTAAAGTTGATCAGCTAAAATAAATAGCCTTTTGAAGAAAGTTTTCAAAGACCATGTGACGATGGGGCCCAATGAGCACCCGACATGAGAATAAAGCTTATTCAAAATTTGAAATTCGAAGTTCAAGTCTGATTTCTCAGCTATAAATAAGAGACCATTTGCCAAGCAAAGGTAAGAGAGGGAAGAGAAGAAGAAGCAAAACATACAACATCATAGAGAGAATAGTTTAAGAGTTTTAAGCTTTATATATTTCAATTATAAAAAAAAAAGAAAAGGTGAGTGTTTGTGTACAAAGAGTGTGAGTATTTACTTTCTCAAGTAGCTACAAGGTCGGGGACTCCCGAAAGGGAAACCTCTTTCCAACCATTATCATGTAAGTAGTTATAAGTTTTCTAGATCTTAGTAGTTTCTCCCTATGCTAATATCATGTACCTTTATTATGCATTGTTACTGTTATATATGATGTTTATTAATATGATGTTAAATTTATGTTTAATTTACTCTTAGTAAATCGTTAGTTCCTTACTTTCTTAGTAACCTCGATGGATTAACCTGTAAATATCTAGGGAATTTGGAAGTCCGCCATGGTCAGGGAACCTAAGGACTGTGTATCCCGGGGTGTGGTTAAAGAAATAGGTGCTAAGAACATAAGTTAAGGAAAAGAGATGAACAAAGTAAAATAAAGAGAAATGAATAACATAAAAAAAGAAAAAGCAATTTTGGGAGAAATTACATAGATTTAGTAACAAAAACAACTACTAAAACTAGATAAAGGAGTTGTAAGAGGGAGTACTGAGTATGATTTTACAACTCAATTTACAAACGCATTTTACCCGAGCTATTTACTTACTATTATTAATTTTTTTATCTAAAGGCAATTTATCTAGTATCAGAACATAAATTACAATCCTGTATAAAACCTATAAAATAATATTCTAAATACATGCCAGCAAGAATATACAAAAGAAGGCCTCGACCCTACGAAAGACAAATAATAATTGACCAAGAGTATTATTGGTATCTTTTATGAATAAGACAAAATTATTCAAACATATATGACTTTTTAATAGAGTGAAGACAACTTTATTTAGAACAACTAGAACTATATTCAGAAATACTTTCAACACTGGAAATAAATTCAATAAACCAAGAAATTAAACAGATAAGTTTACAATTACCTACAATAGGAGCTAGAATTAACCATTATATACAACAAATTAGGCTAGAACGATACTACAAGAAAAGTAAAACCTTGTACTTAGCATAAAAATAATAAAATAGGAAGTATAAAGAAGTTAGAATATTTAGACTTAGAAGTTATATCAGAAAAGAAATATCGAAGACTAAAATTTGGATTAGTAATTAACTGTAACTTTACAGAAGGAGAACTTATCTTACATAGTGATCACCATCACTTAAATACTATTACAGATCTAATAATAAATTTGGCAGAACATAGTCAGTTGAAAGACGATAAAATACTAAAGCTAGTAGAAACTGTAGAAAACCTGCAACATAAACATAACAAATCATTAGAAACAATAGAACGTAATTTTGACTTTCTCAAAAACCAACAATTAGATATAAACTCAAAAGTACAAATAATCTTAGCAAAAAATAATACAATTAATAATAGTCCACTAGAAACAATAAATAACCAACTAGAACATCTTCACAGAGAAACTAGAGAAATTAAAAAAGAACTAATAAAATTAAAAGACTTAACTCTTTCATGAACGACCCCTTTTACCAAGAAGTTCTAAGAAGAGCAGCCCAATTTCAAGCTCCTGAGGGTTTATTAGACTATACACCACCAGGAAAAACAGACCTAATAGGTGTAAAACAAAACAATTTAATAATCTTTGCATTATTAGAATTAAATAAAAAGCTAGAAGATAAAATAGCCGAAATAAATAAGAAATTAGACATATTATTAGAAGTAAAAAATTCTAAAGAAAGGGTAAAACAAGACAACGACATACAAGCTCTAATAGATTAACTCAAGAAGACAGAAATAACCCCATAAAAAGATAAACCAAGAATAACAAAAAAGGATAAGGTATGGACATTTTTCAAACAGGAATAGAAGTTCCCAAGAAAGACAAAGGGCCAGTTTCTCTCAAGATATATTAGGAAACAATATGTTAGCTAGAATAATGAATTCGTCTAGACCCAGTAGTAGTCACCAATTAGATGAAATAATAGACGTAGACAAAGATATAGAAATTTTCCAACAAAATAGATCAAGACTATTAAATCCACATGTATTGTATAATACATGATTATTTTCTTCAACAACACACTTATACATACATTATAGAGAAGAACAGTTGTGCGTATCAGAAAACGATAATGAAAATATAAGCTTAATTAGCAAAGAATCTATGAAACAAATACAAAAAAGATGAATGAATCTCATGCATATGGGATTGGTAGTAATTGGAATTAAAGGATTAACTAGGAAAAATTTAGGTACTAAAGTATTAGTTACTCTATACGATAATAGATGGTCAGAATAAAAAAGATCCATAATAGGTCTAACAGAAGTAGATATGACTAATAATGGAGGAATTGATACCAAATAAATAGCCTTTAAATAAAAAATTTAATAATAGTAGGTAAATAGCTGGGGCAAAATGCATTCGTAAATTGAGTTGTAAAATCCTACACATTACTCCCTCTTCCAGCTCCTTTATCTAGTTTAATAGTTGTTTTTGTTACTAAATCTATGTAATTTCTCCCAAAATTACTTTTTTTTATGCTAGTTCATTTCTCTTTATTTTACTATGTTCATCCTTTTTCCTTAACCCATGTTCTTAGCACCTGCTTCTTTAACCACACCTCAGGATACACAGTCCTTCGATTCCCTGACCATGGCGGACTTCCAAATTCCCTAGATATTTACAGGTTAATCCATCGGGGTTATTAAGAAGGTAAGGAACTAACCATTTACTAAGAGTAAAATTAAACATAAATTTAACATCATATTAATAAACATCATATATAATAGTAACAATACATAATAAAGGTACATGATATTAACATAGGGAGAAACTACTAAGATCTAGAAAACTTATAACTACTTACATGATAATGGTTGGAAAGAGGTTTCCCTTTCGGGAGTCCCCAAGTGACCTTGTAGCTACTTGAGAAAGTAAATACTCACACTCTTTGTACACAAACACTCACTCTTTGTTTTTTTTATAATTGAAATATATAAAGCTTAAAACTCTTAAACTATTCTCTATATGATGTTGTATGTTTTGCTTCTTCTACTCTTCCCTATCTTACCTTTGATTGGCAAATTACTATTACACATTTGCTATTTTTGTCATCTCTTTCTAGATATTAATCTACTTAAATTTATTTACTTCTTTAGATTCTTAACTTCTTATTTGAAACAAAAGAATAGCAATATTAAGTAAATAAAGTAAACAATCTACTATAATTGATTAAATTTTAATCTGCTTAACCTAAAATTTAAATTATTCTATCATCAAAATATTCTTTTCATCAATGTACGTAAATTGAACACGAAGAATACTTATTATTTCTCTTCAATGTTTGATTTGCAAAAATTTTAAACTATTTATTTTAAAATTTAGTGAAACTTTTAGTTTAATTTAATTTCATTTAATTTATCTATCCATTTTATTTATTAATTTTTATTTTTATGTTACCAAATTAAAATATTTTATTTTCATTTAATACATTTTAAATCATGTTTGTTTCATTTTATATTTATTTTGGTGCAAAGAGTAAAGGTGTTAATGTAATATAAATTGAATTAAAATGGGTCCCATAACTAAAGGTGTTACTTGTGATATTTTTTGTGCTTTTCATGATAGGAACTACACGCGGCCATCATAATTATAGCAACTTGGTTGGGTATTTGGGAAATTCAATAATTTTGCAACAGAAAGTACAATTGTTCTAAGCTGAAAATTTTGGTAAAATGACAAAAGTGTCCTTGGTCGTCCTCCAGTTCATGTTTCTATATAATAGAAAAATAGAAATATATATATCTATTATGTAGTATGTTTTTGCTAATACGGAATGTTGTGTCTAGTGTGTGTGTATGTATATATATATAAAATAGCCTTTTATATGAAATTACTTGTTTTTCGTAAATATTATGAATATAAATTATTTATGAATTTAAGAAGGAATAACAAAGTACAACAATTGAGTAGATTGGATGTTACACTACTTTAAGAAAAAGAAAAAAGGTACTCTATATGATTTTTGAATGTTATTAACTTATTACTCCCTTCATTTCATATTAATTTAATTTTTGAGGCATTTTCTATTTTTCAAATTAACTTAATTGTTCAGTTTTCAAGATTACCTTTAGAGTGTTCTTCCAATTTTACCGTTCATTAGTTAGTATTGGAATTAGTGATTAATTTCATATTTAGTTATTTTAATTATAAATTTGACAATAATTAATAAGGATAAAAATGAAAAATTATATTCAATTTATGTCTTAATTATTTTTCTTAAAAGGTGTGAAACACCTCAAAAATTAAAATAATACGGAATGGACGGAAAAGTAAGCAAACTACTGTGATAACTTTGAAGACAATAATGTGCCCTACATTTATAGAAGTCCATGTGATTTGTTTTACTCTTCCCATGCACAAAGTACAATTGCTATTAAGCTATGCATTTTGCTTATTTACGGATTTGCCCTTGATCGTCTTCCTCTTCATGTTTCTATATAATAGAAAAATAATATAGTCACATAGGTAGATATTATTTAGTAGTAAAAGACTCATTTATCCTTGGTTGTCCTTGTGCTTCTCTTTCTAGAAAATTCCGCTTGACTGTTTCTCATGATTAACTATCTAAAACTCATTTAGTCATTACGATATCTTTCCTACCACAAATAATAACCTTGAATTCATAATTCAAATTCAAGGTAGAAATAAAAATTAAGTCTTGAGAGTTCTTTCGAGTCTTTTGAGAAAGTCCCTTAGAGTCTTTTGAGGAGTCTTCTATAATTTCTAATAACTTGTTTCAAGACTCGAGTAAGTGAGTGTGAGAATGATGAAAATGTATTCATGAGTCTATACTATCATCGAGATCCTTTATATCATGAATCATAACTCTTGAATTCATAATTCAAAATTCAAATTCAAGAAAGAGCTAAGAGTAGAGTTCAAGAAAGTCTTTGAGTTCAATTGTGAATCCTTTGAGATCAACTATTGATTTGAGCTAAGTTTTGAGGAAGTAAGTACGAGAATGAGAAGAATCATATACATGAATTCCATATTGTTATTTAGACCCTTGAGTCGAGTCGTTCATGTCCATAAATTCTGCATGAACTTCATAAGTTGAATATCTTTGAGAGGAGTAGTATCTTCAAGTTCTAAGTCTTGAGTACTGAGTTCCTAATCATTTAGGGATTATATTCCTAATCATGGGGCTACTACTTGTTACCTATGAAGGTCCTTGAGTTGAGCAATTTATGCACATAATTCCGCATGAACCCTATGAGTTGAACAGTCTTGAGATGAGAGGTATCATTGAGTCCTTGAATTGAGTCATCACGTCCATAATTCGGCATGAACCCTATTTTAAGAAGTCTTTTGCAAACTTTTTTTAAATTTGTTTTAAGACTTGAGCATATGAGTTGAGGAAGAGTAGAACTAAGTTCATTTTCTTTAAAATGATATATTAGAGCTAAGTATTCCCAAGAGTAAATGTTTTTACATTTAAGATGAGAGGAAACGAAGATTTCAAAAGAGTTTTGAGCAGCTTGAGTACCATCTATTTTAAGAAAAAGATTTGGAGTAATAATCTCAAAACACGTAAAGAGTTATGTTTTTAGAGAGAAAAAAACAGAAATTTCACTCAATTATAGAAAAGATTTCTTTCTTTATTTATTTTTTTGGGAAATTATACTATTTGCTTGCTTGTTAATTGTAAATAATATCTTCAGTAATTAATAATTTATGTATTGTTGTAATATCTACATAACTAAGTAATACATACATAACTAATACCAACATAACTAAATCTTGCATAACTAAATCATACATAACTAATATTTGTATAACTCTAACCAATAACCAAACGGCCCCTAACTATATTATCCTTTTTAAAATTTATCACAAATTATTTATTCTTATAAAAATGACCCCATTTTTTAAAAAACACATTCAAATAATCAAATATTATTTGCAAAATAAATAGCTTAACACAAGTTCAACTTAATTGTTTTTTAAATAAAGTGATTTTTTTTTTTGTAATAATATGTGGTAGTTCTTATATGAGATCTAATCTATGACATTATACAACTATCTATTTTGAGATATTATTTTATTTAGTGCAATTTGGTTGTATGTCTCAGGTAAATTAGTCAAGTAATTTTTAGAAACTGAGGAATATAAACCATATTTATAAAAACATAATATATAAATATATCTTTTAACCTGACTTTGTCTGACATCTATGACATTTAACTTAGGGTGTGCACAAGTAAGCACTTAAAATTTTATAAAGTTGAAGAAGTAGAAACACGCGTCCTATGGGGAATAACACACGTAGAAGACACATAAAATGTCGCATAGGACGTGAATTATATTGTCATGTAGGACGTCAAGTAGAACACAAGTGTCAACTTGTTCAATTTTATACAAGATTATGTGTCTACTTATGAACATCTAAAATTGAAGGACATAAATGTTAGATGAAACCAAATTAAATGACAGATTTATGTATTATGCATTTAGAAAAAGTATACTTAAATTCGAAATATTTTTTGCATAAAATTTAACCAAACACGACTTCAACTATAAAATTTTAAAATAAAATAAACAATATTTTTTCATGACCAAACCACACTAAGAAAGGAAATGATTTAAAGCCCTCAAATTTAATTTTTTGGTATGAAAAAATCTCATTAAAAATTATACATTCAAAAATAAAAAAGATTTTTTTTTAAAATGTATCGGCTTGAATGTACAGGCTTTTGAAGTAAATCAATAAATGGGGTCCATGTAACTTTGCAATGATTTCTTTTACTCCTCCCAATGTATTGGTACACGTGTGGCCATTAGAATCCACAACTATTAGTGGTGGATACATTGGGAATTACATAAATTTTGGTTGGTTTTTCTGGAAATTTTAATACTTTATGCACAACGTACAATTAAACTAAGCTTGAATTTTTTTTCGATTGACAAAAATGCCCTTGGTCGTCCTGGTAGTCTTCACCTTTCTATATAATAGAAATATATATATATATATATAATACGATCTAGCATTAAGTAGCATCAATACATGAAATGTATAAGTAAGCAAGGTAAGGGCTGAGATCAATAATTTGTAACATCCGGCAATGTGAAATGACTACGAAGGGGCTTAAAATTGGAAATTTTCATTTTTGGAAAGAATTTTGAAAATCAGGAAATTCGGCTAAGTATGGGAAAAATGTGAGTTTTTGGCCAAGTTTGAGCCATCATAAATTCTAGCTCAAGATAAGTTAGGTGTAGTTCCAGTTATGGTTGCAAATTTTGTGGAATGATCTTTCCAACGCCACCGAGTTTACTTGATTCCGAGTTCGTATGAGTGAGTTATGCCCTTTGGAAGTTGGGCAGTTGGCAGGAAAATCCGTCTGGAAATTTTAAGGGCATTTTGGTCTTTTCCCTATCTAATTCCTTTGGTTATATTGTTGTGTTAGACTGATTTTAGATCAGTTTGTCCTATTTTAAAGAGTGAGAATTAAGGATTGGGAGAGAAGAGAGAAAGAAGAGGAGAAAGAGAAGAGCAAGCAAGGAGATCATCATGGATATCGTCGGGGGTGATCCCTGCTAGGTATGTGAGTTCATAGTGTTGGGTGGATCCGTCCCCCACATGCCAAACTCGTTTTATTTTCAAGAAAATATTGGTTGAGGTTGTTGGGTGTTGTTGATGTTGTTGATTGTGTTGTTAAAGTTCTTGTCGATTTGGGACATGATTTGGTTGTGTTTTTGAGTTGAATCTCTTGTATGTTGAGGGATTTTATGATCCTTAGTGGTTGGGGTTGAAACCTTTGAAGTTAGGGTGATTTAGAGTTGGAAAAAGAGGGAGAAAAAGTTGGATTTTCTGGGGAAAGGGCTGGCGCGTCGCGCCTGCCAGCGCGCCCTAAAAGGGGCTCTGAACTTTCCCCCTTGGGGCGCCGCGCCTTGCATAACGCCTCAGCTGGCCTTCTGAACTTTGAGGGCTGGCACTCCGCGCCTCGCAGAGCGCCAAGGACGCCAAGTTTTCCCTTTCATTCCCCACCCTTTCATGCATGTTCCTTTGTATTGTACCTATGTTTCCTAGTTGTTTCCAACACTCCAAGGTACGTTTAAATGTCAAGAACTCATCTATAAACGTGTGGTCATATACCTTGAATCCATAATCCAATTCAAGGCAAGTTAGTATCAAGTCAAAGTGAAGTTAGAATCAAGTCAAGTAAAGTTAAAAAGTAAGTCCAAGCAAGTCTTTAAAGCTTTTCAATAGTCGTTATCGAACGTTTTAACTTCATTTCAAGTCAAGAAAAGAGTATAGAGTTTCAAGCTAAGTAAAGAGTCTCAAGTTTCAAGTCAAGTGAAGAGTATCGAGTTTCAATGTAAGCCAAGAGCATAAAGTTGAGTCCATTTTTCAAAAGCTATTAGGGAACTAAGTCTTCCCAAAGAAGTTTGTAAATGTTTTTACATTTGAGTAAGAGGGGAACCATGTTTTCCAAAAGAGCCTTTGGACTACGTTTTGAGTAATCATCTCAATTAAAGAAAGATGTGTTTAAAGACACTTATGAGCCAAAGTATTTTTGGGAGTAGTATTGAGCACCGAATTGGGGACACGAGTTCGTATTTACTCAACTCTCCATAAGAACCATGCGCCAACATGGGACTTGACGTATCATTCTTTTTAGATGATCACGTAAGATTAAGCTAGTGGATCCACTAAGCAAAAAGTAAGGTCCTATATCACGGCAAGGTATAGGATGGTCCTTGGACAACGTGAGGTAAAACGTTGTATCATCACTAGGGCTCATAGTGGTGGTTGTCTGTTAAAGAACCTCCCACAAAAGCTATATTACTTTTATATAAGTAAAGTTGAGTTTGTTATCGTTTTATCCTTAACGAACTAAGTTGTTTACACTATTTTATAAGCTTTATACATTGCATGTGTCTTATTGCTTTATATTGAGTTCAGTTATTCATGAGTCGGACAGAGCCAAGGTAAGTGTTCTCTTGTAGTCCTTTCAACCTTAAGTTGTGATTTAGCTTTCCAGCTCGCATACTCGTACATTCCATGTACTGATGCCAGTTGGCCTGCAACTTATTATGATGCAGACACAGGTACCCAGGATCAACATCCAGCACGCCGTTGATCCAGTTGAGCACTCCAGAGTCAGTGGTGAGCCTCCTTGCTTTCCAGAGGACTCAGATATTTTGTTCTCTTAGTTTTGTTTTATTAGGATGTTGCGGGGTCTGTCCCAGCATCCATCTCAGTATTTTAGAGGCTTCATAGACAGTCAGTCAGTTAGTATTGAGTCTCTCATCTATGTATATATGTAAATATTCCATTTTGAGACTCGAGTTGCCTTTTTGGCCAGATTTTATCAGTTGGTTGTTTTATAACCTTTAATTGCATTGGGTGTTGCTGTTGAGTTAAGTTTCCGCTGAGTTAAGAAAGCCAGGCCAAGGGTTCGCTTGGCGCCAACAATGGTCTTCGAGTACCCGTCCCGCCCAGGGTGTAGGCTCGGGGCGTGACATAATTATACAACAATCGAAAGATATACAAATCTGAGCATGAGTAATACACAAGCGATAACCAACGGATTGAGAGTCATAATTGTGATACATGACATTGTATTTCAGAAAGAAAATATATATATCTCAGACTATATTTTCTAAAATTATATCCACAATGATGTATATCTAAAAATCATGTTATCTAAAATTATGTTATTCGAAATCATAATATATGAAATCTTATAATGTCACGACCCAAAAATGGATGTGATGACACTCGTCGTATCCCACGAAGAGAAGTTAGTCTAAAACCCAATCATTTCGATAAAGTGTAGAAATAAAGCAAAGTTTAATAACAATTACTATTATGAAAACAAGTCAACTGAATTCAATCTCCGAAACCTGGTTGTCACGTGCACAAGCCTCTAATGTAAATACTAGAATTGAAATAAAAATACGCAAGTGTCGAATGAAGTTGTCTTTCAAGTAAAAACAAAATCATAAACAAGAGTAAAAAGGTTCGCTAAGATGACAAACAGTTACCTCTCAGATCTCCACAGAAAGCCTCGGAAACGAAGAGAATGGAAGGTATCACGAAGATCCGAGCTCATAACCTACAAAAGATTGTAGAAGCAAGGAGTGAGTACCAAACCACACGGTACTCAACAAGCAAACCTCTAAACACAAGCTAAGGGAACAAAATACGAGTACTTCTTACACCCCATCCTAACCTCCATAACTATAAAGTGCATAAAACTAGCTCAACCTAACAATTCACAGCTTACAAAGCATACAGCTCAACAACAACACTCTAACAGATTATATATTCTCAATAACAACTCAATATTCATCAATAACAAGTTTCACAGAAAGGCACTCACAAGATCAGCAACACACAAGATCAAGTTCATTAATAATAAAAATGTGCAATGCAATGAAATGCAATGTCAGGTATAGTGATTCATGTCTGACCTAATGATACACACCCGCTGTCTCTCAGTCCGGGATCCATGGGGGACATATTTGTCCATGCATCCATCTCGGCACGCGATACGTCCCTCGAAATATAATATCCATCGTGGCGCGCAACACGTCCCTCGAAATATAGTATCCATCACGGAGCGCGATACGTCCCTCGAAATGGTACATCCTCTTTAGTTTTTTATTCTTTCTCAATGCACATAACACTTGTCACAACCATGTCTCAGAACAATGCAAATGACATGTTCACACAAATAATGAGGAGATGACCATTTTCATAACATTGCCCAAATCACAACAACACAATCATGATACAACTTCAACAATGACTCAACAAGTCTTTCAAACAATTCTCAACACATCACACAAACAATTGATCACATTACTCCCAAACATATACTACAAGGAAATACACGAATTTCATACGCTTAACAAGGGTTTAGAAATCAACTTGCCTCAAATAACCGAACAATCACTCCGAGACTTGAGCCTTCCCTTTTCGTTGAGCTTCCAAATCAATGCAATCTATTCAAGTACATAGTCACAATAAGATTTCGAAACTAACAACACTCATGTCACTATAGGTTTAGCCTAGACCCAAGCTTACCCCAAATTTATAATTAAGTTCCCAAGTCTTGATGCCCATTAACTTGTCAATTCTTCCAATTCCTTCAATTATCGTAAATCTAATGACATTCACAAAAATACGATATACCTAATATTTAATTACCTATTTTAATATATCAAAATTAAAATTACAATGTGATAATTACATAAGAATTACTAATTTTCGGAACGAAATCGATAAAATCAAGACATTAATATGTCGCCTGCAGGTTCCTAAATTTATAATATGTAATCATAACTTTATCCTCACAATTTTCAAAACCCACCAAGTGTATAACAATGACATTATTCTTTCCCCAAGAAATCAATTAGGCCTTAACATATATAGAGTAATAATCTAACTCCTTTAGTGAGCATTCAACTTACTACTTGAAACTGGAGATAGCATGTATGGAAAATAATTATATATATACTCCTAACAATTCAACTCCCTTCATCCCCATAAATTGACAACAAACAAAAAGAAATATAATAATAATAACAATAATATTAGCACCGTTTCTTGTCCCCTAAATTTCTAAGCCGCCAAGAATTCACCACTGCCCCCTTCAATCTAATACAACCATTATATTAATATAATAATAATAACTATTGGTTACTTCCACTAAAATTTGTCAACAGTAACCCATAAATATTTGCCCATCAATTTGAAAACCAATAATATTGCAGAAGATCCAATGCATTCAATACCCACTTGTAATGATAATTTAATTCAAAGAATTGCAACTTAATAACATAATATCTATATATTGATTTCCTATGCAATTAAAAAGAAAAAAATTTCATCCACATAATTGAGTATACCTGCACTCTCGTTCTTCGCTCAACGCACGCCGCGGGTTAGTTTTCTTTTTGCTCCTCTTTATTTTATTTTTTCTAAATTAATTATGTATTAAAACTAATAACTCCCACTA
This sequence comes from Solanum commersonii, assembly GCA_029007595.1. Classification (NCBI taxonomy): domain Eukaryota; kingdom Viridiplantae; phylum Streptophyta; class Magnoliopsida; order Solanales; family Solanaceae; genus Solanum; species Solanum commersonii. The sequence goes on from JAJTWQ010000051.1 coordinate 969,122, forward strand.
ACCTATTTTTAACACATGGCCCTAATGGTATAGGGTCTTAAATAAATGATCACTTTAGCCCACTAACTATAGATTAATTAACTCAAGTTAAACGAATAATTCAAAATTTTCAAAAATGAGCTTCCGGGATCACATTATCCACCACTAAAAATTATGTTCGTACGTGAAGCTTCAAAAAGCTGAGGATATCTGGCACGCATATCAGACTCTATCTCCCATGTTGCCTCTCCCACTGATTGGTGCTTTCATTGAACCATCACTGAAGCAATCTCCTTGGTCCTAAGCTTTCGAACCTGCATGTCCAATATAGCTATAGGTTCTTCCTCAAATGTCAAGTCTGGACCCAACTCCACTGAATCGAGTGAAAGCACATGTGACTCATTCGAAATATACCTCCAAAGCATAGAGACATGGAAAACAGGATGAACTGCCGACAAACTAGGTGGCAAGGCCAACTTATAGGCCACCTCTCCCACTCGACTCAAAATCTCAAAAGGTCCAATGAATCTAGGGCTAAGCTTGCCCTTCTTGCCAAACCGCATCACACCCTTCATAAGTGACACTCTAAGCCAAACATGATCGCCCTCCATAAACACTAAGGCTCTAACTCTCTGGTCTGCATAACTCTTATGTCGACTCTGGGCTGTCAACAGCCTATACTGAATCATACGGGCTTGCTCCATAGCATCTCTAAGCAAGTCAGTATCCAAAGAGTCCATCTCTGCAGAATCAAACCAATCGATCGGAGACCTACATCGTCTGCCATACAACACCTCAAATGGGGCCATCTGAATACTAGAGTGATAATTGTTATTGTAGGCAAACTCTGCTAATGGTAAATGTCGATCCCATCTAGCACCAAAATCGATCACACATGCTCGAAGCATGTCCTCCAACACTTGAATTGTCCTCTCGGAATGACCATCTGTTTGAGGGTGAAAGATTGTACTCATATCTATCTGAGTACCCAAACCATGTTGTAATGCCTTCCAGAAGTGAGAAGTAAATAGTGAACCTCGATCTGATATAATAGAAACAGGAACCCTATGTAGTTGCACAATCTGACTGATATATAGCTCGGCTAACTTCTCTGTCATTTATTTCACCCTAACCGGAATGAAGTGGGCAGACTTGGTCAGCCTGTCAACAACAACCCAAATGGAGTCATAACCACCTACTGTGGTAGGCAAACACACAACAAAGTCCATAGTGATCCGCTCCCACTTCCAAGTAGGAATAGGCGTCCTCTGAGATACACCCCCGGGATGCTGGTGCTCACACTTGACCTGTTGGCAAGTCAAACACCTAGAACAAAGTCTGAAATATCTCTCTTCATCCCACACCATCAGTAATGCTGACTTAGATCATGATACATCTTTGTTGTTCCCGGATGGATAGAACATCGGGAACAATGGGCCTCTTTAAGAATCAATCTAGTCAACTCGCCCGTCTTGGGCACACAAATCCTACCTCCGATCCTCAAGACACCGTCAGAATCAAGTACAACCTCCTTGGCTTCCCCTCTCAATACTCTATCTCAAATGAGACATAACTTCTCATCATCAAACTGGTGCGCACGAATCTGCTCGACGAAAAAAGACTGAGCCTCAATAAAAGCAATCATCCCATCACTTTCTTCTGAGATCTGCAACCGAACAAGACTATTAGCTAACATCTAAACATCTCTAACCAATGGTCTCTCCTCATTACTAAGTGCTGCAAGACTTCACATGCTAGGAGTCTTCCTACTCAGAGCATTGGCAACAACATTGGCCTTCCCCGGATGATATAGAATGGCCACATCATAGTCCTTCAGCAACTCAAACCATCTACGCTGCCTTAAGTTTAGATCCCTCTAGCTGAAGATATACTGAAGACTCCGATGATCCGTGAAGATCTCGCAATGAACCCTATACAAATGATGACGCCATAACTTAAGTACAAATACCACAGCTGCCAACTCTAAATCATGAGTAGGGTAGTTCTTCTCATGGGTCTTCAACTGCCTAGAAGCATAAGCAATCACCTTCCCCTTCTGCATCAATACACCACCCAAACCGACTCCTGAAGCATCATAATACACAGTAAAGTCTACGCCCTTCTCAGGTAGAGTCAACACAGGAGCCGAAGTCAGCAAAGTCTTGAGCTTTTGAAACCTCTCCTCACACTCATCAGACCACTAAAAACCCACACCCTGTCGAATCAATCTAGTCAATGAAGCTGCAATAGTAGAGAAACTCTGAACAAATCGTCAGTAATAACCTGCCAATCCCACAAAACTCCTAATCTAGGTAGGAGAAGTAGGTCACGTCCAACCTCTAACTACCTCAATCTTGGCCGAATCTACTCTAATACCCTCCTTGGACACCACGTGTCCCAAGAATGCCACAGAATTAAGCCAAAACTCACACTTTGAGAACTTGGCATACGACCTCTCTTCTCTCAATCTTTGAAGTACAATTCTCAAGTGTCGGACATGGTCATCCTCAGTCCTGGAGTAAACCAAAATGTCATCGATGAAGACAATCACAAAAGAATCAATGTATGGTCGAAACACCCCGTTCATCAACTCCATAAAAGTTGCAGGGGCATTAGTCAATCCAAAAGACATCACTAAAAACTCATAATGCCCATACCGAGTCCGAAAAGTTGCCTTAGGGATATCTAATGCCTTAATCTTTAACTGATGATACCCGGACCTCAAATCAATCTTAGAGAACAATGATAACCCCTGTAGCTGATCAAATAAGTCATCAATACGCGGAAGAGGATACTTATTCTATAATGTTACCTTGTTTAACTATCTGTAATCAATAGACATCCTCATAGTCCCATCCTTCTTCTTCACAAACAACACAGGGGCACCGCAAGGCGACACACTAGGGCGAATAAACCCCTTACTCAATAAATCCTACAATTGATCCTTTAACTCTTTCAACTCTGCTGGAGCCATACGATAGGGAGGAATAGAAATGGGGTTAGTGCACGGCTCCAAATCAATAGCAAAATCAATATCCCTATCAGGAGGAACACCTGAAAGATCAGAAGGGAATACATCGAGAAACTCCTAAACCACAGGAACAGAATCCATGGAAGGTGGTTCAACACTAGTGTTCCAAATAAAAGCTAAGTAAGACAAACACCCTTTCTACACCAATCTCTGAGCACAGATAAAGGAAATGACCTTGCTAGGATAAGAGCCATTAGCACTGTGAACACCTAATTTTTTACCAAAACATCAAGATTTTACACTAATTTTAATACTTAAATATTATTATTTCAGTAGGATTATATTTAAAATAAATCTGAAAATTACAACAAATTATAAGCTCACTTTATGTTTAAAGTTTAATAAAGAAAGCTTGTGAATTTAATGTATTTGTTTTAATCCTTTAACTTTTAACTAGTCTAAAAAATAATAATAATTGTATATCTTATGAAAAGTAGGAAAAAGGAAAAGAAAAAGATAAAAAAAAGAAGAGTACTAACAATAGTAAATTACCTTACCTTTATCCTAATTACCCCCAACTTCCTTAACTTACTTGCTAAAAATCCTCCTCCCATTTAGTTTATTTTATTTTTTATTCTTTTTTTTTTGTTTTTTCTCCTCTTGCACGATCTTTTCTCATTTTATTTTTTTTACACATTTCTTTTTCTTATTATTATTTTTTTCTTTCTTTTCTCTTTGTTCTTTCTTTCTTATTTTTTAATTATTTTTTATTATTTGTTTGTTAAATATTATATTACTATTTTTCTTCCTTTATCTCAACCCTAAAATTCTCAACTAAATTTTAAATTAAATCTTATTCCCACTATATCACGTTCCTTTTAATTAGCACCAGACTAACACCCAAAACTATTATAAAAACACACGCTCAGTAGAGAAAAAAAGGACACACATATACATAAAAACACAGAGAGAAAAAGATAACAAAAGTGAGTTTTATTTTGAAAATTAGGTCAGCGTTCAAGGTTTCACTCAAGGTTTCGGATTCGTGGCTCTTTAAAGTTAATATTAGCTATTAACTTTGGAAATCAGTAGATAGTAGCAGTTTGTTTTTGTGGTATCAATTTTCGTTCTGAGGTAACTCTAAATTCTCGCATAATTTAAATAGAATACTTGCACGAAAACTCGATTCCAATAATATGAAGCTCTTTGAATCGCATGTTATTATTATGTAATATCAATCTGTGATGCATGTTGTGATTATTTTTAAGAATTTACGAATGCTTAGGAAAATGAAACCGAAGATGTTTCTTGCTAAAAAATAATATAAAAATAAAAATAAATGATGTACCATACATTTTTTTAATTATTGTCTTATGCTCTTTAGATGCAATTAATATTGAAATTTGTTTCGTGATATTTAATTTTGAATAGTTAGTGTTTCTTGGAGCTTAGTTTTCATTTAAGAAATTTTGTTGAAATTATTTGTAGACTTGTTAGATTAGGATATATACTGAAGTTTAATTGATTAGTGATTTAGAAATCTATGTGGAATGTGTTTTAGTGTTTTTTTAAATATATTATTTTGATAAAAAAAAGTTTGCCTTTAGAATAAGCGGTAAGATGATTATCGCTTTAATTCAAATTATAATTAAGAGGATATATGAATATTATTTAGAGACTTATGGTAAAAATAAAATAATGAATAATTAGGAAAACTAAATTAAAAAAAAGGCGAGAAAGCATTAAAAAAAAAAAACATGAATGGAAAAGAAAAAAAAAAAAAAGAGATAATAAGGCGTAACAAAAAAAAAAATTAAACCAAAAAGTAAGAAGAAAAAAAAAATAAAGAAACAGAATGTTAAAAATCATATAACAGAAAAACAAGGAAAAGATAAGAAGAAGGAAACAAAACGTAAGAAAAAAGAAAAATTTTAAAAAAAGAAGAAGAAGAAAAGCTACAGAACGTTAAAAAAAATAAATGTGTAGCTAAAAAAAATAAATTCCTAAACATAAAATTTTAATTCCTATTTTAAATCTAAAAAAAAATATACAATCCTAAATTAACTTGAACTCTAAAAATCTCTTTCCCATACAAATTCTAATTCCTAACAACTAAATACCAATATATACTCTACCCATAACAATATAAATAAAAATACAAATAGTAGCAGAAAAATAAAAGAAAAATAAAGTAAAAAAGAAAATATGGATGTTTAAAGTTTCAAATTAATGAAACCAAAAAAAAAATGTAAAAAAAAAGTAAGGAAAAAGACATGCAAAGAAAAAAAAAGAAATTAAAAATAAAAAAGGAAAAATCTTCCTAAAAATAGTCCTTATCTATTTAGAATTTCTTGCTAAAACTGATTCCAAACCACATAAAATTTTATTCCATTCTAAATCTAACTAAAAAAAACATACAATCCTAAAATACTCAAACTCAAAAAAAAAAAAAAATCTCAATCCTACAGAAATTCTAATTCCTAGCAATTAGATACCTACATATTTTCTATCCACAATAAAAAAATACGAATACATGAAAAAAGGAGAAGAAAAGAAATTACAGGACATTTCAAGATTTGTAAATATCCATTTCTTAACCTTATTTTATTATTATGTTTAAATAATTTATGTGATGTACACATTTTTTAAATAATGAACATATAAAATAAAGTAGTCTTAAATATGTTTAAAATAAATCATACAATGAGGGTAAATAACATTTTTATTAAACTAATAATATAATATTCAAAAAATTAATTTAAGTCATATATATAATCAATAAAGTGACCATGCTAGAACCACGAGACTCGAGGGGTGCCTAACACCTTCCCCTTGGTCAACAAAATTCCTTATTCGAATTTCTAGTTCGTAGACCAATAAAAATAAAGAGTCAAATTTCCTTTTGATTAGGGGTTTAAATAATTAGGTGACTTGGAACACCAAAAATTCAATTTCAAGTGGCGACTTTGAATAATAAAATAATCCCTTTTCAAAATGTCACTTTAATTGGAAAAACTCTTTTTTCTTTCAAAACATACATTTAAATTTTGAGCAAAAATAAGGAGTGTGACAGATGACGACTCTGCTGGGGACAACCAGAATTCGAGCTTGTAAAATATTGACTTGTGTATGACTTTATTTATTTATTTCTTCATTTATGTTTTGGATATTGTATTTGTTGGTTGAATGTGCTAATTGTTTTCTTTTTTACTATTTTAATTTTATTTGCATTGCATTATAACTGTCTTCTCTCGCGCACCTCTATGAGTCTTCTATAATACAATTATGGGAATTGAGAATGCGCACCCCACTTCTGTCAAGATAGCCAGTGGATCTTCGGTCCATGGTGAAGATTTTTAGTCACACATGTTTAGAATGGGGAGCACCCATGCACAAAGGCGGAAAACGCTGCTATCGGTACGTTGCTACTCCCTAACTCGAGTTGTCCGCTCGTTTTACATCCAATCTATATACCTTTCTCCACAAGTTCAACCTTAGTAGAACTGAAACCTTCAGATATGATATCCTTACTAGGTTCCGCTTTATCTGCATTCCGTCCATTTAACTTAGCAAGACTCGGCATAGGGGGTTGGGTCTATCTAGGACAAATACCTTTTCTTGAGACCATCATGTACATTTTTGTGCTACTTGTTGCATCATGTGGAAGACTATAAAAAATGTTGACCGGCTTTAAATAATTGACTAAAAGAAGAAATGTCTAATTTTACCCACTTTCAGCAAATGATACAAGATAAACAAATTAAAAATAATATTATATATATATATATAAAACCCTCAATTGTATTCTCACTTTTATCAAAACATCAATGTTTTTACAAAAATAAATAAATAAATAATAAAAAAAAGTTATAATAAAAATTAAAATAATGCATGTACACATAAAAAAAATTTATTATATATATGTATGTCTTCAAATTTGTTTCAAATAGGGCATGTCCACCTTCTTTATATTTCTTTTTCTTTCTCTTCTTCATGATTCACTTGTCAAAATTATCTCTTTATTCGGTCATTTTCTCTTAAAACAACCAAGGCTTTCCCTAAGGAAGGTCAACAAAAGCCGTTTTTGAAAGAATGGCCACTTTAGGCATTCTGAGTCACTTTTCATATATTTTTTCTATTATTTTAACTACTCCGACAAATGATTTCGAATGATCAAAATTTCATAAGTTAAATTTGGTTTTAAATCACGAGTTTCTTTTCCTAACCAGATAATCATGAGATCTATGAGATGTGATAAAAGACCAAGGGATGAAGTAGTCGAAATGGTCAATGATCCCCCAAAGTTCATGATCACGGATAAAACCCCACCACTACTCATGGCTTGGTGGAACGATATGCATGAGTTTAGGCGAACTGAGATATTCAAACATTTTGGTTTCCTTACAGATATCATGAGATTTAGTTCTGACAGAGATTTGATCAAGACTTTGATCCCGTTTTGGGATTCTACAAGCAATGTGTTTCGCTTTAGCGATTTTGAGTTGACGCCTACATTGGAGGAGTTGGGTGGTTTCACAGGGTTAGGCAAGGATCTCCGAAGCAAAGCACTCATAGCCCCAAGAAGCGTCAGCGGGAACAAATTTTTAGAACAAATGCACATCATCCATCCTTATAAGGAGTGCTTTGATAATGGGTTGGTTTCCTTGGAATTTCTGTACTCAAGATATGGAAAGAAAGAAGAATTTTCAGACTATGGGAAACAACTTAAAAATGGGAAACACCTCCCTACCTGGGAAAAGCATAGACAAGAAGCATTCATGGTGGCCTTTTTGGGAACCATGGATTTTCCAAGGAGAGATAAAAAAATCAGTATTCGTCTGTCGGGAATAGTCGCTGTTATGATGAAGAAAAAGAAATCCACTATCTTGCCAATGATGTTGGCTGACATTTATCGTGCTTTGACTAAATGTAGGGAAGGGGAAGACTTTTATGAAAGTTGTAGCATTCTATTGCAAATGTGGTTTTTGGAGCACTTGTATCGCCATTGTTTTGCAACAGATTTCAAATCTAAATGGACAAATTATATTTTGAGCCACCCAGACAGGATGAATGAATTAGTAGATAAATTGCCAAAAGGTGTCAAAGCGTGGAGACATTATTTTCTTAAATTAACTGCATCTGATATTACATGGAACTATCATTGGTTCCTACGAGTGAGGTAATTGTTATGTCTTCCTATCGTCCATTCTTTGTTCTGACAGGCCTTGGAGGATTCCAACCATACATACCCCTTCGGGTGCTACGCCAACTAGGACAAAGACAAATCTTACCTAGGGCCGAGGATACACAAAGTTTCGTATGGGAGGTGTCGTCTGAAGATCGAGATCGAGAATCAGAAGCTCAAAAGATTTGGGGTGGTAGACTATCGTGTTAAAGGAGAAGTAGACCCCTCATATCTCCATTGGTTCTTTGATCAAGCCCCCCTCAAAGTAATACCCGAAGGATCAGCGCGAGAACTCAGAGATCGAGAAGAGGAAATTGAAGTCAGAATCAAGAAAGCTCGGCTCGAGGTGGAAAGAAATTACAGGTCTACTCTAGATATCCTTAGTAATGACCTAAAGAATGCTAGAAAAGAGTTGGCTCAACGTGATGCAATATTAAAAGAGAGAGTTAGGTTGATTCAGAAAAAGGCTGAAAAGGAACATCAATCCACCATTCGAACCTTACATGAGGATTTGGGAATTGTAACAGGCGCTATGGAGCAACAAGAGGAGGAGTATAAAAAAGAAAAGACCCTCTTAATGCACACACAGGCAAGACTACAAAATCAGTTAAAAGCTTTGATGGGATGAGAAACAGACATAGCAAAGCGTTTCACATCGTATCAAATAGAAGTCGCGATCGAGAGAAACCAATGGATGGGGGAGCGTGAAGAACTTCATAATCAAATCGAAGAGCTTCAGGCACATGAAGAGGATTTGACCCACACGGTTGGTACTACTCAAGAATGGTTGCAGAATTGTCATGAGATTATGGAGGAGGCCAAAGGACAAGTGCTTTAACTGACAGAGAGCTTGATTGATGTTTATGGTGGTTATCTACATCGGAGTGATGACAGCCTGGGTCAACATGCGCGTGCACTGGCTCCACATCTGCCAAAAACTTTGTTCAAGGTCTACTTTAGCCTAGGGGGCAATTGATGATCAAGAAATATTGGAAAAGGATTTTTTTTATTATTTCTTTTATTTTCATTTCGTCGAAGTTTGTTTCAATCTTCAAGTACTTTGATGTTTTGGTCATTTATTTTAAGAACATTTTGATTTGAATGACGACTTCATGTTAAGTTAAATAAATGTCGTGTTCTCTTTTTTAAATAACTCTCATTCACGAACTACGTAATGATTTGATTCATGTACAACATGATATGTAGGCAACCTTCAACAGGTTCGATCAAAATGCCTTCAAAATATTCTGATGAGTAATGTATAGGACTAAAAGACATAAGCAAGTCGTCCAAAGCCGGGATGAAACATAAAAGTCTTCCAAAACTCATTGTAGAAATAAGAATAATTTAGGTGCATAACATACAACGTGTGAATTAATATTGCAAAGTGTTGAATCCTAACACATTTGTTTTTATATATAAGAGAGAAATAGTTTAAAGGTGGTTGGTTTGTGAAGAGAGCTAGCATCTCATCAATATAACACAAGATCAAAAGGGAAAGCAAAAATGACACGCAAAGAAGGAACAAAGTCGGGAAATGACGAAGTCCAAAATCAAATGGTTGCACAAGAATCAATATCTGTAGAAGAGGTCAAAATGTTGAGACAATAGATGGCCGAAATGTATGAAGCTTGGATGAATGGGCAAGCTCCCCATCTTCAATTCAGGAATACCTAAATGTGAATATGCCATTCCCCATTCAAGTCTCAACAAGCGACCCGGTTTATCCACCTGGATTTGGACCCTACGTTAACATATCTAATACTGCTGGAACTTCCTCGGTACACCCGTTGAATCCACCTATGATGAACAATCTACTCTTCATGCCAACTGTGCAAACTAATGCAATTTCTCAACCAACACTAGTACAAAAATCTAATGATAAACCTATACCCAAAGATCAATACGGCCAAGGTTAGACCCCTAAATTGACTTTCAAAATTCCTGACACTTACCACCACACTCATCAGTACAGTTCCCCCGTCGAAGTTGAAAAAACCACTAAGGACGAGGAACATGAAGAAATTGCAAGAAAAATGAGGAGTTTGGAGCAAAACGTAAGGAATATGCAAGGGCTAGGAGGACACAAAAGTGTCTTGTTCAAGGACTTATGCATGTTTCCAGATTTTCACTTGCCTATAGGGTTCAAAACCCCAAAGTTTGATAAGTATAATGGTCATAGCGACCTAGTGGCTCATTTGAAAAGATTTTGTAATCAGCTAAGGGGAGTCGAAGGAAAAAGAGAACTTCTTATGGCTTACTTTGGAGAAAGTCTAACGGTTGTAGCCTCAGAATGGTTTATCGATCAAGATATTTCTCGATGGCATGTTTGGGATGACATGGCGCAAGATTTTGTCCAACAATTCCAATACAATATCGATATCGTTCTGGATCACAATTCCCTAGGTAATATAAAGAAAAAACCATCTGAAAGCTTTAGGGAATATGCCATAAGATGGAAGGAGTAGGCAGCTAGAGTCAAACTGCCGATGAAAGACTATGAATTGATTGATGTTTTTCTCCAGGCTCAAGAACCTGACTACTTTCATTACCTTCTCGCTGTAATGGGAAAGCCTTTCGCTGAAGTAAGTAAGATTCGAGAAATGGTAGAGAACGGCATAAAATCAGGTAAAATTGTAAACCAGACAGCCATTACAGCTACCACGCAAGCAATACCGAGCGGGTTAGGTAATTGTGTAAATAAAAAAAAAGGAGGAAGGGTCTATGATGACGTCTGGATCGAGAGGTGTTCAAATGGGCATAAACCACCCTAATGTTCAAGTCCAACAAGAACAATCTAATTCTCCTCAACATTATTACACATCCCAATACGCAGTTCTCAACACTCAAGCATATGTCTGACCTCCTTAGCACCAACAATGGCAGGCACCTGCCCCACATGGTTCTCGCCCCGAACAACATTTTCAGGCACCCCATAATCCACGTCCCCAGACGGATTATACAAGAGAACAAGGTCAAAAAGAAAGCTTTACCCCAATTGGAGAGTCATATACGAGTTTATTGCGGAAATTAGTACAATTGAGATTGGTTGAACCTGTCAATCCCTATTTTGTCAATTCGAATGCAAGAGACTTTGATCCAACAGTTATATGTGAGTATCACGCTAATACTCTAGGTCATAACACAGAGAATTGTTGGACTCTAAATAGAGTCGTTGAGAAGTTAATTGAGGATAAGGTAATTGAGATACGCAATGAGGAGGCGCCAAATGTCACTAATAACCCACTCCATGCTCACAATAAGGAGCATGTTGTGGGGATGGTAGACATTTATGAAGATTGTGAGCAAACATGTAGAACGAAAATGGAAAGCAGGGATTCAAAAGAAGAGTCGAGTATGGTTTTAGAACCCATACAAAAGGCACCGATAATTGTGAATGGTGCAAGTTCAAATTTTAGAGACTCGAGAAAATTAGTGTTGTATGTCCTTGGAGCTGTAAAAAGAAGAGAAGTACCATTGAATGGACCAAAATTATACATTCCTGGTAAGCTTCGAACATTTGGTCAAACTCAAGAAAGTGTGAAAGAGCCAGTTGTGATACAAATTACGACACAACTTCCAATGACAAACACCAAGACCGTTCCATGGAACTACAACAAAATCGTTGTTACCCACAAGGGAAAGGAGATTGTTGAAGAAACAAATGAAATAAGAGGATTAACTCATTCTGGGAGGTGTTATGCTCCAGAAGAATTAATAAGAGACAAACAAGCCAAAGAAAATCAGTTGCCGGTTAAAAAACCTGTCACTGAGGAGGAGGTTGAAGAGTTCCTGAAAAAGATGAAAGCTCAAGATTATTCTGTTATTGATCAGTTGAGGAAAACACCCGCTCAGATATCCTTGTTGTCATTACTCATACATTCTAAAGAGAATCGTGAAGTTTTGACCAGATTCCTGAATGAGGCACATATCTCAGAAAGTATCACGGTGGGTCACTTAGAAAAGATGGCCAATCGGATATTTGAGGTAAATAGAATCACTTTCATTGATGATGAATTGCCTTTGGAAGGATCTGGGCATAATAAGGTGCTACATTTAACCGTGAAATGTGAAGAACACTATGTGAAGAGGGTCATGGTCGATAGAGGATTGGGTGTAGACATATGCCCTCTTTCTACTCTACAAAGGTTCAAAATCAACACGGATAGAATTCGTACTAACAATGTCTGTGTGCGCGCATTTGATGGCGCAAAATGGGACACTCTTGGTGAAATATACTTAGTTGTTACAATTGGACCAGTGGAGTTCGAAATCACTTTCCAAGTAATAAACATGGACACTTCTTACAATCTACTTTTGGGTAGGCCATGGATCCACCTGGCTAGAGCTGTGCCGTCTACTCTGCACCAAGTGGTCAAGTTTGAGCATGATAAGCTGGAAATCATTGTCCATGGTGAAGATGATCTCCCAATCACCTGAGATCCTTCAATACCATGCATTGAGGCCAAAAAAAGTTGTGAATCCCTCAACTATCAGGCTATTGAGATTATAACAGTCGATCAGTTTTCGGAAGGAAAGGCTATACCACAACCTCATCTATCATCTGCCTCAGTCATGGTGGTGTCCTAGATGGTACAGAACGGCTATGAAACTGGAAAGGGACTAGGCTTGTCTTTGTAAGGAATTGTGGATCCCATCAATCCAATGGATAATCAAGAGACATTCGATTTGGGTTTCAATCCAACTAGATTTGATAGAAAATGGGCAAAAGATCGTAAAAGAAATGTTTGGAATTTGTTGAAGTCAATCCCTCATATTGGTCAATCTTTCGTTAAATTTTGAGGTGAACCGAGTCCAGACTTCCCTCTCCAGATGGTGTGGATGAAATGTGTCAAGGTATCAAGGAAATGTTTTATGATGTAAACATGACTCAGATAGGTGAAGGCACTAGTCATATGGATGTGCAGTTCGTCGGCCCGAATATCCAGCTCAACAATTGGGAAGCCACTCCTCTCCCTACAAGTAAGGAGTCCTGGTAGTGTATTTTGTTGCTATTATTTTATTTATTTGAATTATTCTCAGGGTTGTAATTCAAACCTTCTAGTTGTCTCACTTTGGTGTTAACCCTTCTATCATTTTCCATTTAACGCAATGAAGTTCTAGTTTCACAATCATATTCAATCATCTTCTCTGTACTTACTCTTTCTAATATATGTCCTCTTATTTTTCATTTCAGTTACGTTAATGTCGACTTTAATAATATGACATGCATGCAGAGTTTACAGTTAGATCCTAAAAAGTTGTCTGATCTCGAGACAATGAATCCTAAGTTTGACGAATATGATGAAGATGAAGCTTTTGAAGAAATAAAAAAAGGATTGGATCAATTTGAAAATAAGCCTAAACCTAATTTTAGTGAAACTGAGGCGGTTAATTTAGGAACTCCTGAAGAAGTGAGAGATATAAAGATAAGTATTCATGTTGATCAGAACATTCGAGACAACATAATTCAAATTTTATTTGAATACAAAGATGTCTTCGCTTGGTCCTACGATGACATGCCGGGTTTAAGTGCTGATTTAGTAGTTCACAAACTTTCAATACATCTTGATTTTCCACCTGTCCAGCAAAAGCAGAGAAAGTTTAAGACAGATATGAGCGATAAAATTAAAGAGGAAATCATGAAGCAACTGACTGCAAATGTGATCAGAGTTGTCTAATACACTACCTGGTTGGCTAATGTTGTGCCAGTGCCAAAGAAATATGGAAAGATCAGAGTTTGTGTTGATTACAGAGATTTAAACAAAGCAAGTCCAAAGGACAATTTTCCATTACCCAACATTCACATCCTAGTTGATAATTGTGACAAACATGAGATTCAATCTTTTGTGGACTGTTATGCCGAATATCACCAAATTCTCATGGATGAAGAAGATGCAGAAAAAACTGCTTTCACCACCCCATGGGGTACATATTGTTATATAGTCATGCCATTTGGTCTGAAGAATGCAGGAGCAACCTACATGAGAGCTATGACTACCATATTCCATGACATGATGCATAAAAAAGTTGCGGTATATGTCGATGATGCCATCATTAAATCTAGAACGCAAGCCGACCATATACTTGAACTAAGAAAATTATTTGAAAGATTGAGAAAGTACAACCTCAAGCTTAATTCAGCTAAATGTGCATTTGGAGTTCCATCTGGCAAACTTTTGAGTTTTATAGTTAGTCAAAGAGGCATTGAGTTGGACCCCTCTAAGATAAAGTCCATTCGAGAATTGCCACCTCCAAAAACCAAAACTGAAGTCATGAGTTTTCTAGGTAGGTTAAACTATATCAGTAGGTTTATTGCTCAACTCATCGCCACATGTGAGCTGATATTCAAGTTGTTGAAAAAGGACACTGCTATCAAATGGACAAGTGAGTGTCAGGAGGCTTTTGACAAAATTAAGAAATATCTAGCAAACCCTCCGGTACTGGTCCCACCAGAACCTGGTAGGCCGTTATTTTTATATCTTTCAATGATGGATAATTCATTTGGTTGCATTTTAGGACAACATGACATAACGGGAAAAATAGAACAAGTCATTTATTATTTGAGCAAAAAGTTCACAAGCTATGAGGCAAAGTACACTCTGTTAGAAAAGACTTGTTGCGCTTTGACTTGGGTTGCCCAAAAATTGAAACACTATCATTTGTCCTACACGACCTATCTTATATCTCAAATGGATCCTTTGAAATATATTTTTTTAAAATCCATACCTATAGGTAGGTTGGCAAAATGGCAGATTTTGCTTACGGAATTTGATATTGTGTATGTCACTCGCACCACCATGAAAGCACAAGCATTGGCCGATCATTTGGCAAAGAATCCGGTCGATGACGAATACGAGCCCCTAAGGACATACTTCCCTGATGAAGAGATCAACTCTATTGAGGAAGAAATTCCTGATGATGGTCACGTGTGGAAATTATATTTTGATGGGGCTGTCAACAAAAATAGAGTAGGAATTGGGGCAGTTCTTATCTCACCAAACGAATGTCATTATCCTGCCACATCACGACTTCGATTCTTTTCTACCAACAACACAACAGAATACGAAGCTTGCATCATGGGTTTGAATATGGCAATAAATCTCGATGTGCATGAGTTGGTGGTTTTGGGGGTTTTTGATTTGCTCATTCGACAAGCTCGAGGCGAATGGGAGACTCGAGACATTAAACTCATGCCGTACAAACAATGTTTAGAAAACCTCATCAAAAGGTTCAAGTCCATTGAATTCAGATACATTCCCAGGTTTTACAATGAGTTAGTTGATGCTTTGGCCACCCTAGCCTCGATGCTTCCATACCTGGGTAATACGTATATTGACCCGTTGGAAATCCAAGTTAGGGATAAACATGGTTATTGCAATATAATTGAAGTAGAGCTAGACGGTGAGCCCTGGGATCATGACATTAAACGGTTTCTAAAAGCTAAAGAATATCCAATACATGCTGATAGAGATAAAAAAAGAACTATTAGGTGACTCGCCAATGGGTTCTTCTTGAGTGGTGATATCTTATATAAGAGGACTCCAAATTTGAATCTATTGCGATGTGTGAATATTCATGAAACAAAAACAATTATGAATGAGGTGTATTCAGGGGTTTGCGGCCCTCACATGAATGGTTATGTTCTAGCAAAAAAGATTATCCAGGCAGGGTACTATTGGTTGACCATGGAGCGAGATTGCTTCCGATTTGTTCGCAGGTGCCATCAGTGCCAGATTCATAGCAACTTGATTCACTCACCCCCTTTAGAGTTGCACCCTATGTCTGCTCTGTGGCCTTTTGTGGCTTGGGGAATGGACGTTATTGGGCCGAAAGCATCTAATGGGCATCGGTTTATTTTAGTTGCCATCGACTACTTTACCAAATGGGTGGAAGTTGTCACATTCAAATCAGTCACCAAGAAAGTAGTGGTGGACTTTGTTCATTCAAACATCATATGTCGTTTCGGCATACCAAAAATCATTATTACAGACAATGCAGCGAATCTCAACAGCCACCTTATGAAGGAAGTTTGTGAGCAATTTAAAATTGTTCATCGTCATTCAACCCTTTATCGACCCAAAGCAAATGGAGCTGTTGAAGCGGCAAATAAAAACATCAAGAAGATTCTTAGGAGAATGGTGCAAGGATCTAGACAGTGGCATGAAAAACTACCATTTGCTCTCTTGGGATATCGCACGACTATTCGTACGTCAGTCGGTGCAACTCCTTACTTATTGGTTTACGAAACTGAGGTTGTCATACCCACAGAAGTTGAAATCCCTTCTCTTCGAATCATTGTCGAAGCAGAGATTGAGGACACGAAATGGGTTAAATCAAGGCTAGAATAATTAGCACTGATAGATGAATAATGGTTGACATCAATTTGCTTTGGTCAATTATATTAGCAGAGGATGGCTCAAGCTTATAATAAGAAGGTACGCCCAAGAAATTTTGAAGTCGGTCAACTTGTTGTGAAACGCATCCTTCCCCATCAAGACGAGGCCAAAGGAAAGTTTGCCCCAAATTGGCAAGGCTCTTATGTTATTAAACAAGTGCTATCAAAAGGAGATTTTCAACTGGTAGATATGGAGGGAAAGCCAATCGACACAATTGTTAACGCAGATTCGATCAAAAGATACTACGTTTAACACTCTTTGTTATGACACTCTCATGATTGACATTCTCAAGATGAGAGGATAAAAATGTATCCTCCTTTATTTCAAACACCACTTGCCTAGTGCTAAAAAACAAAAACAAAAACAAAAAAAAAAACAAACAAAAAAAAGAGTTTCATTGAACTACGTTCGACCTGATTCCTAAGAGGATACATAGGCAGCCCTTCATTGGGGTTCATCTAATCACTCAATAAAATAGTAATCATGTTCTTCAATTCTCCAAGGACTGAGACATGACATTATGACCTATGGTGTGTTACAGAAAAAAAGAAATGAGAGAGTCTTACGAGTGAAAACCCTCACGGGCACCATAAGACGATAGTAAGTTAAGAGAAAGAGATAAGAATATCTTATTGGTGGAAAACCATGAAGGGCACCATTGATCAAATGATGACATTCCATCTTAGCACGAGCACAATCAAGATAGAAGTCAGGCCATAGACTGAAAGGTACAATATTGTTTAATGAGATTCAAACAACTTAGAAGGATCAAATGTTCAGTCCAAATGCATGTCATGATTCATTAAAGTGGTCACGTACTTTCAGATAAGATTCTTTTCATTCCTTTTAAACATTTACTTATTTCCTTCTTCTAAAGACATAACTTTTCTTTCATAACCCTTTCATTGTGTCATTTGTACTTGTGTTCGGTATTTTTTGAGTCTCATTCAGCGTAAACTCATGTCAAGTGAGAAAATCAAATTAAAGTCGTGAAATTGACTATGGTATTTCCAGTTGAATGTTGGGGGCATGCACAACATTGACTAGGGCTGTGAACCAATCGAGAAAAAATATATATCAAAAATTGATATCGTGTGAAAAATCGGTAAAGCAAGAAAGTTGCTTTGGGAAAGGATGAACCACACAACGTGCACAAAATGAAAATGGGTCAAAATGTTCCTAAGAAGTGTTTCAAGGGAAGATAAGGACGGTCTCTAAAGCATCTTCGAGCTATTCGCGTGATCGTCAATATGATGATTCTTTCAACCAACACAGATTCAAAGTCGAACTCCACAAGATATTCGAAGTCACAAACCAACCACCATTTAGAAAAACTAACAAAATATTCTTTATTTCAAAATAGGTACAACGAAAAATCGTGCAAGTAATTCGCGAGAGTCAAACGCCACGAGGTAAGTTCTTGAATCCCTGTCTCTCCTACAATATGCACCACAATAATAATAATAACAATAAAAAATAGATTATTTTTCTTAATAAAATCTGCGGCATTTTATTTTATTTTTATTTTTGTTTGTCTCTTTTATGTTTGGAAAATTTACAAAAATAAAAACAAAATAAAATAAATGATCTTAAGTATAATAATAATAATAATAATAATAATAATAATAATAATAATAATAATAATATAAGTAAAAAAAATACATATATATAATCCATATTTTATTTTTCATGTCTACACAGGGGACAATAATCCCTGGGTGCATATAGGGTACAATAACCCTTATTTTATTTTTCATGTTTTCACAGGGCACAATAATCCCTGGTTGCATATAGGGCACAATAACCCCTATTTTTATTTTTCATATCTTAACAGGGAACAATAACCTATGGTCGCATATAGGGCACAGTAACCCCTATTTTTATTTTTCAAGTCTTCACAGTCACAATAACCCCTAGTTGCATATAGGACACAGTAACCCCTATTTTATTTTTTCATGTCTTCACAGGGCACAATAACCCCTGGATGCATATAGGGCACAATAACCCCTGGTTGCGTATAGGGAACAATAACCCCAATTTTTTTTTCATGACTTCACAGGGCACAATAACCCCTATTTTTATTTTTCATGTCTTTACAGGGCACAATAACCCCTGGTTGCATATAGGACACAATAACCCTTATTTTTATTTTTCATATCTTCACAGGGCACAATAACCCTTGGTCGCATATAGGGCACAATAACCCCTATTTTTATTTTTCATGTCTTCAGAGGGTACAATAATCCCTGGTTGCATATAGGACACAATAACCCCTATTTTATTTTTCCATGTCTTCACAGGGCACAATAACCCCTGGATGCATATAGGGCACAATAACCCCTGGTTGCGTATAGGGAACAATAACCCCAATTTTTTTTTATGACTTCACAGGGCACAATAACCCCTATTTTTATTTTTCATGTCTTTACAGGGCACAATAACCCCTGGTTGAATATAGGGCACAATAACCCCTATTTTTATTTTTCATGTCTTCACTGGGCACAATAACCCCTGGTTGCATATAGGGCACAGTAACCCCTATTTTATTTTGCATGTCTTCACAGGACACAATAGTCCCTGGTTGCATATAGGGCATAATAATCCTATTTTATTTTTCATGTCTTCACATGGCACAATAACCCTGGTTGCATTTGGGGCGCAATAACCCCTATTTTATTTTTCATGTGTTTACAGGGCACAATAACCCCTGGTTGCATTTGAGGCACAATAACCCCTATTTTATTTTTCATGTCTTCACGGGGCACCATAATCCCTATTTATTTTCATGTCTTCACAAGGCACAATGACCCCTGGTTGCATTTTGGGATATAAAAATAAAAATATATTTATGCTTAATATAGACTTTTATAGCTTTCATCAATAACTCACAAAAATTTTCTAGTGCACACTGGGGTAGAAAATTTTGTTTTGTTTTGTTTATTTTGTTTTATGGCGTGCAGGTTTCTACGTAGTATACAAATTGGAAGTTCAAGAATAAAGACCTCATTTTGATTAGAGAAACAATGAATGTTAGATGTCAATGACATTTAGAGTCGCTTTCAACCCATGTAATGGCTCAACATATCTTGAATCATCTTCTTAAGAAAACAAGCATTCAAGGATATCATGCGGAAGAGCGTCAACGGCTCAAGTCAAATCATAAGTTTCAAATCTTAAATTCAAATATAAAGTTCAAAGTTCGAAATTGATATACCTACCTAAAGAGGGTGAAGCGATAACCGAAGATTCAAAACAAAGACTCAGGACTAGTGGAGTAGATATGATCTTGTATCTTTCCTTTCTCTCCTATTGTATTTTTTCCATTTAATGTAATAGCTGGAGCTACGAACCGGAACCTCGACAGAACTTCACTCGACTACCTAACTTATTCTCCCGTCCCTTCCTATATATGCACTACACCTGATCATTAACTCAGGGTAGGTAGTTTGTCCAAAGGTAGGGAGTAGTCAAACCTATCCTCTTTTACTTATTTTCACATTTTTTTGGATAAATGTCTCAGTCAAAAATTAGCCATATTGTTCACGTCTTTGCATGAAAACTCTTCATGTTTCCAAGCAAAGAGGGGCATACTGTGAACACCTAATTTTTTACCAAAACATCAAGATTTTACACCAATTTTAATACTTAAATATTATTATTTCAGTAGGGTTATATTTAAAATAAATGAAAAAATAAATCTGAAAATTACAACAAATTATAAGCTCACTTTATGTTTAAAGTTTAATAAAGAAAGCTTGTGAATTTAATGTATTTGTTTTAATCCTTTAACTTTTAACTAGTCTAAAAAATAATAATAATCGTATATCTTATGAAAAGTAAGAAAAAGGAAAAGAAAAAGATAAAAAAAAAGAAGAGTACTAACAATAGTAGATTACCTTACCTTTATCCTAATTACCCCCAACTTCCTTAACTTATTTGCTAAAAATCCTCCTCCCATTTAGTTTATTTTATTTTTTATTCTATTTTTTTTCCTCTTGCACGATCTTTTCTCATTTTATTTTTTTTACACGTTTCTTTTTCTTATTATTATTATTTTTTCTTTCTTTTCTCTTCGTTTTTTCTTTCTTTTTTATTTTATTATTTGTTTGTTAAATATTATATTACTATATTTCTTCCTTTATCTCAACTAAATTTTAAATTAAATTCTATTCCCACTCCATCACATTCCTTTTAATTAGCACCAGACTCACACCCAAAACTATTATAAAAACACACGCTCAGTAAAGAAAAAGAGGACACACATATACACAGAAACACAGAGAGAAAAAGATAACAAAAGTGAGTTTTATTTTGAAAATTAAGTCAGCGTTCAAGGTTTCACTCAAGGTTTCGGATTCGTGGCTCTTTAAAGTTAATATTAGCTATTAACTTTGGAAATCAGTAGATAGTGGTAGTTTGTTTTTGTGGTATCAATTTTTGCAGCTAGGTAACTCTAAATTCTCGCATGATTTAAATAAAATACTTGTACGAAAACTTGATTCCAATAATATGAAGTTTTTTGAATCGCATGTTATTATTATGTAATATCAATCTGTGATGCATGTTGTGATTATTTTTGAGAATTTACGAATGCTTAGGAAAACGGAACCGAAGATGTTTCTTGCTAAAAAATAATATAAAAATAAAAATAAATGATGTACCATACATTTTTTAAATTATTGTCTTATGCTCTTTAGATGCAATTAATATTGAAATTGGTTTCGTGATATTTAATTTTGAATAGTTAGTGTTTCTTGGAGCTTAGTTTTCACTTAAGAAATTTTGTTGAAATTATTTGTAGACTTGTTAGATTAGGATATAAACTGAAGTTTAATTGATCAGTGATTTAGAAATCTATGTGGAATGTGTTTTAGTTTTTTTTTTAAATATATTATTTTGATAAAAAATAGTTTGCCTAAAGAATAAGTGGTAAGATGATTATTGCTCTAATTTGAATAATAATTAAGAGGATATATGAATATTATTTAGAGACTTATGGTAAAAATAAAATTATGAATAATTAGGAAACCTAAATTAAAGATAAAAAGGCGAGAAAGCATTAAAAAAAAACATGAATAGAAAAGAAAAAATAATAAAAAATGATAAAAAATAAAAAAGAAGAGAAAATAAGGTGTAACAAAGAAAATTTTTTAACCAAAAAGTAAGAAGAAAAAAAAGAAAAAGAAACGGAATGTTAATAAACATATAACAGAAAAACAGGAAAAGATAAGAAGAAGGAAACAAAACGTAAGAAAAAAGAAAAATTAAAAAAAGAATAAGAAGAAGAAGAAAAGCTACAGAACGTTGAAAAAAAAAAGAAGAAAAACATGTAGCTAAAAAAAAAATTCCTAAACATAAAATTTTAATTCCTATTTTAAATCTAAAAAGAAAATATACAATCCTAAATTAACTTGAACTCTAAAAATCTCTTTCCCATACAAATTCTAATTCCTAACAACTAAATACCAATATATACTCTACCCATGACAACATAAATAAAAATACAAATAGTAGCAGAAAAGTAAAAGGAAAAAAGAAAATATGGATGTTTCAAGTTTCAAATGAATGAAACCAAAAAAAAATGTAAAAAAAAAAATAAGGAAAAAGACGTGCAAAGAAAAAAGAAAGAAAAAAAAAGAAATTAAAAATAAAAAAGGAAAAATCTTCCTAAATAGTCCTAATTTATTTAGAATTTCTTGCTAAAACTGATTCCAAACCACATAAAAATTTATTTCTATTCTAAATCTAACTAAAAACAAAAAAATACAATCCTAAAATACTCAAACTCAAAAAAAATAAAATCTCAATCCTACAGAAATTCTAATTCCTAGCAATTAGATACCTACATATTTTCTATCCACAATAAAAAAATACGAATATATGAAAAAAGGAGAAGAAAAGAAATTACAGGACATTTCAAGATTTGTAAATATTCATCTCTTAACCTTATTTTATTATTATGTTTAAATAATTTATGTGATATACACATTTTTTAATTAATGAACATATAAAATAAAGTAGTCTTAAATAGGTTTAAAATAAATCAAAGAATGAGGGTAAGTAGCATTTTTATTAAGCTAATAATATAATATTCAAAAAATTAATTTAAGTCATATATATAGTCAATAAAGAGACCGTGCTAGAACCACGGGGCTCGAGGGATGCCTAACACCTTCCCCTTGGTCAACAGAATTCCTTACCAGAATTTTTAGCTCGTAGACCAATAAAAATAAAGAGTCAAATTTTCTTTTGATTAGGGGTCTAAATAATAAGGTGACTTGGAACACCAAAACTCAATTCCAAGTGATGACTCTGAATAATAAAATAATCCCTTTTCAAAATGTCACTTTAATTGGAAAAACTCTTTTTTCTTTCAAAACATACATTAAAATTTTGAGCGAAAATAAGGGGTGTGACAAGTACCCTTCCACTCAACCCTCGGAACACCAGACATTGCTAAAGTTACAGTCTTAGCATTACAATCAAGGACAGCATGATAAGAAGAAAGCCAATACATACCTAAGATAACATCAAAGTCTACCATCCCAGAATGATTAAATCTACCCAAGTGTCATACCCCGCTAGAGAAACAAGACAAGATCGATACACTCGATCCACCACTAAGAGCTCACCCACAGGTGTAGAAACACGAATAGGTACAGTCATGCTATCACATATTATATCAAATTCAGCAGCAAAATAGGTGGACACATAAGAGAATGTAGACCCAGGATCAAACAATACAGAAGCAGATCCATGGCATACTGGGATGATACCTGTAATAACAACATTAGAAATATCTGCTTCGGGTCTCCCCGGGAAAGCATAACAGTGACCCCCTCGGCCACCTCCAGCCTGGGTGGTAACTCTACCCCCACTCTACTGAGCTGCAGAACCACTACTAGAAGCACTACCGCCTCTACTTGACTGAACTCTGCCTCGGCCTCTACCTTGTGGTATCGGTGGTTTAGCCTGAAATGAAGAATTAGGTTGGGACCCTCCACGACCCCTCTGGGAAGTACACTATTGCATCAAGTGATCGGGATCTCCACAAGAAAAGCAAAATCTCTGTCCTGGGAACTACTGTGTGGACCCTGAAAATCCACTATAATTGCCTCGCCCCATAGGCCACAACTGTGAACTGTGACCCACGTTATAAGAACCCTGAGGTATCTGACCACCCTCGGATGTCGGCATAGATGCATGAACGGGTCCTCGCTACTGAAAGGAACCACTCCCTCTGTGTGATCCCTTGCCTCCAGATGAGGCACCATGAAACTGACCTGATGTATGGACCCTCTTAGGGTCCCCAAACTCTTCTCTCTCCATCAATTCCGCCTCTTTAGCGGCGCTCACAATGGACTAGAAGAAATCCCCCTCTCTAGATGTTCTAAACACAGCCGATCTGATAGAGAAAGTCAGCCCCCTCACGAATCTACAAATCCTCTCCGTCTCATCTGGAATAATGGCTAAAGCATGCCTGGACAACTGGCAAAAACGTGCCTCATACTCTGTAACTGATAAGCTGTCCTGTCTCAGATTCTTAAACCTAAAACGACTCTCCTCTCTCATGCTCCAAGGGATAAAACGGTCATGGAAGGCACTAGAAAACCTCTCCCAAGTCACTGGAGGAGATCCCATTGGCAAAGCCCCCGAATACTTTCTCCACCACTTTCTCGCTGGCCCACGAAGCTGGAGTGTAGCATATCGAACCCCATGTGACTCAGCTAATCCAACAACCTCTAGCAACTCTCGGCATGTAGTCAGAAACTCACGAGCGTCCTCACTCTTCCCACCCCAGGCGAGGTGGGTCCATCTTTCAAAATTTCTCATACCTACGCTGCTCATCCTCTGTCAGAACAACCAATGGTGCACCTTGACCCCCAATTGCTGGTGCAAGATCATTCTCAACCATGGGATCCTTTGGTGGCTGCCCCACCGTATCCTGCATAACTGGAGCTTCCTGCTGCTCTTGGGTCTGAGCCCCCTCTCTAGTCTGAAAGTTTTGTGGTGTGGCGGTCGCACCACCACCTTGAGTAAAGATCTCAAGCACACTTAACACCTTCAATAATGTATCCTGAAGCAAAAGTGTGACTGGAGGCTCTGGAGGAACCTAGTCCTCTCTGTTATCAATCTGAGGCTCAGGAGAGGCCTCTCTAGTGCGACCTCTCACTGGTGCTGCTCCACGGCCACGACCTTTGGTTAGTGTCATTCCACGAGCACGATCTCTTGCTCGAGCTCTACCCTTACCCTTAGCTGGGGCCTCCACAACTGCCTCGGGAAGTGCCTCCCCTCTACCACCAGGAACAGTCGCTCTAGTTCTCGTCATCTGTCAAAAAAGTATATAATAGCTCAGTACTAAAGAAGGTAATCATGTACGATGAGAAAGAATGAACAAAAACGAAGTTTCCTAATAGTCTTTATAGCCTCTCAGAGATAAGTACAGATGTCTCCGTACCGATCCTTGAGACTCTACGTAGACTCGGCTTGTATGCACGTGAGACCTATGTACCTGGGGCTCTGATACCATTTCGTCACGACCCAAAAATGGATGTGATGGCACTCGTCGTATCCCACCAAGACAAGTCAGCCTAAAATCCAATCATTTTGATAAAGTACGGAAATAAAGCAAAGTTCAATTACTATTACGAAAACAAGTCAACTTAATTCAATCCCCAAAACCTAGTTGTCACGTGCACAAGCCTCTAATGTAAATACTAGAATTGAAATAAAAAAACTCAAGTCTCGAATGACGTTGTCTTTCAAGTAAAAACAAAATCATAAACAGGAGGAAGAAGGTTCGCTACGATGACAAACAACTACCTCTCATATCTCTACAGAAAGCCTCGGAAACGAAGAGAATGGAAGGTATCCCAAAGATCCGGGCTCGTAACCTACAAAAGATTGTAGAAGCAAGGGGTGAGTACCAAACCACACGGTACTCAACAAGCAAACCTCTAAACACAAGCTAAGGGAACAAAATACGGGTACTCCTTACAGCCCATCCTAACCTCCATAACTATAACCTGCATAAAACTAGCTCAACCTAACAATTCACAGTTTACAAAGCATACAGCTCAAAAACAACACTCTAACAGATTATATATTCTCAATATTCACCAATAACAAGTTTCACAGAAAGGCACTCACAAGATTAGCAACACACAAGATCAAGTTCATCAATAATAAAAATGTGCAATGCAATGTCAAGTATAGTGATGCATGTCTGACCTAATGATACACACCTGCTGTCTCTCAGTTCGGGACCCATGGGGGACATATCTGTCCATGCATCCATCGCGGCGCGCGATACGTCCCTCGAAATGGTACATCCTCTTTAGTTTTTTATTCTTTCTCAATGCACATAACACTTGTCATAACCATGTCTCAGAACAATGCAAATGACATGTTCACACAAATAATGAGGAGATGACCATTTTCATAACATTGCACAAATCACAACAACACAATCATGATACAACTTCAACAATGACTCAACAAGTCTTTCAAACAATTCTCAACACATCACACAAAAAATTGATCACATTACTTCCAAACATATACCACAAGGAAATACACGAATTCCATACGCTTAACAAGGGTTTAAAAATCCACTTGCCTTAAATAACCGAACAATCACTCCGAGACTTGAGCCTTCCCGTTTTGTTGAGCTTCCAAATCAATGCAATCTATTCAAGTACATAGTCACAATAAGATTCCAAAACTAACAACACTCATGTCACTATAGGTTTAGCCTAGACCCAAGCTTACCCCAAATTTATAATTAAGTTCCCAAGTCTTGATGCCCATTAACTTGTCAATTCTTCCAATTCCTTCAATTATCGTAAATCTAATGACATTCACAAAAATACGATATACCTAATATTTAATTACCTATTTTAATATATCAAAATTAAAATTACAATGTGATAATAACATAAGAATTACTAATTTTCGGAACCACTGGTTATGAAACCAGTGGTGGGAATCGATAAAATCAAGACATTAATATGTCGCCTGCAGGTTCCTAAATTTATAATATGTAATCATAACTTTATCCTCACAATTTTCAAAATCCACCAAGTGTACAACAATGACATTATTCTTTCCCCAAGAAATCAATTAGGCCTTAACATATATAGAGTAATAATCTAACTCCATTAGTGAGCATTCAACTTACTACTTGAAACTGGAGATAGCATGTATGGAAAATAATTATATATATATATACTCCTAACAATTCAACTCCCTTCATCCCCATAAATTGACAACAAACAAAAAGAAATCTAATAATAATAACAATAATATTAGCACCATTTCTTGTCCCCTAAATTTCTAAGCCGCCAAGAATTCACCACTGCCCCTTCAATCTAATACAACCATTATACTAATATAATAATAATAACTATTGGTTACTTCCACTAAAATTTGTCAACAGTAACCCATAAATATTTGCCCATCAATTTGAAAACCAATAATATTGCAGAAGATCCAATGCATTCAATACCCACTTGTAATGATAATTTAATTGAAAGAATTGCAACTTAATAACATAATATCTATATATTGATTTCCTATGCAATTAAAAAGAAGAAATTTACATCCATAGAATTGAGTATACCTACACTCTCGTTCTTCACTCAACGCACGCCGCAGGTTAGTTTTCTTTCTGCTCCTCTTTATTTTATTTTTTCTAAATTAATTATGTATTAAAACTAATAACTCCCACTAATCTATTTTTAACACATGGCCCTAATGGTATAGGGTCTTAAATAAATGATCACTTTAGCCCACTAACTATAGATTAATTAACTCAAGTTAAACGAATAGTTCAAAATTTTCAAAAATGACCTTCCGGGTCATCACATATAATGATTATATCAAATAAATATAAAATGGAGGTAAATCTTTTTTGTGAGAGTTTCTCTTAACTGACATATATTGGGCAAGCTCACGATGCAGCAATGAATGCCCCAGTTGGGTGGGTGCTTTGTACCTTACTAGTGTATAGAACATGTTTATTTAATATGGATCCACTAACTAAGCGTCAAAGGGCTAAAGAAGTTGACTGTCAAAGCGGCATACTCAAATGCTATGGTGGCACGTATTTATGCTCATTCTCTTAGTGCTAAATAATTATCTCAAAACAATATACACATATGATATGCTCATATTTAGATAAACTATCTATCTGTCTAAATAAAATGTGAGACAATGCTCAAATCTTTCTTTCTAAAATAATATACTAAAATATCTTCTAATCAAATCATTTTCATAGCTTAAATCATGATAAATTTCTAGAACATGCAAATATTGTGATTTCTCAAAATAACTCTCATAAATAACATAAAGATTCTAAAATGATGCTTTGAAATATAAGATTCATAAATCATAAAAAATATGTCAAGAACT
Source organism: Solanum commersonii (assembly GCA_029007595.1). Lineage (NCBI taxonomy): Eukaryota > Viridiplantae > Streptophyta > Magnoliopsida > Solanales > Solanaceae > Solanum > Solanum commersonii. The sequence goes on from JAJTWQ010000051.1 coordinate 997,068, forward strand.
AACAAGGATGACAATGAAAAACCTTGCTATGTGAAAAAGAAAGTACATATAGTCAAGAATTCATAATCATGAACAAAAAGTTCAAGAAATCATGCAATTCAGGGCATATATATATGATGAATTCGATAGTGGGTTTTATAACCCTAATTATGATATTAAATTCATGAAAATTGAGAAGTTTTGAACATGAGGATGAAGTGAATTCCTCATTGAAGTTTAACATACTTAAATATTAGGAATTATTGGAGAATTTTTTTTGACTTAGAGTCTTATAGCTCAAGTTTGAGAAATCCTTCTATGGATTTCTTGGAGATGAAATTTGGAAAAGAATCTTGATTGAAAATCTTAAAATTCTTGAAGATAATCTTGAATTTGGAGCCTCTAGATCTTCCGAAATTGAATAAATACATTTCTTGAAGTTCTCGATCCTTGGGAGAAGAAGAATTGGGGATTTTGAGAGTTACTATACGTACGTATAAAGATGTTATTAAGTTATAAAATAGACTTAGGAAAGTTAATTAATGGTAAAAGGAAAAGAATACCCTCTAAGAACGTAAGAAGACTAGAAAAGTTGAAGAAAACTGTAATACCTCGTTATTTGAAAGAACTAGAAAGAGCTAGAATTAGAAAGAGTCATTTTTGGAAAGAATGAAAAATCTGGAAATTTGTTTAAGTTAAGTTAAGAATGAGTTTTGGGTCAACTTCAAACAACCATAAATCCTAACTCAAGATGAGTTAGGTGTGCTACAAGATACCGTAGGAAATATCTTTGAATTATCTTTCCAACTCCGCCAAGTTTGCTCAGTTTCGAGTTCGTATGAGTGAGATATGCCTATTTGAAGTTGAGCTATTTAGATAAGGAAAGTCAAATCCAATTTTAGAAGGGTATTATGGTCTTTTCACTACCCTATAATTTAATTTGGTTTTTGGTAATTAAGTTGGGGTCTCAACTGATTTGGTTCAGTTTACGCTTCATCAAAAGAGTTAAGGTTTTGAGAGAAGAGAAAAGAAGAGGAGAAGAGGCAAGAAATTGTCAAGTTCTTGAAGCTAAGCTTGTTGATTTCGTCAAGGGGTAATCCCTGCGAGGTATGTTAGATCGCATAGCGTTGGGTTAGTTCACCCACGTGCCAATCATGATTTATTTCAGCGAATTTATGTTCTTGAAGGATTAGAAATTGAGTTCTTGATGGGTTTTATTGAAGTTCTATTGAGTTCTTGATTCGTTGAAATTGTTGAGGAGTTGTTGATTCAAATTCATGAAAATAGGTGTCATTTTGAGTAGATTCTTGCATATATTTGTTATGTAGTCGAATCTAAGTGCCACCACATTTCTACCCCTAGATCATAGTCTAAGTATCAGTACTTGGATCTGTACCCCCATATCATGAAATTAAGATCATGAAGTATCTGACCTCTAAATACATGATGGGTTTCGAACACGCTCACCCAAATCCGAGCAACTTAGGTTGAAAGCAAAAGATTTCTGCCATAATATATCTTGCAGACTACAGGAAGAACTTTGCATTTCTTTTGAGTTTAAAGTATAGAGTAAACAACACAAAGATGAAAAACAATTGCTATAAAAGCATTTTCAAACTTTTTTGAAACTAAAACAGTCCTACATGACTATATAGGACTAAAACCATTCACCAAATAATTGAAACTTGAAAGAATACTTTTTCTGAAATAGAAACATAATTCATTTACTGCAGATTCTAGGTATTTCCTGCAAGTAACAATGCTTTACATGCAACTATAGGAAATAAGAAAAGCATATTTTCTTACAAATCTAAAATACTTCAACTAAATCTCATACATGTGATTAGTTTTCCTCGGTAAGGTCAGATGTCAAGATCTCAAGCTTCCTTCGACATTAATATGGTCCATTTTTATTAGCCTCTACGCGTCTCTTTCGTTTTACAATTTAGAGGCAAGTTTTATCCTCTATGTTAGTATCCTTTTTTTTTATCATGTTCTTATATCAGTCAGTGATTTTGTGACACATTGATACAATTCTAAGCCAATATGTAGAACATAGAAATTATAATTATTAGCCTTCAGGTACCTCCCTCTCGATCAACTTACCAAAATAAATAACAAAAAGGCTGTGGATTCAAGTTGTTAAGAAATTGGTAGGTTTACTCTGGATATGTATCAAACCATTGACGATAAGATGATCCTTTCATTCTCAGTTCGCCATGATTAAGGCATAGATAAAAAATCCACTAGCCAGCCTTCTACTTGAGCCATAACCATATCATTCGAAATATAATTTTGTAACTATCTCTAATTCATGCCTGTGAGGGCATTTTCCCTTCTTCTCTTCAATAAAAAGTGTTTTACTTTATTGTCACTTTGAAAAACATCAAATTCACAAATACATGCCTATTGCTCACAATAATCTTCTTGTGGTTGAGACCTCAATGAGATATTACATAGGTTTAATCATTAATGCGTTAGAAATAACATGTAGCAGACTATAACCAAATGATTAGATTACTTAACTTGTGCAACGTCGATATTGGAAGGGCTACGAATTCGAATCATCCTTGTGAGTCCAAATGTCGGAGTTGGACGACCACATAGTAACTAATCTCACAATTGTGTTGTCACCGACAACTATGGCGCTGAAAGAGGTTCGTTCCTAAGTATTCTTTGAAAGCTGAAGATGGAGAATTGAAGGGCTCCTCTGTTTTGGCTTTGGAGAATAGCCGATGTTTCTAGTTCTGTGTTTTTGGAGAAAAAAGGATGTTTCTAGACAATTTGAAAAAGACAATTCTACCCTTGGTCGTCCTCCTCGTCACATTTCTATATAACAGAAAAAAAAAATATATATATATTTCTTTTATATAGAAAGGTGAAGAGCAAGGACGACCAATGGCAAAATGGTAATTAATGTATGAGATAGTGGCAAAAATATAATTTAGTGGATATAATCAATTTCTTGTTTTGACTTTTATTCCCACACATTCAACATTGTTCTAGAAGCTCTCATTTCACCTCTTTTTAGGTAGTTGCCAGGCTATTAACAATTTTTATTTTAAATTAAAAAAATAAAATAAGAACAGTAGAAAGAGAAGACCTTAAAGTCAATTTTTGTTTTAAATTTTAAAAAATAAAAATAGGAATAGTAGAAAGAGAAGACCCAAAGCTATAGCTCCATCTTCTTAAAATCTACCGGGAAGAAACCTAAATTGCACACTTCACTTTCTTGGGATCAAAAGTCGCCGCTACTTCATCTTGAGGTATGATTTTTTTTTAGCACACGAACAAAAAGAACGGAAAAGAAGGACAAATCGCACAGTTCACAATTTTATCTGTAGCTTTCTATGTTTTTCAACTTCAGATTCAATAAACAACATTTTCAATTCCTTCTTCTTTCCGAACATTCTCGCTATTACCTCCCAATTACATATTAAAATATTCAGAACTTAAAGTTGTTATTCATTTCAAATCTTGCATCAGATCAACAAACTGCTTGCTTCATCATTAATGGAGACTTGTTCATCTTCTTGATATGATATTTATTCATTCTTTTATGATTTTCATTTACTTTGGGATGAACTGAATTTTAATCTCTGGTATGTTACATTTTGTCTCAATCTCAACGGAAAAAAAAAAACTAACAATGCTTTGCTTTTGTAATATTCAAGGGTATAATTGTCATTTTATTATATACCTATGAGGATATAATTGTCATTCTAAATCATATTTAATTTTTTTTCTGTATAAAATATTATTTTACTTGTCCATTAAGTTCCCTCCACGTGGCTAAATATCACACACAATTACTAAAAATATCTTCTGTCTAGAAATTTCCACTCATACCTTTAAATAACGCTTCATCTTCTCTTTTCGAGACAGTTCATCTTGCTGTTGTTTCAAGTTTGTTTAGACTTTTGGTTCTTTCCTTTTCAGGTAAGTTACCAGTCTCTCCTTCAGATTACTCCAATTCTATATGGAAGTTCATGAGGCATTACTATTATTCTTATAATATAACTTTAGGGCTTTATATTAATTTAATTTACATTTATCTCTTGCACATGTTGAAGGCCCAAAGTTGAGCAAATCATCTTGTAGCTGTTAGTTGTTGCTGGCTCTTTTTTATTTTTGTTTACTATGAAATTTTGTTTGTGGACATTATTATTGTTTAAACACTACAAATGTGTACTGAATAAATATTGTGGAAATTTTATGTATATATCGCTAAAATGTCTTATTAAAACACTTAGATCCTACATTGACCTTGAACAACACTTTGTCGTCTAAGCGTCGCAGGACCTCATCTTTAGCAATTGCACTAGCGAGGAGCCTAGGATGTCTATAAAGTATTAAAGATTACAGTGATTTGAAAACTAATATTTTTTTTCGCATGTTCAATCCTGATTAACAATCATTGTGTAGGATCAATAATGTGTTCAATCTTATCACTAAGTATGCCAGCAGCAACCTCAGAAGAAAGAATACTCATCATACAATCTATTTCCTGCTTTTGCCTAGCCTTAGCTTCCTCATGATTTCTCATTAGATTAGATGCCTCATTAGCATTTGCAACTTATTAACAAAAGATTCATCTCGTAAATGCCTCTTAAATAAACCTTATGTGACTTTCACATGAAAATCAGTAAGAAGCCAAACAAAATTAAAAAAATTGCACCATTTCACATGTTCATCATTAACTCTTATCAGTCTCAAAATAAATGCACCAATGTTGCAACTGAGAGTAATAAGCAACGAACAATCACATTATAGTTATAATACCTCAGAAAATTTAAATTTGAAATAGAATCACTAAGAACAATCTCTTTGTTTTTTTAAGAATAAACCTTTAATCAGTACATCAGTAGTCTGGTTATCTTCATTTCTATCCTTCTCATTCATTCTTCTTAACTCTATGCTCACTCGCCCGAATCAGATTCTTCAAAAAATACACTACATTTGGGGAATCTGACACGCACCCACTGAATTTTTGAAGATTTCGCGCAAGATAGGTTGAAAGATACATTGTTGCAAACGTTACATCTTTTTTGCTTAATGTTACATGAATCATAAAGTGATTTTTCGGGCAATGGAACTTCCAGTTGATACAGTGTTGTCATAGGAAGCTTACAACTTGGTTCTTTTATTCCAGTACATAAATTGCACATTAATATTTTTTTGTTATTCTCTACTTATCAATTATTGAGACTTACATAGAAAAAAATTATATGTTGTTTGTTACTATTTTCATTCCATATTCTGAACTGTTAACTTTACAGAATTTTCACTTCGTTGCGGTATTTGTTTGCTCATGTGTTTCACTTTTCTCTCAATGTGTGGTAAATATTACTCAACTAATCTCTTATTTAAAATTATTACTATTATTTACTAGATAATTATTTTGTGTAAATTTATTTAGATCCCAAAGATGTCAAGTAATAGAAACCATAAAAATGTGCATGCTTTTCAAAAATCAAATGCGGATAGAAATGCTAGGAGACGCGAATTATACAAATTGATGCCACCTGAGGAAAAAGAGATTCTTCTGGCACGTCATCGAGCAAAGAGAGCTGAAATGAGAAAACATAACTTATCTGAAAATTCAATGAATAATGATTTGGATACTACATCATCTTCTAATTCCACCATTGTTTCTAATAGAAAGCATAAAAATATGCATGCTTTTCAAAAATCAAATGCGGATAGAAATGCTACGAGACGCGAATTATACAGATTGATGCCATCTGAGGAAAAAGAGTTTCTTCTGGCATGTCATCGAGCAAAGAGAGCTGAAATAAGAAAACATGACTTATCTGAAAGTTCAATGAATAATGATTTGGCTATTGCATCATCTTCTAATTCCACCATTGTTTCTGTTGTACAAGTTCTAATCTTACTATGAGAGAACCCATGTTGCTCCTATCAGAAATAGGTAGTCCTATGCCATCAAAAATTAATTATATCAAATTAAAAGTAGTATCAAATTGTCAATTTTGCAAAGCCAAAAGATTTGAATATGAACCACCTGCATTTTGTTATAGCAATGGTTCTATTCAATTAACTTCACATGAGATTCCAATAGAATTAAAGAACCTTTATCTGGAAAATACAGAGCTATCAAAATATTTTAGAACTTACATTAGAACGTACAATAATATATTTGCTTTCACATCTCTTGGAGTAACTTATGACAAAGAATTAGCAAAAAGAAATAATGATATTTATACTTTTTGGGTTCAAGGTCATATGTATCATTTCATCAATGACTTGATTCCTACCGATAAAAAAGTAAAAAATCTTCAGTTATATTTCTTTGATAGTGAAAATGAATTACGAAATCGAATGACATGTTCAAATAAATTAAATGAGTATGTTGTGACAACTTTGATGGAAATATTAAAAATTAATCCATACTCTATGTTTTAAAAATCTTTAGTAGATGTTCCACAACTAACTGATTTTTATATTGCACTTAAGTGTGATTCTGGCTTAGATCAGCGTATATATAACTTACCAACAGTATCAGAAGTTACAGGAATATGGGTAGAACAAGATATTACTTGTAACATCGTGCAAGTTGAAATAAATACGAAGAAGCTTAGATTTGGAAATAGTCATTTGTGGAAAGAATTTAAAAATCTGAAAATTTGGTTAAGTATGGAAAAAAAATGAGTTTTTGGTCAACTTTGAGTAGCCATAACTCCTATATAAGGATGAGTTAGGTGTATTTCTAGTTATTTTTGGAAATCCCTTGGAATGATCTTTCCAACGCCGCCAAGTTTACTCAATTCCGAGTTCGTATGAGTGAGTTATGCCCTTTGGAAGTTGGGTTGTTGGTGGGGCAGTTAACCCGAATTTGTAAGGGTATTTTGGTCTTTTTCCTAGCCATTTCTTTTGGTTATATTGAGGTGTTATACTGATTTTAAATCAGTTTTTCCCTTTTAAAAGTGAGAGTTAGGGCTTTTTGAGAGAAGAGAGAAAGAAGAGGAGAAAGAGAAGAAGAAGCAAGAATTCGTCAAGATCGTTGTGGTTTTCGTCGGGGGTGATCCCTATTAAGGTATGTGAGATCATAGTGTTGGGTTGGTTCATTTCCCCACGCGCCAAACTCGTTTTAATTCCGAGAAAAGATTGATTGTGTTGTTGAAGTTGTGGTTTAGTGTTGAAGTCCTTGTTGATTTGGGACATATTTTCGGTTGTGTTTTTGAATTGAAATCTATTGTATGTTGAGGGGTTTATGATTCTAAGTGTTTGGGGAAGGAACCATTGAAGTTAAGGAGGTTTAGAGTTGGAAAAATGAAGGAGAAAAGTCGAATATTTGAGTAAAACGGCTGGGGCGTCGCGCCAGCCAGTGCGCCCCAAAAAGGACTCTGAAGTCCAGCCCTTGGGGCGGAACGCCTAGCAGAGCGCCCAGCAGGCCCCTCTGAAGTTTGAGGGCTGGCGCCCCGCGCCTCTCAGAGCGCCAAGGACGCCAACCTTTCCCATTCTTTTCCCACTTTTTCATACATGTTCCCTGGAAATGTACCTATGTTTTATAGTTGTTTTCCACACTCCAAGGTACGTCTAAACGTCAAGAACTCATCCATAAACATGAGATCATTACCCTCGAATCCATCCTCCAATTCGAGGAAAGTTAGGAACAAGTCAAGTGAAGTTAGAAGTCAAGTTTAGAAGTTAAGAAGCATGTCAAAACAAGTCTTTAAAGTTATTTTCAAGAGTCTTTATTAAACGTTTTAACTTCGTTTTAAGGCTCAAGTTTCAAGTTAAGTCAAGAGTATAGAGTTGAGTTCATTTCTCAAAAGTTATTAGGAACTATGTATTCCCAAAGAAGTTTATAAATGCTTATCACATTTGAGCAAAGAAGAGGGAACATTGATTCCAAAAGAGCCTTTGGGCTAAGCTTTGAGCAATTATCTCAAACTAAAAAAAGATGTGTTTAAAACACCTATGAGCTAAAGTATTTTAGGAGTAGTATTAAGCACCGAATTGGGGACGAGAGTTCATATTAACGCAACTCTCTATAAGAACCATGTAGCCAAAAATGGGACTTAATGAGTCATTCTTTTTAGATGATCACGTAAGATTAAGCTAGTGGATCCACTAAGTCAAGTAAGGTCCTTTATCACGGCAAGGGAAAGGATGGTCCTTGGGGAACGTGAGGTAAAATGTTGTATCATCACTAGGGCTCATAGTGGTGGTTGTCAGTTAAAGAATATCCCACTAAAGTTATATTACTTTTATATAAGTAAAGTTGAGTTTGTTATTGCTTTATCCTTAACGAACTAAGTTGTTTACATTGTTTTACAAGCATTTATATATATTGCATGTGTCTTATTGCTTTATATTGAGTTCGGTTATTCATGAGCCGAGCAGAGACAAGGTAAGAGTTCCTTTGTATTCCTTTCAAGCTTAAGTTGTTGGTTAACTTTCCAGCTCGCATACTCGTACATTCAATGTACTGATGCCAGTTGGCCTGCATCTTATGATGACACAAACACTGGTACCCAGGATCAGCATCGGCACGCCATTGATCGAGTTGAGCACTCCAGAGTCAGTGGTGAGCCACCTTGCTTTTCGAAGGAATCTATTCTTTTGTGTTCCTAATTTTGCTTTATTTGGATGTTGCGGGGTCTGTCCCAACATCCATCCCAATATTAAAGAGGCTTCATAGACAGTCAGTCAGTTAGTAATTAGTCTCTCATCTTTGTATATATGTAAATATTCTATTTTGAGACACGGGTTGGCTTTTGGCATGTTATGCATCAGTTAGGTTGTTTTATAACCTTGCATTGCATTGAGTTATTCTGTTGAGTTAGGTTTCCGCTGAGTTAACAAAGCCAGGCCAATGGTTCGCTTGGGGCCAGCAATGGTCTTCGAGTGTCGGCCACGTCTAGGGTGTAGGCTTCGAGAGTGACAAACTTGGTATCAGAGCCTAGAGTTCAAGAGTCCTAGGGAGTCTATGAAGCCGTGTCTGTAGAGTCCTAGTTATCGATGTGAAATGTGCCACATCTATAATTAGGAGTCTGCAACATTTAGGAAGATTTCTCATTTCTTTCACACTCATCTCGTGCGTTAGAGTTTATCACTAAAAAGTTTCTTTCTAATTCGTGCTTGTGCGTGTTTTTAGATAATCATGCCTCCACGAAGAGTTGGTAGAAGGTGTCTTCCTTGACGTTATGTTAAGGAGCAAGAGTTACCTTATGCCCCGGGAGTGCAACCACAAGGGGAAATTTCTAAGGCCGAGTTCGAGAGGCAATTAAAATTCTGAGTCAGGCTGTAACTAATCAAATTGGTCAGCAAAGGGGAGCTCGACATGAAGGAGCTGACACTTTAAGAATTCGTGAGTTCTTGGGGATGAATCCTTCGAGTTTCATGGGTTCGAGCACTACTGAGGATTCAGAGAACTTCATTGAGGAGCTGAAGAAGATTTTGATGTGATGCATGTGGCAGATACTGGGCGGGTTGAACTAGCTACGTATCAATTAAAGGATGTTGTTAGAACTTGGTTCGACCAGTGGAAAGGGAGCAGAACTGAGGATACACCACCTGTAAGTTGGGCCTATTTTGAAAAAGCTTTCTTGGGGCGTTTCTTTCCTTGAGAATTGAAAGAGGTCAAGGTACGTGAGTTCCTCACGCTTAAGAAGGAATCTTTCAGTGTTCATGAGTATGGGATGAAGATTACCCAACAATCTTGTTATGCTCCGGAGATGGTTGCAGACATAAGAAATAGAATGAGCTTGTTTGTTGTTGGGCTGTCTCGGTTGTCGAGTAAGGAAGGTAGGGCTGCAATGCTTATCGGGGACATGGACATATCAAGGTTGATGGTTTATGTGTAGAAGGTTGAGGAAGAGAAGCGGAGGGACAGGGAAGAGTTCAGAAATAAAAGAGCTAAGATCGGTAGTGAGTCCAGGCAGTAGAAAGGTAATGCGAACCGTCCGTCCTTTCAACAAAGGCAAAAAGGCACCTGCACCCAGATACAGAGGTGAACACAATGGTCAGAATTCGAAGGACTTCAAGGCTAGACCAACACAGTCTTCAGGTAGTGTGGCACAAGGAGGTAGTTTGACCTCTGCATGTACTTGCGGTAGAACCCACCCATGGAAATGTCGTGATGGTCAAACAGGTTGTTTTAAGTGTGGGCAAGAGGGTCACTTCATGAAGGAGTGCCCTAATAACATGCAAGGTAGTGGAAATATGAGCAATAGGGCCCAAGCTTCAGCAGTTGCTCCCCCAGACAGGATGGCACCTAGAGGATCTACTTCTAGTATAGGCGGGGGAGCAAACCGCCTCTATGCAATCACCAGTCGCCATGAGCAAGAGAATTCTCCAAATGTTGTCACTGGTATGATCAAAGTATTTTATTTTGATGTGTATGGTTTGCTAGACACAAGAGCAAATTTATCTTTTGTAACACCTTATGTTGCAAATAAGTTTGATGTTCTTCCTGAAGGAGTTTGTGAACCCTTTTGTGTTTCTACACCTGATTGGGAGTCTATTATAGTAGAAAGAGTATATCGTGATTGTCTCGTTTCCATCAATCACAAGAGCACCATGGCCGATTTGGTTGAGTTAGACATGGTAGATTTTGATGTTATTCTAGGTATGGATTGGCTTCATGCCTATTATGCATCATTAGATTGTAGAATTCGAGTGGTCAAGTTTCAGTTTTCGAATGAGCCATTCTTAGAGTGGAGTAGTAGTTCAGCAGTGCCTAAGGGTCGTTTCATTTTGTACCTTAAGGCGAGAAAGTTAGTTTCGAAGGGTTGTATCTATCACTTAGTCCGAGTTAATGATTCTAGTGTTGAGATACCTCCTTTTCAGTCAGTTCTTATAGTAAGAGAGTTTCCAGAAGTTTTTTCTGATGACCTACCCGGAATTTGTCCTGAGAGAGAAATAGATTTCGGCATAGATCTCATTCCAGATACTTGTCCTATCTTTATTTCATCCTATAGAGTGGCACCAGCAGAGTTGAAAGAGTTAAAAGAACAGTTGAAAGATCTCCTACAAAAGGGTTTCATTCGACAAAGTGTATCACCTTGGGGTGCTCCGGTCTTGTTTGTAAGAAAGAAAGATGGTTCCCTTAGGATGTGTATAGATTACCGCCAGTTGAACAAGGTTACCATCAAGAATAAGTGCCCACTTCCAAGGATTGATGATATTTTCGATCAGCTTCAGGGTGCCACCTATGTTACAAAAATTGACCTCAGATCGGGCTATCATCAATTAAGAGTAAGGGGAAGTGATATTCCAAAGACAGCTTTCAGAACCAGATATGGTCATTACAAGTGTTTGGTCATGTCCTTTCGTTTGACCAATGCACCGACAACTTTCATGGACCTTATGAATAGAGTCTTCAAACCTTATTTAGATATGTTTGTTATCGTCTTCATTGATGACATACTAATCTATTCAAGGAATGAAGAAGATCATGCTAGTCATCTCAGAATAGTTCTTCAGACTTTGAAAGACAAGGAGTTGTATGCCAAGTTCTCTAAGTGTGAGTTTTGGCTTAAGTTTGTGGTATTCCTAGGCCACATTATATCTAGTGATGGAATTAAAGTTGATACTCGAAAAATTGAGGCAGTACAGAATTGGCCTAGACCCACATCTCAAATTGATATTTGGAGTTTCTTGGGTTTAGTTGGCTATTATAGAAGGTTTGTAGAAGGGTTCTCGTCTATTGCATCTCTTTTGACCAAGTTGACTCAGAAGACAGTGAAATTTCGATGGTCTGAAGCTTGTGAGAAAAACTTTCAGGAATTGAAAAAGAGGTTGATTACTGCTCCAGTTTTTACTTTACCAGAAGGTACTGAAGGTTTTGTGGTGTATTGTGATGCATCTAGAGCTTGTTTGGGTTGTTTCTTAATGCAGAATGGCAAGGTTATAGCTTATGCCTCCAGACAGTAGAAGGTTCATGAGAAGAACTACCCAACCCATGACTTAGAGTTGGTTGCTGTAGTATTTGCTTTGAAGATATGGCGTCATTACTTGTATAGTGTGCATGTTGATGTATTTACTGATCGTAAGAGTCTTCAATATGTTTTCACTGAGAAACAACTTAATCTCAAACAGAGGAGGTGGTTAGAATTACTCAAGGATTATGATCTGAGTATTCTTTACCACCCAGGTAAGGCTAATGTTATTGCTGATTCTTTAAGTAGGTTGTCTATGAGTAGCACCACCCATATTGAAGAAGGGAAGAGAGAGTTAGCAAAAGATGTGCACAAACTGGCACGCCTGGAGTCAGACTTATGGATTCCACAGAAGGAGGTATAGCGCAGACAAACGGGGCCGAGTCATCATTAGTGTCAGAAGTTAAAGAGAAACAAGACCAAGATCCCATTTTGCTTGAGTTGAAGGCAAATGTTCAAAAACAAAAAGTATTACCTTTTGAACAAGGGGGAGATGGTGTGTTGAGATATCAAGGTAGATTGTGTGTACCTATGGTGGATGGACTTCAAAAAAAGATTATGGAGGAAGCTCATAGCACCAGATATTCCATTTATTCGGGTTCCACAAAGATATATCATGACTTGAGAGAAGTTTATTGGTGGAATAGCATGAATAAAGGCATTGCTGAATTTGTTGCTAAATGTCCAAATTGCCAGCAAGTGAAAGTGGAACACCAAAGGCCTGGTGGCTTGGTGCAGAATATAGAACTTCCGAAATGGAAGTGGAAGATGATCAATATGGATTTCATCACAGAGTTGCCAAGGTCTTGCAGACAGCATGATTCTATTTGGGTAATTGTCGACAGAATGACAAAGTCAGCCCATTTTCTACAGGTAAAGACTACCTATTCAGTAGAATATTATGCCAAGATATATATTCAAGAGATAGTGATACGTCATGGAGTCCCAATCTCCATTATTTCAGACAGAGGTGAACTGTTTACTGCACAGTTCTGGAAATCTTTTCAGAAAGGCTTGGGTTCAAAGGTGAACTTAAGTACTGCCTTTCATCCTCAGACTGATGGGCAAGAAGAGCACAATATTCAGACTTTAGAAGGTATGCTGAGGGATTGTGCAATCGATTTCAAAGGGAGTTGGGATGACCACTTACCTCTCATTGAGTTTGCCTACAATAACAGTTATCAATCTAACATCCAGATGGCTCCATACGAAGCTCTTTATGGAAGAAGATGTAGATCTCCTATTGGATGGTTTGATGTTGGTGAAGCAGGATTTATAGGACCAGATTTAGTTCATCAAGCTATGGAGATGGTGAAAGTGATTCAAGATAAGTTGAAAATGGCACAGAGTCATCAGAAATCCTAAACCGATGTTAGGAGAAGAGCGTTAGAGTTTGAAGTAGACGATTGGGTATATTTGAAGGTTTCACCCATGAAGGGGGTTATGAGGTTTGGTAAGAAGGGGAAACTTAGTCCCCGGTATATTGGACATTATCGCATAGTCAAGAGGATTGACAATGTTGCTTATGAGTTAGAGCTACCACAAGAATTAGCAGCGGTTCATTCGGTATTTCACATCTTCATGTTGAAGAAGTGCATAGGCGATCCTTTACTGATCCTACCAACTGAAACTATTAGGATCAAGGAGCTTCCTGTTCACATTTTAGACTGCCAAGTTCGTAGGTTGAGAACGAAAGAGGTAGCGTCAGTCAAGGTCTTTTGGAAGAACCAATTTGCTGAGGAAGCTACTGGGAAGCCGAAGAGGACATTAAAAAGAGATATCCACATCTCTTTGAAGCTAGAGGAAATGCAGATCAAGGTACTAATTTCCTTCTTAGCGCTCTTTAAATTATAGTGAGCCTGTTGTTGTTGTTGTTTGCATGATTGCTTGTTGGGTGTTGAGTTGATGATACACCCTTAGCATAGTAAGAGTAATCTCATTCGAGGATGAATGTTCCCAAGTGGGGAGATATTGTAACATCGTGTAAGTTGAAATAACTACGAAGAAGCTTAGATTTGGAAATAGTCATTTCTGGAAAGAATTTTAAAATCTGGAATTTTGGTTAAGTATGGAAAAAATATGAGTTTTTGGTCAACTTTGAGCAGTCATAACTCCTATCTCAGAATGAGTTAGGTTTATTTCCAGTTATTTTCGGAAAGCCCTTGGAATGATCTTTCCAAAGCCGCCGAGTTGGCTCGATTTCGAGTTCGTATGAGTGAGTTATGCCATTTAAAAGTTGGGCTGTTGGCAAGGCAGTTAGCCCGAATTTGTTAGGGTATTTTCGTCTTTTCCCTAGCCATTTCTTTTTGTTATATTGAGGTGTTAGACTGATTTAAAATCAGTTTATCCCTTTTAGAAGTGAGAGTTAGGGCTTTTTGAGAGTAGGGAGAAAGAAGAGGAGAAAGAGAAGAAGCAAAAGGATTCGTCAAGATCGTCATGGTTTTCTTCGGGGGTGATCCGTATTAAGGTATGTGAGATCATAGTGTTGGGTTGGTTCATTCCCCCACACGCCAAACTCGTTTTAACTTTGATGAAAAGATTGATTGTCTTGTTGAAGTTTGTGGTTGTTGAAGTTGTGGTTTTGTGTTAAAGTCCTTGTTGATTTGGGACATGTTTCCGGTTGTGTTTTTGAGTTGAAATCTATTGTATGTTGAGGGTTTTATGATTCTAAGTGTTTGGGCGCAGGAACCATTGAAGTTAAGGAGGTTCGAAGTTTGAAAAATGAAGGAGAAAAGTCGAATATTCGGGGAAAAGGGCTGGGGCGTCGTGCCAGCCAGCGCACCCCAAAAGGGACTCTGAAGTCCATCCCTTGGGGTGGCGCACCTAGCAGAGCACCCAGCAGGCCCCTATGAAGTTTGAGGGCTGGCACCCCGCGCCTCTCAGAGCGCCAAGGACGCCAACCTCTCCCATTCTTTCCCCATTTTTTCATACATGTTCCTTGGTAAAGTACCTATGTTTTATAGTTGTTTTCCACACTCCAAGGTACGTCTAAACATCAAGAATTCATCCATAAACATGAGATCATTACCCTCGAATCCATCCTCCAATTCGAGGAAAGTTAGGATCAAGTCAAGTGAAGTTAGAAGTCAAGTTTAGAAGTTAAGAAGCATGTCAAAACAAGTCTTTAATGTTTTTTTCAAGAGTCTTTATTAAACATTTTAACTTCATTTTAAGGCTCAAGTTTCAAGTTAAGTCAAGAGTATAGAGTTGAGTTCATTTCTTAAAAGTTATTAGGGAACTATGTATTCCCAAAGAAGTTAATAAATGTTTTTCACATTTGAGCAAAGAAGAGGGAACATTGATTCCAAAAGAGCCTTTGGGCTAAGCTTTGAGCAATTATCTCAAATTAAAGAAAGATGTGTTTAAAACACCTATGAGCTAAAGTATTTTGGGAGTAGTATTGAGCACCAAATTGGGGACGCGAGTTCATATTAACTCAACTCTCTATAAGAACCATCTAGCCAAACATAGGACTTAACGGGTCATTCTTTTTAGATGATCACGTAAGATTAAGCTAGTGGATATACTAAGTCAAGTAAGGTCCTTTATAACGGCAAGGTAAAGGATGGTCCTTGGGCAACATGAGGTAAAATGTTGTATCATCACTAGGGCTCATAGTGGTGGTTGTCGGTTAAAGAATCTCCCACTAAAGTTATATTACTTTTATAAAAGCAAAGTTGAGTTTGTTATTGTTTTATCCTTAACGAACTAAGTTGTTTACATTGTCTTACAAGCATTTATATATATTGCATGTGTCTTATTGCTTTATATTGATTTCGGTTATTCATGAGCCGGCAGAGCCAAGGTAAGATTTCTTTTGTGTTCCTTTCAAGCTTATGTTATTGTTTAGCTTTCCAGCTCGCATACTCGTACATTCAATGTACTGATGCCAGTTAGCCTGCATCTTATGACGATACAAACGCAGGTACCCAGGATCAGCACCGGCACACCGTTGATCGAGCTGAGCACTCCGTAGTCAGTGGTGAGCCTCCTTGCACTCCGGAGGACTTTGTTATTTTGTGTTCCTAGTTCTGCTTTATTAGGATGTTGCGAGGTCTGTCCCAATATCCATCCCAATATTAAAGAGGCTTCATAGATAGTTAGTCAGTTAGTATTGAGTCTCTCATCTATGTATATATGTAAATATTCTATTTTGAGACACGAGTTGCCTTTTGGAATGTTATGCATCAGTTAGGTTTGTTTATAACCTTGCATCACATTGAGTTATTCTGTTGAGTTAGGTTTTCGCTGAGTTAAGAAAGCCAGGCCAAGGGTTCGCTTGGGGCCAGCAATGGTGTTCGACTGCCGGCCACGTCCAGGGTGTAGGCTTCGGGCGTGACAAACTTGGTATCAGAGCCTAGAGTTTAAGCATCCTAGGGAGTCTTTAAAGCAGTGTCTGTAGAGTCCTAGTTATCGGTGTGAAGTGCGCCATATCTATAATTAGAAGTCTGCAAAATTTAGGAAGATTTTTCATTTTTTTCACACTCATCTCGTGCGTTAGAGTTTATCTCTAAAAAGTTTCTTTCTAATTTGTGTTTGTGCGTGTTTTCAGATAATCATGCCTCCATGAAATGTTGGCAGAGGGCATTTTCCTAGACGTTATGTAGAGGAAGAAGATTTACCTTATGCCCCGGGAGTGCAACCACAAGGGGAAGTTTCTAATGCCGAGTTCAGAGAGGCAATTAGAATTTTGAGTCAGGCTGTAACTAATCAAATTGATCAGCAAAGGGGAGCTCGACATGAAGGAGCTGACACTTCAAGGATTCGTGATTTCTTGGGGATGAATCCTTCGAGTTTCATGGGTTCGAGCACTACTGAGGATCCAGTGAACTTCATTGAGGAGCTGAAGAAGATTTTTAATGTGATACATGTGACAGATACTGAGCGGGTTGAAATAGCTATATATTAATTGAAGGATGTTGCTAGAACTTGGTTCGACCAGTGGAAAGGGAGCAGAGTTGAGGATGCACCACCTGTAAGTTGGGCCTGTTTTGAGGAAGCTTTCTTGGGGCGTTTCTTTCCTCGAGAATTGAAAGAGGCCAAGGTACATGAGTTCCTCACGCTTAAGCAGAAATCTTTGAGTGTTCATGAGTATGGGTTGAAGTGCACCCAACTATCCCGTTATGCTTCGGAGATGGTTGCAGACATGAGGAATAAAATGATCTTGTTTGTTGTTGGGCTGTCTCGATTGTCGAGTAAGGAAGGTATGGTTGCAAATCCTATCGGGGACATGGACATATCAAGGTTGATGGTTTATGTGTAGCAGGTTGAGGAAGAGAAGATGAGGGATAGGGAAGAGTTAACAAAATAAGAGAGATAAGACAGGTAGTGAGTCCAGGTAGAAGAAAGGTAATGCGAACCGTTCGTCCTTTCAACAAAGGCAAAAGGGACCTGCTCCATAATCTGCTAGGGCACCTGTACCCAGATACAGAGGTGAAAATAATGGCCAAAATTCGATGGACTTCAAGGCTAGACCAGCACAGTCTTCAAGTAGTGTGGCACAAGGAGGTAGTTTGACCCCTGCATGTCCAAGGTGTGGTAGAACCCACCCAGGGAAATGCCATGATTGTTAGACAGGTTGTTTTAAATGTGGGCAAGAGGGTCACTTCATGAAGGAGTGCCCTAAGAACAGGCAAGGTAATGGAAATATGAGCAATTGGGCCCAAGCTTCATTAGTTGCTCCCCCAGACAGGATGGCACCTAGAGGAGCTGCTTCTAGTACAGGCGGAGGAGCAAACCGCCTTTATGCAATTACCAGTCACCATGAGCAAGAGAATTCTCCAAATGTTGTCACTGGTATGATCAAAGTATTTGCTTTTGATGTGTAAGGTTTGCTAGACCCTGGAGAAAATTTATCTTTTGTAACACCTTATGTTGCAAATAAGTTTGATGTTTTTCCTGAAAGACTTTGTGAACCCTTTTGTGTTTCTACACATGTTGGGGAGTCTATTCTAGTAGAAAGAGTCTATCGTGATTATCTTGTTTCCATCAATCATAAAAGCACCATGGTTGATTTGGTTGAGTTAGACATGGTAGATTTTGATGTTATTCTAGGTATGGATTGGCTTTATGCCTGTTATGCTTCATTAGAATTTAGAACTCGAGTGGTCTAGTTTTAGTTTTCGAATGAGCCAGTCTTATAGTGGAGCAGTAGTTCAGCAGTGCCTAAGGGTCGTTTCATTTCGTACCTTAAGGCGAGAAAGTTAGTTTCGAAGGGTTGTATCTATCACTTAGTCCGATTTAATGACTTTAGTGTTAAGATACCTCATTTTCAGTCAGTTCTTATAGTGAGAGAGTTTCCAGAAGTTTTTCCTGATGACCTACTCAAAATTTATCCTGAGAGAGAAATAGATTTCGGCATAGATCTCATTCTAGATACTTGTCCTATCTCTATTTCGTCCTATAGAGCGACACCAGCAGAGTTGAAAGAGTTAAAAGAACAGTTGAAAGATCTCCTACATAAGGGTTTCATTCGACCAAGTGTATCACCTTGGGGTGCTCCGGTCTTGTTTGTAAGAAAGAAAGATGGTTCCCTTAGGATGTGTATAGATTACCACCAGTTGAACAAGGTTACCACCAAGAATAAGTGCCCTCTTCCGAGGATTGATGATATTTTCGATCAGCTTCAGGGTGCCACCTATGTTTAAAAAATTGACCTCAGATCGGGCTATCATCAATTAAGAGTAAGGGAAAGTGATATTCCAAAGACAGCTTTCAGAACCAGATATGGTCATTACGAGTGTTTGGTCTTGTCCTTTCATTTGACCAATGCACCGACAGCTTTCATGGACTTATGAATAGAGTCTTCAAACCTTATTTAGATATGTTTGTTATCGTCTTCATTGATGACATACTAATCTATTCAAGGAATAAAGAAAATCATGCTAGTCATCTCAGAATAGTTCTTCAGACTTTGAAAGACAAGGAGTTGTATGCCAAGTTCTCTAAGTGTGAGTTTTGGCTTGAGTCTATGGTATTCCTAGGCCACTTTGTATCTGGTGATAGAATTAAAGTTGATACTCGAAAAATTGAGGCACTGCAGAGTTGGCCTAGACCCACATCTCAAACTAATATTAGGAGTTTCTTGGGTTTAGCTGGCTATTATAGAAAGTTTGTAGAGGGGTTCTCGTCTATTGCATCTCCTTTGACCAAGTTGCCTCAGAAGACAGTGAAATTTCGATGTTGTGAAGTTTGTGAGAAAAGCTTTCAGGAATTGAAAAAGAGGTTGATTGCTGCTCCAGTTTTTACTGTACCAGAAGTTACTCAAGGTTTTGTGGTGTATTGTGATGCATCTAGAGTTTGTTTGGGTTGTTTCTTAATGCAGAATGGCAAGGTTATAGCTTATGCCTCCAGACAGTTGAAGGTTCATGAGAAGAACTACCCAACCCATGACTTAGAGTTGGCTTCTGTAGTATTTGCTTTGAAGATATGACGTCATTACTTGTATGGCGTGTATGTTGATGTATTTACTAATCACAAGAGTCTTCAATATGTGTTCACTGAGAAAGAGCTTAATCTCAGAAAGAGGATGTGGTTAGAATTACTCAAGGATTATGATCTGAGTATTCTTTACCACCCAGGTAAGGCTAATGTTATTGCTGATTCTTTGAGCAGGTTGTTTATAGGTAGCACCGCCCATATTGAAGAAGGGAAGAGAGAGTTAGCAAAAGATGTGCACAGACTGGCACGCCTGGAGTCAGACTTATGGATTCCATAGAAGGAGGTATAGCGGTGACGAACGGGGCCGAGTCATTATTAGTGTCAGAAGTGAAAGAGAAATAAGACCAAGATCCCATTTTGCTTGAATTGGAGGCAAATGTTCAAAAGCAAAAAGTATTACCTTTTGAACAAGGGGGAGATGGTGTGTTGAGATATCAAGGTAGATTGTGTGTACCTATGGTGGATGGACTTCAAAAAAAGATTATGGAGGAAGCTCATAGCACCAGATATTCCATTTATCCGGGTTCCACAAAGATATATCATGACTTGAGAGAAGTTTATTGGTGGAATAGCATGAATAAAGGCATTGCTGAATTTGTTGCTAAATGTCCAAATTGCCAGCAAGTGAAAGTTGAACACCAAAGGCCCGGTGGCGTGGCGCAGAATATAGAACTTCCGAAATGGAAGTGGAAGATGATCAATATGGATTTCATCACAGGGTTGCCAAGGTCTCGTAGACAGCATGATTCTATTTGGGTAATTATCGATAGAATGACAAAGTCAGCCCATTTTCTACCGGTAAAGACTACCTATTCAGCAGAATATTCTGCCAAGATATATATTCAAGAGGAGAAAGATAAAAAGAAGCAAGGATTCGTCAAGATCGTCGTGGTTTTCGTCGGGAGTGATCCCTATTAAGGTGTGTGAGATCATAGTGTTGGGTTGGTTCATTCTGCCACACGCCAAACTTATTCTAATTTCGAGGAAAGATTGATTGTGTTGTTGAAGTTTGTGGTTGTTGAAGTTGTGGTTTTGTGTTGAAGTCCTTCTTGATTTGGGACATGTTTCCAGTTGTGTTTTTGAGTTGAAATCTATTGTATGTTGAGGGGTTTATGATTCTAAGTGTTTGGGGCTGGAACCATTGAAGTTAAGGAGGTTTAGAGTTGGAAAAATGAAGGAGAAAAGTCAAATTTTCGGGGAAAGGGCTCGGGTATCGCGCCAGCCAGCGCCCCCCAAAAGGGACTCTAAAGTCCAGCCCTTGGGACGGCGCACCTAGCAGAGTGCCCAGCAGGCCCCTCTGAAGTTTGAGGGCTGGCGCCCCGCGCCTCTCAGAGCGCCAAGGATGCCAACCTTTCCCATTCTTTCCCCACTTTTTCATACATGTTCCTTGGTAATGTACCTATGTTTTATAGTTGTTTTCCACACTCCAAGGTACGTCTAAACGTCAAGAACTCATCCATAAACATGATATAATTACCCTCGAATCTGTGCTCCAATTCGAGGAAAGTTAGGATCAAATCAAGTGAATTTAGAAGTCAAGTTTAGAAGTTAAGAAGTAAGTCAAAGTAAGTCTTCACAAAAAAATTCAAGAGTCTTTATTAAACGTTTTAACTTAGTTTTAAGGCTCAAGTTTCAAGTTAAGTCAAGAGTATAGAGTTGAGTTCATTTCTCAAAAGTTATTAGGGTACTATGTATTCCCATAGAAGTTTATAAATGTTTTTCACATTTGAGCAAAGAAGAGGGAACATTGATTCCAAAAGAGCCTTTGGGCTAAGCTTTGAACAATTATCTCAAACTAAAGAAAGATGTGCTTAAAACACCTATGAGCTAAAGTATTTTGGGAGTAGTATTGAGCACCAAATTGGGGACGCGAGTTCATATTAACTCAACTCTCTATATGAACCATCTAGCCAAACATAGGACTTAACGGGTCATTCTTTTTAGATGATCACATAAGATTAAGCTAGTGGATCCACTAAGTCAAGTAAGGTCCTTTTTCACGGCAAGGTAAAAGATGGTCCTTGGGCAACGTGAGGTAAAACGTTGTATCATCACTAGGGCTCATAGTGGTGGTTATCGGTTAAAGAATCTCCCACTAAAGTTATATTACTTTTATATAAGTAAAGTTGACTTTGTTATTGTTTTATCCTTAACAAACTAAGTTGTTTACATTGTTTTACAAGAATTTATATATATTGCATGTGTCTTATTGCTTTATATTCAGTTCGGTTATTCATGAGCCGAGCAGAGCCAAGGTAAGAGTTCCTTTGTATTCCTTTCAAGCTTAAGTTGTTGTTTAGCTTTTCAGCTCGCATACTCGTACATTCAATGTACTGATGCCAGTTGGCTTGCATCTTATGATGATGCAGACGCAGGTACCCAGGGTCAGCATCCAGCACGCCGTTGATCCAACTAAGCACTCCAGAGTAAGTGTTGAGCTTCCTTGCTTTCGGAGGACTCTGTTCTTTTGTGTTCCTAGTTTTGCTTTATTAGGATGTTGCGGGGTCTATCCCAACATCCATCCCAGTATTAAAGAGGCTTCATAGACAGTCAGTCAGTTAGTATTGAGTCTCTCATTTATGTATATTTGTAAATATTCTGTTTTGAGACACGAGTTTCCTTCTGTCATGATATGCATCAGTTAGGTTGTTTTATAACCTTGCATTGCATTAAGTTATTCTGTTGAGTTAGGTTTCCGCTGAGTTAAGAAAGCCAGGCCAAGGGTTCGCTTAGGGCCAGCAATGGGCTTCGAGTGCCGGCCACGTCCAGGGAGTAGGCTTGGGTCGTGACATTACTAATTCTACTCCTACACCACATATTTGAATATATACAAAAAGTGATAAAAGTTAATTAGTAAATTATTATTACGGTTGTTATGATCCGTTGCAATATCCATTGCTATTTCCATATGGTCAAGGTGGATGGCACTGTGGTATTAAGAAAATTAAATGTTCTTCAAGAACATCAACACAAATATATTGTGAACAAGAACAACTACCAAGTATAAAAAAATATTTGTTCAATAGATGGACTACTTAACATGGAAGCCGAAGTTATGCTAAAAGAAAAGCACAAACGAGACACTATTTCTTGTCGTAAATATTATTGTTAAAAACTTCAAATAAGAGATGATGAAAATATAGTCTTACATGCAGGAAGATTATTCCAACAATATGTAGTAGATGAATGCATAAAAATTGAAAGCCAACGATTAGACTTTGCTTCATTTAATCAAGATTTAATTAGAACTGATATGTTAGATGGAATTTTGGATGTTTTATGTAAGCGAGAAATAGAAGCTTCACATATATGAAAACAACGCATACTTCCACTTAGCTTTACTGGAGGTCCAAGAGATATGCGTAGACGGTATATGGATGCTATTGCATTAGTGCAATGTTTTGAAAAACCTGATATATTTTTTACTATAACATGTAATCCTTCTTGGCCTGAAATAGAAGAAAAACTTATATTAACTGATGAGGTACAAAATAGGTCTGATCTGGTTAGTAGAGTGTATAGAGCAAAAATAGAAGAATTGCAAAATGATATAATGAAAAAGCATATATTTGGTAAAGTTGCAGCATTTATGTATACAATATAATTTCAAAAACGAGGACTTCCCCATGCTCATTTTCTTATTATACTAAATGAGAATTACAAATTAATAACTCCAGAAGCATATGATTGATTTGTATGTGCTGAAATACCAGATAAAATTATATATCCCTATTTATACTCACTTGTTACACAACACATGATGCATGGTCCTTGTGGTAAGTTGAATCCAATAAATTCTTGTATGAAAAAAAAAGGATATTGTAAAAATAAGTATCCTAAAGAGTTTTTAGAACAAACAACTAAAGGAAAAAATTCATACCCAATTTATAGAAGACGAAATACAGGAAAAAGTGTGAAAATTAGAGGACACTTTCTTGATAACTTGTGGGTTGTTCCTTACAATCCATATTTACTTTGTAAATTCAACTGTCAGATAAATGTAGAGATTTGTTCAGATATAAAAGTTGTTAAGTACATTTATAAATACATTTGCAAAGGACATGATAAAATAACATTTCATATACAGACTAGTGATGTAAACCTAGAGATAGATGAAATAAAAGAATATCAATCTGCTAGGTGGGTATCACCACCTAAAGCTACATGGAGAATATTCTCTTTTCCTATTAGTGAAATGAGTCCAAGTGTATATCATCTACAACTACATCTTGATGGACAACAACTTGTTTCCTTCAAAAGTACCGACAACATTAGTAAAATTGCAAGTAATCCCATGATAAGAAAAACAATGTTAACTGAATTTTTTTTAATGAATAAATCAAACAAAGAAGCTATGGATCTAAATTTATTATATCGTGAATTTCCAGAACATTTTGTGGTCAACAACAGATAAAATGTGGACACATCGTAAATGAGGTCATGTTATTGGACGTGTAGTGACATGTCATCCAACCAAGGGAGAAAGATACTATCTTAGACTTCTTTTAATGAACGTAAGAGGGCCAAAATCATATGAAGATCTGCGAACTGTAAATGGAGTACAATATAATTCATTTAGAGAAGCTGCAGAAAAAAGAGAACTATTACTTTGTGATAATAATTTGGTAGAATACATGTCTGAAGCTGCAAGTTATCAAATGTCATCCAGTTTAAGACAATTATTTGCTATGTTATTGATTTATTGTAATCCAACAAATCCTAGAGAATTATGGGAAAGATTTGAAAGCCCAATGTCTGAAGATTTCAAAAAAAGTTCGAACATAAATGTAAGAGAAATACGTTATAAAGTATTAAATTGCATTAATGATATTCTTCATTCAATGGGTCATGACATTAATGAATTTGAACTAATTTCAGAATATATCAAACCTTCATCAATAGCAAGAGAAGCTAAAGAAGTTCATTATGAAAGAAATATCATTGTTAGTGGGGAAGATTTATTATTAAAAAAAAAATTAAACATTGAACAGAGAAAGGCTTACGATATTATTCTTGATAAAGTATTGTCAAATAAATTTGGGGCATTCTTTATTGATGGTCCTGGTGGAACTGGTAAAAGTTTTTTATATCGTGCTTTATTAGCTATAGTAAGACACAAGGGGTTTATAGCTTTAGCAACTGCAAGTTCTGGTGTTGCAGCTTCACTTCTTCCCGTAGGTCGAACTGCTCATTCTCGATTTAAAATTCCTATTGATGTCAATGAATATTTTACTTGCAATATTAGTAAACAAAGTTCACTAGCATCTTTAATACGAGATGCACGATTAATTGTGTGGGATGAAATTTCAATGGCAAAAAAGAAAATGGTTGAAGCATTTGACTTACTTTTAAGAGATCTAATGGAAACTAATACGTTATTTGGTGGTAAAATTGTTGTTTTTAGTGGTGATTTTAGACAAACTCTTCCTGTTGTTCGTAGTGGAAAAAAAGAAGATTTTATTCGTGAAAGTTTATTGTGTTCTGAAATTTGGAATCAACTCGAAAAATTACAGTTATCGAAGAATATGCGTGCAACTAAAGATCCTAAATTTTGTGAATATTTAATGAGAATTGGTGATGGAAAAGAAAAAACAAATGACCATGGAAAAATTGAAATTCCTCATTCTCTCATTATTCCTTTTACTTCGGAAAAAGAATCTCTAAATCTTCTCTTTAGAAATACTTATCCTGATTTATACACATGTTGTACAAAAACTTCATTTATTACTTCTCATGCTATTCTAACAACTAAAAATGATTTTGTTGATGAAATAAATGACATGTTGATCTCTCAATTTCCAAACACTGAAAAAGTGTATATTGCTATAGATGAAACTATTGATCCAAACGATCAAAGTGAATATGAAAATTTCTTACACACTTTAAATCCTACTGGTTTAAGCGGTGATTTTAAAAATACACATGTATTTATTCCACGAATACCACTCATGACTTCAGAAGATGAAAAATTGCCTCTTCCTTTTAAGAGAACACAATTTTTTGTACGATTATGATTTGCCATGACTATAAATAAAGCTCAAGGACAGACATTAGATTTTGTTGGTATATATTTACGCGAACATGTCTTCTCTCATGGACAATTGTACGTTGCTTTATCAAGAGCCACAAGTTCTAACAGTGTCAAAGTAGTAATTGGACCACCTATAATTGACAAAAATGATGATCATTCACCATTTAATGTTGTCTATGATGAAATTATTGAAAAGGCTTTTTCTTGAACTTTGTGCTATAATTTGCAATGGTAAATCTCATATACAACTTACATACACTATGTGTATGTATATATATTATATTATAATATTCCTTTCATTATACATTTACCTTTAGTTTATGCTCTTATAATGTATTTTAATTGTAGATATTTCAACATGGTGGAAAGATATACCATTAATATGATAACTCCAACTACTAAAGATTGGACCTGTAAAGTCCAAGTTGTAGATAAAAGTTGACCAAGGGACAACAAAGATAAAACCACAAAATACCAAGTCTTAATTCTGCAAGATGAAGAGGTATTTATTTTTATTAATTTATTATTGATTTTAAAAGCCTAACTTTAATTAAGTTAACTAATCAAACTTTTTACAAATTCTTTTACAGGAGAATCAAGTTCAGGCCACTATTTTTAGTATTGATATAACATATTTTGAAAAAGAATTTGCTCCTTTCAAAACTTACTTGGTATCTGTTGCACATGTGAAAGTACCACCACTTGGATATGAAAATCCACTTAACAAATTCATTTGGACACTCGATAAAAACACCATTGTTGAACCAGTTGAAGAGGTCAAACCTCCAGAGGATCCATTACGACCACCAACACGACTAGCTCTTACCATATTTGACACTTTTGAGTATCAACCCAAAGAATTTGAATTTGGTATTTATAAATTTATTAATTATTATTCTTATTCACATAAAATCTAATTGTTAGTATAATAGAATATTTCTCATAATCTAATTATTGTTTCTTTATTTTTGTTTAATGCAAGATGTACTTGCCATTGTCTTTAATGGCAGTCCTTCAACAAAGACTGCAACTGGAAGACGAATTCAAGAGTTTATTGTCATGGACAAGCTATAAGTATATATAGAATATCACTCTTCTCATTTATCTTCATCTCTTATTACTTGTTTTCAAAGAAAGGTTCTTTTTAGTTGATAGTATTTTTTTTCCTTTTCCATTTTCGTAGTTGATGTATATACTTGTATTTAATAAAGTGATTAATTCTTTCAAGTTTCAGTAACGTTGTCTTTGTAGTCGTCTTCTCCAAATGGGTACTTCTACTTTTTGGGACTTTGGTTGTAGTTTTAGGAGTGTTCTTGTTTGTTTTTGCGAAGATTGCTTTTTTTTATTAAAAAAAAATTTATGCCTCTTCCCCTCTCTTTTGTTATAGTAATGTGATTGAATGCCTTGTCCCTTTGAATCATTGTGAAGTAAAGGTTCAGTTTTAATAAGGATTGATATTCTTCCTGGTTTGTTCCTGCCTTTTTTATTTTACATGAATTAACTTTCCAATATTGTGGAGATAGTCTGTTAAAAAGAAATATACTGGTTGTCCTGTTTGATTTGTTTTCTTTGGTATGATTTTCTCTTTTTTCTTAAAGATTAAGATTGAATTTTGATCAACAGCTAAAGATATCCAAGTTTATTGAGGTTCTTGATAGATATTGAGTTCTTGTCATGGTGTATTTCCTTTTCATACCTACTTTGATTTGTTATACTCGTAGGGGTAAGG
Organism: Solanum commersonii; assembly: GCA_029007595.1. NCBI lineage: Eukaryota > Viridiplantae > Streptophyta > Magnoliopsida > Solanales > Solanaceae > Solanum > Solanum commersonii. The sequence continues at coordinate 1,024,156 of JAJTWQ010000051.1, forward strand.
TTTGCGAACACTCTACCTCCTCTTAACCCACATGTTTCATTTCACTGGGTATGTTGTTGTTTGAGTTTTTGAGTCTTTCCACAAAAAAATCATTTCTTATCTGTTAATTAAGCAGTTTTAAACTAAGTTCTCTATTAGTAACTCTTACAAAGCTAGAAAAACCATATTTGAGGTTTTATATCTTCTTCTTTATTAATCCCCCATATGTTGATCTGCTTATGATATTGATAATAGTGACTCAATCACCTTAGAACCAATACCAAACACGTTTCTGTTGCAGTTCATGTTGTACGTCCTAGCATTTAGAGCGGACCTTCCAGATAATACTTCAAATAGGACAACCCCAAAAGAGTAGTCATCATTATTTTCTTTTAGTTGTTGTCTTCTGAAATACTCTGGATCCAAGTATCCAAATCAGAAACCTTTGCCACTCACTTGTCATCCACCAAAACGTTTGTAGTTTTCACATCCCTATAGATTGATACTGTACCTTGCACCAGTGTGCAAATACTACACTTATCTTAATCTACTTAATCTTATCAAGAAAAACTCATATTAGATTAACTATCAGGATGTATTTGCCATCATTTGAATACCTGTAGTACTTTGATAGATTAAAAAGTTCATCAATTTCCCTATCCAACTGGATTCATTTCTTTGTACATTATCTTATATGTTTACTTTTATAGCACAAAAATGTTGGTATTTGTTGATAATAATTTGATTTGAATTTTATTATTTATAATGTTTTTACAATATCACATATCCTTTGTAACTTTATATTAATGTTTGAAAACATCCTTCGAATCATATGCAGGAAAAAAACCCAACAAAACTGACACTTTGGGAGGATTTTATTGATCATGAGAGAGTTAAACCTTTCAATCAACTTCATGATTACCCAATCATTCTTGCTAGGAGAATTGGGAAATCATCCGCAGGTAAAAGTGCAAATAATTTTTTTTTCTTTTTTGAAAAATATATGATATGATGAAACTAAAATCACATATTCAAATGCACGTAGGAACATCAAATAGATTCGTTGGTTTGACGAGAAAATTCAATACAACAATTGAAATCAATCCTCCATATCCACAGGCTACTAAGTTAAGGACGTGGTAATATACATTTTTATTTAATGCATAGAAATTTCAGAATATTTTGAGATATAAAACACATCTTTAATCTTACGATCACAAAGTTTTAAAATTTCACTTTTATTTCTTTTTTCATAATCTTTCTACAAGACATTTGTAATAAAATGAAGATAGTAGTATTCTTATTTGTTTTTGATAAATGTATGGACCGTAGACTTCTTTACAATCCTTTTTACAATTTTCAAAATGATACAAGTGTTTTGGATGAGCTATGTAACATCCGGCAATGTGAAATGACTATGGAGAGGCTTAAAAATTTGAAATTTTCATTTTTTGGAAAGAATTTTAAGAATCTGGAAATTTGGCTAAGTATGGGAAAAAGGCGAGTTTTTGGCCAACTTTGAGCAGTCATAACTTCTAGCTCAAGATGATTTAGGTGTAGTTCCAGTTATTGTTGCAAATTTCATGGAATGATCCTTCCAACGCCACCGAGTTTGTTCGATTCTGAGTTCGTATGAGTGAGTTATGCCCTTTGGAAGTTAGGCAGTTGGCAGGGAAATCCGTCCGGAAATTTTAACAGTTTGGTCTTTTTCCTAACTAATTCCTTTGGTTATATTATTGTGTTAGACTGATTTTTAGATTAGTTTGTCCCATTTTAAAGAGTGAGAGTTAGGGCTTGGGAGAGAAGAGAGAAAGAAGAGGAGAAAGAGAAGAGCAAGCAAGAAGATCGTCGTGGATATCGTCGGGGGTGATCCCTACTAGGTATGTGAGTTTATAGTGTTGGTTTGGCTCTTTCCCCCATATGCCACACTCTTTTTATTATTGAGAAAAGATTGGTTGTGTTGTTGAAGTTGTTGGTTGTGTTGTTGAAGTTGTTGTTTGTGTTGTTGAAGTCCCTTATTGTTTTGGGCATGTTTCCGGTTGTGTTTTTAAGTTGAAATCTATGGTATGTTGAGGGGTTTATGATTGTAAGTTTTGGGGCTAGATCCATTGAACTTTAGAAGGTTTAGAGTTGGAGAAAAGAGGGAGAAAAGTCGAGTTTTCTGGGGAAAGGGGTGGCGCATCGCGCCTGCCAGCGCGCCCCAAAAGGGGTTTTGAACTTCCCCCTTGGGGCGGCGCGCCTAGCAGAGCGCCAGCAGGCCACCTCTAAATTTCGAGGGCTGGCGCTCCGCGCCTTGCAGAGCGCCAAGGACGCCAAGACTTCTCATTTATCCGCCACTTTCTCATGCATGTTCCTTGGTATTGTACCTATGTTTCCTAGTTGTTTTCCAACACTCCAAGGTATTTCTAAAAGTCAAGAACTCATCCATAATATGTGATCAAACACCTTGAATCCATAATCCAATTCAAGGCAAGTTAGTATCAAGTCAAAGTGAAGTTAGAGTCAAGTCAAGCAAAGTTAAGAAGTAAGTCCAAGTGAGCCTTTAAAGCTTTTCAAGAGTCTTTATTGAACGTTTTAACTTCATTTTTAAGACTCAAGTTTCAAGTCAAGTAAAGGGTATGGAGTTTCAAGTCAAGTAAAGAGCTTAGAGTTTCAAGCTAAGTAAAAAGTCTCAAGTTTCAAGTTAAGTCAAGAGTTTAAAGTTGAGTTCATTTCTCAAAAGTTATTAGGGAACTATGTATTCCCAAAGAAGTTTCTAAATGTTTTTACATTTGAGTAAGAAAGGAACTATGATTTCCAAAAGAGCCTTTGGGCTAGATTTTGAGTAATTAGCTCAACTAAAAAAAAAGATGTGTTTAAAACACTTAAGAGCTAAAGTATATTTTTCGGTGTAGTCTTGAGCACCGAGTTGGGGACACTAGTTCATATTAACTTAACTCTCCATAAGAATCATGTAGCCAACATGGGAGTTAACGGGTCATACTTTTTAGATGATTCCGTAAGTTAAGCTACTGGATCCACTTAGTAAAGTTAGCTTCCTATATCACGGCAAGGTATAGGATGGTCCTCGGGCAACGTGAGGTAAAATGTTGTATCACCACTTAGTTTCATAGTGATGGTTTGTCGATTAGAGAAACTCCCACAGTAGAAAGAGATTCGTTCCTCAAGGAGTTCTGCTTAGTGTGGATGAGGGTATGGGACTTCATTCATGCATTGCACAAGTAGACTTTGAGAGGAAGCATGGTATTTTCATGATATTATAAATATGATTTTTAAGTCATGTTTTAAGAGTTTTACAAGCTTTATATATTGCATGAGTCTTATTGCTTTATATATTGAGTTCGGTTATTCATGAGTCGAACAGAGCCAAGGTAAGTATTCTCTTGTACTCCTTTCAAGCTTAAGTTGTGGTTCAGCTTTCCAACTCGCATACTCGTACATTCGATGTACTGATGCCAGTTGGCCTGCATCTTATTATGATGCAGACGCAGCTATCCAGGATCAGCATCCAGCACGCCGTTGATCCAGTTGAGCACTCCAGAGTCAGTGGTGAGACTCCTTGCTTTCCGATGGACTCGGTTGTTTTGTTCTCTAAATTTTTGGTTTTATTAGGATGTTGCGGGGTCTGTCCCAACATCCATCTCAGTATTGTAGAGACTTCATATATAGTTAGTCAGTTAGTGTTGAGTCTCTCATTTATGTATATATGTAAATATTCTATTTTGAGACTCAAGTTGCCTTTTGGCCAGATTTTTATAAGTTAAGTTGTTTTATGTCTTTGCATGGCATTGAGTTATTCTGTTGAGTTAGGTTTCCGCTGAGTTAAGAAAGCTAGGCAAAGAGCTCGCTTGGGGCCAACAATGGTCTCCGAGTGCCGATCCCGCCCAGGGTGTAGGCTCGGGGCGTGACAAGCTAATATTAATAAATTTTCATAATTTTACTTGTTTATAGGATCAAAACAATTGAAACAAAGCTTGTTGCTTATAAGATGAAAAGTACAACTCCAATAGGCTCTATTATGTTGATTTCATTTGAGGATGATGTTATATCTGTGGCTAACATCCAGGCACAACCTCCGGTAAGAACAACAAGTATATTACTCTATTTTAAAAAAAAAAAAAAATTTATAGTAAAAAATAATATGCGGTATATTGAATTTGAAGGGACAAGTATTTGATGTTGAGGCTGAATTGTCCCTTGCAAGTAAGGATCAACGCTTTAATGTGTTAGCATGCTCAAATTGTAAGCAATTGTTCACGAGATATAACGTGCGAAGGGAAATCTACTGCACAAGTTATCACCGATCCACACATCTTATTCCTAGGTATATTTTCTCTTCTACAAATTAATAATAACTAATTAAGATTATATATTTTGTTTGTCCAAAGAAATAAATGTCTTACTAACCATTATTTTTTAAAAATTTCATTAATTATCAAAACAAATGTCAATTTGAAGTTACTCTTAAGGACAACAACGGTTTTGCAACAGCTATTGTTTTGGATGAAATTGCAGAGAAAATTGTGCACCTCACTTCAGAAGAAATTTATGAAATTTGCTTCATCACGGTACATATTACTTTTTTCTCACCAAATAATCACAAAGAACTTGTTGTGACTTTGTATTTTCCTATAAACTCTGCCCGCTGGCTTGTAACAGTTAAGGGAATCTACGATGAGATGTTCTAACTCACTACTATCTAAATTAAATGCACATAATAACATCGCAAGTAGTAATCCTAAAAATATCTACCCTACATTATAGAGTAGCCTATAATCTTATCTTGCGTGTGAAGATATGTAATTATCAATTACTTATTTTTAAATTACTAATCATATATGTATGTATGTAGTTAAATTACAGCCAATTACTTTCTTTAATTGTGTGAAAAATATACTAACTTTAAGAGTTTCAACTGAATGAACATATAATCAAGTGAATACATGACTTCCTTAACTTGAAAATGATATCATAGCCTTATAGACTTAGAATTCTAGCATAAGAGAATTTGTAATAAAGATTCATTTTGTATCATGTAAGTTGTGAAGACCTTTATAGTCGGAAGAACTTGAGCTCACAACTTTCGAACAATATCTCGTGAGTTCCTTATCAAATAGCGTAGAATGTTGTAAATGATGAGGGAATGGAAACTTACCTTCAATAGACAAATATCTCGTGAATTAATTATTAATTACTTATTCTTATATTACTAATCATATATTTATATGATACATATATATGTGCTTAAACTATGGTCAATCACTTTCTTTAATTACATGAAAAATATACTATCTAACTTCTAAGAGTTTCAAATGAATGTATATACTATAACTCTATAAGCTTAGAAAGAGCATGAGACAATTTGTAATAAACATCTATTTTTATGTATCATGTAAGTTGTAGAAACTTTTATAGTAGGAACATGTGATTCTAGATCATGCCTTAACTATAAAAGAGGTTTTAACTTTACATACTTTGGGTCTATCTCTTACATTATGTCGTCAATGTCTCCTTTTATAATGTGTTCAATGTACTCTTTTTATTCAAAATTTCATATCTTAAGTTCGTGTTTCTTTTCTCCAGCACCCAACTTATACTTTTTGTTGTCTGTTTACAGTCAACTTTTTTTATAAAAATATTATCATTGTATATATTTTTTTGGCTTTTATCCATCTCACATAGTTACCCATTGGCTGAGAGCTTTGTGCCTCAGCTGTCATGCGCACCTACCACAATAGGCATGACCGTTTTAGAACTGCTACATGTTGGCTCTACTTAGTTGAAAGACCTTTAATATTGAATTTGAGTTCAAATGTAAATACATAAACATAGAGATATTGATTTTCCTTTAAAAATAAATTTAATATTTTTTTTGTGATTCACTTTTCTTTCCTCATCCACTTTTCTTTTGATTTGAAAATTTATGAGCCTTGCATATGCTATTGTTGCTGAACATCTTCTTTTATGGTAAAAATATTTGATCTCTTTCGATTTGTCTATTCGCTTTATTTTCTTAATATTATATATATAATATATAAAATATTAATGATTTTGTTATTATTAATCAATTTATTTTTTCATTTTTTCAGAAAGAAACATTATTGATCCAAAATGTGGAAGATGAATTGAATGGCAAGATATTCAACATTCCAATGAAAAGGCTATTCACAAAAAAATTAGATGCAGCGCAAAAATTATCCATTTTGATTTACCTGGAGAAACAAGATATGATTCATAAACCAATGGCATCTACGACAGTCAATGTTACAGATGTGAAAAAGCGCACAATTGAACATATTAGTTCAAGGGAAAAAGAATATCCAAGCATGGAAAACAAATATAATCCTTCCACCTACAAACATAGCATGGAAATGAAAAATCCTCCCTTGAAAAAGAATTAAAAGGTATTTGAATTATTTTGTACATTATTTAAAACTTCATCTTTGCAATTGACTAATATAAATCGAATTTACTTTTCTTTGTATTTATTTTCTTTGAATTCAATTTAGTTTCTAGACACATTATCTTTGATTGTTTTGAATTGTAGTTGGAACACTTTTGTTGTGGTTCTTCAAACATTCACGTTTTGCACTCTTTTGCTACTGCCACTGAAAGCCGTATTTTGCAAGCTTTTGATGTTGCTATGTGGATGTCTTAGGTTCTGATTCTTTTGTGGAAATTGAAAATATTTTCTCATATGATAGCAGGTTAGTTAAATGTTATCTTTTTATAGGTACTCCATTTATCAACTTAAATGAAAATATATTCTTTCTGGTGTTATAATTATTGTTATCGCTGAAGACTATTGTGTTCATTTTTAGTTCCTATAAAAGATGATGTAACTTTCCTCTATTGAGCTTGTTGGAATAACCACCTTAAATTGATAGAATCAAATATTTCTTGTGCAAATCTGTCTAAATTAAAAATAACAAGATATAATTAATCCTCTTATATCTATATTATAATTTGAATCTTTCAACCACTTTGATTATCCTTGATTAATTTTTAGTCCATGATTTCACATTATCTATCTAGAAAAAGATTATGAGAATAATCATGTCTACTATATGCAAAGCTTGGGAAAGCTTTATGCTAATTCTGGATGAGACTTAGTACTATATACCCTGCACAAGTTATGTTATTTTATATTTTCCTTGTGATGAACCCTATATAGTTATGCTCACTCTCCCTACCCTCCAAATCAGTGCTATCCACATTTGATTTGAAAAGAATGCACATTTTTATGGTTTCTATTACTTGATTATTTCTCAAGACTATATAAACTTTAGGAATTCTTATACTTTTTCATCACATTTTATTTTTGCATCATATTATATTTTCTTTGTCTATATGTGTTAAAATTTTGCTTGAGTTACTCGATTTATACCTTTTCATGGTTGATCGATACTTGAGATTCTTACACTCACGATCTTATGTCCATACAATCTCTGCTCAAGATCTACATGTGAAACTCTTGAACTGAATTTCTCCAAGACAAGTTTAAAGGTAAATTAAAGAAATTTCATAATTTTTTGTCCAGATTGATTAATCCTTTGACATTACCGTCACAATTTTGAATCAATTTCTTTATGAATAATGCTCCTTTAATCTTATATATAATATAGTTTGAGTTGTATCTTATGGATTACCAAGATTTTCTTCGCATATATGGGTTAAAATCTTGGATGAGTATGGTCATTTTTTAGGCCTATTGAGCTTTGTTCAAGTTTGTTTGGTCATATTGTCACTGTGCTTGCTTAACTATTTTTTTCAATCTTTTACTATAATATTAATCTTTAACTTAGATCTCATTTCATACATTTGTAATTCATGCTTAGTTCTAAACATTTGGCTTTGTTATTTTCTTTCATTGCTTCTCATCATGCTCATTCTATGCTGTATAAGTTATGTGATTCTGTGCTGACATTCAATCCCTCAATTTTAATGTAACAGGTAATTTTGATCAAACATGATCCAGAAGATCCAAGCATGAAAGATGCGTCTGTTTTTGTCTAATTTAAAATAGTATGTAAATGTATGTAATTAGCACTCCCACATAAGCAAATGTTAAACTATGTAAGTATCTCACTTCAACATTTAGTATAACATTCACATGAATATATAATGAACAAATTTGGCAGCTATAATGTGTTTAAATTAGTAATTTTTCTCATTGAAATATATATTTTGTTTGTTTAATACGCAACTCATTAATTTTAGATCCATTATAAATACGCCACTACTTTTCTAGATTTGATATCCTATTGTTTGAAATTGAAATGTACAGGGAAAGTAGCCACAATGTTTTATTGCTAACATGTATTCGTATGTGTGGAACTAATTCCCAAGTGGGGTTTTAGTATTGAAGGGGATTTTCAACTTGGTTAAGCAATCTTGGTGAAATGTATTGTCTTGGTACTGTATAATTTTGTGTTTTGTTGCAAACCCCTTTTACTCTACTGGGGAAAATCAATGAATCCCAGATAAAGTTTGAGTCTTTTTGATGTTTTCATCAAACTGTTATACCTTTGGCATGAGAATCAAAGTTAATTATAGCAAGTTGTTTTAGGTAGTATTCTTGATTCTCGCTTGTATCTTATTTCATGCAGATTTTTTTATTGTGCAGACTAAGAAATATAATTCGTTATTAAAATGATGGACATTGTCATTTTTGAAATTACAATTATTTAAAAATATTTTTTACTATGTTCGATCTCAAATATATTTCATAGGTAAATCAAACCTAAGTAAAATTGTGATCAAATTTTAAACGTTGGGCCCGTGTTTAGCACGGGCAACACTCATCTAGTAGTAGATGGAAATATAATGCAGTGTTCGTCCATGCTTGTTCGCTTATTAAATATGGTAATATGATATGATGATCCATAATTGTGTATCCCATATTCCCATATAGTCATGTAGGACAACTATTTATATAGCATCAATATACATGATGATAGATGGGTGCATAAAGTATATATGTAAATTGATTATACAAAGTATGTACACTTTATTTACACCTTTCTCCTTGCTTCAAAATTTAAAGACAACTTAGAACCACATACAAATATAGAAGAAAGAAAATAGGGAAAAGGGTCTGAAAAATACTTTAACTTTGGCCGAAATTGTTGTTACGATACCAAACTTTATAGAGGACCTTTTACCCTTGCACTATTTAGTAGTGTATTTTAAAGGTATATATGTGCCCACGTGGACACATTACTATTTATAATTATGCAATATTTTTTATGTCCACGTGGGCGCGCGCACACACACACACACACACACACACACACACACACACACACACATATATATATATATATATATATCTTTAAAATACACTATTAAATAGTGCAAGGGGTAAAAAGTCTTTTCCAAAGTTTGGTATCGTTACAACAATTTCGATCAAAATCAGATATATTTCAAGCCTTTTTCCCAAGAAAATATATGCCTTACAAACTTAGAATCCGTTTTTAAGTTTTTGTCAAAAGGGTACCAATAACATGGCTTACTATTGAAAAATAAACTCGCCCCCTAAAACCAATTAATAAGACATTTTTTTGAAGAAACAGGGGCCGACATCTATTTTTTTTGTTCTGTTTCCTACTTTAATGATTAAAAAAAAAGAGCTAATACAATTTAATCCAAAACACAAGTTAATATCTTATTAAACATTATGCAAACTATAGTTATAACATATAAATATGATTTACTATGGAGCGCAATTATGCAAACTATAGTTATAACATACAAATATACTTTTTATGTTTGCTATATGTGAAAGTCGCTCTTTATTAAGCATTATTGAAGTAGCAAAAAAACCTTCTTGTGTCGTATTAGAGCTTCCGCTCAAAAATCCTCAATTTACCGAAAGATATTCTCAACTGTATCGTATTAGAGTTTCCTGTAAAATCTCTTTCACGATTCAAAAGTTGATGCAAATCATGGCAATGACGCTGACTTCATCAAGTCCCACCTACATAAATCATTTGTCGTCAAAAAATTGTCTTCCTTAATGTCAATCCTCGAGGAGGAACACCGCAATACAAAATTGTGTCAATTAGTGGTGATTCAAAATTTGTGTATCTGGACGAGCTTGAATTCCGTTATAACTATAAATATATTGAATTGCTTTCATGCAGTGGCTTGGTGTTTATGATGGCTATAATATGACATTATGGAATCCTGTAGTTGGAAAATACAAACTCATTCCAAATTCTCTTCTCATCTTCAGTATTTGGTTTTGCTTATGATTTTGTGGCCGAAGATTACAAAGTTTACGATAGTCTAAGGCATCCACGTTACTTTGTTTGTTGAAGTATACTCAGTTAAAAATCAATGTTGGAGAACAATTCACAATACTTTTCCTGTTTCTCCTGATGATTCTTCTCACCGGTACCTATACAATAATTGCAAATAACTTGCGATCTTTGAGAGTTTGCAGAACGACTCTCAAATGACTCGCATGTTCTTCCTCATTCCTAGAGTAAATAAGGATATCATCAATAAAGATGATAACGAACAAGTCCAAGTACTGCTTGAACACTTTGTTCATCAAATCCATGAAAGCTGCAGGAGCATTGGTTAGTCCAAATGACATGACTACAAATTCATAATGACTATACTGAGTTCTGAAGGCTGTCTTCGGAATGTCACTATCTCTGACTCTGAGCTGATGATAACTGGATCTGAAGTCTATCGTTGAGAAATGGCTAGCACCTTGAAGTTGGTCAAACAAGTCATCAATCCTGGGAATGGGATACTTATTCTTGATTGTGACCTTGTTTAACTGCCTATAGTCAATGCATATTCTGAGAGAACCATCTTTCTTCTTCACAAACAATACTGGAGCTCTATTGGAGCCATTCTGTAAGGAGGAATAGAAATAGGATAGGTATCTAGAAGGAGATCAATTCCAAAGTTGATTTCCTTTTCGGGAGGAACTCCGGGAAGATCTTCTAGAAACACTTATGGAAACTCATTGACTACAGGAACTGACTCAAGAGTTGGGGTTTCAGAGTTAGAATCCTTGACCCAAACTAGATGATAGAGATACCCCCTTAGAAATCATTTTTTGGCCTTAAGGTAAGAAATTAATCAACCCATAGGCGCTAAGCTACTACCCTTCCATTCTAAGATTGGTTCATCTGGAAACTGAAAAAGAACAATCCTAGTTCTAAAATTGACTGAGGCATAACAGGAATGTAACCAATCCATGCCTAGAATAACATTGAAGTCTACCATTTCTAACTCTATAAGATCTGCTGAGGTGACTTTCTGAGAGACTGTGACAGGGCAATTTTTATATACCCGTCTAGCTATAACTGGATTACCGATTGGAGTAGAGGCTGAGAAAGGTTTTGGGAGAGTTTTTGGACTAACTCTGAATTGGACTGCTATATAAGAAGTTACAAAAGAAAGAGTAGCCCCTGGATCTAATAAAACATAAATATCGAGATCAAAGACTCATAACGTGCCAGTGACTACATTAGGAGAATCTTCCTGATCCTTGCGAGCCTGAAGAGCATAGAACCTGTTTTGGCGCTGTCCGCCACCTGTACCAGAAGAGTTACCTTGCTGAGTTGGGTGACCTGTTGGTGCTGCTGAAGTTGTAGACTGGGCTCGATTAGCATTGCTTCCTAGACCCTGTTTAGAAGGACAATCCCTCAACTTGTGACCAGACTGACCACACCCAAATCATCCTTTTTTTCTTGTAAGACACTCACCCGGATGGTTCTTACCACACTTAGGGCAAGTCGGGTAGGTTTTGGTGCCTGAAATACTACCTTGAGACTTAGAGCCTGATGCTCCACCTTTTTTATTATTTCAGAACTTGAAGAATGGAACACTGGCTGATGAAGGTGCTGAAGTCAAAGACTTCTGCTGAAACTGCGAGAGATTTCCACCACCCGATTTCTGTTGGGAATACTCGTAGTTGCCTATTCTTGCTTTCTTACTCTCCTTAGCTTGTTCCCTAAGCTTATCACCCTCAACCTGCTGAGCGTGAGTCATGAGCCTAGAGATGTTCATGTCTCCCAACAACATAGCATTCCTGCACTGTGTCTTCACTAAGTCCAACACTCCATACATAAACTTATTCATCTGAGCCCTAGAATCAACAACCATGTGAGAAGCATACCTGGAGAGTTGGTTAAACTTGAGCCCATACTCTTGGATCGTTATGTTACCCTGCCTTAAGTTCATAAATTCCTGGGCCTTTGTTTCTCTCAACTCTATGGGGAAAAACTTGTCCAGAAAGGTTTCGCTAAAACTATCCCAAGTAATAGGAGTTGCATTTATACCCATGTTTTCCTTCCACTGAGTATACCAGATATGAGCTACATCTTTTAGTTGGTAAGATGCTAACTCAACCCGATCATTCCCAGTTACCTGCATCACTTCAAAATATTCTTGACCTCATCAATAAAGTTTTGGGGACTTCTCCAACTTGCGATCCTAAGAACTTTGGCGGATTCATCCTAACAAAGTCTCGTACTCTAGTTGCAGCTGACCCAAAATTGGCATTTGCCTGAACTGGAACCCGCTGATTGTTCTGGTTGGCCATACTATGAGCCAACATCTAAATGGCGTTCCTTAATTTTGCATTAGAAACTTCCTGATCTGGGACTGGAGGAGTTGCGTTTGCATTCCTGGCATTCACATTCCTGGCGTTAGCTCTACAAGGAGGCATAATTACTGAAATGTAGAACGTCTAGTTAGAATAGAACTAGATCATACCTTACGTACGATAAGAGTAACAAGAAAATGAAGGTTTCCTAAATCACTTTGTAGCCTCCCTCTCATTAAATGTGGTGCACTTCACACCCATGAAAATGACTCTACTTAGTGCGGTTTTTCAGAGAACCTAGGACTCTTAAACCTAATGCTCTGATACCAAGTTTGTCACGCCTAGAGACTACCCTTAAGACGCGGACACGGGACCTAAGACCACAAGTGATCCCAAGCTAACACTGCTAGCATGATCATGAGCATACTAAAGATAATAAACTGATGCGGAAGCTAAATCATAAATAAAATGAAAAGATAGGGAATACCCATATACTATAACTAAGATAAATGAAAATTGATGAGTTTAATACAACGAAGATATTAACTCAATACTAAGCTGAATCTAACTATGTCTAAAAATAAGCCTCTAAACTGACTAGACATGTTGGGACATGCCCCAACTAGATCTAGCAAAACTGAAACTAAAAGACTAAAAGTACTGAAAAGATAAACATGTCACTGGTCCTTGAAGAATGAGGACTCACCACTGATGCTACTGATCTGACGATCGGGAAGTGATCTAAGTGTGATATGGATGCTGAGAACCTGAACCTACATCACGAGAAGATGTAGCCCAGAGTATGCGTCAGTACTTGAAAGGTACTGAGCATGCATGAAATAATAAAGCTGGAATAACGTAAAATTGAACAAAGCAAATAAGTAATTATATAATCTGAATATGACATAGATACTGAATACTGAGCTAACTGAATACAATGACCAATTTATAACATGCTGAGACTGAATACTGAATATACTGATACATGATCGATGCAATAGAATCTGACTGAACTGTGGGAGCTACTAATAACCAATAATAAAGCCAAATGAGCTAAATGTGGAGTCTGATATATATACCCCATCGAGCGGACCCAATATACCATGCCAGAGGTATAGAGGCATGCTGGTATGATCATTGAACTGATGCCCACAGAGAAGACTTACAACCTACGTGGCTAATAGTTCTAGGAGTATTTGGGTACGCTGAACCCTAGTCCAACTAGGTATTATGATACTCCCAATGGATTAAGTGATTAACACATTATGACTGAGTTTCTGTAAGTTATTGGATAGCTCAAACTGGACATGTAAACTGAGTATGCAACAATTAACTCATATTGATGCATTAATAACTGAGGCATGTATAACTGAATAACTAAAATATCTGACCTAGCATGTGTAATTCAAGAACTAAAGAAATACATAGCTAGGGTTCTGGAATTCATGCAATAAACTGAATATTAACATACTAATCTGATTTGGATCATTCTAGCAGCTAAGAACCCAATAATTCTAACATTCAAGAAACCCTAGGTCTAGTCACAATAAGGGAATCAAGAAACTGACTGAAAACTAGAGACCTAATGGGTGAAAGGAACCCACTAGTGAAATCCCACATACCTGGTGACAAATTCCACGGAGAAATCCTTTGATTTCTAGGCTAGAACTGAAGAAAACTTGTTGCGTTCTTGGAATTAGGGTTGGTCGACTTTTACTCCTCTATTGCTTCTAATTTTCTAAGTTTTGATTAATGATTTGACTTAGGTAAGTTCTAGTTATGTTTCTAGGCTTAAACTGACTAAAACCTCATAATTTAGGGTCTAAACAGCGTAGCTTAGGGGTCCAACAAAATAGGAAAAGATCAAAAGACCCCTGACTTAACTGCTATCGGAGTGACCGACGAACGGGACCTACGGTCCCGTAAATTGGGGTCGTAGGCCAAGTTTGCCCGACAGGGCTTCACTAAAACGAGCATAACTTTTTACTCGGAGGTCGGATTTTATCAAAATCGGTGGCGTTGGAAAGAGGATTCAATTATCTATCATATCATAGGTCATGGGACATATAATTACTTTTGTGCTGGGAGTGATAAAAAATTGAAGTTAACCCAATTAGCAATTTCCCCCTAATTGGCTGCTAGCCTTCACCAACGATCAGACCTACGAACCGTGGATCAAACGAAGATCCGTACTGGTCGGCCGTCGTTTGTGTCAGAGGCTGGGTAAAGGGGGCCTCAATCCACGGACACAAACCACGGACCGTGGGTCTGTCCATGGGTCGAGACTTAGCCGATTTTCTGAGTTGGGTTTGGGGAGGGGTTGCAGTGGTGGACCATGGACCACCAGCACGGGCCGTGGTCTTACCTACGGTCCGTGGGTTGCACTTGCAACTTCTCAAAATCTGCATTTTTGGTCTGTTTCGGATACGGGGTGTTACACAACAAGTTCCCTACTTTAGTCTCACTTATTTGAAAGCCTAGTCATTGGTTGTTATTCGCAGGTAAGGACAATGGGAACATAAAGGTCGAGGGTCCTTTTATTGAGTATGACGTACGAAAAAATGAATATACTGAATTTAAGGTGACACAGGTTGGGGACTTTATTGCAAAGAAGGCTCTGTGTGTGGAAAGTTTAGTTTCCTTCAAGATTCCGTGGGATTAACAAATTCCAACATAATGATATACAGAGATTCTAATTTTCCAAATATGTGTTTATTAGGTTGCGGTTTCTAGTATTAATTGAAGAACATTGCTATTGTTTCTATTGAAGAAGCTTATATAATTTGTGTTGTCCTTTTCTTTAATTGATTTGTGAATATATAATGGTATATAGGAGTAAGATTTGAATTTGATGTGGATCAATTTTTATGTTAAATGTGATGGTGAATTTCTACGCAACAAGTCATAGTTATCGTTAGGATTTGGTCGCATCACCATCTGTTGATAGACAGGGTACAGTCACCAAAACTTAATGTTACCGTGAAAAACTCTTTATTCAACGGAGTAAAAATCCACAACCTTTTCTCATAGAATTTGCCTAAAGAAAGAACTCCACTAAACTCAAGTAGCCTTTAGATTAGAACTATATAATCTAAAGGACTAACTGTAACACATTACTCTAATTATCAATTACAAAACTTGTATAAAAACAAGTAGGTTATAACTCAAGAACAAAAAGACTCAAAAACTAATTGTGACTTGCTAAGGACTAGGTTTTTTTGTCGATATTTGTCAATAATCAACACTAATTTCAGCTCAACTCAACACTAATAGTGTTATGATGTTGGCCAATAAGGGCGTATTTTGTATCAGATACATATATGTTATACATATTCTCCTAGTCTTATATTGTGAAGGTGTTCGATTGTATATATAATGAGTTTAATAATCTGTTTAATCTATCTTTTAAGAAGCCAAGAGTAACATTTTTCTCCTTTCGTAAAATACACTAAATTAGTTAGTCCTAAAAAAACGTCTTCATCATTAGCCATCTTCTAAAATTACATAACTACGAAGGGTTTAGGTCACAACCAACTCTAAATATTATACAAAGCGTATATTGAGTTTGTTTGACGTAGAATCTCACTCAAGCTTTGTTCATTACTCCTCCTGTCCCTTTTTAGTTGTGATAGTTTCATTTTTTAGAGTCAAACGACAAGAACTTTTATTTTTTCATCATATTGATATGCAAAAAAATTGCAATTTATGTAGTTTTCGTATAATTTTTTAATCTAAAATTTTAGTTTAAAATATCAAATTAATGTAATCTAATTTAATTTTGAAAATAATCAGATTAACGTTCAAAAAACGCATCATGACAACTAAAAATAGACAGATAAAAGATTATAATAGTCAAATTATTAAACTATTATTTGAAGCATTAAAATAATTACTTAAATTTTACTTACTATACTTTAAAACAATAAGAGTATACAATTATTTTAGTGTAACTATGTATTACGTACGTGTGAATTGGTAAAAGCACATAAAAAAAAATTCCAATCAACAAAATAAAGTCTCTCTATATAAATAGCAAGGTGGAGTATTCATTTTCTCTTCTTTCTACAATATCTTCACTCGCTCTCTTCTTTTTCTTCTTTCTTTTCCTCAACAAAAAATAAAATAAAAACACTCTGTTTCTTTTCTTTTGGATAAAAATGGGGACGAATTTTAATGATGAACAACTCATCGAGTATCTTGTCAAATCTTTTACTTGCGAGCGTTATGACGACGGGATTTACAGACTTGTATGGCGATGAGAAGCTATCTGAGTTATTTGGGACGAATACTACTACTGATTATTTTTGGTAAATAAACATTTTTATTAACCAAAATGAGAAATACAAACCATTGTAAAAAAACTCAGCCTGGACATCCCCAAGACTGTATACTTCCAGCATCAAAACAATCTATTCCTAGCCATTGATCACCCTATCCCTCCCACATCAGAAATTAATTACACAGGGTACCAATCCAGCAGCTGTAGTTTCATGCTCAATTTCAGCTTCATTCCCTCTCTCATGTGAACTTCTTGGATAATCTTTCTGACTAGAACATCACAGCTTCTTAGAATCTTCTGGTTCCTCTCCTACCAGATGTAATACACACTAGCTGCAAGAGATATGCAAAATATTTCAGCTTCTCTTTGTACTGGTCTTTGTTCCTCATGCCACCCTGATGCTTGCCTTTGAATAGCTTGCCACCTTAAGACCTTTTGCCAAACCTGGCCTGAGTAAGAACAGTTGAAGAATAAGTGTTCAATGTTCTCACTTTCAACTCCACACAGTATACACTTGGTGTTCTCCACACTGCCCCAATTAAGTAGTCTTTCCTTTGTCAAGAGCCTCCCATGTAATGTTAGGAATAGAATAAAACTCTATTTTGGGCATGCATTAGTATTGCATATCAGCTTCCTCCATTCTACTTTTGGATATTCCCACTCTCATCAGTTGATATACTTGTTTAATTGAAAACTTCTCCATTTGTATCACTTGTGTTTCATTCCATCCCGCATCCTCCAACACATTATATGTTTGTATGATCTTCTTCACCATCCATGAGGCCTGGTTTACTTGTATATTCCACACTGTTCCTTGCTTTCCCCCACTATACCCATAACTTGTCATTTTTCTTACTCAGATTCCACAACAGTTTACAGATGGCTGCCTTGTTCCATTCCTGAATACTTACAATATTTAAGCCTCCTGCAGTCCTTGGTTTACACAACTGATCCCATGCAACCAGTGCTTTCTTTGATATATATGCCCCTCTAGTCCATAGGAAACTTCTACAAATCCCTTCAATGCATTTAATCATTTTCTTTGGTAAGATAAACACCAACGACCAGAATACTTGAACAGAGAACAACACACTCTTGATGAGTTGTACCCTTCCTACATATGATAGAAACCTAGATGTCCAGCTCTGTATCCTACCTAGGATTTTATCAACCAAAGGTTGGCATTGCACCCAGGGCTGGGCATATTTCGGTTCAAACTGAAATAACCCGATTGAACAAAAAAATTTGTAATTTCAGTTTCGGTTTTTCGGTTTATTCGGTCGATTTCTGTTTCAAAATTTAAAATTTCGGCTATTCGGTTCGTTTTTCGGTTTTCAAGTATTTAAATTTGGTTAAACCGAAAAACCGAATTTAATTAGTTTACTAATCATAATCCCTACAGGCCTACACTCTGAAATCAATTCCCAAGCCCAATATCAATGTGGCCCAATTATGTGAAATTGGAGTGACCCAAACCAGCAAACCCAATTGGCCAATTCCCATATCTGAATCCTAAATTACTGAGGACTGAAATATAATTCCTAAATCAAAAAATTAAATTCCCTAGTTTGAAACTCTGAAATCTCAACTCTCGTCTTTGAAGTCGCATTATATCCCTTCTGTGGTAGAAGTTATATTAATATAGCTAGTGAATGCCTAATGGTAATTTGCACAGGTGGAAACTTGAGATGCATAAGTAATTTTTTCTTCAGTAGCATTTGGGGAAAGAAGTACTTGTGTTGTGGCACATTTTTAAGTTAACCATACCAGGCTTGTCAATTGTCATAGGCTTGTGGAGTTATTATTCATGTGGATAATATTCAACATTATAACTTGTATGGTACCGTACATATGTGCTATGGGAAAAATTGTGCTCTTTTTCCAGTACGGTAGGTAGTTTTTATTCTTCTCACTAGTAAGTGTAACATAGAGAGATGAGACTTGAGAATAATGAGTTGTGGTCTTGTGATTGAAAATATGTGTATTATTGTTTTATTGTTGATTAAATTTGGTTAAACCAAAAATCGAATTGAAATAAACTGAACTGAAATTGTAAAACCCGAAGCAAACCGAATTTATTTCAGTTTGGTTTGGTTAACATTTTCAGCAAACCAAAAACCAAAAAACCGAACCGAAAATTGAAAATCGTATTGAACTGACCAAACGCCCAACCCTAATTGCACCATAGTTATTCTCTTAGTACTTAGGGGGACTCCTAAATAGCTAAAAGGCATTGTACCTAGTGAGAATCCTAGCTCCTGCAGTATGGCCAGCTGCATTTCATTTGTTACCCCTTCAAAATAAATGAAACTTTTATATACATTTGCTTCCAGTCCAGAGGCTGCTGAAAATACTTTGAATATCTCATAAACCTGCTTGCCAGATGTAATTCCACCTTTGCTGAATAAGAGCAGATCATCAACAAAACTGTGTTGTACCAGCTACAGTTTAGCACATCTTGGGTGGTATTTGAAGCTTGGGGATTTTTTCATTTGTTTCAATAGTCTTGTGAAGTACTCCATGGCAAATACAAAGAGGTAAGGGAATAGTGGATCCCCATGTCTTAGCCCTTTCTTTGCCTCGAATCGTGTACTGGGAAATCCATTCACCAAGACAGTGTAAGACGCTGTGCTTATGCATTGAAATACCCAGTCCACTCCTTGGAACTCAGTTATGTTTAAGTACTTTAAACCTTACTTCACTTTCTTAATTTCAACCACACCTGACAGAATGCGTGCATCCACTGTCAGTCAATGGACCTGGTCCCTTGTCACAGCAAGAACAGTAATGAAGAGTAAACAATAACAAGAACACAACACAAGCAGTTTACGTGGAAACCTCCTTGCTCAAGGGAGTAAAACCATGACTTGTCTCACAAGATTTTCAACTGTTTCCACTAATCTCTTCAAGCAAAAGTGAAACCCAGTTACAGCCAACGTGAGAAGAAGTTATTAATCTCACAACCAAGTAATAACTCTATTACTTGAAGAGCCTAAGCAGATACTACACTGCCCACTAAGCTATCACCACTAGACAACTTAGGATTTGACTAAGCAACATGCAGATTGCCCACTAAAGCACCACGCTTCGGATGACTTAGAATTTGACTAAGCAACAAACAATGTTGCCCACTAAATCATTTAGACTCAACTGATTTAGACTTTTACAACGAACACAAGATCTAAGTCCTTTATAGATTCGGAACAAATTTACAATGAAAGTACAGAAGATATATCCTAAGACAACTAGACAACTTCAGCTCTGTCAGGTCCTTGTTGCTCTTGAGGATGATTCTTCACCTTTTGTTAGCCTTTGCAAGAGTTCTTGAGAATTTTCAAGTTGCAAAAACTTATAAAATGATAGACACAAAACTCAAACTCAACAAATATGTTTTAGCACTCTAGACCCACTTCTCCAACTGAAATTAGGAGTTTCTTGGGATTAGCTGGCTATTATAGAAGGTTTGTTGAGGGGTTCTCGTCTATTGCATCTCCTTTGACAAAGTTGACTCAGAAGACAGTGAAATTTCAATGGTCTGAAGCTTGTGAGAAAAGCTTTCAGGAATTGAAACAGAGGTTGATTACAGCTCCAATTTTGACATTACCAGAAGGTACTCATAGTTTTATGGTGTATTGTGATGCATCTAGAGTTGGTTTTGGTTGTGTCTTAATGCAAAATGGCAAGGTTATAGCTTATGCCTCCAGGCAGTTGAAGGTTCATGAGAAGAATTACCCAACCCATGACTTAGAGTTGGCTGCTGTAGTGTTCACTTTGAAGATTTAGCGTCATTACTTGTATGGTGTGCATGTTGATGTATTTACTGATCACAAGAGTCTTCAATATGTGTTCACTCAGAAGGAGCTTAATTTCAGACAGAGGAGGTGGTTAGAATTACTTAAGGACTATGACCTGAGTATTCTTTACCACCCAGGTAAGGCTAATATTGTTCTGATACTTTAAGCAGATTGTCTATGGGTAGCACCACCCATATTGAAGAAGGGAAGAGAGAGTTAGCAAAAGATGTGCACTGACTAACACTCTTGGGAATCAGACTTGTGGATTCCACAGAAGGAGGTATAGCGGTGACGAATAGGGCCGAGTCATCACTAGTGTCAGAAGTGAAAGAGAAACAAGACCAAGATCCCATTTTGCTTGAGTTGAAGGCAAATGTTCAAAAGCAAAGAGTACTAGCTTTTGAACAATGGGGAGATGGTGTATTGAGATATCAAGGTAGATTGTGTGTACCTATGTTGGATGGGCTCCAAGAGAAGATTATAGAGAAAGCTCATAGCTCCAGATATTCCATTCATCCGGGTTCCACAAAGATGTATCGTGATTTGAGAGAAGTTTATTGGTGGAATGACATGAAGAAGGGCATTGCAGAGTTTGTTGCTAAGTATCCAAATTGCCAACAAGTGAAAGTTGAGCACCAAAGGCCCGGTGGTTTGGCTCAGAGGATAGAACTTCCGGAATGGAAGTGGGAGATGATCAATATGGATTTCATCACAGAGTTGCCAAGGTCTCGCAGACAGCATGATTCTATTTGGGTAATTGTCGACAGAATGACAAAGTCAGCCCATTTTTTGCCGGTAAAGACTACCCATTCAGCAGAAGATTATGCCAAGTTATATATTCAAGAGATAGTGTCACTTCATGGAGTCCCAGTCTCCATTATTTCAGATAGAGGTGCACAGTTTACTGCACAGTTCTGGAAAAATTTCCAGAAAGGCTTGGGTTCGAAGTTGAACTTAAGTACTACCTTTCATCCTCAGACTGATAGGCAAGCTGAGCGTACTATTCAGACTTTAGAAGATATGTTGAGGGCTTGTGTAATCGATTTCAAAGGGAGTTGGGATGATCACCTACCTCTCATTGAGTTTGCCTATAACAACAATTATCACTCCAGCATCCAGATGGCTCCATACGAAGCTCTTTATGGGAGAAGATGTAGATATCCTATTGGATGGTTTGAATTTGGTGAAGCAAGGTTGATAGGACCAGATTTAGTTCACCAAGCTATGGAGAAGGTGAAAGTGATTCAAGAGAGGTTGAAAATGGCACAGAGTCACCAGAAATCCTACACTGATGTTAGGAGGAGGGCGTTAGAGTTTGAAGTAAATGATTGGGTATATTTGAGAGTTTCACCCATGAAGGGGGTTATGAGGTTTGGCAAGAAGGGGAAACATAGTCCCCGGTATATTGGACCTTATCGCATAGTCAAGAGGATTGGCAATGTTGCTTATGAGTTAGAGCTACCACAGAAGCTAGCAGCGGTCCATCCGGTATTTCACATCTCCATGTTGAAGAAGTGCATAGGCGATCCTTCATTGATCCTACCTACTAAAAGTATTAGGATCAAGGATAGCTTATCTTATGAGGAGGTTCCGGTTCAGATTTTAGACCACCAAGTTCGTAGGTTGAGAACAAAAGAGGTAGCCTCAGTCAAGGTCCTTTGGAGGAACCAATTTGTTGAGGAAGCTACTTGGGAAGCCGAAGATGACATGTAGGAGAGATATCCATATCTCTTTGAATCTGCAGGAAATGCGGATTAAGGTATTAATTTCCTTATCAGCTTCTTCATTCTTGCCATTAGAATTCACATTATCAGTTTGAAATGAGTCATCTTTGTTCAACACTATCTAACGGACCATGTCACTCATCAAGTTCATCATCTGCATCAACTTCCTTGAGATTGCTTCATATATGAAGATGATGTTCTTCATCAAGCTCACTATTTAGACCATCTCTTTGAATTTGAATCAACCCAGCTTCCATCCCAGAATCATCTTTCTTTTGCAACTTCTCAACTCTTCCACACTCATCAAAAATCACATGAGCACCCTTTTATACAGCATATAAGCCTTGCTAGAGGAAGAGTATACTGCAACTATTATTTCATCAATATTGAGCTCAATATCATCGTTTTGGTCACACAACATGCAGTATTTACCGCTTCAGCCAGAAGTTCTTTGGCAGATTAAAGGCCTGCTTATTCCACCTGAAGGATGTTCTGATCTGCTTCTCTTTAATACCAGTGTGACAAACTTTGTCATCTGTAAATTTTATTTTGAGTAGATCGAGGACCAGGTCCCTTGACACAAGTTTGTGCAGTAGAGAAACATTCACAAGAGCCCGTCTCTCATGTCATACCTCAGCATTCTCACTTTGAGCACTAAGGTAAGTGAGACTGTCACTACGAGCAGTATTCAGATCAGCAATATACATGTTCTTGCATCTCTTTTCAATCAATATCATCACCCGAGAGAGCAAGTTTGTGACCACACATTTTATGATAGGATTGCACCTTCATTTCATTCATCACATATTTGTGAAACACTTAAAAGATTGTACTTCAACCATTGACATAGTACACAATTTTAATAGAGTGCTTCATAGATTTTCAAGTCCTGCCTACCCCAAGAATGTACCGTTTCTTTCCATTGCCAAAAAAGACACCTCCACCTTGAAGTGCCTTGAGAGAGAGGAAGTTTTGTAATTTTCACAGTCATGTTCTTTGAGCATCCACTTATTCATAAATCACACTAACTAATGCTACCTCCTCTCACTTGCATAGCAAATCACTTGTTAGCCTTGGGAACCCATTTGAGACGGAGTTCCCAGTAAGCAGCTAACGGAGTGATAAGAAAATCTTTTGTCCAGTAAGGCAGACTGGCTTTCCTCAACTTGGGACCATGAGCAGGACTAGGTCCCTTCTTTAGTCTATTCCACTGTTTGGAATAATTTGACAAACTTTCTCCATACTTTTTCAACACAGGACAATCTCTCTTAAGATGTCCATCTCGACCACAATGCACACACAACAAATCATCAACATCAGAAATATATTTTCTGTGAGGATTGTATGGGGGATCTATCTTTTCACAGCCCAACCCTCTTCTACTGTTGTTGCCTTGACCAATCAGATTTGTAAGAATCTTAGAGGAATTGGTCCATTTGAGGGATTTTTCCAGTTCCTCTTTCACACGGACCATGTCCCTCTCCAACTCAAGATTTCTTTCCAAATCCAATTTCATCTTCATTTCAGCAGTATGCCGCTTATTTTCAAGCCCTAACTGCATGTTGTTGGCTTTGTTCTTTCCTTTAAAAACTTTAGTAGTTGCCCCTTTTATCTTTTCATTCAGTTCTAGAGTTTCAGCTTCTAGAACAACCATTTGACTTTCAATATCAGATATTTGGGCAACTGAAGCAATTTTTCCATCTTGAGAGATGTCTATGCTATTGTTTACAAGATATTTCTCAGTTGTCAACTCACTTATCAAATCAAGTAATACAACAGCTAGCTTTCTCAATTTAATATTAGAAAAGGTATTCAAGTTTTGCTTGAAATTTGATAGAGTTACCTTTTCATCAGCATCTTTCTCATCTGACTTTTCCATGAAAGCATCATTTGAGAGTTCAGAATTATCTAAATCACTTGAGGAATTTTCCCATGCTTCCAGATCATTCTTCACCGCCCGAAAAAAACTTTTCTTCTGCTTATCTTGGGACGGACCTGGTCCCCCTCTTTGTCTTTTACTTCCTTGTGGTCTGCTTCATGCATAGGACCGTCTCTCATGGAGTGACTTTGTGACACCTTGGAAACTAGCGATTCATCTCTTACTGTGTCTCCCTTCTGATCAGCATCACCAGTTAGATCTGCCCCTATGTCTTCACCTTTGAAAATGAGACCCTTACCTTTTCTATGCATCTCATGAACTTGAAGATGATTAAACAGTGCATTTAGAGTAGTCTCTTCAGGATCCATTGTCTCATCAACAACCACAAATTCATTTGTTCAATATCTGGGAAGAATTTCCAGTATCTTAGAGACTTGTTTGCACACCGGGATAGGTTCATCAAGAAGCATAAGCACATTGGTGATAGCAGAGAATCTAGTATGCATTTCATGAATAGATTCACCTTCTTTTATGGTGAAGCTCTCATACTAAGTAGTAAAGAGATCTAACTTAGATTTCTTTGTTTCCTTAGTATCCTCATAAGTTGTTCTCAACAGATCCCAGATTTCCTTGGATGATTCACAAGATGAGATCAGATCGTATTCATTTACACAAAGGCCACACATCAGTAGCTTCCTTGCTTTGTGATTTTTCTGGACTAATGGTCTGTCAGAGTCATTATATTATTGTCGAGTTTTGGGAATGACTCTTGTGACCTCTCCATCTTTAACCTCCATAATTGGCACATAAGGACCTATACATATGACGGCCCATACTTTTATGTCCTCAGCCATGAGATAGTCTCTCATCCGAATCTTCCAATATCTATAGAACTGACCATCAAGAAGAGGAGGTCTTGTGGAGGTTTCGCTAATTCAGTGGTGACACCATTCCTCGTAGGAAATTCTCTCTTGGTGTTAACCAGATAGAGAGCCCAAGCTCTGATATGAATTGATAGAATGCATGCGTCCACTGTCAGTCAATGGACCTGGTCCCTTGTCACAGCAAAAACATAAATAAAGAGTAAACAATAACAAGAACACAACACAGGATTTTCAACTGTTTCCACTAATCTCTTCAAGAAAAAGTGAAACCCAGTTACAGCCAACGTGAGAAGAAGTTATTAATCTCACAACCAAGTAATAACTCTATTACTTGAAGAGCCTAAGCAGATACTACACTGCCCACTAAGCTATCACCACTAGACAACTTAGGATTTGACTAAGCGACACGCAGATTGCCCACTAAACCACCACTCTCCGGATGACTTAAAATTTGACTAAGCAACAAACAATGTTGCCCACTAAATCAGTTAGACTCAACTAATTTAGAATTTTACAACGAACACAAGATCTGAGTCCTTTATAGATTAGGAACAGATTTACAATGAAAGTAAAGAAGATATATCCTAAGACAACTAGACAACTTCATCTCTATTAGGTCCTTGTTGCTCTTGAGGATTATTCTTCACCTTTTGTTAGCCTTTGCAAGAGTTCTTGAGAATTTTCAAGTTGCAAAATCTTATAAAATGATAGACACAAAATTCAAACTCAACAAATATGCTTCAGCACTCTATCAGATCTTTTGTTGAGTATGAGTATCATTTTATCTTGAACATGGCTTTGTTCTTTTTAAGCTTGGGTGTTTTTTGTTTGCCAAAATCTTGAGTTTGTGTATTTTTGAAAGAGATGATATAAATCAACACAAACTTGTTGAGACAATCCTATTGGCTGAGAGCCTGCTGGTGTGAAAAGTTGTGCACCTACCAGCAGCTTTTTCTGACGGACTGTCTTGTCACTTTTTCATATCGCAGTCTTGTAGGGACCAGGTCCCTTGCACACTTCTTTGAGTTCTTGAAAAGGCTTGCTGGCTGACTGTTGGACAAACACCCTCGTCCATTCTGATTGGTGTAGTACGTTGACGCCTCACCAACCTCTGACACGATAACTTTACAATTGTACCCCATTATAGATCTGGTCGAGAGAACTCTGCCTGGGACCAGGTCCTTGTATTTGTGAGGATCATCAAAATACCTAGAATATAACAACATCCTCATCATTTTAGTTCCTCCTACACTATCCTGCCATGCTTGCTGCACTGTCTTGTGGTACTTCTCATGTTTTGCTAGGTGATTTAAAAATTTAAATGGTCTGGATCTCATCTCAACTTGTTGAACCAAATTAATATTGAGTGGTGAATGATCAGAACAGCCAGGGTCCATAATATGCACCTCCATTTAGGCATAGTCAGTATCCATCTTGCATTAACTAAAGCCCAATCTATTATATTGTATGTGTGTCCATTAGTCTAGGTGTATTCTCTACCAGTGTGTTTTAGAATTGTCATACTTGTATCCCTCAAATACTCATCAAAATCTCTTATCTATGAATCCTGCACAAGAGACCCCACCATCTATCTCCCCCTCTGTGAAAAGTATTATAATCTCCCATAGCAACCCAAGGTGTTTGTTGGTTATTATGTATACTCCTTAATTGTTCCCATAAACTTCTTCTATCTGCTACAGTATGTAGACCATAAACAGTTGTGAAGCTAAATCTAATAATTATCTCTCTACATTCCACCTATGTATGAATATGTCACTCAGATTGGTCCACTAGATTGCATCTAATCACCTGAGGATCCCATAGTATCCAGATTCTTCCCTTACTACTAGAAAGAGAGTTTGTTATACTTTCCCATTCAGGTGCAACTTTCTTTAGGATGTGGCCTTCATGCTGGAATTTTATTTTATGCTCTAAAGTGCTATAATACTAGCTTTAGTAGTATTTATAAACAGTGCTACTTCTTTCTGCTTATAAACTTTATTTAGTCCTCTAATTAATATTCCAAGTAATTAACTTCATTTATGAAGGGGGTGCTAGTATATTACCTTTCCCAATCTCCTTCACTGATCCTCTTAATCCTTTGCCCTTATCAGCTGTGTGTCTCGTATCATGATCATGCAATGGATTAAACTCATTTGCTATGGGGATTATAACCTTTCTTATGCTTTGTCTTCACCCTTTGTTTTTGATTTCCCTCTTGCTTCCTCCCATTTCTCTCCATTGTCCTAAACTTGTAGCTGTTCTCTATCTTTATTTCTGTTGACCTGCAAGTTTACTATATCTTCTTCTTGCTGATTGATTTCCTGCCTTGGGCTTATAACTTCAGCTAGCCCTTTATTCTCAATAGTCTTGTTGGATTCTGCTTGTAGCTTGGCTCTTTTGTTGACACTTTGTCCTCCTCTTCACTGCCTTATCTTTTTGTTTATGCTCTTCCCCTTTCTCCTGGCATTTGTGCCTAATAATCAGACAGTTAGGACAATATACTGGCACCCATTCATATACCACATTCTAAGTGAATTCTCTACCATTTGGATCTTCCACTTTAATGTCTGCTGGCAAATATCCAATTCTACTAGGACTCTAGCATAGGAAACTCTTTCTATCCATTCATCCGCAAAAAGAGGGATTCCCAGTCCACTACTAATTCTGATTAATGATTGTATGCCCCATCAATTCAAAGGGAGGTTTGGAAATTTCACCCATCCTGGAATTGTTTGCATAATCTCCTTTTTTAGATCAAAATTCGGCGACCATGTCTTCACTATGATTGGCATATTCCCCAGCATATGAGTCCCTAAATATAACACTCCATCCCTAGCTACCAAATCTCACCAGAAAATAACCATTATTATGGTAGAATACCTTGGGTTTTGCTATACAATGTATCATTCTATTGCAGCAATTGTTGGCTCAACTCCCACCACATAGAGAATTAAAGCATGTTTCCACCTTAGTGCTCCAGCTCTACCTCGTCTTTACATAACTCCACTATTTTCTCCCCATTACGAATTGTAGGAGCTACATAATTCAGCTTCATTCCCTGTGCAGCCATATGGTTTCCCTGAAATAGGTTCGACCACTTTTTCTGTTTAGGCTCCTCCTCCTTCCCTTCCTTACCTGTGAACAACTCCATCGACACCTTGATCTTGCTATAGGTATTCTCAATTTCTGGCGTAGTCTCCCGTTCTCTATGTGTTCTCCTCCCTTTGATCTAGACTCTGGTGATGTAATGGTCAAAATTGGGGTTTTACTTCACTGCTCAACTGGTTTAATCCCCCTATTATCAATCTCCCATGTCTTCAGTGTGTTTCCATTCCCCGCGCTCATATTTCCGCCAATGACCATCTTCTTTCGTCCTCTCACCATGGTAGGCATACGTTAACTCACCTAATGTGCCCCGAGAGAGTAATGTATGTTAACAAAAAAGTTATTCCTACCAACAATACTACTACTGATTATTATGTCCTCACTTTGTTAAAGAAAAAGAAAGAGAGTGGTAAGTACCTCAGAGGGCAATTGGAGGCGGCTTATGGATAGAATTTGGCAGAGCTAAAGCAGTTTATGATAAGAAAACATCACAGATTGGTATTACGAAAAGATTCTGATCATGTCTAGATTATGAAAGAATATAGGCTTACTGAAAGTAAACTTGTTGGAATGTGTGCGTCCACGTATCAGTCAAGGACCAGGTCCCTTAACTCAGCAAGAACAGTAACTAAAATATATGCAGAAAGTAAACGGTTGGAAGTATGATTTGGACAAGTGTTTTACATGGAAACCTCCTTGCTCAAGGGAGTAAAACCACGACCTATCTCACAGGACTTTTCAATCTGCTTTCACTAATCTTCTCAAAGAAAAAGTAAAAACTAGTTTACAACCACACACAGATATTAACCTCCTAATCTTTACACTAAGTAATACGACCTATTACTTAAAACGAGCCTAAGCAGATACAACACTGCCCACTATACTAACCAATGAATTAATATAGACTTTTGACCGTAAGACACAAATTTACTCCTAACTATGTTCTTAAAAGACTCAAACAAAGTTTGAAACATTTCTAACAAACAATGAAATGAATCCTACAAGTTAAGCTCAATACAAACATTCAAGAACAATAGCAGGTAAGGAAAGCACTTATTCTCTTGATCAGGTCCTTGTTGTATGTGTTCTTGTGCTTGAATTCTTCCTTGAAGATGGCGTTCTTTTAATGCTTTTTGAGTTTTTGTTTTTTCAAATCTTGAGTTTGTGTTTTTTGGAAAGAGATGATATAAATCAACACAAACTCGTTAAAACAATCCTATTGGCTAAAGGTCTGCTGTTTAGAAAAGTTGTGCACCTACCACATCAGAGGTGGCAGCTTTTCTGATAGCTGTCTTGTCACTTTTTCACGTAAGCAATCTTGCAAGGACTAGGTCCCTTGCAAACTTCTTTATAAGTTCTTGAAAGGCTTGCTGGCTTTCTTCCTCTTTTGAATGAATGAATTAATTTGTTGTTTGTCATGTTGACTAAGTCAACCATAAAGAGTTATTGACCATTGGACAAACAACTGCGTGCATTCTGATTGGTGTAGTATGCTGATGTTTCACCAACCTCTGACACGACAGCTTTACAGTTGTTCCCCATTATAGATCTGAACGAGAGAACTCAGCTAGGGACCAGGTCCCTACATTTGTAAGGATCATCAAAACACCTAGAATATAACAAAACTAAATGACTTGTGATGAACTAGTTAATTTGTAGCTGATGACACATTAGGAGGAAGGCCAATTTTCTTGTCAGTTCTTCGTCACAATATCAAGGAACTGTGAAATCCTTCGCTCAAGATTTGGGTCTAGTTCTATCTGATGACTTAAAAGAATCAAATATGACCCAATTGCCTGCTGCAATCAAAAAAGAATGCTCTATTTTTGTGGTTCATTCTGTTAGTAACTCGCAAATGTGACTGCTGTAGAAGAAGAATGCTCTAATTTTGTGGTTCATCAAGAAACCCCCTCTGTTAGTTGTTTCGCCAAGAATGCTCTGTTTCTTAGGTTCATCAAGAAACTCCCTCTGTTAGTTACATAAAATTCTTTTGATTATGCTCTTTTCTCTCACATTTCTTGTGCATGTGTATGTCTCTCCACTGCTATCTGTATGAGCATTTAGTTGAAGCTACACTTACTTTAGTATTTTCGGTTCAGTTGTCTTCATTTCATCATTTTTCAGTTAGTTGTGTGAAACTGTAATGGCAAGTTCCAAGTCTTAATACAAGTTTTCATCTACAAATTATTTCTACTTGAACTTCAAATACTTTATGTTCAATTCAAATATTGTCCCTAAGCCTATCGTAATCATCCCTCCCTAAAACTGCTACAACATTTTATGCGACTTAAAAATAGTTATATCACTAAGTCTAACAATAATTAATAATGCAAAGAAAATTGAAGTTTGGAAATTTGATGAGTTGTGGTGAATGTAACCTAGAATGGAAGTAGTGAGGAAATGAAGTTTTGTTAAACAAAACTATGAGTAAGGTGCTCAACTGTTGCTGAAACTTATAATCACCAAGTCTAACTCCAAAGGGATAAGGTCCATGATGTACATAAAAAATCCTTCTTTTTTTGGGATAACAGTGGTGTCCAAGTCCGAACCAGCTTACATGACTATTCTATTAGGCAACTACTACCTCCCCACCAACACAAGTACTCGCGAATATTATTTCTGCTAGGATTTGAGCCTTGATCTCTGAAATTTTCACCAACTACTAACAAGAATATCTGCATTAGGCTTCTTCAAAATCAAGTCATTTAACTTGTAAACAAAAACAATACTTGTGCCAAAGACAAATTTTAAAGTTCTGATGAACTTTAGAAAGAGAACAAAAGGAGAGATGGTACTGAAATGCAGATCGAATCTTGTATAACATTTTTGCGTAACCTATTTAATCCATACTTTTTGTAATCTAAAATGAGTTACTTACAGCAGAAGCATAATTTAGGATCACGATTTACATATTAACATGATAACATAAATTCACAAAACTTTAACCTTTTAAAGCTTTCATACAACTGATTTAAAAGAAAGGAATTCAAAACTCTGATCTTTTACTATTTTATGATTATCTTATCAATTGAAACTCTTGTGTGGGCAAATGATAAATGGATGATTTTCACTTACCTCTATTTTTTTGTACAATTCTCCGATCCATAAGAGAGAAAGGGCTATAGGGCTAAAGCTCATAGGCATTAAAAGCATTGGGTGATCATGTCTATGTTTTGGCAACTGTTAGAGAGGAAATTTAAATTTGGTCGCCGGAGAAAGATAGGAAAACTGCCAGGAATTACATCAACAAGTTCCCTACTTTACTCTCACTCATTGGAACGCGTGTTTGGGGTAACTTCATATGTGTTAAATAGAATGGAAACATATTACGGAGAAAGCATGATCGAGGGTTCTTTTATTGTGTATATGTGCAGAAAAAATGAATATAAGGTGACACAAGTTGGGGACTTTATTTCAAATAAGGTGGAAAGTTTAGTTTCCAAGATAAGTAAATCAACACATAAGTTTGGTGCTAAATATATTATTGCCTGAAAAATAAGTGAAGGATTTTGCATTTGCTAGATGAAAAACTAGACCTCTCTTCTTGATAAGTACTATTGCCCTCAAGTTTTGATGATCTCCTCCCAAGTGCAGGGACTCGGTCCTCTGCAGAGTATGTTCGTCCTGGACAAAATGCACTACAACTGGCAAGCTGTCACTTCAACGGTTGGTGAGGCGTCAGTGTCCTTAACCAATCAGAATGGGAGTAGTTGTTTATACAATGGACAATAGCTTTTCATTGTTGATATATTCAACACTCAAACAACTAAATCATCATTCATTCAAAAGAGAGAAAGTCAAGCTTCAAAACAGCAAACTATCTGATAATTTGCATTTGTGCTTTATGTTTCATATGTTATTTTGAGTGCTTGTATTTGTGCGCATATTATAGGAATCATTTCGTTGTGATAGAAATGTTTCATCCTTATGTGGATCTTTGTAAGAACATAGTTAGTTGTAACTTTGGATCTTACTTGTAAAGTCTATATTAATCAGTCTAGATTAGTATAGTGGGCAGTGTTGTATCTGCTTAGGCTCGTTTAAGTAATAGGAGGTATTACTTAGTGGAAGAGATTAGAAGGTTAATCTCTTATTATAAACTGTGATTTACTATTGCTTGTGAAGTTTTAGTAAATCAATTTGGAAATTCCTGTTATGGCAGGTCGTGGTTTTACTCCCTTGAGCAAGGAGGTTTCCACGTAAAGTTGTGTGTTCAATCTTAGTTTCAGCATTTGTTTTTCTTCTATCGATTTAAACCGTTCATAGGACCAGATACTATCAAGACTATTGGACGCATACATTCCAACAAGTGGTAGCAGAGCTTGATTTTTCATTTTGGGTAGCACCAAGAAAAAGCAAGATCCTGCAGGAATGGCTTCACCACCCAACATGGAAGAAGGACAATCATCTATTAGACCACCTCGCTTTAATGGACAATATTATGGGTGGTGGAAAAATCATATGATGCACGACTACGTCAATGCTGAAGACACTAAGCTGTGTGATGTAATTCTTGACAGGCCATACATCCCCACAAAGGAGGTAAAAGATAGAGAACTCACCACAACTGTGATAAAGACCAGAAAAGAGTACAATGAAACTGACAGGAAGAAGATCGAGAACAACTACAAGGCAAAGAAGATTCTGGTGTGTGGAATCAGAGTAGATAAATACAACCGAATTTCAGCTTGTGAGACTGCCAAGGAGATATGGGACTATCTTCAAACAGCCCATGAGGGAACACAATGAGTGAAGAAGTCTAAGGTCGATATGCTTACGACTCAATATGAGAACTGCATGAAGGAAGGTGAAACTATCTTTGAGATGAGCACAAGTTTCACCTCCATAACCAACGAACTTAGATGACTGGGTGAGCCTATCCCTGTAAGCAAACAAGTTTGAAAAATTCTCAAAGTGCTTCCTAAGTCATAAGAAAGTAAGGTGGATGCCATAACAGAAGCCAAAAATCTAATGACTCTTCCTATGGATGAACTGA
Organism: Solanum commersonii; assembly: GCA_029007595.1. NCBI lineage: Eukaryota > Viridiplantae > Streptophyta > Magnoliopsida > Solanales > Solanaceae > Solanum > Solanum commersonii. The sequence continues at coordinate 1,057,370 of JAJTWQ010000051.1, forward strand.
TCGGAAATCTTCAAACCTATGAGATGAGGAGAAGGATAAGATGGTATATGTCACTATAAGGTTTCAAAAGATCATAAATAAGCACGGGGGTTTTCAAAAGAGAGCTTCGACTAGCAAAACCGCTACTGCAAACGATTTTTGCCATAAATGTGGCAAGCCTGGTCACTTTATGAGGGATTGCCCTAGCCAGAAGCAAGAAACTTAGGACATCAGGCCTCGTAAGAGGGACCTAGTCCTATACCATGCTAGGAGGAAAGCTTATGCTGATCAACTAGTGAGAAAAACCTTGGTCGTATGGAGAAATGCTTCAAGTGAATAAAAGAAGATACAGACAGTTATGAAGATGTTTAAATGATGGCTATTGAAGATGATGAAACCGTCTTCAACTCCATTTTCTCATTAATGGAAAAATCCGATGATGAAGATGATCTAGATACTCTTCCCATTAAAAAAATTGAGGAAACTTGTTGCTTAGCTTATTGACTCTGTTGATGAACTAACCACTGAAAACTTAATGATGAAGGAAAAATTAAGTTTGTGCGAGCATGAGAATTCAACTCTTGTCTCTCAATTTTCTGAGATGAGTGTTGGGATAGGTATACTAGAGACTGGCAACATGACACCTGAGAAGGATCCTAGTACCTCGGAGGTTGGAAAGTGAAAGCTTAGTGTTTTTGACGAAGAGCTGGAAGAGAAACTTAAAATCTTGGAGTTTAAGCTAGTTGCCTCTCTTGAAAAAAAATTCAACAGAGGAAGGATCTGAGTAGGGTCAAAGAAGAGTTAAGCCATTCTCCAAAATGGACTGACTCCTCTAAGATTCTATCTAACTTGGCTAGTCAAAGCTTCAATGGAAAAAGGGGTTAGGCTGTAGACCGATAAAACCTCCTTATAACCCCCATAACAAATATGTGTCCATCTCTGACAATCTCTTGTGTACTAACTGTGGTCGAAATGGTCATCTGAAAGAAAAGTGTGAGACTCTAAGAAAAGCAAAAGAAAGGCATGTGAAATTTGTTAGATCTGAAAAGACTGTTAAAAAGGGATACAAGGCACCTAGTCCCAGTTACCATTTCAGGAACACCATTCTGCCCTTGGACAGGAAGGTTTCTTATTAAACCTCTTGACAGTTTTTGGGAACTCCATCTAAAATGGGTTCTTAAATCTAATAAGTGATTCTTGTGCAGAAGAAAGGAAGAAGGCAGTGTTGGTACATGGATAGTGGATGCTTAAGGCACATGACCGGAGACACTCTAAACTTCCTCTCTCTAGAAGCACACCAAGGTGGTGGGGTGTCGTTTGGTGGTGGTAAGAATGGATCCATTCTCGGAATTGGCAAGATAGGAAGAACAATTGATCATTCCATAGTCAATGTTCACTATGTCGATGGTTTGAAATTCAATCTCTTGAGTGTGTTACAAATGTGTGACAAAGGAAATGAAGTTAAGTTTTTATCTGACAAATGTTTGGTCATTAACTGTTCTACTAACAAGGTTGTTATGACTGCCAGAAGAGTCAAGATTAGGTATGTTGCAGACCTCGACTCTGTGGAAGGAGACAGTCTTTCATGCCTAAGTGCTCAAGCTGAAAATGCGAATCTATGGCATAGGCGACTAGGTCACATGAGTGCATCACTGCTGAACAAGCTCACTGCAGGGGACCTGGTCCGTGGTTTACCAAAATTAAAGTTTTCAGATGATAAGGTTTGTGATGTTTGTGAGAAAGGAAAACAAACAAGATCAACGTTAAAACCCAAGAAAGGTGTGAGCACAACCAGGCCTTTGGAACTTCTCAACATGGACTTGTGTGGACCTGTAAGAATTCAAAGCAGGGGAGGTAAGAGGTATATTCTTGTGATTGTTAATAACTTCTCCAGGTTCACCTGGAACATGTTCTTGCGAGCCAAAGACGAGATAGCTGGAGTGTTGATCACATTTGCCAAAGCAATCCAAATGAAGGTCAACCGCAAGATTGCCAGTATCAGATCTGATCATGGCACTGAGTTTGAAAACTCTCGAATTGAAGACCTCTGTGCTAAAAATGGAATCAATCACAACTTCTCTGCACCTAGAACACCTCAGCGAAATGGAGTGGTAGAAAGGAAGAATAGGACACTGGTGGACATTGCGAGAACCATGTTGATCGACTCAGGACTGGCAATGAACTTTTGGGCTGAAGCTGTCAATACAACTTGTTATGTAACAAACAGATGTCTCATTAGGTCTGTAATCAAGAAAACCCCATATGAGTTACTGAACAACAGTAAACCTTCCATTGAGCATCTAAAGCCTTTTGGATGCAAATGCTTCGTATTAAACAATGGAAAGGATGACCTTGGCAAGTTCAATACCGGAAGTCATGAAGGGGTAGTTGTTGACTATTCCTCTACCAACAAGGCATACAAGGTTTTCAACAAAAGAACTTTGTGCATTGAAGAAAGCATGCACGTGAAATTCGATGAGTTTGAAAGCTGTGATGAAAACAAAGAAAATCATGAGTTGGAAGAGCTGATTGATGAAAGGCAAAGGAAAACAATCCTAAACCCTAGAAACAAATAGGTTGCAAGCAATAGTGGTGAAACACTTACAGAAGAACCTGGTCCCTCTGTCTCTAATCAAAATGTGTCATCTCCTAATCCAAAAAAATGAACCAGGTGGATCTGATGTTGATGTAGAAGATGTGGTTTCAAGAAAGGTTGGATGGAAACATCAATCTTCACATCCACTGGATAATCTCATATCTCCACTTGATTCAGGAATACAAACTAGATCCAGAACCAGAAATCTGGTTGCATGCTCAGCTTTCATATCATCCATTGAGCCCAAAACATCAAGGAATCTTTTCGAAATGTAGATTGGGTAACTTCAATGCAAGAAGAGCTTCATCAGTTTGAGAGAAGCAAAGTGTGGCACCTGGTCCCCAAACCCCCTCAACAGAACCATTATTGGGACTAGATGGGTGTTTCGAAACAAACTTGATGAGCATGGAACTACTACCAGAAACAACTCAAGGTTGGTGGTGCAGGTGTACAATCAAGAGGAGGGAATCAATTATGATGAAACCTTTACTCTTGTAGCCACAATAGAAGCCATCAGAATCCTGATAGCCTTTGTTGCTCACATAGAGTTCAAGCTATTTCAAATGGATGTCAAGAGTGCCTTTTTGAATGGGAATCTGAAAGAAGAGGTTTATGTTAAACAACCTCCAGGCTTTGAAGACACAGAACTACCTGATCATGTGCTAAAATTGGACAAAGCCATGTATGGTTTGAAGCAAGCTCCCAGAGCTTGGTATGAACGCTTGTCCAAGTTTCTTCTTGCAAATGGGTTAAAAAGAGGTAAAATTGATAACACCCTATTTCTGAAATCTAGAGGTAAGGAGTTGTTGATTGTGCAGGTTTATGTAGATGACATCATCTTTGGAGCTACATCAGACCCTCTAAGAAAAGAGTTTGCCGAGTTAATGAGCAGTGAATTTGAAATGAGCATGATGGGGGAGCTTACTTTCTTCTTGGGATTTCAAATCAATCAATCCTCTCAAGGCACGTCTATATGCCAAGAGAAGTACATAAAGGAATTGCTCAAAAATTTTAATCTACTGGAGGCAAAGATTCTGGATACTCCTATGAGCACAAGTGTGAAACTTGACCTAGATAGAGATGGAATTAAAGTTAATCAGACCATGTACAGAGGCATCATTAGATCACTTCTGTATCTTACATCCAGTAGACCTGACATTGTCTTTAGTGTTGGGATGTGTGCTAGGTTTCAAGTTGCACCAAAGGAATCACACTTGAAGGCAACCAAGCGAATTCTCAAATAGTTAAAGGGCACACAGGACATGGTCCTCTTCTACCCAACTGGTGATTCATTTGATCTTATTGGTTATGCTGATGCAGATTATGCAGGTTTTCTTGTTGATCGAAAGAGTACATGGCACACTTTCTGGGGTCAGAGTTCATGACATGCTCTCTCAAAATCCTCTACTTGACTATACTAAGGAGGGAAGGTATCTATACTTATTTCTATACTTATTGGTTGAGAATTCATCTCTGGTACCTTAATGCATGTATACACTCATGGCATGTGGGCTAAAGGGAAGATTTAAACACATCGGCAGGGCGGTATGTTAAAGTGGGACCTGGTCCTCATGAGGTTAGTATCACTTATGCTACATTAAATATTGGTCAATTGTCACTGCCACGTGTCCTTCCCCCATTCATCGTGTCAGTTTCAAACATCTTTTCACTTTAAACTCAAAGGTCGCTACTGTTTAGGACCTGATACCGTTCTTGGCTTTATATATCACCCCTCTTGGTGAATCAAAACACTTTAAACCTTAATCTTCTTCTTCCTGATCATCTCAAAAGTTTCTTTCAAAGCTCTCTTATTCTTTCTAAAAAATGACTAACTCTGTTTCTTCTTCAAAGACCTCTATCATCCAAGAAGTTGAAAACCCTAGTTCCTTCAACTTCTCCATTCCTCCTCCAAACTAGTATCTTTCGACCCCAGTATGTGGGGTTGGTGAAACAGATAAATCCACCACCTCTATTTTCCCTTCTGAGGAGATCTTGCCCTGTTCTCCCACCCTAGTACTATCTCATGACAAATCACAGAACTCTGAGGCACAATCTATTGCAAAGCTTGGTGATGACCTAAGTACTGAAGTGGCTTCTAGGGTTGTGTCTTCAATAATGTCTGAAAGGTTCTTTGAAGGTGATTTGCCTGAGGGAAGAGGCCCTGAATCGAACATCTTGGCAGCAGAGGCAGAACTGGTGCTGCACAGAGTTTGGCTTCACTTTGAGAAAATACTCAACCTACCTACTCTGAACCAGATGAGAGATCACAGGAACAAGTCCCTCTGAGTGCTAAACATATTTTCAACCAAACTCCAAAATCATTTGATATTAAAACTGAAGAAGATGAGGAAGAACCAACCTTAAGATGAAACAGAACAGTGAAACGTGGTAGTAACACTACATTAGTTGAAATCTCGGATTTGAATGTGGCTGACACAACTCCTAAGGCTAAACACTGTGTTGAACCCACTAGGTCTGAGATGGAGAAAAAAGGAAAGGAAAATAAAAGCTAGTTGTGTCTCGCTCTAAAGGAGACAAAAAGAGGTATGAAACAAGAAGTGAAACACAAAAGGTATCAGGAAGTGCTATAGTGGCAAACAAAGTTCAAACAAAGAGGACCAGGAAAAGGAGGAGAGAAGGTCATGAACCTGAACAACCTACCTCTACTTCTTTGTCCATTGGGTCCAGTGAAACTGAATCAGAAGATATTGCTAATTATATTGCGAGGAGAAGAAAGGAAAGAGAGGAAGAGAAGTTAGAATCAAAGATAGTAAAAATGGTTGTAAAGAAAACACCAGCAAAAAGGGAAAAGGTGAAAAGGAGAACCACTGTCAAGCCAACTCAAACAAAGGGACCAGGTCCGTCTACTGAAAACCTTGGTGACGATGAGGAGATGTCCAAGGATGATCGCATAGTGGAGATGGAGAAACAGAAAGTGCTGAATGGAAGAGTGTTCGATCTAGAGATTCATACTGCTTTTGGTATGTCGAATCTCTTTGATGCTGTCTCCTCACAGGAATGGGGCCACTTGTTTGAACCCCTAACCCCTTATCTTTATGAATCTGAAGTATGGGAATATTATTACAAAATGGATCTTTTGGAGGATGGAGGGGTCAGGACTACTGTTCATGATGTTGAAATTGTACTAGATGAGGAAACCCTGGGTATTATTCTAGGGGTACCAGCAAAGGGAGTGTGATCCATTGAAGGATGCAAACCTTCTAGTGGGTTTTCTACAAGGGCCATCAAGCGAGGAGATCTCAAGCATGCTAGGCTGCCCAAGAAATTTCTTAAGGGTCAGTACCAACTTTTCTTTGAGTTCATCAACAAGGTACTAGTACCACGAACTGAGAAAAGAACAGTAGCATCCGCTGCTGATCTATGTCTCAAGGAGAAACTGGATGAGCTTGAGGAGATAAACCTTCCTACAATCATGCTTGAACACATGCACCGGGTAATGACTTGGAAGAAGGCTAATCATGTGATTCCTTATGGATACTTACAGAATTATGTGTTTAAACACTTTGAAGTACCCTTGGGACGTGGAGTACCCGGTACCACCAAGCAGATGTTTACTGCAACCACCCTACTGGAATATGAGTCTGTGGATGGAAAAGCCAAGGGTATGTCAATGGTGGCGGATGTTCTCGAGCAGTAAGCCTCTTTTAAACGTGAGGTGATTGATCTCACTACGATTCTAAATGCTAAAGAGATGGAAATTGTGCAGCTGAAGGCTAAGTTGCAGAAAGTTGTCTCAAAAGGACCTGGTACTTCTAATATGGATGAGTAAGAAATACAAAAGTTAAGGGATGAGAATGTGGCGCTGCTAAATATAAATGCCTCACTCAATGAGGAAATCAAGTCAATTAACAAGTAACTTCTTCAGGCTCATGAGAGTGCAAATAAGCGCATGCTGCTGCTAATGCGCACTCTTACTCCTACTCCCCCTCTATCCTAAACGTGTCATGTTCCCTTTCTTTCTTTTTGTACTAATCTTCCACCAAACTGTTCAAGTCTTTTTATTAAGTGGCTTTGTGTACTAGTTGGCTGACTTCTATGGTCAGTATTTGTAACATACGACAATTTAAAATGAATATGAACAAGCTTGAAATTGGAAGTAGTCATTTTTGGAAAAAAGTTCTGAAATCCGAAAATTTGGCTAAATTCAAATCTGGAAATTTTGGTTAAGTGTGGGAAAAAAATGAGTTTTTGGCCAACTTAGAGCAGTCATAACTCCTAGCTCAGGATGAGTTAGGAGTAGTTCCAGTTATGTTTACGAAGCTCGTGGAATAAACTTTCCAACACCACTGAGTTTGCTCGATTCCGAGTTCGTATGAGCGAGTTATGCCCTTTGAAAGTTGAGAAGTTGGCAGGGAGTCCGTTCAGAAATTTAAGGGCATTTTGGTCTTTTCACAAATCATTTCTTTTGAGGTTATATTAGTGTGTTAGACTGATTTTCATCAGTTTCTCTCATTTTTAAAGAGTGAAATTTAGGGTTCTTGAGTGAAGAAGAGAAGAAGAGAGAAAGAAGAGAAGAAGAAGAGGAGATCAAAGAGTTTCCGTCAAAGATCGTCATGGAAATCATCGGGGGTGATCCCCAATAAGGTATGTGAGCTTATAGTGTTGGGTTGATTTTTCCCCCACATGCCCAGGTCGTTTTAATTCCGAGAAAAAAGCTTGGTTGGGTTGTTGAAATTGTTGGTTTGTGTTGTTGATATTGTTAATTGTGTTGTTGAAGTCCCTTGTTGATTTGGGACATGATTTGGTTGTGTTTTTTAGTTAAATCTCTTGTATGTTGAGGGATTTTATGATCCTTAGTGCTGGTTGGTTCATACCCCCACACACTAACTCGTTTTTTTTATTCCAAGAAAAGATTTATTTTGATTGTTGAAGTTGTTGGTTGTGTTATTGAAGTTCTTGTTGATGAGGGATATGTTTCCGATTGTGTTTTGAGTTGAGATCGATTGTATGTTGAGGGGTTTATGATTCTAAGTGTATAGGGGCTGGAACCATTGAAGGTAAGGAGGTTTAGAGTTGGAAAAGAATGAAGGAGAAGAGTCGGATTGTTGGGGGAAAAGGGCTGGCACCTGGCAGCAGTCCCCTTTTAAGTTGAGGGCTGGTGCCAGAGTGCCCAGCAGTCCCCTTGGAAGTTGAGGGCTAGCGCCAAGGACGCCAATCCTTCCCGTTACCTTCATTCCCCACTTTGTCATACATATTCCTAGGTATTATACCTATGTTTCCTAGTTATTTCCAACACTCCAAGGTACTTCTAAAAGTCAAGAACTGACTCATAACATGTGATCAAACACCTTGAATTCATAATTCCAATTCAAGGAGAGTTAGTTTCCAAGTCAAGTGAAGTCAGTTTCCAAGTCAAGTGAAGTTAGTTTTCAATTCAAGGAAAGTTAGTTTCCAAGTCAAGTGAAGTTAGAAATTAAGCTTAGAAGTTAAGTAAGTCAAAGCAAGTCTTTAAGGTTCTCCCAGAGTCTTTATTGAACGTTTTAACTTCATTTTTAAACTCAAGTGTCAAGTCAAGCAAAGAGCTTAGAGTTTCAAGTTGAGTAAAGAGTTTAAAGTTGAGTTCATTTCTCAAAGTTATTAGGGAACTATGTATTTCCAAAGAAGTTTTAAAGAAATGTCTTTATATTTAAATAAGGTTGGAAACTGAGATTTCCAAAGAGCCTTCGGGATAGTTTTTTTTTTAGTAATTATCTCAATCAGCAGGAAGACATATGTTTTAAAAACATAAGAGCCAGTACATTTTTGGGAGTAGTATCGAGCACCGAATTGGGGGAGCATTCAAAGAACCCACAGCCCCCATAGAACCATGTTAGCCACCATGGGTAGAAAAGGATCCTACTTTTTAGATGAATCCTTTTCATATTAGACTAGTGGATCCATTAGGCAGTTCAGGTCTTATACCTTTGGCCGGGTATAAGATGCTCTGGCAGCGTGAGGTCGATCGCTGTATCATCACTATAGCTCTTATGTGATGGTTGTCGGTTAGAGAAACTCCCACAGCAGTTATTGTATTTTTATACACAGAAATTATTGTATTTTATATACATCAGTTCAATTGTATTTCTATATACATCTCAGGCTTATTGTATCCTTGTATACACACAGAGTTTATAGCATGTTTTAAACAGTCTTTCTTTATATCGCACTTGTTTTAAATTGCCTTATATTGAGAGAAGTCAGTCAGGTAGAGTTGAGTTGAGCAAGGTAAACTTTTCAGTTTCTTCCAAATTTCCTTCTAGCCTATGTTGCTTAGTTTTCCATCTCGCATACTCGTACATTCCATGTACTGATGTCAGTTGGCCTGCATCGTCTTATGATGCAGATACAGGTACCCCGGATCAGCATCCTGCACGTCGTTGATCCAGCTGAGCACTCCAGAGTCAGTGGTGAGCCTCCTTGCATTTCGGAGGACTCAATTATTTTGTGTTCTTAGTTTTTGTTTTATTAGGATGTTGCGGGGTCTATCCCAACATCTATCTCAGTATTTTAGAGGCTTCATAGACAGACAGTCAGTCAGTTAGTTTTGAGTCTCTCATCTATGTATATGTGTAAATATTCTATTTTGAGATTCGAGTTGCCTTTATGGCCATATTTTATAAGTTAAGTTGTTTTGTAATATTGCATTGCATTGAGTTATTCTGTTGGGTTAGGTTTCCGCTGAGTTAAGAAAGCCAGGCCAAGGGTTCGCTTGGGGCCAGAAATGGTCTCCGGGTGCCGGTCCCGCCCAGGGTGTAGACTCGGGGCGTGACAGTATTTGTGATCTAATATTAATGCTTATCATGCTCTCTTGGTGTATAGTTTTATGTTCTCTGTTGCCCACTTGTGCATGTTTTGTGTGGCCCGTGGCCCTGAATTTTCTTACTGCTTTGCATATTAATTGGAATATGTTTACTGTCACTCATTTTCAATGATGTCAAAAGGGGGAAAATTGTTTGGAGTTGTCATGTTGTTTTGTGCGATCAGGGAACACATCGACAGGGGGAACAATGTGATAGGGGGAACACACTTTGAAAATTGGTGTTAGGATAAGTAGTTGAGAATGAATGAATGATTAACACTCATGTGAGGTCACTCGAAGGTTGTTTGTCATCATCAAAAAGGGGGAAATTGATAAGTACTAATGCCCTCAAGTTTTGATGATCTCCTCACAAGTGCAGGGACCCGGTCCTATGCAGAGTATGTTCGTTCTGGACAAAATGCACTACAACTGGCAAGCTGTCACTTCAGCGGTTGGTGAGGCGTCAGTGTCCTTAACCAATCAGAATGGGCGTAGTTGTTTGTACAGTGGACAATAGCTTTTCGTTGTTGATATATTAAACACTCAAACAACTAAATCATCATTCATTCAAAGGAGAGAAAATCAAGCTTCAAAATGGCAAACCATCTGATAATCTGCATTCGTGCTTTCTGTTTCATCTGCTATTTTGAGTGCTTGTATTTGTGCGCATATTGTAGGAATCGTTTCGTTGTGCTAGAAATGTTTCATCCTTGTGTGGATCTTTGTAAGAACATAGTTAGTTGTAACTTTGGATCTTACTTGTAAAGTCTATATTAATCAGTCAGGATTAGTATAGTGGGCAGTGTTGTATCTGCCTAGGCTCGTTTTAAGTAATAGGAGGTATTACTTAGTGGAAGAGATTAGAAAGTTAATCTCTTATTGTTAACTGTGATTTACTGTTGCTTGTGAAGTTTTAGTAAATCAGTTTGGAAATTCCTGTTATGGCAGGTCGTGGTTTTACTCCCTTGAGCAAGGAGGTTTCCACGTAAAGTTGTGTGTTCAATCTTACTTTCAGCATTTGTTTTTCTTCTATGGATTCAAACCGTTTCATAGGACCAGGTACTCTCAGGAGTAAGTGGATGCATACATTCCCACACTTCTTAATACTGTATGTATGTAACTTACAATACACATAGAAAGAGAGAATACTAAAGTGAGTTAACATTTCACAAAATTTGGAATAGTTAGTTCCTACACTATACTATTGAACAGATTGTTGTGGTGACATATTCCTATACTAAAATGAAATAAGCAGATGAAGATAACATAAATAAAGGTTTTCTAGGAAAGGAGAAAAGGGAAAGAAATGAAAAATGATCATCATAGAGTGAGTTGCTGTAAGTATTGCCTATCCAGCTCCCCATTAGACTTTCACATCATTAATTAACAAACTACTCTTGTTGGAGCCCTTTTGCAAATTTGTTGATTTTGAATGGAAGGAAAAGGTAAAACTCATTGTATAATATCTGTGGTATTTCACATTCAAATATGTCATATTGCTTTCTCCAGAACGAGATAGGAATTATGGAGTCATTTTTTGCAATTCTGAATTAATTAACATCAACAAGATTCCAAGCTGGCTACTTTAATTTTGGCATGTAAGAAAACGGTTACATGAGGTTTAGTGCTAGAAGAACGATATTCCTTACACTAATCTGTCACCTAGTTTTGTCAGTCCTTACTAATAATTGTTATCAATTCAAATCTGTGCGATCAGTTAATAATGTGGAACAAGTCCTAGTAAATGGAAATGTTGTATCTTCGTCTACTACATGCAATTAGCAGGTGTCAGAACTTGATATATATGAGATTAAACTCTACTGCCCTTATATGAAGTTAATGTGGATAATATTCCTTTTCTTTTAATGCAAAGGATAAGTTACATCTTTTAACTCTCCGTAATTAATCTATGTGAACATTGCTAAGTCGTTAGTATATGTGAAATAGGAAAGTTACTTCCACATTAATGGTTCACATTTATCTCAAGTGTCAGTTTCTTAACTTCGTAAGAAAATATTCAGAAGACTTGAAGTTACTTTTGTACTATGACAAATTTGTCATTAAAGTAAGAGTTATGTTTCATTACATTGATTATACATTAGTTTCTTACATTCTTTTGATGGATGAAACGTAAATGATTTTCCTATTTAAGGAGTATCATTCAACTCCAAACTTTCAGCCACGAGTGCACGTGTTTGAGAGTAACTGTGGAGCCTTGAGGAGCGACCGGCTACAACGATTTGCACCGGAGTCGAGCCGAAATCACTTTCAAGGTAGTGGCTTGCCACGACACAGTGTTTATGATAAGTTATTTACTACTTTATAATTCCAATCTAATATCAATATTGTAGTATTTTTTTCCAACAGTTAATAGTCATGTGGCCAAGTTAAAAGGTATATTTATGTATTATGTCATACATCTTTAACTTGACGTCTACAACTTTGAGTGTACAAAAGAAGACACTTAAACTTGTATAAAGGTAAACAAATAGAAAGGTAACACAAGAAATTAGTGGATTGATCTTTTACATTGATCACCCCAGGACGGAGCCTATATATAAGAGTCGTCTTAAAAACAAGTTACGGTGATAGTCAGACAAAATAAGTGACTTGTTGTGTAGAAATTCAACGTCATATTTTTACATTCAAATCTTGCTTGCTACTATATAACCATTATCCACAAATCAAACAGAAACAATGACAATAAAATTCATCAATTAATACTACTAGAAATTGCTACCTATAGTTGGAATTTGTCAATCCCATGAAATCTTCAAGGAAACTAAACTTTCCACATACAATGTCTTAATTCTCCCGAAATAAGGAACTTGTGTCGATCTAAATTCAATATATTCATTTTTTCGCGGGTCATACTCAATAAAAGAACCATCATACCTTCTCCACAGTATGTTCCCATTCTCCTTAATAAATAGGAAGATACCTACTGTGTTGGGTGTAACATCTCCTATCAGTGACCAATAAGACATTCCCATGAGTGAGTCTAAAGTAGGAAACTTGTTGATACAATTCCACCTATCTTTCTCCAGCGACCAAATCAAATTTTCCTCGCCAACCGTTGTAAAAACACAGACGCCATCACCCAATGCATGTAATGTCGGCCTTTCCCCATATTTGCTTGGCACTGGCGTTACAATAAATTTTTCATCTACTAGATGGAAAGATATAACTGCCCTGTTTAATGACATCCTGTGAATGAAACCGTTTAATGAAACTTGATTATTGTCTAGGAACCGGTGAGAAGCAGGAAAAGTATTGTGAATTGTTCTCCAACATTGATTTTTAATCGAGTATACTTCAACAACGTTGAAGTATTCGTTTATCAAGTAATGTGCACATATAACCTTATAATCTTCAGCCACAAAATCATAGGCAAAACCAAATATTGGAGATGTAGTCGAGCAACGATTTTTATTCTTTTGACTGAGAAGAGAATTTGGAATGGGTTTGTATTTTCCAAGTGCAGGATTGAATAATGTCATGCTATAGCCAGGATCGTATGATGTCATAAAGACCAAGCCACTACATGAAAACACTTCTAAAAAAATATAGTTAATAAAGAATTCTGGGATATTCAGATACACAACTTTTGAATCAGCATTAATTGATGCTTCCGTTGACACAATTTCAAATTTGTGTGTTGGACCCCTACGTAGAGATGGAATAAAATGAATCAAGACAAATTTTTGACGACTAATATCAACAGATGAGTTACGTAGATGTGACTTGATGAAGTCGGCGTCATCAACACAACAATGCCATGATTTGCAGCAACTTTTGAATCGTGAAAGAGATTTCACAGGAAGCTTTAAGAAGATCGAGTTGACAATATCTCCAGGCAAATAGGGGATTTTTGAGCGGCCGTCCATGTTGCTGATAGGTTTTTTTTTTTTTTTTTATTACGATTGCTTTATAATAAGCTTGATGCTATACAATTTAAGCCTTATTCAACTCTAACTCTAATTTAAAGCGACGGTAGCTAATTCAACTCTAACTCTAATTTAAAGCGGCTCTCCAAGTAGTAGAAGGTAAGTTGGACTCTACAATCAACCTTTATTATACTACCCAAATTATGAGCTTGTTTACCAAAAATACATTTTATTTTCCATTCCTCGGTCATGCATATTTTACTTCATCAATATTATTGAAGCAAAAAAAACAACATATAATATAATAAAATTGACAAGTTCCATAGTTGATCCATTGTTCATTTTGAGATCAAGAAACTCTTCTAAACAGCTAATTAACGTAATAAAATTATGAACAATGACCAATCTTTATGTTGACAATTTTCTTTCATTTGAAAAAGATTAAGTTATAATAGTCTTTGAAAGTAAAACGTTTGATTTTTTATAATAACCATTATAATTGCAAAGTTCTAAAGTTCAAACACACGTCTAAGCTTCAAATAACTTGAAGTTGTAAACAAACAAACAAAAAACTACTTGTATTCCCCTATTACCTAATGGGTTACTGCTCAAATATCCCAAATTTGCCTATTAATATTGTGAACTCCATCCTACTAGAGCTTCCCGTCAAATTTCTTTTACACTCTGTTTGGATCATTGTTACACATTATTTCATAATGTACTGTATTGTATTGTACTGTATGGCAGATACAATGTTTGGCTAGACTGTATTGTTTGTTGTTGTTTAATAATATTTTTATTGTTTGGTTTGACTGTATCGTACTGTATTATAATTTATGAATTTACCAAAATATCCTTAATTATTCTAGGTAGAAGGTTTGACTAGAATTAAATAATATAGAGTAAAGGGTAAAAGAGTATTATGAAATATTATGCCAGGATATAATTGGAAAAAGAAATTAAGTAACAACGGGAACACACCAAATCAGTTGTTCCATAAAATGAGGGTTTTCATTGTTACGTAACAACGAAATTTAACAATACAATATAATACATTTTAAGTAACAATCAAAACAAACATTGTAGGTATGGTAACAATACAATACAATGCAATGGTAACAATGATCCAAATAGTGTGTTACAGTTCATACTACAGGCAAATCATGGTGTTGTTCCATTTGTTGCTTAATTTACATGATTCTTTCAGTATAGATATGGTATGGGGTTGTCACGACCCGATCCTACCCTGGATGTGGCTGGCACTCAAGAACCATTGTTGGTCCCAAGCGAATTCTCATCCTGCCTAACTACAAGCGGAAGACTAACTCAAGCATAAATAAGCATCAAATTGAAAGAAATGTTTAAAAATAGCTTACTAAATATCAAAACTTTGTTGAATATACTGAGTATGAATCATAAGTTTAAATAAAACATCTGAAACCTGAATGACTCTCCAAAATTGTCTATCTATGAAGCCTCTACTATATATAGGCGAATGTTGGTACAAGACCCGTGACTACTCAAAATGCTACTAATACTAACAACTCATAAAGCTGGGTCCTCCGAAAGTAAAGGAGACCTCACTCGAAAGCTGACAAGCGCATGAAGTGATCTCAACAGACTCTTGTTGAGGATCCTAAGAACTTGTATCTGCATCATTAAAAGATGTATAAATTATAGGAACCACATATTATAAGTACTAACTAACATCATATCCCTTCTAGTTTTCTATTTACCAAAAATCCCTTTAAAATGATGTTTGCGAGATACATAGCATTGTGCACAGGATACATTAGGTTTGATACATTTCACATAGCGGGATACATAGCGTTGTGCACGGGATACATGCGGGATACATAGGCAAATAAGGGATTTTTGAAATTTTTGAAATAAGTAGGAATAAATGGATATTTAGGTAAGTAAATGAGTGTAGTTAAGTAATTTGTCCTTAAAAGATGCATGTTGAGTGGTATCAGTACATTGAATGTACAAGTATGTAATATAGTTGAATAACAAATAACTGAAAGAAAGGATTGCAGTAGATATAGATATATACTCAACTGAATGTAAAGAAATAAAGAAGTGAAATCATTAAAAGCTTTACAAAATAATTTCTCATCTCTGAACTCAACATAATAAGTGATATATAAAAATACACTTTAACTCTATTGGGAGATTCTCTAACCGACTACCATCACTATGAGCTACATGATGATATTGCATCTCGCCCATGCTGCCATAACTGTCCTATACCTTGCCGGGATATAGAATACCTCAACTAAGTGGATTCAATAAGCTATGATTCAAAGCAATAACGAATCATCTAAAAAGTATGATCCTTTACCCATGTTGGTGTAACATCCGACAATTTAAAATGAATATAAAGAAGCTTGAAATTGGAAATAATCATTTTTGGCTAAGTTCCGAATCTGGAAATTTGGTTAAGTGTGGGAAAAAGTGAGTTTTTGGCTAACTTTGAGCAGTCATAACTCCTAGCTCAGGATGAGTTAGGAGTAGTTCCAGTTATTTTTATGAAGCTCATGGAATGATCTTTCCAACGCCACCGATTTTACTCAATTCCGAGTTCGTATGAGGGAGTTATGGCCTTTGGAAGTTGGGCAATTGGCAGAGAAATCTGTCCGGAAATTTTAAGGGCATTTTTGTCTTTTCCCTAACCAATTCTTTTGGTTGTATTGTTGTGTTATACTGATTTTAGATCAGTTTTGTCTCATTTTAAAATATTGAGAGTTAGGGCTTTTGAGTGAAGAGGAGAAAAAGAGAAGAAAGGGAAGATCAAGCAAGGAGATCGTCGTGATTTCGTCGGGGGTGATCCCTATCAAGGTATGTGAGTTCTTAGTGATGGGTTGATCCTTTCCCCCACACACCAAATTCGTTTTATTTTTGAGAAAAGATTGGTCATGTTGTTGAAGTTGTTGGGTTGTGTTGTTGGTTTGTGTTGTTGAAGTTGTTGGGTTGTGTTGTTAGTGGAGTTGGAAAGGTAATTCAATTATCTATCATATCATAGGTTAGGGGGCACCTAATTCCTTTTGTACAAAAATTTATGACCATATGAAGTTGATCCATCAACAATTTTCAGCTAATTGGCAGTTGATTCTCATTTACGGTCAGACCTACGGACGGTGGATCGATTGACGGTCCGTACTGGTCAATCGTCAATCGAGACTAAAGCTAGGATTTTGGGGCATCGATCTATGAACATGAACTATGGTCCTTAACCTGACCTACGAACCGTAAGTCCGGCCGTGGGTCAACACTTAGCAAAAATTTTCTGACTGAGTTCTGGGGAAGTTTTCGGTCATGAACTACGGACCTGCAGGACGGACCGTGAGTCCATCTACGGTCCGTGGATGGCATCCGTGAGTGCCACCTGTAACACCAGAAATCTGAAACCTCTATTTTCGGATACGGGGTATTACAGCCAAGTTCCCCCATTCTTTTCTCACTTTCTCATGCATGTTCCTAGGTATTATACCTATGTTTCATAGTCGTTTTCGACACTCCAAAGTACGTTTAAACATCAAGAATCCATCCATAACATGTGATCAAACACTTGAATTCATAATTTCAATTCAAGGAAAGTTAGTTTCAAGTTAAGTCAAGAGTTTAAAGTTGAGTTCATTTCTAAAAAGGCTATTAGGGAACTAAGTATTCTCAAAGGAGTTTATAAATGTTTTTACATTTGAGTAAGAGGGGAACCATGTTTTTCCAAAAGAGCCTTTGGGCTAAGTTTTGAGTAATTACCTCAATTAAAGCAAGATGTGTTTAAAGACACTTATGAGCCAAAGTATTTTTAGGAGTAGTATTGAGCACCGAATTGGGGACACGAGTTCATATTAACTCAACTCTCCATAAGAACCATGCGCCAATATGGGATTTCTCAGGTCATACTTTTTAGATGATCACGAAAGTTAAGCTAGTGGATCCACTTAGTAAAGTTAGCTTCATATATCACGGCAAGGTATAGGATGGTCCTTGGGCAACGTGAGGTAAAACGTTGTATCATCACTAGGGCTCATAGTGGTGGTTGTCGGTTAAAGAACCTCCCACATAAGTTATATTACTTTTATATAAGTAAAGTTGAGTTGTTATTGTTTTATCATTAACAAGCTAAGTTGTTTATACTGTTTTGCAAGCCTTATATATTGCATGTGTCTTATTGCTTTATATATTGAGTTCAGTTATTCATGCGTCGAACAGAGCCAAGGTAAGAGTTCCTTTCTACTCTTTTCAAGCTTAAGTTGTGGTTTAGCTTTTAAACTCGCATACTCGTACATTCCATGTATTGATGCCAGTTGGCCTGCATCTTATTATGATGCAGACGCAGGTACCCAGGATCAGCATCCAGTACGCCGTTGATCCAGCTGAGCACTCCAGAGTCAGTGGTGAGCCTCCTTGCATTCCGGAGGACTCAATTATTTTGTGTTCTTAGTTTTGTTTTATTAGGGTGTTGCGGGGTCTGTCCCAACATCCATCTCAGTATTTTAGAGGCTTCATAGACAGTCAATCAGTTAGTTTTGAGTCTCTCTTTTGTGTATATATATATAATATTCTATTTTGAGACTTGAGTTGCCTTTTTGGCCAGATTTTCATCAGTTGGTTATTTTATAACCTTTCATTGCTTTGAGTTAAGCTGTTGAGTTAAGTTTCCGCTGAGTTAAGAAAGTCAGGCCAAGGGTTCGCTTGGGGCTAGCAATGGTCTCCGAGTGCCGGTCCCGCCCAGGGTGTAAGCTCGGGGCATGACAGTTGGCATACATGGTTTATGAGGATTTTAATTTGTCTGAACTCATCCCCATATCGGTGCTCAATACTACTCCCTATAATATATAAAACTCATGCTCATATGATTAGAAACATAACTCTTCCGCTGGTTTGAGATAATTGCTCAAACTATCCTCTTAAAACAAGTAAATGATCTTGAAATATCTTTAAACTCATAACTCATCTAGAAATCAAAGTTTCTCTTTTTATCAATGTAAAAACTGATACTTTAGAATACTTAGTTCTCTTATACTCTTACTCAATTCATACTTGAAATTCTTTCTCAAAAAATATCAAAATCATATTGTGATATGATCATTGATGACTCGGGAAGTCATACTGCATAAACATTGATGGCATTTATGGATATCATACTGCTTAAACATTGATGGCGTACTCGACTATCATACTAATCATGTTTTTAAAACTCTTTCTCAAAACTCATCTTTGCTTTCTCCAAAAACTCAATTTAAAACTCAAATGTTGGTTTTAAAAAAGCTTTTCAAAATTTACAACTCAAATCATAGGGTTCATGTGGAATTATGGATATGAACGACTCAAATTAGGGATCTTAATAGCAATAAGGAAACTCGATACTCAGAACCAAGACTCAAGAACTAGAAACTCATAACTCAATGATATTTCTCCTCTCAAAAATACTCAATTCATAGGGTTCATGCTGTCACTACAAAAAAACTGGTAAATTGTGGCAAATTATTTGACAATTTGTGATGGTTTCTGACAGCGACAAAAAAAATTGCGGCGATTTTTGAAAATGCCACAATTATTATTGCCACGAGCATAATTATGACATTTTTATGAAACCTCCACGACGATCGCCACAAAATGAATTGTGAATTTGTGGGGGGTTTTATGGATAATGAGTGGCAGTTATAACCTCTACAAAATGATATCAATATTTCAAAAAATACATCCATGGGAGTTTATAAACCTTCACAATAAGATATCAATGTAAATTGCGAGAGCTTATAAACCCCCGTAATATAATCACAATGCTCCAAAATAATATATTGTTGTGGTCTATAGTACCCCCCACAATATAATTTCAATTCTTGAATGTGGGGACTTACAACCGCTACAATATAATATGAATGTTTTTTTTTAAATAGTAGTGGCAGTTTAATTCCGCCACAATATTTCTGTTGCTGAATTTTTTTATTAGCAATTTAATCATAGAAATAAATAAATTTAAAAAGTAATTAGTGGCAGTTTATATCCACCAAATATCAGAATGTTTTTGCTGGAAAAAAACTTCTATTTAAAATCAAATTACAGGATTAATAAAATAATAACATGAATCAAATTTCATAAAAAATAACTAGAGTGAAACACTACAAATTACAAATTAAGTGTTGCATCATGTCAGCAGCCTCCCAAACATCACCTCTTCGAGTCTAACTACATCAACAATAAAGACATAAGAAAGGAGGAGAATCATAGTCTAGATACTCTAAAAATAAGATAAACAAACATAAGCAAAAGAACCTCCAAATAGTAGGGGAAATGGAGATTTAAATCAATATACTAATCGACATTCCTTCCTATTATTTTTACTCCATTGAGTTTTGGTCCAAGGTTTATCAGAATAGATATTGTAAGTTACGTTGATAAAAAAGTAGTATGATAAGCAAGCACAAATCAATTGTAACAACAACCATACTTGTCAATTTATGTTATGAGCTCATATTGCTTAGCAAAAATCTTAGTACTTGGTCTAGAGAAGTTGGAAATGCGTTTGATCAGGTTAAGATTTGGGAAGAGAAGCTTCAATGCTTAGAAGAACAAGACCTCTTACATAATAGCTCAGGCTAAGATTTGGGAAGAGAAGCTTCACTACTTAGAAGAACAAGACCTCTTACATAATAGCGAGGTCTGTTGGGAAGAGCTTCATAAAGGAAAAGCCGAGTACATTAGATGGATCACTACTAAAAAAACAGTGAATACCAACCTACAAATACCGACTTCCGGAGGTCACCTTTATAACTAATTTTGATCAGTCTTAACTAATTTTGACTAAATTTCAACAACTAAATCTACCAACTAAACCACATTATTTATTTGAACCTATTTAAATAACTAACAACTTTTTAACTCTAACTAGTTTTGACCTAATTTCAACAACTAAATCCACCAACTAAACCACATTATTAATTTTAACTTATTTAAATAACTTAACAATTTTTTAACTTTAATTAGTTTAATTTTGACTTAATTCCAACAACTAAATCCACCAACTAAACCACATTATTTATTTGAACTTATTTAAACAACTTAACAAATTTTTAAGTCTAACTAATTTTGATTTAGTTCCAACAACTAAATCCACCTACTAAACCACATTATTTATTTCAACTTATTTAAACAACTTAACAACTTTTTAACTTTAACTAGTTTAATTTTGACTTAATTCCAACAACTAAATCCACCAACTAAACCACATTATTTATTTGAACTTATTTAAACAACTTAACAATTTTTTATGTCTATCTAGTTTTGACTTAATTCCAACAACTAAATCCATCAACTACACCACATTATTTATTTAAACAACTTAACAACTTTTTAACTTTAACTAGTTTAATTTTGACTTAATTCCAACAACTAAATCCACCAACTAAACCACATTATTTTTTTGAACTTATTTAAACAACTTAAAAACTTTTTAAATCTAACTAGTTTTGACTTAATTCCAACAACTAAATCCACCAACTAAACCACATTATTTATTTTACTAATTTAAACAACTTACAACTTTTTAACTTTAACTAGTTTAATTTTGACTTAATTCCAACAACTAAACCACATTATTTATTTGAACTTATTTAAACAACTTTTTAAGTCTTAACTAGTTTTGACTTAATTTCAACAACTAAATCCACCAACTAAGCCACATTATTTATTTTAACTTATTTAAACAACTGAACAACTTTTTAACTTTAACTAGTTTAATTTTGACTTAATTCCAACAACAAAATCTACCTAACTAAACAAGTCAAAACTAAATTTAAAGCTAAGTGTCAACAATAAATGAACACAAATTGATCTTGCAAAAAAATCAATTTTGTCATCAATAGGATCAACTAGCATTGATACTTATGCTTCACAAACACATTATTCCTAAATTAAAGCTTAATATCAACACTAGATGAACACAAATTGATCATGCAACAAAATCAATTTTGTCATCAATAGGATCAGCTAGTGTTGTTACTTATGCTTAACAAATATATTATTTCTAAATTTAAAGTTAAGTGTCAACACTAGATGGACACAAATCGATCTTGCAAGAAAATCAATTTTGTCATCAATAGGATCAACTAGTGTTGGTACTTATGCTTAACAAATATATTATTTCTAAATTTAAAGTTAAGTGTCAACACTAGATGGACACAAATCGATCTTGCAAGAAAATCAATTTTGTCATCAATAGGATCAACTAGTGTTGGTACTTATGCTTAAGAAACACATTATTCCTAAATTAAAACTTAGTATCAACACTAGATGAACATAAATCGATCTTGCAAGAAAATCAATTTTGCCATCAATAGGATCAACTAGTGTTGGTACTTATGCTTAACAAATATATTATTTCTAAAT
The DNA here is from genome assembly GCA_029007595.1 of Solanum commersonii. Lineage (NCBI taxonomy): Eukaryota > Viridiplantae > Streptophyta > Magnoliopsida > Solanales > Solanaceae > Solanum > Solanum commersonii. Next base: position 1,079,028 of record JAJTWQ010000051.1, read on the forward strand.
TAAAGTTAAGTGTCAACATTAGATGGACACAAATTGATCTTGCAAGAAAATCAATTTTGTCATCAATAGGATCAACTAGTGTTGGTACTTGTGCTAAACAAACACTCGATGGACACAAACAAATTATCATAAAATTAAAGCTAAGTATCAATACTAGATGGACACAAACACATTATAGAAAACAATTGTACTTGGAACTTTAAAAATTTAGAAGCACCAAACCTTATCTCCTACTTTGATGAAAGAAGCAGTATAGTCTTGTATCAACTTTTTTAGATGTTGAGCTTCCTCAGTTGCCTAGCACGAAAAGAAACAATTTAAATTTCTTTAGTGGTCATTATCGAGAGATTTCAGTCATTATTAACAGTTGACAATTAGTAAACACCTAATTCCTTCATCTATTCAAGATTTCCGACTTTTGAAAGCATAACTTGGAAATTAGAATGCAACTCATTTGTGTTTGACGATCTCTTGTTAGAGAAGTAATTGATTTTACCAGATTTTCTTGTTTATGAGCTACATAATGTGTATTTTATCTTCTCAAATAGGTTTCATACATAGCACTTGCATCTTTTTCTCTTTGGTGGACTCTTATGGTTTCTCCTTTTCCACTATTGTTTGTATATCTTTTATTAGAATCTTTGTCCATTTTGTACTTTTTTCTTATAATGAAGTTGTCTTAACCCCACACCCACTCCACAAAATTATTAGAAACTTGGTCTTGTAAAAGCTAATCTTTACATGTTGGATATAACACTTAAAAAGTAAAAACTACCTCCTTTATTGAAACATCTAGTGTTGGCCTCAATATTTTAGTGATGGCCTCAATATTTGTTAGTCTTAAGACTATATTCAAAGGTAGTCTCTATGTATAGGCACCCCAATACTTACACTAACAATAATTTCCAAATATCTGTTCTTGCTGGTGAGCTACCTCTCATGTCAGCTATCTCTGCTGGCCAACTGGTTAAAGGTCACATGAAATATAATAGATCTATCAAAGATATTTCCCAAGTAATCTCTTCCTCTTAGTGACTATGAGGATTAATTAGACCCCACTTGATCCTGTACATCACCACCCCTACTATTTCTATAATCCAATAATAAATAAAAAAATAGGAATAAAATTTTCACAATTAGGAGGAATTTGAACCAAAATATAATATAAAGTAATAATCCTAAACCATCCCCTTTTATTTTATCCTCATTTTCTCCTAAATGATCCTCTCTCTCCCTTTCACAAAATTATGACGAAAAAAGATGAAGAAAAAAAGAGACAATTACAGTAGTGTTTAAAGGAGTATTATCAGATCTAGAACCATATCATTTTAAGTTGTTTCTAAAAAGAAATCAAAGCTTTATTTTTACATGGGCAAGGATTTTTCAGTAAATGAATAAAAACACCATGAAAAAAATAAACTTACCTTATAAATCGACTTCTGCGCTGAGAGCTGTGCGACGGCGAGCTTGTGCGACTGAGAGCTGCAACGCCCTTTGGTCTCTGCTGCTGCTGAACTCTGTGTGCTGCTGCGACCTGCTGCTGAGGCTGCACCGGTAGTGGATGATCATGCAAGAGAACTTATTGAAACAAAAAGCTCAAATAGATCGGTTTAAAGACGGGGATAAAAACTCTAAATATTTTCAGTGTTATAAGGGAAAGAAGGAGGAAGCTTCATATTCACAATAATATAGATCATCGAGACATGTGGATCCAAGGTGATAAAGGTATATCTCATGCTGCCACATACCATTTTGAACATCTTTTTAATCTTCCCCACAGTTTTACAGATATCAGAATCACTGATTGCATTCCTAGTATCATCACTGAGGAGGATAATGCCTATCTTATTACTATGCCTAATATGGAGGAGATTAAGAATGTTGTTTTTAGCATGAGTTCTACTAGTTATGCAGGACCTAACGGCTATAATGGACCTTTATCACAAAAGTTGGAACATAATTTCCAATTATGTTGTCAAAGTTTTTTCAATGGCAAAAAACTTAACAAATTTTTCACTCACACCCGCCTGGTCCTTAATCCTAAAATATATCCTCCAGTCGGCTTCTCTGATCTTAGACCGATTATTTTAACTATTCTCTCCTGCAAGATTATTTCTAAACTCATTCTATTAGATTGAATCCTCTACTTGAGAAACTAATCTCTAAGAATCAAAGTGACTTCGTCAAAGGTAGGCTCATCACAGAGAATGTTATGCTGGCCCAATAACACATATTAACACCAGAAAGTGAGACATCATTTTTTGTCACTATTTATACACTTACAAAGGCATCAGGATATGAGAGGGATGAACACAATAGATGGAAGGATAACAAGAAAAAGTTAAGAAAGCAAAGTAACTTTCCTGTTACCTGTCAAGAGTAGCTGCATATACTATGTGGTGCTCTGAAGTGATCTCTTGAAAGGCAGATTTCCCATTAACGGAATAGCCTACAGGTATGAAAAATGAAGGATCTTTATTCAAGAAACATGGGGTCTCAAGGTGCACATGTAGATTTCAACTTTTTACAAAAATTCCATTTCAAAGAGATGCACATGAAGGATCTAGTTGTGGATATCTTGACTGTACAAATATATGCCGCAGAATCACAAAAAGTAGAATTTTCATATTTTATTTGTTGTTTCTACAAAGTCCCTCTACAACAATGAATATATATGGTCTCAGACTTGATGCAACAGAAGCTAGGAAAATTATTAATGCAAGACGAACAGCAAAAAATGTTATTGATTTGAATGAGAAATCGGAGGCTTTAAGTACTAGAACAATAACATTCAACACAATTGAAAGGTTCAAGGGAATGAGTTAACTATTCAAAATGGGGTTGTTTCAGTTGTTAATAGCAAGGGCGGGAACTCTGGTAAAGTATTTGATGCTACAGATATTTAAAAAAAATCAAGATGAGGACTTAGATGGAGCAGCTGCCGTGAGTGATCAATAAGCTTTGTATTTTAGTTAATCAAGTTGAAAAAGCTAAACAAGTTCTTGATAAACAAGGACATGAAACAGTTTTGAAATCAGTACCAACTACAAGCTGTTGATCGAGATTTGCCTGTGCCATCGGAACTCAAAAGTTCTGGCCAGAAAAATAGTGGAACTGAAGTTGTAAAGGCTATTAATATTGCTGCTAAACTGAAAATCTGGGCACCAATTAATCAGCAGCATAAAGGGGATGGTGTTACACCTCTGGCTAAGTGAATTCGCACAACCAGTCTGACTTTTCCTACACATACGGGGCTGCAACATTTCAAAAGCCCTATCAATTTTCATCTCTATGACAAAACAAGGAAAGATTATGAGGTTTCACAAACTGAATTTCCTTTTACTCTTCCTAAGATGAAATACAATTGTGCTTATAAACCTGAAAGCAATTTTACAAACACATATCCAATTAAAATAACATATCCTTTAAAATGACATTCAAAAAGGAAAGGATTCCAGTATATACGTTTTTGATAAAGGAATTCAAGGAACATTCTAAGAGAACATAGGAAAAATATATGAACCTCATAGCCAACACTGCAAGGCGTCAACTGCTAATTTGTCAAACCTATCTGCTCGGCACAGAGTCGACATTCCCTTTCTCCCTGGACGTTCAGGGTTGCTTTGAGAAGATAGTTTAACACCGCAACTAACTCGGCTCGACTTAACTTACAATTATCTGTATAAAGAACTACACACAATCTGTCCAAAATTAAGTCCTAAGAAATTCAAAGTTAAATCTCTAAGAGGAAGTCTTTATCCAATCAAAGTTCAACCTTTTTCTAGTTAATCAAGTATATCCATCCAATGACAGAAAATATAACATAGAAAAGTCAAATCAAAAAATGAATTAACTAAAATCTCCGTAGAAAAAAACAAAGATAATTTCAACTTCGATTGAATTAGTCTAATCAAAGCCTCATTGAATGATAAATGATGACAAAATTCATTCCAAATCAGATTAAAGAAAATAACACATAAGCACCAAACATACTTCAAAAAGAACTGGTAGTATTAATGGTAATCATAAAACTCATTCAGACATTGCATTTGTTGCTAGGTCAGTAGCAACATTTGCATCTACTATATCATCAATTATATGATCTGTAGTTAGTTGTACATAGTCATCACCATCGGCAAAAAACTGTTCAAGTTCTTGCTCTTTGTATGGTTCATTCTCATATACTTCTTCTTCTATTACTTCTCCCATATCATACATATCTCTTGGCTTTAGATGCACAGCAACACTCCAAGCTTTATTGACAATATCATCCACATAGAACACCAGTTGTGCTTGAGATGCTTCGATGTAAGGCTCATGTTCTTCACGTTCACCCGTGTGAATCAGTGTATCAAAATTAACACAATTAAAATTCCAACGATCCTTTTGATACCCTCTATCTCGAGTAGTATCAGCCCATTTACATTTGAAAAGAACAACCTTGAATCGTCCATTATAATTGATCTCAATAATATCTTCTAACTTCCCATAATATGGTATCTCTGCTTGCCTTAAATTTCCATCAGAGCTACTTGCAACACATGATGTTTTAGAGGTTAAGAAAACTCCACTATTCCGTGTTTTCAGACCTTCTCGAGCCAAAGTTCTAAATTTAGACGCATTGATATTATATTCAGTATATCTTCTTGCATTTACAGATGGACCTCGTGCTAAAAACTTTAGATCAGTAGACATTGTGTCTATTGAGTCTGGATTCATAATCTAAATTTAAAAAACCGACTTCGTCAAATTTTCTCATTCAGACCAAATATAAATAGTAGCAAATGATTGTTTACTCACCCGTTTTTGGAACCAATCTACAAATTCTTTATTAACTTTCCTCTCTATCTCTGTAGGTGAAGGTCTTCTTCCTCGTGAACTCCTCCTTATGTGTTGTCTAAAGTCTCTATATGAAATAAGAAAATTAATGTTAAATAGAATGACTATCCTACTGCAAACATTACAACAACAAAAAAACATGAAGTTTGTAAAAGTTACTCACTCCACAAATGGTGTGACTATTGAACAATTCAAAAGCACATATCGATGAGCTTGTAGTTTCTGCATAGGAGCTAAATGGTAATTTTCTGGAGCTGATGCAGGTTTACCTAACTGAGGGAAGATAGTCGACATTCCAGAAGGCTGAATGTAGTTTGGATCATCACGGACACACCTAGGTCTATTGAACCTTGTTTCAATATCCTCCATATAGTAAGAACAAAAGGTAAGAGTGTCTTCAGCTATGTGACCCTTAGCTATACAACCTTCTGATTGTGGTTTATTCCATACAAAGGGCTTAAAATGACCTAATTCCCTAGAAAAAGAAGAGACAGTAAGAGTACGAACTATATATTTCAAGTGATCATAACATAAATATCTTTAATTTAGAAATGTTAATGTTTCCAGAAAACAAACATATTTATATTAGAAGGTTAATATTTTACCTCTCCACAGGATACATGTTTCGGTAATGCACTGGACCTCCAAGTTTTGCTTCCTCTACTAAATGAACAGATAAATGAACCATTACTGTAAAAAATGATGGAGGAAACAGTATCTCTAAGTGACAAAGTGTGATTATAATGCGCTCTTGAAGAATATCTAGCTCTGAAATATTCAAGGTTTTGCTAGAGATGGCTCTGAAAAATGAGCAGAATTCCACCAGAACGGTAACTACATGGTCAGGCAATACATTACGAATTGCCAATGGTAGAAATTGCTCTAAAATAATATGACTATCATGACTTTTCAACCCAAAAATCTTTTTTTGTACCAAATCTACACATCTGGAGATGTTACTTGAGTAGCCATCAGGTACTTTAATATTCTTTAAAGTTGTAAGAAACAACTTTTTGGTGTCCACCTTCTTTTTGCTATCAGTCATTAGTGAAAACACAGCAAGGTTATATGATCCATTATCCTTCAGCCAAAGATCACGCCTTATGCCCATTTCTCTTATATCCTTTCGGGCATTTTCATTATCTTTTGATTTTGATTTATCATGGAGCAACGTATATATGATATTGTCACATATATTCTTTTCAATATGCATAAAATCTAGATTATGACGCAACAAGTTAGACCTAACTGCCAATAAGGAAGTTCAAAAAATATACTTCTCTTGTTCCATTGTTTAGTTGCTTGTCTAGATCTTTTCCTTTTACCATCCAACTTTGCTCCTTTACCTTCCGCAATTTGTCTCAAAATGTCAGATCCTGATAGTTTTATAGGTGGATTCCGCTCCTCTGTGCTTCCATTGAAGCGCACTCGTCGGTTGAATCTGAACCTGTGATTTCTTCTCAGGAAACGACGATGACCCATAAAACACCACTTTTTACTATGAACAAGACGACAAGGTTCTGTGTCAAAGTTACAAGTTGGGCAAGCAAAACCAGTATGTGTATTCCAGCCAGAGAGGATACCTAATCCAGGAAAGTCACTAATTGTCCACATAAGAGCTGCATGCATTCTGAAAGTTTCATTCAATGATGAGTCAAACGTTTCAACACCATCATTCCATAACTCACACAATTCCTTCACAAGAGGCTGTAAGTACACATCTATATTATTTCCAGGCATCTGCTTGCCTGGAATGATCATTGATAAGATGAAAGAGGTGTGCTTCATACACATCCAAGGAGGAAGATTGTACGGAATCAAGAAGACTGGCCAAATACTGTAGGTAGTACTCATTGTTCCAAAAGGATTAAAACCATCACTAGCGAGGCCCAACCGAACGTTTCGAGGATCAGAAGCAAATCCAGAGTGAGTTCGATCAAATGTCTTCCATGCCTCACCATCCCTTGGATGCCTCATCAACCCATCTGAGTTACTGTCCAAAGCATGCCATCTCATATGCTCAGCAGTCTTGCGACACATAAATAACCTTTTCAACCTTGGTTTCAATGGAAAGTAACGCAAAACCTTTGAAGCTTGCTTGTTTTTCTTGTTAGGATTCCATTTAGATGTACCACAATGCTTACATGCTTCCAATTCAGAATCACCTTCCCAGAATAACATACAATTATTTGGACATGCTGGTATATTGTAGTCAAGGCCAAGTTTGCTAATTGTTTTTTTGGCCTCATAAAAAGTAGGTAACTTTGCATCTTCAAATGCATCTCTCAATAAATCTAGTATCATGGTCATTGCCTTGTCACTTAATCGACAATAGACCTTTATATGATACAATTTTATTAAAAACTCTAGCTTTGTATACTTGCTCCCTTCATACAGTGTTTCACTTGCATCTTTGAGAAAGTCGCGAAAGTCACCTCCCTATGCCCCTCATTTGATGTTTCAGTTGAAACAAATGGTTGAGATGTTCCTACATCAGCCGATTGCTGCCTATACTGCCCAAATGCGTCACTAATCATTGTTTCTATTGGATTTTCTGGACGAAACGTCTCTTGCATAACAACTCTATCTCCAGCAGACTCTAATAGCTTTTTCTCACCATGAATATTCCAAATAACATAATTTTGAGGGAATGGCTTGCAAACCAAATGATCCTGCACTTCGTCTCTAGTTTTCCACTTGCCAAAACAACACATTGGGCATGGGCATCTGATTGTATCATCCACAGCCGCATTTTTAAATGCAAAATCAAGAAATTTATCCAAACCAAGCAAGTATTCATTTGAGGTCTGTGGCTTTCCAATCCGTGATTTATCCATTGATAAGTAACAAAAAGAAATTAACAGGGAAAAGTTAGAGTATACCTCCAAAAGAAATCCCCCTAATGCAGGAATACCTTTAAATTTTGTTGTACTTAGCTCGCAATCTACTCCAGGAATCCCAAATTGCTCGTTCAAACAAAATTAATTCCAGAAATTGATAAGAGGATACAAAGAATCTGCTAGGAATCCCACAAAGGACTTCTTGTATACATATATAGTAAAGGATGGAACAAGTAGTAGAGAAAGGAGGGGAAACTTCAAACCTAAATGTGACGGAAGAATGCTTAGGTAACACATACAACAAAAGATGATAGGGAGTAATCAGCTGCTCAGGTAATAATAACAACCTTCTTCTGATCTCCAGGAGACAATTCAATGCTTCTTCTGTGATGATCTCACTAGGAATTAAAACTGGAATACCAGGTGGATATGGACATGCAAGCTCTCCACAATTTTCACCGAGGCTATCTCTTATGAATATGTCATATGAATCAGAAGTAGATGTTTACTCCTTTAAAGAACTTTCATTACAAGTCCGAAGAAATCTCAATTCAGATAAAATGCAATGGTCGTCGTTTCGTGCATGAATGTTATAATGTTCATACATTTCAAAAGGATTGACATGATGTGATACATTTCACAGTATCATGACAAAGTTACTGTTTTGGTGCAGTGGCCAACTGGGTGTGATTTCTGGAGGATAGAGTTGCACGCGTTATTTGATATTTTACACTGGATTTTCACAGCTGCTATCTCAAAACTGAGAGTGCAATGAAGCACTGATTTTAAAGACATGAAAAGCACTAAAAGTAGTCCACAAAGAAAAACATTAAGCATTTGATTAGTGATTTGCATTGTTATCAGCTGATGAGCCTCTTACATCCATAGGTGAAACAATTTCAGTCTCCTCTGCATCAACAGGCTGGAAAAAAAAAATGCTATTCAATACAACTCACTCTAGTAGAGTTTCTGTAAAGATCCTATCCTGAGCCTTTAGAAATTCACAATTTTACAAGGTTGATTGGTGAGTACGTAACTACCAAAGCAGAAACCTATTTTGTACAAATAATAAGACTACTGGCCTTACTAAGAAAGAGACACGACGAATCATTATTGTATCATGCCACATATTCCAGACATTATGTAGTTCTAGTACTAAAAATCTTTCCTTAGGCTTTCAATCATGCTCTTAGAAACTATGCTATATAAAGTATGGCTTTGTGCAGAGGTTAAAATAAAAAAACATTCACATGTTTGAACCGGCTATTCCACAGTCAATCAAGAAAAACAGAGAGAATCTGAGCTATCAGGAGACTAAACAACTATAGCCACCTCAGTACAATCAATAACTAAGTTCATACTTTGATCTGATCAATCAAAACCTGGGCATGGACTTTTATTTACGTTAAGGCAACTAGGCAGAAATCACATAGAAGTACAATATTACTAAACTGATCAGAACTGATTGTAATAGAAGAAGTACAAAGAATATTTACTTCTTACCGGTGGTTGAGGAGCAAACATAGTAGCTAATTATTCAGGAATCCCTCCTTCCTTAGATATCATGTAATCCTTCAACACACTCAAGGTTTCTTCAAGTTTGGACTCCAAACGCGCAACCTTTTGATGCAAATATGTAGAAGTTGCGGATGATTCATCATAGCTAGATGAAGAAATGCTCAGCAAGCTAAGTCGTCGCTTTGTATTCAAGAATGTGTTTGATGGAGCTGCTCTCATACCCATACATCTTACCCTGCCAGAGTGTTCTGCCCCTAATATCTTACCAACAATATCTTCTGGGGAAACTTCAGACTCATTAGTGTTACAATGAGTCATATGTGACTCAATTTGTTCCTATGATCATATCAATATCAATAGTAAGTATAAAATAGTAATAGATGCAAAATATTATACAATAACAATGAAATTGATATTCAAAAAATGCATCGATGCCATACTTACCCCTATAGTTTGAGCCTCAGCATTCACAAATGATCCGTTCTTTCTCTTATGAGTTTCAATAAACATTTTTCCGCGACTAGGAGCTTTACCAGTTTCCAGAAACTAAGAAAGAAATGTTTTATAAATGTTATCCAAAAACAGTTTAGTTAAAGACAAATCAGAACTATTACGTTAAATGCACATACCATCTCATAACGTCTTCTCAAGTTAGCCTTTGAACCACCAGTGTGTGGCATTTTTTGCTTCCTCTAGATTTCCTTATTTCTTCTACAAAGCTCCTATCAACAAAAACAGCGACAACTCAAAATGTTCATCTTTATATAATTATGATGAAACAAAACTTATTAACATAATCAGAATCTTACCATTGTTGATGGTTTCAAACGGTAAGCAACAAAACTAGCCCATTGATCTTTATTTATACCAGATGACACATTACTAATGATCTCATTTTTGCTTCTTGTAGGGTCAAAATATTCATTCCACAATCTCTGCCTATGTGTAGCCCACTTTTTTGAAATGCTACTATTGCAGTATCTGTATGCAATGGACTCACATACCCGAAAAAGAAATCGAGGCTTTAAATAAAAAATAGAAGTTAGTTTTCTCATGTATTCTAAAATCTTTCGAAAAGTGTGTGTACATATATATATATATATGTAAGAACACTTGTACCTTCAGTATTGTTTCAAAGCAGTCTTCCATGTACTTCTTAGGCATGCCTGATTGCCCTGACCACCTCTCAAAACTAATCGAGAAAAAATTACAATCAATTGCCAATGATCCACAATATCCAGCGAGCAGTCCCTGTGCATCACCATATGCTGAGTTGTATGCGTCAAAGTCCACAATGATGCGCTCTCCAACAGTTAGATTATTAACCTCATTAACTTTGACATTAATCTACTTGATAGCGTTTTCTGAATCTTTAACAAAAAAATCAGTTACTTAACCAAAAAAGAAAAAACAAAGATACTCATAAGTTGAACTAAAAATGACATAAGAAATATATACCTTTAGCCTCTACTCTCCAATAACGTGCAGATGGACATTGGTGCAGAGATGTTGCACTTGAATTAGAAGGTAGAATTGGAGCTTGTTCTTGCTGCAGGGCAATTGGAGGTTGTTCTTGCTGCGGGAGAATTGGAGTTTGTTCTTGTTGTGGGACTCCATCAGCTTGTGAGGGATTTGTTGAAGCAACTGGGAGGTCTTGTGCCACTAGAGTAGTTGATGATGAAGCATGTCCATTAGCTGACTTTAGTGGATTCTTAAAACGTTTAATCTTTGGCATGACTGCATATTCATAAAGAACAAAGAGGTGAATCAAATATGAACAAGTTCTAAGATGACACGGTAATATCATGTAATTGAAAAAGGGAATCTGTTTAATACCACTCAAATACGCAGAAAATCAAAAAATTACGCGATGTCACAATATCAATAAAGCTTGGCAGTAAAAACAAATCCCAATATAAAGCAAAAAACGTGTGCCAACAATATGGATGAAAACAAAATGTAAACTTAGAAGAAATTTAGTTGAAGTAAAATAAAATTGACCCGATGCTATCATCTGATTCCATCTCTCCAAAATGGATTATAGGGAAATTTATAGCTCTCGGAAGTGAAGTTTTGTCACCAAGAAAAGTGGAGGACAGGGGAAAGTGCAAAGATTGAGGGGAAGGTGGGAAGATGGAGGGAAAGCTTCAGAAAATGGTGTTGGTGGAAATATGGAGGGAATAAATGAGTTACTAGGTTAAAAGCGAGGGAAACAAAAAACCCTACGTAAATTTTGTTTAAACTTTTCCCTATCTTTAATTTTTATCTTCACTATTATTTAACTAGGAGCACATTTAAAAATAGTCATGTAGTTCCATTTCATTTTTATCAAAATTAAAAAATTTATTTATACTTCACATATCTTAATGTTTATCAAAAAAATGATTTTTTTTCTAATATTTTATTAATGTAATGCTTAAGTACTCTTTTATTTGAATTATAATTTTACTAGTGAAAGTATCTATGCTCGCGCGACTATATGAATTATTTATATGTAATATTTATATTTAGGTTAGTATCGAATATATAAGATAATATCGATATTTCTCTTCATCTGCGATATCATACATTTTTTTTAAAACATATAAATATATATATATATATATACATTTTTTTTAAGTGCAAACTATTCATATGTATATACTAGAACAAAATATTCACCGTGATGGACTAAATGGAATAAGAGGTAATATGTTGAAATTAACAATATATTGTATTACGTTGAAAATATTTTATATGTTTTTTAATTTCCTCTATCTTTTGTGGGAGTACTAATTTTCTATACAAACTCTTAGTAAAAAAAAATTAAATATTTTATTATGGCTTTATTATTACATTTGTTTATTATAATTTTTTAAACCTTAATTAAATATTTATAAGAATTATGAAAAATGAAACATACAAAAATTATGAATAATATTTAATATTATAAGTTACAAGTAAGATGAAGTGACATGCGTTATAAATAATTCAAATGTATAATTTTATTAGACAGTAAGTGTATTAACACTTATGCATTGATTTTATTTATAAAATAAATAAATAAAAATAAGGGATAAAAATACAAAAAATGAACAAAATAATAATAATTTGTGACTGCATAAAAATTATAAATACATTTCAAACAAAAAGAACTGTGACAGAAACAAATATTACGTACGCTAAAAAAATTGCATCATGAAACTAGCATTTTATTTTTCAATTACTTTTTTGCAAGTATAATAAAAATGAAACTCCTAATCATCATAAATTTGTTTTTGTTGTTGAAATAGGATAATTATATTAATTGTGCTTCATAACAAAGAAAAAGTAGAATAGTAAAGGATCAAATGATTAGCATTGACAATACATTTACCTACATTATTAATACAAACCAAAACTTAAAAAATTCTAGCAAAGTAGCTAAGTTACTAATAGAAGTCAAAGTAAAAAAAAAACCTAGCAAAAATAATCGCTAATTATGCTTCATTTCTTCCTCTTCTATCATCTTCATTTGCAATTGGATCCGCCACCATATTTTGCTCCATATGTCAAACTCTTCATATTATGCAATCAATTGAATAAAAAAATATATATATCATATACTGTTTTAAAATAATTATATCAAAAGAAACAAAAAAATTTAAATTATATGTAATATATTTGTACATTTTTCAATAGTACTAACAATATTACATAATAATCATTTCTTGAAATCTAACAAATATTATTATCAAAGTATATTATATTCGAAAAACTGACTATTAGAAAGAGTAATTGCATACTTACAATACGTCATTGTTAAGAATTACAAAGTCATTTTTTTTTAAAATCATACTTGTTTGATGAATGATAATACAAACATAAAAAAATATATTAAAAAAAAGCATGTCTAAGTGCATAGAAATAAAAAGAAAGACTTGAGAATGAAATATCTCTTACATTCGTGTATATCTTGTTTGTTACATGTTAGTTGATTCACAAACAAACATGATAAAGAAGAGAAATAATAAATTTGTATGTGAATCCTCATAAAGTAAATATGAATTTATATAGACAAAATTGAGGAAATGGAAAAATAAGGACTTGAGAATGAAATATTTATTAACTTCATTTATTTTATTTTTTTGTTACATGTTAGTTTCATTCACAAACCAAATATATAGACAAAATAGAGGACATGAAAAAACAAAGACTTGAGAATGAAATATTTCTTACCTTCATGTACTTCTTTTTTGGTACAAACCAAACCAATATGATGAAGAAGAGAAAGGATAATTTTGAATATGAATCTTCATGAAACTAATATGAATTTATAGGCAAATTAGAGGAATACCATAAGACATCATAAACTTACAAATTTATGTTTGGAGGTTATAGACATAAGAATTATGAAAGTTATGAATACTATTTAAAGTAAAAATTGAAGAGGGGTAAGTCATGGGTAATATAACTCTCCTTGTGAATAAATTTAAAAAATAAAGAGAAAAATACTTAAAATATAAAAATAAATTAATTATCATTTCATGATAGAAGTGAGACAAACAAATAAAAAAAGAATGTGGAGAGTTTTAGTTGTAAATGTTCTTCCATTAATAAAATATTTCTATGTAATAAATTAAGTAATTTACTTTTACAATACAATAATTAATTTGAATTTTTTTTAAAAAGCCAAAAAGGGGAAAAAAAGATAAATTATGTTTCTTCTTTATTATAAGTGAGACAAACAAATAAAAAAAAAAAGAATGTAAAGAATTTTTGTTGTAAATGTTCCTTCATTAATAAATTATTTATTTGTAATAAATTTAATAATTTATTTTTACAATATAATAATTTTTTTTTTTTAAAAGTCAAAAAATAGAGAAAAAAGATAAATGCAAATAGAGGCCATAGAGAGGTGTCACATCACCTTGTCTGTGTTTCTTATATATATATATATATATATATATATATATATATATATATGATATATGATGATTGTGTCTAGCTATATATTAATAAATTATATATATATTCAAATATTTAAAAACAAACAATCTTAATCGTTTAGTGTTCAGATCTACAAATAAGATCTTAATTGTAACATCATGTAAGTTGAAATAACTATGAAAAAGCTGGAAATTGGAAATAGTCATTTTTGGAAAGAATTCAAATCTGGAAATTTGCTGAAGTATGGGAAAAAAATGAGTTTTTGGTCAACTTTGAGCAGTCATAACTCATAGCTCAGGATGAGTTAGGTGAATTTCCAGTTATGTTTCGAAAGCTCTTGGAATGATATTTCCAACGCCGCCAAGTTTGCTTGATTCCGAGTTCGTATGAGTGAGTTATGCCCTTTGGAAGTTGGGTTGTTGGCACAGGGAAATTTAGTCCGAATTTGTAAGGGTATTTTGGTCTTTTCCATAACCATTTATTTTGGTTATATTAAGGGTCTAGACTGATTTTAATTCAGTTTTTCCCTTTTAAAAGTTAGAGTTAGGATTGTGAGTGAAGAGAGAAAGAAGAGGAGAAAGTGAAGAAGAAGCAAAGTTCGTCAAGATCGTCGTGGATTTCGTCGGGGGTGATCCCTATTAAGGTATGTGAGATCATAGTGTTGGGTTGGTTCATTCCCCCACATGCCAAACTCGTTTTAATTCCGAGAAAAGATTGGTTGTGTTTGTTGAAGTTTGTGGTTGTGTTTGTTGAAGTTGTGGTTGTGTTGTTGAAGTTTCTTGTTGGTTTGGTGCATGTTTCCGGTTGTGATTTCGAGTTGAATCTATTGTATATCAAGGAGTTTTATGATTCTAAGTGTTTGGGGCAGGAACCTTTGAAGTTAAGAATGTTTAGAGTTGGAAAAAACAAAGAAGAAAAGTCAGATTTTTGGGGGAAAAGGTTGGGGCACCGCGCCAGCCAACGCGGCCGAAAAGGGGTTCTGAGCTTCCACCCTTGGGGCGGCACGCCTTGCAGAGCGCCCAGCAGGCCCCTCTAAAGTTTGAAGGCTGGCGCCTCGCGCCTCTCAGAGCGCCAAGGACGCCAATCCTTCCCATTCCTTCCCCACTTTTTCATACATGTTTCTTGGTAATGTACCTATGTTTTCTAGTTGTTTTCAACACCCCAAGGTACATCTAAACGTCACAAACTCATCCATAAACATGAGATCATTACCCTTGAATTCGTAATCCAATTCGAGGAAAGTTAGGATCAAAGTTAAGTGAGGTTAGAGTCAAGCTTAGAAGTTAATAAGTAAGTCAAATCAAGTCTTTAAAGTTTTTCAAGAGTCTTTATTGAACGTTTTAACTTCGTTTTAAGGCTCAAGTTTCAAGTCAAGTAAAGAGTATAGAGTTTCAAGTTAAGTAAAGAGTATAGAGTTGAGTTCATTTTCTCAAAAGTTATAAGGGAACTGAGTATTCTCAAAGAAGTTTATAAATGTTTTTACATTTGAGTAAGAAAGGAACTATGTTTTCCAAGAGAGCCTTTGGGCTAAGCTTTGACCAATTATCTCAAACTAAAGAAAGATGTGTTTAAAACACTTATGAGCCAAAGTATTTTTGGGAGTAGTATTGAGCACCGAATTGGGGATGCGAGTTCATATTAACTCAACCCTCCATAAGAACCATGTAGCCAACATGGGACTTGACGGGTTATTCTTTTTAGATGATTACGTAAGTTAAGCTAGTGGATCCACTAAGTAAAGTAAGGTCCAATATCACGGCAAGGTATAGAATGGTCCTTGGGCAATGTGAGGTAAAACGTTATATCATCACTAGGGCTCATAGTGGTGGTTGTCGGTTAAAGAATCTCCCACTAAAGTTATATTATTTTTATATAAGTAAAGTTGAGTTTGTTATTGCTCTATCCTTAACGAACTAAGTTGTGTATAATGTTTTATAAGCTTTATGTATTGCATGTGTCTTATTGCTTTACTTTTGAGTTCAGTCATTCATGAGTCGAACAGAGCTAAGGTAAGTGTTCTCTTGTACTCCTTTCAAGCTTAAGTTGTGGTTTAGCTTTCCATCTCGCATACTCGTACATTCAATGTACTGATGTCAGTTGGCCTGCATCTTATGGTGATACAGACGCAGGTACCCAGGATCAGCATCCAGCACGCTGTTGATCCAACTGAGCACTCCAGAGTCAGTGGTGAGCCTCTTTGCATTCCGGAGGACTCGGTTATTTTGTTCTCTTAGTTTTGTTTTATTAGGATGTTGCGGGGTCTGTCCCAACATCCATCTCAGTGTTATAGAGGCTTCATAGACAGTCAGTCAGTCAGTTAGTATTGAGTCTCTCATCTATGTATATATATAAATATTCTATTTTGAGACTCGAGTTGCCTTTTTGGCCAAGATTTTATCAGTTGGGTTGTTTTATGACCTTTCATTTCATGGAGTTATTCTGTCGAGTTAAGTTTTCCACTGAGTTAAGTAAGTCAGGCCAAGGGTTCGCTTGGGGCCAGCAATGGTCTTCAAGTGCCGATCTTGCCCAGGGTGTAGGCTCGGGGCGTGACATTAATCATTCAGATGTGCATTCAGATTCAGACGTCTTAATCTTAATGAATACAAATGAGGCTAAAGAGTTAAAATTATTATGAATGTTTATTGATTTCATAAAAGGTGCAAAATAGGATCTAAATTTGCGACTACATGATTGTTGATTGTTTAGGGTCAAATTTGTTAAAATATTATTTCATACAATGATAATATTATATAAAATAAACATTTTATGTCAATTTTAAATCACCGTAATACAAATTACATAAGTCATTTATCAATAGCAAAAAAATTATGATTGTTAATTATAAGTCGTCGTTATATGTGAAATAAATCGCCAGGATCGTTCTGTTCATTTGTAGTGCAAAAGCCCCCACAAGAATATCGCCACAACAAGAATAATTTTGGGGAGGTTGAAACACATGTTACAAAATGAATTTATAGTGAGGGTCTTTTACAACCTCCACACTTAAACTGCCATAAAAAGAATTATTTTGCGGAGGTTGGCACAAACACCACAAATTGAATTTATAGAGGAGGCCTTTTGCAACCTACACACGTAAACCACCATAAAATGAATTATTTTACAGAGGTTAGCACAAACGCCACATACCTGGAACGAACTAGTCCAACACTATGATAGTCTTACATACCTGGAAGAATAAGGTTCTTGAAGAATCTTGAAAAAGAACATGATTAGAAGCCTTGAAACCCTAGCTTGAAGGAGAATAATCAAGAAAACCTTTCTTGAGATCCTTGAATTACTTTCTTGAATTATGATTTTCATTAGTGATTCATAATTGTATGGAGGAATTTGAGTTGGAAAGGATGAAATTCTTGGAGAAGGACTTACCTTGAAGAAGAATCTTGTAAGAGATTGAAAGAATGGAGTCTTCTACTTTGATTTTTCTGTAGGGTTTTGTCTTAGGATTTGAGAGAGAAGAGAATGATGGATTAAGATATAAAAATTTGATTGTTTTGGGTCTTTAATTAGTCAAAAAATTCATTTAGGATTTTCTTAGAGGTAAAAGGACAAAAAGGACCCTTTTTAATGTTTTCCCGTCGGCTAATTCGTCACTGTACTGTATTAAGTTACTAAAATGGTCATAACTTTTTACTCAAACCTCGTATTGTTGCAAAATTGGTGACGTTGGAAAGAAGATTCAAATATCTTTAGTTTGATTGGTTATGGGCCACGTAACTCTTTATATTTATAAAGAGATATGTTCATTTGAAATTGACCCAAGTAGATACTTACATCAAAACTTAATCGATAAGGAAACTTTCAACTCTACTTTGTGCTAAAAGTCTCTAGTGACCTTAATTGATATCCAAAATTATTTCCACATTAAAGAATTTATCTTTACACATATGGGCAATTTAATAATCACCTGATATGACCCTACAAATAAATGAAGAATGATTTGAGTCTTAACTTAGAAATTTTTGAGGTGTTACAATATCTCCCCCTTGGAATCATTCGTCCTCAAATGACGGTTAAATTGAGAATGGAGGGGAAAAAAGTTACTATCACTACTTCTCTTGACTTCTGAGCTTGCCTATTAACATAGGTTGAACTGATTGATACTAATAGTTTTGAAACTGGACTAGAACACATAAGTCATGAACGATATGAGTTTGAACATAGTCACACTCAATCTAAAATTATTTGTCATAAAGCTAGGATATGTGGGCATGAAGTAGGAATAAGAATAGTATTCCTTGAGAAATACAACTGCTAGCTTTCAAGACTAGCAACACCTCTAAACCGTGCCTTTCTTTATGAATACCACACATTATTAGCTGCAACTCATAACTCCTACAAGGATTTATGACTACTCTTACCAAGGTCTAAGTTATAATGTCTGCTCTTATTGTGTTCAAGCTTAAACCACAAGATTCAGGTTCTATACCTCTATAGGGAATCTCATCCCAAGAAGACTTCTCCTTATAGTTGTCTTCAACCAGCCTTGAGCCTATATCAAGAAATATCTAATGCATCATGCATTCATCCACGCGCTACCAACATCACATTCAAATCTAGTATTATAGCCACTCCATGAACTCTACTAACTAACCCTTATAAGAATTTCTCATTCTCTCGTCACTTCTAACAGTTTAACTTTCATGCATTATTACTAGGAAACTAACTTATTACTCATTGTAAAATATTTTATCAATAATCACCCAAATAAAATCATATTGCCTGCGAGACCGTGGCAACCTAGTAATGAAATTCATATTGATCATCTCCCACTTTCATTTCGGAAGTTCTATATTCTGAGCCATACCACCTGTCCTTTGGTGCTCTATTTTAACTTGTTGACAATTCGGGCATTTAGCAACGACCTCATCAATACCTTTCTTCATACTATTCTACCAATATACTTCTCTCAAGTCACGATACATCTTTGTGGAACTCAGATGAATAGAATATCTGGATCTATGAGCTTCCTCCATGATCCTCTCTTGGAATTCATCCACCCTTGGTACGCACAATCTACCTTGATACCTCAATACACCATCTCCCTTTTGTTCAAAAGCCATTACTTTTTGCTTATGAACATTTGCCTTCAATTCAAGCAAAATAGGATCTTGGTCCTGCTTCTCTTTCACTTCTGACACTAATGATGATTTAGCCCCATTCATCACCTCTACTCATCCTTCTGTGGAATCCAATAATCGAACTCCTAATCGTGCAAGTCTGTGCACATCTTTCTCTAACTCTTTCGTTTCTTCCTCAGTATGGGCGGTACTACCCATAGAGAACCTGCTCAAGGCATCATCAACAACATTAGCCTTATCTGGGTGATAGATGATACTCATATCATAATCCTTGAGTAACTCTAACCACCTCCACTATTTGAGATTAAGTTCTTTCTGACTAAACACATGCTGAAGACTCTTGTGATCGGTGAACACGTCTACATGAACACCATAAAGATAGTGACGCCAAATTTTCAAAGCAAATACTACGAAACCAACTCTAGATCATAGGTTGGGTAATTCTTTTCATGAACTTTCAACTGTCTGGAGACATAAACTATAACTTTGTCATTTTGCATTAACACACAACCCAAACCAATTATGGACGCATCACAATATACCATAAAGCCTTGCGTACCTTCTGGTAAGGTCAATACTGGAGCAGTAGTCAACCGTTTCTTCAATTTCTGAAAGCTTTTCTCACAAGCTTCAAACCATTTTATAGTAGATTGCTCATCTCCTTTGTGAATATAGGTCGATTGACCGAACCATGTTAAATATTTGTGTCTTTTGGTATATTTCTCACTTGTCTTCTTACTCATGGTCTTTCGAGATTTGCTTTGCTAGCTTCCGCATTACACCTAATTATTTCCGGTCCTAACAAATCCAAAGTCCAAATCATTCTTGAGCATCTTGAGATCCATGAAAACCATCCAACTAAGTCATAAGTCACCCTCAAAGTCGACCTCGATAATCCAAAATGTTGATTTTGGTCAAATTTCTAAAAATGAAAATCTTTCATGAAACACATGTGATAACCTTAGAAATTGTTCACCCATTCCCACAAATGATAAAAGGAATAATGAAGATATGAGATAATTCAAAAAGTGAAAAATAAGACGGAAACACAAAACGACCATGAGAGTCGTAACTATGATTAACTCAAGATGATAATCAAAGTTTCAGACAGTTAAGATAAATGGGAAGACTAGTCATTACTTGTATAAAAATGCATTAAAGTTATGAAGCAGATTTACCTTGATAGTATAGTTATCCATTTCAAAGTGTACAAGCATATTTGTAGCAACAAACTTTCAAAGTGTACAAATTGTTATACTCATTTCTCGAATTTGCATTAAAAGGTAGAAATATTCCATATAGTAGCAAAATTAGGAGACACAGCATTTCCATTTCCAGAATTGATAGTGCTGCTGCAAATAGTACACTTAGTTTGTCCTAATACATTATACATTGTATCTTCAGTTCTAACTTCTAAGGAGTCATTCACCTATTTGTATTCTTCAGTTTCCTCACTGGTAAACAACATACAACTACACAATTAAGTTCATGTAGGAATTAAATTTATATAAAAAGCAGTGTTCATTCAGTTTTACGTAATCCAATTTTTAACTTGGGGGCTTCCCACTTATCATATAGTACTAGTTCTTCGGCACGTGTGTTGTATGCGTATATCGAGTCATGTAATACACATATGTATAAGAATATGAAAAATATTAAACTTAGAAATAATAAAGGACTCCTGTCAATTTATGTAAATGATCACTATAATTCACATTGTATGTGTTGCTGATTTATTGGAGATAGGTTATTGACTCATTTTTCACAAATGTAGACTTTTATCAACTTTGAAGGACACTAACTTTATATTCTCATTTCAAGGTTTACAAGTTGTTATACTCATTTGTCAAATTCGCATTAGAAGGTAGAAATACTCCAAATGTTTGAACTTTGAATGATACAAGCGTTAATCAATTTCAATTTTTTGTAAAAGCTTTTCCCCTTTTCTCAAGATATATTATTAAGAGAAAGGAAAGTATATTTTATCCTTGCAGATCCATGTCTCTGAGTTAAAAGACAGTAGTGCAAGACATAGCAGGACAGGACTACAAAGTAAAAACTGAAAAATAGGATTTGACCAAAGAACTACAAAGTGAACACAAGTTTTACTTCATACTAGTCATCACTGTCAAATGTCAAAGAAATATATCATCTAAAGGAAATGGAATTGTCAGACTGGAAAAAAAAAAAATACACGGGCAATAGAATTTATCTCATTACAAGTTCACACATCTGCATGTAATAGACAAGAGTATATTGCCCTCAGTTATGGGTATGATATTGGTTCAGGAATGGCAGAATTAGGCAGGGCATTTCCATTTACAAGGACTTGTTCCAGAAGATTAACTCGCACAGATTTTAATTGATAATGCTGCAGTAAAAATAACAATATATTAGTGAGGAGTGACAAAATTTGGCTGGCAGATTATAAATCACATGAGCAAGGCAAATGATTGACATGACTTCAGAAATAGCAAGAAATGACTTTCAATCAGTTACAACCAAGAAAAATGACCAGATTAACTCCCTATTGATAGTAACTTGTCAATTTTGCCATACCATTGACACCATATTACCACTGCTAGAGGCTCAAGTGCACCCTGCCCTGACGTGTTATAAGGTGAAGTCGATACACAAAATAAAGGGATATAAATTAATACAACACATCTAATATGTGGTGCTTAGAGGAAAAAAACGTGATATAGAAAGCACAATGACATTTGGAATAGCATTGCATCTGAAATACCACAGATATTATAACGAGTTTACCTTTCCTTCCCATTCAAAATCAACAAACTTGCAAATGGGATCCAATAGTGTGACCTGATCTCCTTGTTTAATCTGTCAGCAAGAGTTGTTTGTTAAGTAATGATGTGAAAATCTTTTTTCCTTGAAGTATGGACGAATGAGAAAATTAAGATAAAAATTGTTGGAATTCTACCCTCCTGAATTCTGTAAAGGAACACGTACTCACTACTTGTTTCTCTTTATTTGAACCTTAACAATAAATAATTTCGTATAACACTTTGCTCAACACTTTGTATTATTTATAAACCTCCAAATAACACAACGATTACAAAGCTATGTAACCTAAGGAATTATAAACTCTAATTCCTAACTACCCAAGACAAAAACCCCCAGGTTTAAGTCTTCTATTCGTTCTTCAAGTTATTCAAACTTGTCAAACGAAAACCTACTCACAAACACTTGATTGTATTCAAAAACTCTTGACTACAATCGTACAATATTTCTCTCAACTCTCAGCACTCCCCAAAATAAAAATCAAAACTCTCACAAAACTCTTGATCGTGTTTTGATATTACTCTCAATGTAAGTGCGCAACTTTCTTCAAAGAAACTATTGCCCTATTTATAGATCACGCCTCCTCAAAGTCCTTGTTCAACTCGAACTTGTCTTCGCCACTAAAAAGCCTTGTTTAAAACGAACTTGACTAGGACTCTTCCTTGCACTCGGCTTTGAAAGGAAAACTGTCACATAGTTGTCCTTAATTGAATGAGGAATAGTTTTCCTTAATTGAATAAGAAAACGTTATTAATCATGAACTCCTTCTTCTACTCGTTTTAGATAATACGCTTTGTATCACGTTGACACAACTTGTTCTATGCACTTTAACATTCTTCAAAACTTAGAGGCTTTAACAAAAATGGTGTTTGATAGTGTGATATAGGAAACAACTATTCCAATTTACAGAAAATTTATGAAATGTTAACTCATTTAACTATTCTCTCTTTATCTTTAGTGTTTGGTTACGTATTAAAGAAGTGAGGTGCCTCCCCTTCACCTAATTTTTCATCCAAAAAGGGATAAAAGGGAGGAAAGATCCTTCGCTTACTTTTTAGGCATGTAGTGCTGCAGCAGTTTAGCAGCAAACTAATGTGTCAATATCTGAAATTTATTTGTTGATTTTCTTATCTTGGTTTCTCAAAGATACTCTACTTAATGGATAAATGTACCAGGAAACATTAAACAGCATAGAGTAGTGTTTACTGCTTCCTTCTGTATGCCGAACACTGCAAGTACAAAACTGTTCTCATCAGAGTCACCGAGCATAAAGTATCTGTAGAATAAAAGTACACATTGAGAAATAAGTATTTAAGCATAAAGTAGGGTTGCACAGACAAGTATTTTCATTTTTAAAGGAAATTCTGAAACTGATCAACTTGTGTGGGTTCCTCCAAGATGAAGTAACTTACAATGGAGCTTTATACTCATATTTAACTAAGCACTGTACTGCTGCTACAACCGCAGTCCGTTTGTTAGGGCCTTCACTTAAGAGATCCATGGTTGCTCTGTTGTATAGAGGATCCACTGCCAGAAAACACTCTATTACCTCAACTAATAGATAAATAGGTAAATCATATACCTCATTGTTTACAGTTCAAAATCTAAGAAGAATATAAAGCCTTACGATCAATATTAACAAGTGATTCCATACTCTTTCCCTTACTCTTCCCCCTATTCTTGTCATTATGCTTAGCCTGAAAAGCAGGAACATAGTTCAAATGCATCTTTCACAATCTCATTCATGATTTCTTTACAGGTTCCAAAGAAGAAAGCATTTAACAACTGAGAATCTTAAGGCATTATATTTTAAAGACTATATCATAACTTTCCCATTTCTAGAAAAAATTCAAGAAATCAAAGAAGAAGAAGAAGAAACAACTAAAATGTTACCCCAGGCACCGTTCAGTCAATACAGGGGCTCAGTTAACTCATTGAACAAATTGGACTATTTAAGGACACAAGAATCAGTCAGTACCTCATCTCCTTTTCTTTTAGATACTTCTAATACTTAATGCTTAAACCTTTTCCCAAATGGATAACTTATTGTGCATGAGTAGCTTTTGCAACTATTTGTAGTGGTAAGGTCTGCATATACTTTACCCTCCCCAGACCTGTAATGACCCTTCAGGTCATTTTTAAATTAAAGAATTCTTTCCCTCGTATAGAGCATTCTTGTAGCGACCCCAAGTCATTTATGACTTGCTGGCACTGACCGTTCGGTCGCCTGGTCGTTCGTTTGGATTTTAGGCCCGTTTCCCTGTTTTGGAGATTCTTATAACTTGAAAAGTTGACTTTGGTCAACATTCTTGGGAGTCATGCTCAGATGAAAATTCTGACAGCTAGGTTAGCTTCGGAAGATCGATTTTGGTCTAGAACGACCCTTCGTTCGCTTCCCGAGGCTTTAGATGGCAGTTGTGGAATCTGGCTCAAACGATACTGGGTGTGGGACCCACTTTTCATCGAAGCAATCTCCAAATGGAAATTCCACCTTCACCGTTGAGTCCAAAATATCGTTTCCAATTAGATTCCATATATGGTTTGTATTTTTCCGATTCCGAACTAGTCCGGAACATCGAAATTTAAGTTTGAAGGGTTGTAGAATTTTGATGCGGCGGTGACGTGGCAGAGCCACGTGACGCCACGTGGCAGCGGCTGGAATTTCCAGATTTAAGGACGAGTTCGTCCAAGTTTTTCCCTCAACTTCAACATCAGATTGCTCCTTCATTTTGAGTCCAAATTAGGTGCTTCAAGAGGCTAACTTCAAGAGAATTTCATGGGGAATCTAGGGGTGATCTCAGAAACGCGAGGGGAGGCTTCGTTTGAGGTAAGAAATCAAATTTAGCCACTGCTAGGATGACTTTCGGATTGAATTGTTGTTGAATTTTGAAATATGAGATCTTGATCATCTTAGGTCCGTTTTGAGTCATTCTTAAGGCTAACTTGTAGAGTTTTTCGCAAGGATCGTCGTGGTATAATCTGTTTGGATTGAAAAGGTCTCGTTTTTCCAGAAATTGGTGATTAAGGGGCTGCCCATTTTAATTGTTGTGGCTGATTTGCTATGTTTTAGGCATCTGTTTGTGCTAAAATTTTGGGGTATTAGTTTAGTAAGGTATTTGGGACGTTTCCACGAATTTGATTTCGAGATTCCAATTGTGGGCCCTACAATCCCGTTTTAGACCCGATTTTGGGTCCGTCTCCGAAAAATACAATTTTAGTGTCAATATATTCGTAATGATGAGGTGATTAACCTTTTGTTAGTAGGGAAGCGTTCGAAGACCGTTCGGAGGGGAAAAGATCCGGTACCGTGAGTTGGAGCACGCGTGGTCGGCTTTCAGGTAGGCTATGGCTTTCTCTTGTGAGATTGAGCATGTTTAGGCATTTGTTTATTGATTTGCTTGAGTATGGAGGGGTTTGGATGTTGAGAATGCTAAATTTCTATAGTTCCTGCCTTAGACCTTATTTCGGGAAAGTGTTGGATTATGACAGCATGTCTCTTGATATTATTGAATATCCATATCTTGTGGTGTATATGATAATATTGATTTGAAGTATGTGTGGCCTTAGTCTAGGCTTAGACTAGTGTTGCCATAGACTTGCGAGATTTCGGATGTCGTTGGGCAGTAGAACTTTTTCCGACGCCATTTCGGACGGTCAGCTCCTTCTGACTGATATAGCAGACTTGAGTCTGATAGTCGGTAACTCAGCTTATGACCTTGTATCCATAATGCCCTGCTTTTCTGTTAGCTACAGTACCCGGTTAGAGTCCGTGGTCCAGCTTACTTATGTCCAGGCTTAGCTACAGTACCCGGTTCGAGTCCGTGGTCCAGCTTACTTATGTCCAGGCTTAGCTACAGTACCCGGTTAGAGTCCGTGGTCCAGCCCACCCGTGCCCGACCTTTGGCTACAGCACCCGGTTCGAGTCCGTGGTCCAGTCCATATAGGTTGACTCATTAGCTATAGTACCCGGTTCGAGTCCGTGGTCCAGCTTGCACGTGGTGTATTCCCAATCCCTCACTAAAGCTTCAGTTAGTCTTGATTATTCTTATCTGTAGGTTGAGGTTTTGGAGGTTGGAGAGATTCCGATAAAAGTCCGAGACGTAATGAGATCCTGGAATATGATTGGGAACGGTTCAGTTAAAAGTTCGGAAATTTGTAATATTCTGATAGAGCTTCTAGCTCCATTATTTTACTTTATCTGTCGATGCATCTGCCGGGCTTATGGGGGTCCGTGCAGGTGGTTTCTTTTATTGTGCACGAGCGTACCCGTCGGGTTTATGGGAGCCCGGCGGAGTTAGTTAGATTACTTGTCTTTGTTGCCTGTACGCTCGTGTACATACCCCTATTTACTACTCTTTGCACTTGATGTAACCCTTTATTTGCATTTCAGTTCACTTTTGCTTATCCTGCTCAGTCGGCCTATGATGCCTACTGGGTACCTGTTGTTTTGGTACTCATGCTACGCTCTGCATCTATTTTGTGATGCAGGTCCGAGCACTAGTAGCCAGCGTTGATCGAGCTTGGAGTAGACTTATCCGGAGACGGGGGTGAGCACACGGCGCTTTGTACTATTTCAGTCTCCATCTGTATATATAGACTTGTCTCTTTCCTTTCGAGACAGTCCAGTCTCTGTTGTCTAGTTTTGGGACTTGTACTCATTTTGTAGTAGCTTTATACTGGTGACTTCCAGGTTCTGGAGGGATCTTTATTTGTATATATGTTTTGGGTTGGTTCCGCCTGTTTATATTGTTATTTTCCTACTTTTGTTTGATTTCTACCCTTAGACCCATTACTTGTTGTTCCGGGTTACGGGTTGGCTTACCTGCTGGTGGGTTATAGTAGGTGCCATCATGACTTGATAAATCGGGTTGTGACAAATTGGTATCAGAGCCCCAGGTTCGTCGGTCTCACTTGTACAGAGCTAATGTCTAGTAGAGTCCTGCAGATCGGTACGGAGACGTCCGTTACTTATCTTCGGGAGGCTACGGGATGTCTTTAGGAACGTGTCGCTTTTGTATCAGCGTCGTGCATTGTGTGTCTTATCGGTTTCGAAAATCTTACTTGTATCACTCTTTTATAGGGATGGCTCGCACGCGTGGTAGGGCCCCGGCTAGGGGGAGAGGCCGACCTCGAGGTCGTGCGAGAACTACGGCACCCGCCCGGGGACCGAGAGCAAACTCCGGAGCCGATGATAGAGCCACCAGCAGCTCCAGCACAGGCGGCGGCCGATGGGCCGGGACCGGCCCAGCCACCGCCCGAGCACGTGGCGGCTCCGGATATACGGGCGATGCTCGTACGAGATACTAGCTGCCATTGGGGTATGCAGCGAGGCCCGGCTCGGCCGTTCCGGTCCGCGGGCCGGCAGCCTACACCCGGTACCGGTTGTTCGGCGGCTAGCGGCACCGGTTGTTCGGCTGACGATTTGGAGGGCGTCATGCCACTACGGGAGCGAGAAGATGCTCGGGGTGTTCCTTAGACTATCACCGCCGAGGTTTTAAGGGCGGTGGGGAGGATGCCCACGAGTTTCTAGTTACTTGCCGCGAGCGGCTACAGACTTTGGGGTTAGTGGAGTCGAGAGGAGCAGACTTCACCGCGTATCAGTTAGACGGTCCCGCCAGGCAGTGGTGGCGTACATACTTAGAGACCAGGCCAGCTGGGTCTCCACCGATCACATGGACTGAGTTTTCAGAGGCTTTCTTGGCTCGATTTATTCCCAGGAGCATCAGAGATCAGCTCAGAGATCAGTTTGCTCGGTTAGAGCAGGGCTCCATGACAGTATCAGAGTATGAGGCCCGATTCCACGAGCTCTCCAGGCATGCCGCCATGATATTACCTATGGCGGCAAGAGAGCTAGACGGGAGGATAGCCATGATAGGCGCCGTTTGGACCCGAGAGTCTTATGATAGATCTCGGCAGCGGTTTCGGTCGGGTCGGTCTAGTAGCCCCTTCCAGGCTTCTCTCCCGGGCATCGGAGGGTGATCGGCACCGCCATATTGGTTTTAGTGCCGGTCCTAGTCGGGGCCGAGATAGTTCACGAGATGGGTTCTTCGGCGGGGTAGCCGACCTCCCGGCTCTCGGTCGACAGTCCCAAGGGTGTTATGAGTGTGGGGAGTTAGATCATTAGGCCCGCGAGTGTCCCCATCGCGGGTTAGCCTTACCCGCTCCACGGGCGGCTAGGCATGCGCCAGCACCTCCAGCTAGAGGCGAGAGGCCGGGGACGGGACCGTAGGGGTGGTCACCGGGGTATACGGGGTGGTCCCCAAGGAGGCGGATTAGGGGGCGGAGCCGATGCACGGGGTAGGGGAGTCCGGCCCACTTTTATGCGGCTCCGGCTAGAGCGAATCTTTGAGACCTCGGACGATGTGATCACGGAGTACAGTGTTATTATGCCATTAGCCCGCATCCGCCTTATTTGATCCAGGCTCTACTTATTCCTATATATCATTTATTGTGTTCCTCGATTGAGTATGATCCCAGAGCTATTGGTTGAGCCGTTGCGTGTTTCAACCCTGGTATGTGATTCTTTAGTAGTGGATCAGGTATTTAGATCCTGTGTGGTGACTATTCAGAGGCGAGACACTAGGGTTGATCTTATTTTGCTTGATATGGTGGATTTTGATTTGATTTTGGGTATGGATTGGTTATCTTCCTACCATGCGTTCTTGGATTGCTACGCTAAGACCGTTACTTTAGCCATGCCTGGTATTCCACCAGTGGTGTGGCAGGGCTCTTGTAGTCGCACGCCAGTTGGGGTGATATCTTTTGTTCGGGCCCAGAGGTTGATGGCTAGCGGGTGTTTGGCTTATTTGGCTTATGTTAGAGATGTTAGTAAGGAGGGTCCTACCGTTGATTCAATACCTATTGTTCGAGAGTTTACAGATGTGTTTCCTGCCGATCTACCTGGTCTCCCTCCTGATCGTGACATTGACTTTTCTATTGAAGTAGAGCCAGGCATTAAGCCTATTTCTATACCACCGTATCGTATGGCCCCCGTAGAGCTCAAGGAGCTCAGTGTTCAGATTCAGGATCTCTTAGATAAGGGATTCATTCGGCCTAGTGTATCGCCAGGGTGCCCAGTCCTCTTCGTAAAGAAGAAGGACGGTACTATGCGGTGTGTATTGACTACGGCGGGCGCTGAACAAGGTGACGGTGAAGAACCGTTACCCCATGCCTCGTATTGATGATTTATTTGATCGGCTTCGGGGTGCCGCCGTGTTTTCTAAGATTGATTTGAGGTCCGGGTACCATCGGGCGAGGATTAGGGCGGTGGACATCCCTAAGACCGCATTTAGGACTCGTTATGGCCACTATGAGTTCCTTGTGATGTCTTTTGGGTTGACTAACGCCCGCCGCGTTCATGGACTTGATGACACGTGTGTTCGAGGCCATACCTTGATTTATTTGTCATTGTCTTTATTGATGACATACCGGTATACTCGTGGAGCCGGAGTGAGCATGAGCAAAGCATTTGAGGATAGTGCTCCAGACTTTGAGAGATCGGCGGCTTTATGCCAAGTTCTCAAAGTGCGAGTTTTGGCTTGAGTGCGTAGCCTTCTTGGGGCACGTGGTGTCCAAAGAGGGTATTAGGGTTGATTCGGCGAAGATTGATGCTATTCGTGATTGGCACGGGCCCACCTCTCGTGGCGAGATTCGTAGCTTCGTCGGACTAGCAGGCTATTACAGACGCTTTGTTGAGGGATTCTCTACTATAGCAGCACCTTTGACTCGGTTGACTCGCCAGGATGTTCCGTTTGTGTGGCCGGAGGAGTGTGAGAGGAGGTTTCTGAGGCTTAAGGAGTTGCTTACCACCGCTCCTATATTGACTCTTCCAGTTGAGGGCGAGGGGTTTACTGTTTATTGTGACGCATCCGGCATTGGTTTGGGTTGTGTACTGATGCAGCAGGGCCGCGTTATTGCTTATACGTCGAGGCAGCTTAAGTTGCACGAGCGCAACTACCTCACTCATGACTTAGAGTTGGCGGCGGTGATTTTTGCGCTTAAGATTTGGAGGCATTACCTGTATGGAATTCGATGCGAGATCTATACCGATCACAGGAGCCTTCAGTACATTATGAGCCAGAGAGATCTTAATTCGAGACAGCATTGTTGGATTGAGCTCCTGAAGGACTACGACCTCTCTATTCTCTACCATCCGGGCAAGGCAAATGTAGTAGCGGATGCCTTGAGTCGGAAGGCAGTGAGTATGGGTAGTCTAGCTTTTCTTTCTACTACGGAGCGACCATTAGCTTTGGACATCCAGTCCTTAGCTAACAGGATGGTACGATTTGATATCTCTGATTCCCGGTGTGTACTAGCTTATGTGGATGCTCAGTCATCTCTGCTGGATCGGATTCGCAGTCGTCAGTTTGAGGATGAGGACTTAGTGGCACTTCGAGATCGAGTTTTGGGAGGTGACACTGGCCTGGCTACCTTAGATTTAGATGGGGTCTTAAGATTTGGTGATCGACTTTGTGTTCCAAGAGTTGGGGGTTTGATTAAGATGATTCTTACCGAGGCCCATGATTCCAAATATTCTATTCATCCGGGCACATCTAAGATGTATCGGGACTTGAGACAACACTTCTGGTGGAGCGGCATGAGGAGAGATATTGCGGATTATGTATCGCGTTGCTTGAGTTGTCAGCAGGTTAAGGCCGAGCATTTGAGGCCTGGTGGTGAGTTTCAGAGATTACCCATTCCTGAGTGGAAATGGGAGAGGATCACCATGGACTTCATTGTAGGATTACCTCGCACTTCCCGTGGTCTTGATAATATTTGGGTCATCGTAGATCGATTGACCAAGTCGGCACACTTTATTCCTGTCCATACTTCCTACAAAGTCTTTGAGAGGTTAGCCCGTATCTACATTCGAGAGGTGGTTCGTCTTCATGGTGTGCCTGTTTCCATCATCTCAGATCGGGGCCCACAGTTCACATCTAGCTTACGGAGGACCTTCCGGGATGAGTTGGGTACCCGTGTTGACCTTAGCACTGGCTTTTCACCCTTGGACCGATGGTCGGTCGGAGCGCACGGTCGGGTTCTTGAGGACATGTTGCGAGCTTGTGTTATGGATTTTGGAGGTCGAGTGGGACCGTATTTGCCCTGGCGAGTTTGCGTATAACAACAGCTACCACTCGAGTATTCAGATGGCCCCATTCGAGGCCTTATATGGTAGGCGTTGTCGCTCTACAGTTGGTTGGTTTGAGTCTACAGAGCCCAGGCCGCGCGGTACAGACTTGATGCGAGAGGCTTTAGATCATGTTAGGGTGATTCAAGATAGGCTCAGGACAGCCCAGAGTAGACATCAGAGTTATGCAGACCGTAGGCGTCGACCGTTGAATTTTGCTGTTGGTGATAGAGTATTCCTCCGTGTGTCGCCCATGAAGGGTGTAATGAGATTTGGGAGGTGGGGCAAGCTTACCCCCAGGTATATAGGTCCTTTTGAGATATTGAGGACAGTTGGGGAGGTTGCATATGAGTTAGCTTTGCCCCCAACCTTTTCAGCTATTCACCCAGTTTTTCATGTTTCGATGTTGCGCCAGTATGTTCCAGATGAGTCCCATGTGATTCAGTATGATGCAGTTGACTTGGATGACAGTTTGAGATACATTGAGGAGCCAGTTGCTATTTTGGCCAGAGATGTCAGACGGTTGCGTTCCAGAGCCATCCCTGTGGTTAAGGTCCATTGGAGACATCGTCCAGTTGAGGAGGCTACCTGGGAGATCGGGCATGAGATGCGGGCACAGTTCCCCGGCTTATTTGAGCATTCAGGTACTTCTTGACTCTTACTTTCGCGGACGAAAGTTCTTTTAGTAGTGGATATTGTAATGACCCTTCAGGTCATTTTTAAATTAAAGAATTCTTTCCCTCGTATAGAGCATTCCTGTAGCGACCCCAAGTCATTTATGACTTGCTGGCACTGACTGTTCGGTCGCCTGGTCGTTCGTTTGAGTTTTAGGCCCGTTTCCCTGTTTTGGAGATTCTTATAACTTGAAAAGTTGACTTTGGTCAACATTCTTGGGAGTCATGCTCAGATGAAAATTCTGACAGCTAGGTTAGCTTCGGAAGATTAATTTTGGTCTAGAACGACCCTTCGTTCGCTTCCCGAGGCTTTAGATGGCAGTTGTGGAATCTGGCTCAAACGATACTGGGTGTGGGACCCACTTTTCATCGAAGCAATCTCCAAATGGAAATTCCACCTTCACCGTTGAGTCCGAAATATCGTTTCCAATTAGATTCCATATATGGTTTGTATTTTCCGATTCGAACTAGTCCGGAACATCGAAATTTAAGTTTGAAGGGTTGTAGAATTTTGATGCGGCGGTGACGTGGCAGAGCCACGTGACGCCACGTGGCAGCGGCTGGAATTTCCAGATTTAAGGACGAGTTCGTCCAAGTTTTTCCCTCAACTTCAACATCAGATTGCTCCTTCATTTTGAGTCCAAATTAGGTGCTTCAAGAGGCTAACTTCAAGAGAATTTCGTGGGGAATCTAGGGGTGATCTCAGAAACGCGAGGGGAGGCTTCGTTTGAGGTAAGGAATCGAATTTAGCCACTGCTAGGATGACTTTCGGATTGAATTGTTGTTGAATTTTGAAATGTGAGATCTTGATCATCTTAGGTCCGTTTTGAGTCATTCTTGAGGCTAACTTGTAGATTTTTTCGCAAGGATCGTCGTGGTATAATCTGTTTGGGTTGAAAAGGTCTCGTTTTTCCAGAAATTGGTGATTAAGGGGCTGCCCATTTTAATTGTTGTGGCTGATTTGCTATGTTTTAGGCATCTGTTTGTGCTAAAATTTTGGGGTATTAGTTTAGTAAGGTATTTGGGACGTTTCCACAGATTTGATTTCGAGATTCCAATTGTGGGCCCCACAATCTCGTTTTAGACCCGATTTTGGGTCCGTCTCCGAAAAATACAATTTTAGTGTCAATATATTCGTAATGATGAGGTGATTAACCTTTTGTTAGTAGGGAAGCGTTCGGAGACCGTTCGGAGGGGAAAAGATCCGGTACCATGAGTTGGAGCACGCGTGGTCGGCTTTCAGGTAGGCTATGGCTTTCTCTTGTGAGATTGAGCATGTTTAGGCATTTGTTTATTGATTTGCTTGAGTATGGAGGGGTTCGGATGCTGAGCATGCTAAATTTCTATAGTTCCTGCCTTAGACCTTATTTCGGGAAAGTGTTGGATTATGACAGCATGTCTCTTGATATTATTGAATATCCATATCTTGTGGTGTATATGATAATATTGATTTGAAGTATGTTTGGCCTTAGTCTAGGCTTAGACTAGTGTTGCCATAAACTTGCGAGATTTCGGATGTCGTTGGACAGTAGAACTTTTTCCGATGCCATTTCGGACGGTCAGCTCCTTGTAGACTGATATAGCAGACTTGAGTCTGATAGTCGGTAACTCAGCTTATGACCTTGTATCCATAATGCCCTGCTTTTATGTTAGCTACAGTACCCGGTTAGAGTCCGTGGTCCAGCTTACTTATGTCCAGGCTTAACTACAGTACCGGTTCGAGTCCGTGGTCCAGCTTACCTGTGATCTGGTTTTGGCTACAGTACCCGGTTAGAGTCCGTGGTCCAGCCCACCCGTGCCCGACCTTTGGCTACAGCACCCGGTTCGAGTCCGTGGTCCAGTCCATATAGGTTGACTCATTAGCTATAGTACCCGGTTCGAGTCCGTGGTCCAGCTTGCACGTGGTGTATTCCCAATCCCTCACTAAAGCTTCAGTTAGTCTTGATTATTCTTATCTGTAGGTTGAGGTTTTGGAGGTTGGAGAATTCCGATTAAAGTCCGAGACGTAATGAGATCCTGGAATATGATTGGGAACGGTTCAGTTAAAAGTTCAGAAATTTGTAATATTGTGATAGACCTTCTAGCTTCATTATTTTACTTTATCTGCCGATGCATCTGCCGGGCTTATGGGGGTCCGTGCAGGTGGTTTCTTTTATTGTGCACGAGCGTACCCGTCGGGTTTATGGGAGCCCGGCAGAGTTAGTTAGATTACTTGTCTTTGTTGCTTGTACACTCGTGTACATACCCCCATTTACTACTCTTTGCACTTGATGTGACCCTTTATTTGCATTTCAGTTCACTTTTGCTTATCTTGCTCAGTCGGCCTATGATGCCTACTGGGTACCTGTTGTTTTGGTACTCATGCTACGCTCTGCATCTATTTTGTGATGCAGGTCTGAGCACTAGTAGCCAGCGTTGATCGAGCTTGGAGTAGACTTATCCGGAGATGGGGGTGAGCACACGGCGTTTTGTACTATTTCAGTCTCCATCTCTATATATAGACTTGTCTCTTTCCTTTCGAGACAGTCCAGTCTCTGTTGTCTAGTTTTGGGACTTGTACTCATTTTGTAGTAGCTCCTGTACTGGTGACTTCCAGGTTCTGGGAGGGATCTTTATTTGTATATATATTTTGGGTTGGTTCCGCCTGTTTATATTGTTATTTTCCTACTTTTGTTTGATTTCTACCCTTAGACCCATTACTTGTTGTTCCGGGTTACGGGTTGGCTTACCTGCTGGTGGGTTATAGTAGGTGCCATCATGACTTGATAAATCGGGTTGTGACAAGACCCCACTTAGTGGGATTTCACTGAGCATGTTGTTGTTGTAGTAAGTGAAAAGGATTCAGAAAAAATTCGTCAAGTAGGAGAAACTTAACCAAGCTTTCTGGGTTAGCCATAGTAGAGTTACCAAGTTGTTACAACTAGTATTATTAACTTTGCAACCAACTAGAATATTTCTATCCAAACAACTCTTAATTCCACATAATCTTAGCTGCCTATTGCAGTTTCCTAGCCTCTACTTGTTTGGCAATATTCAAAGATTCACCCAATCAATTGCGCCTCAAACCTACCCATTAAGACAATTTTACAAATCATAGAAAAGCATACTATATCATTAGTACTTGTTACTTAAAGGTTGTCAGAGCAGAACTTTGTAGATATTGACTGGTTATCTCGAAAGCGATCTTTAGTTTACCAACTTTTTTCTTATCTGTAAGTTTTCAGTGTCTTCTTTTTGAGTGGTTTCATTCAAACTCTGAGAGAGCCAAGCTTATTTAGAGGCATTCTCTGCAACCTTTAAGATGACGAAAGAAGGTCTATCTGTGATCCACACAAGAAGTTGCAAACTTATATCCTTCCCTTGCTGCACGGTGCAGTGTACAACTTGATACATGGTCTCTCGTCTTTCTTTTTCTTTATTTTTAGTTTTCTAACTCTTGTTTTTAAAAACACCATCATAAAAATATGAGGTGATAATTAGCAACAATTGAGAACCTTGTGTTTTGAAAGATCCTATATATGATATAACAGCTCATAAGTGAAAATCAGTTGTTTTTATCAACAACTTACCATGCTAAGGTGGTATTCAAGATATGGGTGTGACTTCTCTGCAGGAATTTTTTTCTGAAATAGGGTAGGAAGAAACTTCCAAGTATCTAAAATAACCAGGCTCGCAGGGAGCTAATACTTTATACATAGATTTCATGTTAAAATAACGGGAAATAAATATACAGAGACAAGATTGTAAGAACTACTTACAAATTTTTCGTATGCCTCTAATGCCAGTTGAAGTTTATTGTGATCCCATCCTCCAGTCAGATGAAAATAATTGAGATATGCACATCCTAAGGTATCTACCAACCAAATGAAGTTTAGTGAAGGACTTGAAAATTGGATTTATCAAAATGTATATTATAGCTAAAACTGTGTGCAGATACTAGTTAAATATCCAAGTATAACATACACTTTATAGTAAAGCAGGACACTTGGATGTTTTCATAAGTATAACATACAGTTAATAAAATTCCAAGTACTGCGCATATGGTACTTCATGGTTCCATGTACCAAAGTATATAATTTCTGCACCTTAATCTGTCTTAATTGTAGTTGTTTGTTACTCCTTAACTATAACTAAACAATATGTGAGGGGTACAATCAATGACAAACACCAAGTAAACATTTAGTAAATTGGTACAGCTGAGAGTGCTAAATCACATAATGTTTATGACACAATATCAGAGAATCTCAGAGGTAAGTGCTTAAAATTTAAAGCAGTTCATCTTTTAACTAGATTCTGTTCGCAGTCTTACATAAACAGACTGCATGCTTGTCATTCAGATTGAGCGCCCTTTGGGCAATTGATGCTTTCTTCAATGTGCTGGACTGGATTTTCAGAAACTATGAAATAGATATATAATCAGAGAAGAGATCAGCAGGAAAAAAGAAAGGTAAATATAGATGCTCTGAATTTCTCCACAAGTTACTATTAAAAGTATCTAATTAAGGATAGAATTAGAACTTCAAAGACAGTGTAAAATGTAATATACTCAATGAAAAAAAGAGAAAGCGAATGAATTCGGTGAGAAGGGAATTTTTATTACTCAACAGGTTCAAGGATTACAACACTCAATTAACGAAATAGCTACACTAAAACCTCCTTAGCAAGCTTCAAGCTTTCGCCATTGACGCCTGTAATTGAGAACTAGAGTTAGGGACGAGAAAGAGAAGAAGAAGCAGAAATGAGAAAGAGAATTTAGAGAGAATTGAGGAAGAAGAATACCGGTAATTCGATAACTCCTCTCCCCATTTTGGTTAGGATATTTATTAATCTTATATAGCTGGATAGATCTCCTCCGTTGATTATTTTTTATCTCAGCCTTTCATCTGTAACAACCTACTCCTTACAGCTGGCTAAACACGTGCGCCACATGTTTCTCAATTAAATTCATTTGCTTCTGATTTCCATTCACGGGCTGTCACAATCCCTTCCTCTTCAAAACTGACCTTGTCCTCAAGGTCGTGTTAGAGCTACAAACTGGGGAAATCAACTGTGTATATAACTCCAGTCCTCCCAAGTAGACTCTTCAAGGCTCATGTTGGTCCATTGCACAAGCACCTTCACAGCGGTTGCATTGTTCACTCCGACTATTCATGCTGTAAGATGGCCAACGGTTCAACCAGAATGTTACCGTTTTCATCGCAAGCAGGTGGTTGTTGATGTGAGACCATTGAGGGACCGATCCTAAGTTTCAACTGTGACACATGGAAAACTGGATGAATTTGCTCCCCGAGTAGTAACTCCAGATGATAAGCCACTGACCCCACCTTCTCTAAAATCTTATAAGGTCCATAGAATTTCGCACTGAACTTCAGATTCTTTCGCATCTCCACTGAGGCCTGCCGATAGGGTTGTAACTTCAAATAAACTAAATCACCAACCTTTAATATGCGTTCAGATCTATTCTTATCTGCATAGAATTTCATTCTTGCATGTGCTACAGATAGATTGTCCTTCAAATGTTGTAGTAGCTGTTGTCTGTGAGCCATGCACGCCCCCACTGGTGTACGAATAGAGTGACCTAGAGACCCCATGGGAATCTGTGGAGGAGGAAATCCATACAATGCTTCAAAGGGGGTGACCTTTAGTACACTGTGGTGGTTGGTGTTGTACCACCACTCCGCTAAGTGTAACCACTTCACCCACTGTTTAGGATTAGCGAACACCATAGCGCGCAAATAAGTCTCAAGGCGCCTATTTAATCTCTTAGTCTATCCATCGGATTGGGGGTGATAAGCAGTAGTTAGGTTGAGTCTAGTGCCCAAAGATTTGAAAAGTTACTGCCAAAAATGGTTAGTGAATATTGAACCCCTGTCAGTAACAATGGACTGAGGAAGTCCATGTAGTTTGTAGATCTCTCTCAAGAATACTTCAGCCACAGTTTGTGCCAAATAAGGGAGTTAAGGGTAATAAAATGACCATACTTGGTCAATCGATCCACCATCACCAAGACTGCATTTTGTGGTATGATACCGGCAACCCTTCTATGAAATCCATTTCGATATCTTGCCAAGGTTTATCAGGAATTGGCAATGGTTGTAGCAGTCCAAGGTAATGGACATTTTCAGACTTCACTCTATGACAAACATCACATTCAGAAACCCATTTGAGCACATCTTTCTTCATATTAGGCCAGTAAAAATTCATTTTAATTCTTGTGTAAGTAGCTTGTTTTCCTGAGTGACCTCCCAATGGGGATGGATGCAATGCCTCCCAAACTTTTCTCCTTAACTCAGTACCCTTGCCAATAAAGAGTTTTTGGTCATAACTGATAACACCTTGATGTAAGTAGAACTTGGCATGGTGAGAAGGTGTGGAAATTAGTTCAGTCAACAGTTGTAAGGCCACTGGATCATGCTCATAACTCAGGGCAATTTCTTGCATGCATGTGGGCTCTACAGTGGTTATTGCTGCCAATATCGAGGCGTCTCCATGCCTCCTTGATAAGGCATCAGCCCCCTTATTCTCTACCCCTCTCTTATATTCCACTTCATAATCTAGCCCCAACAGTTTGGTTAACCCTTTTTGCTGCAGGGCTGTAGTAACCTTCTGTACTAATAAGAATTTCAAACTCTGATGGTCAGTTTTGATTACAAAATGACCCCCCATTAGGTAATGCCTCCACCTGTCTACCGCAGCTAGAACTGCTAGGTACTTTTTTTCATAAGTAGAAAGGCCCCAGTGCTTAGGAGCCAAAGTCTTGCTAAAATAGGCTATGGCTCTTCCTTCTTGCAAAAGTACTGCTCCAACACCTTTAGCACAAGCATTAGTTTCAACTGTAAAGGTTTTTGTAAAATTAGTAAGGGCTAAAACAAGGGCCGAAGTCATAGTCCTTTTGAGCTCTTGAAATGCAGAGTTTGCTTCAGGTCCCTATTTGAAGGAGTTCTTCTTCAACAGATTGGTGAGGGGTTTATTGATCCACCCATAATCCTTTATGAATCTCCTATAATATCCCGTTAGCCCTAGGAATCCTCTCAAGGCTTTGATAGACATAGGGGTAGGCCATGAGGCCATAGCCTCAATCTTTGCAGGGTCTGTAGATACCCCTTCCCCTGTAATTATATGGCCTAAATATTCCACCTTATCTTGTCCAAATGCACATTTAGACCTCTTTGCATAAAATTGTTCCTTCCTGAATATCTGTAGTACTTTGGTCAGATGATATACATGCTCTTGTATGGTTGTGCTATATACCTGAAGGAGAGAAAGAGAAGACAAATATGATAATTGAAAGATAATCTAGAGAAAGGGAGTAGATCATTTCATTCAACAAAAGCTTACATATATATATATATAGATAGATACATAAGGTGGTGACAAATCCCTTGAATCCTGGAAACTTGACTCCCTATTTTGTGCTTAAATCAAGCTCCATCACATGTTACAATATCTTTTACATTCTAGAACTTTGTATTAAAATTAATTTAAAAGTTATACCAAAAATATCACGACAAAAGTACTAACATGACAACACTTAGCATCACATACAAAAAAAACCTTCATCACTCCTCCTTGATCCAAGTGCTGCTGGATACTCCAAGCTTAGCTCTAAGAAGCTCAAATCTTTGTTTCTGCAGCGCCTTGGTAAAAATATCAGCTAGTTGGTCTATGAACTTCATTTTCCCTTTCAGCTTCTCGAATGGAATGGTATTTGATTTTAATGTGTTTAGTCTTTCCATGAAAGACTGGATTCTTTACCATGGCAACAACAGATTTGTTATCACAAAGGACTTCAGTTGCTTTGCTTGGATGAAACCCCAAGTCAATCAAGATTTTTCTCAACCATAAAGCTTGATTAACAAGACCGGAGGCAGCAACGTACTCTGCTTCAGCTGTTGATTGAGCCATGGACCCTTGCTTCTTTGTGCACCAAAGCAAATGACACCCGATCCGAGAGTGAAACAATATCCCGAAGTGCTTTTCATGTCGTCTTGCGACCCGGCCATCACTATCAGTAAACCCCAACAATTTCATAGATGTGGTTCTTTTATAAAACACACCATAATCAATGATGCCTCGTATGTACCTCAAAATTCTTTTGGCTGCTCTGAGGTGAGTTTCAGTTGGTAAATGCATAAACCTTGATAGCACACTTGTTGCGTACATAATATCAGGCCTCGTGGCTGATAAATACAATAGGGAACCAATCAAACTTCTATAAATTGAAGCATCGACAAAACCAGACTCATCCTCATTCATCAGTTTCTCTCCTTGAACTGCAGGCGTACTTACTGGTTTACATTTGTCAAGACAAAACTTCGTCAATATTTCGGTAGCATATTTCTTCTAAGGAACAAAGATTCCTTGAGAAGATTGATTAACCTCCATTCCCAAGAAAGAAGTCATTTTTCCTAGATCATTCATTTCAAAGACCTTCTTCATTTTCTCCCTGAAGTCTGTGATAGACTGTGTGTTGCTGCCAGTCACCAACAGATCATCAACATAGAGAGAAACTAGGAGAAAATCATCATTTTGAAGTCTAATATACAGGGTTGCTTCATTACAACTTCTCTTAAACCCCAAATTCAGTAAGTAGTTATCGATCCGTGCATACCAGGCCCTAGGTGCCTGTTTCAAGCCATAAAGAGCTTTTCTTAACAAATATACCTGGTCTCCTACTCCTCTAAAACCTTCAGGCTACTCTACATAAATTTTCTCTTCAAGGTACCCATTAAGGAAGGCGGACTTAACATCCAATTGAAATACTTGCCAACCTTGGTGTGTTGCAACTGCAAGTAGCAATCTAATGGTATCAAACCTTGCAACTGGTGCAAAGGTTTCATGAAAATCAATTCCATGTTGTTGCGCATAACCCTTTACAACCAGCCTTGCTTTGTACTTGTTGAGTGTGCCATCTGAATTCAGCTTAATCTTGAACACCCATTTAGTTCCAAGAGCTTGCTTGTCAGGAGGTCTAGGTACAAGTACCCATGTATTATTCTTGTTAATCATATTGAGCTCCTCCTCCATAGCAACCCTCAATTCAGGAATTTGCAATGCATTGTCTACACTTGTTGGCTCCAACATAGCAACATTGCATCTGCTATATATATCTTCAATAGATCTGGTACCTCTTACTACAAAATCATCATAGTTCTCCTCTTCCTCTGGAATCAGCTCTTCTTCATGGGCACTTTGTTCTTGATTAGTGATCTGGAAAGAAGAAACAACCATCTTCTTCCAATCCCATGCAGCATCCTCATCAAATTTAACACTTCTACTTACATGAATTTGTTGTGAAATAGGATTTAAAATCCTATATCATTTAGAAGTGTTGTTGTATCCCACAAATATTCCAACTTCAGCTCTTTGATCAAGTTTATCCCTTTTAACGCCAGGAATATAAGAGTAACAGATACAGCCAAATACTTTAAGATGAGCAATTAATGGCTTGGTTCCAATCTATGCTTCATATGGAGTCTTTCCTTCAAGTGCTCTTGTCGGCAATCTATTTTGTAGATAGACAACGGTATTTACAGCTTCAACCCATAGCACCTTAGGCAAACCTTTCTCAAACAGAAGACACCGAGCCATATTCATAATGGACCTATTTTTTCTTTCACTTGCACTGTTTTTGTTGTGGTGTGTAAGTGACTGTAAGTTGATGATGAATTCCTACTTTCTGAAGAAAATCCTTGAATTGATTAGAAGTGAACTCGGTCCCATTATCGGACCTTAAGATTTTTATCAAAGAGCCACATTAGTTTTCAACAATTGCTTTGAACCTTTGAAACACAACGAATACTTCAGATTTATGTTTCAGAAAGTAAACCCAACAAAACCTCGTAAGGTCATCAATGAATAAAAGAAAATATTTGCTGCCGTTATAAGAAGGAGTGCTCATAGGTCCACACACATCAGTGTGTATTAGTTGGAGCTTTTCATTAGCTCTCCAGGCTTGATTAATAGGAAGTGGTGATTGACTTAGCTTCCCAATTTGACAAACCCCACATACATTAGAGGTTTCATTTATGGAGGGCATATCTGCCACAAGATCCTTATTATCCTTAAAATTGATGTGACCAAGCCTCTTATGCCAGGCATAAGTTTCATCCTGAATGCTGACATAAGCTCCAATGTCGGTATGTTTCCAATCAAGAGGGAAGCTTCTGTTGTTCATTTTGACTGAGAGCAATTTCATACCAGTTGGATCGATGATTTCACATGTTTTATCTTTAAATAATAAGTCATAATTTTTATCAAGCAATTGGCCAGCACTGAGAAGACTTTGGCTAATTTCAGGAACAAATAATACATCAGATATAATCTTCATACCTGAGGGAGTTTGAATAGCAACTGCTCATTTGCCCGTTGCATCTACAAGTCTGCCATCTCCAAGTCTGACTTTGGAGAAATAAGTTTTGTCCAGCCATTCAAAAATGTTCAAGTTAGTTGTCATGTGATGCGTGCATCCACTATCAACAAGCCACATATCATGATCTTGAGCTGCTGCATTGCATTCTCCAGCAATAGAAGCAGCAAACAACTTCTCTTCAGGATCTTCAACATTTTCAGTAACTTGAGCTGGCTGGTTTTGATTTATTTTGCACACCTTATCCACATGACCAAACTATTTGCACAACTTGCATTGAACTCCAGGTCTGTACCAACAAAACTTGTCTGTATGATTGGTCTTTTTATAATAGGGACAAGGTGGATACTTGGATCTTCTATATTTCCCTCGGTTGTTAGATTGCTCCTTCTTCTCCTTACCATATCTTCCATTTTGTTGCCTTTTTGGTTCACCATCCAATTGAGCTTTGGATCTTTGAGCAGCCACAAGAGCGATTTCACTTGTATTCTCTTCCTCTCTAAAAGCTTTCCTTTTTTCCACTGCTAGAAGAGCATTGGATAGTTCATTCAATGTGACACGAGACATATCCCAAGTATCTTCAATTGAGGAAATTTTTGCTTCAAACTTTTCTGGAAGTGTCACCATCACCTTCTTAACAATCCTCTGCTCTTCTACTTTTTCCCCTAACAATCTGATCTGATTAACGATTTTCATGATTCTATCAATATAATCTTTCACCTTTTTGGTCTCTTTCATTCTTAACATCTCAAATTCTTTTCTTAGATTCAATATTTGCATTTGCCTCGTCCTATCACTCCCTTGAAATTCTTGCTTCAGCATATCCCAAGCTTCTTTGGCAGATTCACATGTCATGATCCCGGTAAAAATTGAATCTGAGACAGTTGCGTGAATGAAAGACAGAGCTTTTGGACCTTTTGCTATCTCTTCTTCATGACTTCTGATCTGCTGAAGAGTTGGGTTTGCTCTCAAAGGTTCTGGAGCGCTGTCTACCTCAACATACTTCCATAATCCAAAACCCTTCAAGTATGTTTTCATCTTCACTGCCCAAACTTGGTAGTTCTCGCCATTAAAGATAGGAGGTGAAAGGGGAGAGCTGCTAGAGGCCATGTGAAAGGAAACTGAACAAAAAAAACTTGGACAAGTTAAACTTGGTAGGTGATCTTACTGTGTTTTTCTCTCTCAAAACAGTCTCTAAAAGATCAATTTAGCTCTGATGCCAATTGAAAGAGAGAAAGAGAAGACAAATATGATAATTGAAAGATAATCTAAAGAAAGAGAGCAGATCATTTCATTCAACAAAAGCTTACATATATATAGATACATAAGGTGGTGACAAATCCCTTAAATCTTGGAAACTTGACTCCCTATTTTGTGCTTAAATCAAGCTCCACCACATGTTACAATATCTTCTACATTCTAGAACTTTGTATTAAAATTAATTCAAAAGTTATACCAAAAATATCACGACAAAAGTACTAACATGACAACACTTAGCATCACATACAAAAACAACCTTCATCAATACCAATATGTCATCAAAAAACACCAATACAAACTGCCTAATATGTTCCCTAAAACCATAGTTCATTAGGCTTTGAAATGTAGCAGGAGCATTAGTGAGGCCAAATGGCATCACTTTGAACTCATAGTGGCCAAGGTGAGTTCGGAAGTCTGTTTTAGGAATGTCTGCCTCATTCATCCTAATCTGATGATAGCCTGCTGTCACGACCCGATTTCTCGAGTCATGATGGCACCTACTATACCCTACCAATAGGTAAGTCAACCCGTAACCCAGAACATCAAACAATGAGCGAAAGGGCAGAAACTAGCGAAAACAATAATCTAAAAAAGAATAACAAGGCGGAAGCAACCCAAAATAAATATATACAGAAATCCCTCCCAAAACCTGAAAGTAACTAGTACAGAGCTATCTAATAAAGAGTACAAGTCCCAAAAGTGGACCACAACAGAGTGTGTCTGTAACATCCAACAATTTAAAATGAATATGAAGAAGCTTGAAATTTGAAAGTAGTTATTTTTGGAAAATTTTAGAATCTGGAAATTTGGTTAAGTATGGGAAAAAGTGAGTTTTTGGCCAACTTTGAGTAGACATAACTCCTAGCTCAGGATGATTTAGGAGTAGTTCCAGTTATTTTTACTAAGCTCGTGGAACAATCTTTCCAACGCCACTGATTTTACTCAATTCTGAGTTCGTATGAGTGAGATATGCCATTTGGAAGTTGGGCAGTTGGCAGGGATTTTTGTCCGAAAATTTTAAGGGCATTTTGGTCTTTTCCCTAATCAATTCTTTTTGGTATATTGTTATGTTAGACTGATTTTTGATCAGTTTTGTTCCCAATTTTTAAAGAGTAAGAGTGAGGGCTTGGGAGAGAAGAGAAGAAGAAGAGAAGAAAGGAAAGATCAAGCAAGGAGATCGTCGTGACTTCGTCGGGGGTGATCCCTATCAAGGTATGTGAGTCTTTGTGATGGGTTGATTCTTTTCCCTACACACCAACTCGTTTTATTTTGAGAAAAGCTTGATCATGTTGTTGAAGTTGTTGGGTTGTGTTGTTGGAAGTTCTAGTTGGTCTAGTACATGATTTAATTGTG
Source organism: Solanum commersonii (assembly GCA_029007595.1). NCBI lineage: Eukaryota > Viridiplantae > Streptophyta > Magnoliopsida > Solanales > Solanaceae > Solanum > Solanum commersonii. The sequence goes on from JAJTWQ010000051.1 coordinate 1,123,817, forward strand.
TTTTGGGCTGAAATCTATTGTATGTTGAGGGATTTATGATTCTAAAAGTTATGACCATTTGAAGTTGATTCACCAGCAAATTTTCAGCTATTTGACAGTTAATTCCCATCTACGATCACGACCTACGGACTGTAGATCGATTGACGGTCCGTACTGGTCAACCGTCAATTGGGACAAAAGCTAGGCCTTTTGAGGCATCAATCTACGGACACGACCTTCGTTCCGTAACCTGACATACGGACCGTAAGTCTCGGCCGTGGGTCAACACTTAGCCAATTTTTTTGACTGAGTTCTTGGGGGAAATTCTCTGTCATAAACGACGGACCGTAAGTCCATCTGCGGTCCGTAGATGGTGTCCATAAGTGAAAGTTCTATCTTCGGATACGGGGTGTTACAGCCAAGTTCCCCCATTCTTTTCTCACTTTCTCATGCATGTTCCTAAGTATTATACCTATGTTTCATAGTTGTTTCCGACACTCCAAAGTACGTCTAAGCATTCAAGAGTCCCTCCATAACATGAGATCAAACACTTGAATTCATAATTCCAATTCAAGGGAAGTTAGTTTCAAGTCAAGTAAAAGAGTATAGAGTTTCAAGTCAAGTAAGAGTCTCGAGTTTTGAGTTAAGTCAAGAGTTTAAAGTTAAGTTCCTTTTAAAAAAAAAAAGGGCTATTAGGGAACTAAGTATTCCCAAAGGAGTTTTAAATGTTTTTACATTTGAGTAAGAGGGGAACCTTGTTTTCCAAAAAAGAGCCTTTGGGCTAAGTTTTGAGTAATTATCTCAACTAAAGAAAGATGTGTTTAATGACACTTATGAGCCAAAGTATTTTGGGAGTATTATTGAGCACCGAATTGGGGACACGAGTTCATATTAACTCAACTCTCCATAAGAACCATGTAGCCAAACATGGGATTTCTCAGGTCATACTTTTTAGATGATCACGAAAGTTAAGCTAGCGGATCCACTAAGCAATAGCGTTCTATATGACGGCAAGTATAGGACAGTTCTGGCAGCGTGGACAAGACGTTGTATCATCACTAGGCTCATAGTGGTGGTTGTCGGTTAAAGAACCTCCCACTAAAGTTATATTACTTTTATATAAGTAAAGTTGAGTTGTTATTGCTTTAATCATTAACGAGCTAAGTTGTTTATACTGTTTTAAAAGCCTTATATATTGCATGTGTTTTACTGCTTTATATATTAAGTTCAGTTATTCATGAGTCGAACAGAGCCAAGGTAAGAGTTCATTTCTACTCTTTTTAAGCTTAAGTTGTGGTTTAGCTTTCCAGCTCGCATACTCGTACATTCCATGTACTGATGCCAGTTGTCCTGCATCTTATTATGATGCAAACGCAGGTACCCAGGATCAACATCCAGCACGCCGTTGATCCAGCTGAGCACTCCAGTGTCAGTGGTGAGCCTCCTTGCTTTACGGAGGACTCAGTTATTTTGCATTCTTAGTTTTGTTGTATTAGGATGTTGCGGGGCCTGTCCCAACATCCATCTCAGTATTTTAAAGGTTTCATGGACAGTCAGTTAGTTAGTTTTGAGTCTCTCTTCTGTATATATATATATATATATATATATATATATATATATATAGTATTCTATTTTGAGATTTGAGTTGCCTTTTTGGCCAGATTCTTATCAGTTGGTTATTTTATAATCTTTCATTACTTTGAGTTAAGCTGTTGAGTTAAGCTTCCGCTGAGTTAAGAAAGCCAGGCCAAGGGTTCGCTTGGGGCCAGCAATGGTCTCCAAGTGCCGGTCCCGCCCAGGGTGTAGGCTCGGGGCGTGATAGTGTCTCAGAGGCAACAAGACTAGCTAAAATAAAAGAAGGAGACAGAACAAACCCAAAACGCCAAGTGCTCGCCCTCGTCTCCGAATCACCGCTGCAAAAGAAGGCTGGAACAAATCACCGCTGGTAACTGGTACTGGGACCTGCATCATGAAATAGATGCAGAGCGTAGCATGAGTACCAACACAACAGGTACTCAGTAGGCATCATAGGCCGACTGAGCAAAAAGGGTAAAAACAATAAGAAAGGATAGAATCTAGACACAGATAGGTCAAAGCGATATGAAAAGAAACCACACGAGCATACCAGAAACAAACTAAGTACACTAAACTAAACCTAACTGGACCCATATGCCCAGAAGGTACACTCGTGCGCAAGCTCAAATAAAACTTGAATGGACCCCCATAAGCTCGACAGGTACACAAAAAATTTAAGTCTACTGAGAAAGAAGAAAACCGGGCTCACAGCCCAAAGTAACTAAGATAATCCATCAAACTCCACCCAGCCAGCAGTGCACTCCCAGACCAGCTAGAAAGAGTGACCCTAGGGGGCACCCAACCAAATAGTCCATTCCCAACCTAGCTAGAAAGAGGGACCCGTGAGTGAGGTAGATATCGTGAGTCGTCCTACCATGCAGTCAGCTCCCAGCCCAGCTAGAAAGAGCGACCCGGGGACACCCAGCCAGCAGCACACTCCCAGCCCAGCTAGAAAGAGAGGCCCGGGGGCGATCGCCGATATCACCGAGTCTACCCAGCCAGCGATACGTTCCCAACTCAGCTAGAAAGAACGACCCCGGGGGTGATGGTATCTCCAATAGGATCCAATCCCACAACAACCATCGTGGAACACCGTCCACTCTAAGAAATCACAAAAAAGGCTCCAAGCCTATACTATCTCAAACTCACGCCTCTAGTGATGTACCAAACCTTCGAGAATGCGTCAGAACTGCAGAATGCGAGAGAGAAGATACAGAAGTGCAGCAAGCAGCGATAAGGCCTACTCTAAGGCTCAAACTATCAGACTCAAGTCTACTACTTCAGTCTACAATGAGCTAAGTCATCTGAACGACGTATCCAGCCCACACGGGTCATAAGTCTAAGGCAATGTTAGCCTAACCTAGACTAAGGACATCATGCTTACAGTTACGAATGAACAAGGCATACAATACAAAGTATACAAGCATACAATAGCATTTAGCACATAGACATGCAACTCTACTAAACCGGATAACATGATACTATACCCAAAATATGGCCAATCGATCCTAACATGAGGTATCTAATCAAAGTAAGGTAGTAAACTGGTACCCACCCCTAACTCACTCCAATCGACATGCTTTTAGACAATTAAGTTCAATCTAAAAGAAATGAAGTCGTAGCCTACCTTAAGGCCGATCGCGCGCTTTCCAAATCACTTTACCGGAGCTTTCTCTTTCTAAACAGTCTCAAAACGCTACCCCGCTATCAAAAATAGAGTCACAATGTTACTACGATCATTTAGACACCAAAATCACAGCAAACGGAGATGGGTCAATTTTGGAGTCAAAACGAGAATCGTGGGACCCACACCGAACTGTCAGAATTTGACTCCGTCAAGAGACCCTAAACAGCACCCCAAACTTGTGTTCCAAAATGGAACACAATTCGAGGCTCAAAACACAGCAAGAAACAACAAGCAAGAAACCACACTTTAATCGATTAAAAAAAACCCTACACCAGCAGTCTAAACTCAAAATAAACAAAAATTGAAAGGTGCCCAGCACTCTTTGAACACTCTATGACGAAGTATCGACAATTCTCAACATGTGTGACTTCGAATCACCCAAAACCGAGCTAAAATGAGTGAGATATGATCAAAACAATAATACTAAAAACAAAGGCTCGAAAAAGGTACTGCAGTCAGGTTTTATCGTGAAATTACCTCGAACTACATGCACCCACCAATTTTTGAACTCCCTACAGCGAAGCCATCGAAAACATGAAGCTCCCGCACTTTGAATCGCCTAAATTGGACAAAAGATGAGAGAGTTATGAGAGTTTGAAGTTTGGAAATATATTGCTGTTTTTCTGCATTTATTGTAGAAAATCTGCAATAATTTCCAAAGACTTAAAACTCTGACAGGGTGCTCCGAACTCGTTCGGAATCCCGTGCACGCAAACAAGATATGCAATCATATCAAATTTGATAATTCGAACTCAATGGCACAATCAAAATTTCCATCAAAGTTCATCTCGATAAAAAGTGGATCCCACTTCCAAATGCCATTTTAAGTCAAAACCCACAAAAGGGCTCGGAAAGATATCGAAAACCTCGGGACACAAAAGGAGGGTCAATCTAGACCAAACTCAACATTTCGGAGCTAACCGCACTGATGGAATTCTCATCCGAGCACGTTTACTCAAAACCATGCTGTCCATTGCTTTTTCTGCACTTTTTTTTAGAGCAGAAATTTCCTGTTTACCCACCTGCAAATGTAATTCAATTCAATTCTACACTATTCAGCCCAATCAAACACACACAATTCAAGTTCAATAAGATTTTCAAGTACTACAAAATTCTAATTAAATTCAAATAAAATCCAAGTTCTAATAAGAATAAAAATTAAGTTCTAATAAATTAAAGTCAACAACATTTCAAGTTCATATTCCTAATTAAGTTCAATTTATAGTAAATTCAAGTTATAATTAATTATAAGTTCTAATTAAGTTGTAATTCAAATCCCTAAAATTTCAAATTCAAACTAGCTAGCTTGTGTCCCAAATTTAAACTATTAGTCCTAAAATATCAAATATAATTCAAACTATTAGTCCTAAATTTCAAATTCAAACTAGTCTTAAAATCACAAATTCAAAGTACTCCTAGAATTCAAAAATCAAACTAGTGCTAAAATCTCAAATTCAAACTATTAGTAGTCCTAAAATCTCAATAATAATTCAAACTAGTCCTAAATTCCAAATTCAAACTAGTCTTAAAATCACAAATTCAAACTAGTCCTAAAATCCCAAAATCTAACTAGTGCTAAAATCCTAAATTCAAACTAGCTAGCTATTCCTAATCCCAAATTCAAACTATTAGTCCTCAAATCTCAATAATAATTCAAACTCTAGTTAGTCCTAAAATCCGAAAATCAAACTAACTCAAATAATACCCAAATTCAAACTAATCTTACAATCCCAAAATCAAACTAATTAACTCAAGAAATACCGAAATTCAAACAAATCCTGACATACCCTAATTCAAACTAACCCTAACATTAAAACTTTCAATTCACAATCAAGAAACACAAACTAACAATCAAATAATCCCTAATTTAAACTAACAATCAATAAATTAATTACAATTAAATAACTAAAAATATCAAATTGAATTTTTTTTATATAATAAATAAAATCCTAACCTTAAATGAGAATGAGAGAATGAAGAGAGAGGGGAAAAAGGCGACGGTAGCAGCGGCAACTCTGACAGGTGAGGCGGCGGTGACAACTCCTCACGATCGACTCCAATCGACGGCAGGTGAGGACGGCGGAGTGGAGAAGGAGAGGAGAGAATTTGAGCAATGAGAAATGGGGGAGAATGGGGAATCACTTCTGTATGTATCAGATATTTATTGAAAAGCGACGAACAACGTCTCTAAGTCCGTCGCTTTTCATTAAATAGTTGACAAAACGATTTGACCAAAAAGCAAAGGACATAGAGACGTTGTCTGTCGCTTATTTAAAATATTTGACCAAAAAGCGACCGACTTAAAGATGTTGTCCGTTGCTTTCATAAAAAAATAATTAGTAAAATAAAATAATTCAAAAGCGACAGATGGCATGACTATTGTTAAATTTATATATAATTATTTTTAATTAAAAGCGACGCACAACGTCTATATTTATATTAAATAAATAATTATTAATTTTATATATATATATATATATATATATATATATTTGGCGCAAAAATCCACGGAAAAAAGCAACGGACTAAGAGATGTTGTCCGTTGCTTTTTGTAAAATAATTTTAAAAATAATTATTTTTATTAAAAAGCGACGGACAGTGTGGCAAACGACGTCACTTTTTGGAGCGACGTTGTCCGTCGCTTTTCTGTCCGTCGTTTCTTAGCAGTTTTTTAGTAGTGTAAATAGAATTAGTTTTGGAACACGTGCGTTGCACGTGTATACTGTGCTAATTAATACAAATGCTCTTTAAAATATAAGTATGATATGTAAAATACAAGCTCGAATCGATGAGTGGTGAGCATATTCAATTGAATATCATTGGAAGACACATCATATTTTATTTTTTTTTGATTTGCACCGGGTGTCCGAGTCTCTTTGAGCCCCGACTAATCCCGGGGGTGCACAGGCCCTCGGCAAGGAGTTTCCCGCAAGTGCACCACGGTTAATTCAGGTTTTACCCAGTCCGATGGCCCTCAGAAATTGTTTGCACCCGGTGGGTTTCGATCTTGAGACCTTGAAAGGGAGCAAACCCCAAGGCTCAAGTCTATTACCACCAGGCCAACCCCTGAGGGTTTGGAAGACACATCATATTAAAATATTGTTATCAGGTGAATTTCAAAAGTAATACTCTAACGACTTTAACTATGCAATTTTTATAATATATCAAGTATTCAACTGGATAACAATTCTTTTTTTAATATGTCACCATAAATAATTTAAATGTCGGCACTATGGTTGCAAAATATTTAATATCTTGAGGTTTCCACCTTCTTTTTAAGGAACAATAGCCTCCACCTTTTAACAAACACATACATATCAAGAAGTTGTTGTCGAAGGAGAGTAGTGTTTTGTAATAGTTGTAGAGAAATTCGATCAACATATGCCTTCCTTAGGATGGTTAGTAAATAATTATCAATTTCATAGTGTGCACCTATATAAAAGAAATACTATTTATTTGTTATAAACACAATTGTGTAAGTATATAAATGACATATATAAATCATAATTACATGTATATGTACCTTTTGTCCTCTTACGCTCATTCAAATTTTTTAATTTTTTCATTCGTAAATTTTGACAAGTTTTTTTTGTTAAGTTGTATACATATAATTATATTATGAAATACAACACAATCATTTATGAGATATTAACAGTATGGTATTGTCATACTTCATAAAAAATACAACACTCTAGCTATTACATCAGGAAAAATAATAATAATGCGAATATGCTGGAAGGAAAAGAAAACAATATAATTATTATTAATTCACTATTGAACCAAAAATTATATATTGCAAAAAATAAGCGCATGTAATTTATTTTTATTTTTTTAAAAAAGATAACCTTGAATTTGTATATATACAAACTTATTAGCCAACCTAAAAAACAACTGAATTGCATATATGAAAAATTGAAATCATCAAATAAAAATTTAATGAAACAGAAGTATTCTCATCGATAAATAAATAGGAAAGAAAAGTATTACTATGGGTGTGTTTGGTATGAAGGAAAATGTTTTCCATGGAAAATATTTTCCTAGAAAACAAGTAGATTTTTGACTTATTTTCTCATGTTTGGTTGGTGAGTAGAAAATACTTTTCGGAATAGATTTTTAGTGTTTGGTTTTTGAATGAAAAATGTTTTTGAGAAATATCTTTTATTTTTGCTAGATTAGAAAATAATTTTTGAAAACAAACTTAATTTCTTTTTGGGTGGGTTTGGGGGGGTCGAGGGTAGGGGTGAACAAATGAAATTTTGAAGTTGAAAATATTTTTTAACAACAAACTTTAAAAAAACAAAAAAATTGGGCCGGGGGAGTGGTCGAGTGTAGGGGTGAAAAAATGAAATTTTGAAATTGAAAATATTTTTTTAAAAATAAACTTAATTTTGGGGGTGGGGTGGGGGGCTGAGGGGGTCAAGGGTAGGGGTGAAAAATGAAATTTTGAAGCTTAAAATATTTTTAAAAAACAAACTCAAATTTTTTTTTGGGGGGGTAGGGGGCTGGTAGGGGGTGGATGGGTTGGGGGGGCGGGGTCGAGGTAGGGGTGACAAAAAAAAATTTTGAAATTGAAAATATTTTTTAAAAATAAACTTTAAATTTTTTTTGGGGATGGGGGGGTGGGTGGACAGGGAGGGTCGAGGGTAGGGGTGAAAAAATGAAATTTTGAAGTTAAAAATATTTTTTTATAATAAACTTAATTTTTTTTGGGGTGGGTTGGGGGTTGGTAGGGTGGGTGGGTAGGTGGGTGGGGCTCGTAAGAGAGTTTTGGAAAATGTTTTTCTTAAGTTTTGAAGGGAAGTCATTTTCCTTAAATTCGAGAAAAATGAGTTGATTTGAAAAACATTTTCCAAAACATTTAACCCAACCAAATATGAGAAAATTGGAAAACATTTTCCGAATCTCTACATAAGTTTACCACCATTCATATAATTAAACATCAATCAACAAATCAAGACTTTATAAAATAAAAGCATTTTCATCAAAAAAAAAAAAAAAACAAGGAAAAGTATTACTCTACCTAGTTAAATTCAACTTCAAACTGTTCATAAAATTAGATACACACTAAATATGGGATTAAGATATAAATAGGAGATATTAGGAGAGGTGAAAAGACTTATGGTAACTAATTTGAAATATACTCCCTCCGTCCCATTTTTATGTGGCACCATTTTCTTTTTGGTCAGTTCCAAAAAGAATGTCATATTTCCTTATATGGTAAGTATTTAAAGGTATAGTTTCTCTTTTATCCTTGTTGGTCCTACTTAATCTTAAAATAATACTCCAATACATTTATGAGAAGAGAGAAAAATGAGTCTACTTTTTAAAGCGCAATTAGGTAAACATTTCAAAATCTTCATTTATTTCTTAAACTCCGTGCTCGATCAAATGTTGCCACATAAAATGGAACAGAAGGCGTAATATTTAATGTAAAATTATGTCCTTTTCTATTCTTAAATATAGAACACGAATAAGAAAAATGAAAAGAAATCAAAAAGTAAAAAGTTTGTAACTGATTTGACATTATATTGTTAAATGAGGAATTATGTCTTCTTGATTTATTAACGTGAAGAGAATATGAGCAGATTTGGATGAGTAGTGCAACTATTTAAATGTTTAAATAATTAAATATATAATATTTTAATTTATCATAGGGGTAAAATGATAATTCAACTTTAAAGGTAGGATTTTCCACGTTCTTATCCATTTAGATTAGATTCATATTTTACTTTTTCTATTATTTTTTAAACTTTATTTTTATTAAATGTCTTTGCAATTAAAAAAGTTTTTATATATATAGCATATCAAGTTAGATTAATAATTTGTTGTTACATTAATCAACGTAAGAAGCTCAAAAGTTTTATCTGCACGTTGATCAATGTAGAAGGAAAAATTGCAAGAATATACTATTTAAGACCTTAATTAATATTATATGTACATATTACTTTTTAATTACAAAACTAGTTTTTTAATTACAAACATAACAAAAATAAATATTTTTGAAATTTATTTATATAATTTATTTACCAATGTTTGTTTCCTTTTTTGGGGGTTATGGGCGGTTTTAATGGAAATGATAATTATGTCATTTTTTTTGTCTTTTCAACCACAATTTTAGTCATATATTACCTATTTTGTACATATATTAATGGGAAAAGGGTCAAAAATACCCTTCAACTTTGATTCATTGTTTGACTTTACCCTCGCTGTTAAAATGAAGTTAAATTTACCCATGCCGTTACTAATTTCACCAAAATTACCTCTCAAATAGATGGAAAGCCCCAAATCAACTAAAATTACCCAATTTTGATTAAAATGACCAGATTTTTCTTTTAATCTGAACCTGACCCACGAATTCATACCAAATTAGAACCCTAAATCCATTTCTCTAATCTTCCTCTTCTTCCTCAGTTGAAACACCATATTATCAGTTAACATCCATAACTTAGAGGCAAAAAAGCTCAACTACAATACCATTCTCCTTCTCCTCACAAGGTAAGTCATTTTCTATTGAGTTAATTTCATTTTCTCTCTCTTATTTTTTTATTTAGTCAAATAATTATAACCTTCTCTCTTCTCTTTAATACTTTTTCTATTTATGTAAAAAAAGAGTACCCTCCAATAGAGTGAAAGAGTTAGTTAAAAAAGAGAGTTCTTATTAGTTGAAGGGAGGTGTTCTTTTTTGTGGAGCTTTGGACTCAACTCTTGTCCAGAGTTGTTGAGTTATATTTTGTGAAAGGCTGTTGTATCCTGGAGGGGACAAGTCAAAAAGGACTACTGCAGGACCGGTGAAAACATTTGTTGTAGTGGGCTTGAATCTCCTTAAAGAGAGCGAGATATCCGCGCCTCAGCCTGAAGAGATTTATTTTCTTCATATTTATTTTCAATTGTAATCTTGTATTTTTGTTATCTTGTAAGTTTTCACTAACAATTTTAAGGAGATTTATTATGGCTACAATTGAAAAAAACGCGGATATCAAGATGGGAGACCTTAACAAGCCATTTCGGTTCAATGGCAACCATTTTAAGAGATGGAAGAGTAAAGTACTTTTCTACTTGAGTCTTCTCAATGTTTCTTATGTGTTAACTGAGACGAATCCTAATAAAGTAGACATCACCTCTATGAATGATGATGAAACTATTTCTCATCTAGAGAAAGTAGAAAAGTACGATGGTGATTCTTATAAGTGTTGGTATTATATTCTTAATTGTCTATCTGATAATTTTTATGATTATTATGATAGAATCTAGTGCAAAGAAAATTTGGAAAGCGTTGCAGAGTAAGTATGATACCGAAAAGGCTGGAGCAAAAAAATATGCGGCTAGTAATTTTTTTCATTTCCAAATGGTGGACAACAAATCAGTGGTAGACCAAGCTCAAGACTTTATAATGATTGTTGGAGAGATTAGGTCCGAGGATGTTAAAATTGGAGATAACCTTATTGTTTGTGGCATAGTAGATAAACTTCCACCTTCTTGGAAGGAATTTCAAAAAACTATGCGCCAAAAACAAAAGGAAACCTCCCTTGAAACCTTGATAATGAAAATCCGCATGGAAGAAGAGGCTAGGGGCCAAGATGCACTTTTACAAACATCGATTTTGCAAATTTTGGAAACGTGGTCCTAACCCTCAGGCAAACGTTACCGAAGAACCTTTTGTGGCGGTGATTACCGACATAAACATGGTTGAGAGTGTTGATGGATGGTGGGTTGATTCTGGTGCAAAGCGTCATGTCTGTTATGACAAAGAGTGGTTTAAGAAAAAATATACTCATTTTGAGAAGCCCAAAACCATCATGCTTGGTGATTCCCACACAACTCAAGTGCTTGGAACGGGAGATGTCGAATTGTGTTTTACTTCTGGAAGGGTATTAACTTTGAAAGATGTACTTTATACTCCTTCTATGAGGAAAAATTTGATGTCTAGTTTTCTTCTTAATAAAGTAGGCTTTAAACAGATTATTGAATCTGATCAATATGTAATAGTGAAGAAGGGTATTTTTGTGGGAAAGGGGTATGCATGTGATGGGATGTTCAAATTGAATGTTGAAATGAATAAAACTTCTACTTGTTTACATGCTTTCTTCTACCAATTTTTGGCATGCTCGTTTGTGTCATATTAATGACCGTTATGTTGGAATCATGAGGAGTTTAGGATTAATCCCAATGATTAAAAAGAATTTTGAAAAGTGTGAGGCTTGTAGTAAAGCCAAGATCATTAAAAGGCCTCATTTTCAAGTTGAAAGAAAAACTGATTTGTTAGAATTAGTTCATACTGATATTTGTGAACTTGGTAAAATTTTAACTCGTGGAGGTAATAGATATTTTATCACTTTCATTGATGATTTTTCTAATTTTACATATGTTTACTTGATGAAAAATAAAAGTGATGCTTTTGAAAATTTCAAAACTTATCTCCATGAGGTTGAAAATCAGTTTGGAAGAAAAATAAAAAGAATTAGAAGTGATAGAGGCCGTGAATATGAGTCAAATGAGTTTAATTCTTTTGTTAGATCATTGGGAATAATTCATGAAACTACCCCTCCTTACTCTCCTTCATCTAATGGAGTAGCAGAAAGGAAAAATAGAACTTTGGTTGAATTGACTAATGCCATGCTTATTGAGTCACATGCATCTTTAAATTTTTGGGGTGAAGCTATTTTAACTGCTTGTTATGTGTTGAATTGTGTGCCTCATAAAAAGTCTAAATTGACACCTTTTGAATTGTGGAAAGGTTACAAGCCAAGTTTGGGATATCTAAGAATTTGGGGTTGTCTAGCCTTTGTGAGGCTAATGGATCCCAAGGTTACAAAGTTGGGTAAAAAAGTTACTACTTGTGCTTTTCTTAGTTATGCTTCAAATAGTACAGCCTATAGATTTTTTAATCTTGAAGATAATATTGTGATAGAATCGAGTGATGCTATTTTTCATGAGAATAAGTTTCCTTTTGATTCTAAAAATAGTGGGGGTCAAAGGATTGAACAAAATATTTTGTCACTATCTAGTTCTTCTACTTCTACTTTGAAAAATAAAGATGTTGATGATTTTGAGTTAAGAAGAGGTAAAAGAGCTAGAGTAGAAAAAAAAATTTGGTCCTGATTTTTATGTGTTTAATGTTGGAGATGACCCTCTCACTTTAAAAGAAGCTTTATCTTCACATGACTCCATTTTTTGGAAAGAGGCTGTAAATGATGAAATGGAATCTCTAATTTCTAATAAAACTTGGAAGTTAGTTGATTTACCACTGGGTTGTAAAACTATTGGTTGCAAATGGGTCTTAAGAAAAAAATTGAAACCAGATGGATCTATTGACAAATAAAAGGTTAGACTAGTTGCAAAAGGTTTTAAACAACTAGAAGGCCTAGAATTTTTTGATACTTTTTCACCGGTAATAAGAATTACATCCATAAGACTTTTAATTGCTATGGCTGCAATTTTTGATTTGCAAATTCATCAAATGGATGTAAAAACTGCTTTTTTAAATGGAAACCTAAATGAGGAAATTTATATAGATCAACCCGAGTCTTTTGTTGAAGCAGGCCAAGAAAGCAAAGTATGTAAACTTACTAAATCCCTATATGGCTTGAAACAGGCACCTAAGCAATGACATGAAAAATTTGATTCTTGCATGATTGAAAATGGTTTTAAAACAAATGAGTGTGATAAGTGTATATATCATAAGTCTTGGAATAATTCACATGTGATTATTTGCCTATATGTTGATGATTTGTTGATCTTTGGCTCTAACATGAATGTTATTGATGAAGCTAAGAATATTCTTAGAAGCCATTTTGATATGAAAAATCTTGGTGAGACAAATGTTATTCTTGGAATAAAAATAACAAGAACATGTGATGAAATTTTCCTTGACCAGTCCCATTATGTTGAGAAAATTTTGAAAAAATATAACTTTCTTGATTGCAAGCATGTTGCTACTCCTTTTGATTCAAGTGTTCACTTATTTCCTGTTGAATGTGAAAATAATGTAATAAATCAAAAGGAATATGCTAGCATAATCGGAAGTTTGAGATATGTGACTGATTGCACTAGGCCTGATATTGCATATGCGGTAGGAGTACTTGGCAGGTTTACAAGCAAACCAGGTAATGAACATTGGCATGCTATAATAAGAGTTATGAGATATTTAATTGGACCAAAAAAATGTGGTTTGTTCTATAAAAAATATCCTGCTGTACTTGAAGGCTTTTGTGATGTAGATTGGAACACTTTATCCAGTGATTCTTGTTCTACCACAGGTTATGTCTTTACTTTAGGTGGTGGTGCTATTTGTTGGAGATCAAAAAAGCAAACTATAATTGCTAACTCTACCATGGAGGCTGAACTAATTGCTTTAGCTTCAGCTAGTGAGGAAGCGAATTGGTTAAGATATTTATTGTTTCAAATTCCTTATTTTGAAAAACCAATTCCTTCTATTTTAATTCAGTGTGATAGCACCGCTGCGATTGGTAGAGTTCAAAACCGTTAGTACAACGGTAAATCCAGACCTATAAAGAGGAAACACAGTAATGTAAGATCGTATTTGACAAATGGTACCATTAATGTTGATTATGTCAAATCTTGTGATAATCTTGCAGATCCTCTTACTAAGGCCTTAACAAGAGAAAAGGTCTGGAGCACATCGAGGGGGATGGGATTGAAGCCTATAAATCCTTGAGTCATATATGAGGAAACCCAACCTAGGGACTAAAGATCCTATAACCAGGTTCAAAGGGAAAAACTAATTATATGATGACTTGTTGTGAAAAATGCACTATATTTTTATTCCCTCCCTATGATGTGAGTGCATTGTTTCCTGTAGTTTGTGAAGGTTGAGTTGATAAAACTCTTAATGAATATCTGTAGCCCGTATGGGTGGAGTGTTAAGCTTACAGGAGCACTCTCGACAGATTTCACCTATGTGATGTGTGGAAGTAGGTCGCTTCCTATGAGAATTTGGCTTATTCTCAAAAGCACTCATGAAACCGGGATAGCACATGGCCATAACGTGTTGGCTTTAAAGCTCATGTCAACACCTTGATTATTATGTGTGAGCAATGATATTTTATTTCCCTTAAGCGGTCATAGTTCAAGTCTGAGACCACTACAACTCTGGAGTAAAAATTATTGTTTCACTAAGTGAAGGTTCAATGCAGAGCACACCTTCATTATGCATAGTAGTCTTCCTTCAGCTAATAGGCTCTCTTGGTTAATATTAAAATGAGTGGGGGATTGTTGGTTATTGAGCATTTTAATATTATTTTTTATATTAAATTTGCTCATTATTTTGGTGTCTTAATATTGCCTAATTACTCATGAATTGGCCATTGACTTAGTGGTCATAAAATGCTGGCAGAAACGTTCCAGTGAACGTTGGAATTGGGCAGCATGTTCATTTGCCGTTGGATGCATTTGTTACACTCTCTTTATTTTCATTCTTTACTCTTCCATTATCCTTGTAACATATGTAACTCCTAAGGCCATTTATCTTCACTATTTACTACCCATTATCTTTCCATCAATTGGTAGGAAGACTTCCTCAACTATAAATAGTGATAGTCTTCATTTGGTTTGGGATATACTACACATAAAACATAAGGAAAATATAGAGTGAAAGAGTTAGTTAAAAAAGAAAGTTCTTATTAGTTGAAGGGAGGTGTTCTTTTTTGTGGAGCTTTGGACTCAACTCTTGTCCAGAGTTGTTGAGTTATATTTTGTGAAAGACTGTTGTATCCTGGAGGGGACAAGTCAAAGAGGACTCTATTTGGACCGGTGAAAACATTTCTTTGCCGGTGGACTTGAATCTCCTTAAAGAGAGCGAGATATTCGCGCCTCAGCCTAAAGAGATTTATTTTCTTCATATTTATTTTCAATTGTAATCTTGTATTTTTGTTATCTTGTAAGTTTTCACTAACAGTGAATATGGTAGTGAAGTATTGTGTTGGTACTTTTTTTCTCTTTCCTTCTGTCCATCTTCATATTTTTAACCATTGACCTTCCTTCAGTTCATACGGTTCACGATCCATTTCACCATACTTTTCACCATTGTTAATGTTTTGCTTATTATACCAGTATTAATTACTATGAATATTTGTGCTTATTATACCACTATTACAGCAATTGTATATGTGCTTATTACATCAATGCAATATTACATAATTACGATATTGTACTCAAATGAATGAAGAATGTTTTTTTGGTAAACAAGCATTTATTTATTTATTCATACTAAGGTAGCATTACATTCAGAGAGGTAGCATGCACCTCTTTCTAAATTAGAAGCAGGGAAAGCAAAAACTGGATTATATTAATAGTAGGAGCCATACTATACTATGGGCTATTTGCAATGGAATGTAAAATACTTAGATTGCCTAATTTAGCTAGGTTACGACTACAGGCTTTAGTATTTTATATATCTTCCAGGAGAGTCGCTTCGTAAGTAGTCATCAACCCATGGAGGAGGTTCCAACAAAACGTGCACTTCATTTCTTTCAGTTGCAAGCATGTGACCTACTTTATTGCAAGCAGTAACATTGTTAGTATATATATTGGGGAGGGGGATGCTCTAGAAATTTTATTACCTCCATCAGTTTCAGTTATACAAAGGTTATAATTGATAGCCAAGAGCTAGCAGCCCTTCATGAAGAGCTTGGAGCTCCATATGAGTGTGATTAATCCCTCTAGTTTATTTCTTATAGAAACCCACCCGCAATCCAGGTACCATTGTGGCCGGGAGAGTTGTACTTATTATAAGAACCATTTAAGAGCAGTAGTTGAAGCTGGGAAACCTTGATGTCGACTTTACCTTCATTATTACCACAAGAACCAGAAGTGTATTTAAATTCGAGGATCCTATTTATCAGGTTGGGAAGATAAATGGCCCTTGTTGAAAGAGTTATGGTTACGGTTAAGCCAAATGTGCAAAAGGGGAAAAAGTAATCCCAAGAAATAAGGGGGTGATCTTTTTTAGATTGATAATTAATTAATCCAATGGAGGGCTGATATCAATAGCTTCCCAAGAGGATTTAGCAATGGGACAATAAAGAAAAATGTGAGCAGTGTCCTCTTCCTCTAATTTGCAGATGTTAGATTGGGAAATGTTAAGACGAAAGAGAAACGAATTGGAAGGGAGACGCTTACACACAGCCATAAATAGGAAAAAATTTAATTTTATTCAGGGTGTGGGGGAGCGATTATTTGGTAGTAGAAAATACCATTGCTATTAAGAGACCAAGAGGGAAAATCTAGAGCCTATCATGAGTAACAATCAAAATGATTCACGACTTAACATCGTCTTCCAGAAAAACAAAAGAGCAGTACTTCTCAAAATGCCAAAAGCCATTAAAATAGATGTCACTGACTTTTTTATTGAGATCAGAGCGACCATGAATAAGGGAGCGAAGGTTGCAATTTGGGGGGATCCAGTTGAAATCCCAGATGTTGATATTTTTTTACAAATATCCCACCCAACTCTAAAGCTTTTCCAGATGAAGACATTGGTATTTGGACAAGAGGTATTTGGGTCGGAGAAAACACGCCAGGCTAGACCCCCGTGTTTCTTACGCTTAGTGACTTGATCCCAATTCACATAATGAAGCCTTTTCTTTTCAGAAGTAGTACCCAAAGGAAGTCCCGTTGGACCTTTTATCAATACTTTTGAGGGTTTTGCTGGGAAGAAGGGAGTATTGCATTGTATAATTGGGAATTAATGGTGTTGAGGGTGGTTTGAATAAGAGTTAATCGACCAGCACGGTTCAAGAATTTGGTTTTCCAGCTTGCCAGTGAGGATGAAAGTGTAGTCATAATGCTTTGGAGTATATATATTCCACTATAGGGAACCCCGAGTAGGTAGAGGAGATATTTGTTGGGTTTTAAAGGTGTGAACAGGAAATGAAGGGTTGTGACTCTCCTGATGGGTTAGGACTAAGCCGAAGGGTTGTGACCTTTATGAAAGGTTGTGTCCTTTCTAAAGGGTTGTGACCATTTGAAAGGTTATGCCTTTTTCAAAGTGTTGTGACCTTTCTAAAGAGTTGTGCCTTTTTCAAAGTGTTATGACCTTTCTGAAAGGTTGTCTTCTTTCCAAAGGGTTGTGACCTTTACCCTTCGTTGACTATAAATAGAAAAGTTTTCTCTCATTTTTCTGCATCGAATTCTTCCCTTCTTTTGCATACATTTCTTACAAAACAAAATCGATCGATCGTGTCTGTGTGTGTGATTCGTTGCTGTCATTTTGAGTTCGTTGAAATTATTGAAGTTTGAGGTACCGCTATTTCTTTAATGGTTAATCCGTTTTATCTTGAGAGGAATTAATCTGCAACCTCGGGTACTTGAGGGGATTAAATTTCTTAAGGACACACAGTGGGTTCTGTGGACTCGGATAATTCTTTGTGTTTTTCTTTTCATCTTTTATTATTTCTGGTTTGCTAATCTGAATACAGGAGATAACAAGCTTAAGAAATTTATTGATGGTATTTTCTGTGGTAAGGAAATTACTACTATTTTATGTGTTCTTTTTATTGGGGAAAGAACAAGATGAAAAAGAGAATTATTTTATCATATGATAAAAGAGATTTGGGATGAATTAGTACTACTTTAGTATGTTCGAGTATATTTTTTGTAGTAAGTTTTCCTTGGATGGGTAAGATTATTATTATTTTCTTCCCAAGTGCATTCAAGCATTGCACCCCTTTAGTTTTCTTTTTAATGAGAAAAGTTATTTTGTGCATAAAGGCTAAGATGTGTACTTTAATTATTTTTCCTATATTCTTGATTTTATATAACTATAAGAAGAAGTAAATGAACAGATGTTGTCTTCTAACAATATTTGAACATGAGTTTAATTTCTCGTTGAAATTCAATGTCTTCTGAGGAAAACTGGAATATGATAGAAACTGGAAAAAAAGGAAAAAATTAGCAAGAAAAGTGACTTGCATGGAATTATTGCTACCAAATAGAATGTGATTCAATGGGGGTAATAATTAGGTTTTATCTTTATTTCCCTTGATTATTATTTTTATCTATCTTTTATAAGTTATGAGATTTATTTCATAAATGTTAGGATAGATGATCATTATGTGATGATCTTAGAATATATCTTTATTAATATTAATATGTATTCTGTTTAGAAGAGAAAAAAAAAAAAAACTTTTGTAGTTTTCTACTTCGTGTGAAATTTGATTGTGTTCGACTTTTGGAGACTAAAATCTTCTGGATTTTTTTTTAGTCCTTTGGTTTGAAAAATATAAGAACTTCACGAACAAATCAGATTGTGCATTGGTTTGAAGAATATAGAAACTTCACCAATTTGTTAAATACTCTGTTTGAATGAATATTCTGACTTGAAGAGTACAAAATCTTCGTCAGAAATATTAAGGCTAAATGATTTGAAAAATATAAAATCTTCATCGTTAGCTAGAAACATTGTTGTATTTGAGGTTTCTGGAGATTAAAATCTTTTTGGTTTACTACTCTGTCTGAATATGAAACTGATGCGAAGAATATAAAAACTTCATCAGAATTCAAGGTTCATTCGGTTAACGATTAGAAGAATATAAAACTTCATCATTAAACTAGAAACAAGTTGTATAAAGATTGAATCTTTATTGTTAGTATTCTAAATACTAAGTGGTTTGTCTAGTTGTGACAGAAAGGTGAAAAAAAAACACTAGTGACATAAAATTAGTGATTTTTGTGCCTGCAATGGGTGTTTATATTGATTAAATCTCCAAGAGAAGGTTTCGTGTTGCCAATATGTATTTTGGTGGTATACAATATGAAAGCATGGGAAAAAATATGTGGAAAATAATTTCAAATACTTGAAAAATATTTTTGAGAACAAATTTAAAATGTGGGGGGTTCTTTACTTATGATAAAGACAAAATTAGACTTACTATCTAATTTAAATTTAAAAGTACAAGATATGAAATTTAATGACATTCTTGTATTATGTTAGACCTACAAAATTCTTCGAGTATATTTGCTTTTGTGGTCGTTGAGTCTCTCTTTACTAGTATATGATATGACTAGTATAAAACCACAACATTATATTACTCGTTCAAAAGAATTGTATTCTTTGATGAAAAAGTGTCACTTAAAATATTGTGATTTTTCATAAAAAGACATGTCTATTTGTACAGACATGAACAATGGTGAAAAGTGATATGTTATGTTTGTGTTGTAAAACAAACATTTGGGTCATATTGCCCTTATTGGACCGAAGAGACTATGGTCATGGGTAATTCTATAACAAATTGAATGTTATGGAAAGGTCCTTCTGAAAAGGACATATGGCAAGGTGTTGACTTTAAAACAATGTCGAGAAAGTTATAAAAAGTAAAGAACAAAATATTTGTGGGAAAAGGTTACCTCACAGAAGGTCTTTTCAAACTTAGTATTTCTGTTTGTTCTTACTTGCTTGAATCAAATTGTTTGTGACATAAATGCTTAGGACATATCAATTACAAAACCTTGCAAAAACTGATCAACTTAGAAGTTTTGCCTAACTTCTAGTGCAATAAATCAAAATGTCAAGTATGTGTTGTTGAAAGAAATTTTAATACCTTAGAATTGATTTACACTGACATTTGTGATATGAAGTCAACACCATCTCGTGGTGGAAAAAAGTGTTTCATAAATTTTATTGACAATTGCACTAGATATTGTTATGTTTATTTGTTGAATGGTAAGGATGAAGCAATAGAAACATATTGGCAATATAAAACTGAAGTTGAAAATCAATTGGATAAAAAGATTGTCATGATTAGAAGTGGTAGATGTGGAGAATATGAATCTTCTTTTGCAGAAATATATTTGGAAAATAGAATCATCCATCAAATTACTGCACATTCTCACCTCAATCTAATGAAATTGTTGACAAGAAAAAACTGAACTTTGAAGGAAATGTTGAATGTCCTATTTATAAGTTCAGGTTTACCACAAAATTTGTGGGTGGTGCTATCATTATAGCAAAAGAGAACAAAAAAAACAAATTATTTGTTCAAAAAGAGAGAAACAAAAAGTTTTGTTTGTTAGTAAAGGGAGTAACAAATAAAAAAAAAACTTTTGTTTGTCAAGAAAGGGAGCAACAGAAAGTTGTGTTTGTTCAGGCTTTGTTGTATCCTGATAGAGAATTGCTTGTCGTCCCTTAAAGTTTATACAAGCAATAACTCTTGAAAGTTAGTGATCAAACAATTTCCAATACAGTCTATTTCAAATGAGAAATGGAAATGAGGAAACTATTCCCAAACGGGAAGACTTTGGATTGCATGTTCATTGGATATGCTACATGTTGTGTCGTAATTTTACTTTATTCAGAAAAATCACTTTTTGAAATGTTCTAACTATAAAACTTTTTAAGAAAAATACTTAGAAAAGAGTTGCCACTTAATTTTTTTAAAGAAATTTAGAAAACTTATAATTTTCAATGATTTAAACAGAAAAAATCATTTGAAAATACCAAAGAGGGTTCGGGGTTCAATTTACACTTCGAGAAGGGTTTAAGCATTCGAAGTGTCCGCTAACTTGCGGTTGACCTGCGACTTGACTAAAATGTATTTGACTATTTCTAGAAAAATAATAATGATTTAGCATAAAAATATAATAACTTACAATATATTTGATTAACTTTGAGAATATACCTAAATAAATGACACATTTATTATTATTATTATTTAGAGAAAGGGACCCAAAAATGAAACATTTGAATTAAATTGCAAGTGATTAGAATATTAATAAAACTAGACTAATTAGAATTTATTTAATTCGTTTTAAAATAATTTAAACCAATTTAATACATTAAAGCATGAAAATCATTTTAAATTAATTGAAGAATAAAAGTTTTGACTAACCTTTTGAGCAGATGACTAAGTAAGTATTTTTTTTTTTAATTAATTGAAAAAAAATTTGACTAACATTTTTTTTTAAAGTTTATTTGAGAAAAATACTTTATCTTAAAACAATTTTAAAAAATAAGATGTGATCAAGTGAAGCGGCCTTAAAACACATCTTTTTAAGAACAAAAATTTAACTTAATTAAAATATAAAATTCGACTAATATTTGATTAATAAAATAAGTGAACACAACAAGTAAAATGTATTAAAATAAACCAATCACAAAGAAAATGACTCGTCTTTTGGGGGATCTAATTAAGTTATTTAAAGTTAGAGTTAAATAAGATTAGTCAACACATAATCAAATCATTAGAAGAGTAAAAGAGATAATGAAATTAGGCCCCTTCTTGGCGCAATTTCGTTTTATTTTCAAGCCTTAATTCAATTCCCATTTTGTGTATACACTGGATGTATATCAGTGTATATGAGCATATATATTAGCTCTTTTCATGTATCCCTTGCTTCCGAACACCTGTATTTCGCCTCATATTTGTATTTTTGCGTTTTGGGCCTGCATATCAGCATATACCATGGTATACAACATGTATACAACCCATTTTTGACTTTTCGGGACCTGTAATTTGATTTCCCAGTAGCTCGAACAAAATGAGGCCGACTCAACAAACGAATCTTGGGCCTTTATGGCCCTCTTGAAATGTGAAGGGAAGAAAGATGAAGCCCATGAGGGACTCAAGTTGGTGTCACATGTATTAAAAGTAAAGGGGAAAAGAATTAGTGAGGGATTTTGAACAATTCATATATATATAATTATGCATTCAACTAGAGATAATTGTGATATAACTCATCCAAGACATTTAAAAATTACTACAAGTGTAGACAGAGAACATATAGGCACCAGAAACATCATTAATGCTCACCAGGTGATACATATACTCCTTCCAATAATTTCATCTTGACAAATTAATGCACATCTCATACTTAATCAAATAGAGAATTGAAACGGAAGGGAATTATTCATGCACTTAAATAAAACATCTTTTAAATAACATGATAAATACTATATTTCCTGATTTAAAAAAAAAAATCATAAGAAGAACAAGTATGAACAAATGTTTGTAGGACTTAATATTCAAAGCAAAATATTTACTAGCACTAATTGAGATAAAAACAGATCTTAAGGCTTAAGGCACTAGTGACTAAATTGAATATTGGAAAATAGTGAACACAAACAGAGGTGGCGAACTTGAATGGAGAAAAGGAAAACAAAAACGGAGCAAATGCCATCTGAGAAGACGGAAACAAAGCCTACACTCCGAATTAGACTCAACAAAGCAACCAAATAAAAGGAATCAAAACGAGTAGTGACAAACACAATACAAGAACCCAAAAAAATAGTAGTAGATGCGGCACATGAACTTGAAATGCTTATATGTTAATTCATTCATTCATTCAACTCGAGGTGAAAGAATAAAGGATAAGACGTCAAATATTAAGCAATAACACAGATTCATATTGAACAGGAGCAAGCTTGAACCAAGAACTCCTATTATCCCACATCAACAAGAAGAACAACAGGTGAGACAAACAAAGGGCATTTGGAAAGGGATAAAATCGATAGAAAACGCATAAGAGGAGGTCGAAAATTCCATTCTATTCATAGACACAACAATAATTAACAATATTAACAAGTATAAACACAACAATAACTAACAACATTAACCAACAAGTATAATCACAACAGTAACTAATAACATTAACTAACAAGCACAAACACAACAATAACTAACAACATTAACAAACAAGTATAATCACAACGGTAACTAATAACATTAACTAACAAGCTCAAACACAACATTAACTAACAAGAAATTAAAATTAAAAGGACATTTACCTTTTTTGGAGCAGCGACTGGAAATGGAAATGAGCAGGAGAACAACCTTCACACCGAAACACGACTCAGAGAAAACTCGAATGGGCAAAACAAAAATGAGCGAGAGCCAAGATTGATCCGAATAGCTTCAAAAAATTTTGGTTTAGATATATTTCTTCCTCTCTACACTTAACTAACTCTTAATATATATTTTTTCGAATCAAAATTTTTTCTCCCCCTTTATAGTGAATAATAAGAGCTAAATATATAGATGGAAATTAGGGGGGAAATTGGGTGAAATTTCCCATTTCAAATTCAAATTTCTTGCTCCTTTTCAAGGCCAACAGGGAGCAATTGGGTTTGGTATGAAATTTTCTCCAAAATCCCAGAAAATTCGAGGCAGCAAGGCTGCTGCGTACAACAACTGTTGACATTTTTGACTGCTGCTGCTATTGTTGAAATTAGAAGGGAAAGAGGGGATGGGGTCGGTTTGGTGTATGCTGTGGTTGTTATTATTTTATTTGAATGGGTCGGTTGGTATATGTATGTATTGTATTGTTAATGTTTGCTAAAAATTGGTTAATGGCCCAACCTCTTGGTCATGCAAAAAATGGCCACAAGAATTATAATTATGGCCAATGTGAATTAAGAACTTAGCCAAATTGAGTTTAATTGGTGAATTTGGTTAAAACTAAATAATATGAATTGATATAAATTAATTAACGAGCTTCTTAATGTTAACGAAATAAAATAATTAATTTGGTTATAAACTAATTAACTTAAACTACAGCCAAAACTTAAAGAACGTAAATTAATAAAAATGCAATTTTCATAAAATAAGAATAATTAAACTAATAAACTAAATAACTTATAAGTATACTTTAAACCAAATTAATTTAATTGAATATTTAATTAAAACACACTCTTTTTGAGACGATTTTTGAATATTCATAAAATATGGTAATTATATAGATACTTATGTAAAACATATATATTATCTAAAAATTATAAAAAGTGACAAAACTATTTAAAATAACTTGCAAACTAATTATAAACTAATTATTTTAAATCGTTTAAAATTGAAGAAGCTCGATGATTAATCTATATTGTGGACGTCCAAAATTGGGTGTCAACAACTGTCCCTCGTTTGACTTGGATTGATGAAAGAAATCCGAAGCAAATAAAATTGACAAATCCAATTTTGATCGACCACATCTTCATCTTTTGGAAGAGGGATTTGGTATGGACTTTAGGAACTATGGTCGAACCCTGAAAATGAGTCTCCTACATGTCTCAGGCTATATGAGAATTCAGGCCACTTGTAGTTCATACGCTTGATTTCATGCACGATTCTAAAGGAATTCAAAAGTCATCCTGATATCGGATTATGAAGGCACCAGAATGCTCGGGAATAAGATTTGAGAGTGAATGTTGGAATACAATCGAGTTTTCAACATTGATCCTGCCTACATATCCCTCAACTTAGGGAACCAGACAGCTTGTAATTCGACTCAATCGGTTGAAAAGGAAATCTATTATGCAAGATAACCTTTGGTTCTGGATGAGTGACAAGTAAGTCGAGTATAAAAAAGAGGCTTGCAACCTCTTAGCCATGAATGTGGTGCACTTCACACCTATAATACATGGACATAATTTCCAAAGCTATTGGTGCATTGTCACTCAGACTGGAAAGCTGCTTCCGATAGAGACCAAAATTTTTGGATGCGAAATTGAAAACAACAAACCCAAAGATAACCCACATGCCTTCTGATAGGGGTGTAGTTTGATTGTGGTGGAAATCGCTTCTCTGCTCGCGTCTTGAGAGTTTGGCAATCCTTTTAGGACTATGTCCCAGTTCACTGCTAAGAAAAAGATCCACGTTGTGTTGCATCCCTTTTTATGTCGTCCGCACCTGTGGTTTGTTTTTGAGAATTCATCATCTCGGATGATCTCGACAAAGATTGAGATAAAACTCACTAGCATAAAAATGTAATTCAAATGGGAGACAGTGTCTTTTACTGTGTTGACACTTAATTATTCTCCTTGAATATTTTACGTCAACTCTATCGGGTTTGACGTAAAGCAAATAAAGCGTGATTCTCATATTAGCCATCTAATCTTCAATGTACTCTTCTTTTGATGTCAAAGCAATAAAATGGGCCGATGTAATATGTTTATAGTTCTTTTGATGTCGTTGTTGCAAAGAAAAATAGATGCAGTCGATGTTGATCTTTTTGTGATGGGTAAATTTTTATCTTGCAATGCATAACTCCTCCTCTTGAGATGTATTAATTTCTTTCCCGCGATGCATGAATCTTTTCTTGCAATGCATGAATCTTCTCTTGCAATGCATGTATTTCTTTTCTCGCGACACATGAATCTTCTCTTGCAATGCATGAATTTTTTTTTCGCAATGCATGAATATTTTTCCCGCAATGCATGAATCTTCTCTTGCAATGCATGGATTTCTTTTCTCCCGATGCATGAATATTTTTCCCGCGATAAATGAATCTTCTTTTGCAATGCATGGATTTCTTTTCTCGCAATGCATGAATCTTCTCTTGTAATGCATGACTATTTCTCTTTCTATGCATGAATCTCTTTCTCTTGCTATGCATGAATCTCTTTTTGCGATACATGATTTCTCTGCGATGCATGACTTTTTTCTCTTGCTTGATTTCTTTCTCTTGCTATGCATGACTTCTCCGCGATGCATGACTTATTTCTCTTGCTATGCATGACCTTTTCGCGATGCATGACTTCTTTCTCTTGCTATGCATGACCTTTCCACTATGCATGACTTTTTTCTCTTGCTTGATTTCTTTCTCTTTTGATGATGCCATCCCTGATATCGAACGAAGATAATGGTTCACCGGATAAATAAGTGATCTTCTGGGTGGCGGCATCATCTCAATTGTCAATATAACAAAAATGACCCTCAAAGGAGTGGTATCATCTCATTTGATGATACAATATAAATGACCCTCTAGGTAGGAGATATTATCATATATGATAACATAATGCAGATAAACGTCTTCCGAATATCTTTAGTTGATAGAAAACGATAAAGTTTCTCTCTTCAAGGTTTTTATTTGTCACCACTCTGAACATAATTGTATGTTCATTATGGACTTCGCTTGGTTAGGGAATTTGAATGAAATGACGTTATTCATATTCCCAAATCTTTGATATAAGAAGCATAAAATATTTCCTATATTCACAGAAAAATTATTAATTTTGGAGAGTTCCTCGCCCTTTCAGCTTCTCCATATTTATTGAATGGAGGAATATGTTGATCTTGAGGCAATCTTATAGACCTGCATCCATAGAAAAGTTTTCAGTTTTAAAAAATGAACTGATCTGTGTCGATCTCTTCGATTGTTTGCTCCTTATCTTGCTATCTTCGGTTGGTTACTCCGATCTCTCTCCTCTTGATAGACAAGACAAAATATTTTTATGCAGAAATAATTAGAACATGAATGAAAAGCTTTTAAGGAAAATAGATTTTTAAAAGTAATGTTTGGAAAAAGTCACTGCCAAGTGTCGTGCCACGTCAAACTTAATGAACGCCATTTGGAGTTGATGTCTCGAGATCTATCTAATTACTTGTTGGGAAATATTCAAAGCCGTTCTAGACTTTCGGTGAACTTTATTGATATTTTTGAGATCATCCTCAAAAATCTTTGTCCCAGTTGATCGTCTCAACGTATCTTGAACTGTTGATGAGCAAATCACGAATTTTTTGAAATCTTTTCAAAAATTCTGTCCCAGTTGCAAATCTCAAAGTAACTTTAATCTTGACTTTTGTTGGAGAGATCTTCTTCTTGAGAATTTTTGAGTTCCTTTCAAAAATTCTGTCCCAGTTTTTATTATAGAGAAAAATAGAAATCTTTTGGGAGATATGACCTAGCCGTTGTGGTGCCTACGTATCCCGTTGAGGCAGGAATTATGTCAAATGTAGTTCTCCTCTCTCGAGGATCAACAAAAATAAGAAAATTACAAAGAAACCGACCGAGGCCGACATTGACCGCCTACGTATCTCATTCTTGAGAACTCAGGTTGAACATAGTTCAAATACAAAATGAAGTATTAAAAAGGGATAAAGAGGTGACCGAGGCCGACATAGGCCGCCTACGTATCTCATTCTTGAGAATTCAGGTCAAACGTAGTTCATTATATAAGGGTAGATTCTAAACAGAACAATTACAAGCAAATAGAATGATTACAAGGAAATAACAGAAATACAAACTGAAATCTTCACACATAATATCTTTTGACAGTATCTGAGTTGATTGGTTTTAGCCATTTAGTGCCATCTATCTCCGATAAGACCAAGGCACCTCCAGATAACACTTTGCGAACCATGTAAGGTCCCTGCCAATTTGGTGCAAATTTCCCTCTGTACTCATCCTGATGAGGGAAAATGCATTTGAGACCAACTGGCCGATTTCAAATATCCTGGTTCTTACTTTCTTGTGGAAAGCACAAATCATTCTCTATCGATACAGTTGTCCATGACAAACAACAACCATTCTCTTCTCATCAATCAATGTTAGCTGATCAATTCGCTTGCGAACCCATTCAACATTACTCAATTCAGCTTCTTGGATGATTCTTAATGAAGGTATTTCAACTTCTGCAGATATAATTGCTTCTGTTCCATATACTAGCAAATATGAAGTAGCTCTAACTAACGTTCTGACAGTCGTTCGGTAACCTAATAAAGTATATGGAAGAATTTCATGCCAACTTTTGCGATTATCAATCATTTTTCTCAAAATCTTCTTTATGTTCTTGTTGGCGACTTCTACAGCTCCATTCATTTGGGGATGATAGGCAATTGAGTTTCGGTGAGTAATCTTAAATTGTTCACATATCTCTCTCATCAAGTGACTGTTAAGATTCGCTCCATTATCAGTAATGATGGATTCTGGTACTCCAAACCTACCTATCAAATTGTTGCGAACAAAATCAGCTATAACTTTTTGGTTACCGATTTGTATGACGCTGCTTCCACCCACTTGGTGAAGTAGTCAATGGCAACCAAAATGAATCTGTGTCCGTTAGAGGCGGCTGGCTCTATTGGACCAATGGCATCCATGCCAAGCTACATATGGCCAAGGTGAACTCATAGCATTAAGTTCGTGAGGCGACACTCGAATCAAATCACCATGCACCTGACATTTATGACATTTCTGCACAAACTTGCAACAATCGTCTACCATAGTCATCCAAAAATATCCTGCTCAGAGGATCTTTCTTGCCAAAGTGAGCCCATTCATGTGAGTACCACAACATCCGGCATGTATCTGTTCCAGAAGTTTTGCAGCTTCACTAGCATCAACACATCTGAGAAGACCTAAATCTGGAGTCCTCCTATAAAGGATTTCTCCACTTGCAAAGAAATTGAGGGCCATACAGTGTATCGACTTCTTCTGGTTGAACGTTGTATTTTTAGGATAAATTTCAGTCTCCAAGTACTTCTTGATGTCAAAATACCATGGTAAACTATCTGGCTCTGCTTCAACATGTGAACAATAGACAGACTGCTCTTTTACCTCTATATCCAAGGGATCAATATAACTTGTATTCGGATGTTTGATCATTGAGGCAATGGTGGCAAGGGCATCGGCCATCTCATTCTGTGTTCTGGGAGTATGTCTGAACTCAATCTTGCGAAATCTCTTGCACAACTTCTGTATATACTACACATACGGTGGGATTTTTTGATTCTTCACGACCCATTCTCCTTGAACTTGATGAATCAGTAAGTCTGAGTCTCAAATAATTAGAAGCTCATGAACGTTCATGTTGATTGCCTTCTTTAAACCGAGGATGCAAGATTCATACTCAACCATGTTATTTGTGCAATTAAATCGGTGTTTAGCCACCATAGGATAATGCTGACCGGATTCTGACTCTAAGACTGCTCCGATACCATTCCCTTGGTGATTTGCCGCTCCATCAAAGAATACTCTCCAATCAGGATATGCTTCAGAAATATCTTCACTCACAAACGCTACTTCTTCATCGGGAAAATAAGTCTTGAGCGGTTCATACTCTTCATCAATTGGATTCTCCGCAAGATGATCATCCAAGGCTTGTGCTTTTATCGCCTTTTGTGTCACATACACAATGTCAAACTCACTCAAAAGCATTTGCCATTTACCCAACTTCCCGATCGGCATTGTTTTTTGGAAAATATATTTCAACGAATGCATCCTGGAGATAAGGTATGTAGTATAAGAAGACAAATAATGTCTCAACTTTTGAGCGATTCAAGTCAAAGCACAACATGTCTCTCCAAAAGAGTGTAACGAGCCTCATATGGAGTGAAATTTTTACTCAAGTAATAAATGGCTCGCTCCTTCTTCCCAATCTCATCATGTTGGCCAAGCACGCATCCCAATGCTTTATCCAAGACCGACAAATATAGCAATAATGGACTCCCTTCTCGTAGAGGGACCAATACCGGTGGATTGGACAAATAGTTCTTGATGTCATCAAAAGCAGTTTGACATTCTCCGGTCCACTTGGTTGAGGCATTTTTTTCAATAACTTAAATATGGACTCACATACCACGGTGGATTGAGCTATGTACCTACTGATGTAGTTCAACCTTCCTAGACCTCCTTCTTTGTCTTCGGAGGAGGTAATTCTTAGATTGCCTTGATCTTGAAAGGGTCAAGCTCAATTCCCTTCTTGCTAACTATAAATCCCAACAACTTGCCAGCTGGCACTCCAAAAGCACATTTGGCGGGATTTAACTTCAAATTGTATCGACGTAAGCGATCAAAGAATTTTCTCAAGTGAGTCAAGTGATTCGAAATCTCGCGAGACTTGATTATGACATCATCTACATATACCTCAATCTCCTTGTGAATCATATCATGAAAGATAGTTGTCATGGCCCTCATGTAAGTAGCACCAGCATTCTTGAGACCAAAAGGCATCACTCGATAATGATATACACCCTAGGGCGTGATGAAAACTGTCTTTCCTGCATCTTTTTCATCCATCAGGATCTGGTGATAACCCGCATAACAATTCACAAACGACTACATATCATGCCTAGCACAGTTATCAATGAGGATGTGAATGTTTGACAATGAAAAATTATCTTTCGGGCTAGCTTTGTTGAGATCTCTGTAGTCAACACAAATTCTGATTTTTTCGTCTTTCTTCGCAACCGAAACAACATTAGCTAACCAAGTTGGATACTGCATCAATTCCACTACTTGGTAATCGATCTGCTATGCAATCTTCTCTTTGATCTTCAAACTCAACTCAGGCTTGAACTTTCGAGTCTTTTATTTTATTGGATCAAAATATGGATTAATCGGTAATTTCTGGGACACCATATTCGTACTCAGCCCCGGCATGTCTTTCTAAGACCAACCAAATACATTAATGTATTCTCTAAGCAAACTAACCAGGTCCTTTCTTTGAGCTTTAGTCAGATGGACACTGATTCTTACTTCTTTAACACATTCCTCGTCTCCGAGATTCACATTTTTGGTTTTTTCTAAATTTGGCTTGTGTTGACTCTCAAATTGTCGAAACTCTTCAGAAACATATTTGGGTACCTCATGTTCCTCGCACTCATCATCACCTGCCTTATTTCGTTCACTCGGTTCATGACATGACACGACATTGGCAGATTTTAAATTAATATTACTGAAATCATAAACAAACAAAGTTAGGAAAGTAAAATATAAACAGATAAGTAAACAAACAAATTTTGATAAAAGAGGCTTTTCATTTAAATTGAAAGAAAAGCATAAACTAAGGGTCATTTTGCCTCTTTAAACATCACAAGAGAATTTAAAAGCTTCGAACAAATAACAATTGCATAAAGGGTGGATCTCGGGCCTCTTCCTGACTACCACCAATTTTTAAACAAACAAAGACACATGTATTTTCTACCCAGATGAGCGGGAAATTAGGAGTGGTGTGGATGTCCAGTTTTGCAATCGCTCCTCAGGTTATGCATCACGGATGCCTGATATCCCAGCCTCTTCTTCGATGACCGCATCAATCTCCTCAAAAGGCCCCAAATTCCGTCCCCCAAACCATTGTCGATGGCATACTCCCGCACTAGGAACGACTGGTATAGATAAGGAATTGGTCTGGCCAATGCTTGATCAACACTTTTGCTCTTCACCCTTGCTCCATTAGCCTCTGTGGGGACATACCCCAAACCAAACTTTGCTCCTTTAGCGGGGATCTGAATAGGTTTGACAATTCTTTGAGAGTGCTTCCCCAATCCCAAACTTGGTTCGAAACCATTCTGGAGCATGACAGTAGTAATCATCTTGTATACGGTAGGCATAGGGGGCTCTGGAGCCAAGTTATCACCGGTGGCATTTATCAGCTCCACCATGTAGAAATCACAACCTCGAGAGATATCATCCACGATCGTTGCATACCTATTGGAATGACTCCCTTCACAATAAATGACCAATTTCTGGTCCTTCCAAACAAATTTCAATAGTTGGTGAGGATAGACGGCACGGCCTCGGCCATGTGGATAAACGGTCTTCCCAGAAGTAGGTTGTAACTAGTGTTGATATCCAACATCTGGAACTCTATATTAAACTTTGCAGGACCCACCTGAATATCTAAGTTTTCCGCACCCAATGTGTTTCTTTGCACTCCATCAAAGGCCCTCACCTTGACTTGATTCTGGTGGAGCTTTCCCAAATTGGATTTCAGCTACCTCAGAGTGAAAAGCGGGTAGATGTTGAGACCGGACCCATAGTTGACCAATACACGATTTATTATTTTATCTCGATATTTGATAGTGACATGCAGAGCTTTGTTGTGCATCCTTCCTTCAAAGGGCAGCTCTTCATCACAAAAACTAATTCGGTGTCCTTGGATGACCTGGTTTATCATGGCTGGTAAATTCTTACTGTTAGTACCCACAGACACATAAGTATCATCCAAAACCCTCATCAAAGTTTGCCTATGCATTTGCGAACTCATCAACAAGGCCCATACAGAGATCTGAGCCAGTGATTTCTTTAGATGCTTCACAATAGAATAGTCTTTCGGCTGTATTTTTCTCCAGAACTCCTCGACCTCGGCTTCACTAATCGGCCTTTTAGTCTGATACTTTTTCTGCACTCCTTGGGCCAATTTCTCCGGTGTGTAGGACTTGCCAGATCTGGTCATGCCTTGAGTAACAGTCGTTTCAATCACAAATTTTGGTGGGGTAAGAGTTTCTCTCGGCGCCAAGGCAGCAGCCTTCTAGGGTGTTAGAATCACAAACTCTTTCTTCTCTCTGATGCTCAACGAAGCTATAGCTCTTTCCAGTTCATTAGGGACAATTGAAACTACTACCTTTCTCACGCACCAATCATTATCTATCTTTATCATATTGATAGCGACGCCTTCATGATTTGGCAAAGGATTACTATTGACATTGGGCGCGACTGTCTGAAGATAGACCACATTTTGGTCAATCAGGTCTTCGATCTTATGCTTCAGGTTGATACAGTCCTCGGTATCATGTCCAACACTGTTGGAGTGATACGCACACCTCTGATCAAGTCTGTAAAACTTTGAGCTAGTGTCAACCGGCTTGGACCCCACTGGATGAATGCATCCGGCCGCAGTAAATCGCTCGAACAACTTTGTTTGGCTTTCAATAAGCGGAGTGAAAATTCTAGCAGACTTTCTCTCAAATCTAGGACGGGAGGGATTGTAATTGCCTTGTTGTGGAGGAGGCATCTGGCGATAATTCAAAGCATTTGGACGAGGGTCTTGATATCTGGGATATGAGTTGGTTTGGTAATTTGGTTGTGGAGCTTGGTAGTTCGGGGGTTTATTTTGGTAAAGTGGAGCTGGGGTTTGGTACGTCGGGGGAGGAGTTTGGTAATTTATCTGAACATTGGCATAGTTGGGGTCGACGTTCCGATAGTGATGAGGTGGAGTTTGGTAAATTGGAGGGCGAGTTTGGTAAATGGGAGAAGGGGTATTTTGATAACTGGGGGGATGATTATTTTGGTAATCAGCCTGTGTATAACAAGTCGGGTACGAACTCTGTGAAGGTTGAGAACGACCTTGGTATGATGAGGTTTTCCTTAGGGTCTTCTTTCTCTCATAGGAGATAAAAGACATATCCTCTCTTTTCTTCTTTAACAAACTCGAAGATCCAGGCGAGGCAGCAACACAGACAATCTTCCCGGTTCTCAATCCATCTTCTATAGTCTCACCTACCTTGACTATCTTAGCAAATTTTGCTCCAACGAGCAACATGATTCTGTCATAATATTCCGGCTCTTGCACCGACATAAACACTTCGACGATTTCCTTTTCTGACATAGGAGGTCTAACTCTAGCTGCCTCCTTTCGCCATCTTTATGGAAATTCTCTATAACTTTCGGTCGACTTCTGTTTCATCTTCTCCAAAGAGTAATGGTTAGGAACGATCTCCACATTGTAGGTGAATCGTTCTATGAAGTCCTTAGCCAGAGCGTTCCAACTAGACGAATGTCTCATTTCCTGAGACGTAAACCATTCTAGAGGCTCTTCGCTCAGACTTCAGCTAAAAAGTTGCATTAACAAAGCTTCATCTCTCCCAACTCCCACAAGTTGATCACAGTAGGTCCTCAAGTGTGCTAAGGGGTTCCTCGTTCCTTCGAATATGTCAAATTTTGGCATCTTGAACCCTTTTAGGAGGTTCACATTCGGATGAATGCACAGGTCTTCATAACTCAAACCGGCGACCTCAGGAATGCAGTTCAACTCCTTCATGGCTTTTCTAATTTCCTCCTTCATATCTATCTTGGCAGACTTTTTCTTTGACCTCCACTCTCTCTCCTTCTCCTTATAGTGGTCGAGCTCCAAACCAGAGGCGTCATGCTCGTTGGGGACCGATATTTGGAAAGTGGCTTTTTGCGGTAGTGGTGGAGCAATAGAGGGACTCTGGCCATTTAAAGGGGCGTGATAGTTTTGGGGGAAAGTCTGGGGGCTGGTATACTAGTTTTGGTGAAGGATGAAAGTGTGTGGGTTATTAGCGTTTTGGTTGTGAGGGGGTAGGCCAGTTTGGTGGTTTGCATTGGGGGGAAGGAGTGGTGCTTGGAGGTTGGTATTTTGGGGAGGGGGTGGTGTTTGATAAGAAGCTGAGGCGTAATAGGGGTTTTGGGTGGTAAGGTCAATGATGGAGGAATTATGAGCAGGACTTAAAGGCGGGTTCTGAGCTTGTTCCACGTTAGGAGGGGGAATTTGAGCTGGAGGTCTTTCGTCTGGTTGAGCGTTGACAACAAAAATTGGAGAAGGCAAATCGTGTTTTCTCTGCATCTCGACTCTCATCTCAGTAATTTGTTGCATCAGCTACATGATCAGTTCATTCTGATCAGCAAGGGCGGACTGAGCCACCACGACATCAGTAAGGCTGGTTTCTTCGTTGTTATCACCCATTGCTGCTTTTCCCTTTTGTGAACTTTGATTGGGGAAGGAATCTGTAGGACCTTTAGATCTAGTGAAATAAGGATGATCAGTCAGCTTATCGACACAGACCAGTTCTAACTACCTGTTGAGAAAAACAACTCAAAGGAAAATCTGTTAGTTTTGATTCAGCACAAATAATGCAAAATATCACATAAAAAGAAGATAAATACATAAAAGTTACTTTGTTTGAGAACATGTTAACCCACGAATAATGGGGACTGACTTTTTAACAAGCAGGAATTTGCTTGTTTTTATGCTGAGGTTGGTGACTCAGAAAGGTTAAATTGTGTTGAGCTAATGTCTTCTTGCTAATCTCTGGGCATTTGTTGATCTGAACTCAATGTTTCCTTGTAGAATGAAGGGGAAAAGAAAATTTTAAAAGATAGGGGCCGGGCCTTGAAAGGCTGCCTACATATCTCCCAAGGAGAATTCAGGCCCTACGTAGTTCGAATACAAAGGAAGTTTCATTTTCATTCATTTATTTCTTGAAGATTACAAGGAAAGTGAAAAACAGACAATAAAACTCCTAAAAGATAAAATGTGCCTCCATCCAAGCCATTCTTCTTCTGATTGTCGCATTAATCACGGGGGGGGGGGGGGGTAAACTCATATACTTCGAAGGTGATTTTCTCATTCTCTTCCTTCCACCATCCCTGAAGAGGAGGCCTATAGACAATTTCCTCCCAGTATCTTCTTCAATAGCTTCAGGTCTAGTGTCTTCGAGACCACTGATGTTGGTCTCTTGGTTAAAGAAAGAGTGTTTTCCAAGTGGCTTCCGAAGCATCATGGTTATATCTTTGTTGAAGACATCACATTCCTTCCCCACATCAGTTATCTCTTTATTCATAACATTACATTTTGTCATCTTTGCTGCCAATTCTGCGTCTAGTGCTGCATTTGTTGTTCGTGCGATTGCGGTGGCAGACTCCACTTCTATTCTCCTTTTTCTGGTTTCTTGGATCTCTTGTCTGAGCCGCTGTAATTTCATCATCAAATCCTCCTCAGTTAGCTCTATGTCGATACCCTTCCCTTTTTCCATCTTAGTAGCAATTTTACCTTTCCTGAGATAATAGAGTAATGTTTTAGGATTTCCTAGTAGGATTTTATTTTTTGGCTGAGAAACTCAAGACTCATGAAATTTTGGTCGGACTTTTTGGTAGTGACTTATATTCAGTATTGTAGAGATTTTCAGAAATTTTTGAAAAGGAGTGGGCTAAAAATATCTTCATTCAAAGCAACGTACCATAGAAACAGTTAAAGCACACAAGTAAATAGAAAAAATCGCGTCCTAAACATGCATGTGACCTTTTGTGCCAAGGGTAGGCCTAGCGAATTGAAGGATGTATATGTCTTTTTAAGCCAATTCATTATCCCAAAAATATTTCATTAAATAGCATTCAAAATGTTTGACAAACATAAAATTTTGGGAAATGAGTTCGAAAAATAAATTACAAAGCAAAGTACAAACAAAGCAATCCCACGCAGGGGATGATAACAAACTTCAAGCTCATCCTGATCCTTCACCAGGTTTGGTCCTCTTGGCGATCCTGACCTCTTCCCACATAGCATATCTGTTCGCCCATAGGTGATCTCTAGCCAATCGAGCCTCTTCATGGTGCCTGAACCTCTCAACCGACTGAATCTGTTGTTCCATGTTGTCGTCTAATTCTGATATGCATTGCCTTGCTCTTTGTAACTCTTTCTTCAACTGAGCTATGACTCTGGCGTCTTCTGAATATCGGCGTTGGTGATCCAACTCATTCTTGTCATACTTTTTTTGGAGTCGATGAAGTCGAATTTGATGTTTGGCCCCAACATCTGCAATACCATGGGGAACATTTGGACCAGGCTCGATAGTTCTGGGGAGGCTTTTCTTTAACCACTCATTGTAGTCCTTAGAACATTCGGGGCGGAACCTGTTTGGTACTGGTTCACCTAATACCCTTCGAGTCTTCCATGCTCTATGTATGTCTTCAGCTTAAGAGATCCTTCCATTTTCATGATCGGTTGCAAATTTCCTCATGTCCGTAATTTGGGGAATCTCTTGCCTCCCTCCCAGTTATCTAAGTACTCGAGAAGGAGCATACGACCGAGTTCCTCTCAACCAAGCAAATATCAAGTAGGGTGCCTTTCCACTTTGTATCACCATTTGTTTTGTTATTACGAAGCATTAGATCGACCACTGCACATTCTCCTTTCTCAAACCCTGAAGTCTCGGGAACCAAAATTCTTAGCCTCCAGTCCTATTGAAATGATTACGTTGCACCCACCAATCGTGACTTTCGAGTCTGTTTGGTCTTTTTAAGGGGTCTGGTTCTATTGGATTATAAGCTTTGATCAAGTGTCTCATCATCCACCATTGAAGTATCATGTTGCAACCTTGAAAGAAACGTTCTCCGCTTTGACACTTGTCCAAAGCCCTATAAATGTCGGCCAAAATCATGGGCGCCAAATTGTAGTACTTGGTTGCCAACCTGTAACCCACTCCATAAAAGATAGCATGAGTGACCATTACTATACTTGGATGAATAGTGTAGTT
This sequence comes from Solanum commersonii, assembly GCA_029007595.1. Taxonomy (NCBI): domain Eukaryota; kingdom Viridiplantae; phylum Streptophyta; class Magnoliopsida; order Solanales; family Solanaceae; genus Solanum; species Solanum commersonii. The sequence continues at coordinate 1,160,771 of JAJTWQ010000051.1, forward strand.
TGGTCCTTGAGGAAATGTCATCGTCCCAAGTAGGCATATTGCAAAGGCAAGAGAACGTGTCTCTTTCCATTTTTTTCCTGAGACAAACTCTTCTTTGAACTTTTCATAGGCTCTTGCATGTCCGAATCAGTAATAAAGCTTTCGAAGTGGAATATTTGGCCCGGGCATTTGTCCATCCAATCGGCTTTGACGAGTGACAGTTTTTCTCTAATTTCGACAAAATTCCATGTTTTGGGGAAAAGGAGATTCGTATCGGGTTTGAACCTCCTTTTGTTGCACATATTGACACTTTCATAACTTGCAAGGATTTCTTCAATAGTTGGCGTCATTTCCACTTCCCCGAACCGAAATATCATGTTGTCGTTGTCCCAAAATTTAACTATTGTCCCAATCAAGTCAGGATAAGTCACCATTTCCATTAATGACGGGAGATGGTCTATGTGTCTTTGGATTATCTTCTTGTCTTCTATGTTCATAAATTTCCACCAAACTTGTAGGTATAGATGTGGTATGGTCACCATTCAGGTTCGCAGAGACTCATGTACTGGATTCATCCTACAAGAAAAATAGAAAAAGATAAGTTAACCTCCACCCCAATTTGATAATTGATTTGTTTAAAAATGACATATACATCCTTCAATTAAACACATAAGCATGATTGTCTTTTATTGGCAAATGGGCCAAATAGACACAAGGTGGACTTCTAATGGGCCCAACATACCTTGGGTGTTGGGTCGATTAGTTCAAAATGTACTAAAAATCGAGATTTGGTTTCGCTCTATGCTAATTGACTAAGAGTAGCTTTTGAAAGACCTGGAACCCAAGTTGACAACTTAGGATGGAATTCACGACAATCATTGGACGCATGACGAACCAATAAATTGCCGATCATTCTGAAAAAGGGTTGAGTATAAAAAAGTTCGATTGTGGTTCTGCAAAACCGTCTTTTAATATACTATACATACAAGAGAAGATGCCATGAAATGCAATGACAGTTATAGCAGTTTAAACACGTTAAGCACAAATAAACAATTTCAACAATTAATAACATTTAGTCAAATAGTCAAATCATATGGTTAAAACCTAATTAAGTCTCCAGCAGAGTCGCCATTTCTGTTGTGTCGTAATTTTTCTGTATTCAGAAAAATCATTTTTTGAAATGTTCTAAGTATAAAACTTTTTAAGAAAAATACTTAGAAAAGAGTTGCCACTTAAATTTTTTAAAGAAATTAAGAAAACTTATAATTTTCAAGGATTTAAACAGAAAAAATCATTTGAAAATACCAAAGAGGGTTCGGGGTTCAATTTACACTTCGAGAAGGGTTTAAGCATTCAAAGTGTCCGCTAACTTGCGATTGACCTGCGACTTGACTAAAATGTATTTGACTATTTCTAGAAAAAAAAATGATTTAGCATAAAAATATAATAGCTTACAATATATTTTATTGAATCTTTATTGTTAGTATTCTAAATACTAAGTGATTTGTCTAGTTGTGACAGAAAGGGGAAAAAAAGACTAGTGACATAAAATTAGTGATTTTTGTGTCTGCAATGAGTGTTTCTATTGATTAAATCTCCAAAAGAAGGTTTCGTGTTGCCAATATGTATTTTGGTGGTATACAATATGAAAGAATGGGAAAAAATATGTGGAAAATAATTTCAAATACTTGAAAAATATTTTTTAGAACATATTTAAAATGTGGGGGGTTCTTTACTTATGATAAAGACAAAATTATACTTACTATCTAATTTAAATTTAAAAGTACAAGATATGAAATTTAATGACATTCTTGTATTATGTTAGACCCACAAAATTCTTCGAGTATATTTGCTATTGTGGTCATTGAGTCTCTCTTTACTAGTATATGATATGACTAGTATAAAACCACAACATTATATTACTCGTTCAAAAAAATTGTATTCTTTGATGAAAAAGTGTCACTTAAAATATTGTGATTTTTCATAAAAAGATATGTCTATTCGTATAGATATGAATAGTGGTGAAAAGTGATATGTTATGTTTGTGCTGTAAAACAAACATTTGGGTCATATTGCCCTTATTGGACCGAAGAGACTATGGTCATGGGTAATTCTATAACAAATTGAATGTTATGGAAATGTCCTTCTGAAAAGGACATATGACAAGATGTTGACTTTAAAACAATGTCGAGAAAGTTATAAAAAGTAAAGAACAAAATATTTGTGGGAAAAGGTTGCCTCACAGAAGGTCTTTTCAAACTTAGTATTTCTGTTTGTTCTTACTTGCTTGAATCAAATTGTTTGTGACATAAATGCTTAGGACATATCAATTACAAAACCTTGCAAAAACTGATCAACTTAGAAGTTTTGCGAAACTTCTAGTGCAATAAATCAAACTGTCAAGTATGTGTTGTTGAAAGGAATTTTAATACCTTAAGAATTGATTTACACTGACATTTGTGATATGAAGTCAACACCATCTCGTGGTGGAAAAAAGTGTTTCATAAATTTTATTGACAATTGCACTAGATATTATTATGTTTATTTGTTGAATGGTAAGGATGAAGCAATAGAAACATATTGACAATATAAAACTGAAGTTGAAAATTAGTTACATAAAAAGATTGTCATGATTAGAAGTGGTAGATGTGGAGAATATGAATCTTCTTTTATAGAAATATATTTGGAAAATGGAATCATCCATCAAATTACTGCACATTCTCACCTCAATCTCATGAAATTGTTGACAGGAAAAAACCGAACTTTAAAGGAAATGTGGAATGTCCTATTTATAAGTTCAGGTTTACCACAAATTTTGTGGGTGGTGCTATCATTATAGCAAAAGAGAACAAAATAAATAAATTGTTTGTTTAGAAAGAGAGAAACAAAAAGTTTTGTTTGTTAGTAAAGGGAGTAACAATTTTAAAATAAAACTTTTGTTTGTTAAGAAAGGGAGCAACAGAAAGTTGTGTTTGTTCAGGCTTTGTTGTATCCTGATAGAGAATTGTTTGTCGTCCCTTAAAGTTTATACAAGCAATAACTCTTGAAAGATAGTGATCAAACAATTTCCAATACAGTCTATTTCATATGAGAAATGGAAATGAGGAAGCTATTCCCAAACGGGTCAAAATAGGACCTAAGACTTTGGATTGTATGTTCATTGGATATACTACATGTTGTGTCGTAATTTTACTTTATTCAGAAAAATCACTTTTTGAAATGTTCTAACTATAAAACTTTTTAAGAAAAATACTTAGAAAAGAGTCGCCACTTAATTTTTGTAAAGAAATTAAGAAAACTTATAATTTTCAAGGATTTAAATAGGAAAAATCATTTGAAAATACTAAAGAGGGTTCGGGGTTCAATTTACACTTCGAGAAGGGTTTAAACATTCGAAGTGTCCACTAACTTGCGGTTGACCTGCGACTTGACTAAAAAATATTTGACTATTACTAGAAAAAAAATAATGATTTAGCATAAAAATATAATAACTTACAATATATTTGATTGACTTTGAGAATATACCTAAATAAATGACGCATTTATTATTTTTATTTTTTAGAGAAAGAGACCAAAAAATGAAACATTTGAATTAAATTGCAAGTGATTAGAATATTAATAAAACTAGACTAATTAGAATTTATTTAATTCGTTTTAAAATAATTTAAACCAATTTAATACATTAAAGCATGAAAATCAATTTAAATTAATTGAAGAATGAAAGTTTTGACTAACCTTTTGAGCAGATGACTAAGTAAGTATTTATTTTATTTATTTATTTTCTAATTAATTAAAAAAGGTTTTGACTAACATTTTTTTTAAAGTTTATTTGAGAAAATTACTTTAACTTAAAACAATTTTAAAAAATAAGATGTGATCAAGTGAAGCGGCCTTAAAATACATCTTTTTAAGAACAAAAATTTAACTTAATTAAAATATAAAATTCGATCAATATTTGATTAATAAAATAAGTGAACAGAACAAGTGAAATGTATTAAAATAAATCAATCACAAAGAAAATGACTCGTCTTTTGGGGGATCTAATTAAGTTATTTAAAGTTAGAGTTAAATAAGATTAGTCAACACATAATCAAATCATTAGAAGAGTAAAAGAGATAATGAAATTGGGCCCCTTCTTGGGCCAATTTTGTTGTATTTTTAAGCCTTAATTCAATTCTCGTTTTGTGTATACACTGGATGTATATCAGTGTATATGAGCATATATATTAGGTCTTTCCATGTATCCCTTGCTTTCGAACACCTGTATTTTTCCTCATATCTGTATTTTTGCATTTTGGGCTTGCATATCAGCGTATACCGTGGTATACAACATGTATACAACCCGTTTTCGACTTTTCGGGACCTGTAATTTGATTTTCCAGCAGCTCGAACAAAATGAGGCCGACTCAACAAACGAATCTTGGGCCTTTATAGCCCTCTTGAAATGCGAAGGGAAGAAAGATAAAGCCCAGGAGGGACTCGAGTTGGTGTCACATGTATTAAAAGTAAAGGGAGAAGGAATTAATAAGGGATTTTGAACAATTCATATATATATAATTATGCATTCAACCAGAGATAATTGTGATATAACTCATCCAATACATTTAAAAATTACTACAAGTGTAGACAGAGAACATATAGGCACCAGAAACATCATTAATGCTCACCAGGTGATACATATACTCCTTCCAATAATTCCATCTTGACAAATTAATGCACATCTCATACTTAATCAAATAGAGAATTGAAACGGAAGGGAATTATTTACGCACTTAAATAAAACATCTTTTAAATAACATGATAGATACTATATTTCCTGATTTAAAAAAAAAACTCATAAGAAGCACAAGTATGAACAAATGTTTGAAGGACTTAATATTCAAAGCAAAATATTTACTAGCACTAATTGAGATAAAAATAGATCTAAAGGCTTAAGGCACTAGTGACTAAATTGAATATTGGAAAATAGTGAACACAAACAGAGGCGGCGAACTTGAATGGAGAAAAGGAAGACAAAAACGGAGCAAATGCCATCTGAGAAAATGGAAACAAAGCCTACACTCCGAATTAGACTCAACAAATCAACCAAATAAAAGGAATCAAAACGAGTAGTGACAAACACATTACAAGAACCCAAAAAAAATAGTAGTAGATGCGGCACATGAACTCGAAATGTTTACATGTTAATTCATTCATTCAACTCGATGTGAAAGAATAAAGGATAAGACGTCAAATATTAAGAAATAACACAGATTCATATTGAACAGGAGTAAGCTAGGACCAAGAACTCCTATTATCCCACATCAACAAGAAGAACAACATGTGAGACAAACAAAGGGCATTTGGAAAGGGATAAAATCGATAGAAATCTCATAAGAGAAGGTCGAAAATTCCATTCTATTCATAGACACAACAATAACTAACAATATTAACTAACAAGTATAAACACAACAATAACTAACAACATTAACCAACAAGTGTAATCACAACAGTAACTAATAACATTAACTAACAAGCACAAACACAACAATAACTAACAACATTAACAAACAAGTATAATCACAACGGTAACTAATAACATTAACTAACAAGATCAAACACAACATTACCTAACCAGAAATTAAAATTAAAAGGACATTTACCTTTTTTGGAGCAGCGACTAGAAATGGGAACAAGCAGGAGAACTAATCTATAGTGAAATTATCATAATTGACTATGTAAAGTCAAAGGATAATGTGTCGGATCCACTTATAAAAGGCCTAACTAGAGAAGGAGTTGATAGATTATCAAAGGGAATGGGACTATGGCCGAGAACAAGTCATTGTGGCGATAACTCTACCTAGAAGACTGGAGATCCCAAGATCTAGGTTCAAGGAGATCAAACAAAGTCATTGATGACGGTTCAACATTGTCAAAATATTTTTTATGGTCCATTCTCATGATAAGACAATGTTCAGTAACAAGGATATACGCATTATGACTTTTTAATGATTTCTAAGTTTGATACAGGGTATATCAAATGGTGTATCTACGGGATAACACATTTAGAAATCACCTATGTAAGTGTGAAGTGCAAGCCGCTTAAAGGAGAATCCGGTAAGGCCAGTTCTCTATGCACTTATAAATCGAGACGTGTTTATGGCTGAAACGAACAAAACAATGAGAACCAAAAACAGTTCAAGGGTTGATTGTGTGACTTATGTTGTCTAGGCATACACCAAAGCTCAACGGTTCAAAGATATCAAATCTACCGATTGACCGAGTATATTCGATATATGTTCACTATGGAAAGTTCAAAGGGAAACCCACTTATCCAGAGTCAATCAATCCTTAATTATGAATCACACAGTTTTTCATGCATATGTTTTAACAATAGCCATTCCCTATTCATGTGGGGGATTGTTAGGTTTTAAAGGTGTGAACAGGAAGTGAAGGGTTGTGACTCTCCTGAAGGATTATGACTAAGCCGAAGGGTTGTGACCTTTATGAAAGGTTGTGTCCTTTCTAAAGGGTTGTGACCATTTGAAAGGTTGTGCCTTTTCCAAAGTGTTGTGACCTTTCTAAAGGGTTGTGCCTTTTCCAAAGTGTTGTGACCTTTCTGAAAGGTCGTCTTCTTTCCAAAGGGTTGTGACCTTTACCCTTTGTTGACTATAAATAGAGAGGTTTTCTCTCATCTTTCTGCATCGAATTCTTCCCTTCTTTTGCATACATTTCTTACAAAACATAATTGATCGATTGTGTCTCTGTGTGTGATTCATTGCTATCATTTTGAGTTCGTTGAAATTATCGAAGTTTGAGGTACCGCTACTTCTTTAATGGTTAATCCGTTTTATCTTGGAAGGAATTAATCTGCAACCTCGGGTACTTCAGGGGATTAAATTTCTTAAGGATACACAGTGGGTTCTGTGGACTCGGATAGTTCTTTGTGTTTTTCTTTTCATCTTTTATTATTTCTGGTTTGCTAATCTGAATACAGGAGATAACAATAATGATACCCAAAGTATTAGTGGCATTAGCAATAAAGTCAGGTTTACAACCTTTGGAGAAAAGAATTTTGGACTTAGTTTTATAAATAGTTTGGCCCGACAAGGTACAAATTTTTTTAGGGATTGATTAACTAACTTCACCCTATTGGGGTGGGCTTTGGACATAATGTTTTGGTATATATGTGTCAAAATGTTGTGTTTCATTGTGGTGTCAAACTACCCTTTTTAACTATATTTAGAATTTAATGTGATAGGTTTGTATATAATATCAACATTCAGCCATAATAATTAGCACCAATTATTATGGACATGTTGTTGCATTTGTCATCAAGAAAACAATATTGTATTAGCCTAACATGCACTCACCAACATTACAACGATAATTATACCAATAGTCAAGAACTAGCCAATTAATTTTGAATATAGATCCAATAGTTTGAAAATCACACAGTCTAACACTAACTTGTATTACAACTATCTCACCAATAATACGAATAAGCCATTCAACGCAATCAATGTTTGATAAAAGTGCAACTACCATTCAACATCTAAATAAACTTGGACACCCATATCGTTATGAATCTTTATTGGTGAGGTGTCACAACCCCTGGTTACCCCTAAGGAGTAACATGACGTACTTGACCCCGAAAGGGTTGCATACAAGCCCTTAGCATCATCATTACATAAAGACATAGAATAATGAGGAAAATTTAAAACTTTTACAATCGAAGTCAACTTCTTCTTCATAACGAAAATAAGAATCTAGATTTTACAAAATAGGGTCAAAAGCCCTTTACAACAATATAGTCTCAAAAGTAGAAAGTACAATAAAAGCTAGAAAATGAACATCTTGTCCTCGAACTTGAGGACTCACTAAGCCTAGGGAATAGCCAACCCAAGCTTCACTTGAAGGAAGTAATACGTCTCAACGACCAGAACCTACACTCATAGAATGTAGAAAATATGGGTTAGCACATGTAATGTACTAAGTATGGAAGCCATGCACAAAATCCTTAAAATATGCATAAAAGGGATATTTAGTTGAAATCATGCCTTTATCAAGTTTGAAAACCATAATGCACATTTATGAAGAAACATACGTCAAACCAACATATAAGCAACCCAAAGTCATACTAGTGCAATGCAAAGGTAAGATGCCATAACCCTACCAAATGCTAAAGTATCACATTTAGGCAACCAACAACATACATATCTTACCTACCTTGTCCATATCCAACATACATAAGTAAGGAGTGTTCATAACTTGTAACAAGTGAAATCAAGCTTAACATTCTTACATACCATTCATACATAATTCATAAGTCTTCATAACATAAGAGAACCTCACCACAACCCCTCTTAAGGTGTACTTGTGCAATGCATAAGTGAAGTCCCATACCCCCACTCATACTAAGTAGTGCCTCTTAAGAAGTCATAATTAAAGTTCATGTTATTATCATAGTTCATACTCATATCATATAGGAAAAATATCATTAACCGACATAGACCATATGAGCTACACGGAATCCGGTATTCTACCCCCACACCAAAAAAAGGTGTCCTACTTGCCTAAGGTAGAACTTTCATAATAGCTTTTAGGTGGATCTACTAGCTAAAGACCTATGTGGGCACATAGTTATGGTATATGGAGATTGCTTCTTGAAACCCTAACTACTAACGTGGAGGTTTCCATCTCATGAGACACCATATTAGGAACCCAACTATTAGCGTGAAGGAACCCATCTCATAATCATATCCACTCGGTGCTAAGCATAATTCCCTTTAAGAGTCGTATTAAGTCTTTACTTAAGTTCATATTTATGAAAGAATGCACTAGACACTTATACCAACATAATATCATAATACCTCATAGATTCATAATGTGAGCATATACTTTCAACCTTAGAATCATCAACATGTGAGTAAACCTTTCACATTATATTCATAGTGTGTTCATGAGAATGGCCTTTCAATCAAGACAACAAGCTTATCATAAGCATACATACATACTTCATGCATAATCAAGTGTAAAGGGTAGAGGGAAGAAGGATCTTGCATCAATACCACAATTACACAATAGTCATAGGATCATCACCATCTAAGTGAATTATGAGTTCATATGCAATCTTCATTAACATATACAAACCCTAGTTATTGCCCTTCAAGGCTAGGAATCAAGATCAACCCTAACTTCTAGAATTACAACACTAGATAGGGGAATTTAATGATTCAACAACTTAATAAACATAAACATAATCAATTGAAAAGCTTTCATGGTCAATTAAGTCACACCATTGTTTACAATTTGGGAAGAAGGGAGAATCATGGGTCCAAGGGAGATTTTCATCAAAACCCAACAATACTCCATTAATCCAACCATAAATCATCATAATTAATTATAACAAACCATAATTAAACAATTGAAATCGTTTTGGAAGAAGACCTATGACATAGATGAAACCTTAGGTTTTTAGGAGTCCTAAAAACATACTTTGAAGGGACTTCTTGGGGGATAGCTACCCAAGAATGAAAAGCATCCATACCTTAGGGAGATTTACACACGAAATTGAGGAAGAAAGTTTGGTTCTTGAACCTGTAGCTTGACCTTGACCTTGCTCTTCAATGGAGTCTTAGAGAGAGAATATTTGGAGAGTGGAGAGTTGGTTATGGTTTGAGTATTGTGAGTTATGAGTGTTAAAAGAGTTAGTTAATAGTTAAAAGTACTTAAATATGTCTAAAATAACTAATAACAACCGTCCCCACCCTTAATTAATTGATTAAGAATTTATGAAACTACCCCTCCCTTGGCCGAGCTCAAGACAACTTTTGCAAGAGGGGACCTACGCCTACCACCCATAGACCGTAAGTGCACTCACGCCCCATCATGCAGGTCCGTGGTTTGGGCCTGCAGCCCCTCCTCTTGGCCATCTCAAGCTACCCACTCACGAGACCCCACCTACGGGGCGTGAGTGGGTCTACGGGCCGTACTACTGAAACGTGGTTTGTGACTGAGACTAGGAGATTTGGGGGGTTTGGGGGAAGACTAAGTCTTGTCTCACAACCCCCACCTACTAGGTGTGAGTCCACCCGCGTGGAGTGGGTGCCCCTCTCGTGGACCAAGATGGTTTTTGACAGCTTTTAAGTTAGTTCCTTGGCCCTCCTCAAGGACCCTTGAGTGGTCCTTGGGAGGGGGGTCATGCCTTGAAGTTTAGGGACTAAAACCTTAGTACTAACTTAGGGAAGTTGTTTTTTTTTTTTTTTTTGATAACCGAGAAATCCGTCTGTGACCCGCCCTTTGAACCAATCACAGCCTTCTAAACTCGGTGGATAATGGGCCCGCCCCTCTACAACTTAGGGAAGTTGTTTTAGGACTCAAACCTTCATGTTAATCCTATTTAGGATACTAGTTTACATGTTAGGCTCTAACTTAGGTCATTAGATTTCCGGTGTGTTACATGGGGATGGACCACTCACAACATATTTGAGTTCTAAATAAAAAATTGTCGTGTCTACACCCAATTGGGAAGCAATAGTAGAAATTAAGCCTTCATATTTGGTGTTTGCATCATATATCACTCCTTCAATATTGCAATCAACGTACTTACATGTATTAGATTACAACATATTGTTCGTTAATATCCATAATAATTAGTGAATTTATTAAATAAGTATTATCACACATATCACATACAAATATAGAATGGTTATTTCAATGTATTCAAATTAAACATATTGGTTTACAAAATTGTTTTTGCATATATGAAAATGCTAATCATAAAATATAACCAATTTATTATTTCTTCTGTAAACTTTCTATGGATATACCAAAAATCTAACAATTACGTCATTGTATGTACCAATAAATTAATACATCAATTACATCATCAAAATATACCAAATAATTACAGAATGTTGGTGTTTATTAAAACCCTATATACAGACACCTAATTATTTACCAACAAAAATTTACTGAATATGGTGTTAATACAGAACTAAAAATAGACATTCAATTTTCACCAAATAATCAACCAAAATACAATCAATAATACACGTCATAATCAATTTAACAAAACCTTCAATAATACACCTAAACTGTCAGAATTACACCATCAAGTACTTCAATACATATACCATTATATATATCAATTGAACTAGCAAAATATATCAATAAAAACTAAAGTGTGATGGTGTTCATTTAAAACATAATATACAATATTGTTTATCACTATATCATTTACAACAAACACTATCAATTAAACCCAATCATTTACCAAAAGAATTCACCAAATTTGGCATTAAATAATGACTCAAAATTGACCATCAATTTCACCAAATAATCTACCAAAATACAATAATATACACTGTCATAATCAACTTTAAAAACCCTCACAATTACACCATAACAGATACCTCAAAACAATCACGAATTGGCAGATGAACATCACGTTAATATATACTATCGATTACACCACATTATCTACCCAATTTCAACTTTGATCTTTATGCTTTAAACGACTTAAAATAATCCGTCATATATAATCATATAATCCTAATACTATCAGATTCGAATAAAAATTCAAGAAATAAATACCAAATATCCTTAACAAAAAATCATATACCCAACCAAATCATTTAAAATATAACGATCACGGAAAATAAAACACCAAATAAGTTACATACATTACTTAAAACTATCAACAATTCAGTTGTTAGTTATCACACATACCTGATGCGTCCCATCGTTTATTGTGTTGAAGTAGAATTGAAACACTATTGGTATCTGTAGTTGATTAAATTTTCAGAATAGAGATGTAGAGAGGTTTTATTTTTGGTTAAAAAACATTTTTTTTTATCGGAGAGAACATGTAACAAATTAGAGTAAATTGTGGAAGGTAAAAGAATCTAAGAAAGTTATGGATTGGGAAAAAATCGTGGGTCCTTATTAGTACGCTTCTATTTTTTATATTTATTTTTATAAAATATTTCCTGAATTTGAAAAAAAACTATTGTTATTTAGATGAAAAATAAAAAGATTGTTATCTAGTGGTAATTAAGGCTATATATTTATATACTTAAGTTTTTTACCCGTGTAGAAAGCTCAAAAGTTTTATGAAGGTTGAAAAATCAAAATATAACTTCTTAATTAATTCCCAAACAAACTTTATAACTTAATTGGAAGATGCACATTTAGTGAATGTGTAAATAGTAGTACTTAAGTTGTGAACTAATTAGGCAATGAGGTATAGTGAATGTGTAAATAGTACTCCCTCCGTCCCATTTTATATGCCATCCCTTTCAATAAATAGTTGGTCCATAATACTTGTCATTTCATAAAATCAATGCATAAATTACCATATTGTTCCTTTTTTTACCCTTGTGAGTTATTAGCCTTGAATATATACATTTGGCCAACTTAGAAAACCTAAGTAAATGATTCATGTTCATTGGTTAAAATAATTAATCAAAATAAATTAATTCATATTCATTGATTGAAAACTTGAGTTCTCAAAAAATTAAATAAGGGTAGAGGGGTAAAGTTACATCATTTCTTAATGCAAGTGCAAAGTAAAAATATGACATATAAAATGGGATGGAGGGAGTACTTAAGTTGTGAAGTGGAATGTGATGGTAATTTGTAAGTATGTAGACTAAGCCCTCGTTTGGTTGGGAACTAGTTATCCCAAGATTAACTCTCCTGGGATTAGTTATCCCGAGATAACTTATCCCACCATGTATATGGGATAACTTATCCATCACTATGCTATAAATGGTGGAATAAGTTATCTCAAACATGTCAACCAAACAAGACATCTAAATTTTATCCCAGGACTATTTATTCTTATCCCTTACACCAAACGAGCGAGATTGAGTACTTGTCATGAAGCCTTAGTGGGCGATTGTTTCTTAATTTTACCTAATATTCATAAGTTAGTACAGTATGTGAGAAAATTTATTTATAATTGTCTTTAGAACTAGGCACTAAGCTTGAATTTGAGATGAGTGTTGCGATCAAAAGAATGACAACATGAGGGTGGTGTTGTTAGTTTTGAGATCTTACCTAGTAGACTTGACAAAGAGTAGGTGAGGAATTAAGATGATAGCTGCAATGAATAGAAGTAGCACAAGTGTGAGATTCTAACTTTTGGATGAGAGTAATAAAGTGTGACTAAGTCATCTGAGTAACAAGAGTATTAAGAGGTGTACCATGATCGTATGTAGCCAGATGAGATTCAAATTAAGTTTATGACTTTCTATATGTTCCTAGATAGTATAATTGAGTTATCCATGTGGAGTAGGTTGAAGTAAACAGTATTAATCCCTTAAAGAGTTAGGTGAAGCGGCCTTATAAGCCAATGATAAGAGGTTAATAGAAGCATCTCATAAAGAGGTCATAGAAGGAGTCTTAGTACCTGCTTATGGAGAGTTCCATAGGCATAAGATAAGTCTTTTCGAGTATTAAAGGGAATGTAGACCAATTTAGAGATGAGAAAATAGGTCCATTGTTTTCAAATGTCAGTTTTAGACCTAAGGGGGAGATAATAATATAAGAAATCAAGTAAAATGTTGAGAATGAGATAGTTATGTCTTTTGAGAGAGTTATAGAGGTATATAAATCCATTCATACTCTAGCGTATTCCTCAAAGTCCAGTCATTTCAACATCATAATGATGTTTCTTATATCAGAATTGTGTTCATGGCCTATGCTCATACACTTCAGAGAGATTCACATCGATGCTCAGTTTCCATAATGAGGGTCAAAGACTTTAGCCCATTAATATCAAGCTTAATCCATAAAGTTATGGATATCAGTCTCATGCTATGAACCTATTCATATAAGCATTCATGTCTCATCGTATGTTCAATCTCACAAATTCATGATTTACTCTCAATGTCTAGCAACATAATGTTATGTCATGCATATTCTTATATCAGATATCTCGAATGAATCGTGTTTATGATCTTTCACCCTAAAGCTCTCTCACTGATCCTTTTTATTTGAGAGTGTTGTTGTTGATAGTAGTGGTGTGATGATAGAGAAGAGGATTGCTATTTTACTATTGTGATAGAGAAGAGGATTGCTATTTTACTATTGTGATAGTGATGGTGTGTTTATTTCATCTAAGATTATAAATGTGGAGAAAAAAAGGGATAAGGTTTTACAATGAGTAATAAGTCAATTTCCTAGTAATAATGCATGAAAGTTAAACTGGTAGAAGTGACGAGAGAATGAGAAATTCTTATAAGGGTTAGTTAGTAGAGTTAATGAAGTGGTTATAATACTAGACTTGAATGTTATGTTGGTAGCGCGTGGATGAATGGATGATGCATTATTAGATGTTTGTTGATATGGGCTCAAGGTTGGTTGAAGACAGCTATAAGGAGAAGTCTTCTTGGGATGAGATTTCCTATAGAGGTACAAAACCTGAATCTTGTGGTTTAAGCTTGAACACAATAAGAGTAGACAATATAACTTGGACCTTGGTAAGAGTAGTCATAAATCCTTGTAGGAGTTATGAGTTGCAGCTAATGAGGTGTGGTATTCATAAAGAAGGGCATAATTTAGAAGTGTTGCTAGTCTTGAAAGCTAGCAGTTGTATTTCTCAAGGAATAATATTCTTATTCTTACTTCATTTCCACACATCCTAGCATTATGACAAATAATTTTAGATTGAGTGTGACTATGTTCAAACTCATATCGTTTGTGACTTATGTGTTCTAGTCCAGTTTCAAAACTATTAGTATCAATCAGTTCAGCTCAGAAGTCAAGAGATATAGTGATTGTAAGTGTTTTCTCCTCCATTCTCAGTTTAACCGTCATTCGAGGACGAATGATCCCAAGGTAAGATATTGTAACACCTCAAAAAATTCTCAGTTTTAATGTAAGTATCTACTTGGGTCAACTTCAAATGACCATATCTCTTAGAAAATAAAGAGTTACATGGTCCATAACTAATCAAACTGAAGGTATTTGAATCTTCTTTCCAACATCACCAGTTTTGCAACAATACGAGGTTTGAGTAAAAATTTATGACCATTTTGGTAACCTGATATAGTATAGTGCGAATTAGCCGACGGAAAAAATATTTAAAAAGGTTATTTTTGTCTTTTTACCTCTAAGAAAATCCAAAATAATTTTTTTGACTATTTAGATTTTTATATCTTAATCCATCATTCTCTTCTCTCTCAAATCCTAAGATAAAACCCAAAGGAAAAATCAAAGTAGAAGACTCCATTCTTTCAATTTTTTACGAGATTCTTCTTCAAGGTAAGTCCTTCCCCAAGAATTGCATCCTTTCCAACTCAAATTCATCCATACAATCATGAATCACTAATGAAAATCATAATTCTTGGCCATAGAGATTTCAAGAAAGTAATTCAAGAATCTCAAAAAAGGTATTCTTGATTATTATCCTTCAAGCTAGGGTTTCAAGGCTTCTAATCATGTTCTTTTTCAAGATTCTTCAAGAACCTTGTTCATCCAGGTATGTAAGGCTATCATAGTGTTGGACTAGTTCGTCCTCACACCCTACATCTACTTTTAAATCAGTAAAAGAGTAATCTAGGATTCTATCCCTAGATTTGAGTATTCTTGTGATGAGTTGATTTTGAATTCTTGAGTTCCAAGTTCTTTTTGAAATTCTATTCCTAATTATCGAATTGCTATATATTATGCATTAAAATTCTTGAGTTGATTCGTTCACATCTATATTTCAGCATGAACCCTATGAATTGAGTATTTTTGAGAGGAGAAATATCATTGAGTTATGAGTTTCGTGTTCTTGAGTCCTTGAGTTCTGAGTACCGAGTTTCCTTATTGCTATTAAGATCCCTTATTTGAATTGTTCATATCCATAATTCCACATGAACTCTATGATTTGAGTTATAAATTTTGAAAAGCTTTTTAAAGCCAACATTTGAGTTTTAAACTGAGTTTCTTGGAGAAAGCAAAGATGAGTTTCGAGAAAGAGTTTTAAAAACATGATTAATATGACAATCGAATATGCCATCAATGTTTAAGTAGTATGGTAACTATATATGCCATCAATGTTTATGTAGTATGACTTCCTGAGTCATCAATTGTCATGCCCCGAGCCTACACCCTAGGCGGGACCGGCACTCAGAGACCATTGCTGGCCCCAAGCGAACCCTTGGCCTGGCTTTCTTAACTCAGCGGAAACTTAACTCAAAGCAATGAAAGGTTATATAAAAAAAATTAACCAACTTAGAAAAATGTGGCCAAAAAGGCAACTCAAGTCTCAAAATAGAATATTATATATATACACAAAAGAGAGACTCAAAACTAACTGACTGACTGTCTATTAAGCCTCTAAAATACTGAGATGGATGTTGGGACAAACCCCGCAACACCCTAATAAAACAAAACTAAGAACACACATTAATTGAGTCCTCCGGAATGCAAGGAAGCTCACCACTGACTCTAGAGTGCTCAGCTGGATCAACGGCGTGCTAGATGCTGATCCTGGGTACCTGCGTCTGCATCATAATAAGATGCAGGCCAACTGGCATCAGTATATGAAATGTATGAGTATGCGAGCGGGAAAGCTAAACCACAACTTAAGATTGAAAGGAGTACAAGACAACACTTACCTCGGCTCTGTACAACTCATGAATAACTGAACTCAATATATAAAGCAATAAGACACATACAATATATAAAGCTTGTAAAACAGTATAAACAACTTAGCTTGTTAATGATAAAACAATAACAACTCAACTTTACTTATATAAAAGTAATATAACTTATGCGGGAGGTTCTTTAATCGACAACCACCACTATGAGCCCTAGTGATGATACAACGCTTTACCTCGCGTTGCCCAAGGACCATCCTATACCTTGCCATGATATAGGAAGCTAACTTTACTTAGTGGATCCACTAGCTTAACTTTCGTGATCATCTAAAAAGTATGATCCGAAAAATCCCATGTTGGCGCATGGTTCTTATGGAGAGTTGAGTTAATATGAACTCGTGTCTCCAATTCGGTGCTCAATACTACTCCCAAAAATACTTTGGCTCATAAGTGTCTTTAAACATATCTTTCTTTAGTTGAGATAATTATTCAAAACTTAGCCCAAAGGCTCTTTTGGAAAAAAAAAAAACATGGTTCCCCTCTTACTCAAATGTAAAAACATTTATAAACTCCTTTAGGAATACTTAGTTCCCTAATATCCTTTTTAGAAATGAACTCAACTTTAAACTCTTGACTTAACTTGAAACTTGAGACTCTTACTCGACTTGAAACTCTATACTCCTTTACTTGACTTGACTTCTAACTTCACTTGAGTTGGAATTATGAATTCAAGTGTTTGATCACATGCTATGGAGGGGTTCTTGAATGTTTAGACCTACTTTGGAGTGTTGGAAACAACTATGATACATAGGTATAATACCTAGGAACATGCATGAGAAAGTGAGAAAAGAATGGGGGAAACTTGGTTGGTGTTACAGGTGGCACTTACGGACACCATCTACAGACCGTAGATGGACTTACGGTCCGTCCTGCAGGTCCGTAGTTGGTGACATAAAATTTCCCCCAGAACTCAGTCAGAAAAATTTGGCTAAGTGCTGACTCACGGTCTGAACTTACGGTCCATAGGTCAGGTTACGGACCATAGATTGTGTCCGTAAATCGATGCCCCAAGAAGCCCAGCTTCAGTCCCAATTGACGATTAACCAGTACGGACCGTCGATCAATCCACGGTCCGTAGGTCATGACCATAGATGGGACATAACTACCAATTTAGCTGAAAATTTCTGGTGAAACAACTTCAAATGGTCATAGCTTTTAGTAGAAAAGGAATTAGGTGCCCCATGACCTATGATATGATCGATAATCGAACTATCCTTCCAACTCCACCAACAACACAACCCAACAACTTCAACAACGCAAACCAACAACTTCGACAACACAAACCAACAACTTCAACAACTTGACCAATCTTTTCTCAAACAATAAAACGAGTTTTTGTGTGTGGGGCAAAGGATCAACCCATCACTAAAAACTCACATACGTAGTAGGGATCACCCCCGACGATATCCACGACGAAAATCCTTGCTTGATCTCCTCTTCTTCTCTTCTTCACTCTCAAGCCCTAGCTTTCACTCTTTTAAAATGGGATAAAAATGATCCAAAATCAGCCCAACACTACAATATACCAAAAATAATTCATTAGGGAAAAGACCAAAATGCCCTTAAAATTTTCGGACAAATTTCCCTGCCAACTACCCAACTTCCAAAGGGCATAACTCACTCATACGAACTCGGAATCAAGTAAAATTAGTGGTGTTGAAAAGATCATTCCACGAGCTTCACAAACATAACCGGAACTACTCCTAACTCATCCTGAGCTAGGAGTTATGACTGCTCAAAGTTGGCCAAAAATTCACTTTTTTCCCATACTTAACCAAATTCCCAAATTCTCAATTTTTTCAAAAAATGACTACTTCCAATTTCAAGCTTCTTCATATTCATTTTAAATTGTCAGATGTTACATCAATGATCATATCACAGTATGATTTTGATATTTTTTGAGAAAGAGTTTCAAGTATGAATTGAGTAAGAGTATAAAGGAACTAAGTATTCCAAAGTATTAGTTTTTACATTGATAAAAATAGAAACTTTGATTTTTAAATGAGTTATGAGTTTAAAGATATTTCAAGATCAGTTACCTGTTTTAAAAAGATAGTTTGAGCAATTATCTTAAACCAGAGGAAAAATTATGTTTTTAATCATATGAGCATGAGTTTTATATATTATTGGGAATTGTATTGAGCACCGATATGAGGATGAGTTCAGACAACTCAAAATCCTCATAAACCATGTATGCCAACATGGGTAAATGATCATACTTTTAGATGATTTCTTTATTGCTTTTAAGCATAGCTTAATGAATACAATTAGTTGAGGTGTTCTATACCCCAGCAAGGTATATGACAATTCTGGTAGCATGGGACAGATGCAGTATCATCACGTAGCTCATAGTGATGGTTGTCGATTAGAGAATCTCCCAATAGAGTTAAAGTGTATTTTTATATATCACTTATTATGTTGAGTTCAAAGATGAGAAAGTATTTTGTAAAGCTTTTAATGATTTCACTTCTTTATAATGTACTGATGTCACTCGATCTGCATCTTTTAATGATGCAGATACATGTGCTAGAGAGACAAAAGATATTTTGAAATATAGTTTTCTCTATTCATCAATGATACAGTAGAAAGCAAATATTTATAGTTATACAATTGGAGGGTTAGAGTTCTATTCTAGGAAGGAGTATATATGGTTATAAATGTATATTCTGTAAATCAGTCCTATTCTAAGAAAGAACATATTTTCTGATTACTATACAATTATAGCTTTTCCTAACATCCCCCCTCAAATTTATATTGGCGATCACAAAGTAGCAATTTGGAGATAAGATATTGATGTCGTGCTCGTGTCATCGTCTTTGTAAACAAATCAACAAGTTGATCATGAGAAGGAATGTATTGTAGAGTGATGAGACGATCGATAACCAATTCTCGAATGTAATGGCAGTCCACCAGCTCTATATGCTTTGTGTTTTCGTGTTGCACCGGGTTTGTGGGTATTTTAATCGCACTAGTGTTATCAACATGTAGCATTGTAGGAGATGTAATAGCGACACTGAGCTCATATAATAGCCATTGTAGCCTAACAATTTATGAACTTGCTGCTGACATAGCACGATACTCAGCCTCGGTAGATAATTTAGACGTACGTGATTGTTTCTTACATTTCCAAGATATCAAGAATGTGCCAAAAAACATGCACCAACCAGTAACAGAGCGACGAGAATTAGGATAACCAGCCCAATCTGCATCAGTATATCCTTCAAGATGTATAGAAGAATCAGAACGAAAACGAACACCTTGACTCATAGAACCACGAACATATCGAATGACATGAAGTAATGCAGTGTGATGTATACGGTAAGGATTAACCACAAACTGACTTAGAACTTGTACTGCATATGAGATGTCTGGCCTTGTGATAATGAGATAAACTAATGATCCCATCAACTGTCGATACAATGTTGGATCATTGAATGGTTCTCCATTAACCTCTTTGTACTTCATATTAATCTCCATTGGGGTGTACACAACCTTGTCATTAGTAAGACCAGCCCTTGCAACAAGATCACGAGCATACTTTTGTTATGTAAGCATGATCCCAGTAGGCAAGTATAGAACCTCAAGTCCAAGAAAGTTTGTCAGTCGTCCCAAGTCCTTCAACTTAAATGAGGTATGCAAGAATTCTTTCAACTTAGTAATATTCTCTAGATCATTTCCTGTGATAATGATATCATCCACATAGATGAGAAGTATTGTGATACCTACTGGAGAAGTGTGAAGAAACAAAAAATGGTCTGAAGAACTCTGAGAGAATCCCGTAGTTTGAATCATGGATCGAAATTTGTCAAACCAAGCTTAGGGATCCTGTTTTAAACCATAAAGAGATTTTCGAAGACGACAAACTACATTTGGTCTTGGCAGAACACCCAGGTGGTGGTTTCATAAACACCACTACTTCCAGATCGCCATGGATAAATGCGTTTTTCACATCCATCTGGTGTAAGGTCCAGCCTTTCATTGAAGCCACAACTAATAATGTCCGTACCATTGTCATCTTAGCAACATATGCCACTCCATACTTTTGTTTGTACCCTTGAGCAACTAATCGAGCTTTGTAGCGATCAATTGTACCATCTGCCTTAAGTTTAATGGAATACACTTACTTACTTCCAAAGAGAACTCCAACTATTGATTTATCAACAAATTCCCAAGTAGAATTTTCATTCAATACGCGAAGCTCTTTTGACATTGCCTCTTTCCAACAAGTTTGTGTAGAAGCCTGAGAGTAAGATGTAGGTACACCAACAGAATGTAGTGTGGTATGCATGGCATAAGACTTACCAAATTTCCCTAGAGAGTAACCGAGCCGTTCAGGAGCATGGCGATCTGGCCAACTAGATCGGCATGGGGGAGTAACTGGATGAGACGATTCCTCTTCAGAAGATGAGGATGTGTATGTAGAGTCAATAACTAAAGAACAGGACGGCTAGAGATCATCATGATCATAGTTAATGGGTTGCTCCAGAAGATCAGTAGCTACCACATCATCATCAAATTTATACAAAAAGAAAATAGATACTAAAGCATGTTTAGAATAGTGTTTGTAAGAAAATTGACCCTAAAAAAATAACATGTCACGAAGCTGGCGATGAGATGCATCATAACATAGATACCCCTTTTGTGCATTACTATAGCCCACAAAAATACATTGTGCTGCCTTTGCTGAAAGGTTTTGTCGTTCATATGCTGGAAGATGGACAAAGCAAACACAACCAAAAACTCACAAGTGAGAATAATCAGGTTTCTTATGAAATAATTTGAAGTACGGTGTCTCATTAGCAATGACTGGGGAAGTTTTTCTATTAATCAAATAGACAGAAGTATGTACTGCTTCAGGCCAGAAACTCTTAGGCATATTAGATGTGCCCAACAAAGACAATGTAGTTTCCAAAACATGCCAATTCTTCTTTCTACGACTCCATTTTGTTCCGGAGTATGAGGACAAGTGTGTTGATAAATAATTCCTTTGTTTTTTAAAAACTCAATAAGATTAGTCTTATTGTACTCTCTTCCAAAATCAGAACAAAATATTTTTATAGTTTTATGAAACAGTGTATACACATACTCAAAAAAATTCATAATAAGAGTCGAAACCTCAGATTTACTTCGAATAAAAAACAGTCATGTGTATCGAGATACGTGATCAATAAATAAGACAAAGTACTTATATCCCATCCTTGACAAAGTAGGAGAAGGACCCTAAACATCACTATGCACCAAATCAAATAGATCATCATAAGAAGATGAACTGGATGGAAAAGGGAGCTTGTGACTTTTCGAACCGGCACAATTAGAACATGTCAAAGGGAGACTTGAATGAATGCCACGTGTTGCTGGAATACATGATTTGAGCATATGTTGAAGTCGAGAGGAACGAGGATGACCCATCTTATTATGCCAAAGAGTGAGCAACTTATTCGAGCAGTAACATTCGCGGCAGAAACTGAAAGAAAATAATTATGCAAATGATGATGAACCGACTCTAGAAGAAACATTCTGCCAACTCTACGCCCCTTGGCCATGGTCATCCTGGTTTTCAGATTCTGAACAACACAATCATTAGGTGAGAATTTTACAACATGTTTTGATCAACTAGCTGACCTACCGAAACCAAATTAGCCTTCAAATTAGGTACATAAAGAACGTTAGACAAATTTCCAACATAACCAATACCCGAAGTGGGCAATGTATGCCCGTTTGCCGTATGAAGAACATGTTTAGAAATATCATTATATAGTGAAGAAAATTGGGATAGATCTCCGGTCATATGATTGGAAGCACCTGAATCTAGAAGCCAAGTAGATTTAATAGAATTACTTGTACCTGAGGATGCCGAGAGTGCACTTGAGATGGCTCTGGGAAGGGCAACTTCTGTAGAATCTCGAATCAGCCTTTCAAGATCATGTCCAGAAGGGAAGGAACCAGCCGATTTAGTGACATCCATCTGGTATGCTTGGTGAGCAGGCTGTGAAAGATTGGACGACGACGACAGTACGAAATATGATGGCCAGTAATCTTACAGTAAGCACAAAATTAATTTTTCTTAGGACAATTGGCTGCTATGTGATCAAAGTCATTGCATTCATAGCACTGGACACTTCTCTTAGTATTTCCTGATGAAGTACCGATAGTTGATTTTTGTGCAAGTAATGCAATAACGGGGAATGGCATCGACTCAATGGCCGCCTGAGTTCCAAGCCTGGTCTCTTCACGCAAGACGACTGCCAACACAACATCAAGAGCAGGTGTGACTTCTCTGTTCAACAAACTGCCACAAATCGACTCGAATTCAGGCCGAAGTTTCATCAGGAATTGTACCATCCTTGTCCTTTGTTATTCTCCCAACATTTCCTTGAGCCCTGCGATAGACATATTTCGCCCAAAAATTTGATCCTGTTCTGACCAAAGCAACTACAAGCCAACATAAAAGGAACGAACATTCTTGTCCCCTTGTATATATTCAGCAATGTTGCGTTCCACTTCAAACTCTCGTGCTAGATTGCTTTATTGGTAGACATTTTGCAGGTGGAGCCACATCTCTGAAGCTAAACTAAATGGTCTAAGTCTCATAGCGATGTCAGCATGTACCAAATTCAGCATCCAAGCGATTACCTTTGCATTACTCAAATTCCAGCGATCCAACTCTTTTTCATCTGTTGGCAGACCAGCAGAACCATCTAACCACCCAAAAAGGCCCTTTCCTTGAACAAAAATTACAAAGTGGAATTCCCATAGAGAAAAATTGGAACCATCCAATTTTGTGGAGAGCAAATCGTGCGAGGATGATTGTGAATTCATTGAGGAGACAAAATACAAGAGAGAAAGAGAAAAAAAGGGACAGATGCCTGTGTATAGAAAACAAAGAGACAAGAGGAACACAAGAAGGTAACAAGGTACCTGTGTAGAGAAAGAAAAGAGCACGATTTTTTTTTCAACGATGGCTCTTGATACCGTGCTAGAGAGACAGAAGATATTCTAAAAAATAGTTTTCTCTATTCATCAATGATACTGTAGAAAGAAAATATTTATAGCTATACAATTGGAGGGTTAGAGTTATATTCTAGGAAAGAGTATATATGGTTATAAATGTATATTTTGTAAATCAGTCCTATCCTAAGAAAGAATATATTTTCTGATATAGCTTTTCCTAACAACAGGTTCTTAGGATCCTCAACAAGAGTCTGTTGAGATCCCTTCATGCACTCGTCAGCTTTCGAGTGAGGTCTCCTTTACTTCCGGAGGACCCAGTTTTATGAGTTGTTAGTATTAGTAGCATTTGAGTAGTCGCGGGTCTTGTACCAACACTCGCCTATATATAGTAGAGGCTTCATAGATAGACAATTTTAGAGAGTCATTCAGTTTTCAGATGTTTTATTTAAACTTATGATTCATACTCAGTATATTCAACAAAGTTTTGATATTTAGTAAGTTGTTTTTAAACATTTCTTTCAATTTGATGCTTATTTATGCTTGAGTTAGTCTTCCGCTTGTAGTTAGGCAGGATGGGAATTCGCTTGGGACCAACAATGGTTCTTGAGTGTCAGCCACATCCAGGGTAGGATCGGGTCGTGACAACCCCATACCATAGCTATACTGAAAGAATCAAGTAAATTAAGCAACAAATGGACCAACACCATGATTTGCCTGTAGTATGAACTGTAACACTTTATTTGGATCATTGTTACCATTGTATTGTATTGTATTGTTACCATACCTACAATGTTTGTTTTGATTGTTACTTAAAATGTATTGTATTGTATTGTTAAATTTAGTTGTTACGTAACAATGAAAACCCTCATTTTATGGAACAATTGATTTGGTGTGTTCCCGTTGTTACTTAATTTCTTTTTCCAATTATATCCTGGCATAATATTTCATAATACTCTTTTACCCTTTACTCTATATTATTTAATTCTAGTCAAACCTTCTACCTAGAATAATTAAGGATATTTTGGTAAATTCATAAATTATAATACAGTACAATACAGTCAAACCAAACAATAAAAATGTTATTAAACAACAACAAACAATACAGTCTAGCCAAACATTGTATTTGCCATTCAATACAATACAATAAAGTACAATACAATATAGTACATTATGAAATAATGGGTAACAATGATCCAAACAGAGTATAAAAGAAATTTGACGGGAAGCTCTAGTAGGATGGAGTTCACAATATTAATAGGCAAATTTGGGATATTTGAGCGGTAACCCATTAGGTAATAGGGGAATACAAGTAGTTTTTTGTTTGTTTGTTTACAACTTCAAGTTATTTGAAGCTTAGACGTGTGTTTGAACTTTAGAACTTTGCAATTATAATGGTTATTATAAAAAATCAAACGTTTTACTTTCAAAGACTATTATAACTTAATCTTTTTCAAATGAAAGAAAATTGTCAACATAAAGATTGGTCATTGTTCATAATTTTATTACGTTAATTAGCTGTTTAGAAGAGTTTCTTGATCTCAAAATGAACAATGGATCAACTATGGAACTTGTCAATTTTATTATATTATATGTTGTTTTTTGCTTCAATAATATTGATGAAGTAAAATATGCATGACCGAGGAATGGAAAATAAAATGTATTTTTGGTAAACAAGCTCATAATTTGGGTAGTATAATAAAGGTTGATTGTAGAGTCCAACTTACCTTCTACTACTTGGAGAGCCGCTTTAAATTAGAGTTAGAGTTGAATTAGCTACCGTCGCTTTAAATTAGAGTTAGAGTTGAATAAGGCTTAAATTGTATAGCATCAAGCTTATTATAAAGCAATCGTAATAAAAAAAAAAAACCTATCAGCAACATGGACGGCCGCTCAAAAATCCCCTATTTGCCTGGAGATATTGTCAACTCGATCTTCTTAAAGCTTCCTGTGAAATCTCTTTCACGATTCAAAAGTTGCTGCAAATCATGGCATTGTTGTGTTGATGACGCCGACTTCATCAAGTCACATCTACGTAACTCATCTGTTGATATTAGTCGTCAAAAATTTGTCTTGATTCATTTTATTCCATCTCTACGTAGGGGTCCAACACACAAATTTGAAATTGTGTCAACGGAAGCATCAATTAATGCTGATTCAAAAGTTGTGTATCGAATATCCTGAATTCTTTATTAACTATATTTTTTTAGAAGTGTTTTCATGTAGTGGCTTGGTCTTTATGACATCATACGATCCTGGCTATAGCATGACATTATTCAATCCTGCACTTGGAAAATACAAACCCATTCCAAATTCTCTTCTCAGTCAAAAGAATAAAAATCGTTGCTCGACTACATCTCCAATATTTGGTTTTGCCTATGATTTTGTGGCTGAAGATTATAAGGTTATATGTGCACATTACTTGATAAACGAATACTTCAACGTTGTTGAAGTATACTCGATTAAAAATCAATGTTGGAGAACAATTCACAATACTTTTCTTGCTTCTCACTGGTTCCTAGACAATAATCAAGTTTCATTAAACGGTTTCATTCACAGGATGTCATTAAACAGGGCAGTTATATCTTTCCATCTAGTAGATGAAAAATTTATTGTAACGCCAGTGCCAAGCAAATATGGGGAAAGGCCGACATTACATGCATTGGGTGATGGCGGATGTGTTGTTACAACGGTTGGCGAGGAAAATTTGATTTGGTCGCTGGAGAAAGATAGGTGGAATTGTATCAACAAGTTTCCTACTTTAGACTCACTCATGGGAATGTCTTATTGGTCACTGATAGGAGATGTTACACCCAACACAGTAGGTATCTTCCTATTTATTAAGGAGAATGGGAACATACTGTGGAGAAGGTATGATGGTTCTTTTATTGAGTATGACCCGCGAAAAAATGAATATATTGAATTTAGATCGACACAAGTTCCTTATTTCGGGAGAATTAAGACATTGTATGTGGAAAGTTTAGTTTCCTTGAAGATTTCATGGGATTGACAAATTCCAACTATAGGTAGCAATTTCTAGTAGTATTAATTGAAGAATTTTATTGTCATTGTTTCTGTTTGATTTGTGGATAATGGTTATATAGTAGCAAGCAAGATTTGAATGTAAAAATATGACGTTGAATTTCTACACAACAAGTCACTTATTTTGTCTGACTATCACCGTAACTTGTTTTTAAGACGACTCTTATATATAGGCTCCGTCCTGGGGTGATCAATGTAAAAGATCAATCCACTAATTTCTTGTGTTACCTTTCTATTTGTTCACCTTTATACAAGTTTAAGTGTCTTCTTTTGTACACTCAAAGTTGTAGACGTCAAGTTAAAGATGTATGACATAATACATAAATATACCTTTTAACTTGGCCACATGACTATTAACTGTTGGAAAAAAATACTACAATATTGATATTAGATTGGAATTATAAAGTAGTAAATAACTTATCATAAACACTATGTCGTGGCAAGCCACTACCTTGAAAGTGATTTCGGCTTGACTCCGGTGCAAATCGTTGTAGCCGGTCGCTCCTCAAGGCTCCACAGTTACTCTCAAACACGTGCACTCGTGGCTGAAAGTTTAGAGTTGAATGATACTCCTTAAATAGGAAAATCATTTACGTTTCATCCATCAAAAGAATGTAAGAAACTAATGTATAATGAAACATAACTCTTACTTTAATGAAAAATTTTTCATTAAACAAAAGTAACTTCAAGTCTTCTGAATATTTTCTTACGAAGTTAAGAAACTGACACTTGAGATAAATGTGAACCATTAATGTGGAAGAAACTTTCCTATTTCACATATACTAACGACTTAGCAATGTTCACATAGATTAATTACGGAGAGTTAAAAGATGTAACTTATCCTTTGCATTAAAAGAAAAGGAATACTATCCACATTAACTTCATATAAGGGCAGTAGAGTTTAATCTCATATATATCAAGTTCTGACATCTGCTAATTGCATGTAGTAGACGAAGATACAACATTTCCATTTACAAGGACTTGTTCCACATTATTAACTGATCGCACAGATTTGAATTGATAACAATTATTAGTAAGGACTGGCAAAACTTGGTGACAGATTAGTGTAAGGAATATTGTTCTTCTAGCACTAAACCTCATGTAACCGTTTTCGTACATGCCAAAATTAAAGTAGCCAGCTTGGAATCTTGTTGATGTTAATTAATTCAGAATTGCAAAAAATGACTCCATAATTCCTATCTCTTTCTGGAGAAAGCATATGACATAATTGAATGTGAAATACCACAGATATTATATAATGAGTTTTACCTTTTCCTTCCATTCAAAATCAACAAATTTGCAAAAGGGCTCCAACAAGAGTAGTTTGTTAATTAATGATGTGAAAGTCTAATGGGGAGCTGGATAGGCAATACTTACAGCAACTTACTCTATGATGATCATTTTTCATTTCTTTCCCCTTTCTCCTTTCCTAGAAAACCTTTATTTATGTTATCTTCATCTGCTTATTTCATTTTAGTATAGGAATATGTCACCACAACAATCTGTTCAATACTATAGTGTAGGAACTAACTATTCCAAATTTTGTGAAATGTTAACTCACTTTAGTATTCTCTCTTTTTATGTGTATTGTAAGTTACATACATACAGTATTAAGAAGTGTTGGAAAGTATGCATCCACTTACTCCTGATAGTACCTGGTCCTATGAACGGTTTGAATCCACAGAAGAAAAACAAATGCTGAAAGTAAGATTGAACACATAACTTTACGTGGAAACCTCCTTGCTCAAGGGAGTAAAACCACGACCTGCCATAACAGGAATTTCCAAACTGATTTACTAAAACTTCACAAGCAACAGTAAATCACAGTTTACAATAAGAGATTAACCTTCTAATCTCTTCCACTAAGTAATACCTCCTATTACTTAAAACGAGCCTAAGTAGATACAACACTGCCCACTATACTAATCCTGACCGATTAATATAGACTTTACAAGTAAGATCCAAAGTTACAACTAACTATGTTCTTACAAAGATCCACACAAGGATGAAACGTTTCTATCACAACGAAACGATTCCTACAATATGCGCATAAATACAAGCACTTAAAATAGTAGATGAAACAGAAAGCACGAATGCAGATTATCAGATGGTTTGCCGTTCTGAAGCTTGATTTTCTCTCCTTTGAATAGATGATGATTTAGTTGTTTGAGTGTTGAATATATCAACAATGAAAAGCTATTGTCCACTGTACAAACAACTACGCCCATTCTGATTGGTTAAGGACACTGACGCATCACCAACCGCTGAAGTGACAGCTTGCCAGGTGTAGTGCATTTTGTCTAGAACGAATATACTCTGCAGAGGACCGGGTCCCTGCACTTGTGAGGAGATCATCAAAACTTGAGGGCATTAGTACTTATCAATTTACCCCTTTTTGATGATGACAAACAACCTTCGAGTGACCCCACATGAGTGCTAATCATTCATTCTATCATGCCCCGAGCCTACACCCTGGACGTGGCCAGCACTCGAAGACCATTGCTAGCCCCAAGCGAACCCTTGGCCTGACTTTCTTAACTCAGCAGAAACCTAACTGAATAGAATAACTCCATGCAATGCAAGGAAATAAAACAACTTAACTGATAAAATCTGGCCTAAAAGGCAACTCGAGTCTCAAAATAGAATATTTACATATATACATAGATGAGAGACTCAAAACTAACTAACTGACTGTCTATGAAGCCTTTATAACACTGAGATGGATGTTGGGACAGACCCCGCAACATCCTAATAAAACAAAACTAAGAGAACAAAATAATTGAGTCCTCCGGGAAGCAAGGAGGCTCAACATTGACTCTGAAGAGCTCAACTGGATCAACGGCGTGCTGAATGCTGATCCTGGGTACTTGCGTCTGCATCATAATAAGATGCAGGCCAACTGGCATCAGTACATGGAATGTACGAGTATGCGAGCTAGAAAGCGAAATCACAACTTAAGCTTGAAAGGAGTACAAGAGAACACTTACCTTGGCTCTGTTCGACTCATGAATAACTAAACTCATATATAAAGCAATAAAACATATGCAATATACAAAACTTGTAAAACTATTTAAAACATGACGTCCAAATCATATTTTATTCCATCTCTACGTACGGGTCCAACACACAAATTTGAAATTGTGTCAACGGAAGCATCAATTAATGCTGATTCAAAAGTTGTGTACCTGAATATCCCAGAATTCTTTATTAACTATATTTTTTTAGAATTGTTTTCATGTAGTGGCTTGGTCTTTATGACGTCATACGATCCTGGCTATAGCATGACATTATTCAATCCTGTACACTGTAAAGATTTAGCTTCACAGTTGTTTATGGTCTACACACTGTAGCAGCAGATAGAAGAAGTTTGTGGGAACAATTAAGGAGTATACATAATAACCAACAGACACCTTGGGTTGCTATGGGCGATTATAATACTTTTCACAGAGGGGAAGATAGAATGGTGGGGTCTCCTGTGCAGGATGCAGAGATAAGAGATTTTGATGAGTATTTGAGGGATACAAGTATGACAATTCTAAAACACACTGGTAGAGAATACACCTGGACTAATGGACACACATACAGTAAAATAGATTGGGCTCTAGTTAATGCAAGATGGATGCTGACTATGCCTAACATGGAGGTATAGAATATGGACCTTGACTGTTCTGATCACTCACTACTCAATATTAATTTGGTTCAACAAGTTGAGTTGAGATCCAGACCATTTAAATTTTTAAATCACCTAGCAAAACATGAGAAGTTCCAGGAGACAGTTCAGCAAGCATGGCAGGATAGTGTAGGAGGAACTAAAATGATGAGGGTGTAGCAGAAATTAAAGAAAGTGAAGCAAGGTTTAAAGAGTTCCAAGGAGTGGAAAATGAATAAAGGTGTACAGGCAACAACTACAAGATATACAAAGATCTATGAGGCAACCCTCAAGCATGATTGAAACAGAAAGGGAGGTCAAATTGAACTTGGAGAAATGGCTGAAGGTAGAAGAAAGCATCATGAGACAAAAGTCTAGAGTTCAATGGTTGAAATTGGGAGGTGGGAATACAACTTATTTTCATGCTAGCTTGAAAAGTCAGATTGCTCAAAGCAGAAGAGCTAGCTTAATCAGTGCAAATGGAAGCATAGTGACAACCACTAATGATATAGAAGATGAGGTACTTGGATTCTACAAAAAAACTATTAGGGACTTGTGCAACTCAACTACCAGCTGTGAATTGTCAAGCAATGAAAGATGGACCTAGATTCGATAGAGGCCAACAAGCACAATTGATAGCACCTGTGTCAAATGAGGAAATAGTACAGGCTCTGCAGGGGATAAATGGCAATAAAGCACCAGGTTGTGATGGTTTTAATGCATATTTTTTCAAGAATGTTGACATACTCACTAGTTTGTTAGTTTGTTATTAATTCTTATCAAGTTGTTAGAGTAGATTTAGATTAAGTTGTTAAAGTAGTTCCTTAGGTTTAGTCAACTTAGTTACATATTAAGTTGTTAGAATAGTTCCTTAGAATTAGTCAAGTTAGTTACATCTTACCTGTATTTAAGTTGATGTTACATTTGAATAAGATTCATTCAAGTTTGCTTTGATTCTCAATCTCTTTAAAGAAGACATGGGCAATAGTAGGAGAAGAGATCATTGAGGCTGTCCAAGAGTTCTTTGAAACAGGGAAATTACATAAAACTATAAATTGTACCACAGTGACTGATTCCCAAAGTGAAGCACCCTTCAAAAATATCAGAGTATAGACTTATCTCATGTTGTACTGTTGTATACAAAATCATTTCAAAAGTGATGACTAACAGAATGCAGAAAGTGATGGATAGTTTAATAGATAAAGGACAGTCTGCTTATGTGTCTGGCAGATTGATCAATGATAACATCATTTTAAGTACTGAGCTGGTCAAGGGATATGGGAGGAAAGGGATATCACCTAGATGGATGCTGAAAGTTGACCTGAGGAAAGCATATATATGATTCAGTGGAATGGGAGTTCTTGAAATAGGTGCTAACTCAACTGTTATTTCCTAGTATTTTTGTGGATTGGGTAATTCAATGCATAAGCAGTGTCTTGGCGAATGGATTTCCCAGTACACCATTTGAGGCAAAGAAAGGGCTAAGACAAGGGGATCCACTATCCCCTTACCTCTTTGTATTAGCCATGGAGTACTTCACAAGACTATTGAAATAGCTGAAAAAATCTCCAAGCTTCAAATACCACCCAAGATGTGCTAAACTACAGCTGGTACAACTCAATTTTGCTGATGATCTGCATTTATTCAGCAAAGGTGAAATCACATCTGTCAAGCAGGTTTATGAGATATTCAAAGTATTTTCAGCAGCCTCTGGACTGGAAGCAAATGTGGATAAAAGTTCCATTTATTTTGGAGGGGTAACAAATGAAATGCAGTTGGCCATACTGCAGGAGCTAGGATTCCCACTAGGTACAATGCCTTTTAGATATTTGGGAGTCCCCCTAAGTAGTAAGAGAATAACTATGGTGCAACACAAGTGATACAAATGGAGAAGTTTTCAATTAAACAAGTATATCAACTGATGAAAGGGGAATATCCAAAAGTAGAATGGAGGAAGTTGATATGCAATACTAATGCATGCCCAAAGTGGAGTTTTATTCTATTCCTAACATTACATGGGAGGCTCCTGACAAAGGAAAGACTACTTAATTGGGGCAGTGTGGAGAACACCAAGTGTATATTGTGTGATGTTGAAAGTGAGAACATTGAACACCTATTCTTCAACTGTTCTTACTCAGGCCAGGTTTGGCAAAAGGTCTTAAGGTGGCAAGCTATTCAAAGGCAAGCATCAGGAACAAAGATGGGCGCAAGACCAGTACAAAGGGAAATTACTAGAAGCTGAAATATTTCGCATATCTCTTGCAGCTAGTGTGTATTACATCTGGCAGGAGAGGAACCAGAGGACTTTTCAGAAGATTATAAGAAGTTGTGATGTTCTAGTCAGAAAGATTATCCAAGAAGTTCACATAAGAGGGGAATGAAGCTGAAATTGCAGCTGCTAGATTGGTACCCTGTGTAACTAATTTCTGATGTGGAAGGGATAGGGTGATCAATGGCTAGGAATAGATAGATTGTTTTGATGCTGGAAGTATACAGTCCAGGCTGAGTTTTTTTTTCAATGTTTTGTATTTCTCATTTTGGTTAATAAAACTGTTTATTTACCAAAAAAATAATAATCAGTATATGTCCCGAATAACTCAGATAGCTTCTCATCGCCATACAAGTCTGTAAATCCAATTTCTTGGTCTTCATAACGCTCACAAGTAAAAGATTTGACAAGATACTTGATGAGTTATTCATCATTAAAATTCGTCCCCATTTTTATCCAAAAGAAAAGAAACAGAGTGTTAATATTTTGTTGTTGAGGAAAAGAAAGAAGAAAGAAGAAGAAGAGGAGAGCGAGTGAAGATATTGTAGAAAAAAAATGAATACTCCACCTTGCTATTTATATATCGAGACTTTTTTTTTGTTGATTGGAATTTTTTTTATATGCTTTTACCAATTCACACGTACGTAATATATAGTTACACTAAAATAATTTTATACTTTTATTGTTTTAAAGTATAGTAAGTAAAATTTAAGTAATTCTTTTAATGCTTCAAATAATAGTTTAATAATTTGACTATTATAATTCTTTCTTTGTCTATTTTTAGTTGTCATGATGCGTTTTTCGAACGTTAATCTGATTATTTTCAAAATTAAAGTAGATTACATTAATTCGATATTTTAAACTAAAATTTTAGATTTAAAAATTATACAAAAACTACATAAATTGTAGCTAAATATTTAATTTTCCCTAGCTAAACACTTTAGCTACAATATTTTTTTCCGTAGCAAGATGTAGTGTGGCTGATAGTTAGCTACAAACTTTACATGGCCCGTGGCTAAGTACTTATACTTATTGCTACAAAAAAATTATGGTGTAGCTGCGATGTAAAAAAGGTTTTGCCACGAATAATATACTTATAGCAAGTAATTTTATTCTTGTGCCACAATTAATAAAATTTGTAGCTATCTTTATATATAGCCACAAGGTGTTGTATTGTTGCAAAAAAAGTTAATTTATTTGCCATGCAAACTTTAATTTTATGGCTATTTCTATGTTTAGTCTCGTGGCAATAGTACTCATATTTAGTCACAAATTAAAATATTCATAGCTATGATTTAAAGTATTTGCCACAACTACTTTTATATTGTTACTAAACATTCATACCTATAGCCATGAAATAGATATCACTATAGCTAAAAAATCATTATTTGCTACGAAAAGTGAAACATTTTAGCCATGCTCTTAATACGTTGCAATTATATATAGGAGTATATGTCTAGCTACAAATTCAACATTTCATGGCTAAAAGTATATACTTTATAGTCACAAGATATAAATTGTAGCAAAATATTTTCTTCAATTGCCTTGAAAATGAAAATATATATATATATATACATTACTATTTGCGTGGCAATTATTATATCTAGGGAATGAAAATTCTGCCACAAATATTGTTAGCCGCAAAATTTCATACAATTAACTAAAAATTCATTTTTGAAATGAAATATATAGACAATTATAGCAAAATATCTTAAATTGTGCTAAAAATACAATATATTAGAGAAGAGATTTAATAAATTTCAACAATATCATTCAAAATAGTGAAATATCATTTCACTTAGATATATAAATAAATTTTTACAAGGGAAAAAACTAATAATTCAGGTCCCCGTGGATTTTGATTCCGTCACCTCTCCACAAGCTGCAACAACAATTAAAAAAATAAATAACAAAATGATATAATAAAGTATTCATTTAAAAAAAAAATGAATTTTATTTATTAATATAACACTAGAGGAGTTTTTCCATTCTTTTGAAAATGAAAATAATAATCATTACTACTAGTTGAATTTAGACAATGAAATAAAAGTTCTAAATATAATTTATGTGTACCATTTCGTGTCTAAGTCTCGCATCTTACAATCTAGTTCTTCAATCATCTGACTCCCAATTGAATGTTTGACACCTAATCTTGACGTCGCCGACACAACTTCATGATGCCTAATCAATACCTCCTTTCGCTGCACCTACTAAGATCAACAAACTGTCTTGGCACTTTCGAAACTACAACATCAGAAATATGCCAGACAATGGAAGCCTAATAAATTACTAGAGTATTTAAAAGCAAACCTATTATGATATGCCTTAGCATATTCCTAATCTCATGGAAAATCCAACATATCTTCACAAAGATGAATCCACATTTTAAGAGCTGCAATAACACCACGATCAAAACAAATACCAGTAGCAAGTAGATAAAGCAATGCAAACACCGAGCACTGCAAAAAAATTCTACTTCATATTTTTTAATTGTTGTATTTCAGAATGGACGTTAAATGTTATTAATGAAGAAGATGTGTGATGTTGGCTTAGCCTCAAATCATATTAATCTAGTAAAAATATTAGCACAAGATAAGAAATGACCAACACAATGCTACCCTGGTCATTCTAGAGATCCAATCAACGACAAACAACAAAGAAATAAGGTTCTGCCAAATTTATTATATCAAGATAATTGATGCAAAAATTGAATGATAGTTTACTATTTTCCATAATGAACTTGTTGAGCCACATCACCCAGACATTACTATGTCACCACAGAGTTTTACATGATAACATTAAGTTTTGGTGACTATACTCTGTCTATCAACAGATGGTGATGCGATCAAATCCTGACGATAACTATGACTTGTTGCTTAGAAATTCACCATCATATTTTTACATAAAAATTGATCCACATCAAATTCAAACCTTACTCCTATATACCATTATATATTCACAAATCAATTAAAGAAAAGGACAACACAAATTATATCACTGACTATCGTAACTAGTATAAATTATAAGAATTAAATAATTAAGGCGTTGTAAAAATAAATTGGAAAGAATGTTCAAAACAAACACTGCAATGTTCTTAAATACAATAGATTGAATTTAAATAACAATAAAAACAAACATTGTGTTTAGATTAACAATACAGTACAATCATCCAAACAAGGGGCAAAATAACAAGAATGAAATTGAAAAATGTTAACATAACTAAAATGTTAAAATAACTACAATATTAAAATTCTTTTTTTTAAGTCAACCTCTTTTTAAAAGGGAAGGCACTTGACGGCTTGAATCTTGTAAGACTATAGCTGCCCCGAGCCTAGTGAGGTTCATGACATCATGCGTCGTATCCCATAACTTGAAGTCGTAAGCGGCGTATCAACAATTTTACCCTTTTTGTTTTATCCTAAGACTGTTGACCCTTTTAAAAATTTTGATCAATTTTATTGTCTTTTTACTCTAGAATCGCTCTGAGTCTTCCTTGTAGTCAAATGAGCACAATTCCAATTAACCTGTCCAATTAGATCTTCTTAAATTTGCATGTGTTGACTATCTAATATATATTTAAAAAACATGCAATTTTATTAAGATTACATTTTTACATATTCGAGGAATGTTTGATGAGTTGAAATGTATGAACGATCACTCAATTCAAATTAATTAATCAAAAAAATCACTCAATTTTATTTTATTTGTCAAAAGTCATCCAATTTTACTTAATTGACTTTCAGGGTCATCCAACTTTATCTAATTAGTTTTGATGATCATTTTAATTGAAATTACAATAGATTGACTGACTATATTAATTTCATTTAACAAAATTAGATTTTGCATATTCAATGGACGTTTGAAGTATGGAATCTGGTTGAATGGACCATTCAAAGGGAGCATCATAACAAGTGTTGGACCAATATAAAAGCAAGTTTGATAGTCAGAAGTCATACTCACAAAAGTGACTATAAATTAGTATATTTCTTTTCTTATTTATTAGTAATTTTTTTAATTTTGATTTTCATATACTTCCTTATTTCAATTCATTTGACCTATACAAAATTTAAGAAAATAAACAAGATTTGCGAATCTTATGATTTTAAATTGAAGATACTGCTCTTTTATTTTGTAATCTTAAATATGTTATGTGAAAAAAATAGAATTAAAAATTGCTAGAAAGAGAAAGGATCATTCTTTTTTAAATGAATTAAAAGAAAAATATAGTTCAAACAAATTGAACGGAGGAAATAACATGTTTAAGATTATAAAATAAAAAACATTTTAATATATATTTTTAACCTAAAATTATAAAATTCAAAATTATTTTTTACTTTATCAAATTTCATATCACGTTAAAATAAGATACATAAATTAAAATAAGAGAGAATAATATATACTACTTCCTATGTCTCAATTTATGTGAAACTTTTTTCTTTTTCGAGAGTCAAACAATTTAAGTTTGATATGAAATTTACGCATGGAATCTTCTATTTTTTTGAAATAAAATTTATATATTTGTAAACAACGTAAAAAGTATTATAAGTCACTACAATTGATAATTCAAAATGTTTAAAAGATCAACGAACACTTTCGGTCAAAAATAGACTTTTCTAAATCTCAAAATTCGAATAGTATCACGTAAAATGGGGCTGATAAAGAATATAATGAATAATAGTAACAGACAGCTCCATCAAAGTCAAGAAGGCTTTTGTAGACTTTTGGTATTCTCTCAATTTGACTCACTTTTTTTAATAATGTTTCCGCATGTCAAGTGACTTTCTACCTCAATCACTAGGCCATTCCGTGGGCTTTTTTTCCCAAAAAAATAAAATAAATGAAGAAAAATAACTTTAATATTTATGACTTGATGTATATATCACGTATATATATTCCTCGCTCACTTATTGGTTCATCAACTACAAAAGTTATTTATCTTATATAAAGATTGGTGAAGCGTTATAAATGTATGGAGTTTATTGACCTAGAAAAAATATATGATGAAATGGACGTAACATAATTTGATGGAGATGTTTAGAAGCTGAAGATATGCATGCAGACTATTAGAACAATAAATAACATGTACAATGGAGGCAAGATCAAGTAAAAATAGTATGAGAAGACTAAAAACACTTTCAAGTCCAGATGAGATTGCACCAGGGATTAACGCGTACCCCGTTTTTCATTTGCATTAGTGATGGATGTGGTGACGCGACATATTCAAATAAGGGTGTCATGTTGTATACTATTTACAGATGACATAGTATTGATTGACGAGACACATGACAAGGTTAACAATAGGCTGGACGATTGAAGACAAACCCTAGAGTTTAAAGGGATCATCTTGACCAGGACTAACAGAGATCGAGTACTTGGAATGCAAGTTCAATGACATAGCTTTTAAGGAAGATGTACAGGTGAGGATTAATACACAAGTCATTTTTAAAAAAAACAAAGTCTAAAGTATGGATGAAAAAAAGATTTGCATATGTGTATTGTGTGATAAGAATGTGTCTGTGATGCCCCGAGCCTACACCCTTGTCACGCCCCGAGCTACCCCCGAGACGCGGACACGGGACCTAGGACCACAAGTGATCCCAAACTAACCCTGCTGGCATGATCATGAGCATACTAAAGATAATAAACTGATGCGGAAGCTAAATCATAAATAAATCTGAAAAGATGGGGAATACCCATATACTATAACTGAATATATCAAATCTAAGAGTTTAATACAAAGAAGTTATTAACTCAATACTAAGCTGAATCTAACTATGTCTGAAATAAGCCTCTAAACTGACTAGAAATGTTGGGACATACTCCAACTAGATCTAGCAAAACTGAAACTAAAGACTAAAAGCGATAAAGATAAACATGTCACTAGTCCTCGAAGAATGAGGACTCACCACGTCGATGCCGCCGGGCGAAGATCGAGAATAGATCTAAGCGTGATCTGGATGCTAAGAACCTGAACCTACATCACGAGAAGATGTAGCGCACGTATGCGTCAGTACTTGAAAGATACTGAGCATGCATGATAGAGTAAAGCTGAAATAACATATAACTGAACAAAGCAATAAAGCAATAAAATAATCTGAACATGAGATAAATACTGAAAATACTGAATACTGATCTAACTGATACAATGACCAAATTTATAACATCCTGAGACTGAATACTGACTGTACTGAAATATGGTCAATACAATAGAGTCTGACTGAACTGTGGGAGCTATTAATAACCGACATAAAACCATATGAGCTAAATGTGGAGTCCGATGTATACGCCCCATCGAGAGGACCCAATATGCCCTGCCAGAGGTATAGAGGCATGTTGGCGTAATCACTAAACTGATGTTGCCTACATAGGGGATTTACACCTACGTGGCTCGTAGTTCTGGGACTATATGGGTACGCTGAACCCTAGTCCAACTCGGTATTATGCTACTCCCAATGAATTAAGTGGTTAACTGGTTATGACTGAATTTTTGTAAATACTGGATAGCTCGAAACTGAACATGCAAACTGAGAATGCAACAATTAATTTGATAATGATGCATTCATAAACTGAGGCATGTAAAACTGAATACTGAAATATCTGACCTACCATGTGTAATTCAAGAACTAATGAAATACATAGCTAGGGTTCTAAAATTCATGCGATAAATAGAGTAATAACATGATAATCTGATTTGAAACATTTAAATAACTAATTCATGATGATCTGCTGTAATTCTAGAAACCCTATGTCTGTTTATAATCATGAAATCAAGAATCTGACTGAATTCTAGGGACCTAATGGGCGAAAGGAACCCACTAATGAAATTCCACATACCTGGTGACGAATTCCACGGAGAAATCTTTCAATTTCGGGGTTGGAACTGAAGGAACCTTGCTGCGTCCATGTTGATCACTTCCCACTTCCAAGTAGGAATGTCAATCTCTTGAGTCATACCTCCTGATTTCTGATGTTCTACCTTTACTTGCTGGCAATTGGGGCACTTAGCCACAAAGTCGGCTATATCTCTTTCCATACCATTCCACCAATAGACTTCCCGCAGATCGCGGTACATCTTAGTGGCGCCTGGATGAATAGAATATCTGGAGTTATGGGCCTCTGCAAGAATATGTTGTCTCAACTCGCCCACATTAGGAATACATAATCGCCCCTGGTAGCGAAGCACACCATCTCCTCCTTGGGAGAAAACCTCCACTCTCTGATTGTGGACTGCACCCTTAAGCTCAAGCAAGATTGGATCACTATCTTGCTTTTCCTTAACCTCTACTACTAAAGAATATTCTACCCCATTCTAAACCGTTACACCACCATCTGATATGCTCATAAGACGAACTCCTAGGCGAGCAAGTTTGTGAACATCTTTTGCTAACTCTTTTCTTTCTTCCTCAACATGTGCTACACTACCCATAGATAGTTTGCTAAGGGCATCTGCTACTGCATTCGCCTTACCCGGATGGTAATGCACTCTCATATCATAATCTTTGAGGAACTCAAGCCACCTTCTATGGAGAAGATTCAACTCTTTCTGGGTGAACACATATTGAAGGCTCTTATGGTCTGTGAACATATCTACGTGAACACCATACAGGTAATGTCTCCAAATCTTGAGTGCAAACATCACTACTGCAAGCTCGAGGTCATGAGTTGGATAATTCTTCTCATGTACCTTAAGTTGCCTGGAAGCATAAGCTATAATCTTACCTCACTGCATCAACACACAACCTAGGCCGACTCTCGATATATCATAATAGATCACATAACCATCTGAACCCTCTGGTAGAGTCAAGACAGAAGCTGTAGTCAACCTAGTTTTCAGTTTCCGAGTCAACTTAGTCAATGGAGAGGCTATGGATGAAAATCCTTCCACAAAACCTTACGTAATAACCCGCTAGACCCAAGAAACTTCTAATATCCGTAGAGCAGGTAGGTCCGGGCCATTGTTTCACCTTTTCTATCTTACGGGAATCTACTCGAATTCTTTCACTAGACACAATATACTCAAGGAAAGCAACTGATTGTAACCAAAACTCACACTTGTTAAATTTTGCAAATAACTGGCGATCTTTGAGAGTTTGCAGAACAACTCTCAAATGACTCGCATGTTCTTCCTCATTCCTAGAGTAAATGAAGATATCATCAATAAAGACGTAAAGACGATAACGAACAAGTCCAAGTACTGCTTGAACACTATGTTCATCAAATCCATGAAAGCTGCAGGAGCATTGGTTAGTCCAAATGACATAACTACAAATTCATAATAACCATACCGAGTTTTGAAGGTTGTCTTTGGAATGTCACTATCTTTGACTCTGAGCTGATGATAACCTGATCTGAGGTCTATCTTTGAGAAATGACTAGCACCCTGAAGTTGGTCGAACAAGTCATCGATTCTGGGGGTGGGATACTTATTCTTGATTGTGACCTTGTTCAATTGCCTATAGTCAATGCACATTCTGAGAGAACCATCTTTCTTCTTCACGAACAACACTGGTGCACCCCATGACGAAATACTGGGTCTGATGAAGCCCTTATCTAGAAGGTCTTTCAACTGCTCTTTTAATTCCTTAAGCTCAGCTGGAGCCATTCTGTAAGGAGGAATAGAAATATGCTGGGTATCTGGAAGGAGATTAATTCCAAAGTCAGTTTCCCTTTCGGGAGAAACTCTGGGAAGATCTTCTGGGAACACTTTTGGAAACTCATTGACTACAGGAACTGACTCAAGAGTTGGGGATTCAGAACTAGAATCCTTAACCCGAACTAGATGATAGATATAACCCTTAGAGATCATCTTTCTGTCCTTAAGGTAAGAAATGAATCGACCTATAGGTGCTAAGCTACTACCCTTCCATTCTAGAATTGGTTCATTTGGAAACTGAAAACGAACAATCCTAGTTCTACAATCGACTGAGGCATAACAGGAATGTAACCAATCTGTAACATACGACAATTTAAAATGAATATGAAGAAGCTTGAAATTAGAAGTAGTCATTTTTGGAAAAATTTAGAATTTGGAAATTTGGCTAAGTTCAGAATCTGGAAATTTGGCTAAATTCAAAATCTGGAAATTTGGCTTAGTGTGGAAATCAGTGAGTTTTTGGCCAACTTTGAGCAGTCATAACTCCTAGCTTAGGATGATCCAGGAGTAGTTCCAGTTATGTTTGGAAATCCCTTGGAACAATCTTTCCAACGCCACCGAGTTTGCTCGATTTCGAGTTAGTATGAGCGAGTTATGCCCTTCGAAAGTTGGGCAGTTGGCAGGGAGTCTGTCCGGAAATTTAAGGGCATTTTGGTCTTTTCACAAATCATTTATTTTGAGGTTATATTGTTGTGTTAGGCTGATTGTGGATCATTTTTGTTCCATTTTAAAAGAGTAAGAGTTAGGGTTCTTGAGTGAATAAGAGAAGAAGAGAGAAAGAAGAGAAGAAGAAGAGGAGATCAAGGGGTTTCCGTCGAAGATCGTCGGGGGTGATCCCTAATAGGTATGTTAGTTCATAGTGATGGGTTGATTCTTTCCCCCACACACCAAACTCATTTTATTATTGAGAAAAGATTGGTTGTGTTGTTGATATTGTTCATTGTGTTGTTGAAGTCCCTTGTTGATTTGGGACATGATTTGGTTGTGTTTTTGAGTTGAATCTCTTATATGTTGAGGGATTTTATGATCCTTAGTATTGGTTGGTTCATACCCCCACACACCAACTCGTTTTTAATTCCAAGAAAAGATTTATTTTGGTTGTTGAAGTTGTTGGTTGTGTTGTTGATTGTGGTGTTGAAGTTCTTTGTTGATTTGGGACATGATTTGGTTGTGACTTTGCTGCTGGAACCTTTGAGGTTGAAAGAGTTTAGAGTTGGAAAGAAACAAGGGGAAAAAGGGCTGGGTAGTCGCTTCAGCCAGCGCACCCCAAAAAGGGATGCTGAACTTTTCCCTTGGGGCAGAGCACCTGGCAGAATGCCCAGCAGTCCCTCTGAAGTTTGAGGGCTGGCGCCCCGCACCTCTTAGAGCGCCAAGGACGCCAATCCTTCCCGTTACCTTCATTCCCCACTTTTTCATACATGTTC
Source organism: Solanum commersonii (assembly GCA_029007595.1). Classification (NCBI taxonomy): domain Eukaryota; kingdom Viridiplantae; phylum Streptophyta; class Magnoliopsida; order Solanales; family Solanaceae; genus Solanum; species Solanum commersonii. The sequence goes on from JAJTWQ010000051.1 coordinate 1,203,372, forward strand.
CTAGGTATTGTACCTATGTTTCATAGTTGTTTCTGACACTCCAAAGTACGTCTAAACATCAAGAATTTCTCCATAACATGTGATCAAACACCTTGAATTCATAATTCCAATTCAAGGAAAGTTAGTTTCCAAGTCAAGTGAAGTTAGAGCCAAGCTTAGAAGCTAAGAAGTAAGTCAAAGCAAGTCTTCAAAGTTTTCAAGAGTCTTTAGTGAATGTTTTAACTTCATTTCAAGACTCAAGCTTCAAGTCAAGTAAAAGGGTATAGAGTTCAAGTCAAGTAAAAAAGTATAGATTTTCAAGCTAAGTAAAGAGTCTCAAGTTTCAAGTTGAGTAAAGAGTTTAAAGTTTAGTTCATTTCTCAAAGTTATTAGGGAACTATGTATTCCCAAAGAAGTTTTAAAGAAATGTCTTTACATTTAAACAAGGTTGGAAACTGAGATTTCCAAAGAGCCTTCGGGATAGTTTTTTTTTGAGTAATTATCTCAATCGCGGGGAAGACATATGTTTTAAAAATATAAGAGCCAGTACATTTTTTGGGAGTAGTATCGAGCACCGAATTAGGGGAGCGTTCAAAGAACCCATAGCCCCCATAGAACCATGTTAGCCACCATGGGTAGAAAAGAATCCTACTTTTTTAGATGAATCCTTTTCATATTAGACTAGTGGATCCATTAGGCAGTTCAGGTCTTATATCTTTGGCCGGGTATAAGATGCTCTGGCAGCGTGAGGTCGATCGTTATATCATCACTATAGCTCTTATGTGATGGTTGTCAGTTAGAGAAACTCCCACAGCAGTTATTGTATTTTGATACACAGAAATTATTGTATTTTATATACATCAGTTCAATTGTATTTCTATATACATCTCAAGTTTATTGTATCCTTGTATACACACAGAGTTTATTGTATTTTATATACATCAGTTCAATTGTATTTCTATATACATCTCAAGTTTATTGTATCCTTGTATACACACAGAGTTTATAACATGTTTTAAACAGTCTTTCTTTATATCGCACTTGTTTTAAATTGTCTTATATTAAGAGAAGTCAGTCAGGTAAAGTTGAGTTGAGCAAGATAAACTTTTCAGTTTCTTCCAAATCTCCTTCTAGCCTATGTTGTTTAGTTTTTTTCCAGCTCGCATACTCGTACATTCCATGTACTGATGCCAGTTGGCCTGCATCGTCTTATGATGCAGATGCAGGTACCCCGAATCAGCATCCTACACGTCGTTGATCCAGCTGAACACTCCAGAGTCAGTGGTGAGCCTCCTTGCATTCCGGAGGACTCAATTATTTTGTGTTCTTAGTTTTTGTTTTATTAGGATGTGGCGGGGTCTGTCCCAACATCCATCTCAGTATTTTAGAGGCTTCATAGACAGATAGTTAGTCAGTTAGTTTTGAGTCTCTCATCTATGTATATATGTAAATATTCTATTTTGAGATTCGAGTTGTCTTTATGGCCATGTTTTATAAGTTAAGTTGTTTTGTAATATTGCATTGCATTGAGTTATTCTGTTGGGTTAGGTTTTCGCTGAGTTAAGAAAGCCACGCCAAGGGTTCGCTTGGGGCCAGAAATGGTCTCCGGGTGCCGGTCCCGCACAGGGTGTAGGCTCGGGGCGTGACACAATCCATGCCTAGAATGACATCGAAGTCTACCATTTCTAACTCTACAAGATCTGCTGAGGTGATTTTCTGAGAGACTGTGATAGGGAAATTTTTGTATACCCATCTAGCTATAACTGAGTCACTGACTGGAGTAGAGACTGAGAAGGGTTCTAAAAGAGTTTTTGGACTGACATCTAAGATTACTGCTATATAGGAAGCCATCAAAGATAAAGTATCCTCTGAATCTTTCCACTAAGTATACCATATGTGAGCCACATCCTTAAGCTGGTAGGATGCCAACTCAACCCTACCATTATCAGTCACTTGCATCACTCCAAAGATTTTCTTAACCTCATCAATGAAGTTTTGTGGGTCTTCACCGACTTGTGACCCTAAAACTCAGGCAAATTCATCCTTAACAAAATCTCAAACTCTAGCTGCCACTGACCCACGATTTCTATTAGTAGGAACTAGAACCTGCTGATTGTTCTATGTGGACATACTCTCAGCCAACATCTGAATGGCGTTCCTGAACTCTGCATTCAACACTTCTTGATTAGGTACTGGAGGAGCTGCGTTTGCGTTCCTAGCATAAGCTCTACGAGGAGGCATGATCTTAAGCGCATAACGATGGATTAGAAAAGAGATCATACCAACGCACGATAAGAATATCAAGAAAGTGATGTTTTTCCTAAAACATTTCATAGCCTCCCTCTCATTAAATGTGGTGCACTTCACACCCATGAAAAGGACTCTACTTAGTGCAGCTTTTTAGACATCCTAGAGATCTGATACCAAATTTGTCACGCCCCGAGCTACCCCCGAGACGCAGACACGAGACCTAGGACCACAAGTGATCCCAAGCTAGCCCTGCTGGCATGATCATGAGCATACAAAAGATAATAAACTGATGCGGAAGCTAAATCATAGATAAATCTGAAGAGATGGGGAATACCCATATACTATAACTGAATATATCAAATCTTAGTTAGGTATAGTCGTTTTGAATAGGTCCTTTTCCTTTAGTCTGTCCTTTGTAAGGGGAGAGTCTCCCTCATTTACGCTTTCCTAGTATCTTGTACTGGGAGGAGTCCTCTCTTTAAGTGCGTAGCTCTAGGTTTACCTGTCTAGTATGGGGATGAGTTGACTAACCTTAGTAGGTAAATCGGCTCCTGAACTACCATAGGATCGGAGGTTAGGTTTATGTCCCCCTCTTTGTATTTTTGTTTAATTTTATTTATGCTAAGGCCTAGGGGTGTTGCTAAGCCCCTGACCCACCCAAGGGTCGTTAAAAAAAAAATCAAATCTGAGAGTTTAATACAAAGAAGTTATTAACTCAATACTAAGCTGAATCTAACTATGTCTAAAATAAGCCTCTAAACTGACTAGAAATGTTGGGACATGCCCCAACTAGATCTAGCAAAACTGAAACTAAAGACTAAAAGTGATAAAGATAAACATGTCACTAGTCCTCGAAGAATGAGGATTCACCACTGATACTGCTGAACTGAAGATCGAGAATTGATCTAAGCGTGATCTGGATGCTGAGAATCTGAACCTACATCACGAGAAGATGTAGCGCACGTATGCGTCAGTACTTGAAAGGTACTGAGCATGCAGCATAGAGTAAAGCAGAAATAACATATAACTGAACAAAGCAATAAAGTAATGAAATAATCTGAACATGATATAGATACTAAAAATACTGAATACTGATTTAACTGATGCAATGACCAAATTTATAACAGTTGAGAATGAATACTAACTGTACTGAAATATGGTCAATGCAATAGAGTCTGACTGAACTGTGGGAGCTACTAATAATCTACATAAAACCACATGAGCTAAATGTGGAGTCCGATGTATACGCCCCATCGAGAGGACCTAATATACCCTGCCAGAGGTATAGAGGCATGTTGGCGTGATCACTAAACTGATGTTTCCCACATAGGGGACTTACACCTACGTGGCTCGTAGTTCTGGGACTATATGGGTACACTGAACCCTAGTCCAACTCGGTATTATGCTACTCCCAATTAATTAAGCGGTTAATTGGTTATGACTGAATTTCTGTAAATACTGGATAGCTCAAAATTGAACATGCAAACTGGGAATGTAACAATCAATTTGATAATAATGCATTCATAAACTAAGGCATGTAAAATTGAATACTGAAATATCTGACCTAGCATGTGTAATTCAAGAACTAATGAAATACATAGCTAGGATTCTGAAATTCATGCGATAAACTGAGCAATAACATGATAATTTGATTTCAAACATTTAAATAACTAATTCATGATGATCTGCTGTAATTCTAGGAACCCTAGGTCTGTTCATAATCATGGAATCAAGAATGTGACTGAATTCTAGGGACCTAATGGGCGAAAGGAACCCACTAGTGAAATCCCACATACCTGGTGACAAATTTCACGGAGAAATCTTTCGATTTTGGGGTTGGAACTGAAGGAACCTTGCTACGTTTTTGAACTAGGGTTCTTGACCTTTTTCTCCTCTCTTGCTTCTAATTTTCTAAGTTTGATTAATGATTTTGACTAAGGTAAGTTCTAGTTATGTTTCTAGGCTTAAATTGATTAAAACCTCATAATTTAGGGTTTAAATGACGTAGCTAAGGGGTTAAACAAAATAGGAAAAGACCAAAAGACCCCAAATTAACTGCTATCGGAGTGATCGATGGAATGGACTGACGGGCCGTCATTCAATCGACGGTCCGTCGATTGGATCCGTCGATCGAGTCTGCCCGACAGGGCTTCACTAAAACGAGCATAACTTTTTACTCGGAGGTCGGATTTTAGCAAACTCGGTGGCGTTGGAAAGATAATTCAATTATCTATCATATCATAGGTAATGGGACACACAATTATTTTTTTGCTAAAAGTTATGACCATCTGAAGTTGATCCATCAAAAAATTTCAGCTAACTGGCTGTTGATCCTCATTTACGGTCAGACATACGGACCGTGGATCGATTGACCGTCCGTGCTAGTCAGCCATCAATTAGGACTGAAGCTGGGATTTTGGGGCATCGATCCACGAACACGAACTACGTTCTGTGACCTGACCTACGGATCATAAGTTCGGTCGTGGGTCAACACTTAGCAAAATTTTCTGACCGAGTTCTGGGGAAGTTTTCTGTCACGAACCACGAACCTGTAGTATGGACCGTGAGTTCATTTACGGTCCATGGATGGTGTCTGTGGGTGCCACCTGTAACACCAGAAATTTGAAATCTCTATTTTCAGATACAGGGTGTTACAACCCTGGACGTGGCCGGCACTCGAAGACCATTGCTGGCCCCGAAGCGAACCCTTGGTCTGGCTTTCTTAACTCAGCGGAAACCTAACTCAATAGAATAACTCAATGTTGTGCAAGGTTATAAAATAACCTAATTGATAAAATCTGGCCAAAAAGGCAACTCGAGTCCCAAAATAGAATATTTACATATATACTCAAAATTAACTGACTGACTGTCTATGAAGCCTCTAAAATACTGAGATGGATGTTGGGACAGACCCCACAACATCCTAATAAAACAAAACAAAGAGAACAAAATAACCGAGTCCTCTAAAATGCAAAAAGGCTCACCACTGACTCAGCTGGATCAACGGCGTACCAGATGCTGGTCCTGGGTACCTATGTCTGCATCATCATAAGATGCAGACCAACTGGTATCAATACATTAAATGTACGAGTATGCGAGCTGGAAAGTTAAACCACAACTTAAGCTTGAAAGGAGTACAAAGGAACTCTTACCTTGGGTTTGTTCAACTCATGAATAACTGAACTCAATATAAAGCAATAAGACACATGCAATATATAAAGCTTGTAAAACTATTAAAACATGACGTCAAAATCATATTTATAATATCATAAAAATACCATGCATCCTCTCAAAGTCTACTTGTGCAATGCATGAATGAAGTCCCATACCCCCATCCACACTAAGCAGAACTCCTCGAGGAACCATGCACTTTCTACTTCTGTGGGAGTTTCTCTAACCGACAACCACCACTATGAAACTAAGTGGTGATACAACGTTTTACCTCACGTTGCCCAAGGACCATCTTATACCTTGCCGTGATATAGGAAGTTAACTTTACTAAGTGGATCCACTAGCTTAACTTATGGGATCATCTAAAAAGTATGACCCGTTAAACCCCATGTTGGCCGCATGGTTCTTATGGAGAGTTGAGTTAATATGAACTCGTGTCCCCACTCGGTGCTCAAGACTACTTCCAAAAATATACTTTAGCTCATAAGTGTTTTAAACACATCTTTCTTTAGTTGAGATTATTACCCAAAACTAAGCCCAAAGGCTCTTTTGGAAAGCATGGTTCCCTTCTTACTCAAATGTAAAAAAAAAACATTTATAGACTTCTTTGGGAATGCTTAGTTCCCTAATAACTTTGGAGAAATGAACTCAACTTATACTCTTGACTTAACTTGAAACTTGAGACTCTTTACTTAGCTTGAAACTCTATACCCTTTACTTGACTTGAAACTTGAGCCTTAACATGAAGTTAAAACGTTCAATAAAGACTCTTGAACAACTTTGAAAACTTGCTTTTTAACTTCTAGACTTGACTCTTAACTTCACTTTGACTTGATCCTAACTCGCCTTGAATTGGATTATGGATTCAAGGTATATGATCACATGTTTATGGATGAGTTCTTGACGTTTAGACGTACCTTGGAGTGTCGAAAACAACTATGAAACATAGGTACATTACCAAGGAACGTGCATGAAAAAGTGGGGAATGAATGGGAAAGGTTGGCGTCCTTGGCGCTCTGAGAGGCGTGGGGCACCAAACCACAAAGTTCAGAGGGCAGGTTGGGGCGCACTACTAGACGCGCTGCCCCAAGGGCTGGACTTCAAAGCCCCCTTTGGGGCGCGCTGGCAGGTGCGACACCCCAGCCCTTTTCCCCAAAAATTTGACTTTCCCCCTTAGTTTCTCTAACTCTAAACCTTCTAAACTTCAAAGTTTCCAGCCCCAAACACTTAAGATCATAAAACCCCTCAACATACACTAGATTCAACTCTAAATCACAACCGGAAACATATCCTAAAACAACAAGGAACTTCAACAACACAACCAATATTTTCTCGAAATTAAAATGAGTTTGGTGTGTGGGGGAAAGAATCAACCCAACACTATGATCTCACATACCTTAATAGGGATCACCCCTGACGAAAACCACGATGATCTTTACGGAATTTGCTTTTTCTTCTCCTCTTCTCTCCTATTCTCTCAAGAACCCTAACTCTCACTTTTTAAAAGGGAAAACTGATTTAAAATCAGTCTAACGCCTTAATATATCCAAAACAAATGATTAGGGAAAAGACCAAAATACCCTTACAATTTCCGAACTGACTTCCCTTACCAACAGCCCAACTTCCAAAGGGCATAACTCACCCATACAAATTCGGAATCGAGCAAACTCAGCAGCGTTGGAAAGATCATCCCACGGGCTTCGCAAACATAACTGGAACTACACCCAACTCATCCTACACTAGGAGTTATGACTGTTCAAAGTTGGCCAAAAACTCACTTTTTCCCATACTTAACCAAATTTTCCAGATTTTTAAATTCTTTCCAAAAATGACTATTTCCAATTCTACGACTCTTCTTATTTATTTCAAATTGCTGGATGTTACAATATCTCCCCCTTGGGAACATTCATCCTCGAATGAGGCTACTCTTACGAGGCTAAGGGTGTAACATCAACTCAACAAGCAACCATGCAAACAACAACAACATGCTTATTATAATTTAAAAAGCACTAAGAAAGAAATTAGTACCTTAATCTGCATTTCCTTCGGATTCGAAGAGATATGAATATCTCTTCTTCATGTCCTCTTCGGCTTCCCATGTAGCTTCCTCAACAAATTGGTTCCTCCAAAGGACCTTGACTGATGCTACATCTTTCGTTCTAAACCTACGAACTTGGCGATCTAGAATCTAAACAGGAATCTCCTTATAAGATAAGCTATCCTTGATCCTAACACTTTCAGTCGGCAGGATCAATGAAGGATCGCCTATACACTTCTTCAACATAGAGATGTGAAATACCGGATGAATCGCTGCTAGTTCCTGTGGTAACTCCAACTCATAAGCAACATTGTCAATCCTCTTAGCTACGCGGTAAAGTCCAATATATCGGGGACTAAGTTTCCCCTTCTTACCAAACCTCATAACCCCCTTCTTGGGTGAAACTTTCAAATATACCCAATCATCTACTTCAAACTCTAACGCCCTTCTCTTAACATCAATGTAGGATTTCTGGTGACTCTGTGCCGTTTTCAACCTCTCTTGAATCACTTTCACCTTCTCCATAGCTTGGTGAACTAAATCTGGTCCTATTAATTGTGTTTCACCAACTTCAAACCATCTAATAGGAGATCTACATCTTCTCCCATAAAGAGCTTCGTATGGGGCCATCTGGATACTAGATTGATAACTATTATTGTAGTCAAACTCAATGAGAGGTAGGTGATTATCCTAATTTCCTTTGAAATCAATAACACAAGCCCTAAACATATCTTCTAAAGTCTGAATAGTACGCTCGGCTTGCCCATCAGTCTGAGGATGAAAGGCAGCAGTACTTAAGTTCACCTTGGAACCCAAGCCTTTATGAAAAGATTTCCAGAACTGTGCAGTAAACTATGCACCTCTATCTGAAATAATGGAGATTAGGACTCCATGAAGTCTCACCACCTCTTGAATATATAACTTGGCATAATCTTCTGCTGAAAAGGTAGTCTTTACCGGTAGAAAATGAGCTGACTTTGTCATTCTGTCGCCAATCACCCAAATAGAATCATGCTATCTGCGAGACCTTGGCAGCCCTGTGATGAAATTCATATTGATCATCTCCCACTTCCATTCTGGAAGGTCTATCCTCTAAGCTAAACCATCGGGCCTTTGGTGCTCAACTTTCACTTGTTGGTAATTTGGACACTTAGCAACAAACTTTGCAATGCCCTTCTTCATGCCATTCCACCAATAAACTTTTCTCAAGTCACGATACATCTTAGTAGAACCCGGATGAATGAAATATCTAAAGCTATGAACTTTCTCCATAATGGAGTTCGTCTACCATAGGCACACACAACCTACCCTGATATCTCAATACACCATCTCCACCTTGTTCAAAAGCTAATACTTTTTGCTTTTGAACATTTGCCTTCAACTCAAGCAAAATGGGATCTTGGTCTTGTTTCTCTTTCACTTCTGACACTAATGATGACTCGGCCCCGTTCGTCACTGTTATACCTCCTTCTGTGGAATCTATAAGTCTGACTCCCAGGCGTGGCAATCCGTGCACATCTTTTGCTAACTCTCTCTTCTCTTTTTCAATATGGGTGGTGCTACTCATAGACAACCTTCTTAAAGAATCAGCAACAACATTAGCCTTACCTGGGTAGTAAAGAATACCCAGGTCATAGTCCTTAAGTAATTCGAACCACCTCCTCTGTCTGAGGTTAAGCTCTTTTTTAGTAAGCACATATTGAAGACTCTTGTGATCAGTGAATACGTCAACATGCACATCATACAAGTACTGACGCTGTATTTTCAAAGTGAATCCTACAGCAGCTAACTCTAAGTCATGGGTTGGGTAGTTCTTCTCATGAACTTTCAACTGTCTAGAGGCATAAGCTATAACATTGCCATTCTGCATTAAGACACAACCTAAACCAACTCTAGATGCATCACAATACACCATAAAACCTTGAGTACCTTCTGGTAAAGTCAAAACTGGAGCAGTAATCAACCTCTTTTTCAATTCCTGAAAGCTTTTCTCACAAGCTTCAGACCATTGAAATTTCACTGTCTTCTGAGTCAACTTGGTCAAAGGAGATGCAATAGACGAGAACCCCTCTACAAACCTTCTATAATAGCCAGCTAAACCCAAGAAACTCCTAATATCAGTTAGAAATGTGGGTCTAGGCCAATTCTACATTGCCTCTATTTTTCGAGTATCAACTTTAATTCCATCACCAGATACAATGTGGCCTAGGAATGCCACAGACTCAAGACAAAACTCACACTTGGAGAACTTGGAATACAACTCCTTATCTTTCAAAGTCTGAAGAACTATTCTGAGATGACTAGCATAATCTTCTTCATTCCTTGAATAGATTAGTATGTCATTAATGAATACAATAACAAACATATCCAAATAAGGTTTGAAGACTCTGTTCATAAGGTCCATGAAAGCTGCCGGTGCATTGGTCAAACCAAAGGACATGACCAAAAACTCATAATGACTGTATCTAGTTCTGAAAGTTGTCTTTGGAATATCACATTCCTTTACTCTTAACTGGTGATAGCCTGATCTGAGGTCAATCTTCGAAAAACAAGTGGCACCCTAAAGCTGATCGAAAAGATCATCAATCCTCGAAAAAGGGTACTTATTCTTAATGGTAACCTTATTCAACTGGCGGTAATCTATACACATCCTAAGGGAACCATCTTTCTTTCTTACAAATAACCAAGGTGAGACACTTGGTCGAATGAAACCCTTTTCTAGGAGATCTTTCAACTGCTCTTTCAACTCTGCTAGTGCCATTCTATATGGCGGAATAGAGATAGCACGAGTATCTGGAATGAGATCTATGCCGAACTCTATTTCTCTCTCAGGAGGAATTTCGGGTAGATCATCAGGAAAAAGTTCTGGAAACTCTCTTACTATAGGAACTGACTGAAAATGAGGTATCTCAACACTAGAGTCATGAACTCGGACTAAGTGATAGATACAACCCCTTGAAACTAACTTTCTCGCCTTAAGGTACAAATTAAAATGACCCTTAGGCACTGCTGAACTACTACTCCACTCTATGACAGGCTCACTCGAAAATTGAAACTTGACTTCTCGAGTTCTACAATCTATCGATGCATAACAAGAATGAAGCCAATCCATACCTAGAATGACATCGAAATCTACCATGTCTAACTCAACCAAATCAACCATGGTGCTCTTGTGATTGATGGAAACAAGACAATCACGATAGACTCTTTCTACTAATATAGACTCCCCAACAGGTGTAGAAACACAAAAGGGTTCACAAAGTCATTCAGGAAGTAACTCAAATTTATTTACACATAAGGAGTTACAAAAGATAAACTTGCTCCTGGGTCTAGCAAAGCATACACATCAAAAGCAAAGACTTTGATCATACCAGTGACAACATTTGGAGAGTTCTCTTGCTCATGGCGACTGGTGATGGCATAGAGGCGATTTACTCCTCCACCGGTACTAGAAGTAGCTCCTCTAGGTGCCGTCCTGTCTGGGGGAGCAACTGATGAAGATTGGGCCCTACTGCCCAGATTTCCACTACCTTGCTTGTTCTTTGGGCACTCCTTCATAAAGTGACCCTCTTGTCCACACTTAAAGCAACCTGTCTGGCCTTGACGACACTTCCCTGTATAGACTCTACCACACCTAGCACATGCAAGAACCCGATTACTTTCTTGTGCCATACTATTCTGAGACTGTGCAGGTCCAGCTCTGAAGCTCTGCGAATTCTGTCCAGTGTACTCACTTTTATTTCTGGGTGCAGGTGCACTAGTAGATGATGGAGCAGGTCCCCTTTGCCTTGGTTGAAAGGACGGGCGATTTGCATTACCTTTCTGCTGCCCGAACTCATTGCTGGTCTTAGCTCTCTTATTTCTGAACTCTTCTCTGTCCCTCAGCTTTTCTTCCTCAACTTGCTGCACATAGACCATCAACCTTGATATGTCCATTTCCCCGATTAGCATTGCAGCCCTACCTTCCTTACTCGACAACCGAGACAGTCCAGCTACAAACAAACTCATTCTACTCCTCATGTCCGCAACCAACTCCGAAGCATAGCGGGATAGTTGTGTGAACTTCAGACTGTACTCATGAACACTCAAAGACTCCTGCTTAAGTGTGAGGAACTCACGTACCTTGGCCTCTTTCAATTCTTGAGGAAAGAAACTCCCCAAGAAAGCTTTCTCAAAACAGGCCCAACTCGCAGGTGGTGCATTCTCAACTCTGCCCCCTTTTCATTGGTCGAACCAAGTTCTAGAAACATCCTTCAATTAATACGTAGCTAGTTCAACCCGCTCAGTATTTTCCACATGCAACACATCAAAAATCTTTTTCAGCTCCTCAATGAAGTTCTTTGGATCCTCAGTAGTGCTCGAACCCATGAAACTTGGAGGATTCATCCCCAAGAACTAACGAATCCTTATAGTGTCAGCTCCTTCATGTTGAGCTCCCCTTTGCTGACCAATCTGATTAGTTACAGCTTGACTCAAAATTCTAATTGCCTCTCTGAACTCAACATTAGAAACTTCTCTTTGATGTTGCATTCCCGATGAATAAGGTAACTCTTGCTCCTCAACATAACATCTAAGAAGACACCCTCTGCCAACTCTTCGTGGAGGCATGACTATCTGAAACATGCACAAGTATGAATTAGAAAGAAACTCTTTAGAGATAAACTCTAACGCATGAGATGAGTGTGAAAGAAATGAGAAATCTTCATAAATGTTACAGCCTCCTAATTATAGATGTGGCGCACTTCACACGAAAAACTAGGACTCTACAGACACGACTATATAGACTCCCTAGGACTCTTGAACTCTGTGCTCTGATATCAAGTTTGTCACTCCCCGAGCCTACACCCTGGACGAGGCCGGCACTCGAAGACCATTGCTGGCCCCCAAGCGAACCCTTGGCCTGGCTTTCTTAACTCAATAGAATAACTCAATGGAATGCAAGGTTATAAAACAACCTAACTGATAAAATCTGGCCAAAAAGGCAACTCGAGTCCCAAAATAGAATATTTACATATATACACAGATGAGAGACTCAAACCTAACTGACTGACTGTCTATGAAGCCTCTAAAATACTGAGATGGATGTTGGGACAGACCTTACAACATCCTAATAAAACAAAACTAAGAGAACAAAATAACCGAGTCCTCCGAAATGGAAAGAGGCTCACCACTGACTCTGGAGTACTCAGCTGGATCAACGGCGTACCGGATGCTGGTCCTGGGTACCTGTGTTTGCATCATCATAAGATACAGGCCAACTGGCATCAGTACATTGAATGTACGAGTATGCGAACTGGAAAATTAAACCACAACTTAAGCTTGAAAGGAGTACAAAGGAACTCTTACCTCGGCTCTATTCAACTCATGAATAACTGAACTCAATATAAAGCAATAAGACACATGCAATATATAAAGCTTGTAAAACTATTAAAATATGACGTCAAAATCATATTTATAATATCATAAAAATATCATGCTTCCTCTCAAAGTCTACTTGTGCAATGCATGAATGAAGTCCCATACCCCCATCCACATTAAGCAGAACTCCTCGAGGAACCATGCACTTTCTACTGCTGCGTGAGTTTCTCTAACCGACAACCATCACTATGAAACTAAGTGGTGATACAACGTTTTACCTCAAGTTGCCCAAGGACCATCCTATACCTTGCCGTGATATAGGAAGCTAACTTTACTAAGTGGATCTACTAGCTTAACTTATGGGATCATCTAAAAAGTATGACCCGTTAAACCCCATGTTGGCCGCATGGTTCTTATGGAGAGTTGAGTTAATATGAACTTGTGTCCCCACTCGGTGCTCAAGACTACTCCCAAAAATATACTTTAGCTCATAAGTGTTTTAAACACATCTTTCTTTAGTTGAGATAATTACTCAAAACTTAGCCCAAAGGCTCTTTTGGAAAACATGGTTCCCTTCTTACTCAAATGTTAAAAAAAAAACATTTATAAACTTCTTTGGGAATACTTAGTTCCCTAATAACTTTTGAGAAATGAACTCAACTTATACTCTTGACTTAACTTGAAACTTGAGACTCTTTACTTAGCTTGAAACTCTATACCCTTTACTTGACTTGAAACTTGAGCCTTAACATGAAGTTAAAACGTTCAATAAAGACTCTTGAACAACTTTGAAAACTTGCTTTTTAACTTCTAGACTTGACTCTTAACTTCACTTTGACTTGATCCTAACTCGCCTTGAATTGGATTATGGATTCAAGGTATATGATCACATGTTTATGGATGAGTTCTTGACGTTTAGACGTACCTTGGAGTGTCGAAAACAACTATGAAACATAGGTACATTACCAAGGAACATGCATGAAAAAGTGGGGAATGAATGGGAAAGGTTGGAGTCCTTGGCGCTCTGAGAGGCGCGGGGCGCCAGACCACAAAGTTCAGAGGGCAGGTTGGGGCGCACTACTAGGCGCGCCACCCCAAGGGCTGGACTTCAGAGCCCCCTTTGGGGCGCGCTGGCAGGCGCGACACCCCAACCCTTTTCCCCCAAAATTTGACTTTTCCCCTTAGTTTCTCCAACTCTAAACCTTCTAAACTTCAAAGTTTCCAGCCCCAAACACTTAATATCATAAAACCCCTCAACATACACTAGATTCTACTCGTAATCACAATCGTAAACATGTCCCAAAACAACAAGGAACTTCACCAACACAACCAATCTTTTCTCGGAATTAAAATGAGTTTGGCGTGTGGGGGAAAGAATCAACCCAACACGATGATCTCACATACCTTAATAGGGATCACCCCCGATGAAAACCACGACAATCTTTACGGATTTTGCTTCTTCTTCTCCTCTTCTCTCCTATTCTCTCAAGAACCCTAACTCTCACTTTTTAAAAGGGAAAACTAATTTAAAATAATTCTAACCCCTTAATATATCCAAAACAAATAATTAGGGAAAAGACCAAAATACCCTTATAATTTCCGGACTGACTTCCCTTACCAACAACCCAACTTCCAAAGGGCATAACTCACTCATGCGAACTCGGAATTAAGCAAACTCAACGGTGTTGGAAAGATCATTCCACAGGCTTCGTAAACATAACTGGAACTACACTCAAATCATCCTGTGCTAGGAGTTATGACTGTTCAAAGTTGGCCAAAAACTCACTTTTTCCCATACTTAACCAAAGTTTCCAGATTTTTAAATTCTTTCCAAAAATGACTATTTCCAATTCTACGCCTCTTCTTATTTATTTCAAATTGTCGGATGTTACAATATCACCAAGAATTAATGGTAAGTCGTATAAAATAGTTGTTAGACCAACTATATTATATGAGGTGGAATGTTTGCCAATCAAGAACTTATCGTCCAAAAGATGAAAGTAAAGAAGATGAGAATACTGAGATAGATTTGTGTGGGCATAATGTGAGAGATGAGACTAAGAGGGTATTTGGATTAACTTAAAAATTGGTCAAACCTACTTTTAAGTCAGTTTTTTTTTACTTCTGGAAGTGTTTGACAAATTTTAAAAATAACTTAAAGTAAGTTAGAACTAGTTTGACAAGGTTAAAAATAACTTAAAGTAAGTTAAAACCAAAAGTAGGCCTCCCCTTACTTTTTATTTTTTGATTTAAAAGTCATTTAAGTTTGACTTTTTATTTTGACTTAAAACTACTTTTTTAAAGTCAATTCAAACGGGCTCTAAGAATGAAATATTCTAGACAAGGTAGAGTGGCATCTGTGGTGGACAATAAGAGGGAAGCAAGACTGAGATGATTTAGGTATATGAAGAGAAAATACAATGTAACGACCTATCCTATTGTTATTCAAAGGACTTCTCGTGCAGAACTCCAATTTTTTCAAATACGTTGCCAAGTTAAATTGAGGTGAAACTACAAAAATTTATGAATTTGAATTTGATTCATGCTGACGTCATGTCCATAATAGCGGAAACCTTCCTACTAAGGCGCCGCCGCTATAGCGTTTGCATAGTTGCTATAGCAGGCCTGACGGAATCAAACCTAGAAACCACAATTTCTTTTTATTTTCCTCTCACTTTTCATTTGTAAAATAGACGAGGGTTAACTCCAAAAACATCTTGAAGATGCTCCAATCTGGAAACAATTGAGGGGAGAAATTTCAACGTAAAGATGATCAGAACCCATGAAATTTTCGTCTACGTCCATCAAGATTCACGCCACAGAATCAGAAACTCGGGTTCAAAGTTGTCCTATAGTTTCTTGGCATCCATGTAGGTTAGGGTCTATTGAGTAGTTAGGCCCGTCTTTAATTGTACAATACCTTGTAATTTGTCAGGAGTTTACATGTATAGGCCTTCAGGCACGAAAATTAAGTTGATGAATGTGTGGATTATGATTGTTAGGGTGGCAAGGTACTTAAATTTCTAATGTTTGATCTTAAAAATATTGTTAGTGTTATCCTAGGGATGGTAACCTGTGGGTAGTTAAGTTATAAGTGGGAAAATTATTTGTAAAGAGTTGTCCTAGACTAGGTGATGGTTGATTCTTTCCAAGTTATGTAATATATGTGTTAACTATTTTTATAATATTGTTTATATAATGCATGATCATGGAGATCAAAGGAATGAAATCGAAATGATAACTTGTTGATAATCTCAGATTATAAAAATGTTTAATTTATTTGTGTTACAGGTGTGACTATACTTCATTGTGATTGTGATTGTGATTGCGATTTTGTGTTGTGTGATCATAGGTTGTCTTGGGTACCATATCTGGTATAGGTTGTTATATGATTGGCTCAGGTACCACACATGGTGCAAATTACTACATGTTAACTCGAATGCCACGACTGGTACATGTTTGATGATTCTCTTTTATATTGGTTCCATGAGTGAATCAGATTTACTTCTTCATAAAAGTGATTGTACATGTTAGTCCATAAGTGGCCTAGATTTGTATTTAAATATTGGGATGGTTCTTGTATAGACCAAAATCTCATATTAAACATTGTAGATGATGCCTTAAAGATCCTTGATATTCCAAGCTAGTTGAAAGGTTTGTTGAATTAGGTATGTATTATTGTTATGATTTTGGACACGTCTCGGGTGGTTGTTAAGTCAGGATGTTTATCGGGAGTTTCGCTTATTCACTAGCTTGCATGGTATTGACAGTCTAGGTTGTTAGGGACATGCCAGATAAAGGGGACTTGAGTCAATGTGGTTTAGTAAGAGCCTTGTAGGTGGTTTATTAAATTGTTCAAGGGTCAATGTATTGGCGTGAGAGCTTGAGGGAGAATAGTAGACCGGTTATAGAGTTAGCATAGCAGTGGAATTGGATTCAGAAATGGAAACAAAGAGAAAATCTAGTGTAAGGAGAATAAGTGGTTCGGAAAGTCTCTATATAATAGAAAGATTAGATCATGACATGATATGAGGGTGGAATGGATTAGACAATGGATTTAACAGCAGATGAAGGTGGATTGACTTGAAATATAACGTATAAGTTCCAAGGTAGTATGACTAGGTAATAAGGGTGGTGACCAAGGGATCAGGGTCCTCATTATATCTCCAATTTTCAAGTTACCTTGATTATTTACATGATATTATGTGATGGATTGAGGTTGATCGATAATGCCTTCTAGTATGTGTTGTTTGTATTGATATTACTCTTGTTATGCCACTTGGCATAAACTGATTTGCATGATCAATGATGTTTCTTAGGTGAAGACGAAGATGATCACTCGCAACTTATACCTATCTTCCTCTATGGTAGGAGTTGTGTCTTATTAGTTTTAAATCTTTTATTCTCTTAGAAGTTTTTATACCTATTTAGACTAGTTTTTTGGGAGGGTTCCATATATTTCTCAAATGTACTATATTTTAATCAAGTTTAAGAGTATTTCTGCATTTAAATAGGGGGATCAAATTATATTTGTTCTCTTTCGCATTTCATGTTTTTGAATTGGGTATAAAGATTCTCCTATATAGGTGTTAAAGTAGGTGTATGCACGACCAGGTGGTTGGGTCATGATGTACAAAGATTCTCTAATGAAGAGTGTGAGAGGGTGACTATGATAGGTCTGAGGAAAGATAGATTAGACCAAAAAATATTAGGGAGATGCGATTAGATAAGACATGAAGGGTATGAAGGTTAGAGATTAGGGTAGATGGTTAGTAGATAGTCGAGTGCTGTCTAGTTTTTCTTATCAATATGATTACTATTATTACTCCTTACAATCTGATTCTTCATTTTTATAATTACATGTTTTTTCCTTTTCATCAGTTATCGTATTATTTGTTGTTCCTATTGTTCTTTTTTTCATTAGTTTTAATGACTTCTTTACTACTATATTTTCTCTTCATACTTGGTTTGTGAAGCTTTTTTTGAGTCGAGTGTCTTTCATAAACAATCTCTTACAAGGTGAGGATAAGGTATTACACACTACTTTCTCCAGACTTCAATTATGGAATTACATTGAATATATTATTTTTTTGCTTAGAATATATCTTTGAACTATTAAAAAGGTCCAAACATGCTCACTTACTAATAGTTCAGTGGCTATATATTGGACCTTTTAATTGTGAAGTGATAATTCGCATGAGATACAATTGAACAGTCTATATTATGTCATGTGTAAAACATATGTATCTATCTATTCAATTTTATACAAATTTAAGTGTCTACTTGTGCACACCTAAAATTGGAGGTTATAGAGCAAACCAAAAAACTCAACTTCTTGAAGGCACGAAGAGATAATCCACTAATATTTAAATTTCATTAATCCTCGCATAAATTTAGTCGACATACTTATTGTTACCGTTCCCTCTGGTAACTATTATGAGATAGATGGTGATAATGGTATAAGGCAGTTATTGTACTTAGTGTCTGAAGAATTTAAGGTCCTTAACATATATGATGTAGATGACGGTGAGGAATTAATAGAAAGAAGTTCATAATATTTCTCAACATTCTGAGTCATATGTTGCAACAACTGACGGTGAGAGTGATAATGAGAGTGATGATAATATATCATGTTGAGGTAGAGTGTGATTCTGATGACTTGAATAGGATTGCCTTTCAAAAAAAATAGGATCCTTGATGAAACGTTGCTAGATTACAAGGATTTATGCATAGGTATGAGCTTCAAGGATATATACCCGAAGCTAGATTATGCATTAACTTGTATGCTCTTGTAAACAAAAGAAACTTGAAGCAGTTGAAAAGTGATCCATCAAGGTTGAGGTATGAGTGTGTTGTAGGATGTCATTTTTCATTACATATTTCTGGAGATAAAGACATGTCGGGGGTTAGAATAAAAACCCTGAAAAGTATGCATGATTGTAACGACAATGGAAGGGTTGATCATCTTACAATAGCGTATTGTTTCAAGTCTAAATTGCAAAATGACCCAAAGTACAGGTTCAATGATACGAGGAATGATTTAAAAGAAAGATTGGATGTCAATGTTAGTCATGGTAAGTGCAAGTGAGCTAAGCGATTGATTTTAATTTGGAAAAACTTGAAGGAAGCTTTATGGATGATGACTATAATAGACTTGAGGCTTATGCAAATGAGCTAAGGTCTAGTAATCCAAGAAGTGATGTGATAATAAATATATTGAAGGATGCACTTGCCAATGGAAAGAGAAGATTCTTGAGGATGTTCATTTGCTTTCACGCACTTAATTAAAATGGGTTTTAAGGATGGGTTAATTAGACCATGGCCTTTAATTTATTGGCTTGGATGGAACCTTTTTAAAAGGGAAAGCCAAGGGCCAATTGTTAACTGTTGTTGGTCAAGATTACCAGTACCATAGTTACCTTATTGCCTGGGCAGTTGTTAACAAACAAACAAACAAAAAGAACATGAAACTGGTTCTTAGGCCATCTTAAAAGGTCATTAGATCTCAAGGAGGTGGGTGAACGAATAACCTTCATTTCAGACATGCAGAAGGTAACATATCTATTTCATTTTTTTCTAGCTAATTCGTTTTTACATTAACTTTTAAGTTCATTTCTAAAGCTTCAATCACTGTCCAAAAATTGTCTAGTTCTTATATTACAATTCTGGTCATAAGTAAAATGAAAGCACTAGACAGGTCTTTCATTTCCAGTTATGTACATTACTAAAATGAAAAATTAGAAATTCATTTTGTTTGTTAATTTTTATCATTCAAGCAATGGAGGATGTGTTTCGTGATTCACATCACAGATTTTGTGTGAAACGTGTTGAAGCAAACTGGTGCAAAACATGGAGGTCAAAGGAACTGCAGAAGGTATTTTGGCGGTGTTCATGGACCACATATGAGGAAGATTTCAAAGACAAACTTAATATGATTGGTTCTTTAGATAAAACAGCAGCTGAGGATTTACTGAAATATCCTCTCAATGTGTGGTGTAGAGCCCATTTTGACACACCTTGTGCAAGAACTATGAAGTGGTGAACAATTTCACAGAATCGATCGGTGAATAATTGGATTCTAGAAGCTAGAGGCAAACCAATCATCAAAATATATGCTTGAAGAAATAAGAACTAAAGTCATGAACCAATTGAGAAAAAGGGAGGATGAAGTGAGATTTTGGGCCTACTGAGTTTAGCCCAAAGAGTATGCAATTGTTCAATGAGTACATGAAAAGTGCTAAAAATGTAAGGTTAATTTCAATGGTGATTATGGATATGAGATCACAGAAGGTTGTGATAGGCATATATACTGTAAATATGATTTTGAAGAGATGCACATGTATGCAATGGGATCTAAATGGAATTCCATGCCCGGCCCACATGCAATTTCTGCAATGTTGTACAACAATCTGTCCACCCTTTGAGTGAAATGAGTTGGTGGTATAGCAAAGAGGCATTCCTTCTTACCTATAGGCACAAATTGCAACCTGTTAGAAGTGAAATTTTTTGGAAGGTGGATCCACATCAAGCAATGGAACCACCTGACCTAGTGAAAATGGTTGGCAGACCCAAAACTAAATGGGTCAGAAAAAAAGATGAGGCAATTAAGAGGCAAGGCGAGTGGGCAAGTTCAAGAAAGGGAAGAGTTATGACATGTAACAATTGCAGAGAGCCATAACACAACAGTAAAGGATGTAAAAAGGTAAAATATCTTCAATGCTAATAGCAACTTACTTTTTTCATGAAGTTTTATTTCTAACTTGTATTTTTTACTTACAATAGCTTGTCAATACAAGGACAATGAAAAGGAGCAGAAAATTAATTGATGAACCTGAAGATATAAACCCAAGTAAGCCAAGTTGTGAACTTCATGTCTACACCAACATTGATGCATCATGCACCATAGTTTTCAGGTCTAAGACCAAGCATTCCAAGTGTGACGCTAGATTTTGAGTTATCTGAAACTTCAAAGCAAAGATCAAGCAAGCCAGATGATACTACATTGCAACATACCGTTCATCCAAATTTGACAATCAACTTCCCAAATCATGATTCAGATCCTACTATAAGGCCAATGGTAGTGTTAGAAAACACAATATTTCGAGCCAGACAAAAGGGACCAATTCCTTCAGGAACATGGATTATAAACTTTGTTGGTGATCACAATGGAGTGTGTCTACCGTCAAATCTTCTCTACTCACCAACCAACCTCACATGGAAGGGAAAAACTGCTCTAACTCAAGGTCAATTGGAGGTGCAAAATAGGCAAAAAAAAATTAAGAAACTGAAGCCAAGAAAAGGACAAAAATGATCTATTGGGTTGAAAAACTTTTTGTTGTCATGGGGTTTAATTACTGATTATGACAATACTTTTTAGTTAATGTCTTTTCAGTTTACTCTTTTTTTGTGGTGAACTTTGAACATGAATGTCACATTTATTCCACTTTTGTGTGTCGAAATATGTGTTTGTACTTGTGCACACACAAAAAGAGAATTACATATATTTTCCTACATTAGATCCAGTGTAGCTAGGAAGCCTCAATTAATTTACTCTTTTTGTTGTCTAATTCATACAAGATGAGGCTTAGTCTTAAAGTTTAGTATGCATCTCACGTTGCTGGTGTTGTAATTAGTTAGGTGGTTGTGTGGATTGTTTTCTATTTTATTATATTCTTCAATTTTCATGTAATTATTTTGGCTTATGTCATACAAAATACATGTAGTTGTGGTTTATTCAAGTAAAACAATTGTCTAAACAGAGTAAGAAGTTCCACATTACAAAGCTGTATTATGCTGAAGTAGCTCTTTGCATGGTTTTTTACTGCTTTCATGGCGATTGCGGTCTCTGCACTCTAGTCAGACTACAAGCTATGCAGAAGGATCATATGGTGATGAACTGGGAATTGAACGTGCAGCCTTTACCGCAAGAATTGACAAAGCAAGCGTAGTGTAAAATGCGACATAATTTCTTCTAGTTTTCGTCAAGAACGCTTGAAGCATCACATGCAGAAATTGGGTGGCATATACCAACTATCCTCCTCGACTACACACTAACAGTCTAGTAGACGTTGATAACAATATATCCCTTCTTAGATGGTGAAATATCAATGATAATACATTTATATGACTATAGAGCTCTCCAACTTAACATCTGAAACTTGTTGCAAGATTAAACATATGAATTTCAGTAGTTTAGCAGCAACATGTTCTGCAATAGCCATATATACTGGAAGTTAGGCCTGGTAACTCAATCCCAAACACGTTAACTAAACCAGATATATCGTGAATGTCCTCTCCCTACAAATACGTATGTGTTTTAGGGACTATATATATAGCAGATGAAACTATAAATGAAAAATAACTGAAAACAAGAAGCATGAAAGGTAACCAAAAATATCTCGCTTCCAACATCTTTTGTCTGATAAGTTGGGGGGAAAAGACCCCAACTGCTTTCTAAAACTTGGTCACAGGGAAAACATGAACTGAAGTAGCGTTGATGTTTTGTATGTTGGACCCTCTTCTGGACCAGAAAACTTTGGTCTCCAGACTCCAAAGATCCATCCTTTAGACCAAGGTAGTATTTTCTTATCGTTGATCGATAGAATTGATTTGCACGGTCTGACTTCAATATGCAAAAAATTACATTATCAATGACAACTTAATTACATGATATGTTGAGGAAGCTCGGAATATCATCAATTTCTTTTATTCTCTTCCAAGTAGCAAGAAATACTCACTTGATTTATTAACTGTATCAAAATTCAAACTCCTCATTCACGCTTACTCGGTAACTATAGAAGTAAAATTAAAGTGACACACAAGAAACCCGATCGATTAGCAAAATCAAGATTCTTCTTTCTATATCGAAGCCTTCAATCTAAGTTGTCTCTGTATTTTTTTTTCCGCATGCTTATTTCCACACAAACACCGTTTAATTCAATTATATATGCAGAAACCCGAACAGAGGAGCTAATGTGTTATGATAGCCTATGCAATACATCGGCATGTTCTTTTGTCTACGTCCAAGTGACCAGTATTAGCTACTGATATATTACTAAAAGTGGAAGAGTTTAAGTCAAAAGTTGAATTACGAAAATACTCATACACTAATTTTTCACTAAACTTTTTCATTAAAAATAATATCTTTTACTAACATTTAAAATCAAATCTATAATGATAATTAAATGTCATTTCTCTTTTTTATGCTTAAATGTTGACGTTTTTTCTTAATCTATCCTTCTATATATATTAGAAAATCTTACATTTTCATTTTCTCTAGCTACTCCGTTTATTTGCATTAAAAAATTTCAATTAAGAGTTAAAACACCTTTAAGGCATTTTCTTTAAGAGATCACAATAAATGTTGTCTCTTCATTATTTTTCCTCAACTCTCAGACTTTTGCTCTTCTAACTTCTAAACTATTGGTCTCCCAATCCAATATATATATATATATATATATATATATATATATATATGACTACATATACTTATTAGCTTCTAAAATAATTTCACTTTTTAGTAAATTTTAATTTTAAATCTGGTGATTTTTTTCTATTGGGTTGTATCATGTATTGTTTCATTTGTAATAAATGAAATTTGTTTGCTTTATTGATTCTTGTAATTTTTCATAATAATTTCTTCTTCTTTCATTGATTATCAGGCTTTCAATAAAAATTCTTTTCTGAGTTGTTTGTTTTTTTCATTTGTTATTGATAAAGTATGTCTGTTTCACGTATGGAATTGATTTAATTTGCGTTTTAGTTGCATTGATATTCTTTATTACATAAAGAATAATTTTCTTTTGGGATAAGGGTCTAAAAAATACCTCAACTTTGGTCGAATTTGTTGTTGCGATACTAAACTTTCATGAGGACCTATTACCTCCCTAGACTATTTAATACCGTATTTTAAATATATATATTTGCCCACGTGAACATAAAAAATAATGCAAAATTATAAATAGTAATGTGTCCACGTGGGCACATATATACCTTTAAAATACACTATTAAATAGTTTAGGGGGTAGAAAATACACTATTAAATAGTCTAGGGAGGTAATAGGTCCTCATGAAAGTTTAGTATCGCAACAGCAAATTCGACCAAAGTTGGGGTATTTTTCAAACCCTTATCCCTTTTCTTTTCTATTTTTGTTTGATAAGATATAAATAATCCTAATTACTATTCTGAAGTAAAATAATGTTACCCCTTGTGCACCAATTAAGTCATACGTAGAAGTAAATAAATACGGTATATTTTTGTATGTATCATTATAACTTCTGTTTTTTTTTTTTTTTTTGGCATAATTATTGTAAATTTTTATTTTATTTTTGTACCATTTGTTAGTAAGAAATAGATGTCTCAGTTGTAAGCAAAATACTTGGCAGATTTAGATGATCAAATTTAAATTTTGATACAATTTATATTGTTAAAATTGAAATTTGTAAGTTAATTATATATGTCAAAGAATTGAAAGTAAACTCTCTCTTTTTTTTCATGTCTTCCATTTTTGGATGTTGATTAGAATGAGGAATTGAGATGTGATTATTTCTTAGGCAATATTATTTAAATAAATAACTTTTTTACTTAAATTTTAAGTAACTTTTTGATTAAATTTATAACATAATTTGATAAAAATAAACTAATAATAAGAGTTCGATAAAAAATGTTTGTACTTTGACATGGGTGACATTCAAGTATTCAATCGAAAAGAAAAGATATTTTTCTTTTCTTTTTAATCGTTTTTTGTCATGTCAACACATTGTGTTAATTTATTTATATTATTTATTCAACTTAATAGTAATGAAAAGAAGTATGTATCAACTATAATAAGTGAATATCTACTTTATGTGTAACTTCTATTTTATAAAAATGAAATTTGTGATTTAATATTATGTCAAACAATTGAAATTAATATATTTAATCTTCATTGCGGTTCTTTTATTTTCAAAAAATAATTAGAATAGGAAAACCATTTCCATAAGTTAATTGTAATATAAAAAGGAGATTATTTTGATTATTGATTGTTGTGTGCTATATAGTACTTTATTGTTTAGTTATCTACCGTTTTTTATAATATTTTTATATTTGTTGAATATAAATTTTTCACATTTAGATATGTTTTGCATTAATTTATTTATTATTTAAGTTTTTTTCAATAGTATAATGACAGGTTTTATTGCTTTTCACGTTAATTGAGTTGATGTTACAAATATTTTTTATGTTAAAAGTGGAAGCTTTTAAATTCAAAATTGAATTACAAAAATGCATTTCTCTATTTTTTTTAATTAAAAAAACTACTTTTTGCTAACTTTTATAATTAAATCAATAATGGCATTAGAAAGTTTATCTTAAAATACTGAACTTTATTATATGCTTTTGAAATAAACCTGTAATGACACTTCCACGGATTATTAAAAGAGTTTTTCTAACTCTATTTTATATAATTTATATTTACAAAATTTCATACATTACATGCACTCAATGGACGAAGTCGGTGGCACACAATAAGATAAAGATATTAGAAACATGAGTTCGGACTGTATAAATTTAATATAATAATAGCGGTCAAATGTGCAACGCACGTTTCTAGGACTAGTAATTAAAAAATCCACAAAAGAACAAATAGGTTTGAAATTATCTCATATCAAACTTCAGTCACCATAAGAACAATGGTCAGCAGAAGCCACCATTTATTCCTTCTTCCCTATGCCATGAGACATGTTGTAGACCCTCTCCCACTCATAAACGAAGCAGCCGGAATGACCACTAAGGTGATCTTGTCAAAACGACCTTTCAAGTATGTGTGCTTGTGGACGCTTTGGTAAAGCTTTTGCTTATCAACAAGCATTTCTCTAGGATAAAAAGATGCTTCTTCTGAGGTCTTGTAAAGCTACAGAGAAAAAGTTGAAGGTCGTTTTCTCTGTATTATCATGTTTTGATGGCTAAATTAATGTGAAAGGATGGGTATTGGAATCGGGTTAATGGGTCTTTATTTTGGTTGGATCAAATTTTACTAAATGGGTTGGATAGTTCACTAAATAGAAAATAAAATTATAATTATAATAAAAATATATACACATGGAGTCACGTAGGCATTATGTAGGCGCTACGTAGATTAATAAAAATGGTGACACAATACTTAACTATACAAGCGCAAATATGTGCCTAAAGTTGGATGGTAAGGGCAAATATATCAAAAAAGTATGACCAAGGATAAATATGACATTTTTCTAAGAGTACAAGAGCAAATATGACCTTTTTCCGTACTATTTATACCATATCCAACATGAGATAACTTATGCGAGGATTAATGTATGCGACTAAATTTTGTTTTCCTGAAAAATAGTAATCAAGAAAGGATATATATAGAGAGAGATAAATAATGATATTTATATTTCAGTAATTTATGTGTTCACAATCTTTATATAATATAATTAGAAAGATATAATCTCCCGATTCTTCTCCTTACGATCATCAACTCAAGAGCTTTGCATTGTTCTTGAATCGATGAAATACTTGTTGAAACTTCACCACGAATGCGGAGTTATGCTTTGATCACAATCGCAGAGATATGGGAACTCACTCACCACTTAAGAGCGAAGTGTTTCTTTATATTTTTCTTCTTGTTCTTCCTCTGTCTTTCTTTCTAGTCTTATGAAGACCCCTTTATATAGGTGTGAGCTCGAGTTTTGAGGGTATTTTGGTCTCCCAATAATTTTAGAGGATTTTTGGCTTGAAGAGCATGAGTTGGGTTTGTCTAGTCAACTTAACAGGTTGACCCAAATATAATTATTCAATTCATACAATTTTAACTTAAATATTAACCCGTCTTTATTAACCCACAACTTGACTTGGTCAATATATCATAAATTTAAGGATTAATCCAAAATTTAATATAAATTTGTCAATAAAATTTAACATTAGATTTACAAATACAAAGCACCTAAAAAAAGACTTCCGTTGCATATTTTTTTAACTACATAAATCCACTAATTTAGGTCCTAATTAGAATTCACAATAATTTCGAATATTACTTCTTGTACCATATTTCATCCTCCCAATAATTTTAGAGGATTTTTGGCTTGAAGAGCATGAGTTGCGTTCGTCTAGTCAACTTAATAGGTTGACCCAAATATTATTATTTAAGTCATATAATTTTAACTTAAATATTTGTAACATCCAACAATTTGAAATAGCTATGAAGAGGTTTAGAATTGGAATTAACTATTTTCGGAAGGAATTCAAAAATCTGGAAATTTGGTTAAGTATGGGAAAAAATGAGTTTTTGGCCAACTTTGAGCAGTCATAAATCCTAGCTCAGGATGAGTTAGGTCTAGTTCCAGTTATTTTTACGAAGCTCGTGGAATGATCTTTCCAACGCCACCAATTTTACTCGATTCCGAGTTCGTATGAGTGAGTTATGCCCTTTGGAAGTTGGGCAGTGGCAGGAAAATCCGTTCGGAAATTAAGGGCATTTTGGTCTTTTCCCTAATCAATTATTTTGGTTATATTTAAGTGTTGGACTGATTTTTAGATCAGTTTGTCCCATTTTAAAAGAGTGAAAGTGAGGGTTTTGAGTGAAGAGGAGAAGAAGAGAAGAAGAAGAGAAGAAAGAGGAGATCAAGCAAGTTTCCATCAAAGATCGTCGTGGATATCGTCGGGGGTGATCCCTACTAGGTATGTGAGTTCATAGTGTGGGTTTGGTCCTTTTCCCCACACGCCAAACTTGATTTATTTTCAAGAAAAGAATGGTTGTGTTGTTGAAGCTGTTGGTTGTGTTGTTGATGTTGTTGATTGTGTTGTTGAGGTTCTTGTTGATATGGGACATGATTTTGGTTGTGCTTTTGAGTTGAATCTCTTGTATGTTGAGGGATTTTATGATCCTTAGTGTTTGGGATTGAAACCTTTGAAGTTAGGGTGGTTTAGAGTTGGGAAAAAGAGGGAGAAAAGTCGAGTTTTCTGGGGAAAAGGGTGGCGCGTCGCGCCTGCCAGCGCGCCCCAAAAGAGTTTTTGAGTTTTCTCCCTTGGGGCGCCGCGCCTAGTAGAGCGCCAGCAGGCCCTTTCTGAGCTTCAAGGGCTGGCGCTCCGCGCCTTGCAGAGCGCCAAGGACGCCAAGTTTCCCCATTCTTTTCATACTTTCTCATACATGTTCCTAGGTATTGTACCTATGTTTCATAGTTGTTTCCAACACTCCAAGGTACGTTTAAACGTCAAGAACTCATCCATAACATGTGATCAAACACCTTGAATTCATAATTCCAATTCAAGGAGAGTTAGTTTCCAAGTCAAGTGAAGTTAAGAGTTGAGCTTAGAAGTTAAGAAGTAAGTCTAAGCAAGTCTCTAAAGCTTTTCAAGAGTCGTTATTAGACGTTTTACCTTCATTTAAGGTTCAAGTTCAAGTCGAGTAAAGAGTATAGAGTTCAAGCTAAGTAAAGAGTCTCAAGTTTCAAGTTAAGTCAAGAGTTTAAAGTTGAGTTCTTTTCTCAAAGTTATTAGGGAACTATGTATTCCCAAAGAAGTTTTAAAGAAATGTTTTTACATTTAAACAAGGTTGGAAACTAAGATTTCCAAAGAGCCTTCGGGCTAGTTTTTGAGTAATTATCTCAAATTAGCAGGAAGACATATGTTTTAAAAACATAAGAGCCAGTATTTTTTTTGGGAGTAGTATCGAGCACCGAATTGGGGAAGCATTCAAAGAACCCACAGCCCCCATAGAACCATGTAGCCACCATGGGTAGAAGAGGTTCATACTTTTTAGATGAATCCTTTTCAGATTAGACTAGTGGATCCATTAGGCAGATCAGGTCTTATACCTTTGGCCGGGTATAGGATGCTCTGGCAGCGTGAGGTCGATCGTTGTATCATCACTATAGCTCTTATGTGATGGTTGTCGGTTAGAGAAACTCCCACAGCAGTTATTGTATTTTCATACATAGAAATTATTGTATCTTTATATATATCAGTTCATTTGTATTTCTATATACATCTCAGGCTTATTGTATCTTTGTATACACACAGAGTCTATAGCATGTTTTAAACAGTCTTCTTTATATCGCACTTGTTTTAAAATTGCCTTATATTGAAAGAAGTCAGTCAGGTTGAGTTGAGTTGAGCTAGGTAAGGTTTTCAGTTTCTCCCAGATCTCCTTCTAGCCTATGTTGCTTAATTTCCAGCTCGCATACTCGTGCATTCAATGTACTGATGCCAATTGGCCTGCATCTTATGACGATTCAGACACAGGTACGCAGGACCAGCATCCAACACGTCGTTGATCCAGCTGAGCACTCCAGAGTCAGTGGTGAACCTCCTTGCATTCTGGAGGGCTCAATTATTTTGTGTTCTTAGTTTTGTTTTATTAGGATGTTGCGGGGCCTGTCCCAACATCCATCTCAGTATTTTAGAGGCTTCATAGACAGTTAGTTAGTTAGTTTTGAGTCTCTCATGTATATATATATATATATATATATATATATATATATATATATGTAAATATTCTATTTTAAGATTCGAGTTGCCTTTTTGGCCAGATTTTATCAGTTAGTTGTTTTACAACCTGCATTGTATTGAGTTATTCTGTTGAGTTAGGTTTCCGCTGAGTTAAGAAAGTCAGGTCAAGGGTTCGCTTGGGGCCAGCAATGGTCTCCGGGTGCCGGCCATGTCCAGGGTGTAGGCTCGGAGCGTGACAATATTAACCCGTCTTTATTAACCAACAACTTGACTTGGTCAATATATCATGAATTTAAGGATTAATTCAAAATTTAATACAAATTTGTCAATAAAATTTAACATAAGATTTACAAATACAAAGCACCTAAAAAAAGGCTTTTGTTGCATATTTTTTAACTACATAAATTCACTAGTTTATGTCCTAATTAGAATTCACAATAGTTTTGAATATTACTTCCTGTACCATATTTCTTCCTTTGGATACATGTATCATTACTCGCTAGATACATGTATCAGACGATTTTAAAAGATACATGTTTAATTAATTCACATGGACAATTAATTATAAAAATATTTATCAAATTCCTTAATATATGACGGAATCAAGGAGTGTATCTATGTTTAAGTAATTTTGTCTTTCATTCTTTGAAATAATAAATTGTATATCTTGGTTATGAAATTTGATTAATTTCAACTTATTACTCTTAAAATAATAAATTTATTAATTGGATGTATCTATATCAATATATGATGTATCCAATAAAATAAACACTTAGATAAATGATAGTACGGTATCTATTATTAATTGCATGTATCTATTTATATGATCTAATATTAAATTCATGTATCTATTTATATGTATCTAGTATTAATTTGATATGGTATATCCAAAAACATGTATCTCGAATGCATATTGGTAAGAAGATACATCTAATTATGTGTATCTAAGTATGGAATGTAACTGAAATGCATGAATCTAGACAAAACACGACTGTAGAGTATCTGTCCTATCATTAATAAAAAAAAAAAAAAAATTCAAAATTAATACCAAGAAAGATTAGATACATGTATACTTAATAAGATACACTAATAAAAACTATATATATATATATATATATATATATATATATAACTAGATACATAAAATCGTATCTCAATTATGTGTCAGATACATCAATAATGTGTCAAAAACATGTGTAAATCTCCACTTATTGAAACTTTCCGATTACGTTCATGGTTGGTCAGGACATCTCACCGCGGCGGTGTTTGCTTCACTTTTTAATTTATCGATGGTACTCATTGCTCGTTGTGTTTAGATCCGACAGACCTCCGTCAGATCTACCAAACATTCAACATGAACACTCCTCTAATTGGGCCTTTCGACCTCCTAATCGCCTCCGTCGTCGATGCGATCTCTGGATAGTAACAATTTGAAAATGAAGGGTCATAGATTAACTATATAAATATGCATTGATACATTTAATTTAAGGAGGGTAAGAAGCAAGAAACTGATGAACAACTTGTACATAACTTCTGGTTGGTTGCGGCAGAAACAATTTTAGGAGTAAAAAGGTTGACTAATTCTTAATTAGTAGGGGTGGGGGAGATATTAATAGGGTTGGAGATTGGTTGTTATTAAAACATTAATTGTTGAGTTTAAATATAAAGATAATTAATCAATCCTAATTTTAGGGGATGTGGGTATCTTTGATTGTTTCTTTAAAATATATGTTATAAATTATTAAAAGTGGTAATATATATAATCGTTTGAAAGTATAGGTAAAATTAGTATATATGAGTGTGGTGTATGTTTAGTTAAGTAGTGGCAATCAATTAATTATTTATATATCCAGTAAGCTATTGACTAAATAATTGCAGATTTGCAGTATGATGTAGATATTCACATAGCAGCACAAGTGGTTCATCACAAATTAAGATAAGAGAATAATTTTGTTAGATACAGTTGACTCTCTAAAGAGCAAACATTGACATTAATTATTGGACAAAACTACATTGACAGTTTGACCCACACTAATTAAAAGTATTTCTATCAAAATCAAGTTGAAGTCTTGTATAGATCAAAAATAAAGTATAGAGGGCAACTCTTAACTGCACCAAAAATAATTATAATTGATTGACTAGAAATAAGGATAATTACCTTAAGATCCTGTCATTTTCTGCAAGGGAAAAATAATATAGTAGTGCAAAGATTATAATACAATGAGCCATAACCTTTGAACATTTAACAAATAAAATTGCTTCATTGCATTAAAAATAGAATATTCGGTGTATAAAAAGAATTTTTATGATTTCCCCTTATTTTAAAAGTAAATAAAATAAAATAAAATAAAAAACTACTTAACTAAACATACACCACACTCATATATACTGATTTTACCTATACTTTCAAACTCTAAACTCTAAACCCTTAAAAAAACTACTTAACTAAACATACACCACACTCATATATGATTTCCCCTTTTATTTTATTTTTATTTCCGTTAAATATTCAATATTTACATTGAAACTCGACTAGTTATGGTTTATATCGCATACGGTTCATTTGGAGGAACCTCTCTCTATCCAGAATTTTTCTATACCCAAAATTGAAATCGAAACCTCTAACTAAAATAAAAGCAGTATCATTCACTACATCACATCAAACAACATGTCCCTAACATAACTTTATTTTTATCATGTATACATCTAAAAAACTCCACATAACATGATTTTTCAAAGAAGCAAAACCTTATCCAACTTTGTTCCCAACAAATTGTTAGATCACACGTTTGTCCAAATTGAAGAACTCTAGATTATGGTTAACATGACTAGTTTTAGT
Source organism: Solanum commersonii (assembly GCA_029007595.1). Classification (NCBI taxonomy): domain Eukaryota; kingdom Viridiplantae; phylum Streptophyta; class Magnoliopsida; order Solanales; family Solanaceae; genus Solanum; species Solanum commersonii. The sequence continues at coordinate 1,235,454 of JAJTWQ010000051.1, forward strand.
TTAGATATTAATTTATCTCTATATCTACCTCTTCTTTGATCCTAAATATTATCACTTTCTATATTTTAATTTACATGATATAAGGTTTTACCCGTTGTCCCTTTCTCATTGATAAGGAGACTTGACAAAGAGCAAAATCTAGTTTTTGCAACATTGAAAAGTATTGCTTTTGTCTCATGCATAGGCTATTTTAGCTTTCTTATCACAAAGACCTCAACCACAAGGGGTCTGCTCTTATCAAGAAACTGTTCTTTCATTCCTTGTTATTGAGTCTTTCTTTTGTACTAATTAATATTGTAAACCTACTCTTCTTAATGAAGCTTGTGTAGGTATTATTTTCTCTCTTACATTTTAGATTTGAGTTGCTGGTGTTGGGATATATACTATTAACTATGTGTTAAGAAATAATATTTATTATAGAATAAATATTTGCTCAATTTTAATAGATCATAAATTCATTTATGTTGTTTGTACTTATATAGTAGATGATTTAGTGTGTAGAGTTTTAGCTTATACACAAAGGATTAAATCATTGGTTCTTATAAGTATAAAGTTTTTTGTTCACAATCTAGGATGGAAATTGGACATGCCATCGGTACGATTGTAGCACAAGATTATATGTAATTTATCTTGATTATGGGAACGGTATAGTTCCAACTTCTTGTGCTAGTGCATTTTGTATGTATTGAACGGGACCGAGTAGAGATAGTTGTTTTAGACTGACTGACAAACATATTCTCTAAACTATTAAATGTACTTATATTCTTAATCCTAATATAACTATTATGATCTGTATATATTAATTATCATTTTGATTTATTAAAAATTGAGATTCTGAGATGGGTCAATATGTTTGGTAAGTTGGATGATAATAATATATATTGGTGAAATAATAAGTTAGTTGATGGAATCCATGTCTCGTTATAGAGATTGATTGATATGTCTTTTTGAAAAACTTATAAGTTTTCATCGTGTCAAACCTTGTAAGTGGATTTATGAATCCGACACATGAAATAAGTTAAGTAGTGCTCTAAAGGAAATTAATCATTAAGTTAAATTTGTCAGTAATTTAATTTATTGATTAGTATCTGAAATCTTAACATGGGGAATTACATAAGTGTTTAATGGGGAATTATGAAATATAAATAGAGGAGTGCAATTACGAATTTCTAGTGGAATGATTTATAATTTATTATGGTAAGAATAATTCAAATTAATTATTTGGAATTATTTCCATAATAGGAAGCCTCAGTAATTAATTATGTGGTCCCTCCAGTGCCCATATTTAACTAGAACTTAGAATCCTATTTCTTAGGGGAAAAAGGAGTAGGCGTGTGTTTTCTTGTTTTTCAAGAAAACTAGGTTTTCTTCTCCTTTTTGGATTGGGGAAGAAATCTCTATAAATAGAGGTTCTCCTAACCTAGAAAAAGATTGATTAGTTTTCTATTCGATACTTGCCCACCCAAGTATTAAGAGAGTTCGGATGTGAACTTGGGATCACTGTAGAAGACCATAGCTATTGTCTATCTCGTAGATTTGCTTGAAGGTCTGTCTATCTTGGAGATTCGCTTGGAGGTATCTGCTCACGCTTCAAGGGGTATTTATCGAATTAAATTTCAGCAAGTTTATGTGTTCTAACATGATTATGTGTTCTAGCATAAACAATATTGGTTATCTATTATTCATGTAAACCGTAAAATTCTAGTATGTTTCCGTTGTGCATATTTATTTTTCAACAGTTGGCTAGTGTTAGCCTGAATTGTGTTGTGGACCTATAGTTAGCCTTTGAAGTCTATGTCACATAGAGTTGGTGGGCAGTAAAGTTATCGCTTAGTTGTCCTCGTAATAGAGTATTAATTAAAAGAGAGAGGAATTAAGAGTTTAATTCCTAGATTGAATGAGTTTGTTATTTGAATCTTGGCTCATGTTTAGTGAAGACGATGTTGGTAAAATTCTACGTGGTTAGTCATGGATTTTTTCTTCCTTGAGCAAGAAGGTTTTCACGTAAATATTTACTTCTTGTTGTGTAGATTGCTCTATCTTTGTTCTTAGTTGTTCTCAATCAAGGACCTGATCTCTTGACTCCCGGTGGATTCATATGAGTATATAGGAGATCAAATTCCTCAATTTAAAATGGCAAAAGAGTCGAGACAATTGAAGCACTCAAAAATTGTTCTTAAATGTGACAACTTATATGCTTCATGGTTTTGTGAGTTGAGGAAGCTTCATAGAAAATTTGTCGCTAGTACTATTAAGATGATCTTACCCAGTTATAACATGACATATTTCTCTTATATGAAACTAAGATGTTATTGAATAATTACAATACAGTTGACATTCACTAATACTACATTGAGCTTTGTTACAGTAGGCCTGGACACCAAATAGCTTCATCCAACACACTTAACAAAGTGATTTCTCTTCAAGAAGCTGATGCCTAGGACATTAACTGTGAAGTTGAATGAATTAACATCCCAACAATGAAGATACGCAGAGAGAATTAGAAGAGATAAGAAGAGAGAAGATATTTTCATTAATATTTCAACTGAATACAATGAGTTGTCCTTTTTATATACACACATTCCTAACTAACTTTCTGACAAACTAATTCTGACTAATTAGTTTAATTTGTAATTACCATTAACTAACTTCTAACTAACTAGTTAATGTGTAGACTAAGGCACATTGATGCATTTACCAATCTTCTTTACACTCCCCCTCAAGCTTGAAGCTATGAAGACATTCTTCATTCTTAGCTTGGACATCAAATAAGAATGTGAGGCTCTCCCAAGACCTTTAGTGAACAAGTCTGCAGGCTGCTCAGATGAAGACAAATGGGTAGTGACAATCAACCCTTCTTGAATTTTTTCTCTAGTAAAATGACAATCTATATCTATATGCTTTGTCCTTTCATGAAACACAGGATTAACAGCTATTTGCAAAGCTGATTTGCGGTCAGAAAACAAAGTGACAGGATCTTTGACATTTACTCCAAGCTCCTTGAACAATCATGTCATCCAAATTACTTCTGCAACTAAAGATGTCATGGCTCTGTATTCTGCCTCTGCTGAACTCCTAGAGATTGTGGCCTGCTTCTTAGACTTCCAAGAAATAGAAGAATTGCCATAGTGTACCAGATAACCAGTAATAGACCTTCTGCTATTAATACAAGCACCCCAATCAGCATCACAATACACATTTAGAAGATCATCACCAGTGGCAGACATCATTATTCCCAACCCTAGTGCATGCTTCACATATCTAACTAGTCTCATGGCTACTTTCATATGAGACCTTTTGGTGGAAGGCATAAATTAACTCAAACTTTGCGCAGCAAAAACAATGTCTGGTCTGGTCTTGTAGTTGTGAGATACAGAAGCCTCCCAATAAGTTTTTGATATCCAATAGAAGCTTCTAACACCAAGTCCTCAGAATTTGATGGCACCATAGGAATTGTGATAGTTTTAGCACCTGCAAGTCTCATGTCTGCAATTAACTCTAGAGCATGTTTTCTCTGATGTATCAATATCCCCCTATTACTTCTTGCAAACTCAATACCCAAGAAGTACTTAAGTTTTCCCAAGTCCTTGATCTTGAAATTTGTGTTTAGTGTTTCTTTGGTGTGTTGAATCATAAAGTGATAATTTCCTGTAAGTATCAAGCATCTACATAGACCATGACTATTACAATCTTGTTACTGCATCCATCTTAGTGAACAAAGAGTAGTCATTTGTGCTTTGATGAAAACTAGCTGAAATTAAGGCTTTAGTGAGTTTTATGTTCCATTGTCTAGAGGCTTGCTTAAGCCCATGCAAGGACTTTAAAATCCTACACACTTTCCCATCAGTTCTCTTTTGTCTTGAAAAACCTTCTGGAATGGTCATATACACTTCTTCATATAGATCCCCTTGTAATAATGCATTATATACATCCATTTGATATAATTTTCACCCCTTGGTTGCTGCCACTGAAATAATATCCCTGACAGTGCCCATCCTGCCAACAGGGGGAAAGGTTTCCTGATAACTCAATTCTTCATTTTGACTATACCCCTTTGCTACAAGTCTGGCCTTAAACCTTTCTACTTCACCATCTGTTTTATATTTGATTTTGTACACCAATCTACACCCTATAGCCTTTTTGCCCTAAGGAAGTGTGACAATCTCCCAGGTCTTGTTGTCTTCCAAATATTATATCTTATTCTTCATGGCAATTATCCATCTATCATCAGTAGCAGATTCTGAATAGTTGGCAGGTTCAGTATCTATGGAGAACTTGGCTATAAAACTTTGATAGTTTGTGGATAAACTATTGTAGGTTATGTTGTCAGCTATAGAGTACAAGCAATTGTTAGAGCCAGCCCTTAGCATATAATCATTGTGCCAGATATGAGGTCTTGTACCTTTGGCTGACCTCCTACTCTCTCCTGCAGGTACATTATCTGGCACAACTTCATATGGAGGCTCAAGTTTTATATTATCTGGCACAACTTCAGATGGAGGCTCAAGTTCTATATCTTCAACACTTATTGTTGCAGGAACCACCTCATTAGGGGAACTAAATAAATCATTCACTAGAATGTGTGAGTGATGAATTAAGTCATCATAGGAGAAGTGAGTGGTATGCTGTGAATCTACCTCAGTTTTCTAAAAATGGAATGAATTTTCCATTAACATTACATCTCTGCTAACAAACAAGGATCTGGTTTCAAGATCATACAACTTATACCCCTTTTGATGTGCACTATATCCAACTAATACAACTTTCACAGCTCTAGGACTGAACTTATCCTTCTGAGTAAGGTTAGTGGCAAAACATAAGCAACTAATGACTCTTAAATGCAGAAAAGAAGGAAGTTTGTGGTACAACATCTGAAAAGGTGATTTTTCATTCAATATAGTTAAAGGAATCCTATTGAGAACATATACAGTAGACTCAATACACAGACCCCAAAACTTATTTGGTAAGCCACTCTGATACTTAATGGCCCTGGATGTTTCTAAGATGTGTTTGTGTCTTCTTTCCACCATACCATTTTGTTGTGGTGTGTATGGACAAGAGCTTTCATGTACAATACCATAATCTTTAAACAATTATGTGCATGCATGACTAAAAAATTCTCCACCATTATCAGATCTCAACCTTTGAACCGTTTTACCAAACTGTGTGTTTATTTCAGCAAAGAAGTTTTTCAACAACATCAATACATCAGACTTGAGTCTCATAAAAAAAACCCAAGTCCATCTTGTGTGATCATCAACAATGGTTAGAAAATACCTCATTCCATCATATGTTTCCCATTTATATGGCCCCATACATCAACATGTAGTAATTGAAAACTAGTAGTAGACCTACTCAAACTATGTGGAAAAGGCAGTCTAGTTTGCCTTGCAAGTGGACATATCTACAATTATTCAAAGCAAAAGAACTATTCTCACTAAGATCTTGAAACATAGGTATCATTTTAAGAACTTTCATAGGAACATGACACAGCCTTTGATGCCAAATAGCAGCATCTGCCTCATGTGATACTGCACAACATTTGTTAAAGCCTTCCCCCTTATTTCCAGCTTGTGAATATATAATGTAGAGCCATTCCTCTTCTTTATCAATCTCCCTCACCATCGCAGATGAGAGGTCCTATATAACACAACAATGTGGATAAAAAGTTGCACAGCAATTCAAGTCCTTTGTCATTTGAGAAACTGACATAAGATTAAACTTGAAATCTGGCACACAGAGAACATTTGTTAGAATATCACCTTTACCTAGATAATAATTCCCTATATGTGAAACTCTGGTTGATTCCCCTGTAAGTAGGTGCGCCTGGCCTGCATTTTATCAGTCTTTTATCCATGTGTATGATCTCCTATTATGTGATTAGAGACTCATGTATCTATTATCCATTTAACAGAGGTTGTCTGGGAAGGCAAAACTACCTACCATGTGAGCACTACCACTTAGATTGCCATGTCCAGTAGCATGTGAATCTCTGCTTCCTGAAGCACTTGTAGTGTACATGTGTGATGCCATCATCCCTGGTTGTGGTTGCATATATTGAGACTGTGAGTAATCAGGCCTAGTGTGCATCTACATGGGCTGGTACTGAGGTCTATTTTGTTGCCAAGAGGACATCAACATCTGATGGTGATCAAGTGATCCTGCGGTATTAGAATCAAGCATAGGAACACTACCAGAAATTGAACCTGTCACTGCATTAGCTCTCCTTTTCCCTTTAAAATCAGCTGGATATCCAATTAATCTATAACAATCTCCTTTCACATGACCAGTGAGATGACAGTGATCACACTTCTTCAACTTATTACAATCAGCCTTTGTGTGACCTCTCAGATGACAGAAATAACAGAATAAATTTCTAGTGAAACTTCTCTTCTGTTTAGAGTGATCATTACCAGATCTAGAAGTATACATAGCCGTAGGATTAGAAGCTTCCATTCTACTGGATCCTGCAACTATCCTTTGAGATTCATCTTAATTCACCATTGCATAGACTTGGTCAACAGAAGGTACTTGTGGCATCATTAAAATCTGACTTCTAGCTTGACTATAACTATCATTTAAGCCCATTAAAAATTGTAATACCCTCTGATATTGTAAATGTTCAATAAACTCTCTAGATTTAGGACAATCACATGAACGAGGGGGCATAATTGAGTCATATTCATCCCATAGATCCGTGAGTCTAGAGTAATACACAGAAACTGATGATGTACCTTGAACAAAGGTGAAAATCTCTTTGTGTAGTTGGAATGTTCTAGAACTGTTGATTTTATCAAATCTCTCTCGTAAGTCTTCCCAATCAGATTACTATTTGAGCAAAACAAAACACCACTAAGGAGATCCTTACTTACATTGCTCATGAGCCATGATACCACAATGGCATTGCATCGATCCCACAATTTGGCCAAATCACCTGAGAATTGAGCTCTCTTCACTAAACCATCAATGACGGCCAACTTGTTTCTTCCTAGCAAAGCAAGCTTTACAGTTCTGCTTCACAGTGTATAATTGTCTGATCCAGTCAACATGATTCCAATTGAAAGTGAGCCAGGAGCATCTGATGGATACAAAAAAAGAGAATGATGATAATCGATGGTTGTAGCAACAGTTGCGGAAGCATTTTCCCCCATTGATCCTGATTCCGGCATGAAAATGAACTAGAAATCTAAAAAGTAACAGAGATAAAAAGGAACACAATGAAGAACAAGTACAGTTCCCTCGAATTCTTCACTGCAGGTGAAGATCCCCACGATTTACACTTGTTGAAGCTCTGATAACATGTGAAGTCGAATGAATTAACATCCCAACAATGAAGATACGCAGAGAAAAATTAGAAGAGAGAAGATATTTTCATTGATACTTCAACGGAATACAATGAGTTGTCCTTTTATACACACATTCCTAACTAACTTTCTAACAAACTAATTCTGACTAATTAGCTTAATTAGTAATTACCATTATCTAACTTCTAACTAACTAGTTAATGTGTAGGCTAAGGCACATTGATGCATTTACCAATCTCCTTCACATTAATGTACTAATTATAGGTAGCTGGTATTATATGTTTCATGTGTAATAACATGGAATATTTCATATTACCCCATACCATACCGGGAATGCAATTAGTTTTTGTTTTCCTAATTCAAGTTGAAGCTTAGACAGACGTGTTTGGACTTTAGAAATTTGCAATTTTAATGGGTATTTAAAAAAATCAAACGTTTTATGTTGACATACTATAATTTAATATTTTTCAATAGAAAGAAAATTGTCCAAATAAAGACTAGTCATTGTTCATAATTTTATTATGTTAACTAGAACGTGCGTTGCACGTTTGTCCTTCGTAATTACTACAAGATTTCTATGTATTTTTTAAAAATTGAATTTCAGAATAGAAAATATATGTGTATTGCACGCGCTACTTAGTATAAATATTTGTAAATGATTTAAATACAATTACAATATGTACAAATAGTTATTCATAAAATTAATTATTTGATATGAATTTGTCAAATTTTAGTAAGTTTATAAAGATATTATGTTTTGATCCAAAAACAATCAAGTTAATTAAATCCATAGATTACAAATTTAGTACGTTCATATCATCAATTAACCCTTTTTTTAGCACCAAAAATATTACATTTCTAAACAAACTTCATTTGATTGACTCATCATAATTATAATATTTTTTTAGTTAGAAAAGGAATTCATCATTTCATTTATATTTTATGGAACTTTATTGTTAAAATTGTACTTGAAAAAACAAGAAGACTGCTAAAAAAATAATATTACGACATGTGAGTGATGAGTAATATTAATTCTGAAGGAGAAAGGGAGGGATAAACTATGGATCAAATAACTAAAATAATCAACTTAAATTAAAGCTAAGAAAGTTAATAAAATTTCATGAGAAAAATAACCAAAATATCCTGCCCAAACATATGAAAGTTGTAATAAAATATGAGATTGTATTTAATCCTTCCTTTCTTTCTTAATGTCACACCCCTATTTTTTTCCCAAAATGATGTTTTAAAAATAAAGTTTTTTCAATTAAAGCTACATTTTGAAAAGAGATTATTTTATTATTCAGAGTCGTCACTTGGAATTGAGTTTTGGTGTTCCAAGTCACCTTATTTAAATCCCTAATCGAAAGGAAATTTGACTCATTATTTGATTGGTCTGCGAACTAGAAATTTGGGAAAGAAATTTTGTTGATCAAGGGGATGGTATTAGACATCCCTCGAGTCCCGTGGTTCTAGCACGGTCGCTTTATTGATTTTTATATGACTTGACTTAATTTTTGGATATTATATTATTAGCTTAATAAATAATTTAAAAAATTATTTACCCTCATTTTTTGAATCTTGAAACATTTGTAATTTATTTTCTTTTCCCCTTTTTTTTTTATGTATTTATATTTTATTTTTTTTGTTATTGTGGATAGAAAATATATAGTTATCTAATTGTTAGGAGTTATGATTTATGTAGATTTTTTGAGTTTGAGTATTTTAGGATTGTATTTTTTAGTTAGATTTAAAATAGGAAATAAAATTTCATGAGATTTATGATTAGCTTTAGCAAGAAATTCTAAATTGATTAGGTCTATTTTTTAGGCAGATTTTTTCCTTTTTTTATTTTTTTAATTTCTTTTCTTTTCTTTTCTTTTTCCTTTTCTTCTCTTTCTTTTGCACGTCCTTTTTCTTTTCTTTTTTTTTGCATGTTTTGTTTTATTAATTTTATATTTTTATTTTTCCATTCTACTTCTCTCTTCTTATTTTATTTTTTTATTTTTTATTTTTTACTTTTTTTTTTTTGTTTTTTAACGTTCTGTTTCTTTATCTTAATTTTAATTTTTTTACATTCTGTTTTTCTTCTTCTTACTTTTTATTTTAATTTTTTTGTTATTTTATGTTTTTGTTTCCTTTTTTTTTTTCCTTTTGTTTCATTATTTTTTTCTCACGTTGTTTTTTTTTTTATATTTTCTTTTTTGACATTCTGTACATTTTATTTTATTTTTCTTTTTAATCTATTTTAATTTAATTTGTTTTCGTAGCTTCTCCTTATCCTAACAAGTTTATTATTATTGTTTTTGTTAGCATCCAAAAGATCAAGACAACACACATATTATAGCATAAAACATAACTTAATATTTTTCTAAACACGATCAAACAAAGAATTCATTCAAATTAGTAAGATACACTTTGATAATTAATTAAGAAAAAAGAGCAAGGAATGGACTCTTAAGCACGCAAGAAATACTCACATGTCATATAGCATGTTCGGATATATTTCAGTACACAATATTAATAATATTAACAGATTCAACACATACGAAATCTGAACTTCAATATATTGGAATTAATTCTTGCATAATCATGACATAAAACTAATACAAAATAAAATGAAATTAAGTGTTACCTCTTGTGAAAATTATTTCACAAGAAGAAAGGGTTCAGAAACGAAGAACTCTTGTGAACCTCGACCTCAGCTTTTGTTTGTGAGTGAAAGAAAAATATAAATAAAATGTGAGTATGTTTGCTGATTTTTCCATTTTTACTGATTTTTTTTTTTTCTCTTTGGTTTTGTGCGTGTGTCTGTGTTGCTGCCTTGTTTTGAATGTTTGTTTTTAGGTGATGTGCAGATTTTTTTTTTTTATTTTCCCCTTTCTTTCGTTGCTGTGTGTATTGTGTATATGTAGGAGTGTGGGTGTTGTGTGTGTCGTGTGAGGGAGTGAGGGGGGAAGTGGGGTGAAATGGGGTAGTTTAGGTTATTTTTTATTTTATTTTATAAATTAAATATATATAAAAAATCAAATTAATTATTTTGAACTAAAAAGTTAAATAACCAATTTGAAAAAGATAATTAAGAAATACTAGCTTATTTATTAAACTAAATTAAAAGAACACCTATATTTTTGTAAATTTTCATTTCTTTTTAAACAACTGAAAAAATAAAATTTTATCTAAAAACGTGATTCTATTTTTATTGTTTTCATATCTTTTAAAATAAAGTTAATAAAATAAGGTAAAAGTCAAAATATTTAATTTATATTTTTAATAAAATATTTAAGCTCTAAAAAGGGTGTAAGACTTAAGTTGGGTCAAAAATTACGTATCTACACTTAACATGAGTTGTTATCCTCCCTTCTTTCTTTTGGATGAAAATTTCATTAAAAAAATTAAATTCAGACAAAAACAGTGAAGCCAAATAGGCAATGAATATCAAATCACTTAATATGTCTTATGTTGAAGGAAGCTTGAAGACTGATGGAACATGTCGAAGGAACTTGTCCATCGAAGCAGGCTGACGAGTTAGAGTTAGAGTCATACTAGGACTAGACTACTAAATCATAAGTTATGTACGACTAAGCTATTGAATATTGTAGGAGTAAACTAGGATAAGGTATTTGACTTGTAATACAATACTACTCATGTAATTAATTGTGTTGTAGTAGGATTCGTAGTATAACTAAAATAGGACTCTTCTCCTATATAAGGAGCTTGTAACTCAACATTATAATCATCAATATAATCCTTGATTTCTCTAATCCTAAACGTGAGATTTCTACATGGTATCAAAGCAATAAAGTTTTTCCGCTCTTTAACGTATTAGATCAAAACCAAAAACAACCAAATTATCAAATCGCAATGGCCCCTTCTATCAACACTCTTTCGACCTCTTCACTTCATCATCTTATTTCGTCCTGCTCCATTAAACTTAAGCCAACGAACTATCTTATATGGTTGCTTCAAGTGATGAGATTAACCTTCCTCATCACAGAACCCCCTAAAGCGACCTGTTCCACTGGACAGACTACTTAGAAAACTGTAGCAGGCGAGAAGGGTGTAGAAGATAGCAACATTGTTGATGACTGGGAGGAGAAGGATGTGTTACTAAGCAGTTGGATCTTAGGCACCTTGACAGAAGAAAGCATGTACTTGATCGTAGGCTGCTCAACTGCTAAGGAGATGTGGGAATGCTTAGAAGAAGATTAAATATCAAGCAACAAAAGCTAAGGAGTTCCAGCTCAAGCAACAGCTGCAAAGTGTAAAGGTAGGAACCAAAACAATTGACGAATACATTAAGGAATTCAAAGGCTGTGATGGCCTTGCAGCCATTCATAAGCCTGTAGATGAAGATAACAAAGTGATTGATTTTGCTAGAGGTATAGGTCTTAAGTACAAGACCTTTAGGACTGTCATGCTAGGTAAGGCACCATATCCTACTCCAAATCAGTTTGTTAATGCTCTCAGGGGTTTTGATATGAGGGAGGATGAAGAAGAAGTGCCTCAACAAAACCATAACATGGTATTCTCTGCCCAAAGAGGCAGAGGAAGAGGAAACTACTCTCAAAGAGGAGGAAACAATAACTTCAATTCCAGAGGAAGAGGCTTTAAGCCTGCTGGACAAGGAACATGTTCTTATAACAGCAGAAACGGACCAAGTCCTCAGAACAGTCCTTTAAGTAGAAGTCATGAGAGGGACAATTCTGATGCGTGTCAAATTTTTGGTAGGAATAATCATACTGCTCTTAAGTGTTTTTACAAGTAGGATTACTCTTACCAAGCCACATATAAGCTACCACAAGCATTGGCAACTACTAATCTACAAAACACTACTGATGACACCTTGTATGTGGACTCAGGAGCAAGTAGCCATATGACACATAACTCAGGTATCCTAACTGATCTTAAACACTACAAAGGACCAGATAAAATAATTGTTGGGAATGGATCAAAGTTAGACATAACACTTGTTGGGAACATATCTAGAACAAGTCTAAAGTTAAAGAAAGTTCTTGTAGTTCCTAAGATCAATAAAAAATTACTCTCAGTTAGTAAGCTTGCAAGGATAATTGTTATACTCTTAAATTTGATGAAACTAACTTTGTTGTAAAGGACAAGAGGACAAGGACACTGTTGGCCAAATGATCTAAAAGGAATGGACTCTATGTTTTGGGAGATAACAATTTATATGCCTTAACTGCTGCACACGATTGGAACACGTCAGATAACATGTGGCATACTAGATTAGGACACCCTAGTTTGAAGTCTTTAAAAGTTTTAAGTAGTAATAGTTGCATCAATATTAATAGTTGAAATAAAATGGCTACTGTTTGTTCTAGTTGTCAGTTGGGAAAGAGTTGTAAACTTCCTTTTGGTTTGAGAAATAAAATTGAGAAAGAATCTTTATTGAAAATTCATTGTGACTTATGGGGACCTGCTCCTGTCGAATCTTCCCAACATATGAAATATTATGCCATTTTTGTTGATGATCACACAAGATATACATGGATTTATCCACTGAAAAAGAAATCTGAATTCTTTGAGGTCTTTCTAAAATTTCAGAAAATGGTGGAAACATAATTTTCTAAAGAGATTAAGATTTTTCAATGTGATGGAGGTGGTGAGTTTATCCAAACAGACTTCATTAAGCATTTGGAAAATTATGGCATTGTGAGACATATTTCATGTCCTAATACACCTGAACAAAATGGAGTTACAGAGAAAAAACATAGGCATATTGTGGAGACTGGCTTAACTCTACTACTTCATGCTAACCTACCTTTGTTTCTATGGGTTGAGGCTTTCCTCACTGTAGTATTCCTCATCAATAGACTACCTTCAGTCCAAAGACCTACCCTTGTGTGTTCATAGGATACAACAACTTACACAAAGGATATAGATGTTATCATCCCTTTACAAGAAGGATTTACATATCTAGACATGTTGTGTTTGATGAAGACACATTACCTTATCTGTCTCCAAAACAATCTCAGACTAACATTGATATCTCCCTCACCTTGCTACCTTTGTTGAATCTTTCTCTAAACTGCATGCACATGATAATTCTGATTCAGGAGAAGTATAGGCTGCTAGTCCACACATTAATAGTGATAATGCTACTACAACTCATATACTCTTTAATGATGAGAGTATTATTGACCTCTCAGGTGCAGGATCAGATGTTGAAGAACAGGTTGAAGGTAATGACCCATATAGTAGTATTGAAACTTCAGCTGTAGATTTTGAATCTGCCAGTAGAAGTGAGGAACAGGTTGCTCTTACAGGTCCAACCAATGATCATCATCAAACAACCACTTTAGTTGATGTACCAGTTGACCATCAACCTGACAATGCCACACTCCAGTCAACTACCTTGGTTGATGTACCAGTTGAGGTACTTCCTGCACCACAAGGCATCATATGATCACCAGGCACAAGGCGAAGGAACATCACTTGTCACTTGTTACTTGTTGCTCGCAGCAACACAGAAATTGGAAGAGAACCAAATACTACTAAGGAATGACTAAGATCACCTCATTGGCTTGCAGCAATGCAGGAAGAAATTGATGTTTTACATACTAACAATACATGGATTTTGGTGCCCAAATCTCCTGGTATAAACTTGGTTGGCTTAAAATGGGTGTTCAAGACAAAATTAAAAGTTGATGGAACAGTAGATAGATACAAGGCCAGACTTGTGGCAAGGGGATTCTCGCAACTTGAAGGGATAGATTTTGAAGAAACATTTAGTCCTGTGGTTAAAGCTGCAACTATTAGGATGGTTCTATCCATTGCTGTCAGTTCAAAGTGGGAAGTTAGACAACTAAATGTCAAAAATACCTTTCTCCATGGCTTCTTACAAGAGGAGGTGTACATGAGTCAACCTCCTAGTTTTATTGATCCAATTATCCTCAGTATGTGTGTCTACTTAAAAAGGCATTGTATGGTCTTAAACAAGAACCAAGAGCCTGGTTTGATAGGTTTAGCATGCATTTCTTACACGTTGGTTTCATTTGTAGTAAGGTTTACCCTTCCTTATTTACTGTGCAAACTCACAAAGGCAAAATATTTCTCTTGTTGTTTGTGGATGATATTATTATCACAGGAAGTAATCCATCTCATGTCTCAGAGTTGGTTCTACAGCTTGGGAAGAAATTTGTTATGAAAGATCTTGGCCCTTTACACTTCTTTCTAGGAATTGAGGTGAAGTATTTCAAAGGTGGAATTCACTTAAATCAAAGCAAGTATGTTGCTGAGCTGCTGGCCAAGACAAAGATAACTTTGGCAAAGGCTGTAGCCACTCCTTTGGCTCAAAAACATGGTTTGCATGAAGCTGTGGGAAGTCTTGTAGATGCATCCTTGTACAGAATAATAGTAGGGAGCCTTCAATATTTGACCCTCACAAGACCTAATATCACTCATGCTGTGAATTTAGCAAGCCAGTTTATGCAAAGCCCAAATATTGAACATCTTCAAGGGGTGAAAAGAATTCTCAGGTACATCAAAGGTACTCTACACTTTGGACTCAGAATTATTTCACAATCACCATGTAGGTTGTATGGCAACTCAAATGCTGATTAGGGAGGTGTACCACAACTAGGAGATCAACTACAGGCTATAACATCTACCTAGGTGCAAACTGTATTTCTTAGACCTCCAAGAAACAGACCACAGTAGCCCAATCGAGTGTTGAAGCTGAGTATAGAGCACTAGCCTTCACTGCCGCAGAAATGACTTGGATTTTGTATCTTCTTCATGACCTTGGAGTGTTCCTTCGATCTGTTCCTACGTTGTATTATGATAATATGAGTGCCTTGTACATGATAGTTAATCCAGTTATGCATGCTAGGATCAAACATGTTGAAATGGACTATCATTTTATTCGTGAGAAAGTGGTCAGGGGACAACTTCTTACTCAGTTTGTGAAGTCTAAGGATCAGCTAGCTGATATTCATACCAAAGACTTAACAAAATAGGCTTTCTCTGATTTTCGCAGTAAGTTAGGAGTTGCAGTTCCTCCACCCACTAGCTTGAGGGGAAGTATTGAAGGAAGCTTAAAGACTGATGGAACATGTCGAAGGAATAGGTCAATCGAAGCAGGCTGACAAGTTAGAGTTAGATTCATACTAGGACTAGACTACTAAATCCTACGTTATGTACGACTAAGCTACTGAATATTGTAGGATTCGACTAGGATAAGGTATTTGACTTGTAATACAATACTACTCATGTAATTAATTGTGTTGTAGTAGGATTTCTAGTATAACTAGAATAGGACTCTTCTCCTATATAAGGAGCTTGTAACTCAACATTATAATCATCAATACAATCCTTGATTTCTCTAATCCTAGATGTGAGATTTCTACATCTTAGCTTATAAATACAATTTTGATTTATATTGGATTATGACGGTTAATCTCAAAAGTCAATACTTAATTAGATTTACACACAAATAAATCACATGAATCCGCATATGAAAATTCAATCAATTTAACCTACTATTGACAAAATTAAAAGAAAAAACGAGAACCCCATATAGCAAATCATTCAAGAAAAAGAATTTTGTATTGGCACAACTCAAAGTACAGTTCTATGTGATTGAGATAGAAGCATCTCATCAATTGATTTTCCCTGCAACAAAAAATTCATCTCATAAGCTATTGAAACAAAATTACTAATTTTATTTTACATCAGAGATCAAAATCTTAAACAGCAATCAAACAACATGAACTATATGATAAATAAGAAGTAAGTAACAAAATAATTAAAAATAACTTAAAAGAACGTACACAATGGAGCATCAGAAAGGACAATGTTCCTATGCTCTTTATCAAACTCAAAAAACAGAATGTAAAGGACAAGAAGATATACATATGAGAAATGAAAAGACATGGATCATAGTGGAGAATGTAAAGAGACAACAGTTTCTTTAGAAGATTATTAATGAATAATTGTCTTTTTAATGTACCTATTATATATATATATATATATATATATATATATATATATATAACTACAATATGATATATGTTATAAATCCATTGAATAGTGGATTGTCCATTTAATTTATCCAAGAATTAATTCAATTCATGTATGAGTGCTTCCAAGGTGATAAGAACATTAAGGGATAAACATGTATCTATTAATTTGGTGACCTTTGGGAGTGATATCTCAACACTATAAATAGAGATATCACTCACCATTTGAAAGACATACTTGAATAAGAAGAAAAGTTCTCTCTTCTATCTACATTTCTTGTCTTCTTCTCTTTATGATTATATCATTATGAATTTATATTTCATACCAATATATGATATAATTACCATTAAATATATTGTAAATTTAATATTTTATAACATGTTTATTGAATATAGGGGTAAAATGGCAATTCAACATTGCATTTTGATGCTTTCCACTTTTATAATACTAGTTATAGTTATAGTTATAGTTATTATAGTTATGGATACATGTGTTGCACACGTATTTCTATCAAGTATTTCAAACTTTAAAAAATGGCATGAATATTAGTACAACATACTTGTGTAAGTGTTTCAAATTTGAAAGTGAAAATACAATTTTGCATGTGAAAATATATGCTGCAACAATATAAAACAATTACAAAAGACGGTTGAATGTCACTCTTGAACAATATACTTCAAGTAGAATATTGAATAATCTTGCAGATTTATATCACTAAAATCTAAACAAAATGAAGCTTAATTACTCTATTCTTGTAATAGTACAATCAAAATGTCCAAAAGCAAAATTGTCATCATGTTGACACCCAATTTTGACCCTATGCAATTCGAGTTAACTGTCGAGCTTCTTCAATTTCAAACAATTTGAAATAATCGTCTCTGAAAAATTCTAAAAAATATATATTTTAAAATCTCTTTCTATTTAGTTTTGGTTAGTATTTTTCAGAAATAATTACATAATTTTACATGTTGGTTTATATAATTTTCGTCTTTTATAAATATTTAATAAATAGCCTAAAAATAATGTTTATCATAATTACACATTTATTTCTTTGAATTAGTGAATTTTATAATTTTGTATAATTAGTTCTCTTATTTAAGTAATGAATAAGTCTTGATAATTATTTTGTCTTGTTTAAATTAAGAAGCTCAAATAATTAATCGATAATTATTCATCTTATTTTAATTTTGGCCGAATTAGTTATTTGATTCAACTTGGTCATACATAAATCTAATTTGATTAGAATAGAAAGTAAAGTAGCCAAATTTTAAATATAATGGGCCCTCCTTTTAATTCTTGCACATCTGCAAATATTCATATAATTGCATACTCTCCCACGTTCCTTTCTTTTTATTCTTTTCCAACCAAGACAAGCTCCTATCTCCTTTCTTCTTC
The DNA here is from genome assembly GCA_029007595.1 of Solanum commersonii. Lineage (NCBI taxonomy): Eukaryota > Viridiplantae > Streptophyta > Magnoliopsida > Solanales > Solanaceae > Solanum > Solanum commersonii. The sequence continues at coordinate 1,253,132 of JAJTWQ010000051.1, forward strand.
CTCCAAAATGCAAAAGTCAATACCAAGAACCCTAATTTATTCACCATTGAAAGTGTCTCCCTCTAAATTTCAAATATTGTAGACTTTGGGTTAGATTTGTTGACTTTGGCTTAGATAAAATCTCACCCAAATCTAATCCGAATCGGAAGATATCACATCGAATCCGGATTTTTGGGGGCATGTTCTTCTCTTACTCGTTTTCTCCTCCATTATTTTCAATCAATCTCTCATCTCCCACAAAAACGGCTATTGAAATTCAAATCTCTATTTTTGCTATAAATACATGGTATTGGTGCCATTTAAGGGACAGAGAGAAATAGAGGGAAATTGATAAGAGAGACAGAAAAAACACAACCGGAAAGAGTAAAAAAAAAAAAAAAGAGAGTTTGAGTCTCCTTTATTAGAATTCAAAGTTATTTTATTTTCCGGAACTCATCGAAGTAGGCTCATCGTGGTGGTAGTTCTTCGTGGTTAAGCTCGTTGTCCTAGTCTCGCTGCCCTCGAAAAGGTAAAATTCTCTTCTAACCTTAATCTTCTTCCGAGATAATATGTTATTTTTTTGGTTGAAATTAGCCTTAGTTTTCTGTTTCCGGTAATATCGCTTTACCTTATTTTATATTTTTTCTCTGCTTGTTCGCTGCTTGGCTCCATTTAGGATTTTCATCATATTCTCATGTTGAGCATATCCCTTAAGGTATGTTAATGCTATGAAATTTACAACAAGGACCATTGGTTCACTGTATTCAAGTGCTTTATTGTTATAATTGTTGTGACCATTAAATTATGGTCTTAGTTGCTTGATTCATTTCAATTCTCCATAGTTTTCCTATTTGGTTGATATATCATGTTTCTTTTTTTTTTCTTCTTTTTTCAATCTGGAATGTTGTAGCGTAAATACTATTGTTGCCTGTCCTTTATCGTTGATGTCTGCTCTGTGATTAAATTTAACAAAGTAGCAGCTCTATTGCATAAAAAATGAGTCTTGTCTTATTATTTAGTATGTTCATGATTGATATCTTTTCATTAGCCCTTGATTGTTAATTCATATATTTTCGCATATAAAGCTTCCTTTGATTTTACCCCTATATATTTGGTAGGGTGTGTGATACTTGAATCTAATATATGTGAGTTCGGTTGCCTTGCATTACTTGAATGAAGCTTTAAATTTGTATGTCTGTGAGTTGATTAGCTGCTAACGTATAAAGATAGACATCATTAGAGTTACCTTTTAGTGTTGGCTTATAGTATTGATTGGTGTTCCAATGCACTTGTAAACATGTCCTTAGTTGTTAATAATATGTTGGTTGATACTGGTTTGCATAATGTGGTCACTGCCACATAGACCTTGTTCACTGATCTAGTTGTATGTTTCCATCTCACGCTCTCTTTTGAGTTACTTATAATGTATAAGTAGTCTTTCATTATCATTAAATATGCCTTGTCTACATACAAATCCTCCTTATTTCCATACAGTAGGGTATGTTTTTAATTTATTACTTTGAAAATGTCATTATATGTTTTCTTGTTTGGATGAATAAGATTCTTATGTGATTTTGTTTTCCTTTTATATGTGACACCAATCCGAGTTCTCTTGGACTCCATCTTTCTCCACTTCATACTTTGGATGGGACATAAAGGCCCAAAATTCTTTTATTGAGTCATCCAACCTTAAGAAATTGAAGAACAAGTCTTTGGAGTTGATGTACAGATCCCGGAAAGCAGAAAAATGAGTTGTATACATTCGATATACACTGATATACATCAGGGGTATACAAAAAGGGAATTGAGCCAAGAGCCCAAATCAGCAACGAATTTGGCCCAAAAAAGGGCCCAAATTCATCTTTTCCTTTATTCTCCTAGATTATTTAATTGTGATTACTTATTGTTAGTTTTTTTTATATTATTAATTCCAACTTTAATTAACTTAATCGAATTCCCCAAAAGATGAACCATTTCTTTATGTTGTTTTGTTTTTTAACAAATTTCATTTTATCAACTATTGTATCTTTTACACACACTTAAATATTTTAGTCAAAACTTTCACTTGTCTTTTTTTAATTTAAAAGATATTCTCTTTAATTAATTCAATTGGTTTAAGTTATTATCTTTAAAAAGAGATTCAAATAAATTCTAATAAATCTATTTTTTGTTAAAATCTTAATCGCTTGCATTTAATTCAAATATTTCAATTAATATCTTCCTTTTCTTAAAAAATTAAAAATTATTCTTTGTTTAACTAGTTTCTCAAGTTGATCATTTTTCTAAAAATAGTCAAAATATATTTAATCTAAGTCATAGGATAATCGCATGTTAGTGGATGCTTCAAGTGCCTTAAAAACCTTTTTGAAGCGTAAATAAGAACCTCTTACCCATTTTCTCTAAATTTTTAAAGGTTCATCTATTAAGGCCTTTTTAAATTAAGTTTTCTTAATTTTTTTAAAAAATTAAGTGGCGACTCTTCTCTAAGTATTTTTCTCAAATTGTTTTATACTTGCAACATTTCAAAAAGTGATTTTTCTAAAGATAGTAAAATTACGGCATAACACATCATACCAACCATTTGAGTTTTAACACTGCAGAAAACTATCATCAATATAGATTGCTCATATTTAAGAAAATCATTAGGCTTAGTGTCGCACAAATATAAATGGAACTCTCATTTTTATTTGAAAATTAAGTTGTTAATCTCATTCATACAAATCGTAGAAAAACTAAAAATAAAACAAAAAGGGTGAAAATGAACAATATATGTATGTGTTCGCAATAATATATTAGATAGACGATAAAATAACACAATTAAAATCTTTCATTTAAAGTAACAATTTTTTAGCAATATTTATATAAAGTACTTTGAATTTAGACAATTGACAATATAGATATCTGAGCATATTGCATAAATTATTCAAGTATTATCAAACTCATCATACATTAATAGAAGTTTTGTCGATTAAGTAACACACACCAGAATAATAACACAATGACAAATAAAAATAAATTCTCGCAACAATGCAATATGATACAAGAATTACATAAAAATGTGGATCGCATACCAAATTTAATTTGGATAACCATACCTTGACTCAAAAATAGAAAAATAAAACTTAAAATTATGAGCTAATAAACAAAAGATATCAAGTAAGTCATCTCTTCTATACTTCTAAGTTCTGTTATGCTGTAATTTTACTATCTTTAGAAAAATCACTTTTTGAAATGTTCCAAGTATAAAACAATTTAAGAAAAATATTTAGAAAAGAGTCACCAGTTAGTTTTTTAAAGAAATTAAGAAAACTTAATTTTAAAAACTCTAATAGACTAAGTCTTTATAAATTTAGAGAAAATGGGTAAGAGGTTCTTATTTACGCTTCAAGAAGGTTTTTAAGGCATTTGAAGCGCCCGCTAACACGCGATTATCTTACGACTTGGTTAATATATATTTTGACTATTTTTTAGGAAAATGATTTAAAATAATAATTTGCAATTTGATTAACGTTGAGAAAATAATTAAATAAATGACACATTTTATTTTTATTTTTATTTTTATTTTTTAGAGAAAGAGACCTAAAATGAAACATTGGAATTAAATGCAAGAGATTAATATTTTAAAAAAATTAGATAAATTAGAATTTATTTGAATCTCTTTTTTTCAAAATAATAATTTAGAGCAATTTAGTCGATTAAAGTATGAAAATCATTTTAAATTAATTGAAGAATAAATAAAAGGTTTTGCCTAAAGATATTCAATAAAAATACAAGAGTTAATAAAAAGTGAAATTTTTATTAAAATAAACTAACATAGAGAATATAGTTCATCTTTTGGAAAATCTAATTTAAGTTAATCTATATCAAATAAAAGGTTAGTCACTACAATAAATAACAAAGAAAGGAGAAAGTCAAATTTGGGCTTTTGACCCAAATTCTATTTTTGGACCTTTGTCCACCTGTCCTAAATCTAAAAGGAGAAATTTTCAAAATGTCAATATTTTGATATTTAATAGGCCCTTTAGCCACACTTTCAATATTTATTTAAAATATCAATATTTTAGTTTGTTATGTATCTGATTTATGTATTTTATATTTGTTTGAATTGCAAGAATACAATAATTTAATATCAGGAGAAAATCAGGGGAGATAATATTTTTAAAAAAAGAGCATATCTCTTCAAATTCTCATCAGTTACAATTTCAAGGAAATTTCCTTTCTCATTCGATTGGATCAACTTTCTTTTTTATTATACTTTCACCGTAATTGTATACCAATAATTTTTACATTTTAAGTGCTCACTTTATCATTCAAATTAAAATTGGTATTTTACTTTCATAGTGAAAACTACAAATTGTATCCCACCGATCAAAATTCTATTACATGACTGTCAAATATATTTTTCTTTTATTTGTATTACAAAAATATTACTGATTGTATTCCATTATAATCTAATCATTACATATAAATATAATTTAGGAAAGGATACAAGATTCTAGAAAAATATAGCATACATAGTAGAAATAATACAATATGTCGAGGAAGGATACATGATACAAATTAACTATGAAAGAAATAGGGATACAAGATTCTGGAAAACAAATAGCATACATAGTGAAAATAATATAATATGTTGAGGAAATGTATAATATTCTAAAAAAAACAATACAAATTGACTGTGAAAAAAATAGGATACATTTCTTAAGAAATACAAATTCATTTGACATGCATATTTGAATGACTACAAACTAAAAAAGAAATACAATGTTTTAAATAAAAATACAAAATGATATGACTGCAAACTAAAAAAGAAATACAACGTTTAAAATAAAACTACAAATGATGAGTAAAAGAAAAACAATTAACAAACAAAAATTAATATGAATACAATTTTGCATCATTCTTCTCTAACTCTCTCTTTCTTCTTCTTCTACTTCTTCATCTGCTATGTTTTTTTTTTTTCATCAAATTCGAATCTGAATCTGTATTCACTTGTGCATTAGTAACATTATAAGAAAAATTCGAAATTATTGAATATGAATTTATAAAAAGTCAAACAATATATGATGTATGTATGCTAATGTAAATTACTACAATCTACTAAATCTCAAATATGAAAATAAAATCACAAAAAAATCGAACAATAGTATTTAAAATACGTAAAATCTGAAATATATAAAGTGTAAATTTCATATATGACATATATTATAGTACTATTTTCAAGCTATAACAGTAGATTTAGACTTTCAAGCTATAACATTAAAAATTTCAAGTTATAACAAGTTTTTAAAAAAAGAAATGTTTTTATTAATTGGAAAAAACTTAAAAAATAAATAAAAAGATAAACGAAAAAAAAAACGGAATTAGAAATAATAAAGTAAAAAAATGAAATTGTGGGCTGTAATTTAATTTGAATTTATTGTAGATAATTAATCATTAGCATGAAATAAGGGATCCAAACTAATTAAGAATATTCAGTTTCCTTAATTCACTCTAAATTGTTAAAATTAATTAAAAAATTTGATTTTAAAAATCAATTTCCATTTATTTAATAAATGATTAATCTATTTATGGTTTTTTATTATTAATTAATAATATGTAATTAATAAGGAAAAAATGAAAAAAAAAAACGAAAATAGGGGTGTCAATTAAATTGGAATTAATTTAAGATAATTATTAATTAGCATGAATTAAGGAATCTCAAACTAATTAAGAATATTCAGTTTCCTTAATTCACTCTAATTTGCTAAAATTAATTCAAAAATCTGATTTTATCCATTTTTCTTCTACGTTTCTCTCTCTTCAATTTTCTTCCAGAAATTTTGTCACTGACGACTAATTGAAGTTTTTTTTTTGTTTGAAAATCCTATTTTTTTTGTAATGGACAACTACGTATCAATATTAATTAAACATGGCGGAAGATGGGATCCTTCAGGTTAGTATTTTTAATTGTTTACTATTTGTATTTGGATTTCAGTGAAATGAAAACAAAAAATGAAACTGTAAATCACATTTTGTGATTTTGTTTTTGTACATCGTCACTATATTGAATGTGATATGTTTTTTTGTATAAAAAATATGTTTTTTGTATGAGCATTTTTTTTTTTGAGATTACATAATATTTTTTTGAAACTAGAATAGATTTTGGTATGAATTTTTTTTAATTCAAAATTTCTCGTAATTTTTTTTTTTTTTTACATAATTTGTAATTGGTATATTATTTATACCTTTTTTGTACGATTTTGGAATTATATTTGAATGAATTGCGTTTACTGTTTACTTAATAAATTACAATTAATTGTTAAAATTAGTATTATGTTTGTATTATATTGACATGATTTTGCTGTGAAAAAAATTACGACTTATGGGATGAAATAGTAATAATGATAGCGTGATATATGTGTGAAAAGTGTGCCAAAAAATGTATGAAATGTGTACACTCTATTCTATAATGTTTTATGGTATGATTTCTGGTTTGAATGGATTATTTTTTTGGCATTATTATGGAATGTAATTTGATAATAATGTAATGAATTTGGTATACTATTTAATTAAGAAATTACAATTAATATTTATAAGTTGGAATTATTTTGGTATTCTACTGGCATCATATTGGTATGAATAATTGATGACAATTAAGTAAAAATATGTATGAAATGTGTGAATAAGAATTGTATAAAGTTTGTATACAAACATAACACATGTATTTTTTCTTTTGTGTTTGTATACAAATATAACACATGTATTTTTTTTCTTTTGTATTGAAGATGCATATGTGATCCCTGTTGATCATCTCCCATGCGAGAGTACGTGAGATATACCAAGTTATGTTTCTGAGCCTAAGTTGTTGCCACCTGGTTCAAAAACAACTGTAGGATGACCGCAACTTGAACACTGGAAGAGATTTGCTAATGTGAAATTCAAAAGGTCTAAAGCTACTTGCAGTAGATGCCGTCAAGGGGGCCACAACAAGAAGACATGTTCAAATTACCCTGCGCCAAAAAAATCATAATTTATAAATTGTGAGAAAATCATGTTTTGTTTTATTTTGTCTTTTAAACTCATGCTTTGCTTTGATTGTGACAGTGTATTAATTATTTTTCAATATATATATTGAGTAATTTATTAAGTAATAATGGTATGCAATTGCTATTCATTTGGTATGCAACTGAATCCACACTGATATTAGTTAATGTAATTTACAATTAGTATTCATTTGGTATCCATCTGGTGTCCCACTTGAAAAAAAATATAAAACAAGATGTAATTGAGGTGGGTACAGAATATAATGATCACTGTTTTGCATTGTCAGATTCATTCTCCCAATATTTATACAAGTTGGATACCAACTTCATACATTTTTTATTTTTTAGTTTTTGTCTTAAATTTTGAAGTAAAAAATACCAATCATATATGAATTGGATGTCAATTGTATACAAGTTGGATCCCAATTAACTGCCACTCTTAGTTCATGTAATCTAAATTGGTGTTCATTTGGTTTCGAATTAATATCCAAACTAAAACTATTTAATGTTGAATTTAATTGGTATGCAATTTGTATATAACTGGTATCCCGAAATTATAAGAGACAAGTTGTGATTCATCTTTGGATGACAGTGTATACAAATTGGATACCAATTAAATGACACTCATATTTCATGTAATGTTCATTTGGTTTCAAATTAATATCGAAAATAAAACTATTTAATGTTGTATATAATTGGTATGCAGTTTGTATAGAACTAGTATCCTAAAATTATAAGAGAAAATTTGTAATTCATATGTTAACATATCTAGTTAAAGTTTAAAAATGTATATGAATTATTTGGTACTATGTTTATGAGGGTTTTTCAAAACTAAAGTCCAATAAAAATCTGGCTAATGTTGATATCCTAATTGTATACAGTTGGTATCCAACTTGAGAAATTTTGACAAATTTAAAATAAAAATGAATGTAGTTGGTATCTAACTGGAAGAAAACAATGCATATTATATATCATCCAATCCAAAACTTAAAACTGTAGCAAAAACAAACATACATCGTCCAAAAATAAAAAAAAAACATATAATAGTCTAAGTTTCAATCAACTATCTCAAATTTGATTTCTGTGGTCTTGGTGTAGGATAATTGCTGGTATCCGGAGCATATTCTTTTGCTATGCGGGGTCCCCCAAATTTGCTAGCAACAGTTTCAGTTACTTCACTCTCACTAATCGGCCATATTGTTCTTCGTTTTTTCGTACTGCCATATGATTGTGGCATACCTTTGACGATGGTACCTTGCATCGATATCAATGGAACCCATATCAAAAAATCCATTGTTGATGTATTCAACAAATAAACATGTGTACATGCCACAATCACTGAAATAAAATTGAAAGAAAAATAATTTTGAGAGATAAAGTGAATTAATTTTTCTGATTAAATCACTAAAAGATAGAAATACATACTTTGAACTTGGCTCTTGTTGAGGCACATTCGCTAGATGCTTGACTTCGAGTGAATTGGATTGAGACTTGTCAACATATGCAGGGAGAAACGGATTTTATGGAAGATGATTGAAGTGGTGAAATCTGCCCTTTCTTTTGATTGTAGAATAAAGATTCTTAGTATTTTGAATCTGCCCTTTCTTTTGATTGTAGAATGAAAATTTCTAATTTAAGAGGTGTAGAAACAGTTTCTATGGAAGATGATTGAAGAGGTGAAAGAAGAATTGGTAATTTTTGAACATGGGGTGGTGGGGTGCTGACTAGAACAAGTGTGGTAACATGAGGAGTGTGGGTTTGACGTGTAACGTTAAAAAGGAACAAGAATCAAGGTAAAATCCCTAAAAATGTGTAAGAGATAATTATGGTAGATTCTTTATTTATATTATTTAATAATAAATATAAAATTATAAAAGACTAATTATTTTATAAAGTAAACTTAAATTGATTTATAAATAAAAGGTGATCTGTTATAACCCGTAATTAAACTGTTATAAGCAAGAATATTTTAAAAGTAGATTTAAAACCTGTAATATTGTCCCTTAAATATACATGTGGCGTGATTTTTCCATATATAAAAGAGGGAAATCTCAAAAAATATTTGGTACACAAAAAAACGAACAATAATGTTTAAAAATTGGAAAATTTGAAATACAAAATACTTGGTGAATATGAAAACAAAATCACAAAAAATCTCACAAAATACTTGTTGACTTCGAATCTACATTTATTAATGGGTGAAATTTTTTTGAATTAATTGTGAGATTTCTTGAAGAAAGTGTAAGAAATTAGAAGAGTTAATTTTCTTGAACAAGGAAAAGGAGAAAACAATGGTGAAAAAGGGAAGAGAGAGAAAGAAGCAATCTATATATTTATATAAAGCTAAATGTTAAACATGCTTATGTAGCGCTCAAGAAACCTATTTTTTTATTTTCTCCTTTTTTAACTTTTTTAAAAATATTTTTCCTATCAAATAAAATAACTATTTCTTACCATCTAACTGAAGCAATTACCACATATTCATTGCTTAATTTAAAGCGGTACATCATAAGTTATAACAACCCCTTGCCTTCTTCTTTGTAACAACCCAATTATGACATGTCTTTTGGCCTTTTCCCCAATCCAATTAAAACATTTACCTGCTTAATTATCACATTCTACCGTTTTATTACTGTATTAAATAATAATATTTAATTGTCAATTTTTTTAATTAGGACTGAGTAGTATTTAATTGTGTATATATATTTTGAAAATCAGAAAGTCCAGAAATTCTCAAGGTCACTATTCAAAACTCAAATTCATAACAACATTCTTCGTATTGCTAAATTTTTTAGATCTTTATTGTGCGAGTCAATCTCACATCAAGAAATTAGAGTGATTTTGCTCGACAAAGAATGATGTTGTTCCGTATTTAACAAAAGAAGAGGAGAAAGGACCAAGAAGCTCTTCAAAGATCAGAAATTCAACCAAAACTTCCACACTAATTGTTTTTTAGTGAAATAGGACTTATGAATTATTGTTGTACTCTTTGAATTTTTCAGAAACATGAAAAAAATGAATTTCATGTGGTTGTGATGATTTTGGTTATTTTTTGTTTCAATTCAAGTACAAGTAATTTCAAGGTAGTTTTTGAAGTAGGGTATAGACAGAATTTAATATTGATATTTACATGCCTAAATATTTAGTCGTTATTCTTATGAGAGTTCTTTCTCCTTTTCAATAAATTTATACAACGCAGTTCTTATGCATTTTTTAAAAATAATTTTGGTACAAACATAGTTCTTATGCTTGGTATCATGTTAGTTAAACCTTTTGTTTAGATATATAAATTTATGAAGTTAGGCGTGACGAAAAAAATCTATATAGATTTCTTTTTTTTTTAAATCTTTACCTTTGTAATTAATGAATTCTTAGCTATGATTTGTTTTTCTCCTCCTCTTTTAATTTTAATATGTTTCTTTGCATGTGTAAGCTAGTTTTAATGTGAAGTTTTATGCTTGATTAGACTTTCTTATCAGTGGAAAGTTGGAGAATTTATAGCTCACGCTCTTTTCTTATTTGACAATTGTTATAAATTATTCGTTTGTTACAAGAATAAGGTAGAATATCTAGGATCGAACTTGAAATTAATTTATAGTCTATTTATTTGAGATATAAATTTAGGTAGGATTATAATTTCAAAATAACTTTGTCCGCAAACCAAACAATTTTTCAAGGACTATGGTGGGAGCATGATGTATTGATCCAATCTCCTTCTTTAAAAGGCATTTCACAATACAAAATTAGCTAATGCGTGGACGGATATCTATAATTTCATGAATAAATATCTTTTGAATATTAAATAATTTATTTTAAAATGACTACAAATAGAAATTATTATTGTGATCGCTAAATCTACATCTTATTTTCATTAACACAACTTTGATTTAGTTGTTATATCAATTGCCGGACTTCCATTTTCTTTTTTAATGTATAGATTTCTATGATATTAGCTTTTAATGATTTTATTTAAACATGACATGTAATTCTTTTCTTCCGTTTCTAATCTTCCCCTAATTGTTACTTTTGATTTTAAGATTACCTTCTCTTGGACTAAAATTCTCTAAATTCTTTTGAATTTATTATGTAAAAATCAAAATTACATCTAAATATGTTAACTAAATAACAGTTATTAATTTTTAATAATTAAATTATTTATGGACAAAATATACGTAACAAAGGACAGGCTACAAGACTTGTATGTTACACATTCTTTTTTTTCTTATGAAAGTATTTTTCCTCGAAAACTATGTGACACTTTTATTCCTATATATATATATATTTATCAATTAAATAAATTTATAAATACCGCGCGTAGCGCGGATAATTTCACTAGTTTGGGATAAACCTAAAAAGGGGGGTAAATGGGTAATGGGGGTATGTTTTTAAAATTTTTTTACCGTACATGGAGTAAAAAAAAGGGTTCAATGTAGCCTAATTTGAGAAATAAAAGTAATATAATTTAATATTAGAATACAATTTATTTTCTAAAATATTGACATATTGACATTTTTAATAATTATTTTAAAGTACATATATTTTTAATAATTATGTTAGAGATTATGACTAATTTGCTAATTTTCCCAATCTAAAAATGGGCTAAAATAATGTAAACTGGGCACAATTTTAGCCCTTTCTTCCTTCCAACCTGCTGTTATAAATGAAAAACAAAATTGGGCCCTGGTCCATTTTCTCTCAAAACCTGCTTGGTCCAAAAATCAGCGTATACATTGATTGTATACTGCTGTATATGACTATATTTTGGTCCTTTTCCCTGTATATTGGACTGTATACTCAGTTTATACAGTCTAATTTAGCTCTCCAAGCACCTACATTAATTTTTGGCCCTGTATTTGCTGCACTCAACCCGTACATCAGTGTATACCGCTGTATGCAGCATGTATACAGCCCATTTCTTGGGCTTTTAAACATTTATAAACTAATTTCCAGTAATATGTTGGGTCTTCGGGGCCTGTAACGGCTTCCAAATACATAGGGGCTGACTCAAGAAAAAGGGAAAGCATTGGGTTTCAAACCCAACTCAAAGTACAAGGCCAAGAGGAGTCCGGAGAACTCGACCCGAGAGAATTTATGCAACGAAGACAAGATGAAAACAATTAGGATGGAGAAATGGATCATAACAACTCAATACAAAATAAATGAAATAAAATGTAACCACATGAAGGCAAAACACAAATTCTAAAATCACAAATGTAAACTATTACTGTAACTTGATTTTTATTTTATTTTATTCTTTCTTTTTTTTCTTTTAAAATCTGGGTGTAATTAATTGGAAATTAACTGGAGTGCCAACCAAAACCATACCAAAAACGTGATCAAGTTTACCAAGAATTTACTAGTGCAAATTTATGACTGTAAAAGATAACAACTTATTATAAGGAATAACTTTGGCAAGATGCCTTCACAAATTCATTTACCAAAACAACAAACACTAACAGGAATCAAGAAACTACCAAACAGTGGTGCAATTATAAATAAATCTCATGCCCAAAGACTACGGAAAGCTTATTACAAAATCCACGACTTTAATAAAGAGACTAAAACGGAGAAAATACAGTAAGCTTACTTCTTGACAGACTAGAATTCTAGACAAAAATAATTGTGTTAAAAGAGAAGATGCATATTATAATAAATAGGTCAACACGCAACCGATGTATTATCATTATGCCACAAAAATTTAAGAAAACTTCACGTTTTCATGATTTCATCTCTTATACTTCTAGCTTCAACTATTCTATTTTAAGAAAACCAACCTCAAAATGATGTCATATGTTCTTCTCCTAAGTTAGCTTATTGACAATCTGTTCTAGGAAGAAGATTAGAGAACCGTAGATGACAAAAAAGAAAAGAATATAAGAATATGATGATCTAGGGCCAATCAAATTGTGGCTATAATTTAATGGTATTTACAATGATATTTAAATGTCTTTTCACCTACCAAAATTCAATAATGAGACACATTGAATCATGACACATAAATTTTATTTTTGGTTTCAAAATTCAAAGAGTCACTGAATTGGAAGAGTTTCATACATTGTTTTGTCTTCCACTTTAATTAAATTAATTAATGTAATCAATTATAATTGTAATGCCAGAAAACAAGAATTAAAGTATAGTTGTTGGGCTTCATAAATATCATTATGTAATTAACTATTAATATTTAACAAATTAAGTAATCATATTTTAATTTAGTGGAGGGGCAAAATAGTAATTCAACTTTAAAGGTAGGAGCTTCCCACTTTTAATAATAACTAGTCCTTGGAAAGTGCGTTGCACGTTTGTTCCCTAATTGACATTAGAAAAGTTAATGTATATAAGTAAATATAGCATTGTGGAGTGTACATAAATTCATCGCTAAGTTCAAAGATAAGGACTTTTGTATGTAAGTTTGACATAAGAATATAACTCTTCACAAAATATAGCATGAAAATCTTGTGTTAGATGTTGGAGGCCTGATATTTTTAACGCTTCATGAAAAATAAACCTTTCATTGTATCAGAGGAATTACTCTATTTTAATTACTAAATGTAAGTTTTAATAATTAAAAAAGAAATTGGCTATAAAAAAGATACGTATAAAGAAAAATATTACAAAATGTCTAGGTGGTGTAACATCAATTTTATAGAAAAAATTACAAGTTCAAACGGAAAAGAAAGAAAAGTAAATAAAGACATGACATCCATAATAAAAGACATCACATTAAAATATATAGACAAAAATATTTTCATATTGATTGAAACACATTTTGTTCGAAGTCGACTTGCTATAGACAAAATGTTTCATATGTATAAAAAACTAAAATCATAATAAAATAAACAGAAAAGGAAGCATGACTATGTTAAAAATATAGATACACTATATTTCTTGAATGATATATTTAAAATTAAATATGAATTCTAGTACAATAAAATTCAATTTAACATTTTGTCATCTTTTTACTTTACATTATTTTTTATTTTACTTTTACTTTTGCACTAATTTTTGTACTTCTCTGTGATAGTTAAGTACTCGAATTTTCTAAACATTTATTACATATAAAAAAAAAAAAAGTACAAACATGTTGTTTTAAAAGATAAATGATTATCCTAATAAACCATTATTGGGATCTTGTATTGATCAGTTACCTATAATTGATCCATTTTAGTGATGCAAGGGTGGGATAATAGTGAATAGAGATCAACAAATGCTTTTGTTACAAACAGTGTCAAGTCAGGAGATGACAAAGGATCTTTCAAACAAGATGATGGCTCAAATACTGAGGATTAAATTTGTATTCAACAAAATGAATATGAATAGTATACACAATTAAAAAGTAGTAAAAAAACAACAAGAAAAAAAAATCAAGTCCACTGATTCCACAATATAATGTGTCCTTAACTAAATTATTTTCCTCATATATCCAAGGTTATGAAATTTATCCTTCCAAGATAGAACGATTTACTTCATCAAAATAGTGATATCTCAAATTTCGCTAAATTTCGAACTCATTCAAAGACTGCAAATCATACTTGAGTTTTTATGAGAGAAGAGTAGAAAATCAGAAATTTTGTAGTTGAAAGATGAAAGAAAAATCCTCTATTTATAACCAATAAAGGATAGTATAAGAAAGTGTTTATTGTGTCGTATCATAAAAGTCACAATTCCTCAAAAAAGTCACAAACCTTCAAAAAAGTCATTACAATAACAAACAAAAGAAGGGATATGGGATCCCCCTATCACTTTTGGAAGGTTTGGAACCCTCGATTCATCCGACTCAAGGAGAAAAGAGAACAAGATGGTGGCTTACCTCCTCATTCCCTTTTACCTATGTCATGATGCTCATGGACATCTTATCTCTAATTGGATTTCCTTATCTTTATTCTTCAAATTACGAGTTGAGATTTGGGGAAAGTGGATATGACAGGGTGGTGGATGACGTAAAGGAAAGATGTCTGAAGTCCCTCTGGTCCTGAAAGTAACCATGTCCTTCTCCGTTCACCTTCACAGAGAATTTTTTAGTAGTAACACATGCATACCATAACCATTTTGGTGAACGTTTCTAGAAATCCAAAGCTTCACAGAGCTTCCTCCATAAATTCCCAACTCACCATGTCATATGGCTTTATAAGATCAATCTTCTGATAGAGGTCTTCCTATTATAATGTCAAAGTAAATCATGACATTGTGCATCAATTATCTACCTTCCACAAAAGTTGCATGTGTTTCTCCTATCAAACTAGGGAGAGCACCTTTTTTAGTCTTGCACACAAACCCTTTAGAGACACACTTACTTTAATTTTGATTCTCACCTTTTAAAACCCAAAATTTGTGACTAGAAATAATGTTCATAAAAATTGATGTAACAAAAACAGGTTTTAACTATCTATCTATCTCCATATTCTATAATATCTTAAAAGTATGAACTATCTCACTTGAATGTTGAATTACTATAACACCCCAACTAAAACCACTCAATTAAGTGTATCTTATATATTTTATGTTCATATTTATTTACATTACAATTAAAGCGGCAATTTTTCATATTTAATACTTGTGGCTTTTCTAAAGGGTTTCTCTCCATATTCAGATTTTACCTCCAAAAAATAAAGTACATTCTCACGTTCATAATTTGATTTTTAGAAGATAGTACTTTGTGATGACCATAATTATCAATCCAATAGGTTAAGCATTCATCAATATGTACTTTTATGTTCCTCCTACAATTTTCATTACATACATTCTATTTATATCATTTTAAAATACTAATTAGCATATGCACATAGTATTAATAAAAGTAACAAAAGGGTGACTAGAGAATTTCTTTAAATCATATTATATTATATTATTATACTAAAAGTGGGAACATCAAAATAAAAAGTTGAAATACCTTTTTATCCTTCAAAATATTATTTCTATTTATTTATTTTTACAAAACCAAATATATATTCTAATGACTAATTAGATATAGATGGAATCAGTTTTAAAAGTATTCAATGTGCATTAAATTATTTAATGATGGAATTAAGTAAGAAGTAAGATATGTGAATGAGAATGACCCATACTTTACTCAAAACATTTTTACATTCTTGTCAAAGTATGAAGAATTCTAAGAGATGAAATTCAATGCACACCACATACATTTACAATGAATGTAGGACATTTAAAAAGTCTAACCTTTAGACTTCTCCAATTGACCTACTATAAAATACTCCCTCCGTCCACTTTTATTTGTCATGTTGTGCTTTTTGAAAGTCAATTTGATTAATTTTCAAAGTTAAATTAGATTACATTAATTCAATATTTTAAACAAAAAATTTAGATAATCAAAAACTATACGAAAAGTACTATACATTGCAATTTTTTGCATATCAATATGATGAAATAATATATCGTAAAATGTTAGTCAAAGTGTTATTAGTTTGACTTTAAAAATGAAAAATAAGACAATTAATTGTGGACGAAGGTAGTAGTATAAATATCACTCATTTTCCTCAAATGGATAAAGAAAATTGAAAAACTAAATTTCACATGACAACCAAATTACCTCGACGGTAAATGACAACTATACATCCAATTCTTTTACAAGATGGTAAAGTTAGTTTCATTATTTAGACAGCAGTAATAGTTTGGCTAATTCTCATTCATTATTTAGGGAAGAGATGTTCTTTTCTCGCCTTACATATTGTAAATTGTAATAGGACGTTATCTACTTTGAGTGTTTTGTCAATACCATCATCTAGATAGCTTTTTAGATTTGTGTAATATAATAATTATATCTATTTTGTTTTGCTATTTATTGTAACTAGGAAACTAAGCCGCGCTACACGTGGTATAAAAAATATTAAATTTATGAAATACTTTTAATATTGTTTTGTTTTCTTAAATAAAATTATAATATTATTAATGATTTTAATGATTTTTTCGATCTTGAAATCCAAATAAATTATAATACAAATTCAAATACTTATATTTGTAATTTTGAGTTAAATTCATGGGATATTGATTTTATCAACAAAAAAAAAAAAAAAAGAATCCTTTAGCACCATCTAATATACCTATTCTTTTATGTTAGAGTTGTTATAATTGAAAAAAATTATGAATTTAGTATCCATTTGAATGTGTTCTTTTATAGAGTTATGACATGATAATAAAAATCAAAATAATAGATTTAACAGGAAAAAAAAATGAAGGAATATATACATTTTATAGTAGATAAATAAAACAAAGGTTTACTCATTGGTGCAAGGATGAGCTTAAAGTTTGCTTTCACTAAAATTATGTTATTCTCTAAGATAAATGCATAAAATGTAAAACTAACATGCAATTAGCATAAAATATAATAGATCTACGAATGAAAACGGGGATTGAATCAATCACTAAAATTGATTTTTTCAACAAAAAAATAATTGTAATTTGAAGTTGGAAGAGAGTTTTGGAAAATGTTTTTCTTAAGTTTAGAAGGGAAGTCATTTTTCTTAAATTTGAGAAAAATGAGGTGATTTGAAAAACATTTAGCCCAACCAAACATAAGAAAATTGGAAATATTTTCCTTCATATCAAACACACCCTTAAATGAGTAATATTCACGTGCAAAGCACGTTTCCGAAACCAGTAAATAAATATGAGATTCCAAACTTAAAATATTGGTGGTGAAAAAGTGAATACAAAAAGTATTGGGGGTGGCGGGCAATTTCTTAAAATAGTAAGATGAAGAAAGTGTGATCCATAAACAGAATTTCCCGCCCAAAAGTTGTAAACCGCATTAACAAACTTTGCAGTTGAGCTTCATCGGCCATAACTTTACACTTGAACAAACAGAATTTGCAGTTGAGCTTCATCAGCTTTCCAAAATCCACCATTGAAGATGAGCACTCCAACTGAAGAAGTTTCCATGATCTAAAATCCTCCATTGAAGAAGTTTCTACTCGTCTAGAAGATCTAAAATCCACCATTGAAGCAGTTTCTACTCATCTAAAACATCTAAAATCCACCATTGAACAAGTTTCTACTCATCTAAAAGATCTACAATCTGCCATTGAAGAGGTTTCTACTCATCTAAATGAATCCAATCCATCATTGAAGATGAGCACTCCAACTGAAGAGATTTCTAGGGAGAAAGAAGAAGTCTCTACTGATCTAAAATCCACCACTGAAGAAGTTTCTACTCATCTAAAAAAATCCAACTACGAGGATTGGATTACAATTGTGACTGAACTGCTGGAACGCCTCTGTGATTTTTGCGACCAGCATTTCCCGTCAACTACACAACAACGGGAAATCTCTGAAATTGAGCATCAAATTGATTTGTACATCGAAGTCCTTGATTCAATTCCTCAAGGTATGGATTATCCAGAAGAAGAAAAAAACTCATTCAATTTAATTTATCGAGTTTAAGTGGAATGAATTCGTGCAGAGAAGAGGGAATTAAATCATGAATAGTTCGAGTATCTAAAAGGAAGGTTTTATAATGCAATTCCTGATGTTTACAAGAAGGAAGCAGAGCACCATCTCCAGAACGCTGTAAGTGAAAGAAGTATTACATATTTGAATTTGTGCTTGGTTTCTTCTTACTGTTAATTTTATCTACCAGACTGAATCGAAGTCGTTATGGCTGGAAGCTTGGGATTGTCTCGGCCTCTGCCTTTCCAAGAAAGGGGATTATCATGGAGCTAGAGAATGATATAAGGTCGTCCTTAAAATGGTTATATTTCGCTGCTTCTTCGGTTCTTAAGTTTTCCGTTCTCTAAACTTCAAACGCTCCCTTCATTTAATGGATTCTTCCTCTTTTATTTGATTTAGGGTAAAGAAAACCGTGGAACTTTACGTCGAATGGCAGATCTTGAACTGAAAATTGCACTAGGTGAATGTAATTTTTCTGTTTTTCCTTATTAATCTCAAGCAGTTTATTTATATATACGTGGCTGCTGCTGATCTGTTCATCTGATTGTATATCTATTTCATAGTTTTTGAAAATCCAGCCCCGCACCTTAAAAAATGCATCAAATATGCCGAAAAGACACTCGCTCTGGATTGCATGGATGGAGGTTGTTTATGTAAGACTCCGAACAGAATCTATTTAAAGAGGAACTGCTTTAATCACTCACCTCTGATATTGTGTCATAAACATTCCGTGCTTTAGCACATGAGCTTTGCCAATTTACTAAATGTTTACTTGGTGTTTGTCATTGATTGTGTCCACCCCTCACATACTGTTTAGCTATAGTCAAGAAGTAGCATACAATTACAATTAGGACATATGCACAGTCCGTGGAATTTTATAAAGTGTATGGTATACTTATGATAACATCCAAGTGTCTTGCTTTACTATAAAGTGTATGTTAAATTTGAGCTTTAACTAGTATCTGCACACAGTTTTAGCTATAATAAACATTTTGATAAATCCAATTTTCAAGTCCTTCACTGAACTTCATTTGGTTGGTAGATACCTTAGGACGTGCATATATGAAATGCTTTTCTGTGAGTAAGGGAATGGATCACGATAAGCTTCAACTGGCATTAGAGGCATTCAAAAAGGCTGTAAGTAGTTCTTTCAATCTTGTCTCTGTACATTTATTTCCCCTTATCTTAACATGAAATATATGTGGATTGTTCTTCTGATTTCCTACCCTATTTCATAAAAAAATTCCTACAGCAAAGTCAAACGCACACCTTGAAATCCACTGTAGCGTGGTAAGTTGTTGAAAAAAACAACTGATTTTCACTTATGAACTGTTGTATCATATATAGGATCTTTTAAAACACAAGGTTCTCAATTGTTGCTAATTACCACCTCGTATTTTTATGATGGTGTTCTTAAAGAACAATAGTTAGGAAAACCAAAAATAAAGAAAAAGAAAGACAAGAGACCATGTATCAAGTTGTACACTGCACCATGCAGAAAGGGAAGGGTATAGGTTTGCAACTTCTTGTGTGGATCACAGATAGACCTTCTGTCGTCATCTTAAAGGTTGCAGAGAATACCTCTAAATAAGCTTGGCTCTCTTAGAGTTTGAATGGAACCATTCATAAAGAAGACACTGGAAAATTTACAGATAAGACAAAAGTTGGTAAACTAAAGGAAACATCATGAATACAAATAGAAGCATTCTCTCATAACATAGGACATCTGAGGATACAGGTCATAATAGGACAAGGATGCACTGGAAACTTTACAGAGAAAAAGAAAGTCGTAAGTGAAAACAGAATCTGATAATAACTCATTGAATTAGTTACCTATTTGTGGTAGTTAAGAGTCATGTCTGACTAGTACAAGTGTGTATATAGAAAATCAAGATTGGTACAAAAAGATCAGAAAATGACTATTACAAGATCTGCAGAGATCAGTGATATATTGAATTGAGTTTGGTACGAAATAATCTATCTAGAAGAACAAGTGTGTGCATAGGGAAGTACAACTTCAAAGTAGAAAAACAGTCTGATTTAAAAAAATTGGCTTCCATAAGCTTGAAAGTTTTATGCTAACTAAAGAAAGAACCAATAGTCTCTACAAAAGCCTCACTTTTATTTATCTTCAAATTCTATGTTTGCACATATCATGATATCTTAAATATAGACTTCACTTTCCCCCTTTCTAAAATTCAATTTCATGTTGGGAAAATTTCATATTTGTTTTCTCAGGTGAATAGATATCTCGAGAACTACAAGATGTCCCTAAATGGATATTCAGATGCTGAATCAATGGATCCTGCTAGTGATGCTTTACATGAAAAGCAAGTGACGATCCAGCTTCTTGACAAATTTCAAGGACTACTTCAGGTAAGATTATGACATTGTGGTTATTTTAAATAAAGCATGCATAAGTGGTACTATAAAAACACCAAAACATAGTCATGCATTTCTATGGTTTGTAAAATTGTCTTAATGTGTAGGTTTGAGGCGCAATTGATTGGGTGAATCTTTGAATAGTGTCAAATAAGTAGAGGCTAGGAAACTGCAATAGGCAGCTAACATTAGTTGCTAAGTCAGTAATACTATTTGTAACAACTTAGTTACTATCCTTTTCACTTACTACAACGACAATAACAACATGCTCACTGAAATCTCAATTTATTTGTTCAATGAGTTAACTGAGCCCCTCCTGTATTGACTGAACAGTGCACATTTTAGTTGTTTCTTCTTGATTTCTTGATTTTTCCTTGAAACAGGAAAGTTATGATATAGTCTTTAAAATATAATGCCTTTAAGATTCTCAATTGTTAAATGTTTTCTTCTTTTGAAGTTGTTAAGACATTATGAATGAGATTGTAAAGGATGCATTTGAATTATGTGATCCTACTTTTCAGGGTAAGCGTAATGATAAGAATAAGGGAAAGAGTCAAGGAAAGAGTAAGAGAGCGTAATGGCATGGATGGAGGTTGTTTATCTAAGACTCCGAACAGAATCTATTCTAAAGAGGAACTGCTTTAATACCTATTTACCTATTAGTTGAGGTAATGTGCTTTCTGGCAGTGAATCCTCTATACAACAGAGCAACCGTGGATCTCTAAACTGAAGGCCCTAACAAATGGATTGCGGTTGTAGCAGAAGTACGGTGCTTAGTTGAATATGAGTATCAAGCTCCATTGTAAGTTACTTCATCTTGGAGGAACCCACACGAGTTGATCATTTTCAGAATAGTGAAAATACTTGTCTGTGCAGCCCTACTTTATGCTTAAATACTTATTTCTCAATGTGTACTCTTATTCTACAGATACTATATGCTCTGTGACTCTGAGGAGAACAGTTTTGTACTTACAGTGTTCAACATAAAGGAGAAAGCAGTAAGCACTACTTTATGTTGTTTAATGTTTCTTGGTACATTTATCCATTAAGTAGAGTATCTTGGAGAAACCGAGATAAGAAAATCAACAAAAAAAATTCAGATATTGACACGTTAGTTTGCTGCTAAACTGCTGCAGCACTACATGCCTAAAAAATAAGCGAATGATCTTTCCTCCCTTTTATCACTTTCTGGATGAAAAATTAGATGAAGGGGGAGGCACCTCACTTCTTTAATATGTAACCAAACACTAAGAGAATAGTTAAGTAAGTCAGCATTTCATAAATTTTCTGTAAATTGGAATAGTTTGTTTCCTAGATCATACTATCAAACACCATTTTTATCTTTATTTTTTCATTCGTCCATACTTCAACGAAAAATTCACATCATTACTTAATAACTACTCTTGTTGACAGATTAAACAAGGAGATCAGGTCACACTATTGGATCCCATTTGCAAATTTGTTGATTTTGGAATGGGAAGGAAAGGTAAACTCGTTATAATATCTATGGTATTTCAGATGCAATGCTATTCCAAATGTCCTTTTGCTTTCTATATCACGTTTTTTCCCTCTAAGCACCACATATTAGATATGTTGTATTAGTTTATATCCCTTTATTTTGTGTATCGACTTCACCTTATAACACGTCAGGGCAGGGTACACTTGAGCCTCTAGCAGTGGTAATTTGGTGTCAAAAGTATGGTAAAATTGACAAGTTACTACCAATAGGGAGTTAATCTGGTCATTTTTCTTGGTTGTAACTGATTGAAAGTCATCTCTTGCTATTTCTGAAGTCATGTCAATCATTTTCCTTGCTCGTGTGATTTATAATAATCTGCCAGCCAAATTTTGTTACTCCTCACTAATATATTGCTATTTTTACTGCAGCATTATCAATTCAAGTCTGTGCGAGTTAATCTTCTGGAACAAGTCCTTGTAAATGGAAATCCCCTGTGTAAGAAAAGGCGAAAAGCTTCTACAAAAAGTTAGAATTGCCCTGCATAATTCTGCCATTCCTGAACCAATATCATACCCATAACTGAGGGCAATATACTCTTGTCTATTACATGCATGTGTGAACTTGTAATGAGATAAATTCTACTTCCCGTGTATTTTCTTTTTCCAATCTGACAATTCCATTTCCTTTAGATGATATATTTCTTTGACATTTGACATTGATGACTAGTATGAAGTAAAACTTGTGTTCATTTGTAGTTCTTCCGTCAAATCCTATTTTTCAGTTGTTGTACTGTCCTGTTATGTCTTGCACTACTGTCTTTTAACTGTCTAACTAAAGCTTGTTCCGTCTAACTCAAAGGCATCGATCTTGGATATACTTTCCTTTCTCTTAAAGGGGAAACGCTTTTATAAAAAGCTGAAATTGATTAATATTTTTTATATTCTTATACTCATATACACGTACAACACACGTGCCGAAGAACTAGTACTATATTATAAGTGGAAAGCCACCAAGTTAAAAATTGGATTACGTATAACTGAATGACCATTGTGCGCTTAGTGGAACACTGCTTTTTATATAAATTTAATTCCTACATGAACTTAATTGTGTAGTTGTACATTGTTTACCAGTGAGGAAGCTGAAGAATACAAATAGGTGAATTGGGTGTAATTGGTAGGCAGTGGCGGATTCAGGATTTAAAGTCCGTGGGTGCCAAATAGACTTATCGTTTAAATTAATTTTATATTTAATTAAATTATTCGTCTTTTCGATATATATCATAAATCAATCAATAAAATATAAATAATAAGATATTACACTTTTATTGAGTATTTAATCAAATAAAAGAAAAGTCAAAGGAGTAATAATGTAATTAATTTAATTTAAGTCAATAACAATTATAAAAAAAATAAAAATTGTGCTAGCTGTTTCTCCTTAAAAAAAGGTGCTTGGAGCCTTTTTGTTTTCTTAAAAAATGTATGCAGCAAATTTCTCAAAAAAAAAATAGGTACAAATGGGATTCGAACCTGCAACATCAGCCTTCTAAAATTGCCCTCCTATCGTGGCACCACAAGCTAGTTTTGTTCTGTGGGTGGCACACTTTATATATATATACACCTATGTATATATAGAGTTTCCGTTGAAGTTCGGGGGGGGGGGGGGGGGGGCGTGGCACCCCCACACCTCTTCATAGATCTGCCCATGTTGGTAGGGATAATTACACTCTCCATTCTCTAATTTTTCAAGTGGAGGTTATGAATTGCTGGTAAGGTTATAGACTTAGGTTTTCCTTCTTCTTTTTTAAAATCATTTTTATGTATGTTATATTGAAATTTGACACAAGACTAATTTGTTTTGAATTTAGAAATTATGTTAAATTTTCAGTTTTAGTAGTATTGACTTGGGATAGGGGTAGGGTGAGGTAAAAAAATTTGAAAATTTGAAATTATTATTCAAAACAAACTTTTAATTTATTTTTTTAGGTGGGGGGGGGGGGGGGGTGGGGGTAGGGTGGGGTAAACATAAATTTTTTTAAATAATTTTTTTTTGCTGAAATGGTTTGATTAACCCTTGTATTTGTATGGATTTGTATTCTGGATCCTTCTACTTGACTCTTTGTCAACTGAACTCTTAAACTCAATAAAACTCAATATTTTAAGCCCTTCTGACCATTGGTCAAGCTTATGTGGCAATTTAATTATTGAGTTGACACCAATACGTGATTTCACGCATGGAAGGAGTGTGAACTCAAAATTTTGACTAAAAATAATGTTTAAAAAAAAACAAGGATAAAAGAAAATAAAAAATATTTGTTTTTCACTTCTTTCTTCTTTCTCTCACAGCCCACCCCATTTCTTTTTCTCTCTCTAATCCCCATTGCCTTCTTCCCCATCCAACCCCCATTTTTGTTTTTTTCTCTCCCCTTCCCAGCCCTCTCCAATTTCTTTTCTCTTTCTTTTTTTTCATATTTTCTTTTTTCATAGAGAAATGAAAATCTGTTGTTATGGTAAATCTATTTTTCTTTTCATTTTTTTGGGTTATCTAGAATCCATAAGGTGACAAAGATTCAATAGTCTTGAAGGATGAAAAGTGATTGTTGAATGTCTTGTGAAATTAGGTGAACTGTGTTATGTAAAATTGTGTACAAATATTGTGATCTATTGAGATATTTTGATGGTCATTTATTGACGTTAATGGAGAAAAGGAATTTATGGTGGTTCAAATGGTAGATGTAAACGTTGATTAAAAAAATACGATTAAGAATTACGAATGTTGGAAACTTTGAGAAAAAATCAAATTATGAGTTTTAAGAACTTGAAGAGCCTGGTCACGACTATAGACAATAATGACCCTGAAGAAGAAGAAAATTAAGGATAATTGAGATGATGTTAATGGTGGTTGTGGGTTGAGGGAGGTGGAGGAAAGGTGAGAGAAATAACTATTTATTTATTTTTGTAAATAAAAAATTTAATATTTTTTTCTTTTATGGAATAACACTTTTGGTTAATAATTTAAATATATTAATGAAATAATTATTACATACCATTATTATAGCTGATGTGGATATGACATGTCATTTATGTAAGAGAGAGTGAGTTACACACATGCTTGAATAGATTTAAAAATCTCATTTTAATTGAGTTTAAGGGTTCAGTTGACTAAGGGTCAATTAAAGGGTTCAGAATACAAACTCATACAAGTACAAGGGTCTATCAGACCATTTCACCTTTTTTCAAAAACAAACTTCAAATTTTTTTATTCCTTTTTTTTTGGGGCGGTGGGGGTGGTAGGGTGGGGTCGGGGTATGGGGTGGGATAAATAAAATTTTAGATTGAAAATATTTTTTAAAAACAAACTTTAAAAAAATGGGGGTGGGGAGGGGGTTGCTAGGGGTTCGGTAGATGTGGGTTAAAGAAAATGAATATTTAAATTTTTTAAATCTTTTTCAAAAACAATTTTTTAAATTATTTTTGTGGTGGTAGGGGTAGTCGGGGGTTTAGCGGGGTAAGAAAACTGAAAATTTTAAAATTTGAACTATTTATTAAAAAAGAAAATTCAATTGTTACTAAATTTTTTTTTGGTTGGGGGAGGAGCTGGTTCAGGGTAGGGGTAAAGAAATTGATTTTTTCAAAAGTATTTTTTTAATTTTTTTTTGTTGTTGAATGAGGAGGGTCGGGGTATGGGGTGAGGTAAGAAAAACAATTGTAATTTGAGGTTTAGAGAGAGTTTTGAAAAAAAAAAAAAATTTAAATTTTTGAAGGGGAGTCATTTTTCTTAAATTGGGGAAAAATAAATTGATTTGAAAACATTTAAGCCAACCAAACAAGAGAAAATTGGAAATTGGCTAGAAGGTGATGTGGCACCTTTCTATGGCCTCCATTCATATTTATCTATTTTCTCCTTTTTATTTGACCATTTTTTCTTCATTATTTATTTATTTTACTTTTAATATCTTAAAAAAGTTTCACATTCAATTACTCAACTTTTCACCTATCACTATAATATATATTTAATATCTTTAATAAAATAATAAATAACTTCTAATAACTCACACATCTTCAACTTATAATCTTAATAATATTCATAACTCCTTTTTTTTTTAAAAATATTCATAGCCCCCAAAATTTAATTTATAAGTTTATGTCTTATGGTATTCCTCTTCTTTGTCTATATAAATTCATATTTTGTATCAAGAAAATTGTCATTCAAAGTTATTCTTTCACTTTTCCATCATCATATCATACATTAGAGTAAGGAAGAAAATGTTGATCATCACTTCATATGGTTGCTTTCAACAAAGTCATACAAAATCTATGAGTAAGAATGCTTCTATTAAAATTTTAAATTATACGTTTTTACTTTCATTTATGTGATATTATTTATTTATTTTGAGTCAATTTAACTCATCTTTGAAACTAAATTGAATAAATTCATGGAGTAACTAACAATTTCATATAAGTTAACTAACAACTTCATATAAGTATATTCTTAATTTGTGCTTATAGGGATGAAGAAGAAAGCCGAGGAAGATACAAAAGTAGAGAAAATTGTGAATTTCAGAAGAAGATGATGTAGAGTCTTACAATAAAATTATCGTTATAGTAATTTTATCTCTTTAGTTTTTCTTTCCTCTTCTCTATTTTCCATTTATGTACTTTATTGAAAAACTTAAAATATACTTTAAAATTCTTTTAGTTGTAGTTCCTTACATTTTTTTTTAAAAGTTGTATTTTAAAAATGTAATGGGAAGAGAATAAAATGATAAGTGAGGCGAATCAGAAGACTGAGAAAGAGAACTTAATAAAGAATTTTTTTTTATATGACTATAGTTGTACATACATAATTCATCAGGAAAAATTATGATTAGTTCTTGTGAATTTGTAACGCCATGACTGTCGTCGTTATGAAAAAGCCAACAGGAGAAAAGTTGGAGTCAAAATTTTTTTTCGTAATATCTTGAAATTTTCCAACCTAGTCCAGATTTGGACGAAATAGGAGTCTTTGAGGTGTAGGAAAATTTGGTAACAATTGGGTGATTTATTTATAATTCTAGTTACATGAGTGGTTAGATAACTCGTTAAGGAACCCATATGACTTTACGGAATTAAATTCGGGCAAGTAGAACTTCTGAAATCGATCTTGGCATAAAGGGTATTTTCGAAAAGTCATTGGTTAGAGGTGTGTTGTGAAATGGGAATGTTAGAATTCTTGAATTAGTTCTCTGTCTCGCGTAACCCGCATTGGCGCCCTTTTTGTAGCTTTGGTGGGGCCGCTACAGCGGGGTGACGGCCATTGTGGTGGGACAGACGCGACTTAAGGTGGAAATAAAACCCCAAAAACATTTTATTCTGTACTTTTCGACTTTGAGAGCTAGGAGACGACTCCAGGAGAGCTCTTGAACATTTTTCACCATTCTTGAGGCTAAAGTAAGGATTTAACTCCCCAAATCCATGTTTTGATCCGTATAATGTAAATTCATGAGTAATTATTGATGGGGGAGGATTTTGATCTGGATTTATGGTGGAAAATGTCCTAATCTAGGTATGGGGATCAAGGGTTTGGTCTAGGGTTATTGAGTTTGTTATAATTCTAATAATTAGACCTTTGATTGTTGATCATTGAGTATAAATTGGTGTTTGTAGACCTAGAACAAGCGGAAAGAATCTGAAAAGGGAAGATTTAAGTGCCTTAGAAGATTTAAGATTGGATTAGATGTAGGTGATAATTGTGATTTTATGATTGTGTGATGTATGTTTGTTCTCGCTTCATTATGATACATGTATGTATATGAATATTGCATTATTGATCACACTTGTTGTAAATGAGATAGATGAATGATGGTTACCATGAAATCATGACTTAAATGTATGATCTTAAGGATATACTTGTGATTGTGATTGTGGTGTGTTGAATGGATCGGTTGCCACGTTCCGGCGTAACTAACTTGGATCGGTTGCCAGGTTCCGGCATAACTAACTTGGATCAGTTGCAACATTTCGATATAATTATGGGATCGGTTGCCACATTTTGACATAATCATTGGATCGGGTACCACGTTCGAGTATGCTAACAGTATGGGTGTGGGTTCCATGAGAGGACCATTGAATTGGGTTCCGTGAGAGAACCATTTGATTGTGTTGTGTATCTACTTGAGATGAGTTCATTCATATCTAATGATAATTGATATTGGAAAATGGTATGTTGCTCTAAATTGATATAACTGTGATATGTGAGATTCAAGAAGTTGTTCATTATTCGTATATGTTGATGATATTGTATATGTTCGATATGTGCATGTGATTATATTGTTGTATTGACTTATGTATGTTACACTTAGTGGGATAACCATGTGATCCTACCAGTACACAGTGGTTGTGTACTGATACTGCATTTGCTCTTATTTTTGTTGAGTACAGGGAATCTTCAGGCAGCTATTGATAGACCTCAACTAGGTGACTCTTGAGCATGACCAGATTCAAGGGTGAGCCAGTTCTTTCAGGCTACCATGAATTTCTCTTGTTTAAGTCCATTCTTTTCGGACTTAGACTATTGTGTAAGGTTTTGTTTAGTTTCGGGGTTGTACCCCTTGTTTTTCGAGTTGTTGTTGGTAGAGTTTTGGTACATTGACTTTCAGGTTCTAGGGGTTGTTCTTCCGCATTAGTTTGGTTAGTTGTTTGTTAAAACGTTGTAGTTTATGGGGACTCCATTTTTATAGTCATTTAAACCGACTTCCGTATTTTTAAATGTGTAGTATTTTGGTTAAGGATTCTTAGTTAGTTGTAGTAATGTCTTTCCTATCGGAGGGTTAGCGTGGGTGCCAATCACAACGATCTGGGTCGTGACAAAGTTGGTATCACAGCCCTAGGTTCGTTGATCTCATTGTGCCAAAACGAGTCTAGTAGAGTCTTGCAAAACGGTACGATGACGTCCGTACTTTTCTTCGAGAGGCTATAGGACTTTAGGAAAAAACTCACTTCTTTTTACTCCTTCATGCTATGACTTGAATCCAATTGGTATCTGGGTGATACAAATTGGTATATTTCCTCCTTCACTCTATGATCCGAACTAGAGCAACATAAGTGGTAACACATCACTAGCAAGAGAGGATGTGTATAGACTACTGACAGTTGAATAGGGCCGCCATTCAGAACAAGTATCCACTGCCTCAGATATATGATATTTTTGATCAGTTGCAAGGTGCATCGATTTTCTCTAAGATTGATTTGGTATGGTTACCATCACTTAAAAATTGAGGTGATTAAGAATTAGGTTCGACCAAGTTCTATGATTGAAATTAGTAGTTTTGTGGGGCTCACTAACTACCATTGTTGCTTGTGGTATGAGTTGAGTCCAATTGGTATCTCCCGATTCCAATTGGTATCTCAACGAAGTGAACTAGATGTCGTAATCCCGACTGAAGGGACACAAGCAAGTTAATTGGAATTGAGAAGGTTCCAATTGGTATCTGGCCTTAGGGACCATATATGTCATGGTTGATGGTCGTTTATGGAACGAACTAATTAAAGTAATTGGACTTGTCTGCGAGTTGTAACTTAGACCGGTGAATGTGTGCTTCTAGTTATCTGAAATTAACTACAAATGTGAAGGGTGTATTACTTGAATGCTTTGATATGATTATGTTCCCAGTATTACTTGTCTGAATGTTGATATGTGCAATGCCCTGGCCTAAATGTTGAAATTGTGCCAGTTGTAATCGTTTGAGTGTCGTGGAAACTTGTTGTGAAAAGAAAGTCATCACTAGATTATGTGTAAGGGTCTAGATAAATTACGAGGTGGTTCATAAGCGAGAAATCTGGACGTGCGTTGCGACCAACTGATAATCGTGTGAGTCTGGGTATATCCTGGGGATATGTGTGTGGTAGTGTTGAAATGATGTAAAAGGATTCTAAAGTGCGTACTTCGTTGGGTTGATCGGGGGTAGATAATGATTCTCCTAGCTAAAGGGTTTTTCTCTAAAAATGCATGTGTTATAGCTGGGAACATTTGGGGAAAATTGGGGAAGAAAAGAACCCAAAAAAATTATTGGCAGGGATTTGGTTTCCGTTATGGCTGCTAGGGAGGGATTTTCCCGCCAAAGCGAGGCCGCTAGTACGGGATTCCTCCCTCTAGAGAGGAACAGGGGGAGACAGAACCTCAGCCCTATCTCTTATGTTTTCCCTAATCACAATTATGGACCTTAAATCGTACCCGAACTAACCCCCGCGATCTAATTCAGTATTCATCAGTCGAATATAAGTTATAAAGTGTGTTAAAATTGTGGAGAACCTGGGCATATGAGGAGAAAATCAGCGAGGCCATATAGGCCGGGGAAATGGTAATGCGGGTAGAGGAGCAGTGCAGTAAGGCAAGGAGGTTACCCGTCAAGATGACAAGGCTCCGTTTTATGTTTTTCCAGGTAAGACCGAGTTTGAGGGTGTGATGCAGTGGTCACAAGTGCTACTCTTGTCTGTGCCTGGATGGCTATTATTTTGTTTGATCCAGGTTCTACTTATTATTACGTGTGCATGCAATTTTCCTCAAAATTTGATATGATTTGTGATATACTTGATTCCCCCATCCATGTTTCTATCTTAGTTGAAGAGTTAGTCATAGTTACCCATGTGTATCGTGTTGTTATGTTGTGGTTATGGATTTTCAGATTTGGGTTGATTTGGTTATGCTGGATATGACTGACTTGATATAATCTTAGGCATGACTTGTTTGTCCCCTTATTATACTGGACTTAATTGTAATACTAAGTCGGTAACTCTAGAGATCCCTGGTAGGGAAATATTAGAGTGGGAAGGGGTGTACAAGCCTAAGCTAGCTAAGATCATATCTTCCATTCGGGCTAGGAAACTGATGGGGCAAGATTATTTGGCGTAATTGGCTCATATTTGGGATGTTGAGGTCGAATCCCCCTCTATTGAGTCTATTCCTGTGGTATTAGAATTGAGAGAGCTTAAAGCTCAAATCCAAGAGCTTCATGATAAAGGTTTCATTCGTCTTAGTGATTCCCCGTGGGGTGCTCCCGTCTTGTTTGTGAAGAAGAAGGAGGGTAGTATGAGGACTGGTGATTTTATCTTGAGCCATAAGGGAGTGGATTAATACCAAAATGACAAGCTTATGGATAAAGAAAGTCCATTGAGTATACTTGGGTGGAGGCAATTGAAGATGTTAGTAACAAGGTGCGTATAAAAATTGGGTTAGTCCTTTGAATTTGATGAGTATACCTGAGTTTGAGGTGTCATGTTGATGAGAAGGTTGACTTCATAGTGATAGTCAAGGTTGACTAAGTGTAATGGTAATAAGAGTTCGTGATGGATTGTGACGGGATGAAACTATATAATAAAATTATTGGTTAAGCAAATTTTTGTATAGTAATTATGACTTGCGGGTACCTAAGGTTGTGGTTTTCTAATATTTGGTGAGTAGCGTGGTTGTATGGAAAATTATAAGAGACTGTAGGACACCACTCGAATAGAATGTTAAAGATCTAGAGTTATAATAAAGGAAAATATAGTGGGATGTAGTACAGCCTTTAGAGAAAGGCTAGAGAAAGAATATTTTATTTGATTGCAAGGGCTAAAGAGATATCTTTAGTGGGGTAGATAATTGGGTTCAGAGATGCGTGATTTCATTGT
Organism: Solanum commersonii; assembly: GCA_029007595.1. Taxonomy (NCBI): domain Eukaryota; kingdom Viridiplantae; phylum Streptophyta; class Magnoliopsida; order Solanales; family Solanaceae; genus Solanum; species Solanum commersonii. The sequence continues at coordinate 1,285,021 of JAJTWQ010000051.1, forward strand.
TTTGATGTGGCTATGGTAATAGTGTCATGGGTCCATCAGATGGGTCAAAACTATCGACAAAGACTTGAGAAATAAGCGTGCGGACATTAGCTTGAGTGTGATGACAAGTGCTTGGTTTTGTTTTTGAGTCTAGTAATGAGTATGATTGAAATTTTAGCGAAATATATGGTAAGATCGATGGAGATGTGATCAATGATAAACAGAGATCCATGAATTCATAAAAATCTTCAAGGTACAAGCTAATGTTGATAGAGAAAGGGATTATGTTATATGGTGGAAATTACAATTCAAATTTTTCATTGTGAGTCTACATTTGTGGTGATGTATTTTGTCAAGGTATGAATTGGCAAAGTGAGAAATGATCAATTGTATCCGGTATTGAGCATTTGAAAGGAATTACACCTGGGTTGAGTCGTAAGTTTACTACTATTGATTGTTAAGTACCTAAGAATGGTTTCTTTTTTAAAAGTGTTAGGTTATAATAAGGTAAATGGTCGGAGTGTTTATGATGGTTGTTAGTATTGTGAGTATGATTCACTAGTTATGCTCTAGTGTGTTTTCACTTTTGTGGGTGGATCTCTAGTGGTGGATCAGGGGTACCAAATCTTGCGATATTCTCTTGGTTGAGTGGAAAGATTGGGAAGATTTGATTATTTCGAATGACATAATTGTTGTTGTATTGGAGTTGTTATAGTATGTTAGTGGTTCGACATGTACCACTTGCTTATGAGAAATTATAGAAGAGCTGCAATGCGTATTTATGGTTGTCTGACAATATTTCAACTTGTCGTCGAGGTCATGTATCGATTATGTGTGGTTGAATGTGGTGATTATTGGGTCTAATTCTACTATTCTTAAGAGGTAATCTACAATTACTAAATCTAGCATTTCTATAGTGCTGTTGGAGGGGTTGTATGCTTGGACATATCCTCGATGAGTATATGATTTCTAAAGATCAAATTTGTTATAACTTAAGCTCATGGGAATTTATGTTATGGGATGGAGATATTGTTAAGAACTATGATTGTTTGGGTATTATGAGTGTGCGTTGGTTGGTTCAGATCCACCTTTAATTGTAGCGAATATTGATTTAGAATTTTATCATGGTTATGTGAGAAAGAATTTGTCCTGATGTTTGTGTCAAGATCCTTGATAACATGTGGCAGAGGTTTGTACGATCAACTTTGGTGGTTGTTGGGAATCGTTTTATTGTTAGTTAAGTTTACATACAACAATATTTATCACTCGAGTGTTGAGATGAATTCATTGAGCCATTGTAAGGGAGGATGTGTAGGTATTCAATTGGTTGGTTTGAGGTTGGAGATGTGAAACCCTTATGGGGTAATGAGATTCGGTAAGAAGGGAATGTGATACAAGTATCCCCAGTAATTCGACGATTCAGATACTACTCTACCCTTACTTTAGCCAGTCTTTACTAAGTTGATCACTCGAGGACGAGTGATGGGTAAATTGGCATGACCTGACTTTCGTCGTTATGGAAAAGCCAACAGGAGAAAATTTAGGGCCGAAAAACTTTTTCGTAGTAGCTTGAAATTTCCCAATCTAGTCTAGATTTGGACGAGATCGGAGTCTTTGAGGTGTAGGGAAATCTGGTAACAATCGGGTGATTTATTTATAATTCTGGTTACATGAGTGGTTAGATAACTCGTTAAGGAACCTATACGACTTTACGGAATTGAATTCGGGCGAGTAGAACTCCCGAAATCGATCTTGGCGTAAATGGTATTTTTTTAGCGTCGTTGGTTAGAGGTGTGTTGTGAAATGAGAATTTTGGAATTCTTGAATTGGCTCTCTGTCTCTCGAACCCGCATTGGTGCCGCTTTTTCCTCTTTGGTGGGGCCGCTACAGCGGGGTAACGGGACAGACGCGACTTAAGTCAGAAATAAAACCCCAAAAATGTTTTATTCTGTACTTTTCAACTTTGAGAGCTAGGAGACAACCCCGGGAGAGTTCTTGAACGTTTTTCACCATTTTTTAGGCTAAAGGTAAGGATTTTACACCCCAAATTCATGTTTCGATCTGTAGAATGTAAATTCATAAATAATTATCGATGGGAGAGGGTTTTGATCTGAAATTTATGGTGGAAAAAGCACTAATCTGGGTATGGAGATCAAGGGTTTGGTCTAGGGTTATTAGGTTTGTTATAATCTGGATAATTAGACGTTTGATTGTTAATCATTGCGTATAAATTGTTGTTTGTAGACCTAGAACAAGCGAAAAGAATTCGGAAAGGGAAGATTCAAGTGCCTTAGGGGATTCAAGCTTGGATTCGAGGTAGATGATAGTTGTGATTGTATGATTGTTTGATATATGTTTGTTCTTGCTTCATTATGATACATATATGTATATGAACGTTGCATTATTGATCACACTTGTTGTAAATGAGATGGATGAATGATGGTTACCATGAAATCATGACTTAAATGTATGATCTTGAGGATATACTTGTGATTGTAATTGTGGTGTGCTTAATGGATCGGTTGCCACGTTCCGGCATAATTATGGGATCAGTTGCCACGCTCTGACATAATCATTGGATCGGGTACTACGTTTTGGTATGCTAACTATTTGGGTGTGGGTTTCATGAGAGGACCATTGAATTGTATTGTGTATCTACTTGGAATGAGTTCATTCATATCTAATGATGATTGATATTGAAAAACGGTATGTTGCTCTAAATTGATATAATTGTGATATGTGAGATTCGTGAAGTTGTTCATTGTTCGTATATGTTGATGATATTGTATATGTTCGATATGTGCATGTGATTATATTGTTGTATTGACTTATGTATGTTACACTTAGTGGGATAGCCGTGTGATCCTACCAGTACACGGTGGTTGTGTACTGATACTGCACTTGCTCTTATTTTTGTTGAGTACAGGGCTTCTTCAGGCGGCTATTGGTAGACCTCAGCTAGGTGACTATTAAGCGTGACCGGATTCAAGGGTGAGCCAGTTCTTTCAGGCTGCCATGGATCTCTCTTGTTTAAGTCCATTATTTTTGGACTTAGACTATTGTGTAAAGTGTTGTTTAGGTTCGGGGTTATACCCCTTGTTCTCAGAGTTGTCGTTAGTAGAGTTTTGGTACATTGACTTTCAGGTTCTAGGGGTTGTTCTTCCAAATTAGTTTGGTTAGTTGTTTGTTAAAACCTTGGAGTTTATGGGGACTCCATTTTTGTAGTCATTTAAACCTGTTTCTGTATCTTTAAATGTGTAGTATTTTGGTCAAGGCTACTTGGTTGTAATAATGGTTCTCCCACCGGAGGGTTAGTGTAGGTGTCAATCACGACGGTGTGGGTCGTGACAGAATTTTTATTATGATAACTTTTTGTAGCATCCTAAAACGAACATTATATACTTGAAGTTACTGTTTATTTGCATGATGAAGTGCATTCCTAAATTCGACATAATGATTAGACGTATTTTAAAGAGCGAAAATTTCATAACTTATTAAAAAAGTGTTATCCAAGCAATGAATTAAAAAAAATTGACAACAAACTAGAGCATTTGTGTATTTCTTAAGAAAAACTAAAGAAACTAAAAATATTTAATGAATACTTTCATTTTTTTTAAAAAGACAATATATAAGGTCATAAATTTATGTTTATATAAAACTTGAATGAAACAACACCTCTTTTTAACTTTATATTAGAATACATCTTTTTAAATTTAAGAATTTTTATTTACTCTCACATTTTAGTTCAATATTTAACTTATGTTTTTTGTTTCCTCCTCTTTTTTGGTTTCTCACTATTTCTATGTAACTAATGCATGTAAGAACTAATTAAGAAAAAATATAAGAATTAGTTCCTCAATTATCACTATTAATAAATTGTTATTTTTCCTTTTTCCTAACCATAGATAGGTGATATGACACCTCTCTTTACCAAAGATCTTTTTTATTTTTTTCTCATTTTTTTGATAATTTTCACTATATTTTAGTTTATTATTATAATTATTATTTAAAAATTGTCAATTACTATTCTCTTCATTTATTTATATTATTTATTATAAAAACTTAAATGTCTCAAAATTTATTACGCCACTTAATCTTATTCTTTGTTGTAAATTTAAAGACCTAAATATTTATCACTCCAACCTTTCATTTCTCCATAAAGAATGAAAAATCTATATCTATCTATCTATATATAATATAAAGAAAGATATTAAAAAGTTATTTGACACCTCTCTTTGACCAATGATCCTATTTATTTATTTTTCTCATTTTTGTTGTTGTTGTTGTGATTTTCCCTATGTTTCTATTTCTTATTACATTTAAAAAATGTGTCAATTACTACTCCCTTCATTAATTTCTATTATTTATTGTAAGAATTTAAATATCTTAAACTTTACTACTCTACATATTTTTATTCTTTATTGTAAATTTGTAGACATAAATATTTATCATTCAAATCTTTCATTTTCTCCAAAAAGAATAAAAATTTATTAAATTAGAGTAGTCTAATGAAATATCTTTCAAATAGTTTGAAAAAAAAAACTCATCCCTTTAACTCTCTTAATTATGAAATTTCTCTTTTTATCTTAGTTTGCAAAAATCTAAAAAATATTTACATAATCAGTCAATTAAAGAATAAGGTAATTACTCACTAAATAATTTTTTTTAAAAAGAGAAGTTGTAACTCTCCAAAAAGAATTTTCAATATTCATTTATATTTATTACATTTCATAATGAACCATGATTAAAGTTAGTAATAAGAAAATATTGCACTAGCGAAAAAAGAAACATTTTTTTTCAACTCTTTTTCCCCATTTTTCCTTTTATTTATTAGTTTATAAGAATAAAAGTCACAATTATTATCATTTATCATCCTAACTTTTCATATTCTTTACTAAAAATATGAACTCATCCACATATTGGTTTATGAGGTCATGAGTATCGTTTTTAACTTCTTCATATTTATGTAGTGTTGGGATTACAAAATTTATTTTGTTTCTATATAAAATTGATATTTTAGCTCTCTTGTATATTTATTATTTTAATGCAATTTTTTTACAAAATATTAATTAATCGGAACCATTAATTAATTAGTAAATGTGTGAATTGAATAAAACTTCTACTTTCTTTCTTGAATTTAGAATTACACTTTCTATACTTTTCATATGAAAGTTTTGTGTGGATATATAAAAAATTTAGGCTATTAATTTTATTAATTGCACTAATTTATATGTTCATATTTAAAATAATAATTGTGAAAAAGTTAAATTATAAGTAAGAAAAATTACATGATACCTAAATTTAAATAGTTAAAAAAATTTATAAGCTCAAATAGTATTATATTAAGAAATTTATTACTCCCTCCGTTCCATTTTATGTAGCAACATTTCCTTATTGGTCAATCCAAAAAAAAATGTCACATTTCTTTATATGAAAAGTATTTAAAGGTACAATTCTTTTTTTACCCTTGTTGGTCCCACTTAATCTTAAAATAATACTCCAATACATTTATGAGGAGAGAGAAAAGTGAGTCTACTTTTTAAAGGGTAATTTGGTAAACATTTCAAAGTCTTCATTTATTTCTTAAACTCCGTGCTCGATCAAATGTTGCCACATAAAATGGGACGGAGGTAGTAGTAAAATTGCTTAAATAATTTAAAACATCAAAAAATGAGATACCGACGTATTTAAAATTGGCGCAATATGTCTTTATATTGCTCCAAGGTAAAATTACAATTCTCTTTTTTTTCTTGAAACTAATTTAATTTTACTGTTTTTATTCTTTATATATATATATATATATATATATATATATATATATATATATATATGACAAGAGAAACCCGCAGCCGTTACCTTTTGGTTGCGCACAGGGTAAAATCGCCGCTCCTATGCAATACCTCGCAAACCACATAGGAGAGGTAACCCGCACTAGGCAAGCTTGGTAGCATTAAGACTTTTTATTCACATCTTACTCTTTAATCAATGATAATGTACAAGTAAATATATATTTTCTTATTTATTTATTATTGTAGTCTAAATAAAATGACAAGAGTGAAAATTAGTGTTGACAAATTTAATTAATACTCCCTCTGTCCCTATTTAGTTGTCCACTTTAAAAATGGCACACATATTAAGACAAAATAACATAGTGAAGTTACAATTTTACCCTTATTAATTATGATTCCAAAATCAATTTACTCATTAAAGCCATTATTAATTAGAAATTTTCAAGAAGTGTAAATGAGGGTATAATAGGAAAAAAAAAGTTTGTCCTTTCTTGGTTTGTCAAAATGGACAAGTAAATAGAGACATCTAAAAGAGGAAATATGGACAAGTAAATAGGGATAGAGGGAGTAATAATTGGGCTAGAGGGAGTGTATAACACGAAAGGATGGAGTAATTGGGTTTTCTTTTTGATGTGCTTTGGGAAATGAGGTGGCTGCTTTGTCAAACGAACAGTCACATCCATAAATGTTACTTACTATTCAACAATTAAAGACGATGCTTGCTGATTTACAATGCACCTATGACACTGTTATACATGTCTTGCAATAAACTTTGAAAGGAAAAAAAAAAGCAGTGTGATGGCGGAGCAACACCAATTCCCAAAAGCCCAATATTCACCTCAGCAAACAGAGGCTGGATTAGTCCGTTGGACGATTTTGACCTAGAAGTATGGCATTCCTATGATTTCTTTGGCTTTTATTTGGACTATCATCTATGCTTCTCAGTGAGGAACACATTGAACAAATATCATCAGCTAGAATCTTTTAAGCTGTGTGAGTTTTGTGATTTTCATTGTTTGCATTTAACTTCCCAAAAATGTACAAGACTAGAATTGATTGATCACAGCCATCCTCCCGACGCTATGGGAGGTGAGTGTTACTTTGAAATTGTTGCTCCATATGTCCAACATTTAAAGATTTTAGGGTAATTCTATGGTGTGGGAATTAGGCTTGGGGACCTCTCGTCTTTGATCCACGCTGATCTTACTTACCACTCATCTGACTACCATAGATTAGATAATGTAATTGACAAAATCATAGTGAAAGATCACTTGACAAGAGTAGCTTGTGCTAATGAGCTAATCATCTCATCCTTGCGTATCGAGGTCAGTTTACTCACCGTGTCTTTTTATGCAACCATAAAATAACTAAAACCATTTTAGTGATTGTTACAATTTCTCACTTTTAGGACATGAAGTAACTCACGAAGTATGTAAAAGAATATAGAATTAAAATAAGAGATTTTGCACAACAGTTAAATACATACCATACTATATAGTAAATCATACACTAAATTGATCGAGAGTAAAACTAGAGGAGTGTATAAATTGTTGTTCTGATACTTAAATGAATCTACTTCTATCTTCTGTATAGATGATTTTCATGTTGATGTTGCAAAAAGAAGGCATTTCATTACCGTTGTTGGAGTGCAAATGATTGACGATAAATTCTTTGTTGAACAAATACACCTCCCTTGGCATCGTCAGACTCTTTGTCTAGAGAATTTGACAATTCTTCCTATAGTGGTACGTATTCATGTTTATTTCAACTGATTTAATGCTTCGAGATACTTTTGTTTCGCTTTCACTCATTTTATTATTTTTCTTCATGTGTATGTTCCTTTTTGTACAGGGTTAAGCTTTTGATTAATTATATCATGTTTTGTGATTCTTCTGTATCCTTACGACTGCTTTTTCATAAATTACTGGTGTGAAGACATGGATGTGCTGGAAGACGACTACGAAAAAATATCCGTAGGTTCTTTGCAGAATCTGAAAACCTTAAAGGTTATTTTACAGTGGAGTCCCTTCATAGAGGATGAAACGATAGAGCTAACTGAACTGATGAAGTGTTTGCTTGAGCATGCAAATTATCTGGAGAAACTGATTATAGTGGCAGAGAACAGTGGTTGTTCAAAAGTGATACAAAGTTTGTTAGCTCTTCCCAGAGTTTCTAATACTATTGTTGTTTCCTTGAAATCGGTGGCTGGTGTTGAGTACTGAGTAGAATTTTTATATATTCATCTCATTTGTTTCCCAAAATATTTTGTTCAACTATAATGAGTTTCTTTAGTAACGTTTTAACGAGATACATTATTTATTAATGAATATTTATGGTTATGAATATATTTAATTGTGGATGTCCATTATTACTCCACAACTTACCAGTAGTTTACAGGTATTCTTACTAAACCCACTGTTCCATTTACTTTCCTTTTTATACACATATAAATAAAAAGATCATTTTACTAATTCGCTCCTTAAAATTTGTTATAGGAATTATTATATAAGTAAATGTGAAGACTTTCAAAAAGATTTAATTGTAAGGGATTAGGAAAAAATTAATTAATGTTTTTTTGATTTGGTAAGGTGATCATAATATGTGACGACTATTTTTAGTAAGATAATCAACTAATGTGAGACTAAGAGAGTACCAACTAACAAGTAGCTTTGCAAACATGTTCTAATTACAGCTAACCTTGTAAGTTACTTATGGTCTTATGAGTCAAAAGTTACCATTGATTGTCTCAAATTGCTTCAATGGTGTACGTGAGTTGCTTCGATGGTGGGAGGAGCGTGAAAATAATAACAAAGAAAGCGTGAAATATTACTTTTCTATTTTTGGTAAAACAAGCAAGAATCCTAAACAAACTTGTATAATTAATTTAATGTCCAAGTTACCATATAATACTCCTTTTATTATTTTTATTTAAATATCAACAATATATGAATATATTAAGAAGAAAAAAAATAAGTATTTCTAAAAATTAAGGTGACTATGTAATTTTCTTATCCATCATCGGTGGATAATAGTTAAACTCTAAATATAAATGAGAGGGAGTGTATAACAATAAATGTGGCTATCATTTTGAAATAGGCAGAATGACCTGAGAGACCGCTGTATTTGCAGTGGCAGAGCCACATATAGTTGAGGGGTGTCGACCGACACCCCTTCGTCGAAAAATTACATTGTGTTGCTAGAGTAAAATTATTTTTTATTTATATATATTACGTATTTGACGCTCCTTGACTTCTACGCGATTTTACTTCTTTATATTTTGACACCCCTTAGTCGAAGTTCTAGCTCCGCCATTGTGTATGTGGCTTTGTTTGTATGTTGGACCCTTGTACTTGCGACTTTGTAACTAAACCCTTAAGTTTATTGAAACACAATATTTTAAATTCCTTTCTCGTCTGATGTGTATGCATGTATTGCACTCATTTTACACATGAAATTTCATGTCACCTTTTATTGACACATTATAATAATAATAATAATAATAATAATAATAATAATAATAATATTATTATGGAAAATGGTCAAAACTACCCATAAACTATTCGAAATAGATTAAATATACCTTTAAATTATATTTCAACTCAATTTCGGTCTAACTATTGGACAACACTTACCCAATTATTTTAATGTCACATAAGCTTGATCAATAAGGATTTTAAAAAATAGAGTTTTATCGAAGACCCAAGTACAGAGTCATGGCATAAGTAAAAGCGAAGGGACGAAGTAATTCGTAATGATTTTTCGATCGGTTATCTCTGTTTTGCTTTGATGAGAGATTTGAAGTTACTCTGAAGTCGGTGTTTTGTCAAACGAAGAGTCACATCGATAATTGAGACGATGATTGAAACTAACTGATTTCCAATGCACCAAGCGCAAGAACCTATATATATATATATATATATATATATATATATATATATATATATATGTCATGCAATAAACATTGATTGAAAGGGAAAAAAATAGTGAGATGGCCGAGTAACACCAATCCCTAAAAGCCCAATATGAGGCAGAGGTAGAAGCTGGAATTGATTAGATTAGTGCATTGCCAGACTCTATTATTCTTCAAATTCTTTCTAAAATCCCCATTACAAATGTAACATCTCGCAATTTGAAATAACTAGGAAGAAGCTTATAATTGGAAATAGTCATTTTTGGAAAGAATTAAAATCTAGAAAATTTGTTTAAGTTAGGAAAAGTTGAGTTTTGGTCAAGTTCAAATGGTCATAATTTCTAGCTCAGGATGAGTTAGGTGTACTTCCAGATATGGTTGCAAAGCTCTTGGAAGGATCTTTCCAACGTCGTCGAGTTTGTGCAAATCCGAGTTCATATAAGTGAGGTATGCCCTTTCGAAGTTGGGCTGTTAGAATAAGGAAAGTCCAATCCGGATTTTTAAAGGGTAATTTGGTCCTTTCCTTACCCTTTTATTTTGATTCATTTTTTTTAATTAATTAGGGGCCTAAACTGAATTAGATCAGTTTACGCTTTTGGAAGAAGGGTTAGGGTTTTAAGAGAAGAGGAGAAAAAAGAAGAATCGCCAAGATCGTCGAAGTTTAACTTGTGGAATTCATCAGGGGTGATTCCTACAAGGTACGTGAGTTTCTCATAGCGTTAGGTTCATTCACCCACGAACCAAACATGTTTAGTTCAGTGAAATTCGTCCTAAAAGAGTTTGAAAGTTGATGTTCTTGACATGAATTCTTGAATTTGAATGTTGTTCTTGAATTGGGATGAATTGAGAAGTTTATGAGTTCGTTAAGTCACATTATAGAGTCGTTTCGAGTTAGGTTCTTAAGTACTTTTGCTGGGTATCTGTATCTAAAAGTAATTTGAAAAAAAGAACCGAGTTTGGGTGAATTGGTGCTGGACAACGAAGAAGAAATTTCGTCGAACAAATTCAGAGGGTGGCCGCGCGTCGCGCACCTAGTGCCTAGATTTGAAGTTTCAGCTTCGCATCGCGGAGCTGACATAAGGTGTTCTACCTCAAAAGACGTTTTCAAAACCAAACTTTAATTATGCCTCCGCGTCGCGGACCCACCTTCAAATCTTGAATTTCGGGCTTTTCTCATGTTTAGCTATCTAAAATAATTTCTAAACAACATGAGATCTTTCCAAACACCAATCATAATCCTTGGATCCAGAATTCAATTCAAGGATCAGTTAAAAGTCAAGTCAAGAGCAGTTAAGATCAAAGTCAAGAGAAGTCAAGAGTCTGTCAGAGAAGTTCATTTCAAGTATTCATAAGTCTTTTACAAACGTTTTAACTTTGTGTTAAGACTAAGTTTTGAGTTTAGTAAATAGTAAAGCTTGAAGTTCATTTCTTCAAAAGTATATGGGAACTAAGTATTTCCAAAGAGTTTAAAATGTTTTCATATTTAAACAATAAAGGAAACCTCGATTTCAAAAGAGCCTTCGGGCTAGTTTTCAGAAAAGAGAAATAGCTTTCTAAATGAAGCAAGCAGGGAAACTGAGATTTCTAAGATAGCCTTTGAGCTAAGTTTTTTAGCACTAATCTCAAATCACATAAGAAGTATGTTTTTAAACATAAAGAACTAAGTATATTTTTGGGAGTAGTACTGAGCACCGATATGGGGATGCGAGTTCATTTTAACTCAAGTCTCCATAAACCATGTAGCCATCATGGGTAGAAAAGGGTCATACTTTTTAGATGAATCATTTTCGCTTAGACTAGTGGATCCATTTAGTGAGTTAGATTCCTATATCACGGCAAGGTATAAGATGGGCCTCGGCAGCGTGAGGTAAAGCGTTGTATCATCACTATAGTTCTTAAGTGATGGTTGTCGATTAGAGAAACTCCCACAGCAGTAGTAGCATGGTTCCTCAAAGGGTTCTGCTTAGTGTGAATGGGGGTATGGGACTTCATTCATGCATTGCACAAGTAGACTTTAAGAGGGAGCATGGTCTGTCTTTTTATGATATTATGATTATGAATTGACAGCATATTTTCAACAGTTTTTTTTATATTGCACTTGTTTTAAACTGCTTTATAATGAAATGAGTTTATTTAAGTATTCAAGAGTTGAGAAGAGCCAAGGTAAGTGTTTCTTTCATAATCTCTTTCGAGCCTATGTTGTTTTAGCATTCCAACTCGCATACTCGTACATTCAATGTACTGATACCAATTGGCCTACATGGTATTATGATGTAGACACAAGTAACTAGGATCGGCATTCGGCACATTCGTTGATCCAGTGAGCAATTCAGAGTCTGTTGTTGAGCCTCCTTGCTTTTCGGAGGATCCATTTCATTGCTTTCTAGTTTAGTTTATTAGGATGTTGTGGGGTATGTCCCAACATCCATCTCAGTTGTTTAGAGTCTTCATAGATAGTCAGAGAGTCAGTTAGTTAATTCAATTGTCTTTACTTTTCATTTCATATGTTAAAGACATGAGTTTTCCTAAATAGCCAATTGAACGTTCCTTTATAACATTCTAGTTACTTCATAAATGTGTATGAGATGAATTAAGTCTTCCGCTAAGTTAGTAAGCCAGGCCAAGGGTTCGCTTGAGGCCAGCAATGGTCTTCGAGTGCTGGCCACGTCCAGGGTGTAGACTCGGGGCGTGACAAACTTGGTATTAGAGCACAGAGTTCAAGAGTCCTAGGGAGTCTATGAAGCCGTGTCTGTAAAATCCTAGTTATCGGTGTGAAGCGTGCCACATCTATAATTAGAAGGCTACAACATCTAGGAATTCCTTCACTTCTTTCACAGTCATTTCGTGCGTTAGAGTTGTTCTCTAAAAAATTTCCCTCTAATTTATGCATGTGCATGTTTCAGATAATCATGCCTCCACGAAGAGCAGTCAGAGGTCGTCCAGCTAGAAGGAATGTTAAGGAACAAGAGTTACCCAATACACCTGAAGTGCAACCGCAAGAAGAAGTTACTAATGCTGAGTTCAGAGAAGCAATTAGAATGTTGAGTCAAGCTGTGACTAACCAGGTTGGTCAGCAAAGAGGAGCTCGACAAGAAGGGGCTAACACTTCTGGGATTCGTGAGTTCTTGAGGATGAATCCCCCAAGTTTCACTGGTTCGAGAACTACTAAGGATTCGGAGAACTTTATTGAAGAACTGAAAAAGATATTCAATGTGATGCACATTGCTGATATTGAAAGAGTTGAGCTAGATGCATATCAGATGAAGAATGTCTAAGGTGTCTAGGATTTCTCCCAAAAGTAAGTAGGAGTGCTCTTCCTTTCAAGCCTTCTGCCTTACAGTCTATAGACCTTACCTCACTAATCTTTTATTTTCTCTCGGGATTTAATGCTGCTAGAACCTGGTTTGATCAGTGGAAAAGGGGTAGAGCTGAGGATGCACGATCTGCGAGTTGGGCATGTTTTGAAGAGGCTTTCTTCGGGCGTTTCTTTCCCCAAGAACTGAAAGTGGTTAAGGTGCGAGAGTTCCTCACACTTAAGCAAGATTCTTTGACTGTTCATGAGTATGGGTTGAAATTCACCCAATTGTCTCGCTATGCTCCTGAAATGGTTGCAGACATGAGGAGTAGGATGAGCTTGTTTGTTGCCGGGTTGCCTCGTCTATCGAGTAAAAAAGGTAGAGTTGCAATGTTATAGGTGAAGAGAAAGTTTTTCACGATCTAAGCCTACACCCTGGACGTGGCCGACACTCAAGAACCATTGTTGGTCCCAAAGCGAACCCTCATCCTGGCTGACTACAAGCGAAAGACTAACTCAAGCATACAAAACTTAAAAACGGAATAAAATTCAAATAAACTCAACTTTTCAAAACTTTAACTCGAATGAACTACTTAGAATAAAAATAATATATTCAACTCGCCATAAGATAGGCACTTAAGTCTTTAAAATATTTAATAAAATAAATGAATAATACAGACTTCTCAACTATATGACTATCTATGAAGCCTCTAACTAATGAAGATGGAAGTCGGGACAAAACCCATGACATCCTAACTAAACTGAAAAGTAAATGAAATCCTCCGGAAATAAAGAAGCTCACCATAGATAACTCGAACTTCCAGATGTATCAACGAAGCTCATGTTGATGATCCTAAATACTTGTGTCTGCATCATGAAAAGATGCAGGCCAAATGGCTTAGTACGTGGAATGTAAGAGCATGTAAGAGGGATTCTAAAGTATAAGCATATGCTTGAAACTTGATAAAAAGGAAACATACTTACCTCTTCTCAAACTTACTCAACTCAAGAAATACTCAAGGATACTTAAACTTACTCAACTCAGAAGTACTCAAAGATAAGATACTCAACAAAAGATATGTTATTCGACTCTGGTTACTCAACTCAATATAACTAAACTCATTTCAATATAAAGCAATTTAAAATAAGTGCAATATAAAGAAACAAATTGTTTAAAAACATGTTGAGAACTCTGTGTGTATGCAAGGATACAACATAACTTTGAAATGTATGTAAAAATACAATAAACTGATGCATATAAAAATATAATAACTTCTGTGGGAGTTTCTTTAACTGACAACCATTACATAAGAGCTATAGTGATAATACAGCGATCTACCTCACGCTGCCAGCGCATCCTATACCCGGCCAAAGGTATAGGACCTGAACTGCCTAATGGATCCACTAGTCTATTGTGAAAAGGGTTCATCTAAAAAGTATGACTATTTTCTACCTATGGTGGCTACATGGTTTATGGGGGTTGTTAGTTGTCTGAACTCTTTTCCATATCGGTGCTCAATACTACTCCCAAAATATACTAGCTCTTTATGTTTTAAAAACATATTTCTTCTCTGATTTGAGATTAGTGCTCAAAAACTTAGCTCAAAGGCTATCTTGAAAATCTCAGTTTCCTCTCTTGCTTCATTTAGAAAGCGATTACTCTTTTCTGAAAACTAGCCCGAAGGCGTTTTGGAAATCTCAGTTTCCGTTTTTATTTAAATGTGAAAACATTTTAAAATCTTTTGGGAATACATATTCCCCATATACTTTTCAAGAAATGAACTTCAACTTTACTCTTTACTGAACTCAAAACTTAAGTCTTAAAACAAAGCTAAAACGTTTGTAAAAGACTTCTTAAAATATGGTTCATACCGAATTATGGATATGAACGACTCAATGCAAGGTTTTCAATAACTATAAATAGAACTCAAATACTTGGAACTCAAGAACTTCAATGATACTACTCATTTCAAGAATGCTCAGCTCAGAGTTCATACGAAATTATGAACATGAACTATTCAACTCAATGACTCAAAGATACTTCTCATCTCAAGACTGTTCGACTTATAACGTTTATGTGGAATTATGAGCATGAAATATTCAACTCAAGGACTCAACTATACTTCTCAAAAGAGATTAGGAACTCAACACTTAAAGGCTTAGAACTTGAAGATACCACTTCTCTGAAGGATACTCAACTTACGAAGTTCATGCGAAATTATGGGCATGAAACAACTTGACTCAATGGTCTACATAACTATATGGAACTCATGTATACAACTCTTCTTATTCTCTGACTTACTTCCTCAAAACTTAGTTCAATTCGATAGTTGATGTCAAAGGATTCACAATTGAACTCAAAGGCTTTCTTGAACTCTACTCTTAACTCTCTCTTGAATGTGAATTATGAATTCAAGAGTTATACTACATGATAAGAAAGATCTCATGATGATAAGGTAGACTCATGAATACATTATTCTTACTCTCATACTCACTTGCTTGAGTCTTGAAACAAGTTATTAGAATTTGTAGAAGACTCCTCAAAAAGACAAAAAGGGATTTTCTGAAAATCATTCGAAAGTACTCTCAAAACTTCACTCAGAACTCTACCTTGAATGTGATTTATGAATTCAAGGTTGTAATTTTTGATAGGAAAGGTCTCATGATGTTTAGGAATGATTTTAGATAGCTAAACATAAGAAAAGACTGAAAACCAATACTTAAGAATAGGTCCGCGACGTGGAGCCAACACAGACCTCACTGCCTGGTGGAAAATCATTTCGACTCCCAGCTTGTTTTAATTATTTCCTTAGGGGTATTTTAGTCCTAAAAACCCTTAGGAGGTTATCTAAATTGCCCTAAACGTGTAGGAAATCAATTTTCTTAAATCTAAACCTTTTCATTCACTCCAAAGATTCTACGCTCAAGAAATTCAAGAGAACGCTAAGGCTAGGGTTCATCTTTCAAAGGTTTTTGTTCTTTTAGGTATGTAAGCTTCCATAGTGTTGGGTTTGTTATCCCACACGCCAATCATGTTAATTTCAGCTTTAAATTCATTCTAAAAGTTGAAGCTTTGATGTTCTTGTAATGTATTCATGAATTTGCTTCCGTTCGTAAATTGGGCTAAGATTGAGAGTTCTTGAGGTTAATGTGTCGATTTATAGAGGGGTTAGAGTTAGATTCTAGTGCACATGTGTTGGGTATCTAAATCTAAAGAGAGATTGAGAAAAAGAATCAAATTTAGGCGAATTGGGGTTAGAAAACGAAGAAGAAATTTCGTCGATCAAAATTTAACGTTGGTTGCGCGTCGTGGGGCAGGTTCCAAGATTTGGCAATTTCTGTTTCACGTCGCGCAGCTGACACGGAGTGTTCTGCCTCAAAAGTCATTTTCAAAATGAAATTTTAAAAGCAGTTTGTCACGACCCGAGCCTACACCCTGGACATGGCCGGCACTCAAGAATCATTGCTGGTCCCCAAGCGAACCCTCATCCTGGTTGACTATAAGCGGAAGACTAAATCAAGCATACAAAGCTTAAAAACTGAATAAAATTCAAATAAACTCAACTTTTCAAATCTTTAACTCAAATGAACAACTTAGAATAAAAATAATATATTCAACTCGCCATAAAATAGGCACTTCAGTCTTTAAAACATTTAATAAAGTTTTTCACACCCCGAGCCTACACTTGAGTGGGACTGGCACTCGAAGATCATTGTTGGCCAAAGCGAACCCTTGGCCTGGCTTACTTAACTCAGCGGAAGACTTAAACTCAACAAAGATAAGTTCATATAATAAACTGGATTGTTATAAAGGAACATTCAACTGGCCATTAAGGCAAACTTAAGTCTCAACACGGAATAATGACAATGAAAAGATTAAAGAACTAACATTTGATTATCTATAAAGCCTCTAATAACAACTGAGATGGATGTTAGGACAAACCCCACAACATCCTAATAAACTAAACTAGGAAACAATGAAATGGATCTTTTGGAATGCAAGGAGGCTCACCAACAGACTCTGAACGGCTCACTGGATCAACGATGCGCCGGAATGTCGATCCTAGTTACCTGTGTCTGCATCATCAGACGATGCAGGCTAACTAGCATCAATACATTGAATATACGAGTATGCGAGTTGGAATGCTAAAATAACATGGGCTTGAAAGGGAATCTAAAAGAAACACTTACCTTGGCTCTTCTCAACTCATGAATACTTAATTGAACTCATTTCAATATAAAGTAGTTTAAAACAAGTGTAATATAAAGAAAAGTTGTTTAAAAACATGATGTCAACTCTGTGTATATACAAAGATACAACATAACTCTGAAATGTATGAAAAAAATACAATAACTGATGTATATAAAATACAATAACTTATGTGGGAGTTTCTCTAATCGACAACCATCACATAAGAGCTATAGTGAAGATACAACGACCTACCTCACGCTGCCAGCGCATCCTATATCCGACCAAAAGTATAGAACCTGAACTGCCTAATGGATCCACTAGTCTATTGCTAAAAGGATTCATCTAAAAAGTATGACCCTTTTTTACCCATGGTGGCTACATGGTTCTATGGTGACGTGAGTTATCTAAACTCATGCTCATCCCTAATTTGGTGCTCAATACTACTACCAAAATATGCTGTCTCTTATGTTTTAAAAACATACTTCTTCTGTAATTTGAGATTAGTGCTCAAAAACTTAGCTCAAAGGTTATCTTGGAAATCAAAGTTTCCCCTCTTGCTTCATTTAGAAAGCGAAAACTAGCCCGATGGCTCTTTGAAAATCTCAGTTTCTGCTCTTATTTAAATGTGAAAACATTTTAAATCTCTTTGGGAATACATAGTCCCCATATACTTCTTTGAAGAAAAGAACTTTAACTTTACATCCTTACTGAACTCGAAGCTTAAGTCTTAAAACAAAGTTAAAACATTTGTGAAAGACTTTTGAAAAACTTTAAGAACTCATCTTAACTTGACTCTTGACTTCTCTTGACTTTGACATTAACTGCTCTTGACTTAACTCTTAACTGATCCTTGAATTGAATTATGGATTCAAGGATTAAGATTTATGACTGGAAAGATCTCATGATGTTTAGGAATGATTCTAGGTAGTTAAACATGAGAAAAAACCAAAAATCAATATTTGAAAGTGGGTCCAGGACGCGGAGGCATAATTTAATTTTGGTTCTGAAAACATCTTTTTAGGTAGAACACCTCGTGTTAGCTACGCGACGTGAAGCTGAAATGATCAAATCTGGGCACTAGGCGCACGACGCGTGGCCACCCCTTAATTTCGTCCCACAAAATTTCTTCTTTGTTTTCCAACCCCGATTCACCCAAACTCGGTTCTTTTTCTCAAATTACTTTTAGATATAGATACCCAACAAATGTACCTAAGAACCTAACTTGAAACAACCCTATAAAGTGACGTAACGAACTCAGGAACTTCCCAACTCAGTCAAATTCAAGAACTATATATGAATTCAAGAATAGGTATCAAGATCATCAATATTCAAATGCTTTTAGGAATAATCCAAACTGAAATAAATATGCTTGACACGTGGGAGAACGATCCCAACGTTATGAGAGCCTCACATACCTGATAAAAGTAAATCCTTGGCGAAACACCAAGTTCCTTGATCGATCTTGATGAATTTGCCATTTTTCTCCTTCTTCTTTTCTCTTCTCATTTCTCCTTAGCCCTAGCGTGAGGCTCATCCTATACCTTGCCGTGATATAGGAAGCTAACTCACTAAGTGGATCCACTAGTCTATGCGAAAGGGATTCATCTAAAAAGTATGACCCTTTTCTACCCATGATGGCTACATGGTTTATGGAGACTTGAGTTAAAATGAACTTGCATCCCTATATCGGTGCTCAATACTACTCCTAAAAATATACTTAGTTCTTTATGTTTAAAAACATACTTCTTATGTGATTTGAGATTAGTGCTCAAAAACTTAGCTCAAAGGCTATCTTGGAAATCTCAATTTCCCTGCTTGCTTCATTTAGAAAGTTATTTCTCTTTTCTGAAAACTAGCCCAAAGGCTCTTTGGAAATCGAGGTTTCCTTTCTTGTTTAAATATGAAAATATTTTAAAACTCTTTGAGAATAAATAGTCCCCATATACTTTTGAAGAAATGAACTTCAAGCTTTACTCTTTACTGAACTCAAAACTTAGTCTTAAAACAAAGTTAAATGTTTGTAAAAGACTTATGAAAATTTGAAATGAACTTCTCTTACTGACTCTTGACTTTGATTTTAACTGCTCTTGACTTCTCTTGACTTTGATTTTAACTGCTCTTGACTTGACTCTTAACTGATCCTTGAAATTTGGGTGAATCTAAAAGTAATTTGAGAAAAAAAACATTTCAAGTTAAGAGTCAAGTCAAGAGTAGTTAAAATCAAAGTCAAAATAAGTCAAGAGTTAGTAAGAGAAGTTCATTTCAAGTTTTCATAAGTCCTTTACAAACGTTTTAACTGTGTGTTAAAACTAAGTTTTAAGTTTAGTAAATAGTAAAGCTTGAAGTTCATTTCTCCAAAAGTATATGGGGACTATGTATTCCCAAAGAGTTTAAAATGTTTTCATATTTAAACAATAAAGGAAACCTCGATTTCCAAAGAGCCTTCGGGCTAGTTTTCAGAAAAGAGAAATAGCTTTCTAAATGAAGCAAGCAGGGAAACTGAGATTTCTAAGATAGCCTTTGAGCTAAGTTTTTTAGCACTAATCTCAAATCACAGAAGAAGTACGTTTTTAAACATAAAGAACTAAGTATATTTTTGGGAGTAGTATTGAGCACCGATATGGGGATGCGAGTTCATTTTAACTCAAGTTTTCGTAAACCATGTATCCATCATGGGTAGAAAAGGGTCATACTTTTTAGATGAATCATTTTCGCTTAGACTAGTGGATCCATTTAGTGAGTTAGATTCCTATATCACGGCAAGGTATAGGATGGGCCTCGACAGCGTGAGGTAAAGCTTTGTATCATCACTATAGTTCTTAAGTAATGGTTGTCGGTTAGAAAAACTCCCACAGCAGTAGTAGCATGGTTCCTCAAAGGGTTCTGCTTAGTGTGAATGGGGGTATGAGACTCCATTCATGCATTGATCAAGTAGACTTTGAGAGGGAGCATGGTTTGTCTTTTTATGATATTATGATTATGAATTGACAGCATATTTTCAACAGTTTTTCTTTATATTGCACTTGTTTTAAACTGCTTTATAATGAAATGAGTTTATTTAAGTATTCAGGAATTGGGAAGAGCCAAGGTAAGTGTTTCTTTCATAATCTCTTCCGAGCTTACATTGTTTTAGCATTTCAACTCGCATACTCGTACATTCAATTTACTGATGCCAGTTGACTTACATCATATTATGATGCAGACACGGGTAACTAGGATCGGCATCTGGCGCATTCGTTGATCTAGTGAGCAGTTCATAGTTTGTTGGTGAGCCTCTTTGCTTTCCGGAGGATCCATTTCATTGCTTTCTAGTTTAGTTTATTAGGATGTTGTGGGGTCTGTCCCAACGTCCATCTCAATTGTTTAGAGGTTTCATAGATAGTCAGACAGTCAGTTAGTTAATTCAGTTGTCTTTACTTTTCATTTCATATGTTAAAGACTTGAGTTTGCCTAAATGGACAGTTGAATGTTCCTTTATAACATTCTAGTTACTTCATAAATGTGTATGTGATGAGTTAAGTCTTCCGCTGAGTTAGTAAGCCAGGCCAAGGGTTCGCTTGAGGCCAGGGTGTAGACTCGGGGAGTGACAACAGATGCCTGCACATCAACTATACTTTCTAAAATCTTCACTCTACATTTCATATCTGAACTTGCTCTATCAAATTATACTTCCAAACTTGGCAAATGGATTCATATTGCATTGAAGAAAAAAGCGGAGTATCTTGACATAGATGTATGGCATTCCAATGATATCTTTGGCTTTTATTTGGATAGTGATCTATATAGCCTGCCACAGGAACTTTGCAGCAGTTCATCACTTGTAAAACTAAATTGCAAATATTGCAGAATATCATAAGATTGTATATTGAATTGGGCGTCCCTAAAGAGTTTAATGCTATCATCTATGCTTCTCAATAAGGAACGCATTGAACAAATAACATAATATTGTCATCACCTGGAATCATTGAAGCTACGTGGCTTTTGTGGCATTCATTGTTTGTATTTAACTTCCCCAAAATGTAAGAGACTCGAATTGATTGATCACATACATCCTACCGACTTTATGAGAGATGATTGTAACTTTGAAATTGTTGCTCCATATGTCTAGCATTTAAAGATTTCAGGGGATTTTGGTGGTGTGGAAATTAAGCTCGGGGACCTCTCGTCTTTGATCCACGATGATCTTACTTACCACTCATCCGACTACCGTAGATTAGATGACGTAATTGACAAAAGCATAGTGAAAGATCACTTCACAAGAGTAGCTTGTGCTAATGAGCTAATCATCTCATCCTTGCATATCGAGGCCAGTTTACTCTTCATGTCTTTTTATGCAACCATGAATATATAACTAAAATGAGTTGAACCCGATCCTCGGCCCCCCCTCCCACCACCCGCTAACCCCCTACAAACCCCCCCCCCCCCCCCTCCAAAAATAATAATTTGAGTTTGTTTTAAAAAAATATTTTTCAACTTCAAAATTTCTTTTTTTCACCCTACCCTCGACCCCCCCCCACCCCACACACTCCAAAAAAATATTTTAAGTTTGTTTTTAAAAATATTTTCAACTTCAAAATTTCATTTTTTCACCCCTACCCTAGACCACCCCCCGCTCCCCCCCCCCCCCAAAAAAATATTTAAGTTTGTTTTTAAAAATTATTTTTAACTTTAAATTTTTATTTTTTCACCCCTACCATCGACCCCCCTGACAACCCCCTACCAGTCCCCCCCCCCCCCCCCCCCCCCCCCCCCCCCCCCCAAAAAAAATTTAAATTTGTTTTTAAAAAATACTTTCAATTTCAAAAATTATTTTCTACTCTAGTAAAAATGAAAAATATTTCTCAAAAACATTTATCATTCATAAATCAAACACTAAAAAAATTTTCTGAAAAATATTTTCTACTCACCAACCAAACATGAAAAATAAATCAAAAATCTATTTGTTTTCCAGGAAAATATTTTCTAGGAAATCATTTTCCTTCATACCAAACACACCCTAAGAGAGTCTGGCAATGCACTGATCCAATCAATTCCTATATCTGCCTCAATCTCGCTTGGGATTGGTCTTGCTCCCCTATCACATCACACTTATTTTTTCCTTTCAATCAGGCGCTATTTTCAAGTATCGTCTCACTTAATTAACTCCAACTGTTGAACAGAAACATACATATATCTTTGTTAGACAAACAAGCGATTCCATCTCCTGTTAGATTTTTCATCTCTCTAGGACTCTATTATAACTTCAAATTTCTCTAGGACTATGTATATATATCTTTCAAATTTGTCATTTTAAACTCACATATGCCTTTATTGTCACAAATTTGGTTTACATATACCCTTTAGGTCCTTACTCAGTTATTGTTATAAAAGTTCTGCCCTTACAAAAGTGATAAAACTAATTTCAAATTAATTTTTTTGATTTTAAGTTTTTTTAAAACTCATGTATTTGATTTTTCACACATAAATTATTTTTTGAATTCTTTAATTATTATTATTTGAGTTTCTTATTCTTATTCTTATTTTTTCTTTCAATCTTTAGTGTAAAAATAAGAGAAATAAAAAGAAACAAGTGTAAATGAAAAAAGGGAAAAGAAATTTAAAACTAATTTTCTATATTGTAATTTAGTTTTTATATCTGTAAAATAAATTTGGGGCATCTATAATAATTTTACAAGAAAATAATTTAATAAATAAATTTGACCATCAAATTAATAAATTCAAATTAGTCGTTGAATTAAAAGTTTAAAAAAATGTGAGAAGGATCAAATATACCCTTAAATGGATTACTTTTTTTAATAAAAAATATCTTTTTCACTTCCGTTAGAGGAAAAATGGTATATGTGAGCCACTTGTGTAACAATAGGGGTATATATAAATCACTTTTATAACGAGGGGTATATCAGCTCTAACTTACAAAATTGAAAGATATATCGGGCTTTTTTTCCTTTTTAAAAAATAAAATAAAAATGAAAGTAGGTTAAATAAATTAAAACAGATGAATAGTTTATTTTATTGAATTAATTTTATTAACAATACTTTGAAAATCTGTCATTCTTGAATGTGGTCATACCTTGATTTTACAAGGACTAGTAAGCAACCTAAGGGTCCAAAGCACTCCCGAGCCATTTTGTAACGACCCGAACTATCGTTCTTTAGGAGAAACAAAAATTTGAGAAATTTTGCGCCATTGTCCAACCAGAGCGGGTCAGATACCGCTAGGGCGGCGGCGCCAGGGCGGGGTAAGTTGGCGGCAGAGCGGGATAGGCGAGATAGAATGTAAATAACGCGAAATCATATTCCTCCTTCCTAAAATACCTAAATTAGTCGTAAAACACCATAGAACCCCCAAAAAGCTGCTCCAAGCTTGGGAAAGAGGGAGGGAGAGATTTATAGCGTGAAGATGTCGATGGATTGCGAATTTTTGGCCAAGATCACCGTCACAAAACCCGGAAAACAGGAATCGAAGTCAATAACTCCGTGCAGCTGCTTGGCGCCCAGGTAAGTTAGGTTTTATGAATTGAGTAGTTATAAATCTGTGTTTACTGCGTAATACATGTAAATCAACAGTAGGATTATGCGTAGGCCCTCATGCACCAAACGAAATATGGTTAAATCTGAGGAAGAAGCCTTAGATGATGAATTAGGGTTAGGTATGGTTGAATAAATGCTTACATGATATACGTGGATGAGTAGTTCATTGACGATGGTTGTGATTCTATGAATGTGTGTGATAGATTTGTTCTTGCTTCGGTGTAATACGTGCATATAGGTGAACGAAGCCTGTTGATCACACCTAATGTGAATAAGCATGAACGAAGAACTATATGCTATGAATCACCTCTTGTTGTATGATTGTAATAATAAACATTGTGATTGTGATTGTGGATTAGGTGTTGCATTTCGACACACTAACTTGGATCGGTTGCCACGTTTTGACATAAATATGGAATCGGTTACCATGTTTCAGCATAATATTTGGATCGGGTACCACGTTTCGGTATGCTAACAGTTTGGGTTTGGGTTCCATGAGATGACCAATGATTTGATATAACAGTGATGATTGAGAATTGTGAAATTGAATGTGGTTCGTAATAATAATGATATTGTGATTCCCTGGAGTGGTTATATGTTTATGAGGACTTATATGCGACTATTCCTTTTATGTCGAGTTAACTTGTTGCGTATAGTGTTGTCGGATGAATTGGAAAGGCCAAGAGTTCAAGGGTCGAATAAGTGATGGCAAGGGTTGTTCATGTGTTGCAAGGGTGAAAAGTGGGGATAGTGTACGTGTAGTAAGTGTTTATAAAGGTGGAAAAAAAGGGAATTGTGTTTAGTGGTTAGGAAGCTTGACGTAATGTACTATGTGTCCATGGCCGGGTAATATGAAGAGGAATTAAGGGTGTGACGTGAGCAGTTAGTTGGAATGCTTGTAGTTGTATTTGGGGACTTTTCTATGTGTTAGACTGGTTAGGCTATGGTCAAGTACCTAGTAAGTAGGTTGATTGAGAAGGTGGTTAATAGTTAGAGTACTAGTGTAATTCGGAGGTATTTTGAGAAAGGGTAAAGATGGAGAAGCGAGTGGTTTATTTCATGATCTTACTAGTTGGTTTCTTATGTTATGTGGTGGGCGTCGGGTTGACCGATTATGCCTGCCAGTACGTGTGTTTTGTACTGATACTACTCTTGCTATGTCTTTGACATAGTCTAGATGCAGGTTGATGTTTCATTAGGTGAAGACGAAGAAATTTTCCAGCAGCTTCTATCTTTCCTTCCACATGGTGAGAGATGTGTCTTTACTTATTATGTCCAGTTGTACTCTTAGTAGCTCTTGTATCTGTTTAGACTAGATCCATGGGGTTTTAATTACTTTACAAGTCTTAACCGAATTTGTGTTAAAAGTCCTAATTTATAAAATCATGTTAGTATATTTATTTTCCGTTTATTCAATTTTCCGCATGTTTTCAACTAATGGGATATGAGGATTCTCCTACTTAGGTGTTAGAGTGGATGCCTGCACGGCCCGGTGAATTGGATCGTGACACATTCAGGTCTCGTGTGAATCATCCAACTAAATCATAAATTGTCTTTCGAATCCAATCTAACCATCAAACTTAAATTCAAGTTCGTTTATTCTTGACTGTGGTCAAACTTTCATTTGTCAAAATCATAAAAATTAATGTATTTTTCCAAAACACATTTGATTGCTTTGAGAACCATATCACACATCTCACAAGTCAAAATTTGCAGAAACAAAATTACTGAAAGGGTCTAATAGTCAAAATGATAGTATAGATCGTGTCGTTACATTTTTTTTAAAAAATGGGATAGAAAAAAAGAAAATGAGAAAAGATTACAATGTGGAAACTGCTCAACATCTCCTCTTCGACTGTACCATAGCCTCAATTTTTTGTGGCATTAAATATGCCACGTAAAAATTTGAAATTAAAGTGTTGTCGAAAAAAAATGTTCATTCTTTTTTAAAAGTACTAAAAAATAATAATAATAATAATAATAGTTTATTCTTTTTTAAATGGTCTATATATATTCCCTTTCGCTTACATACAATAAAAGAAGAAGAAGATAATGACATTAAGTTAAGCTCCATGACATAACTTCATGGGACTCCATATCAGAGTCGTTTATGTCCCCAAAAGATGATCTATCAAACAAAAATAATCTTTGATAAAATAAAACTTCTTTTCTTTATTTTCCTCTCTCTATCTCTCTTTCAAAGAAAGGAAGGATAGAAAATCAATTTATGTTAAATATATGATAAATTTATTGAAATACCATTTTCTATTCGTTTGACCATGTAAAATGAAATAGTGATATAAAGTTAAAGTTTTGTTTTGTTTGAATATGCTATTTAAATTTTAAAGTTGTATTATTTTTTTTTGCTAGTAAACATAAAATCTCATAAATTATAAAAACTATTAAAATAACACCAATTGATTATACAATCTTACCAAATAAGCAGAAGTTCAAAACAAAAATATAATACACAACTATCACAAAGTTATTCTAAAAAAAATACAACATTTATTGATTGAACTTTAGTTAAATAAAATAGTAAAATTGAACACGAATTGTAGTGTACTACTTCTTTATATAATCCTCTCACATAGTACGGACTACTGACAATCTCCTCACATTCATCATGCATTTCTCAATATAAATGGTTTAAAGGTTGCTAAGAATAATAATATCAATAATAAATTTAATTGGTGAGAGTAATAGTTATATCTGATATAAATGGTTTAAAGGTTTGTAAGAGTAACAATATCAGCTATAATATTCTTTACATATAAAATAAATGATTATAAGACATAAAATGATGGACTTTTTATTTTTACAAAATACAAACTTAGTAGGTTAATTTTTTTTATTTGAAAAATATAAAATTATGATATAAAATTAAATATTCAAACACTCATTTTAAATTATGAGATAAAATCACATATCCAAGCGCTAACTTCATAAGTGTTTTTATCACATGTATCACTCACTTTTCTTGGTTAGCAAACATATACTTGGGGTTCAAGTAAAACCAGGCCCAAACCCTTTTTAGCATTTGGACTATATAACCAAATCCTAGGCCCAACTTTCTCTATTTATTTCTCTCTCTCTCTCTCTCTCTCTCCAATAATCAAATCGCTGCAAACGTTCACCGCTAACCTTTTCAGCCGCCGAGTTCCTCAAAATATCTTTTTCCACCAAAATCAATCGTAAAGTTCCTCTCTTTCTCTCTCTGCCTTCCTGTTTTTCACGACGCAAAACCCTAATCATGATTTATTTAGCGGTCTTCTTATAATCTCTCCTGATTTGTCATGATTTTGTTTTCTGGTTATTTTTCGTTTGTTGTCTGGTATTTTTTCGAAATGAAAAGGAAGAAAAAATGAGTTCAAAGATGAAATTTTTATTCAGTTGTAGATTTCTGGTTATTAATTTGATTATCTTGTTGTCTGGTTATTAGTATTGCTGGTAACTTTTTGAATGAAAGCGAAAAACAAAAGAAAAGATGAAGTTCAAAGATGAAATTTCTATTTAGTTCCATATTCTGTTTCTTAATTAGATGGATTTGGTGTCTGTTTATTAGTGTTATTGAGTATTTTTCGAATGAAGGAAATAAAAAAACAAAGAAAAGATTAAGTTCAAAGATTAAAATTTTATTTAGTTCTTGGCGCCTAAATTTCGAAAGATTTTTCGATATCTAACCAGTTCGAAATTAGCATTTAGAGAACTTTCCATTGCATACTTTTCATCTCAAGTAAATACACAGCTGAATGGATATAGAGGATTCATAAAGTTGAATACAGCTAGTTTGATATTTGGTGGAGTCTATTAATTGAACATCATATTAGTGTAGAATTCTCTGTTATCTTCCTTTGTTAATATTTGTGTCATTTTTGGTTAATGACAGATCTTTCAAGCTCCAAGCAATTCTGTTTTTTACAAGCAATGGCAACTAGTGAGTAATTAGTCAATTGCCAGATTGGATATTAACTTTGTTAAGTTATTTTTCTACTGATTTTTACATAATTGCAGGGCTTCAATTTGAAAATTCATGTGAAATTGGAGTTTTCTCAAAGCTGACCAATGCATATTGCTTGGTAGCTATTGGGGGTTCTGAAAACTTCTACAGGTTTGTATTTTCAATCTTCAAGTCATCTGTTTCTTAATAGTATTTGGTAATATTGGAAAGTTATTTAGTTTGAAACTAAAAGATTTGAAAAAGAAACATTGGAGCTGAGCATTCAGAATTTCCAAGATGAGAACAAGGAAATCAGAGATAAAGATTGAATAAGTACTTGAGCTAGGAATATGGGAAATGACAATGAAGAAAGTGGGAAAAGGATAGTGTTTTCCTCGTTCACTATTTAGCAACTTCAAAAATTGACTCCAATGTCTGGGCACAAAAATAAAAGCTGTACCACATTGTTATAATCTAGTTTTCAGGTTCTCAACTCAGTGAAAATGATGTGATCTGTATATTTTTTCCAGCACATTTGAGTCCGAGCTATCAGGCATTATCCCAGTGATCAAAACCTCTATTGGAGGAACGAGAATAATTGGAAGACTCTGCGCTGGTACTTGACAACAATTCTAGCTATCTTGGAAATTTAATGTCTAGTTTCTCAGTGATCTCTATTGGTTAACTAATTTCACTTCTCTGACTTTGTGCAGGAAACAAAAATGGTCTTCTCTTGCCTCACACTACTACAGATCAAGGTAATAATATATTCTCCATGCTCTAGAAATATCTTTCTTATATGCGATAATGTGATTAACAGTAATTTCAACAAGTTTTGCGCTTGTAAATCTTTGAGATAGAGATCTGTAACTGGACTAGTATTCAATATGTAGAAATCCATGTTTATGTGCATCATGTTATTTTTAATTAACAGTGTTATCCCGGTATACCATTGGGTACTTATGTTTTATCTATGCTGTAGTATGAACCCTGGTATCAGAGGTTCACACCCACTTCATGGCCACACCCTTGGGGCTCCTGGGTGTGTTCTACCGTTGTTTGTTATGATGATAAGTCTTAGAGATACTTTTGGTGGGTGGTTTAATCATCTGTTATACTTGATCCCTACATATGTATTACCTATATTTTTTTGTCCTTGTGTATGTAGTATGTACCACCTTTC
Source organism: Solanum commersonii (assembly GCA_029007595.1). Classification (NCBI taxonomy): domain Eukaryota; kingdom Viridiplantae; phylum Streptophyta; class Magnoliopsida; order Solanales; family Solanaceae; genus Solanum; species Solanum commersonii. The sequence goes on from JAJTWQ010000051.1 coordinate 1,313,840, forward strand.
TTGACTTATTTGTTTTTCAATTAGCTTTATCATATGAACTTAGATCTTGTTTGGGTTGACTGATTTCAAATTGGAGAATTTGATAACAATTTTTATTGCCTATGTTAAACTTGACAATATGTAATTGTCTTTACAACAAAATAAGGGTTTGGACCTTCAAAAGAAAAAACAAGGGCTCACCTAAATTGATGGAAGTTCTGAATCCATGAAATATGCTAAAAAGCATAACAATTCCTTGTGTAGCATTTGTGGTTTTATATTTCCTTTTAGTTTATGTAGTAGGAGCAATTGATTGACAACAATAGTGAAAATGAGAATGCGTCAAAAAAACTTGAACATACTAGTCCTTAATTATCACTCGATATCCCATGCTCATTTAGTGTGACAGAAGTTTTGCGTGAAATATTTAAATTCCTCACTATAGCTGAATTGACTCCTATCTGCTCACATCTTTGACTTTGGTTCTGCCTTTTTATTTATGTTTCTGCTGGTAGAACTTCAGCACTTGAGGAACAGTCTGCCAGATGGAGTTGTGGTCCAGCGCATTGATGAGCGATTATCTGCCCTGGGCAACTGCATAGTTTGCAATGATCATGTTGCTCTGACACATACGGATCTTGACAAGGTAATTAATCTGTTTGGCTACTTGTTGCTGCAAATTGGAATGATATTGTGTAGATCTCTGATGTTTATTCCCCTTCCTGTTTATTAATGTCGAGGCATAAGCCAATTATTGTGTATTTTTGGATACACATGGTCGGCATCTCGTCTATAGTTTGTCTTATATAGAGAACTCAATAACTCGTGAGATTAAACAAGTTAATCCTTGTCATAGAGTATTGCATTAGTGTGTTGTTCCAATGTTCAGGAATGTGTAATGGGTGAAAAGTTCTTCACAGATTATAGTCTCTACTAATGCAGTATAATGCTACAATGTCTGTAGAAGTTCTCTGCCTTAAATTTTGGTCAACTTTGTTTATTTTATTCCTAGGTCAAGTGTTTATGCTCCTCATATTAGTGCCCTCATCCTTTACTTTCCGCGTTCTATTCCTATTGTTTTTACCTCAACTAGCTGCGAGCTGTGAGTTGCTCTTCTCATCATTTGATTAATTGGGTTCTGTGACCTAAGATTGTCAAATGTTATTTTTGTCAGGAAACCGAAGAGATGATTGCTGATGTTCTTGGTGTGGAAGTTTTCAGGCAAACAATAGCAGGGAATATTCTTGTTGGCAGCTATTGTGCTATCTCAAACACAGGAGGTTTGGTAAGTAGGCAATCTTAAATGGAGGGAACCGGGGATGGGAGGAAGGGGTGGGTGGGTGGGGTGACGGGAGGAACAATCCAAATGCATACACACAAATGCATAATAAGTGTTTTCACAATACTATTGTCACTTAATCATTCAGTTAATTATGTGCGTTGTCACACCAGTTTCACTTATGTGAACATTGGGTACTGGTTGTTTTCACCATGTGATAACTACAACTTGTTACAGGTGTTCGGGCTAAAATAGAAATATGTTGTTTCGTTGCCTCATTTCACTAAGATTTCTTTTTGGAGCAGGTACATCCTCATACATCCATTGAAGACTTGGATGAGCTTTCAACTCTTCTTCAGGTTCCTCTGGTCGCAGGAACTGTGAACCGCGGTAGTGAAGTGATTGGTGCTGGATTGACTGTCAATGACTGGACAGCATTTACTGGCTCGGACACTACTGCAACAGAGCTATCTGTTATTGAAAGTGTTTTCAAGCTGAGAGAGGCTCAACCTACTGCTATTGTTGATGAGATGAGGAAATCATTGATCGACAGTTATGTCTAAGTTATTATTTAAATTGCATGTACTACAAAATTCTGGGTGGAAGTTTGAGTTGCTGCTTTAATTTTGTGTTTCCTAAGTTAAAAGGTCTCACTTGATAATGCAGATTTATGTTTTTTTTTTAATCTTAATTGCGTTTTCTGTTTTTTCAAGTGTATAATGTTAGTACATTTGAGTGTAAGAATTATTTATCTCCATATAATATTTTCCATTTTCATAGTGTATTTTATCGAGTTTAAAATATTGCGTATGACCTGTGGCCAGTTGACTCACTACAAGAACTTACGTATCATCTTATTGAAGTGGGATGAGAACATACGTGTGCTAACTTTGAGCATGGTAAAAGTCTTCAAGGGCAACAATGTTTTTAAATTAGTTAATTTCTACATCTATAATCTCTGCATTATTAATTCAGATTGATTGCATAACAATCTTGATAAAAGGACATCATTTAACATGGATTCCTAAAAAAAAAACAAATTGTGTAAAAAAGCAATTTAAAAAAAAACATGTATATTTACACTATGCCGACCACGATTAACAAAAATACAAAGTAAACATCAATTTGAGACATGGAGTAAGCCTTAATCAACCACCATAGTCCCAAAACCTAAACCAAAATAAGCCTTAAATCCTGCACAAATGCTATGTCAATGGCAAAGCTAGCTAGGGATCTATACACACTACATCTCCGTCATCTAGGAGGCATTTATCAGAATCATAAGTACTTCCACAAGTAGATTGCACTATTTGAAGAAAACATTCCAACCGTTCAGGAGTAAACCAGTCTTCTGTCATCTATGAAACAGCACCAAATTGCAAAAAAAATCCCATTATAATGAGGATTACACAATTCCCTGATATGTAAAAGGTATGGAACTGGTATCAAAGTATCAGAGAGAGGAACTCACAAAGTATGGGTAGCCCTTTGAAATGCTGAAATTTTCTGGAGCACTCTCTAAGAAGAGGTTTATATAGTACAAAACAAAATTGCCACAGTCTTCATCATTTCTCTGCTGCGGAACCTGAAACTCTTTATATGAGCAAGCGTCGCAAAAGGACTGAGATTAGACGACAGAGACAACATATATCACCTTTGGAATCATTAGGGGGATTTTCATAATCTGGTCCTTGGTTTCTGGCCTCTGTTCTGCCTTGAATAGGTCTACAACAAATCTGCAACGGGAACACTGCTATCTTAATGGGTTATCATTTCAAAGTAAGCCCAGAATGGGACATTAGGCTGAGAAGAAAAAATACTTTCTGATCCCAGGGTCAAATCTCTCAGGGTTCGCCATGTGCAAAGAATCAAGCAACAACATACAAGGACTTCTTTCTTTAGATTGTAAACTTTCACCAAGGTGACAAAAGATCAGGAGACTCCAGTGACCCCTGGCAATGTGGGGATTCAGTCAGAGACATATCTAAAATGTAGAATTCTGCATCATACATCTAGTACATATGAAGAAATACTTACCAGAGAACAATGGGAACAAAAACATACTCTTTTGAGAATATCTTCTTTTTCGCAATCCAGTTCAACACCTTAGCTTTGTGAGAACGTTCTGAGTACAAGGAGAACCACAAGCTGTCAAGGTACGTAAATGTGTTTCTCCTATCTTCCGGATGCAATTTCCATATGCTCCTATATAAACCACCAAAAGTTAGGCTTACAAAAAAATTGATAAGAGTTTGTGTACCAAAGAAATATGGAGGTCTTAACATTAAGGGGTGTAGGAATTGGAATGTAGCTTCAGTGGGGAAACTGATCTGGCAGCTTGCTTTAAAGGAAGACTTGCTATGGGTAAAATGGGTACATAGAATCTACTTTAGGACAGATATCAATATCTGGAGTCACGGGCTCCCTTGGATTGTAGCTGGTATTGGAGAAAATTGAATCCACTGAAAAACAGAATGAGAGAGTGGTATGCTCAGGGATGTTACAACCTCACTGCAAAAGGAACTTACTCTATATCTAGGAGCTACATTGCACTAGCTGGAGATCAGGTGAAGTGGGATGTTGCTGAGCTTGTCTGGAATAGCGTCTCTTCTCCCAAGCATAGATTTATTATGTGGCCTGATGAGCATCAAAGGCTGCTAACTAAAGGAAGACTAGCTCATATTTATAAATATGTTGAAGATTGTAATGTTGCTTGTGTGATGCACAAGATGTGGAAACTAGCCAACATTTGTTCAAGGACTGCCTCTGGTTCAGATTAGCAAGAGATGAAGTACTCCAATGGTTTGCCATTGTTCTACCATCTGGAGAAATCAAACAGGTTATGGAGATGATCATGAGAAGGCATTGGAAGAAATTCAAGAAGGAAATTGTGGCAGCTATTATGGGAGGATTATTATATCACACTTGGAGGGCTAGAAACTGGAGATTATACTAAGGAGTTGATGTACAAAGAAGTGATGTTCTGGAGCAAATCAAACTGGAAACTGTAAACAGGATAGAGTTTTTAAAGCATTCAAAGCGTGCTCATAGGAGTAGGAATTTTTGGCAAAAATTTTGTACCTAGTTATCTGTTTTTCTGAGGCCTGAGGATCATCACCACTGGTGATGGACGAGGTGCTCTTAGCTTGTAGTTGTTCTTGGTTGTTAATGGTAATTTTAAAGTGTTACCCAAAAAAAAGAGTGATAAATATCGGTGTTCTTAACTCTGTTTGGTTCTATAAAGAGGAGGAGATAGCAAAGGAGAGAAAGTTCCATTGGTAGTAATCATCATTTACCTTGGGCAGTTTGAAACAGATGGAAATGAAGTAAATATGCTTCCTCCTTTCTGTCAAATCTTGGAGGGGATAAAAAAGCTTATTTGGAGGGGTACTGACCTCTCTACATTTAGCACAGCCCAATACAAGAAGCATCCTGCGCTCACGCAGGGTACGTGGAAGGGCCACACCCTAAGGATGTGATGTAGGTAGCCTACCGTGATGCATCAATGACTGATTTTTACGACTCGAACCGTGACCTATATAGGTCACACAGAGACAACTTTACCATTGCTCCAAGGCTCCCCTTCACTGACCTCTCTCCATTTACTTCTCTTTATCTTTTACTTCCTTACCAAACAAGGAATTACCTTTTAAACTTCCAGTTTTACTTACGCTCCACCAACCTTTCCTCACCCCAATCAAATTGCATTAGAATATGACGTTTACAGGAAAAGGATAAAGCAATAAAAACTTACTCCAAGTAAAGCTCAAATTTCGATGATCCTAACCCCTTTTGACTGTTGTTCCTCCTTGATTGACCATGACAACGAGAAGCACGCTGTGGGATAACTTCAGAATCCGTTGAATCAGCTGTTATCTTACTTTTTGATCTTTTTCGTGAATGTGGTCGTGGTTTGATCTGCGAACAACAAGAAGCTTGCTGTGGGATAGCTTCAGAATCCGTTGTATTAGCTGTTATCTTATTTTTCGTTCTTTTTCGTGAATGTGGTTGTGGTTTGAACTGCAAACAACAAGAAGCTTGCTGCGGGATGACTTCAGAATGGGTTGTATCAGCTGTCACCTTACTTTTTTGTGTTGATGGACGTGATCGTGGTCTGAACTGGGACCAACTTGGGAGTTCTGTATGATTCCTTTCCTGGTCAGTCACTGTGGTGAAAAATTGAGCAATCAGCTTTGCAACTTTGAAATAACTAGCACAATGTATTTCCATTTTCTGGGAGGGGAAAGCAAGATTGTTCCTTCTCACTCACTTTTTCTTTGATCAGGTAAAGTTGGATTTCATTCAATATGCATCCAGGGGAATAGTACTGAGTACAAAAAAGAAGTTAGCTCCTGTTCATCCTTAAATTCTGTCTTCTTTCTTGTTCTTTTAAAGTAAGATACTCCTATATAAAAACTCAATGCTGTTTCCCACCCCCACAAATCCTAATTTGGAAAAAACTGACTAAACAGATATGTGACTTTCAAGGTTAGAATGGACAATATCATTGGTCAGTAGCTTAATCATTGTTCTGACAGCAATTAAAGAGCTAAACCCTACCACATCACCCACCCCTACAAACGAACACCCCCTCAGTGTAGAAGCTTCTAATCTTAGAAGAGGTTTGTTATCTAATACATTGGTTCCATTGTTTTGATCTGTTATGTCTCAGTCCTTGGGTGAATAGTACGTATGTAAAAAAAGCATATAACAGAAGTTCTCTGCTAATTAGGATAGAACTCAGTGAATCTACGACAGCAGCAAGCTAACAGACAATACAAGGTATTAATGTGCCAAGAATTCATAGGTGCAAAAAAGTGCAAATACGAAATTATAAGGACTAGAAATGTACCTTACCCAGAAAATACATAGAATCTTACACCAGAGATTGTAATTTAACCCTCATTAGATAAACTCCTTTTGTCCCAAACTAAAATCAAATAGGTTTTATTTAAGAATTGATCTGAATTTGAAGAAAATTAATTTTACATCAAATCAAATAGACAATATGAAGGTAACAATGTGTAGATAAATGCTTATTCCAATAATTGATCGAGATAAGGATACACAAGTCAGCAACCTGATAAAACAATATCTAAGATTGCAGGATATTAGTAGTACCAGAAGTTTGTAGTCCCTCCTTTGATTTTTGGCGTCGAGGAACATTTTTAGACAATGAGTAGTATTGATACAAATTCCGTGTTTCTCCAGGTACATGGATGCCTTTTAGCTTTTCATTTGCAGGAGCATGCATATCCGCTTGCTGATGATTCACAATTGCAGGTGCAGAAGATTCTACAACAAACCAAGAAATAATTCTGTGATTTCATACTAAAAATGAAGCATACTACAAAGGACTCCCTCATTTTTCTATAGAAGTTGACACCATAAAAACCCAAAATGATCTGGAAAACACCAAAATACTGCTTAAAAGGGTTACTATGCCTGGTGTTGCCAAAAACTAAAAACATACATGCAAATATAAGTTGCTTTGAGAAAGGTTTTTGTACTTGCTTCGATTGATACAAACAATAAAATCAAAGAAGTTGTTGTAGAAGAAAATGTAAGGAGACCAAGTTCATTTTCCTTCCCAAGTCCCAAAGATTAATTTTTTTCTTTCAGTGGAGCATCTAACTTCCTTTTGCTTATGGAATCAACAAATGTAAAACATCATCAAGGTACTCACACCTACTAACTTATTGTTAGCATAAATTATACTACAATGTCACAATTTTCCATAACTTGGATTAGCATCAAGCCCTAGTTCGTCGTTCACCAAAAAAAAAAAAAATCAATTTCAAAGTGAAATTTAAGAACTTGTGAGCAGTGAAGTTTGATTACCTGAAGGATTATGAAGAAGGGGGTTGTTGTTAGTGTTCTTCATCTTCACTCCACGCTCCCGCTTTGACATTCTTCTCAACTGGACGATGACCAAATATCGCCCTCACTGTTAAATAAGCTTATGCTAAGTTTCAAATTATTTATTTTAGTTATCCTTAACTCCAGTAAAACCTCACTTAATTTATACTCCATAAATTAATAACGGAATAATCTCTTGAACATAATATTCTCCTCGTATCCTGATTTGGATCAATGAAAATAAATCATATATTTCGATAAAATAATAATATGCTTCATTTTTAGAAGACCCATATATAAATATATGGTCTTATTAATATTATAAATTAATATTTCTTTAAAAGTACAAATATATATATAAGACAATTTAGTGAAATATGATTCTACTATGTTTTACTTTTTGTTATCTATCTTCCTCTCCCGTGATGTTCCCAAAGCGATTGCTGTCATTTTCTTGCTTTCTTCTTGTCTTGAATTTCTATAGAACGGCTTTATATCAAGTATAGTTGGTTAGGATGAAGCGTTAGTAGATATAGCAAGTGTGCCGGGGATGTGGCTCGGGTATAGTAGGTCTGGATGTCTAGCATGAAAGAGCCTTCTCTGGTAGCAGCACTATACCTTAGTATCTCTCTAGCTTCCAGCCTATATAAGACGTAAAACGCATATCTAACTTTTCTTATTGCATCAAAAAGTTTGGGTATTGTCTTTTCGAATTACACCATAAAATTGTAAAGAGTTCTAGATGTGATAAATGTTTCCTTACGCATAACTAATTCCAAAGGTATTGTATATTCTTCAACTTCATCATCAATATTGATGTATTCATTGTACTTTATGTATAATAAATTATTATTTTTATGTGAATTCAATAAATATGATACATAAATTAGTAAGATATAATGATTTTGATGTGATCAAAATTAACCTTCATTGAATCTCAAAACACTCTTTAAATTAATAAATATTAATTTATTAACTAAATAATACATCTACAAAATAATAATATTTCATTATCCCGCCTATAGCATATTAATTTAGTAAGGTTTTACTGTAGTACTTTTGCTCCTTAACACTACAAATAAATGAAGTAAGAGAAATTTTCAAAATATCAATATTTTTAGCATTTAAAAGGGCCTCTTAGCCACACTTTTAATATTTATTAAAAATGTCAAAATTCCAATTTGTTATGTATCTGATTTATGTTTTTATTATTTATTTTTACTGAAAGAATACATTGTTTAAAAACAGAAAGGAGAAATTTAGGGGAGACAATATTTTTAAAAAGGAACATATCACTTGAAATTCTCCTCAGTTACAAAATAAAAAACAAACGACATAGTAGCATTTGTTGATAATGTAATTTCTCATTATCAATTTTCAAGTTTCCATTGATAATACTCAAATCTTTGAATTGTTGATTTCGATTAAACTCTATTTTTTTTATTTTTGGGAAGAAGGTTTGGAACCTAACAAGTCAAAAAAAAAACATTGACAAGCAGCTTTGGAGAAATTTCAATTGCGAGTTGAATAATCAATCAGTGAAATACAAAATTGAAACAGGTATTAGTTAATTGTTTAATCCTTAATCTGTTTCTAGTTGATTATAAATTGGATATGAAAAATCTTCATAAGTATAAAGCGTATCTATTTATTTGTAAATTGTATGTATTATGAACAAGGTGGTAATAATTAGTTTTGATGGATTCATTTAATTTTAGATTGGGTGAATACGAAAATAATAACGGATTCTTCGAAGAATCACTTTTTTCTTTGACTGTTTGTTTTTAGTTCTTTGAACAAAATTGTATCTCTATGGGGAAAACAATATTAATTGTACTGTTTTTTTCTTTGGCGGATTGTTTTTAGTTCTTTGAACAAAATTGTATCCCTAGAAAAAGCCATGATAAATGTATCGTATTTTTGTTTTTTTTCTTTGACTATTTGTTTTTTGTTTTTTGAGCATTCCTATTAGAAAAGCTATGATGTACTGTATTTTGTAAGTGTTTGATCGGAATACAATTTTTATTTTTGTTAAGGATACAAATATATTGGTGGACATATAATAGGATTGTAATTGAAAGGCTGCAATTTTGTTCAAAACAGGATACAAGTACCATTGTAAATACATATATTTTTAACTTGAATACAAATCTGTTAAAATCTCTGATTATGTATTTATTAATGACTTGGGTAGTTTTTTCGTTTGGATTACAAAGCAAATATGGGAAGCATTAGTTTTCTAATAATGCATTTTGAAAGATGAAACGAAGAAAATTACTACATTGATTACACAATAGAGGAAATTATGATGAAGGAATATGCGACATTTAGAGATTTAATGGATGAAATTGTTAAATAGATTGATGTTGATAATTTTGATTGTCCTTAGTTTTTTGTAATTAATGTTTTGAACATCTTCAGATGAAAGTTTGTATTTGTCATTAATTATGTATTCATTTTAATATATTAATTTAAATTGTCCTTGCATGATTATTTGACTTGCATTTCTGAAAGTAACAATGGATACCACTATATTGATTTCAAAAGTCTTTAATGATGCATAGAATATAAAATACAAGGTTAATTTATAAGAAATATAAAATTGTATTGTGAAATACATTAAATACAAATCTTGTTGGTATACCATTTGGCACACAAATTTTAAAAGAACTCAAAACCTTTTTTGGTATATAAATTGAAACCTAAATACATTATGAGCAAAATGAAATACAAAAACTGTTCATATATAATTATGATGAATATAGATAGAATGAATACAAAAATAAACTACAATCTGATAATTTAGGTCTTATATTATGAATTCAAATTTTAATTAAATTGTTTAGAAATAATGGTGTTAACTCAAATCGTATACGTATTTTTAGAGTTGTATTATTTTGAAATTGAATTTTAAAATAATCAAATACATTGAATACAAACTTTGTTGGTATACCATTTGAAATACGAATTTTTAAAGAACTACAAATATTTTTTGCATATAAAGTGAAATCTAAATACAAGATGAGCAAAATGAAATACAAAAAATTATTGATAAACAATTATGATGAATATAGATAGAATGAATACAAAAATATACGACAATTTCGTAATTTGGATCTTATATTATGAATTCAAATTTTAATTAAGTGTATAGTAATAATGGTGTCAACTCAAATTGTATCCTTATTTGAAACATCAGTAACAATTTGACTTGTTTTAGTTTATTTCAAACCATAACCATTTGTAATTAGTACTCTATGAAGAGATTAAAAAAATGTAATTAATTGTCACGATCCGAGTCTATACCCTGGACGTGGCCGACACTCAAAGACCATTGCTGGTCCCCAAGCGAACCCTCATCCTGGCTGACTACAAGCGGAAGACTAACTTAAGCATACAAAAGCTTAAAACTGAAATAAGAGTTCATAAAACTTAAATACAAACTTTAAATCCAAAGAAAACTCTTAATAATATAATATATTTAACTCGCCCCAAAATGGGCAACTTATGTCTTTAAAACATTTAATAAAATAAATAAATAATACAGACTTCTCAACTTTACTGACTATCTATGAAGCCTCTAAATGACAATGATGGAAGTCGGGACAAGACCCACGACCTCCTAACAACTGAAAGTAAATGAAATCCTCCGAAAACAAGGAGGCTCACCATAGCTAACTAGAACTTTCGGATGTATCAACGAAGCTCTTATTGATGACCCTGAATACCTGTGTCTACATCATAAGAAGATGCAGGTCAAATGGCTCAGTACGTGGAATGTACGAGTATGTAAGGGGAATTCTAAAGCATAACATAAGCTTTGAAAGAATCTGAAAGAAACTGAAGAACTTACCTGGCTCAACTCAATTCAACATAACTGAACTCATTTCAATATAAAGCAGTTTAAAACAAGTGCAATATAAAGAAAAAGGAAAACTGTTTAAAACATGACGTTAACTCATAATCATAATATCATAAAAGTCATACCATGCTCCCTCTCAAAGTCTACTTGTGCAATGAATGAATGAAGTCTCATACCTCCATTCATACTAAGCAGAACCCCTTGAGGAACCATGCAAATACTGTTGTGGGAGTTTCTCTAACCGATAAGCATCACTTAAGAACTATAGTGATGATACATCGCTTTACCTCACGCTGCCGAGGCCCATCCTATACCTTGCCGTGATATAGAAAGCTAACTCACTAAGTGGATCCACTAGTCTATGCGAAAAGGATTCATCTACAAAGTATGACCCTTTTCTACCCATGATGGCTACATGGTTTATGGAGACTTGAGTTAATATGAACTCGCATCCCCATATCGGTGCTCAATACTACTCTCAAAAATATACTTAGTTCTTTATATTTAAAAACATACTTAGTTCTTTATGTTTAAAAACATACTTCTTATGTGATTTGAGATTAGTGCTCAAAAACTTAGCTCAAGGGCTATCTTGGAAATCTCAGTTTCCCTGCTCGCTTCATTTAGAAAGCTATTTCTCTTTTCTGAAAACTAGCCCGAAGGCTCTTTGAAAATCGAGGTTTCCTTTCTTGTTTAAATGTGAAAACATTTTAAACTCTTTGGGAATACATAGTCCCCATATACTTTTGAAGAAAAGTACTTCAAACTTTTACTCTTTACTCTTTACTCAACTTGATATTTAAGTCTTAAAACAAAGTTAAAAGCATTTTGCAAAAGACTTCTTGAAAAGACTCTAAGAACTTCCTAGACTTGGCTCTTAATTTTCCTTGAATTTGAATTTATGGATTCAAGATTCATGATCTCATGTTTATGGAGGATCTCAATAACAATATAGCAATTCGATAATTAGGAATAGAACTCTTAAAAGAAACACGAACTCAAGAACTCAAAATCAACTTATCTCAAGAATACTCAAATCTACGGGAAAATCCTAGATTCCTCTTTTACTGATTTAAGCGTAGATGTAGGGTGTGAGTATGAACTAGTCCAACACTATGATAGCCTTACATACTTGAAAAAAACAAAGTTCTTGAAGAAGAATTTGATTAGCTTGAAGGTAAACAATCAAGAAGACCTTTCTTGAGATTCTTGAGTTAGTTTCTTGAAATCTCTATGGCCAAAAATTATGATTTTCATGAGTGAAGATGAAAATCTGATTGTTTTGAGTTTTTTGTTTGTCAAGAAATTCGTTGATGGTTTTCTTGGAGGTAAAAAGACAAAAACGATTATATTCAATATTTTCCTGTCGGCTAATTCGTAACAGCACTGTATAGGTTACTAAATTAGTCATAACTTTTTACTCAGATATTGGATTGACGTGAAATTGGTGGGGTTGGAAAGTAGATTCAATTACCTTTAATTGGAGAGGTTATGGCTCACGTAACTCTTAATATTCTAAGAGATATGGTCGTTAAAGTTGACCCAAGCAAAATCTTACATCAAAACTTAATGAAACTTCAAGAACACTTATCAAGAACTCATCAAGAACTTAAATCCTTAAATTTCAAGAACGAAATTACGCTGAATAAATCATGATTGGCATGTGGGTGAAAGAACCCAACACTATGGAAGCTTACATACCTCTTAGGGATCAAACCCATGGCGACAATCCGCAATAACTCTCAAGAACGTCGACGAACGCCTTCATCCTTTCCTCTTTTCTCCTCTTCTCTCTTCTTTTCTCTTCTTGAACTCTCAACTAAAACCCTAGGCATAAACTAGGATTATAAAACTAAACCTAATAGGATTAGACCCTTAAAATATTACTAAAAATGAGTTAAATCTGATTGGGTAAGGAAAAGACCAAAATACCCCTCTCTATTTTCGGCTAACTTTCCTTAACTGGACAGACTATCTTCAAATGGTCATATCTCACTCATCGGACCTCAAAACTTAGTACACTCGGCGGCGTTGGAAAGATAATTCAAAGATCTTTCCTACGGTATCTAGTAGCACACCTAACTCATCCTGAGCTAGGAGTTATGATCATTTGAAGTCGACCCAAAACTCATACTTAGCTTAACTTGCAAAATTTCAGATTTTGCTATTTCCAATTTAGTTCTTTTTGGAACTCAAGGTGCTACATCTAGTGACCTTAAAACTTAAGAAATTTTTAATTCCTTGAAAAAATCTTTAAAACTTAAGAAATTTTTAATTCCTTGAAAAAATCTCACTCACTGCGATGAACGGTTCGGTCTTAGTTCGAAAAAAAATTCTAGGGTGTTACATTAATGAAATACAATAATATATGTCAAACCTTTTTATTGATAAATCAAAACTTCATAAGGTTAAAACAATGATTTTGCTTATTTATGTCAACGCCCGCACGCAAGAGAGAGGATGTGTGGCCAGTGGCGTAGCCACATGGTAGTCAAGGTGTCCAATTGGACACCCTTCGTCGAAAAAAAATATTGTATATACAAGTAAAATGATACACGGAATGATTGAATAACATATTTTGGACACCCTTAACATAACAAGTTGTTATAGCCCAGTGGTTTCACTGCCTTAGAATGAGGAAGTGCTCGTGTGTTTGAATCTCACTAGTTCTATTTTTAAAAAAGTTTTGTTGTGCTATTTCTAGACACCCTTTGTGAAATTTCTGGCTCTACCACTGTGTGTGGCGTGGATATGGGTGTCAAAATGATTCCAAATATAGGTTACCTGTCCAATCCGTTCACGATTTTATTGGTTGGGCTCAAGATAAATCTCACCAATTCAAGTCTTAACCCATTCTTCAATTGAACCCAATTTAATTTTCAATTTCAACTTATTTTAAGACTCTTATTTGTATTGGTGTTATTAATGCATGTTTCACACATAGGCATGAATTGCAATCTATTTTATATCTTTTAGGATTTATCTAATTCAAATTGTGGTTATAAAAGATAAATAACAATATGTTAGGAATATTGAGATTAAGTCGGTCAAATTAGACGAACCATGACCCAATCTAATTTTTAGTCAATTTGAACTCAACTCATTCGAACCAAAGTAAATTTAGATGGGTCATAACTCAACCTAATTTTTATTTCAGTCCATTTTAATATTTTTAATTTCAATTCAACCCATTCATTTAACACCCGTGGACAATGGAGCAAGCTAAGGGTAGTAGAGGTGTTGAGGTGTAACGAAAATGATGAGGAATTAACCGTTACTATTTATTGAGCATAATTGACCTGGGACGCCAAATTGTCGTTTTATTCAATTGTGTGTCCTAACTTTTACTGAGATCGAGATAGGTGAAACATTAGAAATGAGGTTTCAATTAATACCTCTGTAGACAAAAAAAAAATGTGTTGGTAATTTCTTTTGAATTTTGATTTGTCTAAGCCTTAGTGATTGAGTTATTGTTTATGTTTATTGAGTGAGATAGTAGGTATTTGATGAAATAGTTATAATATATATGTATATTAATTTAATGTGTAACTTTATAGAATACTTGTGTTGCTGAAGATAGCAAATGTCCAGTAAAATAATTAAAATTTATATAAATTGATTAGTGACCAAAGTTTATCTAATACCTGTCGAAGATAATAGGTACATGAAATAATTTGAGTAAAAACTTACATACAATACACAATATTTATATTAAGCCTAATCGACTTATTAATGATTAAATAATTTAATAAGGTAAGAATATAAATAAATTGATTAATTATAGTTAGGTGAGTTTTATATATATATAAACAAGTATATCAATTAATTAGTGTAAATATCAAATACCGTGTGTACCTAATTAAGGTGCACACAAACTAATTTATAGTGACCAAACTTCTTCTTTCTTTTTCTTTTTCACTCATTGTCCAGGTATCCAAATAGTCATATTAGGGTCCTGATTAAATTTAGAATTTGCATATTGCAAAATCTATTTTTGGGGATAACAGTTTTAATAGGATTTTTTCTATTTCTAAAAATTCGAACTTAAAATTTCTAATTAAAGATGATGAAATCGCAACTCATTCCACCACAATGATGTTACCAGCAAATTTATATGATTCGTGGGATTATGAAGGTACCACTGATCCATTATTTAAAAAGAGGTTGCTTTATTAATCGAAAGTCTTACATTTGTGGTGGTGTCATTTTCCTATAATCTATCGATCAAATCACAAACAAATTCGGAAGAGAACAACTTTTGCACGCTAAGGTTATCATATGGAATCTCTACAAATTTACAATTAATACTGATATTGTGTACATGTAACAACTCAATCTGCTAATTTGTAAGACATATATATTTATATATTAACATTTTTTAATATTTTATCGAGGTGAGACTTCTTATTCCAAAGTGAGTATGATGTCAAGCTACCCTCTCTCCAAAATGCCAAAGTATTTACTGCATATATATCTTTTTCCTCAAACAAGTTAAATTTATCTTCTTGTACCAATATTGTTTTTTGAGCAATAAGATGTCAACTTCAAATTTCAACGAATGCCAAAAAAATTATGCAATAATCCATTTTAGGTAACCGTATGATTCAATTTAAAAAAAGTTTTACTTGGAGAATTACATTTATTAGATGGAACGCATTACGCATGCATTGTTAATTGATTTCTTCTATTATACTCCTTCGTCTTTTATTTCCTAGTCAAGTATCTTCTATTAACTCATCTTGTACTAGGAGTTATGGTCATTTGAAGTTGATCCAAAACTTAAGAATGACTTGAATGCTTTTCTCTTTTCTTCTTGGAACTCAAAGTGCTACATCTAGTGACCTTAATACTCAAGAAATTTTAAATTCCTTGCAAAAATCTCACTCACTACGAAGAATGGTTCAAGTCTTAGCTCAAAAATTTTCTGGGTGTTACAAGTTAGAGATGAACTTCAACTATATTTAAATTTTAACAAAAAATAGAACATAATAGAATCATATTTCACTAAATTTTCTTAGATATATTTATACTTTTAAAGAATTATTAATTTATAATATTAATGGGACCATATATTTATATAGGGGTCTTATGAAAATATATTATCTTATTGAAATGAATGACTTTTTTCCGTTGGCCCAAGTCGGGAATAGAGAAAATTATTATCTTAAAGAGATTATTAATTAACCGAGTACTAATTTAGTGAGGTTTTACTGTACTTGGCCCTTCCATTTTTAGTTTTGAGGATTTTACACGGAATACAATTTTTTAAAAGTAGAGTATAGAGTAACTATTTTTTAAAAATTGCATAAATATAGTTTATTTCAACTTTTAAATTTTAATTATTTAAAATTTAGGACTTAGAGTTAGTTTTTAGGATTACAAAAGTTAAGTTAGTAAATTACTAGATTAAAAAAGAAACTTCTCTCTTCTTGTTTTTTTTTTTCATCTGCAGTATTTATTGTTCAATTATTTTTTAATAATAAATTATAAATTTAATGGTTCTTCGGTTAATGAGCAACCTAAAAAAAAAAAAAGAGGTTATAATTTGTTTCGGCAGGATCCTTAAAAAGGCCAAAAATTTATTTTGTTATACACTATTTCAAAAGAATAATTTAATTTGACTGGCACATGGTTTGAGAAAATAAAAATAGATTTTTCAATTTTATTATTTTAAATTAAAGTTATGTCAAATATATTAAAATATTTTTTAATCCTGTGGCTTTAAACTGGTCATGTGAAAAATTGAAATTAAAGTGTTGTTAAAAAAAAGAGTCATATTTTAAATACAAACTAAGAACAAAAATAATTTATTTTTTAAAATGAAGAGAATAATTGTTTAGAAATTTAAGATAAAATTAATTATCATTTTTTTATTGAGAAAAGGCTCAATATGTTATCAAATTAACTTTGAGAAAGACTCATTTATATCGTCCGTTAAAAGTTTGGGTTATTCAGTCCTAGCCATTTAAGAAAAGGCTCATCTATACCATTATTTCTTAACTCCTATTTTGCAAAATCATTTTAACCTGAATAAGACCCTAAATAATTTTTAACACTTTTCAATTAGGGTTTTGGATCTAATGTAGTCCTTTTGCTTCTTCCTCAAGAACACTAAATTTTCAATTACGATTTTGCAAAATCATTTTTTACACATGGTCTATTATAATTCGGCTACATCATTACTATTTTATTTTTAAAATAAGCCAAAATTCTAAAATCATTGGTGGAGTTACAAAAATTCACTTGTACTAAAAAAATGAAAAACAGTCCCAGAAATTGAAAAATCTGCTTTGATTCATGTTTTTGACACTAGATCTTTGTTCCCTAGTATTTTGTGAGTCTATGTTCAAATTTTCAAGTGATTTGGAGTGTAGAGAAAATTATACCATTAAAGGATGTTGAAGTTTTGAAACTTTGAAGAAATTTCAAGTGAGTCTTGTTGAGTTAGGTTGAATTCGAGCTCAAAAGATATTGAGTTTTAATATTTAGCTCGGATGAAAGCTACTCCTGAAATTTGAGATAATTTCGTGATAAATTGAAAAAGGTAAAAATTTGAGAGTTTTTGATATTCTTCATGTGTTCTTGGTGTACTTGAGAAAAAGATTTAAAAAATAGTACATTTGATCCAAAACCCAAATTGGAAAATGTTAGTAGTTGTTTGAGGTGGTGAAATTTTATTTTATTTTTTGCAAAAATAAAGTTAAAAAATAATATTCTCTTCGTTTCAAAAAGAATGACTTAGTTTCTTTTTAGTCTGTTTCAAAAAGAATGTTTCCTTTTCTTTTTTGGCAACGCTTTAACTTCAAATTTCCACGTGGCATGTTTAAGGCCACAAGATTAAAGGACATTTTAGTACATTTGACTTAACTTTAATTTAGAACCACAAAATTAAAAAGTCTTCTTTCTTTTTATAAACTATATTTCAAGTCAAACTAGGTAATTCTTTTTTAAAGAGATAGAATAACATGAATGAGTTTTTTTCTCAAAAAATAATGAGATAAATAAGTCAAACTTTTAACAAAATACATAAATAATTTTTTTCTCAAAATTTAATGGCATATTTGAGATTTTCCCCTCTTTATTTACCCATTCTAGTTCTAAAAGACAATAAACACCTCAATTATAGAAATATTTAATGACTAGACACAAATATAGATAAAATTATCAAAAGCCAATTCTAATTGAAAAAAATAAAATTCTTAACGTAAGTAAAAGGAAAATTTACTTATATACAACTTATTTTATCCTATTTGAAAAAATTACAAAAATCCTCACTCTCTCCTTTTTTCGAATACATCACTCCTACATTTATCGAGACGTGATATATCAATGTATCAGAGCGTTAAGCGATATATCGGGACAGATGTGCTTGTATCGAAGCATTAAGTGAAATTATACGAAATTCTCAAACTTTAAGAAATTTTTGGAATTGGGAAAATAATAGAAATTTAATGTAATTAACTTTTTAACACTATGAAATTTACTTAATTTTCACTAAGGGCCTGTTTGGAAAGACAACCTGGTAATTGGATTTGATGTAATTGGTGTAATTACACTGTCTGGTTCTGTTTGGAAGGACAGGTAATTACTTGGTCAGCAGGTAATTGATGTAATTGACAGGGGGTAATTACACTCTACAATTCACAGGTAGAGGCTGTGAATTGCTGGTAATTACATGGTGTAATTACCACCTGATTACTTTTTAATTTCTTTTTTTTATTTCTATTTTTATTTTTTTGTTTTAATTTTTTTACTTCTATTATTTTAAGTTCTTTTTTTTATTATTCTAAAAATTTGTAAAAGTTTATTTTTTATTTTTTATTATTATATTCATTTTCTTCTTGTTCTCAACCTTACTTTTACGTGATTCTATGTAATTTTCTCGTACTATCTATTTCTTTATGCCATGCTTATTTTCTCAATAGCATAATTTTATTAGTATTCTAATTTTTAAATTAAAATAGAATTTATTGTTAAGTAAGGTTATAGACTTACATTTTCTTTATTAAGAAAAAATAAAAACAAATCATAATTATTGCTATGTTGAAATTTGTTATACGAGTATTATGTTAAATTTTTTTGTTTTGAATTTATAACCTATGTTATATTTTCAGTTTCATTTGTTTTAGTAATATTGAATTTACATTGCACGTCATTTTTTAATTAGACTTGATAGATTATATTTTTGTCAAACATTTAATAATTTATGACATTTTATTTATATATTATTCTTTTTATCAAACATGCATTTCACGATGTTCGTAGAAACTTCATACTTTTAGTTGTTACGATCAATTCAATTGAAATATATTAATTTGAAAAAATATAAATCAATTATTTTTTCATAATATTAGTTAGAAAATATGTTTATTAATTAATATATTTTCAAAAAAGAATATATATCTTAAATATTTAATTTAATGTCATTTATAAAGTTTCTTATTTGTCTAGTATAAATTTTAAATAATTAATTTTTATTTTTAAAATTTATTATAATTTTATGATTGCAATTGTGCATCCAAACAGAACATGTGTAATTACACTATGACATCCAAACAAGACATGTGTAATTACAGTGTAATTACACTGTGGCAACCAAATATGTTAGTATAATTACTAGACAGTGTAATTACTAGGCTGATAATTACTATCCTAGTAATTACACCAATTTCAATTACCAAGTGGCTTTCCAAATAGACCCTAAATGATAAAAATAGTATACGACGGAGAAAGCAATAACTACACTATTAGTTAAAGCAAGTATACATTATTTTACAAAAGAGGAGAACAATTACAACTATTTAACCTTTAGTGAGCTTCTTTCTTGTTTTCCGTAAGAGGAAGAAACCTTTATATTTATCCTCTCTCTTGCTTTAGCTTCTAGACAAACAAATTTGTAACTTCACGAACCTCAACTCAACTTGGGACCACATTGTTCAACCCTGACAAAAACACATAACCGTTTTATAATGCTTTTTTCTCTAAATAATCTTTTGTAATTTTATTCAAATTAATTTGAGATAACTATTTTTAAATCCGAAGAGTAGTTAATATGAAACACAACAAATTAATTTACCTATTATTTGTGTGGCATATAATTTCGTGAAGGAGAAGAAAACAATTGGAATTTGAACTGTTTAGGTAAGGCAATTCCTTCCCTGAATTTGAGCACCGGCGTTTGAATTGCCTGAGAATTCGCCGCACCTCCGGCACGGACCAGTTTGCAGAATCTGACGGCAAATTGGGCATGACGAGTGTGAACCAAGCCACGTGTCAATACACTGAACATGAAAACCATGGCCACACTGAGGCAAAACTTTAATCTCATCTCCTCTAATGTACTCCGCCAGACATATGGTGCACTCCGCCGCAGCTTCAGTAGTTGAAGTAGCTGGGTCAAACTTGAACTTCGGCAGCGAGTGCAAAACTTTCTTCTTCAATCCTTTGTTCGCCGCCGCTGCCGACTGACCTCCGGTAGCTCCTCCGGTGCGTCGGAGCCAAGCGCATCGAGCTACTGAGATAAGTCCGATTATACATATAAGTGCACAGAGAAGGACTGCTATGATAATGACATAGTCGGGCTCCACCGGCGCAAATGACGACGGAGGATCCACCGGGGTGTATTTGGCCGGCGGTGGGGAAGATGAGGTGGTGCTTAGCAGAAATCTAAGTAGAGGAGGCGGCATCATTAATGATAAAGAGGAATTAAAGTATTTTAGCGGAGAGATAGATATAATAATTAATAGAGGAAGTTGACAGGTCGGTTATATATGGAAATGAAATATTGAAAATATATATTTGTTTAGCAGTGAGTGAATGAATGTATGTATAGTTGTTATGGAGCGCTAAGTATTTAGGATAGCTTTATTTTAATATTGGTGCGGTAAATATTAGTTTAGCCGTGAGTGAATTCGAATGAAGTCGGGCATTATCTTTAATGTTGAACCTTTTCAATGTAAATTTAAATTTAATCAGATTTTAATGTAGATATTAGATATTGGGTGAGAGAAAATAAAAGAAAAAATTACATAAATGAGCAATAAAATTTAAAATAATTACATGTTCATATCCCAATCGAAGTTATTCAAAAAATATACTAATTCTTTCAAAAAATTACAGTTCATACCCTCATTCATTAAGGCTGATAATTTTCGCTTAAGTGATACTAAATCAGTATCATTTATTGTATTAGTTTAATCAATCAGTGTGTGTGTATATATATATATATAGAGAGAGAGAGAGAGAGTATCATTAAGATTTCTTGTTAAAAAAATATTCATTAATCAATGATACTATTATATATATATATATTTATAGTATCATTGACTAACAAGTAATTTCTTAACAAGAAATTTTAATAATATCAATACAGTATATGATATTGATTTAGTATCAGTTAAACGAAATTAGTTAGAAGTATATAATGTAATTATTTAGTGTGATGTGAATAAAAAGGTACTCCTATGTTTGTAACTATTTTACTTTTATAAAATATTTGCTTAGTTTCCCAAAAAAGAAAATGGTATAATTGCGCTGAGTGTTGGAACTCGGAAGGTAGTGAGGATGCAATATAATATAGACTAGTGGTGAGATAATTTTTTTATTAAAGTAAAATAAACATAATTTTTAAAAAGGGATTTAATATTTATTTTATATAAATAAAAAATAATTTTAAATATGTATATAAATAATATAATTTTTCATTAAAGGGGATTTGGATAAAGAGAAAACAACACAAAATACATTATTATTGGTATTAGTTATATGCTGAAATAATAGTTTTTCTAATTATATTTTCTTTCAGAAAAAAATTGTTTTGGATACATGTATCTCAAATACACGTAGATCAAATGAGGTGTAATTTGTTTCAAATATGTTGTATCTAAGTGTGATTCGCATATACTAGGAAGCATCGACTCTCTTACTCACCTCTCTCACTCACCTCTCTCCCTACGCATCTGTATTTCAGAATGTATTTGAATTTTTCAAATTATATGTATTTATGTATTCAACATTGATTTCATCGATATGTGTAACCAAAACTATTTTATCTCGTGTATTCGATATCAAATTTTATCAATGTATCTGATATTATATATTTTGTATACCCGTACATATATACATGTATATGGTATTAAAATGTGATACACATCACGAGCAAAAAGAGGACAAGGCATAAAAAAAAAAAGAGAGAGATTATGCAATTATCTTAAAGTATAAAAGAATTTAATAGATATAATAGGGATATTCGTCTAATTATGCAATTTTCTTTTGAATAAACTTTTTAGCCATATTTAACTCCACCTTGATTAAGACAAGTATATTTCTTTCTCCAACATTTTCTTATCGACCTGATTTGGAGTGTCATGATTAAACTAACTACTAACGTTTTAGACAAGTGTGCTACTCTCTCCATCGTTTCAATTTGACTCCGAGAAGGTGTAGTTTTTTTTTTGTTAAAAAAATAACATATTTAATTTTAATTGATTAATTAAATAAAAAAATATTTAATAAAAAATGATAAATAATTATTATATTCTAATGATAACCCGAGAAAAACTTTTTCACGTTGATCGACCAACTCTTTGATCCTTCTTTGCATTTGCAAAGAGTCACTCTTAAACCAAAAAACCAACAACAACAAATTGTATTAAAGGATCATAACTTTCTATACAAATTCTTATATTATATTGCATATAAATATGTGAAGTTGGCCAAAGACCTTTGCATTTTTTTTATGTTGCATATAATTTCATGAAGTTGAGATTTCATTTGTATATTCAATAAAAAAAAAAATGCTTATATTAAGTTTTATATGATTATTGTTATGATTCAAGAGTTAAAAATTTAATGTGTTTGTGTGTCTTCCCCATTAACAAAATATTTACAATTATCGTAGCTCAAAAGATTGTGTGACAACTGATAAAGAATTTTATGAGCTAAAGAAAGATTCTATTGGATGAATAGTCAATAACTTGAGAATTGCATAAAAAATGAATAAATGAAATTGTGGATCTTGTAAAAATACAGATCAAGCACTTATTAAAGAATAATTCAAATATTTTTTTAATTTATGTGGTATTGCTTAACTAAAAATATTTTTTCCATTTAAATTTATGCGGTATAATTTGATTATATATTGACATACAATTCTTCATTCTTTCTTATATTTCTAAATTTTACTCTGGAAAATAATACTCGGGTTTATGACTATAGTTTTTAATGTACAAAGTATTGATAAAATAAGATATTTAACATCAAATTATTTATTTATATATATATATATATATAAATAAATAATGGAACTTTTTTTTATAATTGAAAAATAATATTATATAAAATTTTAAAAAATTAAAAAGATAATAATTTAAACTCTTTTTCAATGAGGGTTTGGGCCTTTATTTTTGGGAAAGAATTAACTATTGTTAGAAACATTTTCCATATTATTTACTATACTTTTAAATAATCAAAAGTACAAAATTTAATTAGAACATCAATATATAATATACATTGGTACCAAAAATAAATTATACATAACTTTATTTTAATATTAATTATAATAATTTTAATTTTAATAAATATTGGACTCATGCTGGTACGGTCATACTCCCCTGGATTATTCAATTATTATTTGTTTTATTATTTTTTTTAATATAGAAGTCACAGTTAGCAGTTGTGTGTTTCATCAACATGCTTGCTTAGCTTGTTTGGCAATTGCTGAGTTTATCACGAAAAGTAATGACAAAAGAGTCATTCTTGTTACTGCATGAAGGGATCCATCTGCATTTGTTTTTTGAGTTTTTCTCTTCAAATACACGCTTGAGAAATATTGTTTGAGGCTTGATTGATTAGAGCAACTAATGCGTGATAATTCAATTATTAAAATACAAATTTGTTACTTTATTCGTAGATATTGAAAAATGATGGAACTTTGCAAGACGTGTTTAATTCTAATTGAGGCTCTATAAAATATATTCAATTTCAAGGGTTCGTGAATGCTACTCTATAAAAGTGTTATATTCTCTTGAAAATCGATCTAAAAAGTTCCACCACAAATTCTTGAACTCTTTGGAATATTCATAAGAAAACCAACCTAAATCATCCTAATTTGAAAAATACACCACTAACGGTAACCTTTGATTTATGGAGATTAAGTCCAAACCATCCTAGTTCGAGAAATACACCACTAACAGCCCTCGAGAAATAGGTCATGACTAACAACCTCAAATTATGAAGGTCAAGTCCAAATCATCTTAGTTCGGGAAATATGTCACTAATGACCCTTGAACTATGGAAATCATAGTCCAGATCATCCTAGTTTGAGAAATATACACTAATGACCCTCAAATTATGGAGATCAAGTCAAAATCATCGTAGTTCGAGAAATACACCACTAACGGCCATCGAAACAAGGAGAAACTTTATGAAAGAATAATCAAAAAATATTCTTGTTTCTTCATATTTTATTTATGATTAATTTATTTTTCATATATTTAAAATTTGCAATAAACACTATTTATTTATTGACGACTTGCTCCTTAAAAATATTCTTGTATTACCTTATTGCCCCAACTGTACAGTTGCTTTTTTCAAAATTCTATTAATATCATACAAATTGTAATATGAAAATAATATATATTATTATAAAAATTACGTAAAAACTATTATAAATTACAACAATGGACAACTTCAAATATTTAAAACACAAACAAATTGGGTTAATTTTTGAACAAATATTTAAAAGACTTAACAAAGATAGTAATATATACTAACAACTTAAAATATTTTAAAAATTATATAAAAACCTGAATAACTTTTCAAGTTCCAATCCTTAAGTTAATTTATTCAACAACGTAATTAATTTGTGGTACCTTTCCGCTAAATAAAGTTTGATTAGACAAGAGATAGGATTATATTGGGATAATTGTTGCCTAATCAGAATAAAAACAACTTCTAGAAAAGAAGATTCTTTTCATAAAATTTTGGAATTATTAAGGTAGCCTTAAAAATCAAAACGAAAGGTTATTTTCTTCTATTCAAATTGTAAGTGTAAATACGAGATCATGTGTGATCAACAACTTCATGGCTAAATCCAGATTTGCTTCCTTTTAGAATTTCACAATGGAACAAAACTGTAGGTAGTAATAAGGCAAACAATAGTAGTGGATACAATATATCATGTATATGTTTAATGTTTCCCTATGAATTGCTAACTATACTTTGTACCACATTCCACTATAATGATAAAGAGAAGAAGCAAGCTACTATTCAAATACCATATGTATTTGTTTACCTACATCTTTTTCACCTTTTAGGAGCAGGTTTCGCAAACGAAAAGTCGTCTTCATTCCCGGAGGATTCTCCATTTTGAGGAACATGCACTTGAAGTTCAGTATCATCATGATCAGTAACATGTGCAGTTGAGTGTTCCTCTGCACGGATTATCGGTGTAGTTGGATCATTCTCGAGGTCAGATGCTTCTAGATCATCGTAGCCATTGAAACGTGTTGAGTGACCGGTTGTTTTAAACCGATGAAGTGTAGGACTAATCGACGGGTGTAGAGGTGAGCCCACAGAGGACCTCGGACTTGCATTGCCTAGTGTCCGTACAGATTTGTCTCCCTTAGCTACCTGCTTCTTCTTCACCGCCATATGCCACTTCTTTAATGCCTTTGAGGTTTGTTCATCAAAAATGGATTTCTTCATGTTGGAGCCCATCTGCATGCATGATCCCATTATTACCATTAGGCCTATTTCCCCATGTATAATACAGCAAGTTATGGCTAAAACACTAAAAGGTTCATGTATAAGATTGAACTGAGATGATCCTAAATGGAGTGACATGAACAATGTGGATTTATATAACCGATCCCAACTTGCTTGGGATTGAGGCGTAGCAGTTGTTATTCTTGTACGAAAAATTTCATGTAGTTTCCTATGGCACAGTTTTAGTCCTGTGTTTTCCTGCAATATATTTGCTTGTATACTAGCAAAGTGCTTGGCTAAAGCAAAATGGTGTGGAAAGAACCTACATACATTTATTCTTTCAATTTGGGGGTGGGCGGGGGGAGAAGAGATAACCACGACACGTGGGAACTTCCAATTAGTATTTGGTAAAAGTACCTGAGTAATAAGGGCATAGAGTGGAAGAGTGATATAGCTGCATACGAATAAAACTCCCACCCTGTAATGAGACAGGAAAATAGATTCAGTAGAGTAATATAATCCACCCAATAAAGTGACTTTCTGTTGCAAGTAACATACCCCAAAGCAATTTTCGCAATGATGAAACCAAACTTGTCATGGAAGCAAGATTTTAGCCCATACTCATACTGCAAAATAAGTAATCAGATCAAGATTTCAGTCAATAGTTTCATGGTTCAAAAAACTGAAATATCTTGGGATGTTTGAAACAAGGGGAAGAAACATTACCCATATCCATAAGAAATATGTTATTTGGAACGCATTCTGTCAAAGTTCAAATGATAGTTTAGCATTAGATACACACAAGGAGAAAACTTTTGTAAGCTATGTCTATAAATAGATGGAGACGAGAATTGCAAGAAGCAGATGGAGGTTCAGACAAAGCAAACTATTATAATCCAAACCCCAGCACCATTCCCCCTCCTTTTCATTTTCCAGCACAATTCCCCAACATACAATGCACCAAGCAGCACACAAGATTCAACAATTACTTTGCAGTGTTAGCCACACATTATCTCACACAAATCATTCATAGAAACATGCAAAAGATAATCACCATCTTTTTATTTCTTGCTTTTGCTTTTTATTCGATTCAAAGGTTGTGATGAGGTGTAAGCCAATCTGAAAGTCAAGGTCTTTAAAGTGAGATCGAATAATCATATTCACATGTACGCTCGTCGCTCAGGCAACTTCTAGAATACAATTGATTATGGCACTATGGATGGACCAGCAACGCCAAAAGTGAGATATAGTCCAGTCATCTAATTTTCTTACTGGCTTATGACATATATCTGAAAGGGACGTGTAGTACCTGAAATAAGGCAAAATGGATGAGGTGAAGAACCAACTGAGGTCGTCCAAACCAAAAATAGTTGTCTGAGCCTTGAACAAGAGGGATTCCCTGGACTACTGCATGTCTCTCCGAGATGTCAAGAGCCATTCTTGTCAACACCGCCTGAAGCTTTGTTCCAACAGCTAAAATGATCTGAGAAAAATTAATCATCAGAATTCCCTGCAATGGAATCAAGAAGGTGGACAAGGCAGATGAAACCTTACAATCAAAGGAATTAAGGATGCCCAGAACAATGCATGCCACCCTGAAATTTAACACATATTTCAGAAATATATCAATGTCGAGTGACGAACTTGATTACTGAAAGTAAAATGGATGAAATGAAAGAATTGCTCAAATATGTTTCCATCGCAGTATACGACTTACCACTAACATTTAGGAGCAAGAAAACGACAAATGATCCCCACAAAACTGGACTGCCAGTAGAAAACATTAGTCAGTTGACATGATATAGGTTGCACCCGTACAGTTCTTGTTTGTTAGGAAGATTGAGCAAAAGAAAATAACACATTTCACTACCTGACACCAACAACTACCTTGAAGTCATCCTCTAATGACCTTTTGATATACTTTTGGAAGTTAAATTTACTTCCAGGAGCCAAATGAACCTGTACGAGAAACGCTATCTATAACTTCTATGGAAAACAGAGAATAAAGGTATCACCAGAAATAACTAAAAGAACTAACAATAGTTTCAGAACCAAGCAGAAAAGGGAACTCACACTGATAAAGCCATTGCGGAGGGTCAAGTAATCTGACTTATTCACGGACCTGAAAAATTGTCTGAAGAAACATCCCTGGGAGAAAAGGATTGCAACATTCAATGACCTCCACTCTTCTTTTCAATGTGCTGAAGAACAACACAACTCTTATAGAGAATGAAAATAACAATATCTCATACTTACAATGTAAAAGAAGATTGGAATATTGGTCCAGAAACTAGTATGTGCTCTGACAAATGATGTCTCATGAGTAAGCCTAAATCTTGAAGGATCTAAAAGTTACGTGTAAGAAATAGTCAATTCTCAATGCAATGAAATGAGGACAATGAACATAGTTTACAAGCAAATCAGAAATTTCCACCATTTGTGCAGCAAACTAAGACATACCATTTGAAAACTCATAGTTATGGGTTGAGGTCTCTTGTTCCCAGCATTTCCAGCCACGAATCTGAAGAACGTACTTTCAAGCATTAGACAGTCTAAAATTTAAAATGGAGAGTAACGAATATCAACAAAGAACAAAACCCTGAACCATGACCAGTCCCCCATGATCGAATCACCAATTCTTTTTATAAAGTTCTTGACCGAGTATCCAGAGTTCCAGTCTTTCTGATTATTGTGGAGGGTCAGTTTTCACTCCCAGTAACAAATTTAAGTTTTGGTATCTGGTCAATGATCCTAAAGTTAGGGTCTTTCTTTTTTTTCTTTTGCTGACCAAGAATTCTATCTGGGGCCAACCCTTGGGACCAACTGCAGACTCCAAAATTTGGCAATAATGGGCTCACCCCTCTACTGCTCTCTATTTAAATACTAGGTTTAGTTCGCATGGTGCATGGCTTGAAGCTAAAACCTACATCACAAGTGTCCCAACCTTTTTCTTGATACAAACTAAGCCACAAGTTCCTCAAATTTTTCCACTTGAACTCAGTCCAGGGGGCGTTCCTAAAGCTATGTTGTAGCTGTAACTATCTTAGGAAAATTAACAATCCAATGTCCACCAAATCAACCTTTCTAATCGCCCCAAGACATTTAAAGCATGAAGATAAGGTTCATCAAGAGAGGACATATCTGATTTCTCATCCAAAATAAAAAATGCAAATAAAAAGTATAACAAGTTTACACCACATTTAACTTCAATGAAAAAAGAAAAACTGGCACATTATTTTACCCTGAAAACCCCAGAAATCATCAAGCGTGCATGTAAACCAGACACCAAGGATTATTCCATACACTTTCTGAATATTAGTTAATTCATCTATTAAGAGCAAAATAGAAAATGCCACAGAAGTTATTAATTCAGCTATAATGATGCTTATAGCAATGGGGTCAGCCAAGGAAGTCAAAACCATATTCTAGTAAGTAGGAGAGCATAGTGTTGATCAACACTAAAAATGTCTTTAGCCTTCGGTATTGCAGTCTCCACATCATACCAGTCGAGTATTGAACGTTTGTCCAAATTTGCTAGCTCAACTGAATTCTTTGACGGACTCAAGGTATGGACCAGAGAAACCACCAAAATATATAGAGCCAAAAACGGGTCCCTTATGAAGTTTCTCTTGATATTCCAAAAAAGTCACACACAAATGGCACATCAGTTCAAGTATAATGCAGGAACTAATGTAAAGTAGACTTTGAGTTACCTTGAGTTTTCCCAGCCACATAGTGATAGCACTGTATACCACATGAAGGACCGCCAAAAAGAAGATAAGGATGTGTATTTGATGCAGTGCATCGATAGAAATGAGAGAGACTCGTCCCTGTTAGATTACTCTAATTAGTTTAATGAAGACAGCCCAGCATGCTGTAATTAAGTAAATTCAGAGCAAGCACTAGACAAAGATCCAAACCACAAAGGTAATTAGTAGTTGAGCTAACTGTAACCAAAGTAACACTTATATGGGATGTATTGTCTTTTTTTAAAATGGCATGTTCAACCAGTAGGTAAGAAATTATATTAATAATGGCATAAACCCAGCATTAAGATGGTGCTGGTGCTATTGATAGAATGGAAAATCTCAAAATTACTTCAGGAAACTACTAAAATGTCACGGGATGATGTTTTCTGGTTAACCAATAGCTAACAGGATATTTAAAGGACACAAATTCTCATTCTGGTGGAGATTATAGCTGAACTAGCCTTCCATATTGCTATTGCTATAGCAAGTGCTGCTTCACAGTTTCACTTGTCCCTAGTGCTGACACAAGCAGAAAATCTGTGAGACGAGTCTTCTACAGCTTTTGTAAGACGAGTCTTCTACAGCTTTTGTAAGACGAGTCTTCTACAGCTTTTGTAAGCCACTAAAACTTGAGCGACAACACATGGTTCACACCAAATAAGCCTAGCACTCTCATCATTTTCTATAAATGGTCATCCAATATGTGAATGAAGGATTCTAGGTTATACAAAGAAAATCAAGCTGGCTAAACTTCCACTTAGTTATGGTCTCCCAACTTGCTGCTCATTTATTGCACATGTACCGATGTTAATACCCCCATCCCTACTAAATTCCCATGGAGGAACATACTACCAAAGTGTATATAAGTTGGAGCAAGGCAACCATTATCAGGTGGATCTTTTAAATAATTATCCATATTAGGTGTATCCAAAATAAGGATCCTTCTAATTAATGTATGAATTGAACTAGTTATCTTATTTGTAAGCACTCTCCTTTTTGGGAAGAAAAAAAAAAGGTGCCAACTATTTGTTGAAGGCAGAAACTTAATTTCATGCTACAGCCTACAGGCATGCAATAAAAATTACTTTCCATATGCCTAGTTACTGGAATGAGAAGTGTAATTTTATTTGCATCTTCTTCTTCACAGCTCTGATCGTTTATGCAACAAACATCTTTAAAGGTTTATGTATGATAACGGATTGTCTCAGTTTAAAAAGCACAATTAGTATGCCACCTGATTAATTCAAGAAAAGGGTAATTGACTAGAACAAGCAAAACTTCTGCAAAGTCATTTTTTCTATCCGACATATTTATACAATTAAATTTATTATTATGTAGTCCATATACAACTTTATGACTTACATCATCACATTTAGGCTCTGCACCAGCCAAAATCCTGCGCTCATGCCATAAAAGCCTCCGGCGATGTTCCTCCGTTTTATCCTCTTTGTTAACAGCAGGGCAAGGGAGCAGAGTGTTAGCCACACTTGTGGGGATACAGATTCCAGCAATATAATACTGGCTGAACACAAGGGTTAATGAGATAAAACCAAGAACCATCAACTCTGCAACAATTAGAGAGAAGGAGCCATTAATGCATGCAGAAAACAAGAATACTCCTTAGGTAATGATAACAAGTTGAGAGCACCAAAATTTACCAGCCTTAACCTTTTCCAAAGCCTCAAATAGAGCTTTCTTATGCCTCTCTGTGAGCCACTGGAAAAAGATTTTCATTTTGTAAGTAAATTGTTAGTGAAATTAAGTTCCACGGCAGCAATAACCTAAGTAAAATCACATGGACCCAAACAATCACCATAAATTGGTAGAACTCATGTAATGTCTGTGTACTTCAAAATGCTCCCAGACAAAGAAAAGGCAAGCCCAAACATCCAAATTAAAGGATGGGGAATGAACTCCAAGTAGATATCCTCAACATAATATATCACTAGGCAATACAGTTCTTGCAGGATGAATGGGAAGGTTAAGTTCACAAAGCATAGCACAGACAATAAAACCCCTTTTTTCCTCTAACCTTATTTGTTTAATGATCAAAAAACTCAAACAGAAGCAAAAAGAAGGCGATTAACGGTTGAAAATAAATACCCGAAAAGGTATAATGTCCAAGAATCCAATTTGAGTAAAGAACTTGGAGGTGCAAAAATCCCTCCAGAAAAGGCACATTTCTTTTGGGGGTAAAGTCACAGAAAAGAACAAGTTAGTAAATTCAAACACTATAAAACACCTCAAAAAGCCAGAAAAGGATTAGGACTAGCAAAACAGGAAGAACAAGAAAAGAACTAGGATTAGCAAAACAAAGGTATAAAACCATAGAGAAAAACAACCCATCTTTGGGTAATCAGTATCTAAGCAGTCAAGAACACTTTCCAGTCTCAAGTAACAAAAAGGTATAGTCTTGACATAAGAATCAAAGTGTCAAACAACAGACATATATAACAGCAAAATCCTCAACACCAAAACCAAGAAACAAGAAAGGCAATTTCTAATTGTAATGCTGCTGGCAAGGAGATAGATCTTTAGGTGAGCAAAATAGAGATAAATTGTAAACTAAAATCCAAGATTAACCAAGAAATAGAAAAGAAAGAAACCCACATTCAAGAAAAGTACAAATTAAAGAGCAGTAAGGTAAAAAGACTAGATTTTTAGGTTCCATACAGTGCCAAGTTTATGGATAATCTTCTCCAAAGCAATAGAAATGAGAATAATGACTGCACAAACACCAGCAACTGCCCAAGTAGGTGTCTGATCAAGCTGTCTTGATGTACCATCACCCCCACCAGCCATTGCCACCACCACTCACACAAAATCTTGAACTTTCAGATGCAGAGAAACAAAAACAAAAAAAAACTCCTAAAAATTAATGGGTATCTAACAATCTGGTCAAGAAAATTGGGTTTGAACACTTATTAAGATGTAGTAAATGCATGCATTCATTTGCACTACTATTTCAAAAGAAGAAAACTGATCATCCCAGTTGCTAGTACATAGATGTATGTAAATTAAATGACTAAGGACATTGACAAAGACCTTCCTTAATTAAAATAGACAACTACTTATATTACCCTAATTAGGAACACAAAGCTATTTATATTAATATATATAGATTTTTCCATTCTTAAAGACAATATTTATGTATGTACTCACATTGGGCAATAGAAGAAGTCAACGGTTAAAGATTAAGGTTGTTTTTGTAACGCTAAATGAGGATTAGGGGAGATGGATAATGGGTTTAAGCTTTTAGGTTTTAGGAGATTTTCTTAAAGTAAAATTTGATTGTAAGTAATTTATATTTGTTCTTGAAGTTATATATGATCTAAACTTATTGCTCTTGTCGTCAACTCAAAAGGGCAAAATTGAACCATACTTTTTAATTGAAAATAAATATATTTTAAAATCATTTTGAGATTAATTATCACGGGATAAGTAATACTATCACAGGTGGAATAAATAATCTTAGGACTGATTAATCT
Organism: Solanum commersonii; assembly: GCA_029007595.1. Classification (NCBI taxonomy): domain Eukaryota; kingdom Viridiplantae; phylum Streptophyta; class Magnoliopsida; order Solanales; family Solanaceae; genus Solanum; species Solanum commersonii. The sequence goes on from JAJTWQ010000051.1 coordinate 1,346,762, forward strand.
CTTCAACCAAACACATGATAAAATAATCATGTAATTTGTTCCTAAAATTATTATATCTGATACCTCAAATTAAACGACTCAATTTTATTAGTAATATACTACTCCCTCCGTCCCATTTTATGTGATGTAGTTTGACTCGGCACGGAGTTTAAGAAAGAAAGGAAAACTTTTAAAACTTGTGGTCCAAAATGAATGATAGAAATTTGTGTGGCTGTAAATCATTTCATTAAGGGTAAAATAGACATCTTATAGTTAAATTGTTACTAAATATAAAAATGTGTCATTCTTTTTGGGACTGACTAAAAAGGAAAGTGAGTCATATAAATTGGGACAGAGGGAGTAATATATATGTTGAAGAGTGAATTAAGTGTGAACAATTATAACAGCGTGACTTGCTGGTGAGATTATGAGGCGATGATCGCGTCAATTTGTCTCATCAAAAAGGAAAATTGAAATGGGAAAAGAACAATCACTTATGACATTTGGCAACATATAATAATTAAAATATATTGAGAGTCGATTTTTTTTAATGTATATTTAAATAAGTGACATTTATAAAATTTGCATAAAATTAATTTAACAAGTTTTTTAATTATAATTAAAAGACAAGTTAGGAAAAAACTTATTAATTTTGATAAAAAAAATCTTTATTTTTCACAAATTTTTACTCCTCGTTAATATCATCACATTAATTATACTTTCTGAATTACTCTAACATATAACATTGTATTTTTCTTCATTAAAATCTTGTAAATTACGTTTGAAAGAAAAAATTAAAAATCAAAGTTTTGTTGAGTAAGAAGATAGGTAGTGTTTGTCGAATTCACATAATTCGTCAGCTAAATTAAGCGTTTCTACTCAAAAACTCTTGTCTTTCTAGAAATGGGTCAACTAAATATTACTATGCCATTATTTTTTATTTACTGTCTTTCTAGAAAGGGTCAAATAAATATTACTATCCCATTATTTTTATTACTATATAATAAAATGGTCAAATTTACTCAAATTATGTGAATAGGAAATTTTATAAATAGCTAAGAGTTGAAATATAATGAGCTTTTTTAGTTATAATTTGTCTAATTACGTAGTGTAGCTATAGTTTTAGTAGCTATGTGTTATTCTATTTGTATATCTCGTTGCAATTTATTTTTTTTAAATACAAAATAGACTCTTAACTTAATTAATGAAGCGGTAATTTAAATTATTAAAATGAAAAATAATCCCACAAATCATAGTTATTGATTTGATAATAATTTCTTACCAGACATCGGCTAAACCAAAAAAATAATAAATTAGCTTCCTAAATAAACATGTCAAAAAATGACTTAATAAATATACAATCCAAATGTATACAAACATCATTAACAGAGATATAGTTGCATCAAACATCACACAATTGATTGAAATATACAAATAAGTAAATGTATACAAATGTTAAAGCTATACAAATAATAGTTGGAACGTATACTTGTTGATAACATACTGATGTAGAAATAGGGTCTAAAAAGTTTTTTTTTAAAATAAAAAAACACAATACACATTGATACGCTAAATCCATAGAATGTATATAACATAATCTGAAATGTATTGATAGAAATACAAATCACAAAAAATATACAAAATAAATTATACAAATACCTCAAATTCTTCACCATCATCTTTGTTGGGATTTAAAAGGTGTGAATGGAAAATGAAGAGTTGCGACTTTTATGAAGAGTTGTGACTTTGATGAAAAGTTGCAACTTTTATAAAGAGTTGTGACTTTTATGAAAAGTTGCGACTTTTATGAAAAGTTGTGACTTTTATGAAAAGTTGTGACTTTTATGAAAGGTGGTGACCTTTCCGAAAGATTGTGACTTTTCCAAAGGTTTGTGACCTTTCCGGTAAGGCACAATAAGAACATTTTCACACTACCCTTTGTTTTCTATAAATTGAGGAGTTTCCTCTCATTTTAAAAACAGAATTTTTCTGTACTTCTTCTTCTACTACTAAATCTAGTATTCTAAGTGTACTTTACTGTCGTTGAGTGGCTCGCTGACACCAGCGTTTTGGGTATCAATACACTGGTGATTGAGATCATTCTATCTTAGGAGGATATATTCCAAATCAAACCTCGGATACTAGAGGGGAATAATTTCCTTAAGGGGACACTGTGCATTCAGTGGGCTTGATCTTCTTTCTATTTTTCCAAATTCTGGTATGTGTTACAGATTTAGATTTGTGAATTAATTTATGTTCTTCTGTTCTTCATTGGTTCATTAAACTTTGGTAACTTCGTGTTTCTGCAAAGTTTGTTGGAATCAGTAAGATTCTTTAAACACAGATTGACAACAATTCTTCTTTAAGAAAAAATATTTCGTATATTTTTTCTAATCTGTTTCTGATTCTAGTTTCTAAACTAGTTTTAATTTTCTAGTTGTGAAAATGTGCTTAAACTTTATTATGTCTTACCAAGTTCTTCAAAGTTTTGTTCTAAGTATCTTAGGAATACAAGACGAATAACAATCTTAAGGAAATTATTATACTGTTGGTATTTCTTGTATTCTCGCTTATTGAGAGAAACAGATCATGGAAGTAGAAGTTTAAGGCATTACTTCTTCATAATTTGGTGCTTTGTTTAGCAAGGTCGAAGTGAGAATGTACGAGAAAAAATTGGTGCTATTTAGGTTAAAGATTACACCGGGTAACCTTCTTATTATTTATCTAAGGAGGAAAATAGTTTCTAAGAGTTAACAATTTTGAATTTTTATCATGTTTATCTTTGAAAAAAGATCACGCAAACCATTTGTTGTGGAATGAATTTTTCTTGGCAAATAGTATTGCCTTTAAAATTCTTTAGTTTGCAAAATGAGAGATGCACATTTTTGTTTGATAAAATAGTATGTCAAAATGTTATAGTTGGAAGACTATTTGAAAAGAAAAACATTTCCATGTGATAAAGAGAATGTTTAATTCTGTTTGGAGACTTAAAAAAAAAAAAAAAAACTTTTGTAGTTTTGTACTCCATGTAAAATTTGATTGTGTCTGATTTTTGTAGGCTAAAAACTTTTGTAGTTTATTACTCTAGATAAATCAAACTATGCAATTGGTTTGAAAAATTATGAAAACTTCACATAATAAGTCAATGTTACACTTTTGACTTTCTATAAACTCACTGTTATATAGAAACAAATTGTACAAATTTTTGTCTTTATTGTTAGTATTCTAAATACTAAGTGGTATATCTATTTGTGATAGATGGAAAAATACCCAGTGACTTAGAGTTTGTGATTTTGTGCCTCTATGAATGAACTTTGACACTATGTAAATATTGTCAAAGAGAATTGAAGCAATATAATTCTTTTGTAGAATAATATTTCCAAAAGAGGTTTCATAGTGCCAATAACATTTTGATAGTCTGGGAAAATATGTGAAAAAAACTATTTTCAAATACTTGAAAAATATTTTGAGATCATATTTAAAATGTGGGGGTTATTTGCTTATGATAAAGATAAAATTAGACTTGGTGTCTAATTTAATTTTGGAGCAAAAGATATGAAATTCAATAATACTTTTGTATTATGTTAGACCCACAAAATTCTTGGAGTATATTCGGTATTGTGGTTGTTGAGTTTCTCTATTACTAGTATATGATGTGACTAGTATGAAACTACCAAATTATATATATACTTGTTCAAATAAAAGTGTTCTTTTATGAAAAAGTGTCACTTAAAATGTTGTGATTTTTCATGGAAATATGTCTATTATAATAAAAGTATTTGCATAGACATGAATATTGGTGAATAAATATTCGTTATGTTTTGTAAAAGAAACATTTGGATTATATTGCCTTTATTGGACCTGATGAAACTTTGTTCACGGGTAGTTCTATAACAATCAAATTGAAAGTTATGGAAAGGTCCTGTTGAAAAGGACATTTGCCAAGGTGATGACTCTAAACAATGTTTGTGTCATACAAAATTGTAAGAAATAGGAACAAATATTTGTGAGAAAAAGCTACCTCTCAGAAAGTTTTTCAAACTCAATATTTTTATTTGTTCTGAGCATTCTTATAAATCTGTTGAAAGGAATTCTAATCCCTTAGAATTGATTTACACTGACATTTGTGATATGAAGTCAACATCATCTCATGGTGGAAAAAAGTATTTCGTAACTTCCATTGACAATTGCATTAGAAATGACTATGTCTATTTGCTGAATGGTAAGGATGAAGCAATAGAAACGTCTAGACAATATAATAATGAAGTTGAAAATCAGTTGGGAAAAGATAAGAAGTAATAGGGACGGCGAGTATAAATCTCATTTTGCAGAAATATGTTTGAAAAGTGAAATTATCCATCAAACTGCTACCCTATTCACCTCAATCTAATCTAATGAAAAAAAAAAAGCTGAACTTTGAAGGAAATGATCAATGCATTACTTATAAGTTTTGGTTTACCTCAAAACTTGTGTGGAGGAATTATCCTTAATGTAAAAGGGAACAACAAAAAGTTTTGCCTTTTCATAAAGAAAGCAATGGAAAATTTTGTTTTTCCAGGACACAATCTATTCCATATGAGAAATGGAAATGAAGGAAATCCAACTTGAAATATTTCAAAGTGTGGGGGTGTCTAGCCAAAGTCCAAGTTCCTATTCCTAAAAGGATTAAAATAGGACCTAAGTGTCTTAGTGGACCGTAATATTAGACTTGAGTAGTCTAGTGAAAGGTCTAAACGACCTTGGAAAGAACAAAAGGAGAATGTACTTAATAAAGATATTCCGAGGTGTAGTAAATGTCAAAGGATATCTACTTTCTTCGAATATGATTTTGTAACATTTCTTGTGTCTTCTGTAGACTCATCCTTTTGGACAAATGATGTTAATAGTGAGATTGGTTCAATCTTGAGCAATCCTATTGGAAGTTGGTTGATCTTCCCTCGGGAAATAAACTTTTGGGTTCAAAGTGAATCCTTAAAAGGAAAATGAAAGTCGATGGAACTGTTGACAGATATAAAGCAAGACAAAAACAAGGTCTTGATCTTTTCGACACATACTCGCTAGTAACTAGAATTACATTCATTTGGATGTTAGTTGTATTAGCTGTGGTATATGACCTCCAAATTCATCAAATGAATGTGAAAATAACTCTCTTAAATGGAGAATTGGAGAGGAAGAAATTTACATGGAACAACCCGGGGTTTTGTGGTTTCTGGTAAAGAAAAGAAAGTGTGTGAATTTGTTAAGTCACTTTATGGACTAAAACAAGTGCCCAAACAATGACATAAGATATTTGACCAAACTATGTTGGTAAATGGATTTAAGAATGATGGAAGTGAAAAATGTGTTTACATTAAAATCACTAGGTCATTGTTTGTTTGTATAATTGGTGATATGTTGATCATCAATAGATACACTAATGGCATAAATGCTACTAAACGTATGCTAGAAAGCAAGTTTGGAATGAAATTTTTTGGAGTTGCTGATGCGATCTTAGGTATAAGAATCCTTAGAACTCCATAATGTTTAGCATATTTGCGGTCTCATTGCATTGAAACGGTACTTGACTAGTTCAAATATTTGGATTTCAATATTGTCAAGTCTCCAATAAATATGAGCTTTGCATTTCAAAAGAGTGAAGGCAAAAGTGACTCACAATTGGATTGAGCTAAAGTATTAAGAAGTATGATGTATATCACGAAGTGTACGCGATCAGATATAGCATTTGCTATTAATAAACTGAGTCAGTTCACGAGTGATCCCAATCGAACTCATTATATGACAATCAAAAGAGTTTTGGAGTATTTAAGAAATACTTAAAGCTACGTCTTGCATTATAACAATATCCAATAGTATTGAAAGGATATATTAATGCGAATTGGATCACCGGACAAATGAAGTGAAATCCACGAGTGGATATGTATTTACTCTTGGTAGAGGAGCAAGTCTCTTAGAAATATTTAAAAAAAGAAAAAGAAAAAAAAGACATGTATCGCTATCTCTAAGCTAGGTGCTCTAGATAAGGTCGGTGAATAAGTTGAAAGACTCCGGAATTTCTTGATAGATATTCTTTTTGGCCCAAACCTTTGGCATCAGTATGCATACACTTTGATAGTCAAGATGCAATAGGTAGGGCATGGAGAATGATGTATAACGGAAAGTCTAGTCATATAGGACATAGACAAGATACCGTTAGAAAACTACTCTCTAGTGGAATTATCAGAACTGACTATGTAAAGTCAAAGGATAATGTGTCGGATCCACTTACAAAAAGGCCTAACTAGAGAGAAAGTTTAAAGATCATCTAAGGGAAATGGGTTTACGGCTTAGGACAAGTCATCATGATGGTAACTCTATCTAGCAGACTGGAGATCCCAAGAGCTAGATTCAAGGAGAAAAACAAAGTTGTGACTAACGGTTCGGCATTGTCAACAAACTCAATCCATTCTCATGATGAAGACAATGCTCAGGAACAAGGATACAACATTAAGGCTTGTTAATGAGTTAATAAAGCTTAATGCTTTTAATGATTTGCTAAGTTTGACAGATTTGATCAAATAGTGTATCTACGCGATAACACGGTTAGAAATCACCTATGTGGGTGTGAAGTGTAAGCCGCTTCAAAGAGAATTATTGTCAAAAGCCTATTCTCTATACACTCATGAAACCAGGAGGTGTTCATGGCTGAAACGAACACAACCGTAAGAACCATAAACGGTAAAGGATTAATTGTGTGACATATGGTTGTCTAGGTATACACCAAAGCTCGATGGTTCAAAAATATCACATCTACCGATTGATCAAGTATATCCGACATATGTTCACTACGGAAAGTCCAAGGGGAAACCTACTTATCCAGATGCAATTAATTCTTGCTTGTAAAGTACACATATTTGTCCGTTTCTTTGTCTTGGAGTCATTCCCCATTCATGCGGGGGATTGTTGGGATTTAAAAGGTGTGAATGGAAAATGAAGAGTTGCGACTTTTATGAAGAGTTGTGACTTTGATGAAAAGTTGCAACTTTTATAAAGAGTTGTGACTTTTATGAAAAGTTGCGACTTTTATGAAAAAGTTGTGACTTTTATGAAAAGTTGTGACTTTTATGAAAGGTGGTGACCTTTCCGAAAGATTGTGACTTTTCCAAAGGTTTGTGACCTTTCCGGTAAGGCACAATAAGAACATTTTCACACTACCCTTTGTTTTCTATAAATTGAGGAGTTTCCTCTCATTTTAAAAACAGTAATTTTTCGTACTTCTTCTTCTACTACTAAATCTAGTATTCTAAGTGTACTTTCTTGTCGTTGAGTGGCTCGCTGACACCAGCGTTTTGGGTATCAATACACTGGTGATTGAGATCATTCTATCCTGGGAGGATATATTCCAAATCAAACCTCGGATACTAGAGGGGAATAATTTCCTTAAGGGGACACTGTGCATTCAGTGGGCTTGATCTTCTTTCTATTTTTCCAAATTCTGGTATGTGTTACAGATTTAGATTTGTGAATTAATTTATGTTCTTCTGTTCTTCATTGGTTCATTAAACTTTGGTAACTTCGTGTTTCTGCAAAGTTTGTTGGAATCAGTAAGATTCTTTAAACACAGATTGACAACAATTCTTCTTTAAGAAAAAATATTTCGTATATTTTTTCTAATCTGTTTCTGATTCTAGTTTCTAAACTAGTTTTAATTTTCTAGTTGTGAAAATGTGCTTAAACTTTATTATGTCTTACCAAGTTCTTCAAAGTTTTGTTCTAAGTATCTTAGGAATACAAGACGAATAACAATCTTTGGTCCATTGACCCAGATTCAACATCTTCTTCTTGAGATGTTTAAGAACATGCATAAGTTGTTGCATCTTCACTAGGTCAATGTGGTGCTTGAATCTAGTTCTTGTTAATTAATTCAAGATTTAGTAAGAGATCTTGCAATTTCTTGAAAATTTTAAGTTAGACCCAAAAAAATATATGAAAAATCATCTAAATTTTGGGCATGCATTTGTATACCTCAAGTAATTCTCTTGGAATGAGTTTGTTCATCTATGATTTTGTATGTTTCTATGGAGATAACTGAAAACTAAAGAAATCAATGGAATATGCAAATAATAATAATAATAATAATAATAATAGAATAAAAAAATCGCCCACAATTTGAGAGGGAAACACAAAATTTTTGAAACTTAAAATTTAATTGTGCTTGAGTGAATTAAGGAGAAAAATTAATAAAAAATATTAGGATCAGAGATAAAAAGCTACTTTGTATAATTGGGAGAAACAAAAAAATATGATAGTATATGTTGGAATTTAGATATACAAATTGAGAAGTGGTCCATAGTAAATCGGATGAAATATTAGAGGCGAGTGATAATTATTTACAATTATAACTATTATAAATAAGTAAATAGTATATTTTTACTTAGTTACATAATTTTTCTTTATGTGAAATATAATAAATTTATTTTTATTAATAATTGGAGTCAAATATAACCTTATCATTATTAAAATAATTTTTTGAATTGTAAAAGCTTGCTATCGATGCCATATTATTTAATTAAAGATTAATGAGAGACAAGTTTCAAATTTTTGCACGATTGATGAACAAATTAACCTTTCTTTCTGAGTTTGAGTTTTTTAATTATTCTTTCCATTTATTTTTACTAGTTTACTATTTTAAAAATAGATTTTCATTTTTATTTTCACTTTTAGCATATCAAGAATACACAATCATTTTTTCCCATGTTTTTTCACTTTGCATTAATTACGTATTCCTTAAATTATTTTTCCATATCTAATATTAAACATCAATTAATAAAAATATTATAATAAAATAATTATATTAGTTATTATTTTTAGTGTGGCTGTTAAATTAAAATATGATAAATAAAAATGAACGATGAGAGTAATTGGAGGAAAAAGTTTTAAATTAATCGGAGGTGTTGTAAACGCAGGGGCGGCTCAACAGATCTCGTGGCCTAAGGCAAAATCATATTAAGGGGCCCTTAAATTTATTTTATAAAATTTATACACTAACAAGAAAAATTATTTTCTACACAATAGATTAATCATTTAAGACAAAAAATATCCAATTTCACACAAAAACAAAAAAGAAAGGAAGATGAGAATGAAAAATAAAAGTGATAGATCATCGATGTTAAGCTTCAAAACTCAAATTGAAATTTTAATTTGGCTATCATCACAAATAAGAAAAAGAAAAGAACATGCATAACTTAATAGTTGAAGTTTTGAGCATGAATAGTAACAAAAATATCCAAATTTCTGATCAATTTAAATGATATATTCAGGTGTGGCGCTCCCAACAAAAAATTTCTCCATACCTAGGGCTTGAACCCAAGACCTCTGGTTAAGGGCAAAACACTCCACCAGTGCACCACAACCCATGTTGGTATAATACATTCCATTAAGTAGCACTCATTGGTGAATATCTAAAACAAATTATAAATTTTTCATATAATATATTAAATTAAAACGAAAAGAAAATTTGTGCATGAATATTTTTGTGTTCACGCAGTTTAAGAAAAGATTGAAAAAAATTCATTATGTTATCGATATATGTAACTTAGTTCCTATATAAAAAAAATAAATTTTAAAATTGAAAGTTAAAACAAATATGTCAAATAATGAGTGAAAAGAGTATGAGAATTTATGAACTTATTGGTAAAAAATACTCTCAAATAAATAATAATAAAATATATACAATAACAATTTTATTTATATAAATTATATTCATATATAATAAAATTAATAATAATAATTTAAACAAATTTGGGGCCTTCAAATTTTTGAGGCCTAAGACCATCTCCAACCCACCTCTATTTTACTCTCCATTCTCTATATTTGGAGAGTAAAATAGAGAATGGACACTTCAATCCATCTCCATATCACTCTCTATTCTTCATATATAGAGAGGTGAATAGTAGTTCTTCAAATTTGGAGAACTACTATTCATACTCTCTATTTCACTTTTTGATTATTTTATTATTATTTCTATTACTTCTAATTAACATATTATTTTACATATAATGTCATTAATTAAATATCTAATATTCACAATTCTTTTTAAATGTAATATAATATTTTAAAAAATATATTATTTAATATATACTACTTTCATCCCAAATTAATAATATTTTAATTTTTTTCTAATTTTCGTCAATAATATAATTTGATTTTACTATTAATTTTCGCTATAAAGAATACACAAAATTAAAATGATAAGATGAACATTTTAGTTTGAAAATACAATACATAATATGATAATTTAAATACAAGATAACAATACAATACATAACATAATAATTTAAATACAAGATAAAATACAATACATAACATAATAATTAATTCGCGATAAAACAAGAATCATGCCGAAAAGATGTTGAACGTGCATTCGGAGTTTTGCAATCACATTTTGCAATTATTGCAAGACCGTCACGTTTTTGGAGAAATAAAGTGCTACATGATATAATAACTACATGTATTATACTGCACAACATGATAATTGAGGATGAACGTGATCCTGATGCACCAATTCAAGATGTCGTAGAGGCTCCAACGACATAAATGGTGGTAGATGAAAATCTCCGATTTGAACAATTTTTAGCTAGATATAAAAAAATTAAGGACAAAAATGCTCATTTTGAACTCCTTAATGCATTAATAGAGTATTTATGGGCGTAACGTAATAATTTCAAAAATTGAGTATTTATGTAATTGTATTTCACGTTTATTTGAATTTGTCCATTAATTTGTATAATATATAATATTTTCTTGCAATTTATGTTATTTAAAAATTTAGAATAAAATATAATTTTATATTAAATAAAAAATTTGAAAAAATAAATTTTTATATCACATGAAAATTATATAAAGTAATTATTGAGAAAAAAATAAAAAATTTATATATGAAATAAGAAAATAAAAATGAAATAGAAATAATAATATAATATTGAGGAGAGAGAAAAAAAATATTTTCTAGAAAGTAAAATAAAAAATTGAGTTAGAGTTGGTTGTCTGAAAAAATAAAAAACTTTATATTTAAAGAGTAAAATTGAGTGTAGAATTGGAGATGCCCTAAGCCAATTGCCTCACTGGCCAAGCCTTAGAGCCGCCCCTGTGTAAATGTGTGAGAATTAAATGGATACGAGCAAGACCCACATGCCATGGTACATGGAAGATTTTGACTTGTTGTGCATTCAATATTTTGGAGATTGGGTGTACCAAAAATTAAAATAAAATTTGAGTTTGGAAGACTTTAATTTTTGTCAGAATCAATTTGCAAGCAGAATAATTAAGTTATAATTTAATAAATCACTTCTTTCAACTTTCTAGTTAATAAATATATTCCCTCTATCCATAATTATTTGTCCACTTTTGAATTGATACATATATTAAGAAAACAATTAATGATATAATGAGTTTACCATTTTATCCTTATTAATTATGAAGTGAATGAAAAGTTTTACATTTTTCAAAATAATTAATCATTTAATTGAGGATATAATAAGTAAAAAAAAATTGTCCTTTCTTGATTTGTCAAAATGAATAAATAATTAGGGATAACTAAAAAAAATAAAATGGACAAGTAATTAACGACATAGGAAAAAGGAGTATAGTGGACCTACAAATGTTCAATCATCTTTTCCATATAGTACATGTCGATTATATTTCTAATAAAGAAAAAGATTCTAGCATAAGCTCCTCTTTCTTTTCTTTTTTCTTTTTTTTAGAAAGGATATTAACTATATATATATATATATATATAGTTAAACGTTTAATATTATATTATCATGGTCAGTATTAGTAATTATGGATAAATTGCCAAGAAAGGCTAATAATTTATTATATGTAGAGCATAGTATTAGTTTACTAGATAGTACTCCTTCTTAATCTGCTTTAAGGAATTCGTTAATAACGTCAGGAAGAAATAGTAAAATAGGTGATTGATCGGTCATTATTAGTTTGGAACCTATTTTGGACAAAATATTTATTACCTAATTGTTTGTTTGACAAAAGTTTATGACGGATCACTAAATTCCTTAATTTCTTCAAAGTTGACCTGCAAAACATAATAACAGGATTATAAATTAAACGTGATTCTTCTAAATATTGAAGAATATTCTCAATTGAGTCTAGTTCAATATCTAGTGATAGGCAATTATACATGAGGGCAATATGCAGAAGTGCTTCCAATTCTGTCATGGTATGATTATGATTGTAGTTTCGCTTGTAGAAGCTTACCATCCAGATTCTGCTGGTATTTCTAATGATACTACCAATTTCACTTTCTCCTTTATATTTCGAAAAAAAAAAAACATCAATATTTAATTTTTATTTTTTAGTGGTCAAGAGGAGTATATTGCCCTTTTCTTCTTTCTAAAATTAGGGACGAATTTAAAATATTTTAATTTTTAAGGTTTCTTAACATTTATTTTCTTATACTTCAAAACTAAAAGTTCACCTCTAATATTTATTATATTTTTAATAAATTATAACATATATAACTATATTCTATATCGAAAATATTGAGCTAAATCGTGGTCGACCGCTACTTGTAACATTTCTCTATTATTTCATTCATATGATAAAACTTTCGAACACAGAAAAAGACCTTTTTTTTAGTTAAAAACAAAGTACACAAAGGCAGCTAATTAGCTGGATTTTGTTTGTTTTTTTCTTTTAAACATTGGTATGATTAGTTGGACAATGCAAACAGAGAACAGTAAATTAAAGTGTATGATCAGCTTTACGTAGCTTTCTTAAATCATAATTATTGCTTAATTCCCTTTTTAGAATTATTGGATAATATATATATATATATATATATATATATATATATATATATATTATTATTATTATTATTATTATTATTATTGTTATTATTATTATTATTATTGGACAACTCTACTCAACAACTTTCTTATCTTCCCCAAGTAAATAATGATTGAGATATCTTGTCTTATTTTTAATTAATCGACCACAAATTAATATTATTGGAAATGCTTTTTCAAGAAATAATGTTTACAGAAAATAAATTCTAAAAGTTTGACCAAACATGATAGTATATATTAAATTCGTCAAACTTCTTAGCATTCAAACATTTATTTTAAAATTACGAGTCCAATTCTACTATTTATTACATTTTTGTAAATTTTTATTTATAAATCTATATTTAATATTAAAAATACTGAATTCCTATGAGTGTGATATTGTAGTGCTGCTTCCGCCAATGTCAATATATAAGTTGACTAAATAATTAATTCAAAATCAGTGTTTGTAAATCATGATCATGAGATTAAAAACAGAGTTTAATTAAAATATTAAAAAGAATTGATGATGTGAAAGGTATAGTATTAGTGGTTGTGCTTTCTCATCAAATAAATATATATACTAGTACTACGTACTAAATTGATGTGTTTAATATATTAGAGCGGACTAAAGAGTAATCGTAAATTGTTTAGCTTATGAAAGACGATGCTTATTTTTTAAACGTTAAAAGACATATTTTTAGATTATTAATTTCATCAAATCATTAATCAATTTAAGGTAGGTGGGGAAAATATATATTGCCTGGGTAAAAGAAAACCTACTACGCGCTTGAAATACTTGTTCATATATATACTCTTTCAACTAATACTTCAGAACAAATCTATTTTTAAATTATTAATCAAAACAATCACTTAATAATAATTTATTAAATGATGTGATTGTTTAAATAATTCTTTATGTTTAAATAAGCTTTTTCGTTGAAAGAATAATTTAAAGTTGGTGTAAGGAACATAGTTATTTAGGATTTAATTTTATAAATTTATTTAATTCGTATGTAAATAAAATTCATATTTAAATCCTATATAGGTATTAAAAATAATATTATATTTATTTCATGTAGTAGAGATTGTAGTAAAGATTTTCTTTAATTTGTAAATAAAATATTTTCCATCTAGATAAGGGCGAATTTATATATAAATATGATGTACGTAAATTTATGATTTTTAAATTTTTTTTTAGATATTTTAATATGTATTTTTTAAATTAATATAATATTATTTATTAATACCTATTTTATGAGAAGATTAAATGATCCACATTGAATGTTGAATATATTGATGGGGACAAAATCAAAGTAGCAACAGCTCATAAGTAGTAGTAATATATAAAAAGGATATAAATAAAGATAAAGACATAAAGTAAAACAAAATTAGAAAAGTGAGTGCAGGCCAAAAATGCAAAAAGAAAGGACATAATATGGATAACAGATAAAATTAATAGAGTATTTTCTATATATAATCCATAATTAATTGCAGTACGTAATGTTGCTGCATGTGCGTGCTTGTCTTTATCATGCAACTTGCTAATATAACTATATGCCCTTTCAAAAAATTAAATATAAATTTTAAGGTACAATTGAAAATTTTGGATATATGGATTTAACCCTTAGTTTGGTAAGCATCATTATGGTAAAAGGAGTATTTATGTATACTGTACATCGGCAATAATATAATCCCACGAAAGAAAGTGTTTTAGGATATGAGGGTTAAACCAAACACATATGCAAACTCTTAAACTTGTCCCTAAATTTTATTTTGGCACTCCAATTCAACCTTGTTTCATTTTAACCCTTTAACTCTAATTTTTATGTTCCATTTTGGCACTTCTTTCCAAAGAATCAACAAAGTGGGATGTGTGTACTTCACATGCCATTATTGTGTTAAAAAATAATGGATGAACATCATTTTAAAAAAAAAAATATATTTTTTAGAGTTTCTGTACATTATTGTGTGAAAAAATAATCGGTGAAAGTGTGTTGGTTTTTTTCTAAAACAATTAGTTAATCTAAATAACATCACATATTTTTTTTTCCATATCTAGTCTACTTGGACTAACTCAAATATCAGCTTTCTAATTTTTTTCATTCAACTAAATACAGGTAAAAAAAAAATTCATGTTCATTGCTAATTAATAACACTACAAAAAAATGTTGAAACTCAATAGACTTCGTTGGGTTGTCATTGATTTTTTTAAGAAAGAAAATCGACGCACTTTCATCGGTTATTTTTCACGCAAAAATATAGGAAAACTCTTAAAAAGAAATTGTTACTTTTTTTATAAAAAAAAAACAATGATAATCCGTCAGTTTTAATTTTTTACAATAATTAACAGATGATCGTTGATTTTTAAAATGCAAAATTGCAGTTGAATAACATATATAGAAATAAAGAAATCATAAAATTAGTGTTTTGTGTTAAATGGTACATAAAAGAAATAGAGTTGAAGGGTAATCTTTTATTATTTTTTTAAAAAATACTTTTTTTTTTTTGTCTTTCACTCTCTTAGAGAATGTGTGATGCACATTCTCTGCCACATCACTTAGAAGTGTCAAAATGGAACATAAAAATTGGAGTTGAAGTGTCAAAATGGAACATAAAAATTGGAGTTGAAGGGTTAAAATGGAACAAGGTTGAGTTGGAGTGTCAAAATGAAATTTAGGGACAAGTTTAAGGGTCTGCATATGTGTTTGGCCTTATATATATATATATATATATATATATATATTTGATATGACTTTTAACAACAACAACATATTTACTGAAATCTCACAAGTGAGATCTGGAGAGACTAGATTATATTAATGTTTATAGACTTTACTATTATTTCGTAAAGTTAGAGAGACTGTTTTCAAAAGATCCTTAACTCATCTGTAGCAATTCAAGATCTATAAAAGAAAATATAGCGAGTCACAAGGAAACAATGCAAAGTCTACCAAAAGAAAGCAAACTAAAATAGTGTAATAATCGAAACACAATACAC
This sequence comes from Solanum commersonii, assembly GCA_029007595.1. Classification (NCBI taxonomy): domain Eukaryota; kingdom Viridiplantae; phylum Streptophyta; class Magnoliopsida; order Solanales; family Solanaceae; genus Solanum; species Solanum commersonii. The sequence continues at coordinate 1,362,557 of JAJTWQ010000051.1, forward strand.
AATTTACTAAAATAAAGTAATGGAAACAATAATAAATAATGATGAATATAAAATAACAAATAATATAGCTAGTATACAATGGCAAACACCCACCCCTAAGCATTACAATACTACACTACCTACTAATTAACCTTCTACCCTAATGTGTGTCCTCCACTGCTCCACACCTTGCTATCTAAGGTCATGTTCTCGATAATCTGAAGCTAAGTCATATTATGTCATATCACCTCTCCCATACTTCTTCGATAATTTGATATGCCTTTTAAATCTTATTAAAGTTAAATTTAAATAATAATTACTTTCATAATTAAGTATTTTTAGAAAAAAAAAAGGTTAGAGAAAAAGTTATTTGACTCTTCAATTGATAATGAGTCATCTAATGGACAAAGGAAATACTAATATTAATAACAGTGTAGAAAGGAAGAAAGGCAGGAAGTCAGAACACAATAACAGATAGAGTATACAGCAGAAAGATGGGCCAGAATTTCTAAAAGAGAGAATTGCATAAAAATAGAATGGTAATATTAATTATATATCATGGTTTAGTAATACTATACTACTCCAGTATTTGCATGTGACCGGGTAATATCATTTCATCTTCCAATACAACAGATAAAAACAATGTAATCTCATATATATATATATATATATATATATATATATATATTACCCTTATTTAGAAGGGACAGTTGGAGAGGATTAACATAGCATAAGAAAATTGTACTAAAAGCAAGTTAAATTGTACTATTTTTTCTTTTTATATAAGTATTCTATAGTGTACAGTGAAAGCCTTTACATTTTTTGCTCTGCCTGGCCCATTTTTATTGGCAATAGTTGCTTTATATCCACGTGTAAGGAACTGAAATTATCTCTGCTTTTGATAAAAATAAATTGTCTTTCTCTTTGCAAAGTATAATCATCTCTATCCCTTTCTCTTTTCATCTTGAAACGGGTGAGTCTTTTTGCCCTTCTTCTGCATCTGTTTTTTTCTCTTCAAAGATTACATGTATTATATGTGATGATTGTAAAATAACTATCTTTATCCTTCAATTCCTAATTTGTTTCTGGTTCTTTTTGGTATTTATTTGATTTTATGATTTTTGAATGCATTGTTGTAGGATTTTATTCTTGCATGTTACTAATTTGGTTTGATTTACTCATGGTTGTTCGAAAATTGATTTTCCCATTTTTATTCTTCTCATTTTTCTCTTTTTCTCTTTGCAAGTTCATGTTTTTTGTAGTTACAATCTGTTGGTTATTTTATTTCCAGTTCTTTTATCGTGTATTTTCTGCTTTTTGAGTAGTTTATGGTAGAATTTTGCACTTTCATGTTCCTAATTTCGTGTTATATAATGATGTATGTTTTGAAAATGTATATGTACTAGACCCTGTGATGTAGTACTGTAGTGCATCTGGAGCTTTTTTGTGGGTTTTCGTTCTTTTAGAATTTGTCAATTTTTTTCTATTTATGCAAAGTTTGAGCTCGCTATATTTGGAGTTATTTTTAATTTGACTTGAGAGTTGTATTGTGAATGACTTAGAAAAATAACAAAGAGAGCCTATATGTGGAGCAATGACAACTCGAAAGTGATTTCGGAGAAAGAACAAACGTATAGTTCCATCTTAAGAGTAGCTCCATTTTTGAAAAAATGAGAAAAGATCATGTGAATGTAAAGTAGCGCATGTGTTTTCTTTCCTCCTTTGAATTGTTTCCCTTTCAGATATGCTAATATTGATCCATTTGACGACTAATTTTAATGTTGTTTTCTTATTTTCCTAGCATAGGGCAAGATGTAAGCACAAGGGTGGACAAGTAGATGGGAAAAACATCATGTTCTCGGGGTCACTAGAAACCTTGTGGATGCTTCAACTGGTAATGAAAGCAAATCGCTTTTCTCCACTATATTACAGTAACTAACAATCTTATTTTTCATGAGTTCCCTTTTGGCTCATTCAGTGTCAAATGCACAAGCAGTGCAGAGAAGAACAAGGTAAACGTTCTGTAGCACAATGTAATTATAGAAAACTTTAGTATTTAGGATAGAAAGTCGACTGGTCCATATATGTTCAAAGTTTTCTTATTTTGCATAAACCACTTTAAGTGTTTTCAATAGAGTTATAGTAGGCTATATGGCTCGGACTCTCCTAAATCGTTGTTGCATCCATATCGAATTTTTCAAATGCATTACTTTTGGAGTATCCGACACGAAGAATCAAAGCAACATAGTAAGCAAAAAAAGGTGTTCCAGCAAATGCAACAGTAAGAAGAAAGGTATCTGGTAAGCCAAGAGGTGACACTGTTGTTGTGATAAACCCTGTTGTGGAAATCAAAATTCTTCTGGAGAGCCGCTTAAGCACCTCTTGAGCAGAAGAAAAGCAAAGACGACTGGAAAATTTTACTTCTCCCTCTTTCACCAAGGATGAAAGATATGAATGCATTCCCTTGCCTCGATGAAAGGTATAGCAATTAATATCATTATATATAGTTAGATTGACCATCCTATTATCAGGTTGTTTATGGATATTCAAGCAAATTAGACAATCTTCTTCTTTATGTTGTGATCTTGTGCATGATAGTTTAGGTTACATTTCAATATTGATATTTTAAACTTGAAGTTTAGGTTATACAGAACAAGCCACAAAAACTCTTATTTGAATAGCTCGATTTCTGGAAGTACCATATAAAAAAATGACAAGCTTTATCAAAATGGATGAAAACTAGAAAAATAATTCAGCCACACATATAAGTCAACCGGTGATATATTATTCCATATTTGCCTGTGTATTTTTTCACTACAGGAATTTTTTTTATGATGACTAAAATGTTAACTTTTTGTCTACTTTGTATTAAATTGTTCAGGTTGTTAGCTTGGATAGTAGTAAGTTTATCATTTTTTTAATATGATTTTCTACGACTCACTTTATTTGTACTTAAACAGATAGCAGATACCAATGAACTCTTAACGTTTATCTTTAGATTTCACATTCAGATCATAACCACTACATATCTATTTTCTCACTCATTGGTGAAAAATCTAAATCTGTCACTATATGCAATAGACCACTCATTCCAGGCATGTTTGATAGAAGCAAGTTGAGAATTGAACCGTATTTGGTGGACGTTTCTTCAACTGGACATTTAAATCGGGGCTCGACCCTAAACCCTTTCCTGGGTACATGTATAGGCTGCCAGAGTTGAACTAGGAAGCAACCGTAGTGGCCATGTGACATCTTCGACTTTACCCGCCGTTGGAGTCGATTTGTAAGTCAAATTTTATGGATGTTCAGAAAGAACTTGGTTGATAATGTAGTTTTTTCAGTTCACAGTGCTGGTTTGATATTTGAGATCTGTTTATGTTGTAAATGTGCAGAGTCTAATCTTTTGATTGTAAAAAAAAAGTGATTATAATCTTAGGCTATGAAATTTATACATCACTTCTCTTGTGGTTAGTGTTTGTTTTTTAATGCTCAAATTTCCTTTTTATTCATGTTTTTTCTTTGTGGATTCTAGACTCGAGAGTTCCTATCGGATAAAGATAGTAGTAACAACAAGCGAAGAGGATTGAAGCGACCAATGTGTTTGACGAAATTTTCCAGTGAAAGGAAGATTGCCAACAAGTTTGTTTAATTGTTTTTCTACAACTATCTACTATCAAGCTTATCACTTAGCATGGACGTTAATCCTCGGTATTTCTTTTGCCATTCTATTCTCTACATGATGCTTCATATTCAAAGGACATATATCTTGGATCGAAAATGAACACTCATTTAGTTGAATTGAGATATGGAATTTTGTCACATTTGTTTACTTGGTGTTAGAATGAACCTTATTTGAACTATCATACCATGATTCAATGGTATTGAAAAATTGAGGCAACGTATGACGTTTTTATTAAATTTCTGTTAAAATCATGAGTTTGAGGTGTAATTTATCCTATCTGGAACTGCTTATTCTACCAATATGTTGGTATCTCATATCGAGAAGTAAGAAATAAAGTCTAATACTTATCTTAATGTGTTCTCTTTGTACATTGTTGCTATTCCTGGTCCAATTCACTAAATTTTTATGAAATTCTTTGATTACTGCAGATTTATTTGCTTTTAGCTATTAATAACTCCTAATATATTGGTGCTACTCCTGGCCTGATTCACGATATCTCTAATTTTCAGTGAAATGGTGTGAATTGTAGGCTTCAAGTGATTTACTGATACATTACATGCGTACAATTTGATTTTTTTTGGGGAAGAAATCACAGTGGTCATTCTTTTGTTTGACCAGCAACTAAGATTATTAGTTTCATCCGTATTGTAATCAATTATTTAACCTATTCAGTATGTAACTTCCTGATTTAGTCTGCTGAGTTCAAGTTTTATGAATTTGACTCCTTTGTGATGCAAAGACATTTGGAATGCTTACCAGTTACTACTTTTGGATCCTTGTTCGCTTTAACAATTGTACTGTTGAGTGAGGTAAGTGATCGAAAAAACAATCAAGTTCTAGAAACAAAACATATCAAATCATGGAAAAGGATTGATTTCAGATTCTCTGATTATCATTCATTCAGTACAATTTCACATGCATAAAGATGAAAATTGACCTTGATAGACTTCAATAGAAACTTGTGTTGACTACTTCTGGTGTGTTCACTTTTCAATAATTTGCAGGAATAACAAGTTCTAATGTTTGGGCGCGGAAAAGTAGATATGTACAAAGAGTTGAATAGTTGATGTTCTTCATGAAATGATATGCTGTAAATGCAGAATATTTCTAATTACTTTGACCATGTCTGCTCTTACTTGAATCTCTCTTTCACTGATACATCGACATCACTTGAATAAATTGTTTCTTTGCAATTTGTAGTTTATACAGCTAAATTTATTATTTATGGAGAAGAAACTTACAATGTTGGGCCCATGTGCACGGGCCATGCCTCTCTAGTATATATATATGTAAATCAATTATCAATCGTGTAAGTCCTCACATAAAGGTTTCCTGCACAAAAAATTAATTGTGTGTCCTCACATAAAGGTTCCCTTTACAAAAATTTGATGCACAATCAAATTTGATCATTAAGTTTTCAAGATTATGCTATCATTCGATTCTTTATTTAGGGGGTGGGGGTGGGGGAGAGGGCATATTAATGTATCTTCATATCAGTTTACAATGAAAAAATACAACAAACACAAGCTATGAGTCCTCAATGATATATTGTGACTGGTATAGTTGAGGACTTAAGCAAACTTCAACGATACCATAAAAGTATGAATGTACTGATAATGCGACAACATCATTAAGATCTCACAATAACATTGAAGCAATCCTCATGAATGATACCACGATAGTAAATATATATATATATATATATATATATATATATATATATATATATATGTATATATATATTATAATGTGGTAGTATCATTGAGAAATAAGTTGTTTGTACATGAATGGTTGTAGGAAGCCTTAATGATACCATAGCAATATATGAATATAATGTTATGGTATCATTAAGGAATGAGGAACTTTGTGAATAAATGAATGAAAGAAACCTTAGTGCTACCACAACAGTATAGTCATGTATAATGATGGTATCAGTCTGAAGAGTGTTACAGATTATATGAAATAGTCCTTAATGATAACATGTCAGTATATAATGGTATCATTGATAAATTATGAGTTCCTCCTTTGAAAGATTGTTCATTAGTCAATGATACCATGCTATAATTATATATATACATGTGAAAAATCTTAATGATTCCATAATATGCAATATATGTATATATTGTTATGGTATCATTAATAAATAAGTAGTATTGTGAATGAATGATGGAAGGAAACCTTTGTGCTATCACAATAGTATATTAATATATTTTGATTGTATCATGCATGATCTGAGGAGTGTTACTGATTATATGAAACAATACTTAATGATACCATGCCAGTATATGATGGTATTTGTCACCCCAGAGCCTACACCCTGGGCGAGACTGGCACTCGAGAACCATTGCTGGCCCCAAGCGAACCCTTGGCCTGACTTACTTACTCAGCGGAAGACTCTAAGCATTTTTACAATGATCAAATGCACTTCTACTCAACTATTTAATAAAATAACTTAGAACGTTTAAAGGTCAAACATTCAACTTGGCCAAAATGGCTACTCACGTCTTAACATCTGAAATAATAATGTAAAGACAACTGAACTATTGAGTGTCTATGAAGCCTCTAAAACAAGGAGAGATGTCGGGACAAGACTCCCATTCATCACAACAAATGAAATACTAAAAGAAAATGATAAAAAAGAGCCCTCCAGAAAGCAAAAAGGCTCACCAACTGATTCATAATGCTCAACTGGATCAACTAGGCACCGAATGCTGATCCTGGTTACCTGTGTCTGCAGCATAACAACGATGCAGACCAAACGACATCAGTATATTGAATGTACGAGTATATGAGGGAAAAACTAAACATAACATAAGCTTGGGGGGAATCTGAAAGAAACACTTACCTTGGCTTTACTCAACTCATGAATAACTTAACTTAAAAGCAAAGTAAACAACAATAATGGTGCAATTATACAAAGCATTTAAAACAGTAATAACAACTCAATTTGTTAAAGAAATGCAATAACAACTCAGTTTACTTGTAAAATAATATAATATTGTGGGTGTTTCTCTAACCGACAACCACCACTATGAGCCTAAGTGGTGATACATCATCTTGTCCACGCTGCCAGAACTGTTCTATACTTTGCCGTCATATAGAACGCCTTAGCTAAGTGGATCCACTAGTCTATGCTAAAAAGCACTAATGATTCATCTACAAAGTATGATCCTTTCTACCCATGATGACTACATGGTTTATGGAGACTTGAGTTATTATGAACTCGCATCCCCATATCGGTGCTCAATGCTACTCCCAAAATATATTCAGCTCATATGTATTAAAAACAAAACTTCTTTCTTTGGTTTGAGATAATTACTCAAAACTTTTCTTGCTCAAATGTGAAAATATTTTTAATTCTTGGGAATACTTAGTTCTCGTATAATCCTTGAAGAAATGAACTTTGCTCTTACTCTTTACTCAACTCAAAGCTTAAGTCGTAAAACAAAGTTAAAACATTTGTAAAAGACTTTTGGAAAACATTATGAATTTCTCTTAACTTGACTCTTAACTTTCCTTGAATTGAATTATGGATTCAAGGATCGTGATTTGTGATAGGAACGATCTCATGATGTTTATGAGTGTTTTTAGATAGTTAAACACGAGAAAAAAAAATCAATAATCACTATCTGGAAGCAAGTCCGCGACGCAGAGATGTATTTAAATTTTTGTTCACGAAAATAATTTTTGAGGCAGAGCGGTCTGTGACCACTCTACGACATGAGAAGGATTTTTCCCAATCTGAGGAACAGGTCCGTGACACGGACCTGGTCCCATATTCGCCCAATAATTTTTCTTCTTCGTTTTCCAACCCCAATTCGCCTAACTAGGTTCTTTTTCCCAACTTCTCTTTAGATTCAGATACCCAACAATTGTACCTAATAACCTAACTCAAAACAACTGTATAATTCGACGTAATGATCTCAGAAACTTCTCATTCTCAGTCCAATTCAAGAACGATATCAAATTCAAGAATACATATCAAGAATATCAAACTTTCAACCCTTTTAGGACGGATTCACACTGAAATAAATATGTTTGGCACATGGATGAACGAACCTAACATTATGAAAGCCTCACACACCTCGTAGGGATCACCCCTTGATAAAATCCACAAGCGATTCTTGAAGAACTTGACGATTCTTGCTCCTTCTCCTCGTTTCTCCTCTTCTTTTCTCTTCTCTCAAAACCCTAACTTAGTTTTCAAAAGCGTAAACTGACCAAGTTCAGTTTAGACCCCAATTAAACTCCTAAAAATGAATTAAAGTAATTTGGTAAGGAAAAGACCAAACTACCCTTCAAAAATCCGAATTACACTTTCCTTATTTGAACAACCCAAATTCCAATGGGAATATCTCACTCATGCAAATTCGGAATCGCACAAACTTGGTGGCGTTAGAAAGATAATTCCAAGATCTTTCCTACGGTATCTGGAAGCATACCTAGCTTATCTTGAGCTAGGAGTTATGGTCATTTGAAGTCGACCAAAAACCCAAACTTAACATAACTTAACAAATTTCCAGATATTTCATTCTTTCCTAAAATGACTATTTTCAATTCTAACTCTTTCTAGTTCTTTCAATTGTTGAGATGTTACAATATCTCCCCTTTGGGAACATTCGTCCTCGAATGAGGTTACTCTTACTAGGCTAAGGGTGTAACATCTAACATTGAACTCAAACACCCAACAAGCAATGCAAATACAACATGCCAACTTATAAATTAAAGAGTACTAAGAAGAGAATAATACCTTGATCTGGAATTTCTCCGGTCTCAAAGCGATGTGGATACCTCTTTTTCATAACTTCTTCAGCTTCCCAAGTAGCTTCCTCAACAAACTGATTCCTCCAAAGAACTTTGACTGATGCTACCTCCTTTGTTCTCAACTTACGAACTTGGCAATCTAGAATCTGAACATGAATCTTCTCATAAGATAAGCTATCCTTGATTCCAATATCTTCAGTTGGTATGATAAGTGAAGGATCTCTCATGAACTTTTTCAACATGGAGACGTGAAACATTGAATGAACCGCTGCTAACTCTTGTGGTAGTTCTAACTCATAAGCTACATTGCCAATCCTCTTGGATATTCTGTAAGGACCAATATACCGGGGACTAAGCTTCCCCTTCTTACCAAATCTCATAACTCCCTTCATGGGTGAAACTTTCAAGTATACCCATTCATCTACTTCAAACTCTAACTCCCTTCTCCTAATATAAGTGTAGGATTTCTGACGACTTTGCTCCATTTTCAACTCTCTTGAATAACTTTGACTTTTTCCATAGCTTGATAGACTAAATCTGGTCCTAGGTGATCATCCTTACCTTTGAAATCAATCACACAATACCCTCAACATATCCTCCAAGGTTTGAATAGTGCGCTTTGCTTGACCATCCGTCTGAGGATGAAAAACAGTACCTAAGTTCACCTTTGAACGCAAGCCTATCTTAAATGACTTCCAAAATTGTGTAGTAAATTGCGTACCTCTGTCTGAAATAATGGAGACTTACCACCTCTTGGATATACAACTTAGCATAATCCTCTACTTAATGGGTAGTCTTTACCGGTAGAAAATGGGTTGATTTTGTCATTCTATCGACAATCACTCGAATGGAATCGTGCTGCCTACGAGACCTTGGTAAACCTATGATGAAGTCCATATTGATTATCTCCCACTTCCATTCTGGAAGTTCTATATTTTGAGCCAAAACACAGGGCCTTTGATGCTCTACCTTAACTTGTTGGCAATTTGGACACTTAGCAATAAACTCTGCAATGCCCTTTTTCATATTACTCCACCAATAAACTTCTCTCAAATCACAATACATTTTTGTGGAACCCGGATGAATGAAATATCTAGAGCTATGCGCTTTCTCCATGATCCTCTCTTGGAATTCATCCACCCTTGGTACACACAACCTACCTTGATACCTCAATACGCTATCCCCCCTTGTTCAAAAGCCAATACTTTTTGCTTTTGAACATTTCCCTTCAATTTAAGCAAAATAAGATCTTGATTTTGTTTCTCTTTCAATTTTTACACTAAGGATGATTCAGCCCCATTCATCACCACTACTCCTCCTTCTGTGGAAATCATTAGTCGAACTCCCAATCATGCAAGTCTATGCATATCTTTCGCTAACTCTCTCTTTTCTTCCTCAACATGGGCGGTACTACCCATAGATAACCTGCTCAAGGCATCAACAACAACATTATCCTTACTTGGATGATAAAGATGTCACGCCCCGAGCCTACACCCTGGGCGGGACCGGCACTCGGAGACCATTGCTGGTACTAAGCGAACCCTTGGCCTGACTTTCTTAACTCAGCGGAAACTTAACTCAACAGCTTAACTCAAAACAATGAAAGGTTATAAAATAACCAACTGATAAAAAATCTGGCCACCTGCGTCTGCATCATAATAAGATGCAGGCCAACTGGCATCAGTACATAAAATGTACGAGTATGCGAGCGGGAAAGCTAAACCACAACTTAAGCTTGAAAAGAGTAGAACAAAAATCTTACATTGTGTAACATCCGACAATTTAAAATGAGTTTTTGGTCAACTTTGAGCAGTCATAACTTCTAGCTTAGGATGAGTTAGGAGTAGTTTCAGTTATGTTTGCGAAGCTTGTGGAATGATCTTTCCAACGTCACCGAGTTTGCTCGATTTCGAGTTCGTATGAGGGAGTTATACCCTTTAAAAGTTGGGCAATTGGCAGGGAAATTTTGTCCAAAAATTTTAAGGGCATTTTGGTCTTTTGCCTAATCAATTCTTTTTGGTATGTTGTTATGTTATACTGATTTTTGATCAGTTTTGTTCCCAATTTTTTAAAGAGTAAGAGTTAGGGCTTGGGAGAGAAGAGAAGAAGAAGAGAAGAAGAAGGGAAGATCAAGTAAGGAGATCGTCGTGACTTCGTCGGGGGTGATCCCTTTCAAGGTATGTCACTCTTTGTGATGGGTTGATCCTTTCCCCCACGCACCAACTCGTTTTATTTTGAGAAAAGTAGTTGGGTTGTGTTGTTGAAGTAGTTGGGTTGTGTTGTTGAAATTGTTGGTTTGTGTTATTGAAGTGGTTGGGTTGTGTTGTTGGTGGAGTTGGAAAAGTAACTCAATTATCCATCATATTATAGGTCATGGGGCACCTAATTCCTTTTGTACTAAAAGTTATGACCATTTGAAGTTGTTTCACCAGAAATTTTCAGCTATTTGGTAGTTATTTCCCATCTACTGTCACGACCTATGGACCGTAGATCGATTGACGGTCCGTACTGGTTAACCGTCAATTGGGACAGAAGCTAGGCTTTTTGGGGCATCGATCTACGGATACGACCTACGATCTGTAACCTGACCTACGGACCGTAAGTCCCGGCCGTGGGTCAACACTTAGCCAATTTTTCTGACTGAGTTCTTGGGGGAAATTCTCTGTCATGAACGACGGACCTGCAGGACGGACCGTAAGTCCATCTACGGTCCGTAGATGGTGTCCGTCAGTGAAAGTTATATCTTCGGATACGGGGTGTTATAGCCAAGTTCCCCCATTCTTTTCTCACTTTCTCATGCATGTTCCTAGGTATTATACCTATGTTTCATAGTTGTTCCGACACTCCAAAGTACGTCTAATTGTTCAAGAATCCCTCCATAACATGAGATCGAACACTTGAATTCATAATTCCAATTCAAGGAAAGTTAGTTTCATGTCAAGTAAAAGAGTATTGAGTTTCAAGTCGAGTAGGAGTCTCAAGTTTCAAGTTAGGTCAAGAGTTTGAAGTTGAGTTCAATTCTAAAAAGGGGCTATTAGGGAACTAAGTATTCCCAAAGGAGTTTATAAATGTTTTTACATTGAGTAAGAGGGGAACCATGTTCTTTTTTTTTTCAAAAGAGCCTTTGGGCTAATTTTTGAGTAATTATCTCAAACTAAAGAAAGATGTGTTTAAAGACACTTATGAGCTAAAGTATTTTTGGGAGTCGTATTGAGCACCGAATTGGAGACACGAGTTCATATTAACTCAACTTTCCATAAGAACCATGCGCCAACATGGGATTTCTCGAATCATACTTTTTAGATGATCACGAAAGTTAAGCTAGTGGATCCACTAAGTAAAGTTAGCTTCCTATATCACGGCAAGGTATAGGATGGTCCTTGGGCAATGTGAGGTAAAACGTTGTATCATCACTAGGGCTCATTATGGTGGTTGTCGGTTAAAGAACCTTCCACATAAGTTATATTACTTTTATATAAGTAAAGTTGAGTTGTTAGTGTTTTATCATTAACAAGCTAAATTGTTTATACTGTTTTACAAGCCTTTTATATTGCATGTGTTTTATTGCTTTATATATTGAGTTCAGTTATTCATGAGTCGAACAGAGCCAAGGTAAGAGTTCTTTTCTATTCTTTTTCAAGCTTAAGTTGTAGTTTAGCCTTCCCGCTCACATACTTGTACATTCCATGTACTGATGCCAGTTGGCCTGCATCTTTTTATGATGCAGACGTAGGTACCCAGGATCAGCATCCAGCACGCCGTTGATCCAACTGAGCACTCCAGAGTCAGTGGTGAGCCTCCTTACTTTTCGGAGGACTTAGTTATTTTGCATTCTTAGTTTTGTTATATTAGGATGTTGCGGGGCCTGTCCCAACATCCATCTCAGTATTTTAGAGGCTTCATAGACAGTCAGTCAGTTAGTTTTGAGTCTCTCTTCTGAATATATAATATTCTATTTTGAAACTTGAGTTGCCTCTTCGGCCAAATTTTTATTAGTTGGTTATCTTACAACCTTTTATTGCTTTGAGTTAAGCTGTTGAGTTAAGTTTCCGCTGAGTTAAGAAAGCCAGGCCAAGGGTTTGCTTGGGGCCAGCAAGGGTCTCCGAGTGCCGGTCTCGCCTAGGGTGTAGGCTCGGGGTGTGACAAACTTGGTATCAGAGCACAGAGTTCAAGAGTCCTAGGGAGTCTATGAAGCCGTGTCTGTAGAGTCCTAGTTATCGGTGTGAAGCGCGCCACATCTATAATTGGGAGGCTACAACATTTAGGAATATTTCTCATTTCCTTCACACTCAACTTGTGCGTTCGAGTTTATCTCTAAAGAATTTCTTTCTAATTCATGCTTGCGCGTGTTTCAGATAGTCATGCCTTCACGAAGAGTTGGCAGAGGGCGTCTTCCTAGACGTTATGTGGATGAGCAATAGTTACCTTATTCCCCGGGAGTGCAGGATCAAGGGAAAGTTTCTAATGCTGAGTTCAGAGAAGCAATTAGAATTCTGAGTCAAGCTGTAACTAATCAGATTGGTCAGCAAAGGGGAGCTCGACATGAAGGAGCTGACACCACATAAATAGACTCAATAGATGGAGACTCAACCTTAATATTCCGAATATGAGCCAAATAAGCCAAACAACCCTTCTCTACCAGTTTGCTAGCCCGAATAGAGGATATGGTCTTAGCTTGCTTAGACTTGTACACCCCTTCCCACTCTAACCTTTCATTTCCTAGAATTTCTAGAGTTATAGACTTAGTATTACAATTAAGCACAACATAATAGGGGACAACCAAGTCTTGCCTAATATTATTTCAAAGTCAGTCATATCCAAATCACCAAATCAGCCCAAGTCTGAAAACTCTTAAACAAAATAGGACAAGCACGATAGACATGAGTGACTATGACAGACTTTCCAACTGGGGTAGAAAGATGGATGAGGGCCATCAAGTATATCACAAATCATATCAAATTCTGAGGTAAATCGCACGGATACATAAGAATAAGTGGAGCCCGGATCAAATAACACATTAGCCATCCGATCACAGACAAAAATAGTACATGTGATCATTGCGTCAGACGCCTCTGCCTCACTCTTGCCCGAAAAGGCATAACATTGAGCCCTATTATCTTGACAAGCTACTTCCCTACCTGGTTGCGTTGCATCTCTGCCTGCATTACCATTTCCTCTACCCCCACGGCCTCGCTGATTACCTCCTCGCCCACCTTGTGGATGCCCTTGACCATTATTACCATTTCCCGCGAGTACTACTACTCTAGTCTGCTGCTGCGCAGAATCCATCATACACGGGTGGGGACAATCTCTCCTTATATGCCTAGGTTTTCCACAGTTGTAACATGTACGATCAAAATATGGATTGCTGCTCGCTGAACATGCGACTTCCTGGCTATCCTGAATTAAATTATGAGGTCGAGTTCCTGAGTAATTACCTGTAGAGGTGGGCATAGAAGAATGAATTGGTTTGGCTACAACCGTTGGCCTTCCGGACCCCTAGAGTAAGAACCTTGAAAGTTACCCGAGTTCTTGGCCCTTTTAGCCAATGCCTTAGCCTGATCGTCTCACCTCACCCCCTCCACTTTCTTAACAAAGTCTGTTACCTCATTAAAGCTCCTACCTGCAAAGGTCATATAAACATATAATACCTGCAACTCAGAGTTTAGTCCCCTAATAAATAAACAGATCCTCTCCTCCTCAGTAGTCACCTATTGAGTAGCATATCTAGACAAGGCATGTAACTTGGACTCATAAGCAACCACAGACATACCACCTTGCTCCAAAACTATGAACTCATCCTTCTTCCGATCTCTTAAAGTCCTAGGCACATATTTCTCTAAAATCAGAGCGTGAAACTAGGTCCAAAAAAGTAGGGGTAAAGTTGAAGATCTGCACTCCACATAAACCCTCCACCACTACTTAGCCTCACCTTGAAGCTGAAAAGTCACAAACTCAACCCCATACTGATGGACAATTCCCAACTAATGAAGCCTCTCATAGCAGTCTAAGATAAACTCATAAGCATCCTCACTCTCAGAACTAAGAAATACATGAGGCTTTAGCTTCAAAAACTTAGTCAACATTTCATGCTCATTACCAGTCATAACAGAACCCAACAAAGGACGGAAGAAAACATCATTACCTCCAATCCCACCCACCTTGGGCGTAGTGATAGCAACATGGGGATTAGTAGGAGCTTGAGTTGCTTGAACAGAGGGAAGCACTCCAGGACCAACCAACCCTTTCAAGAATGACATGATCAGCGCCAACACTGGGTCCAAATGAGGAATACTTGTAGTTTCAGCTTGTACCTTTTCCTTTTGCCCAACTTCCTCAATATTTTCAACCTCAACATTCTCCTCTATCTCTTCATGATACACAAGAAGGGCCTCATTTCTGGGAGCATCTCCAACCGGTTCTCCATCCCTAGTAGGTGTTGCTCTTCCTCGGCCTCTACCCCTAGCTCTTCCTCTACCCCTACCTCGACCGCAAACTCTCATTGCAGATTCTTCACCTAGAGCATTGACGGGAGCTACAGGTCTGACGCCGTTGAATATAGTGTTAACCATCTGCGAACAAAAGAGTGAAGGAGGTTAGATACCAATTTGAATCACCAAATACCAATTGGAATCAAGTTACAACATGAAAGGAGATAAAAGAAAGTAGAGAGATTTCCTAAAGTCCTATAACCTCTCCTAAGAAAAGTACAGACGTCTCCGTATCGTTTCGCAAGACTCTACTAGACTTGTTTTGGTACGTCGAGATCAACGAACCTAGGCTCTGATATCAATTTTATTATGACCTAGACCATCGTGATTGACACCTACACTAACCCTCCGATGGGAGAACTATTACTACCATTACACCATTTTAGGCATACAACAACACTAAGTCTAGATTTTTGGCTACACTTTTAAAGTGCAGCCCAAACTTTTAGCTTTTGGCTTCGATAATATTGGCAACACTTGTAAAGCGTACTCCTTAATGTTATATGCTACACTTTATAAGTATTGTTACATTATGATATAATGTGCAACACCTGTTTACACATATGACCACACTTTTAAAGTGTGTTATTTTTTATAATGGTAAAAACAACACATTACAAGTGTGGCCCAAAAAAATTGACTAAAATTTTATATTCCCTCCAACATATTTAACTATCCCTCCAATTTTTATTTGGAAAATAAAATAAAATATAACACATAAAACATAAAAACCTCTCAACTAATAGGTCTTTTGCCTAAACAAAAAAAATTCTCACAAGAACTCTTACGATTTTACCCCAATTCACAAATTTCTCACAAACCAGCAGCTACTTCTTCATCAATACATAGAGTAAAGATTTTTCACTAAGAAAATTGAAGAATAGTTTCAAAATAACTCTTAAGATTTTTCACATTCATGGCTGTTCACCTCTCGCATGCGAAAATCTCTCATAATTTGGTCATTTTTCATCAAGGACAGAACGAAATGCATATGGGTTTTGTTGGAATCGAGTTTATCAGGTAAACATTTATATCTTTAAAAGTCTAAATTTATTGCATATGGGTTTATTGCTTGCGTTGGGTTAAAAATTTAGCTTGTGGGTTTTGATGTTCCTATGCTGTTGATAGAATTGTTGTTGATTTTTGGGAGTCTAGCTTGTAGTAGTATTACACACATCAGTTGATTCTTTGCCCTAGACGAATATCAGTAAATACACATGAGATTTTTTTTTATTAGACTGATAAGCTGATTTAGGCTGAAATCATCTATGATAATGTAGGTTTTCATGTAAATTTTAGTAGTTGTACGCTTTTTGCTGCTCCGCCTTTAGTAGTTTCTAATACTCGAGCTTCTGATTCTAGCTTGTAGTAGTATTACACCCTCAGATAACAGAGAATTTCTCTTTTCCTAGATAAAAAAATTGAAGATTTCTCTTTGAACATCTTTTGGATGAATTCCAAATTCTGAAGGGTTTCTACATTGTCAGATTAGATGAAATAGGTGATTTTTTCTCTCCCTCGATGAACTTATGTATCCTATATCTAACAGGTTTCTATGTTATCATTTAAATCGACAAACTTCTGTATTTCTAATTTTAAATGGTTGCAGTCTAAAAGGTATCCAAATTGACGAACTTTTTTGTATCCAAAAGAGCTTTTATGTTATCAGGTACGACTCAAAATGAATCATGTCTTTGTTCAAAAGCATTAAAAGTGATTAAAACTGCGTTAACAAGAAAACACTCTTGGTTATCTTTAATCAAGTGAGTTTTGAATCCTTGTTCTTCCTTGATTTGATTTTCTTTGAAAGTTAAATGGTGTTGTCTAAACGTAAACGTCAACAAAAAGTAAAAGAGTATAGGCAAGATGGTTATCTTGATTAATTTTAGTATGCATTTGTCTTTCGCTGCCCTTTTCAGTTACATATGTTAGGTTAATGTCCTTGTTAGCTGTTAATTTGTTACTTTAGGATATATTCTACAGATGTTTGTATGGAGCTTTCAAATGGAGAAGGAATATAAATATTAGTCAGATGAAAGTCATAGCTAGTTGAAAGAAAAATCCAAGAATAAGGTTCATGTAGCTCACCATGCTTGGTTTCTGGAATTCCTATCTTGAGGAAAAAGTTTAATGTTTTGTGTCTGAATACCTGGATCTCTGTGGGAGATCATCTACTAAGACCAAATCTGCTCATTGCTTGTACATTTGTTAATCATGATAATGTTAGTAAGTGGAAGATGAGATTGTTAAAATTGTTAAGTGTTATCTGTTGGGATTTTTTAATCTACCAAATTATTATTTAGTTGATGAACCTATAGCTCTAGCTTACTCCTTTTGTATTTGACTGTTTGTTGGCACACATTTAAATGACTAATGTTCGTAATCTCTGCATCTTTTCTGGTATAATCATCAAAATTCATTCTGATCTTCAAACATGCATTGTTGTTGTTACTTAAATACAATTTGTATTATTATCAGGAAGGGAACATCCTAAGAAAGATCACGGACTAAAGAAATTAGAGGCAACACAGTTTTTCTAAAGAGGTATCTCTCACTTTATTAAATCTTACGGGATTCTTCCTTTAGGTTACTTCTAATTTATTTGCTGGATTTTTTTGTGGTATTATTTTTCATGAATTTGTATGTATGATAATTTATTGTATGTATGCATAAATATTTAGTAGTTTCGATGTAACAACTAATTGTGTACAGCTTAAGAGAACCCCACTCGGCTTCCTTCCAGGAAGACTATCACGGATGTGTGGCCTTAAAAAAATATAAATTCTATATTTTTGTCCATAAAAAACTAAATTTTCTAGTCCATTTTGATGCTCTGTAAATGTCAATCCTTTCTCTAAGTTCTAGTTCTATTTGTTGTATGATAGTATCTCTATGCACAATACGGTCCCATTACATTTTTTAATTTCTAGCTATCCAAGTGTGGCATGCTAAAGCTCCCAATCTAACAACTATAATATCTTTCTTCCTTCTCCCTTTAATGCTTGATCTTTCATTTGAATTGAGATGTTGCAACCTAGTGAAGTTGTCCCTTAATGAAGTAGTCAGATCACTTTCAGCAAATAGGCGATGAGCAAATTCCATGTTATCAATCACATAAGTAGCAGGTATAAGTTTCTTAATGAATTCCAATCTTTAACGGTGTATCTTTAATTTGAAATCTCTTACCGTCTTAATATCATGTTCATATATAGTTTGCAACAATGTAAGATATGCAAGCTGGATCCCTAAGGCATGTCTGATGTGCAAGTTGTTATTCCTTTTTTTAAAGACACACAGCTCTACATGTATTAGGTGATATGTTACTTGATTGAAGTACTATAATCAATCTTTTGTGTGTTTCGCTAAATACAACTATCTAGGAGTACTCTGATTGGAAATACTTTTTTTACTTCATATTATATTTCTCTTTTGGAAGAAAAAGCAAAATTTACATTGGTGTACTCTGTTGATCCCACATTGATACATGGACAATAATTATTTTAGCATGTGACTTCTTAATTTGCAGTGTCCTGTACTGACTGTGTACTACAATTCTTGAATATAAAGACCGTCATTTGTGGTTTAAGCCAAACAATACTCTGAAGTAATGTCAAGTCTACGTTTTGGTTCTACATCAAAGCACACATGCCTACATCTTCTGCAGGTGCTCTTTTAATCTGCATGAATTTTGTTTCAATTTTTCTCTATTTTTCCCTGGATTTTAATAGTTATTTTAGTTGTTGTCTTGGAAGTTGCCGAGGTAAACATAGGAATTCAATAATTTATCTAATCTTAGTCATTTGGTTTATCAAAATACCTTATATGTAGCTGATTAATGTTTGTAAAGTAGGAACATCAAGCATGGTGACATCTGGCTAAGAACAAACAAAATTGTTTTGCAGTTATAGCAGGAGTGATATATTTTGTTTGGAGGATTGAAGGTATATTGAAATCAATTCATATGTATGAAATGTATTGTAGGACTTGAATTTGTTTTAACTATTGATGAGCAAGAATGGCATTTTGGTGCTCTGCTCGTTATACATAAAATTTAAAATATAAAGAAAGAGTAAATGTCTACTTCTCTAATAGATGCAAAAAGTAAGGACTATACAAAATGAAATTTCTTTTTAGTACGATTATGAGAGACAAAAATTTAAGGAAGTACATGACAATAAAGTCACTTCTCTTAAGGAAGAAATGTGCATTATACTACAAGCAGTGCAATGCACGAGCTAACTTTCCTTTAGCAGGGTGTGCCGGATCTAACCTTCCTTCACATGTTGATGCAAGCAATGCATGATCTGTAAAAGGGCAAAGTCTTCCAAATTCTTATGGCTCAACTTATGCTTCAGTTTTTGTAAAGGTATGTTATATTTCACATTAACAAAACACTTAAATTCTGAACTTTTAAATGTGAGAGGGTGCAAGTGGATTTAGGATAATATAGGAACTCTATTTTTGTGTACAAAACCAGACTTAAGCATTGAAATTTTGTGCAATTTTACATTTGTTTTACGTACAGAGTCTCTTATACATCGCCTTTATAATGTGTATATTCAACTTCGAAACGCAATGAATAATATAGTTTATGCTTCAATGCTATCTGTTTCCACTTAAATATTATGAGAAATCACAACTTTGGACTTCGGGGCATCATCAGAGATGAACAAATATGGCTAGAATTTGGAACCTGCCATAGTGAATTATATTTCTGAATTTTTGATTTATTTTTTTCCCTTTCATTTGTGATGTACATTTAGTTTTTTCTTGCCAGGTCCTGAAAATACAAGAGATGAGAGAACCGGAAATGGACTGGCTCTTGGTCTATCCATACCAGCGAATAGCCTGTAAGTACTTTATGTTCCTTCTTTAGACACTCACATGCAACCCACATAAATCTTAGTGGTTTTTTCATTTGGAGGATATGATGTTGGCAACGACTAGTTGGCCTTTCAATACTTAATTTACTAAGTTGCGCGGACTCTTTACTTTTGATACTGCGCCCGTGTCGGATTCTCCAAAAAAACACTACTTTTGGAGAATTCGATAGGACCCGCTGAAATTTTTGAAGATTCCGAACAACATATATAGTTACTGATGTTAGGTTATGAGGGAAAAGCAATGTTGTTCCTTCTCCCGGTTCATCTGAAAGGTTGTTATGCATGCCTTTCTTTTGTATTATATTTCTATATATTAAATGAGATATTGGCTATTTTTTGAAATGACATAGCTATTTTTTGGTGAAGTGACTTTGTCTACTAGGCCTTTTTTCACATCATCCCCCTACATAGGACTACAGTAGTTTACAAATTTGGATAACAAACTTGGACATGGTATAATAGCCCTCTTAGGAACTTATTGGGGCTCGGTAAATAGCCGTGGGGAACTATTTGGAAACAACTCAATTGGTTGTTTGCTATTGCCTGTGCTATAGCAAGAAATTAAGAGTATCAAGACGAGAGTTGATGCAGTAAACATGATATGAATTTGTTTGTTATTTAACTCTGTTGGCCTTTTCTCTTTCAAAAACGTAGCACTGTTTAATAATTTATTCAAATATGGTGCATTTTAGACCCAATATTCTGTGAAGTGAATAAACTTCTGCCATGGGTATTTACAAGACTTCATGTTTTAAGCAATTTGATAGAGTTCATCCATAAGCTTGAGTTGAGGTGTTAATGTTATAGACAGCCTTCTTACCCGTACTACAGTGCTTGAACAATAGAAGCGTAGGCAGAGGTTGCCATGTACTTCGACAATAAAGATGAACTATTTGTGCTTAAGTAAATGCACAAATTCTCTGTGCCTTTTTTCTCCATATGATGTAGCAATTTGCTAAAAAAAAATAATCAGAAAACTTGACATTTTATTCACTTTAGTTGATAAATTCCATTTGTCATGAAAATACTTTTACGTATTAAAAAATTTCATGTGATAACTAAAAAAACACTAACTTTTTTCCGAATTACATCTTCACAGAATTTTAGTTAACCAAATGCAAGACCAAATATAACCAAGAGTTCAAATTGTGTAAAATTGTTCATTCAATTGCCAGGTACAGTCTTCCATTGACTCTTTCTAATTTTGCATTCATGAATTTTATCGATGTGTATATTCCTCGATTTTCCTTATAGCTCTATTTCCTACTTGGTGCAAACCAACCGAGACGTACTCAACTCAATCAATGCTGGTTTAAAAATCAAAAGACAAACAAATACTGTAATAACCTTTATATTATTGGGCCAGGGCACCGCCCGGGATAACTTTACTAGTTTTTAATCAAAAGAGAGTGATTCTTAATTATGAAATCAGTAAATTCTTGTACAACACAGTAGGATAGAGCTTAATTCTCTAATTGCAGTTTCCTCTACCTCAATGTTTGGTGTGTCTGGAAAACCTCAGCTTGAGCAAATATTAGGTCTCCAGTATGTCTTGCAACACATATATCATAGGAGCTCTTACCAGGATTTCTCCAACTAGCACCAGCAATATTGCTTTAGTGATGATTCTCTCAGTTACTATGATGGAATATTTTGCATTGTAGGATAATTGGTTTTAACCAACTGCCATATGTTGGTATTTACATGATGTACTAGTCTACAAAAGTTGATTCTTCCATCATGATTCATCTTGTTCCTCCTTTTCGTAATCTCTCATAGGATGATTAACCATGACTAGTGTCGAGTGTGAATTATTTTCTAACGTTTAATTTTCTTTTGAATGTGTAGGAAAATGCAGGAGATATAATGGCCCCAGGTCAACTCAATATATTGGAGCGAACGATAGTGTATTTGAACTATTATTATATATGTTTGAATAAATTGTGAAATTTATTGCTAGTACACCTCTTTAAGATATTCCTTTCTAAGTATGTAGTACAAGGCATGTTTTTTTGAAGTTTATTAGATTGAATTTTTTATAAGCTTATTTGATGTTTGAGATCATTTATATTATACAATTATGTGATAAGTAAATCTATCCAAACCAAAATTATTATTTTTCAATTAGAAATTGTGGCTAAAAAAAATGTAGACAACGTTGCCACACTTTAAAAGTGTGGCTATAGGGATGCCAATGGTGTGGCTTATTGATAATAAAATGTAGTATGTACATTAGAAAAGGCTACACTTTATAAGTGTTGTTGAAGAGGTATTAAAAGCTACACTTTTAAAGTGTTGCCAATAACAAAGCAAAGGCCACGCTAGAAGGTGTAGTTTTATCAAATTTAAGTGTTGGCAATTAGATGTTACAAAGCGTGACCTTTGTACCTCATTGGCCACGCTTTTTAAGCGTACTTGCTACGGCAACACTTGAAAAGTGTAGCCTAAGGTCAAAGGTTACGCCTTTTTAGGCCACTCCCGAAAAAGTGTTATCTTTTATCAAAGGCCACACTTTTTGCTAGTTTAGGCCACACTTTACAAGTGTTGCTGTATGCCTAAAATGGTGTAGTGTACAACCCAAACTAACAACTCAACCAAAATACTAAGACATTTAAGTTACAGAAGCAAGTTAAATAGCTAAAAACTGAAGTTCCCATAAACTTCCAAATAATCTATCAACTAAACAATGCAAAACGAAATACGCCTAGAACCTGAAAGTTAGTGTACCAAAACTCTAACAATGAACCAAAAGTCTAAACAAGAAGGGTTACAACCCCAACTAATGTACTAACAACTAGCTAGAAAGTCTAAGTCTGAAATATGGACATAGACAGAAAGAGAACTCATGGCAATCCGAAAAAGCTGGCTCACCCTCGAATTCGAACGACCATCACTGATCTTCTAAGCGAGGTCTGTCAATAGTCGCCTGAAGATGTCCTGTACTCAACAAAGAAAGAGCAAGTGCAAAATCAGTACACAACCACAATGTACTGGTAGGATTACGCGGTTATCCCACTAAGTGCAACATATATAAGTCATACAACAATATAACAACATGCATACATTGAACATATACAATATCATCATCATTTAAGAGCAACGTACATTTTCACATTTCTCAAGATACATAGTTATGTCAAATCATTGGTCCTCTCATGGAACCCAAACCCAAACAGTTAGCATATCAGAACGTGGTACCCGATCCAATGTATATGTCAAAACGTCGCAACCGATCCAATAATTATGTCGAAATGTGGAAATTGATCCAAGTTAGTGTGTCGGAACGCAACACCAGATCCATTCAACGAGCCACAATCACAATCACAAGGTACATTCTCATAATCATACAATCAAGTCATGATTCATGGCATTCATCATTCATATATCCTCATTTACAATTAATGTGATCAATATTCGCATACATACATGTATCATAATGAAGCACTAATAAACATAAATCACACAATCATAGAATCACAAGCATCACCTACCTTGAAACAAGCTTAAAACCCTAAGAAACTTGATTCTTCCCTTTCCAGATTCGTTCTACTTGTTCTTGGTCTACAAACAATCAATATAATACTGGAATCAATAAACAATCACTAATTACCCGAATTACTAACAATTCTAACAACCCTAAATCATACCCATGATCCCACTACCCAAATTAGGGTTTTTCCCACCATAATTCTCTGATCAAAACTCTCCCCCATCGATATTTACCCATTAGATTATGTTCTACGGATCGAAAAATGGATTCAGGGAGTTAAAACCTTACCATTAGCCTTAAAGATGGTGGAAAATTGTCAAGAATCACCTGGGGTTCGTCTCCTTACTCTCAAAGTCAAAAAGTGCAGAATAAAGACATTTTGGGGTTTATTTCCGACTTAAGTCGGTTCGGGCTTGCCAAAACGGTCCTCACGCCGCTACAACGACCCCGCCCTGGAAACATAAATCCCCACCAAAGCGGCTTGCACGAAACAATGAGCTATTTTAATAATTCCAAGACCCCATTTCACAACACACCTTCAACCAACGACACTTAGAAATTACCCGTTCACGTCAAGATCAGTTTCGGGAGTTCTACTTACCCGAATTCAATTCCGTAAAGTCATACAGATTTCTTAACGCCTTAGCTATCTACTCATGT
Organism: Solanum commersonii; assembly: GCA_029007595.1. Classification (NCBI taxonomy): domain Eukaryota; kingdom Viridiplantae; phylum Streptophyta; class Magnoliopsida; order Solanales; family Solanaceae; genus Solanum; species Solanum commersonii. The sequence continues at coordinate 1,386,506 of JAJTWQ010000051.1, forward strand.
AGTCAAAATCATAATTATATCACCCAATTGCTACCAGATTTCCCTAGACCTCCCAGACATCAATTTCGTCCAAATCTGGACTAGGTTGGAAAATATCAAGTTACTACGAAAAAAAATTTCGGCCCAAAACTTTTTCCCGTTGACTTTTCTATAACGACGGAACCCGGTCGTTACAATTTTGATTGAAATGTAATTGGTTAACAAATGATTTGTTTGTACTTTATTTTTGAATGTATATTTCTATATGCGTAATGTGTTAGTATGATACAATTAAGACATTTTTTTAGTTGTGAAGTCATAATACTCTATTATACGAGTGAATATTAGTCGAAGTTGAACAAACTATGGTTACCGATTTACCATACCATAGATTACCGAAATCAAACTTTAAAATACCGAACCATACCGAATTAAATTGATATGGTAATAGAATAATATTTTAAAAATCGAATACCAAAATTCCGGTATCAAAACTTTCAAAGACCGTACCATACCATACCATACCATGCCCACCCCTAGATATATGTCGGTAACTAGTTTGCTTATAGGGTATATGCTTAATTTCTCCCTAAAAGATAGAGTTGGAAAAAGGAAAAAATAGAATGGCCCACATGCATGGAAAATTGGGCAAATTTTTCAGCTGAGAAAACAAAACGTAGAAGGGCTTTTATGTCCCATATTAAGAAAGTATAATTATAAAACAGCCAAGTATAATATTATTTAAGCATGATATTAAAAAAACATTAAGAGATTTTTTATATTGAAGCAGACATGTCGATCAACATCGACTTCCCTAGCCTCTTACTGTATATACTATATAGTAGTGTAGTAATACTCCCCGCCAATTTATACACTTCCTTATTTTTCTTTTTAGTCAGTTCCAAATAACACATTTCTATATTAAGTAATAATTTAATTTTTAAATATTCATTTTATCCTTAATAAACAATTTATAGGCACACAAACATTTATCACTTATTTTAGAGTTTTTGGCCAAGAACATCCCTCAACTACACTCCATATTTAAACCACATCCTTGTACTATCACAATGAACAAAAAATATCCCTCAATTACCTTAAAAATGACAAGATTCATCCTTCATTAGTTTTTTTTAAAAACTAACGGTTGATCAACCCACAAATTCCCCATTTTGTTTGCTCCCATTCTTCTCTTAGCTTATAGTAGTAATAGACAATCCTAACTAAATTGAATGAGGTAGGATGCTGATTAAATTTAAAGTCAATTAGAGGGATGGTTTTAGCCAAAAACTCACTTATTTTAAAAATCTTTCTGATTGTAAAAGGATGTTTAAATTTAGAGTATATTAGAGAGATGTTTTAACCAAAACTCACTTATTTTACATGACAAATTTTAAAAATATTTCTTTCTTTCTTAAACTCCATGTTAATTTAAACCAACTCATCTAAAATAAGACATAGAGTATATAAATTGATTATGAAGGAAATATCTATTTAAAAATCGAATACCAAAATTCCGGTATCAAAACTTTCAAAAACCGTACCATACCATGCCCACCCATAGATATATGTCGGTAACTAGTTTGCTTATAGGTTGTATGCTTAATTTCTCCCTAAAAGATAGAGTTGGAAAAAGGAAAAAACAGAATGGCCCACATGCATGGAAAATTGGGCAAAATTTTCAGCTGAGAAAACAAAACGTAGAAGGGCTTTTATGGCCCATATTAAGAAAGTATAATTATAAAACAACCAAATATAATATTATTTAATCATAATATTAAAAAAACATTAAGAAAATTTTTATATTGAAGGAGACATGTCGATCAACATCGACTTCCCTAGCCTCTTACTGTATATACTATATAGTAGTGTAGTAATACTCCCTGCCAGGCTGCCAATTTATACACTTTCTTATTTTTCTTTTTAGTCAGTCCCAAATGACACATTTCTATAATAAATAATAATTTAATTTTTAAATGTTCATTTTATCCTTAATAAACAATTTTATAGACACACAAATATTTATCACTTATTTTAAAAAATTTAGCCAAAAACATCCCTCAACTACACTCCATATTTAAACCACATCCTTGTACAATCACAATGAAAAAATATCCCTCAATTACCTTAAAAATGACAAGATCATCCTTCATTAGTTTTTTTCAAAAAACTAACAGTTGATCAATCACAAATTTCCCATTTTGTTTGCTCCCATTCTTCTCTTAATTTATAGTAGTAATAGGCAATCCTAACTAAACTGAATGAGCTAGGATGTTATTTAAATTTAAAGTATACTAGAGGGATGATTTTAGCCAAAAACTCACTTATTTTAAAAATATTTCTGATTGTAAAAGGATATTGTTTAAATTTAGAGTATATTAGAGGGATGTTTTAACCAAAAACTCATTTATTTTACGTGACAAATTTTAAAAATATTTCTTTCTTTCTTAAACTCTATGTTAAGTAAAATCAACTCATCTAAAATAAGACATAGAGTATATAAATTGATTATGAAGGAAATATCTATTTAAAGAATCGAACACGAGTATAACAATATTTTAAGAAGATTGGAAATGTAACCAAATACAAGGGACAACTAAAATACCTACCATCCAGTTTGTGTCCCACGTGTAAGGAACTCAAACTCTCCACCTACTAATACGCCACTCCCCTCTATTTCTACATGCTAATTAAATTAACTAACTGCCTTAATTTTTCCTACTTCTACTACTACACATTCCTAATTATCCTCTTATTTTCTTAATCATTCTCTGCAGTTCAACTTGTTATCCTTAATTAATCAAGATCTCATCTTTCTCTGAATTTTCTTATAAAATTGGAATCTTGGTCCTGTTTGTGACATTGGGTATTTGTAAAATTAGATAAAATGTCACTTCTTGGAACAGTTTTACAGCTGTCGTCCATGTGTTTGTAGTAATGCCTCAAAGACCAGGAAACAATAAGGAGTGCCAGCCATTTATTGTATTTTCCATGGAGTGAATTGGTGGTAGAAAGAAATGATGGTACCAGAGACAAATATGTTACCCTGTAATGGGGAAATGGAAAATGGATTCTGTAAGGAAGATTTATCAGACATAGAAGAAAATCAAGAGGAGTTGGATCTGTCGAGCCACTCAAATATAGGGAAGCCACCAAGAAACACTACAGGGATGCGGCATTGTATCAGCCAAGCAACGTTGGCAGGTGCTTCGCCATTGGTGAGTGAACCCCATTTTGCCAAATCAGGATGAGAGTGAGTGTCATCTTATTATTTTTATAAATATATCTGAAAGCATGAGTTCAGTTGAGCCCGCACAACCCGTCCTAGATTCGCCTCTTAATTCGTTTAGTTTTTGCTTGCTTTTATAAAGTGTGAATCAAATGCATTTAGGTGTATGCTAATCCAAGTGTCTATTGGAAAAAAAATCCTTATTTGCTTTATACATCTTATGTCCTAAATTAGAAGCTAGAGCAAGATGACAGGGTTAGTTATGATTGTCTTTGGTGAATCCTAGGACTAATGTAGGACATAAAAGGGGCTACTTGAAAAGAAAAAAAAAAGAAGAAAAATACGTATGGTATATGCAGTGGTTTATCTACCATTATTAGTACACCTAATTACTTGGTAAGAGCCAGGTCTAGGTTCAAATCTGACTCCTCCGAGAAACTGATATTTTAGTTTCTTAATAGTATGAAGGTAAAAATAAAGTTTTATCTGTAAGATTGTAACATACAACTACAAACTTCGATCCCAAGCAAGTTGGGGTCGGATATGTGTGTTCTTGATGCACAGGTTGCTCCATTTAAGCCTCTTTTATACCAAGCTAGCACTAGAAGTTCTCTACACCTTTTACTAGCATATAAGTCTCTAGTCTCTGGCACAGTGTTGTCAAATGCACGCTTAAGCCCTGAAGCGAGGGTCAAAACTTGTTCAGCGCTTAGCCCTTGCTTTATGTGCGCTCTAGTGTCATCATTAAGGTTCTAAGACAGGCTTTTTCTTTGCTAATGAGCCTCTTCTGAAGAAGTGACACTAAACAATTGATATTTCACTTTATCATAATGTTTATTTAATTTCTTTGGTCATATATTTGTCATACATGTTTATAATTATTAGTCTTGGACTAAACATATATTTTGAACTTTTTGTTCCTTTGTGCTTTTTTAAATTAAAACCCACACTTCATTTGCGCCTTGCGCTTAAAGCCCCAACGGACCTTAGAGCTTTTTTGTGCTTTTCGCCTTTGATAACATTGCTTGGCAAGACTAAAAGACTATAAGCTGTCAAAACAAGATCTCAATTATATAAAATTTTCTTTGTCTTGAGATTGAATAGCTTGATTGCTGCAGTAAGCTAATAAAGAAAGTCTGTAACTTCTCGCTACTGTCCACCTTTAATATTTTTATGCCCTTTTTAAGCAAGAATTATAAGTTGTTGCTAAATTGTGATTTGTTTGTTTTAAACATATTCCTTCTTTTTCTTACACCACAAATTTTGCAAGCTTGTAGTCTTTGTAGATTGTTTAACAGGAGAAGCTTTTTATATGTGTTTATGCAGTTTCCTAATTGAATTTTTTCTTTGCTTTATGAAATATCTAGGAGTCGCCTACACAAATTCTTCCTCTTAAATCATCATCAAGTGACGATTCTGGATATGTTCCCATCTTTCGCTCAGGAAGCTATTCTGAGATTGGGCCAAAACCAAACATGGAAGATGAGCATATCTGTATCAATGATCTTTGCAAACACATTGGCTCATCCAAGGGGCTTCTTTCTCCTGGGGCATTTTATGGGGTCAGTAACTTTCAGTTTATTCCAAACTGTAGTTACTGTGAAAAGACTAAAGTGTCACGTATAATTTTTTGGAAATTCTTCATACAAAATGTGAAAATACCCTTTCTCATTAATATGGCCCCTAGCACCTGTTACTAGTAAACTGCAATATCACTTAGTAACAAAGTAAAATGTGATGCCACTTCCACTTGACTGTTTCTGCATCTTGTGCCAGATCCAAGCATAAATAATTTTGAAATTCAATACGGCGAGCATGATATCATGAGTAACACTCTTGTTTTTTTATGTGATATGCAACTATTATCGAGATTTCACTAGTTGTGTTATCAGCTGAAAGATACCCACTTGAAGAATTTTAAGTTCCTGGTACTTGTCAACCTTTTTGGTTTATTTAAGGTGCTTGATAAATTTTTATTTGTGTACTTTCAGGTGTTTGATGGTCATGGTGGCATTGATGCTGCATCATTCACTCAAAAGAATCTCCTAAGCTTTATTGTAGAGGATACGCATTTTCCATCGATGGTCAAAAGAGCTATCAGGAATGCTTTTGTTAAAGCTGATAATGCACTGGCTGATACCCAATCTCTTGATAATACCTCTGGAACAACTGCTCTGACTGCGCTTATTTTAGGACGGTAAGTGATTGACCTTCTTTTGTGTGGCACATTCATATATTTCTAAAATTTTCATCTCTCGTAGGAGCTAGATGCATTCATGCCGTGTCTGTCCCAATATTTTTTTATACAAAATTTGGATCTCCTAAATATGTCAATGCTTAAGTTCTCAGGGTCTTTGATCTATTGATGAGAGCAAAACACTTGATGTATGGATTAGTCATCTGTCATGGGTTCGAACCCTTTCACAGCAAAAAGCCTAGTATTTAAGTGGAGAAGGGTTACCTCTCTTGTGTAGTTTGCGAGCTATTGTATAGGAGCGGGGATTTTACCCTGCGCCCACCCAAAGGGTAGGGCTGCGGGTTTCCCTTGTTATGAAAAAAGTGGAGAAGGGTAGAGGGGCGGGTTCATGATTCATTGAGTGTTCGAACTGTGTGCTATTGGCACTTGGGGATTTCTCGATGATCAGAAAAGAAACATATGTGCGATGTTTAACTCAGATACCAGGAGTGCTTTAGTACAGAAGGGAGAGACACCGTTGGAACTTAAAACACAAAGCTCATCAAATTGGAGAATTTCGATCATTAAATAAGCAAACTTGGGGAAAAAAATGGAAGAGTCAATGATGATCACAAGTCGGCATTTCTACTGCTTGTTTGAAGAATTTGCTATCCTATCTTTGTAGCCATGCAAAGTTATAGACATCTTCAAAACAAATGGGTATATCTTAATCCACTTTCCTATGGATAACCTAGTTCTAAAAGATTCAAGATTCTACTCTTCCTGGCTTCTTTATTTATGATTTTGGATGAATATATTTTCCTAGTGTGAATAGGACAACAAAACGTTGTTAATCTAACCAATTATTACAACAACATACCCATAGAATCCTACAAGTGGGGTCCGTGGAGGGTAAGGTGTATGCAGACCTTACTACTACCTTAGTGGGGTAAAGAGGTTTTCGATAGACCTTCGGCTCAATTGAAATGTTTTCAAAGCAGGATTGTAAGAAAAATATGACAACAAAAACAGCAAGATACAAAGAAAAACAAAGCAACAGATAGTAATGTACTTTAAAAAGTAAGAAACTACGCGACTACTAAATAATACTGCTAATAAGGAGAAGAGGAGAGGAGGAGGCTAGCTCCCTACCTCTCCCAAAAGAAGTGCAACAATACTCGGTAACCTATTAACCTTCCATCTAATTTTTATTCTCCAAGCCTTTCTATCTAGGGTCATGTCCGCAGTAAGTTGAAATTTTGTCAGTCTTGTCTAATCACCTCCCCCAATTCTTTTTTGGCCTACCTCTACTCTCCTAACTCAAGCTACAACCAACGTTTCACACCTCCTTATTGGTGCATCCGCGCATCTCCTCTCCACATTCATTTCAACCTCGCTTCCCTTATCTTGTCCGTTACGGAGGCACTCCCATCTTTCCCTGTATAACTTTGTTCCTTATCATATCTCTTCTAATATGCCCACACATCTATTCGAGCATCCTCATATCCGCTACCTTTATCTTCTAAACATGGGAGTACTTAACTAGCCAGTACTCTGATGCATACAACAATGTTGGTCTAACCACCACTCTCTCTGTAGAATTGGATTTCGTTACTGCCTAATAATGTCTTTGGTCCGTTTGGTATGAGAGATTTTCTTACTGGCTTTAGCCTCATAACTTTCATTCTTGAAATCTACCATTTAATTCTAATATCTATTTACAATGCCAGATAGGAACTTACATAACTCAGTTATGCATCAATGAATTGTTTATTTATCCCCCTTATCCTTTTTCATTTGTTGTGTAGGTAACTTATTTTCATTCCTTTGTTTATGTTGTGGCGATTCACAGGACCATGCTTATTGCTAATGCTGGGGACTCTCGAGCTGTCCTAGGAAAACGTGGAAGAGCGATTGAATTATCAAAAGACCACAAACCAAACACTACTTCTGAAAAATTAAGAATTGAGAAACTAGGGGGAGTCATATACGATGGTTACCTTAATGGCCAACTCTCGGTTGCACGAGCTCTTGGTGACTGGCACATAAAGGGTCCTAAAGGTTCAAAGGGCCCCTTAAGCTCGGAACCAGAGTTGGAAGAGTTGGTCCTGTCTGAAGAGGATGAGTTCTTGATAATGGGGTGTGATGGCTTATGGGATGTCATGAGTAGCCAGTACGCGGTAACTATCGTGAGGAAGGAGCTCATGCTGCATAATGATCCCGAGAGATGCTCGAAGGAACTTGTCAGGGAGGCACTAAAGCGTAATACTTGTGATAATCTAACGGTGCTTGTGGTCTGCTTCTCTCATGATCCACCCCCGCGAATTGAAATACCAAGAACACAGAGGAAGAGGAGCATATCAGCTGAAGGATTGGATCTTCTAAAAGGTGTCTTGAGTGACATATAAAGCAGACTTATTGTATAGATGAATTAACCTCCTACATACCATTGTCAGGGATTTTTCTGAGTTTTCTGCTGTCCATGACAATGGTGGATTATTGCTGATACAAAAACAAAATGCTTACTGTAAGGATTTTCCAACAACTTAATTTTGATTTATTCAGTTGTCACTGTAACTATCCTTGATTGAATGTGGCTGCTCTTCATAATAAGATTCATTTGCACACCAAACGATTCTTTGCCTCCACGAGGTAGTAGTAAGTTTTGCATACACTCTATCCTCCCACTAACCATATTAAGTTGATATGCAACAATAGGTAATTCTTCATAGCAAACTTGATATCTTTTCCTCCACGAGGTAGTAGTAAGTTTTGCGTACACTCTATCCTCTCTAGACCCCACTTGTGGGATTTTACTGGGTATGTTATACTTGTTGTTATTGTTATAGTGCATATTATTTAAATCCTTATTCTTCTACAACAAAAATTATGAAACCAAAAGAGGAAAGAGTTAAGTTTCTCTCATATCGACCAAAACTTTCCTTGAGTTTGAAATAAGTGGCAAGAAGCAAGGGTGCGCAAAAGCCGTTGCCCCTTAGTGCATCCCTTTTCTTGTAGGAGTGCTAACGCGCAACCTTATGCTTTCTTCCTCTTGCTCTGCAGTACGAGTCTCATACAGAGTTGCGCTCCTTTAATATGATGAGAAGAAACTTTTCAAATTAGTGATCTTTAATTTTTTTTTTTGCTTCTCATTTTATGAAATACTGCGAGATAAAGTATTTTTAATTACGAACTAATGTCGCAAGACATAAATTTAGAAAACTTTTACTTTGTCCAGTAAAATTTCTGTAGGAATAAGCTATGCCCTTAAGGTATAATTTTGTGAGCTTTAAACTAAACTTTGTGGGTTCTATGGGCATATGAACTAAATTATGCCTCTGAAAGATACTTTTCTAAAGGAAAAAAAACACTAAAGCAATCTTCAAAATAGGAGCATAATTCCCTTCATTTGGACCCAATTTTTCTTATAAGAAAGGTAGGCAATTTATATTTTTATCGACATAAATATTTCTAAAAAAAATAACTAATTTTAGGAAAATATCAGATTTAATGTAATGTTATTCACAAGGCTAAACTATAAATTATAATCTCAAATTAGTTGGTATAGCATATATATATGAATATGCTACTATTCAATTTATTAATAGCTTATTATTATTTTTAGATGAGATCATGTACGTTATTATAGTGTAAGTGTAAATAAGAAGTTTGGATTCAAATTTCATTGCCATGCTTTAATAGTATTACAAAAAAGATCATGTATTTAACTCATAAAAAAGATAAATTCGTATGTGAGGAACATATTGAAAATACAATTGACTAAATAAAAACATTATTCTTTCGAACTTCAAGTTTTAACTGAGATGATTACACACTTTAACAGTGTATATAAACTATAAAATTCAACAAATTAACTGGTTAGAAACTACCAACAACTTTCATGGTATATATGAATTATGCCAAAGATTACATTACTCAAAATAGTGGATAAACATCATATTTTATTTTATTAAATTGGGGTATGGGAAGGGGAAATGGTGAGCAGACTACAAGATGGGGAATCAAACCCATATCGATAAAATAAAAGTTTACGTAGTCAATCAATTGAACTACGTACTAAAATACTATGACATAATTAAAATCTAATCATAGAGAACACCTTCTCAAGATGTTTAGCCTTGAGATCAAGATACTCTTTCACCTTCACATTTCTATATTTTGGTTCAACACCAACATTATCCTTAGAAGAAACTAATGGAACAATCATAGAATCAACTTGAGGTCCAAAAAAATAAGCCAAAGAGACTCTATGCTTAGTTTGATCCACGAGAGCTCGATGATAAACCGATGGAAATTCTCCATTCGAGAGTATATGAAGAAGATGACCTACGTTAACAATGAGGGCATCGTTGGAAACTGGAGCAATTGAAGTCCATACTTGGTCTTTTTTCAAGATTTGAAGACCCTTTGTGTTATTTGTTTGATGGAGTATTGTTAGGAATAATGAATCTGTGTGAGGAGCTAACCCTAATGCATGGTTAGGGTTGGGGCAACATGGATATGAATTCAATTGTAAAGCTCCTGTAGATTCAAATGACTTAATTGAATGCTCTTGAGAATATGGTTGTAAGTAATTGAGGATAAGCAGCCAGAGTTGGAAGGATAGAGCTTTCATCTTCTTTTGATAATTTTCCATCACATCACTACAAAGACCAAAACAAATAAAGAATCATAATATAACTTTCATCGTCTCAAATTATTTATCGTGATTTCTGAAAGTAATATCGTCTCAAATTATCTATGTAATTAAATTTATGATTATGATGAGAAAAATATAATTGTTTGATTAGAATTATTTACTAAATAACTTGATTATATAAATATATTTTTTGTATCGTTAATGTGTATAAACTTAAACATGATGTTTGTATACACATTCACATAAAATCAATCCATGTACTTACCAAAATATTTGATAGTCATGTGGCCAAAGTTCCTTAGCATGATCAAGTGGTGAATCCATAATGGTGAACCCTTCATGCCACATGAACTTTGAGAAAAATGGCGTAATTCAAGCTGTGCCATAGCCGGTGGCGCCACTAGTCGATCTCACGACTTTCACCTTCTGTTCTGCTGGCAAGGCAAAAAGTCATCTTGCCTGAGATTCAACTTCATCAAAAAGTTCTAAAGAAACTCCATGATTAACAACTTGAAATATCCCCCATGTTTTGCATGCATGACCTATAAGTTCCACAACATTAGGGGCTAAAAGATCAATTATTGGGACATTAGGATTTTTTTCATCATGACTAATTGAGGAATTATTGATATCAGGCCATAAATGAGAGTTTGGAACTTCTTGGATTGAATGAAAATCTATAGGAAGAATGTGTTGAAGGCTCTGAGGGTTTTCTTTGAAAGATTCTTCAAGAGTACTAGCAGTAGCCATTATTTTGTACTTTGAAGCAAAAACAAATATTGTAATAATAAGTATATAGTTTTTTCTTGGAATATATATAGGGTAGGAAATATAACTCTTTACACGATTGGTTGGTCTTTTTTGGAATATGTGTTGTCTATAATTAGGTTCCCAAATTTGGCAGATTAAGCTACCATTTAATCATACATTTTAAATCAAACATTTAATTTTTTTTCTTTAAATATCTGTTTGACTTTGATTTTGAATAAGACGTTTACATTTTTTCTTTAAATATATGTTTGACTTAGATTTTGGATGTACCATTTAAATTTTTTCTTTCAATATCCATTTGACTTGGATTTTGGATCACTCTTAAATATATATCCTTAAATGTATCTATTAGGCCATGAAATTCGATCTTCAAATATTTTTAAATCCCCCAAAAGAGTTAGTTTTTGGGTTTTTGAGATTTCCATTCACAAAATTTAATTATTTTTCTAATGCATTTTGGCGGCAAGTTGTTTTCTAACTTTGACATAATTATTTCAAAAGCCACATCTAGTGAGGAGAAGATATAATTGTAGAATACTGACTTTTATCATCGTCCTTTGTTTTATACTAATTGTCACTTGTTTAAAAATTTGACGTCAAAATGTTTAACTTTAGCTTCGGATTCATTAACTCTGGATTATAAATTTGAACTTGAGAGTTGTTTGGCCCATGAAGAAAATATAACAAAGTAATTGATATTCATATGGCTTGTTACATTCTTGCCTTATTCACTTTCTCAAACATATGACATATGTTCCCAAGATTTCTGATTATGATAACTTCGTTACGTGCAAGGTAAAATAAAGGAAAAAGAATTTTAAATATATTTGAATTTTGACCAAAATTGTTATAACAATCCCAAACTTTGGGCAAAGCATATTACCCTTGCACTATTTAATAGTGTATTTAAATAGTGCAGGGGCTAATCGGTCCTGCTCAAAGTTTGGGATTATTTCAACAATTTCAATCAAAGTTTAGATATATTTCAAACTTTTTTCCCTAGAATAAAATTATAGAAGAAAGTCTAGTGTAGATAAGAATTTCTTAAATTATAAGAGAAGATACCCTTATTAAAGAGTTCTTAAATATTTTAATTATCAGTCTTACCAAAAATCACAGAATTGACAATTCATGTTTTGATTGATTCTCTTCCTTAAAATTTGGAATTGAAAAACAACTTGAGAATATAATTTTTTTTCAACAATTTTTTACCAAATTCCAGAGTATTAACTGTGAAACATGGTCCAGTACTAACAAAAACATGCTCACTTGTTTAGTTCTCATATCCAAATGGACATTGAGATTCACACAACAAAGGAAAAAAATCGCATAAATCAAAATGACACCATCTCATCAATTATAACAATATTATCCAGAGCATTTGAAATAGTAACCTTTCATAATTATGAACTGCCATAATAAAATGAAATATCAAATCTAAATGGATGCAAATATTTACTAAAATCAACGTATCTCATTTGGTTAAAGTCAAGAGTTACTTCAAGTAATCTCACAGAAAGAAGCATATTAACTTACCTGTAAAGGTCGGCACAAAGTGATTCATCGTGCTCAAACATGAGCTGATCGCTCGTTAGGGACGATTTATAGATAAAAAAAATTTCCACAAATGAAATGAAAAGTGAGCCCATGTAAATGATCAGGACCTCGCAAGCAACAGCGGCCACGAAGGCAGCAAAAACCTAAAATAAGTAGCACACATTTTTTGTAGTTCATTCTCCATAGTTCCTAATACTCAATGAGACTGTACAATCTAAAAACCTACTAATGTTTTGTTTTCAGTAACTAAAAAAATCCAAAATAAGTAAGACATTTTCTGTGATTTGACAACATAAAAACAGTCAAAATTATAAAAAAGAAGAAAGTCTAAGTTGCATTATGTTTCAAGGCTCAAGCTTATCAATTCAAATCACAGGGAAAATAATTAAATATTGACAGAGTTTTTGCAATCTCTTTGCACAAAAAAGGACTGAGACAATGAAATGAATAAACCTTAATTTCCTTTGCTCCTTACCCAATGCCGCAACAAAGTCCTCACTCCAATCAACTTTACCAAATTCAATTACAATAGTAAGAAAGATACACTAAAAAATTATTGCCTACACCCTGAAAATTACTAAGCTAACATCCGAACTATTCTTTATTTACATGTAAGATCGTATCGGGTGATTCTTAAATTTTTCATATGTGTAAAGATCTTTTTTTTTTTTCCACTAATTTTTGGGCCTGGGCCCGTTTTATTAATCAAGCAAAAATAACAATTCCATATGCATTGTTCAGATGGCCCAACCCATCTGTGTAAGATATGTTTAAGTCTAAAAAATGAAATCTTCTAGACCATTCCAACTTTCCTAATTCCAAAGACTTTCCATTTTCCAAATGAGGCTTCTCACTGTCACGGCAGACTTCCATGGATCTTCTTCCCGTTCTTGTCCTTGTTCAGGTTTATCATCGTGTAAGTTCCTCCATATCATCTTCATCCTGATAATTTTTACCAGTTGCTCACAATTGTTTCCTCCTTTCAGTGAACGGAGCAACGCACCTCCATGGCCTTCTTCCCCACACTCCGAACACATGTAAGTGTTTGGATGTATTATTCCTCCATTCTGTATATGTAACTTTTGATGTGTTGGTAACAAAACCCTTTCTACAGTGATTGACACAACATGGCTTAGAAGAAACTGCAATTGCCCCTCTTTGGTGATATCTGAACTCTGTTTTATGGGTTGCCTTGTACATGTTTTTGTTAATCTGCTGTGTAGCTGTAGCCTGATTATTTTGTAATGCCATATATGTGTAAAGATCGATTCTTTAGTGTGGGAATAAATTTGGATATGAATTAAGGTCACTAGAATCTCCTAGCACAAAGTTGAGTTGAAAGTTTCATTACCGATGAAGTTTTGATGTAAGATTCTATTTGAGTCAACTTCAAATGACTATATCTCTTAGAATATAAAGAGTTACATGGTCCATAACCTATCAAATTAAAGGTATTTGAATCTTCTTTTCAACGTCACCAATTTCGCATCAATCCAAGTTTTGAGTAAAAAGTTATGATCATTTTAGTAACATGATACATCGCAGTGACGAATTACCGACGGAAATGCATTAAAAATGGTCATTTTTCTCTTTTTACCTTAAAGAAAATCCTAAACGAATTCTTGGCCATAGATTTTAAGAAACTAGTTATTTAAGAATCTCAAGAAATGTTTTCTTGATTGTTTTCCTTCGAGCTAAGGTTTCAAGGCTTCTATTCAAGTTTTTTTTTCAAGATTCTTCAAGAACCTTGTTCTTTCAGGTATGTAAGGCTATCATAGTGTTGGACTAGTTCGTCTTCACGCCCTACATTTACTTTCAAATAAGTAAAAGAGTAATCTAGGTTTCTATCCCTAAATTTAATTTGAGTATTCTTGAGATGAGTTGATTTTGAGTTCTTGAGTTCATGATTCATTTTGAAATTCTATTCTAGTTATTGAATTGTTATATGTTATGCATTAAGATTCTTGAGTAGATTTGTTCATGTCTATATTTCAACATGAACCCTATAAATTGAGTATTCTTGAGCTGAGAGTATCTTTGAGTTCTGAGCATCGAGTTTCTATATTGTTATTGATATCTTTGAGTTGATTTGTTCATGTCTATAATTCAGCATGAAACCTTTTGAGTTATAAATCTTGAGAAGCTTTTTAAAGCCAACACTTCAGTTTTAAACCGAGTTTTTGAGGAAGTAAATATAAGTTTTGAGAAAGAGTTTTTAAAACATGATTAGTATGACAGTTGAGTATGTCATCAATGTTTAAGAAGTGTGGTATCTAGATATGCCATCAATGTTTATGCAGTATGACTTCCCGAATCATGAATGAACATATCACAATATGATTTTGATATATCTTCAAGAAAGAATTTTCAAATATGGATTGAGAAAGAGTATAAGGGAACTAAGTATTCCCAAAGGTATCAGTTTTTACATTCAGAAAAGAGAGACTTTGATTTCTAAATGAGTTAATGAGTTCAGAGATATTTCAGAGCAACTACCTTTTTTAAGAGGATAGTTTGAACAATTATCTCAAATCAGAGGAAGAGTACGTTCTTAAACATTGAGCATAAGTATATATTATTGGGAGTAGTATTGAGCACCGATATGAGGTTGAGTTCAGACAACTCACATTACTCCTAAACCATGTATGCCAACATGGGTACAAGATCATACTTTTTAGATGAATCCTAAGTGCCTCCGGGCAGAACTTAGTGGATCCACTTAGTTGAGGTAATCTATACCCCGCCAAGGTATAGGACAGTTCTGACAGCGTGGACAAGATGCTGTATCATCACGTAGCTCATAGTGATAGTTATCGGAGAATCTCCTAAATATAGTTAAAATTGTATTTTTATTATTTCACTTATTATGTTGAGTTTAGGATGTGAGTTGGTGTTTTGTAAGGTTTTAAATGATTTTATTCCTTTAATCCTTTATATTTAGTTGAGTTTATGTTTTATCAATTGTAGTCATTTCATTCAATTATTTATTATTCAGTTATATTGCATACTCGTACATTCAATGTAGTAATGTCATTCGACCTGCATCTAACAATATTAATTTTTTAAAACTATGTGTACTCTGGAACCGGGGTTTAATATGGTCATTGTGACCACATTTGAGAGGAGGGCATCCGTGAGACTGTCTAGCTGGCTAAAGAAAGCCCGGGATACTGATCAGTGTCCGAGTTGGATGTTGCCTCATGTTTTTTTATGAATTGTGCCAATATTGCAACACAGATAAGTTCAAGGCGATGTCCGAACAAGTCAAAAAGGCTAGAGATAGTTTTAAGGGTGGCTTATTGAACAATGGAGGTGCAAAGAGTGTTGGAACAATTACAAGAAAGATGGTAAGTTCTAATTCTAACTTTAAAATAAATAACTACTTGATTAATATCGTTATAATATAAATTTCATTTTTTATTTATAGAAAAAAAAATGGGGCGTACTCCCCTTGCACCAGAGGTTTTCAAGAAGACTCATGTGAAGAAGAAAGAAAATGAGTGAGATCCGGATGTGTGGGTGGAGGAAAGGGCCGAACGAACCTTTGTAAGTTATTTAATTAATATGAATAATGAATATAAATAGTGAATGTATTTATATAGTGATGCTAATTTTTATTTTTAATATACAGGATGAGCATCACAAGTACGTGAATGAGAATCTAGACAGTTCAGTCCAAATGACACTTGAACTGTCCACTCAAATTTGGACAGAAAAAGTGGTAGGGGGACACACAAGGGTATATTCTATAGTCGAGGCTCTCGAAATGATGTACAACGACTCTTGTCAAGCTTAAAAGGTGTTGGATCGTCACGTCAAGTCGAGACAATTGACGATGTTCAGATTGCTGCTATGTCGGCACAAATAGCAAAATTGACAGCAGTATTGAAAGAATCTGAGAGAAAAAAGAGTAGCTAAACAAGAAAGCATGAGTGCGACAATTCAACAAATCAATGAACAAGTGTTGAACCTCGCTCGTTGACCTACATCTACATCGTCCTCTACCGAGGGCACTAACAACGACAGTGAGGATGCAAATGATTATATAGACTGCCCTCATTGATTATCTTCTATTGCTTTAGTTTATGATTTTTTTTTTAATTTTGAAACAAATTTTGAATGACTCTATAAGTTTTTGAATTGTGATTTAGATATTTTTGAAGATTGATTTGAATTTGTTGTTTTATATCTTGTGTGAGATGCTTATAATGTATTTTGTTTGATTGGGCTGATTAAATTTGAATTGAATTGAATTGAATTTGCAGGTGGGCAGCAGAAACTGGTTAAAAAAATGCAGAAAAAAGCTAAGGACAGGGTGGTTTTGTCCGTTGCTTTTG
Source organism: Solanum commersonii (assembly GCA_029007595.1). NCBI lineage: Eukaryota > Viridiplantae > Streptophyta > Magnoliopsida > Solanales > Solanaceae > Solanum > Solanum commersonii. The sequence goes on from JAJTWQ010000051.1 coordinate 1,403,215, forward strand.
TGCATTTTAAAAAAAAATAAACCCAAAAAAGCGACGGACAGGGTCCTTTAGTCCGTCGCTTATCCAAAAAAATATTTTCAGAAAAAAAATATAGAAAGCGACGCAGTTCGTCGCTTTTTGAAAAACGTAGAGCCAAAAAGCAGTGAACATGACTGCGTCGCTTTTCCGTCGAGTTTGACCAAAAAAGCTGTCCCGACCCAAGCCTACACCTTGGACGTGGCCGACACTCGAGAACCATTGTTGGTCCTCAAGAGAACCCTCATCCCGGTTGACTACAAAAAGACTAACTCAAGCATACAAAGCTTAAAAACTGATTAAAATTCATGAAACTGAAATACAAAGCTTTAACTCAGAAGAAAAACTCTGAATAAAATAATATATTCAACTCGCCACAAAATAGGCAACTTAAGTGTTTAAAACATTTAACAAAATAAATGAATAGACTTCTGAAACTCTATTGTCTATCTATGAAGCCTCAAACTGACAAAGATGGAAGTCAGACAAGACCCACGATATTCTAACAAAACTGAAAAGTAAATGAAATCCTCCAGAAAAAAGGAGGCTCACCATAGCTAACTCAAACACCACGTGGTATCAACGAAGCTCTTATTGATAACCCTGAATACCTGTATCTGCATCATAAAATGATGCAGGCCAAATGACTCAGTACGTGGAATGTACGAGCATGTATGGGGAGTTCTAAAGCATAAACATAAGCTTGACCTTGATAAAAAGGAAACATACTTACTTCTTTACAAACTTACTCAACTAAAGGAATACTCAAAACTACTCAAATTTACTCAACTCAGAAGTACTCAAGGGTAAGATACTCAACTCAGTAATACGGTTCTCAACTCATTGAAACTCAACAATAAGGTACTCGACACAATGCAGCACATATCAACTCAAGATACTCAACTCGAAGGTACTCAACTCAAGACACTCAACTCAAAATACTCAACTCATGATATTCAAGGATAAAACAATAGTAAAAAATGCAATATATATGGAATGTTGTAAAACTGTAGATATCAACTCAATGTATTGAAAAATATAATAATACTCAGTGTGTACATAAAAACACAATATAATTCTATGGGAGTTTCTCTAACCGACAACCATCACTATGAGCTATGTGATGATATATCATCTCGCCCATACTACCAGAACTGTCCTACACTTTTCCAAGGTATAAGACCTCTCAACTAAGTGGATCCACTAGTCTATGCTAAAAAACATTAATGAATCATCTAAAAAGTATGACCCTTTCTACCCACGTTGGCTACCTTGTTTATGGAGACTTTGAATTATCTAAATTCAAACTCGTCCCTATATCGGTGCTCAAAACTACTCCCAAAATACTCAGCTCATATGTTTAAAAACATAACTCTTTCTGTGGTTTGAGATTATTACTCAAAATCTTTCTCTAAAAAGATATGTTACTCAAACTGCTCAAAACTCTTTTAGAAATCTCAGTTTCCTTCTCTTTTAAATGTGAAAACATTTACTCTTGGAAATACTTAGTTCCCATATATCATTTTAAAAAAAATTAACTCGACTCTACTCTTTCTCAACTCGAGTTCTCAAGTTTTAAAACAATTTTAGAAAAATTTGTAAAAGACTTCTCAAAATAAAGTTCATGCCGAATTATGGACGTGAACGACTCAATTCAAGGTTTTCAATAACCATAACTAGAACTCAATACTCGAGACTCAACAACTTAGAACTCAAGAACTTTAATGATACTATTTATTTCAAGAATTCTCAGCTCATAGGGTTCATGGGAATTATGGGCATGGATTACTCAACTTAAGGACTCAAAGATACTTCTCATCTCAATACTACTCTACTTATAGAGTTCATGCGGAATTATGAGCATGGACTACTCAACTCAAGCACTTCATGGGTAACATGTAATCGTTCCATGATTAGGAATATACTCTCGAAAGGGTAAGGAACTCGATACTCAAGACTTAGAACTTAAAGATACTACTCCTCTCAAAGATGCTCAATTTATAAAGTTCATGCGGAATTTATGAGAATGAACGACTCAACTCGAGGGTCTAAATAACAATATGGAACTCATGTATACGACTCTTATCATTCTCATACTTACTTCCTAAAAACTTAGATCAAATCAATAGCTGATCTCAAGGATTCACAATTGAACTCAAAGGCTATCTTGAACTCTACTCTTAACTCTCTCTTGAATTTGAATTATGAATTCAAGAGTTATGGTTTATTATATGAAGGATCTTATGATGATAAAGTAGACTCATGAATACATTCTCCTCATCCTCATATTCACTTGCTTGAGTCTTGAAACAAGTTAATAGAAATTGTAGAAGACTTTTCAAAAAGACTCCAAGGGATTTTCTCAAAATGTTCGAAAGAACTCTCAAGACTTAACTCTTAACTCTACCTTGAATTTGAATTATGAATTATGAATTCAAGGTTATGAATGATTTTTAGGTGTTTAGAAGTAGCTTAGAGTGTTTAGGATCAAAGGGGAGTAAAGACACCCTTTGAAAAAACTCAAAGGACGAAACGACGAAGAACAGGTGGGGGCAGACGACCCTGGAGTACTGAGTAGCGTGGGGAGCCAGCCCCTAAAACTTTAGAGGAGTGGTTGAGGCACTCTGGCTGGCGTGGGGTGCCAGTCCCCAACCCAGAATACGCCGACGACTTTCTTTGCTCATTTTCTCACTCTATTTTGCTTAGATTCGAATGATTTCTTCCCGAATCACTTGGATTCGATTTTTTAACATAAGTACATACTAATCTACTCAATACAACCCTCAAAACACTCACTTTCATCTCAAGAAATCATCAAAACCCCAACAAAACAAGTTTTAGAATGAAACCTCAAGTACACTTATCAAGAACTTAAATCTTTCAATCTTTATGGAACGAATTCGAATATGAAATTCATGTTTGGTGTGTGGGTGAATGAAACCAACACTTTGGAAACTTACATACCTCTTAGGGATCAATCCCATGGCGAAAAATCCGCAACAAAACTCAAGAACCTCGACAAACGCTTTGATCCTCTCCTCTTTTCTCTTCTTGAATTCTCAACTAAAACCCTAGGAGTATATTAGGATTATAAAACTAAACCTAATAGGATTAGACCCTTAAAATCTTACTAAAAATGAGTTAAATCTGATTGGATAAGAAAAAGACCAAAATACCCCTTACTATTTTCGGGCAACTTTCCTTAACTAGACAACTTGACTTCAAAAGAGAATATCTCACTCATCCGATCTCAAAATTTAGCAAGCTCGGTGGCGTTGGAAAGATAATTCAAAGACCTTTTATTCTCCATATCATGGAATACCTAAATCATCCTGTACTGAGAGTTATGGTCATTTTAAGTTGACCCAAAACTCATAACTTAAGCATAACTTGCAAAATTTCAGATTTTGCTATTTCCAATTTAGTTCTTTTTGGAACTCAAGGTGCTACATCTAGTGACCTTAACACTTAAGAAATTTTAAATTCCTCGGAAAGACTTACTCACTACAAAGGATGGTTCAAGTCTTAGCTTAAATTTTTTTTCGGGTTGTTACAAAAGCGACGCAGTCCGTCGCTTTTGGTTGTCGTTTTTCGACAGTTTTTTAGTAGTGTGGAGGACTCCAGTTTTTTGAGTTATTAGTAATAGTTTTAAGCAGTCATGGGTCTTGTCCTGACACTCATCTTTATACTGTAGAGGCTTCATAGATAGACCGTTTTGGAGAGTCTTTTAATTTTAGGTGTTTTATTTAAAACTTGTGTTTCATACTCAATATATTTAGTTAAGTTTTGAGATTCAGTAAACTATTTTTAAACATTTCTTTCAATTTAATGATTATGTATGCTTGAGTTAGTCTTCCGCTTGTAGTCAGCCAGGATGAGGTTCACTTGGGGACCAGCAATGGTTCTCAAGTGTAGGCCACTTGGGGACCAACAACTACTTCTAGAGAGTCTTTATTTTTATAGAACTTAAGAGATGACTTTTCATAAGAGTCATGTTCTTTCATGAATAGATGAATTTTTATAAAGATCATGTTCTTTCATGAACAAATGACTTTTCATAACAATTATATTCTTTTATGAACAAATGTGTCTGTTCAATTTAAGACATCTATATAACAAAATATCCAACATAGAATACATAAAGAAAATATCACTAATTAAAAATGTGGTTAGTGACCACATTCATATAGCATGTATGAAAACTCATCACAGAATTTTCATCATTGAACTATCTAATTTGTGTTCCATTATTTTAGGTTTAAGATTATGAACTAACATGTATGTGCTCTAAAATGTACCAAGCCAATCTCTTTTGCAAGTGCAAACGTGAATATATGCTTATTCAATAGACTATTTTAATCGATTATATATGTTGACTTTACAATATGATTCTTCTACTCTTTAAATAACAACCTCTTTGTGTCATAGTTTAATGAGATGTATGCACAATATGATTTAAAGATGAAGAGATATCTATCTCGTTACCTATAAAAAGAGATATCTAATAATCAAACTAATACAATAAAACATTGTTAATCTAAACAATAGGTAATTCTTCATAGCAAACTTGATATCTCGTAATCTGAAAATTGTGGTAGTAATTTTACACTGTTAGTGTTTATCACTTAAATCCTTATACCTTCTCCAACAAAAATTATGAAACCAAAAAGGAAAAGAATTAAGTTTTCCTTTTTGGCAAAACAAATGATCTTTAAAATAACAAATTCCTTCACTGTATTCTCTTTATATTTTAGGTAAATTTTATATCCTTGATCTTGTGGCAAAACAAATGATCTTTAAAATAACAAATTCCTTCACTGTATTCTCTTTATATTTTAGGTAAATTTTATATCCTTGATCTTGATTCAACAAACACACCTATCAGTTCTTTTGATTCCCTTGTTTTATTAATGGGAATCAAAACTCAAAAAACATACGTTGGTCTACACTCGTAGTTATGTAACAATTTTATTTAGAGCACTTTCACATATAGCAAACATGACGAGAGGGAGTTGCTCGGATGGTAAGCACCCCTCACTTCCAACCCGAAGGATGCGAGTTTGAGTCACCAAGGGAGCAAAAGGGGTGGGAGCTCCTACGGGAGGGTAAAAAAAACATATAACAAACATAAAAATCATATTTGTCTGTTATATCTATAGTTTGCATAATTGCGCTCCATAGAAAATTTTATGTTTGCTATGGAGCTTTTGATTTGTATAATTTGTTACAAACACCCAATTTATACAAATTGTTCAGTTTTGTATAAATTCATATATACATTATAATTTGTATAATAAGATCTATATTTGTATAATTATAAGGGTATAGGATGAAAATATTTGTATTTGTATATACACTTTTCTCTCGCTTTATACAAACACACACGTATACATTTTATACCGAAATGTATAAAATGACTAATTGTATACCGAATCAGATGGCAAAAAAGGGAATATTAGCTGCGAATTACAATTAAAATAAATTATGGCTATACCATTTAATTTGAATTAATAGTTTGCTATTTCATACAATTTTCCCTTTTATTAATGAGAATTAAAACCTTAAAGTTATTATAATTATTAAAGTAGAGGAAAATTTTATAACAATTCCTAGACGATTGTCTTTACATTTAGATAAATTTTAAAAATACCAAGTTCTTTGAAAATTTTCTTAACCTAAGAAATTCTTTAATGATTGTTATATTTTAATAAATTTTAAAAACTCAAAATTTTTTATAGTAAAATAACATTTAAAGGAAGAAAGGAATAATAAAAAAAGTTATACAGTACTTGTATTTAAATAGTTTATATCCAAATACTAACTGCGCATTTGTATTTGGTTAAATAATTTATATCCAAATAAAATTTGATCTATTTATAAATATTTCATGAATTTGCGGAATGTTCAAGATTTTGATCTCTTTATGAATATTCCATGAATTTGTGGTGGAATATTTCAAGATACTTTTAAGGAAATATAATATCTTATATATAGACATGAATTAGAATTTAGAATTAAATAGCCTCTACAAATCCTAATTGGATTAACTCACTTTGTAAAATCCCAATTCAAATTGAAGTAGAATCGCGCAAAATTTCCATAAAAGGTAGACATTGAAATTTTCAGACTAAACCTTTTATTACATCCCACAAAATTTCAACAGCTGCTAAAATTTTGAAAGGGAAAAAGCAGTGTGACAAGGAGGATGGGCGAGCAGGACCGATCCCCTCGCAATTGTGCAAAAAAAGTCAAGATTGAGGCAGAAACTGGAATTGATTGGATTAGTGTGTTGCCAGACTCTCTTATTGTTGAAATTCTTTCTAAAATCCCAATTACAGAGGCTTGCACAGCAACTATTCTCTCTAAACGTTGGCAAAACATGTGGACTTGTATCCACGACCTGAATTGTTACCCCTCGAAGACTGGTTGGTCTGCTAAGAGGTTTATTTCCTTCATCAACAATGCACTACCTCTTCTTATCTCCTCTAAAATTAAAAGCTTCACTCTAAATTTCAGATCTAACATTACTCTATCAAATTATAGTCCCAAACTCGACAAATGGCTTGAAATTGTATTGAAGAAAAAAGTGGAGAATCTTGACCTAGATTTAAGGGGTTGCGACGATTTCTTTGGCTATTATTTGGATAGTGATCTGTATAGTTTGCCACAGGAACTTTGCAGCAGTTCATCACTTGTAAAACTAAAATTCAAGTTTTGCAAAATACCAAAAGATCGTAAACTCAATTAGACATCCCTAAAGAGTTTAACTCTAACATTTGTGCTTCTCAGTGACGAACACATGAAACAAATAACATCAAATTGTCATCAGCTGGAATCTTTTAAGCTGTGTTATTTTTGTGGTTTTCATCGTTTGCATTTAACTTCCCCAAAATGTACGAGACTTGAATTGAGTAACCACACACATCCTCTTAACTATATGGGAGATGAGTCTTACTTTGAAATTGTTGCTCCATATGTTCAACATTTTAGGATTTCAGGGAATTTTGAGGGTGTGGGAATTAGGCTTGGGGACCTGTCGTCTTTGATCCACGCTGATCTTACTTACAACTTGTATGATGACCGTGGATTAGATGATGTAATTGACAAAAGCATAGTGAAAGATCACTTGACAAGCGTAGCTTGTGCTAATGAGCTAATCATCCCATCCGTGTATATCGAGGTCAGTTTACCCTACCGTATCTTTTTATGCATATATGAATATATATAGCTCATCTCTTATTTATTTATATTAGTATACAGATGACCTATTTAGTGGCTTTAAGTAATATTAAAGTTTTGTTTATTACCAAAACTGGAATAGGTCCCAACAACATATGCACATGTTTCCTCATATAGTCAACTTGTGTTCTTCTTTGCTAATTTCTTTAATATTCTTCACTCCTTGCAATCTACTTCTCATGATTTTAGATATAGTCTTTTACAAGATATTGGCCTAAATTCTTTGATATTTCTTCGGAGATGAAACATACTCCAAATTCATTCCTCGCGATGCTACTCTATTACCAGTAAACAGTCTAGCCTAATATTGATTGTCCTTTAGATTTGGGATGCTGATCTTCCTGCGGTCGGGTGCCTTGACATAGTGATTATAGCAGTAGTAGTGGGGATGGATTGTGCATTACTTCCTGCACGTGGCAGCTCCGGCTTCTTAGTATAAATTGCTAATAGGTACCTCTTCGGGGGACTTCAATTTGGTAAAATCGTCAACAAGTCCTTTAACACCTATCACATTTGCTTCTGTTACTGGGGTTAAAAATGATTTACAGATATTCCTTTCTCTGGTAGCTCGATTTCCTAACAATCCTCAGCCGACCTCTGCCTTTAGCCCTTCCAGCAAGGTGCAAAGTGGTAAATCACACACTAAATTGCACGAGAGTAAATCTAGAGGTCGGAGGGAGTAGTATTATATATATAGTTTGGTATATTTTTAAGCCTTATAAATTTGATATTATGTTACTCAATACACTTAGATGAATCTACTTATATCTCCTGTATAGATGATTTCCATGTTGATATTGCAAAAAGAAGATGTCTCATTACCGTTGATGGAGTGCAAACGATTGACGACAAATTCTTGGATTAGCAAATATACCTTCCTAGGCATTGTCAGACTCTTAAGTTCAACTCCTTCTCTAGAGAATTTGACAATACATCTTAAAGTGGTACGTATGCATGTTTTCAACTGATTTAATGCTTCGAAATACTTTTGTTTCGTCTTCACTCATTTTGTTCTTTTTCTTCATGTGTCTGTTCTATTTAGTTAGAGAGAATAGTATTTGATATAGCTAAGGTTCTATTTAGTTGTGCTGCACTCAAGACTATTTTTTACAATGTGTACTTAAGTAGTTCCTGTTTTGTTTGGCATTAAAGTGTTACTATTACACGCCCATTGATCTCCTACAACTTCACAACTGCAATATAAAAATGTACTGAATCGTCTTAATGAAAGATCTCGTCTATCAATATATGTTGTTAAGCTTTTGCCCCTCATTTAATTATATTCTGTTTTGTGGTTCTTCTGTATCCTTAGGACTGCACTTTCTTAAATTACTGGTGTGAAGACATGGATGAGTTGGAAGACAACTATGAAAACATATTCATCATAGGTTTGTTGCGGAATCTGAAAATCTTTAAGGTTATTTTACAATGGAGTCCCTTAATAGAGGATGACACAACAACAGAGCTTACTGAACTGCTGAAGTGTTTGTTTGAGCACGCAAAATATCTGGAGAAACTGGTTATAGGGGCAGAGAACAGTGATTGTTCAGAAGTGATACAAAGTTTGTTAGCTCTTCCCAGAGTTTCTAATAGTACTGTAGTTGTTTCCTTAGAATCGGTTGCTGGTGTTGAGTACTGAGTAAAATTTATTTAGATTGATTCCGTTTGTTTCCCAGAATATTTTGTTCAATTATTATGAATCTCTTTACATTTATTTGATAGCTTTTATATATTTTGGCCTATGACATTATTTATTGTACATAGCAGTTGAAAGAGAGGATTTCAAGCTTTTCTTTTTGCCATTATTTTCTAATGATCAATTTGAGTTGTTAGTATGATGGATCACAAAAGCTTTTCTAATAATCATATTTTGGCTATGACTCATTTAGGAAACTTTCTCATTTCTTTTTATTTTATTTTATTTTTGTTCACTTACCGAGTAAGTAAAGTTTCCAAATAAGAATCCTTTGTAAATTTCATATAATAGTAATTTAGAGTCCAACTTATTTTATAATTTAATGGGGAAAATGTACAAGTACCTCCTTGACTATGACTGAAATCTCGGAGACACACCTTAACTAAACTAAGGTCCTATTACCCCTTGAACCTTTTTTTTTTTGTAATTTTGTGCACCTTTTTGGCTTGCGTGGCATCCAAATATTTCCCACGTGCCTCAATTGGTGGAGTCACGGAGTGTGCCACGTAAGACAAAAGGTGTACAAAATTACAAAAAAATTAAGTTCAGGGGGTGATAGGACCTTAGTTTAGTTATGGTATGTCTTTGGAATTTCGATCATAGTGTAGGGGATATTTGTGCCTTATCCCTAATTTAATGTGTATAGCTTGCCACAGGATCTTTGCAGCAGTTCATCAATTATAAAACTAAAATGCAACTATGGCATAATACCAGAAGATTGTATACTCAATTGGACTTCCCTAAAAAGTTTAACGCTATCATTTACCGCTCTCAGTGATGAACAAATGGAACAAATAACATCGAATTGTCATCAGCTGGAATCTTTGAAGCCATCTGACTTTTGTGGCTTTCATCGTTTGCACTTAACTTCCTCAAAATGTATGAGACTGGAATTGATTGATTACAGATATTCTCCCGACTGTATCGGAGCTGATTGTTACTACTTTGAAATTGTTGCTCCATTTGTTCAACATTTAAAGATTTCAGGGGTTTTTGATGGTGTGGAAATTATTCTCCGCGACCTGTCGTCTTTGATCCATGCTGATCTTACTTACTACTTGAACGTCTTCCTTTAATTTTAACGTTTTAATTTTTTTATGTTTTATTTGATTTTCTTCACTTATTTTGATATCCGTTCAAGATTAACTTATTTTAAATACAAGACATTTGGAATTAAATCAAAACGAAAGACATAGAAAATAAATCAATAGAAAAATAAAAGAGAAAAAATAGTGAATGTAGGTAAAAAAAAGTTTCAATACAAGGTAAAAAATGTGTATTAACTTAATTTAAATACAAGAAAGGAAAATGAGAATATTTTTAATTAAAAAATAAAAAATAATAATTTACACACGTGGCGGGCGAGTGTGTACAACACAACCAACTTGGGTGGTTGAAGGTGCCACGTCAGTACAAAAGGTGTACAAAATAACGAAAAAAATGAGTTCTAGGGGTAATAGGACCTTAGTTAAGTTTAGGTGTGTCTCTGAAATTTCGATCATAGTCTAGGGGGTACTTATGTCTTATCCCTAAGTTTTATTCTAAGTTTAGTGAAATAGATCACATAGTGATTCATTTGGTGTAAAAATGCAACTTGTGACAAATTAGCGTAGATTGATGAACAAAGAGATGTTGCTGGTATGATATCACTGTACTTATGTCTCAAGGAGAAAAAACATGCCTGATTTGGGGAGCACAAACATCTACTCTTGATTGTACCTGTTTCCTCATAACAGACTAATCAAATAGGATAGAAGTTTAAAATCATGCCAGTAAGTTTCCTGCCAGGGAGATAATGTTGGAATGTAAGCGTCCACTGGGATCACTGGGCTAGGTCCTTGACAGAGATAGAGTGCAGGAAATAAATAACTCAAGGTAAAATAGGAACAACAGATTTTATGTGGAAACGTCCTTGCTCAATGAAGTAAAACCACGACCTGTCACACAAGATTTCAACTGCCTTCACTAATTACAAGCATAAGTGAATACAAATTTCAACTACACCAATGAGACTAAACTCTTAATTCCACACTAAGTAATATATTACTTACTGAGCCAAAGCAATGCATCCATTGCCCACTATATTAACTATCACTAATTAATATAGACTTTAAATGGCAAGACACAAAGTTAACTCTAACGATGTTCTTACACTAACTACACACAAGTGTTTGAAACATTTCTTATAAGAGTGAAACAAATTCTACAAGTTTAGCACAATACAAGCATTCAAAACGACACACACACACACAGATTGCACTTCTTCAGTTGATCAGGTCCCTTGTTGTGTCTGTATTTTGAAGCTCGATTTCTTGGAAAGACTCTCTTGCTCACTTTTTGATGAATGAATCATAAAGTTGTTTGTTCCTTTGAATATATCAATCAAGAAGAATTGTTGACCAATGGACAAACAACCTCGTCAGCTCTTATTGGTGAAGTACACTGACTTGCTTCACCAACCACCTGATAGGACAGCTTTACAGTTGTACACCATTTTGCACCTAAACGAGAATAACTTTGCCAGGGATGAGGTCCCTGCATGAGGATCATCAAAACACCTAGAATATAGCGGATAATATACTTCCCTAGCCAATGGTCACTCAGTTTTTGGTGCTTAGAGCATCTAAAAGACGTCTCTCCCCTTTATTCCTGAGTTTCTGCCTTGGCACCTCGAAAATATACAAAATTGTTACGCAAATTGGCAACAAGTCCAAAAGCTTGAGAAAGTTGGTTGAAGCAATCATATAATGAAGTTTGCTTTTGCAAGAAAAAGAGTAGGTCGTCAGCAAAACCTAGAAGTAAATCACGCACTAAATTGCACAATAGAAAAACTAGATGAGGGCCTACTAGTGTTATTTAGTTTGGTATGTTTTTAAGCCTTATAAATTGATATTCTGATGCTCAATATACTTAGATGAATCTACTTCTATCTTCTGTATAGATGATTTCGATGATGGTGTTGCAAAAAGAAGATGTTTCATTACCGTTGTTGGAGTGCAAGCGATTGACGATAAATTCTTAGATTAAAAAACATACCTTCCTTGGCATCGACAAAATCTTAAGTTCAACTCCTTGTCTAGAGAATCTGACAATACTTCCTAAAGAGGTACGGATGCATGTTTTCAACTTTATTGCTTCAAATTACTTTTGTTTAGTCTTCACTCATTTTATTTTTTTTCTTCATGTGTCTGTTCTGTTTAGTTAGAGAGAATTGTGTTTGATATAGTGTTCTGGTCACATAAAAGTATTACTATTAGACGCACATTGATCTCATACAACTTCACAACTGCAACAACTTAATCATAAAAATGTATTGAATCTCGTCTATCAATATTTATTTCTGTCAAGTGTTTCACTTACTTGTCTATTATTGATAAATGTCGTTAAGCTTTTCCCCCTCATTTAATTATATTCTGTTTTGTGGTTTGTTGGAATGTGTGCGTCCACTTATCAGTCAAGGACCACCTCGCTTGACTCAGCAAGAACAATAACTAAAATATATGCAGAAAGTAAATAGTAGGAAGTAAGATTTGCACAAGTGTTTTACATGGAAACCTCCTTACTCAAGGGAGTAAAACCACGACCTGTCACACAGGAATTTTCAAACTGCTTTCACTAATCTTCTCAAAGCAAAAGTAAAAACTAGTTTACAACTTTAGATTAACATGCTAATCTCCACAATAAGTAATACAACCTATTACTTAAACGATCCTAAGCAGATACAACACTGCCCACTATACTAACCCTCACTGATTAATATAGACTTTTGACCGTAAGACACAAAGTTACTCCTAACTATGTTCTTACAAGACTCAAACAAAGTTTGAAACGTTTCTAACAATCAATGAAACGAATCCTACAAGTTAAGCTCAATACAAACAATCAAGAACAATAACAGGTACATGAAGCACTTCTTCTGTTGATCAGGTCCTTGTTGTATGTGTTCTTGTGCTTGTGTTCTTCCTTGAAGATGGCCTTCACTTTTAAGCTTTTGAGTTTTAGTTTGCCAAATCTTAAGTTTGTGTATTTTGGAAAGAGATTATATAAATCAACACAAACTCGTTGAAACAATCCTATTGGTTGAAGGCCTACTGTAAGAAAAGTTGTGCACCTACCGTAGCAGCTTTTCTGACAGCTGTCTTATAACCTTTTCATGTAAGCAATCTTGCAGGGACCAGGTCCCTTGCAATTTCTTTATAAGTTCTTAAAAGACTTGCTGGCTGACTTCCTTCTTTGTATCAATGAATTTAATATGGTGTTTGTCATGCAGAAAATATCTACCATAAAAAGTTATTACCTGTTGAACAAACACCCTTGTCCATTCTGATTGGTGTAGTACGCTGACGCCTCACCAACCTCTGACACGACAGCTTTACAAATGTACCCCATTATAGATCTGGATGAGAAAACTCAGCCAGGGAACAGGTCCCTGCATTTGTGAGACACTGAAACAGACAATCTCGTCCTCTATTCTTATTGGTGTATGACACTGCATTTTTCACCTACCATCTAACATGACAACTTTACAGTTGTACCCCATTTGTATCTGGACGAGAGCACTCTTCCAGGGACCATGTCCCTACATTTGTGAGGATCATCAGAACACCTAGAATATAACATTTTCCCCTCTTTTGATGATGACGCACAAATATTCCTCACACTGAGTTTATTCATTCATTTCACTGTCAGCAGTCCCAATAACAAGGATCTGGTTCCTTGTTAGATCCCTAAGTTTGTTAAATCATCAAAACTTAATATTAGCTCCGAACTAACATTTCCCCCCTTTTTGATGATAACAAACTTATTCACCAGTTCCCCCTATCAACAAGAACTCTTTGGATAACTGGAGCTTCATCATCCCCGAAGTTTGTCAAATTGTCAAAACATCAAAATAACATTTTCCCCCTTTTTGATGATGACAAACAACTTCTTCCTCTTATCGACATGACCATGTCCTCTTTAAGTAGCTAGCATTGATTCCCCCTATCGGCATGACCATGTCTTCTTCAAGTAGCTAACATTTATTCCCCCTATCGGCATGACCATGTCTTCTTCAAGTAGCTAACATCATTGATCTCATACTTTAACAATTTTCCCCCTTTTGACATCATAAAAAAGGGTTAAAGTAGTAAACCAAGTTGACATAAATGCAGTTCAAGCAAATTCATGGCCACTTGGGCAACACTGAGCATGAGTAAAAATGAATAAAGTAATGAGAGAAATCAGTAGAAACAAGACATTTTTCATCCATAAATAAAATATTAGCCATCAAAGCAATGCAAATATGATTACGAATGAAAACTATGACAATGCCCACTCAGTTTCGGAAGAAAAAGAAGAATGAGGATTGACATAGAAATTTAGGAAGAGAGGGGATGAGTTAGAGGCAAGGGATTGAAAGAATAGAATTAGTAGAGCATATCCCTTAGCATGGTATTTTCAGAAGCCTTTCTTGAAGTTCACATTCTTTGCTGCCCAACCTTCATGTTGAACATTTGGGGTAGCCAGTTTTTTTTGTAACCTAGTCCCTCTGATAGTGCTGTTTTAGAAGTTGAGCCTTTAGTCTAACCATTTCAGTCCTTATTAGTAAGAGCAACTGTCATTGCTTCCAACACTAGCATGAGTTTCTCATAATAGAAAGATTGGTAAAATCAAACTTACTCAAGGCCTCTGAGATGAATAGATCAATAATTGAGGAACCAAAAAGAAAAGAATTTTTTTTTTTTTTAAATCAGACACCCTTTTATTTAGAATATATACTTTGAGTTCTCAGAATATCAACTTCTCCCTTTTTGAACATCATCTTTTCCACTTTTTCATTTTGCTTGGTGGACCTGGTCCCTCTTCACACTTAAAAACATCTTCATAAGAAAATTCTCCAGTAAGAACAAAAGGGTTTAACCATTTGAAGTGTTTTAGAGAGAGGAGAAAGAGGGTTTTAAAAATTTGTGATTTTGGAAGGGAAAAGAAGAAGTATGGAGTATAAAGGAAATGAAATGGTGTATTATTTGAAAGAAAGTGTCATTTTGCTATTCGAAAGATGGGACAACGGTCAGATACCTGAATGACATACATGTGGCAATTGCAACGGTTCATATGCATAATTCAAACTGCAATGTTAAGAGTGCTAACCTTCGAGAACGGACCGGGTCCCTCTCTTAGTTTGAATGTGATTTCCTAGATCTGTCCTGACCTCCCTTTTGCTTCAGCCCTTTTGCCATGTGTGTATACATACAAAGGGTATAAGACTGAACTTGCTAAAACATACATAACTAAAAACTAAGGATACCTGCTCTCTTTGCATAGTCATGAGAGGGTTGATTGCTTCAGGCATGATCCATTCATTCCGATTTCAACATTCCTAACTTCAGTTTGATTATCTCAGTCAATTATTCTAAGAGCTTCAAGCTGCTGCTTGATCTACAAGAGTTGATCACATCAAGTTGCACTTGCTACATTCTCTGCCCCAGTTGTTGAAAGAGCAACTGAATCTTGCCTTTTAGTTCCCCATGAGTAAGAGATCAGCCTAGAACATAAGCCATTCAAGAGGTACTTTTTCTACCAACTGGATATCCAACATGATCAGCATTACCACATTCTTCCCAAAAAAGATCTCCTGATGAGCAGAATAGAACCAGGTCCCTGTCTTTTTCAACTGTCTTATGATATTCTGAGCAGCCATCAAATATGATTCCTTTATAC
Source organism: Solanum commersonii (assembly GCA_029007595.1). Lineage (NCBI taxonomy): Eukaryota > Viridiplantae > Streptophyta > Magnoliopsida > Solanales > Solanaceae > Solanum > Solanum commersonii. The sequence goes on from JAJTWQ010000051.1 coordinate 1,418,867, forward strand.
AAGAATGGAGTCTCTGAACCAGGTTCTTCAGCATCCAGCTTCAAGTTAGTGCTCATGGGAAGCACTCAAAACATGAAAATTTTTCAGCAGCTTCTCTGAACTGGTACTGGATCCATATCTTTGATCAGACATCAATTTCCCTGAATGTTGTACTATTTTTTGTGGGTAAGTCCCTATAATTGTATAAAACTAGTCCTTGCTTGGGGCTTTGGTAAAGATGTCAGCCACTTGATCTTCTATTTTGCAAAAACTTCATGAAGACATTACCCCTCTTTAACATTGTCTTGACTTCAAGCATGTTAATCCATTTGAGAAGCTCATTGATGTACTTTTCTTGACACCTGAAGATACCTTTAGAGGTTTGCTTGATCTCTTTTGAAGCCATTGTTGAAGAGGAATTTGGACAACTTATCAACTTGTTTGGGAATCAAGTGTGATACTTTGCTTCTTTCAAACTGAGCATGATCAACTTCTTCATTCTCACCTTCAGCATTCACATTATTAGGTTGGACTTCTTTCTCTTTGTTCATCACTGTCTATAAGATCGGGTCCCTCATCAGGTTCATAATCTGCACAGCTTCCTTGAGATTGCTGGATACATGAAGAGGATGTTCTTCATCAAGCTCACTATTTGGACTGTCTCTCTGAATGCAAAACAGCTCTTCCATCTCAGAGTCTTCTTTGTTTTCCAACTTCTCAATTCTTCTAGGCTCACCAACCATCACATGAACATCCCTTTTTAATGTGAACATTTTTATACCCCTGATAAGCTTTGCTGGAGGAAGAATATCCCATAAATACTCTTTAATAATCATTGAGAATACACTTCTCAATTCACCACAAATTTGTGAAACACTTGAAAGATAGTGCTTCAACCATTGCTATAGTACACTTCCTTAATGGTGTGTTCCACAGACTTCCCAACCATGCATGCACCAAGAATATGCCCTTTCTTGCCATCGCCAAATGAGACACCTCCACCTTAAAGTTCTTGGAGAGAGGAAGTTTTCAGTTTTCCCAGTCATGTGCTTTGATCATACGTTATTTATAAACCACCACGGACTGCTGCTACTTCCTCTCACTTGCATACCATATCACTTGTTAGCCCTGGGAACCCACTTTAGTCGGAGTTCCCAGTAAGCAGACAAAAGAGTGTTAAAAGAGTTCTTTGTCTAGTGAGGTAGGTTGATCTTCTTTAACTTAGGACTTGAAGCAAAACTAGGTCCCTTCTTCTGCTTGAAATAGTCTGAGAGGTTATCTTGGGTCCTTTTCCAAGCTGGACAATCCTTCTTCAAGTGACCATCACGACCATAATGATGACACAACAAATTATCAGACATGAACACATCTTTGCTATGAATATTGTAAGAAGGATTTTTGCTTGAAATTCCTAACCCCTTCTTATCATTTTGACCCTGATTGGTAAGCTTTGCAAGCAATTTTGAAGAGGTGGTCCACCTGAGAGATTGTTCAGTTCTTCTTTGACACGGACCAGGTCCCTTTCTAACTGATTATTTCTCTCCAAGGCCACAACAAGTTTTGTTTTAGCAGTATTTAGACTGATTTCTAGATCGATTTGCAAGCTACTAGCCTCTCCCTTTCCTCTTCCACATTTCTTACTCGACATCTTTAATTTTTCCCCAAGTTCTAGTTTTTCAGCTTCTTGAACTATCAATTGTTCTTCCACAACAGACATTTGGTGAACTAAGGCTACCTTTACTTCATGAAGGATATCTAGGCTATTGTTTATCATATCTTTTTCAGTTGTTGACTCAATGATAGAGTCAATCAAGAAAGCGACTAGAAATCTAAACTTCTTAACAGAGTAAACATGTAACATCTCACAATTTTAAATAACTAGGAAGAAGCTAAGAATTGAAAATAGTCATTTTTGGAAAGAATGAAAATCTGGAAATTTTCTTAAGTTAGGACAAGTTGAGTTTTGGCCAACTTCAAGCGGCCATAACTCCTAGATCAAGATGATTTAGGTGTACTTACATATATGGTTGTAAATCTCTTGGAATTATCTTTCCAATGCCGCCAAGTTTGTACAATTCTGAGTTCATATGAGTGAGTTATACCCTTTGGAAATTGGGCTGTTTGAATAAGGAAAGTCTAATCCGAAAATTGGAAGGGTAATTTAGTCTTTTCCGTACCTAATTATTCTAATTCGTTTTTAGGAGTTTAATTGGGGTAAATTCAGATTTTAGTTAGTTTTAGAAAAGTGAATTTCATACTAGGGCTTGGAGAAAAGAGAAAAGAAGAGAAAGGAGAAGAGGAAGCAAGAACATTCAAGATTCGTCGAGATTAGCTTGTGGATTTCGTCGGGGGTGATCCCTACAAGGTATGTGAGCTCACATAGCGTTGGGTTAGTTCACCCACATGCCAAACTTGATTTAATTTCAGTAAAGTATATTGATTTGAAAGTAAATCCCTAGAATTCTTGATAAAGTTCGTTTGAATCCTTGTGGGTTGTGTTGTTGAAGTTGCGTGTGATTGATTCATGTTTTTAGTTGAGTTTTCGAGTAGAATCTGATGTATATTGAGGTTATAGACGATTCTAAGTGGTTAGGGAAAGAACCAATGGAGTTTAGAGGGTTTAGAGCTAGAAAATGAAGAAGAAATTTTGTCGGACGAAATCTGGCACTGCCTCTGCGTGACATAGCCATTCTCCAGATCTGGGAAAATTTGTTTTGTGGAGCGGTCACGGAGTGTTCTGCCTTAAAAGTCATTTTCGAAAGTAAATTTTAAATGCTTCTCTGTGTCGCTGACCCATCCTCAGATATCGATTTTTGATCATTTTCTCATATTTAGCTATCTAAAATCATTCCTAAACATCATAAGATTTTTCCTATCACGAAATCACAATCCTTGAATCCATAATTCAATTCAAGGATCAATTAAGAGTCAAGTTTAGAAGTTAAGAAGCAAGTCAAGAGAAGTTCATTCAAGTTTTCATAAGTCTTTCACAAACATTTTAACTTTGTTCTAATGCTTAAGTTTCAAGTTTAAGCAAAGAGTAAAAAGTTGAGTTCTTTTTCTCAAAAAGCTATAAGGGAACTAAGTAATCCCAAAGAGTTTATAAATGTTTTCACATTTGAGCAAGAAAAGGGAACATCGATTCCAAGAGAGCTTCTAAGCTGCTAAGTTTTTGAGTAATTATCTCAAACCAAAGAAAGAAGTTTGTTTTAAAAGCATATGAGCTAAGTATATTTTGGGAGTAGTATTGATCATCGATATGGGGATGTGAGTTCATATTAACTCAATCCCCCATAAACCATGTAGCCAACATGGGTAGAAAATTATCATACTTTTTAGATGATTCCTTAGTGCTTTTTAGCATAGACTAGTGGATCCACTTAGTGAGTTAGGTTTTATGCCCTCGGCAAGGTATAAGACGGTCCTTGGCAGCGTGAGGTAAAACGTTCTACCATCACTTAGGCTCATAGTGGTGGTTTTCGGATAGAGAATATCCCGCCGAAACTATATTACTTTATTATATGAGTAAAGTTGAGTTTGCTATTGCATTTTCTTTAACATACTAAGTTGCTTTTATTGTTTTATAAAGCTTTTCATGTGTTTTATTGCTTTACTTGAGTTAAGTATTCATGAGTTGAGAAGAGCGAAGGTAAGTGTTCCTTTCAGAATCTTTTCAAGCCTAAGTTATGTTTAGCATTCCAACTCGCATACTTGTACATTCAATGTACTAATGCCAGTTGGCCTGCATCTTATTATGATGCAGACGCATGTAATCAGGATCAGCATCCAGTGCCTCGTTGATCCAGTTGAGCATTCCAGAGTCAGTTGGTGAGTCTTCTTGCATTCCAGAGGACTCTTTTTTATTGCTTTCAGTTTTATTTTCAGTTCATTAGGATGTTGTGGGGCTTGTCCCAACATCCATCTCAGTTGTTTAGAGGCTTCATAGATAAACAATCAGTTAGTTAATTCATTTTTAACTACTTTATTATTGGCTTATGTTTTTGAGACTTGAGTTGCCATCTTGGCTAGTTTGAATGTTTCTTTTAAGACATTCAGTTTATTTCACAAATTCTTTATTTAGAATATTTCTTGTGTTTTAAGTCTTCCGCTAAGTAAGTAAGCCAGACCAAGGGTTCTCTTGGGGCCAGCAATGATTCTCGAGTGCCAGCCACGTCCAGGGTGTATGCTCAGAGTGTGATAAAACATGCAAGTTTCGTCTAAGATCAGAAAGGGTTACCTCTTCTTCAGCTTCTTCATCATCGGATTCTGCCATAAAGGCCTCATTAGAAGGCTCAGTGTCATCTGAATCACTCGAGGGATCTTCCCATACATCCATCTCCCTTTTCACTGCCTGAAAAAAGGTTGTTCTCCTGCTTGTATTGGGACGGACCTGGTCCCCTTCTTTGTCTTTTACTTCCTTATGGTCAGCTTCATACATAGGATAGTTTCTCATGGAGTGACCTGGTTTTTCACAGTTGTAAAACATGTCAATAGAGCTTGTAGCACTGTCATGAGTTTCTTTCTGCATAGAACCTCCACATTTACTCATAAAATTTTGAAATCTTTGAGTAAGATAGCCCATGGTCTCATCTGTTTTAGAGTCCTCACTTTGTGACTCCTTGGAAGCTAGTGATTCATCCCTTTCTACATCTCCCTTCTGATCAACATCACTAGTCAGATCTGCGCCTATGTCCTCACCTTTGAAAATGAGACCCTTCCCTTTTCTATGCATCTCAAGAGCTTGAAGATGCTCAAACAGAGCACACAGAGTCATTTCTTCAGGTTCCCTTGTATCATTGCTAGTTGCAAAACCATTTGTCCAAGATCTTGGAGAACTTTCTAGAATCTTGGAGACTTGTCTACACACGAGGACTGGTTCTTCAAGAAGCATAAGCTCATTTTTAATGGTGGAGAATCTTGTACGCAGTTCATGAACTAGTTCACCTTTTTTCATGGTGAAACTTTCGAACCGAGCAAGAAAGAAATCCAGCTTAGATTTCCTTGTTTCCTCAGTGCCCACATAGGTAGTTCTCAGAAGATCCCAAATTTCCTTGGCTGATTCGCACGAAGAAATCAGATTATACACATTTGCTCTGATTTCACACATTAAAAACTTCCTAGCCTTGTAATTTTTCTCAACTTCATTGTATTGCTGTCGTGTTTTGACAACGACCCTTGTAACATCCCTATATTTTACTTCAATGGTTGGCACATAGGGACCCTCACAAATAACATCCCACAACTCACAGTCTTCAGCCATTATAACGTCAGACATGCAATGTTTCCACAACGAATAGTACTGACCATCAAACGGAGGTGGCCTTGTTGAAGACCAACCTTCTTCCCATCTCAGTGGAGCACTCGTTCTTCGCAGGAATCTCTCTCTTGGTGTTAACCATATAGAGAACCCTTGTTGGAATGTGTTCGTCGACTTATCAGTCAAGAACGAAGTCCATTGATTTAGCAAGAACAATAACTAAAATATATGTAGAAAGTAAACAACATGCAGTAAGATCTACACAAGTGGTTTACGTGAAAACCTTCTTGCTCAAGGGAGTAAAACCACGACCTGTCACACATGACTTTTCAAATTGCTTTCACTAATCTTCTCAAAGTAAAAGTAAAACCAGTTTAGAACTTGAGATTAACATGCTAATCTCCATAATAAGTAATACAACCTATTACTTGAACGAGCCTAAGCAAATACAACACTTCCCACTATACTAACCCTCACTGATTAATATAGACTTTTGATCGTAAAACACAAAGTTACTCCTAACTATGTTCTTACAAGATTTAAACAAAGTTTGAAATGTTTATGACAATCGATGAAACGAATCCTACAAGTTAAGCTCAATACAGACAATCAAGAACAACAGCAGGTACAGAAAGCATTTCTTTTGTTGATCAAGTCCTTGTTGTATGTGTTCTTGTGCTTGAGTTCTTCCTTGAAGATGACCTTCACTTTTAAGCTTTTGAGTTTTAGTTTGCCAAATCTTATGTTTGTGTATTTCGGAAAGAGATTAATTGAGACAATCCTATTGGATAAAGGCCTGCTGTAAGAAAAGTTGTGCACCTATTGTAGCAGCTTTTCTAACAGCTGTCTTGCCACCTTTTCATGTAAGAAATTTTGCAAGGACCAGGTCCCTTGTAAACTTCTTTATGAGTTATTGAAAGGCTTGATGGCTGACTTCCTTCTTTGGATGAATGAGTTTAATATGGTGTTTGTCATGTAGAAAATATCAACCATAAAGAGTTATTACTCGTTGGACAAACACCCTCATCCATTCTGATTGGTGTAGTACGTTGACGCCTCACTAACCTCTGACAGAACAACTTTACAGTTGTACCCCATTATAGATCTGGATGAGAAAACTCAGCCAGGGACCAGGTTCCTGCATTTGTAAGACATTGAAACAGACAATCTCGTCCGCTTTTCCTATTGGTGGAGGACACTGCACTTTTCACATACCACCTAACATGACAACTTTACAGTTGTACCCCATTTGTATCTGGACGAGAGCACTTTTCTAGGGACCAGGTCCCTACACCTAGAATATAACATTTTCCCCCTTTTTGATGATGACACACAAATATTCCTCACACTGAGTTTATTCATTCATTTCATTGTCAGCAATCCCAAAACAAGGATCTGGTTCCTTGTTAGATCCCTAAGTTTGTTAAATCTATATTAGCTCTGAACTAACATGGTTCTTCTGTATCTTTAGGACTGCACTTTCTTAAATTACTGGTGTAAAGACGTGGATATGTTGGAAGACCACTATGAGAACATATTCATAGGTTCCTTGCGGAATCTGAAAACCTTAAAGTTCATTTTACAGTGGAGTCCCCTCACAGTTGACACGACAACAGAGAAAACTGAACTGATGAAGTACTTGCTTGAGCATGCAAAAATCTGGAGAAACTGGTTATAGTGCCAGCGAACAGTAGTTGTTCAAAAATGATAGGAAGTTTGTTAGCTCTTCCCAAAGTTTCTAATAGTACTCTACTTGTTTCCGTTGAACCGCTTGCTTATGTTGAGTATGAGTAGAATTTGTTTCCCAGAATATTTTGTCTAATTATTTTGAATCTCTTTACATTTATTTTATAGTTTTTTATATGGTATGTGGTTTGTTTAAATATTTTATTTTATTTTGGTGCAAATGGAGATTATTTTATTAAGCCAAAAGCATGTAAGCACAAGCTAGATTTGGCAATAAAACAGTACCAGTATTATACAAAAGAGCGGGGTTGATGGACTGCACATTAACCCTTGTAGTGGAGAAACCTGCAATCATTCAGTACAGAAGAATATGGAATTTATCATATGGATTACTTATTTTTGAGCTAGTAACTATAACTTCTCAATCAGTGTTCAGGAAAGCAAGCACTTCATCGCTTAAAGCGATGAAGCGAACCAATGCGAGCTTTTTACGCTTCACAGACTAGAATGAGTATGTGAGCGCTTCATCATTTTTTTCCGCTTCACGCTTCCCTTAACACTTTTGTCACACTTCTTTCTCCTTGGGCATTTTATGGGGTCAGTAACTTTCAGTTTATTCCAAATTGTACTTACTGTGAAAAGACTAGAGTGACACATAATTTTTTGGAAATTCTTCAATCAAAATGTGAAAATACCTTTTTTCAATTAATATGGCTACTAGCACCTGTTACTAGTAAAATGCAATATCACTTAATAGCAAAGTAAAATGTGATGCCACTTGACTGTTTCTGCATCTTGTGCCATATCCAAGCATAGATCATTTTGAAATTCAATATCGCGAGCATGATATCATGAGTAACACTCTTGTTTTTTTTGTGATATGCAACTATTATAGAAGTTTCACTAATTGTGTTATCAGCGGAAAGATACTCACTTGAAGAATTTTAAGTTCCTGGTACTTGTCAACCTTTTTGGTTTATTTAAGGTGCTTGATAAATTTTTATTTCTATACTTTCAGGTGTTTCATGGTCATGGTGGCATTGATGCTGCATCATTCACTCAAAAGAATCTCCTAAGCTTTATTGTAGAGGATACACATTTTCTATCGATGGTTAAAAGAGCTATCAAGAATGCTTTTGTTAAAGCTGATAATGCACTGGCTGATACCCAATCACTTGATAATACCTCTGGAACAATTGCTTTGACTGTGCTTATTTTAGGATGGTAAATGATTGACCTTCTTTTGTGTGGCACAGTCATATATTTCTAAAATTTTCATCTCTCATAGGAGCTAGATGCATTCATGCCATGTCTGTCCCAATTTTTTTTTAATACAAATTTTGGATCTGCTAAATGTGTCAATACTTAAGTTCGCAGGGTCTTGATCTATTGATGAGAGCACAACACTTGATGTATGGGTTAGTCATATGTCATGGGTTTGAACATTTTCATAGCAAAAAGCCTAGTATTTAAGTTGAGAAGGGTTAGCCCTCCTGTGTAGTTTGTGAGCTATTGCATAGGAGCGAGAGTTTTATCTTGTGCGCATCCAAAGGGTTGGGATGCGGGTTTCCCTTGTCATGAAATATGTGGAGAAGGGTAGAGGGGCAAGTTCATGATCTATCGAGTTTTGAACTACGTGCTATTGGCACTCGGGGATTTCTCGATGATCAGAAAAAAACATACATGCATTGTTTAGCTCAGATACCAGGAGTTCTTTAGTACAAAAAGGGAGAAACTTGGAACTTAAAATACAAACCACATCAAATTGGGGAGTTTCAATCATTAAATAAGCAAACTTAGGGGGGGGGGGGGGAATGGAAGAGTCAATGATGATCACAAGTCGTCATTTCTACTGCTTGTTTGAAGAATTTTCTATCCTTATTTGTAGCCATGCAAAGTCATATACATCTTCAAAACAAATAGGTATATCTTAATCCACTTTCCTATGGATAACCTAGTTCTAAAAGATTCAAGATTCTACTTTTCCTGGCTTCTTTATTTATGATTTTGGATGTATATATTTTCCAAGTGTGAATAGGACAACAAAATGTTGTTAATCTGATCAATTGAATTTTATAACAACAACAACATATCCATAGAATCCTACAAGTTGGATCTGAGGAGGGTAATATGTATGTAGACCTTACTACTACCTTAGTGGGGTAAAGAGGTTTTCGGTAGAGCTTCGGCTCAAATGAAAAGTTTTCAAAGCAGGATTGTAAGAAAAATCTGACAACAAAAACAACAAGATACAAAGAAAAACAAAGCAACAAATAGTAATGTACTTTAAAAGGTAAGAAACTACGTGACTACTAAATAATACTGCTAATAAGGAAAAGAGGAGGCTAGCCCCCTACCTCTCTCAAAAGAAGTGCGACAATACTCGGCAACCTATTAACCTTCCATCCTAATTTTTATTTTCCAAGCTTTTCTATCTAGGGTCATGTCTGCAGTAAGTTGAAATTGTGTCGGTCTTGTCTAATCACCTCCCCCAATTCTTTTTTGACCTACCTCTACTCTCCTAACTGATGCTACAACCAACATTTCACACCTCCTTATTGGTGCATCCGCTCATCTTCTCTCCGCATTCATTTCAACCCCAGTTCCCTTATCTTGTCCATTACGGAGGCACTCTAACCTTGCCCTGTATAACTTTTTTCCTTATCATATCTCTTCTAGTATGTCCACACATCTATTCAACCAGCCTTATCTCCACTACGTTTATCTTCTGAAAATGGGAGTACTAACTAGCCAGTACTATGACGCATACAACAATGTTGGTTTAACCACCACTCTGTGGAACCTACCTTTAAGCCTTGGTCTAACCAATTGAATTTCATTATTGCCTACTAATGTCTTTGATCCGTTTGGTAGGAGAGATTTTCTTACTGGCTCTAACCTCATAACTTTCATTCTTTAAATCTAGCATTTAATTCTAATATCTATTTACAATGCTAGAAAGGAACTTACATAACTTAGCTATGCATCAATGAATTGTTTATTTATCTCGTTTATCCTTTTTCATTTGTTGTGTAGGTAACTTATTTTCATTCTTTTGTTTATGTTGTGGCGATTCACAGGACTATGCTTATTGCTAATAGAGGGATTCTCGAGCTGTACTTGGAAAATGAGGAAGAGCGATTGAATTATCAAAAGATCATAAACCAAACACTACTTCTGAAAAATTAATAATTGAGAAACTAGGGGGAGTCATATATGATGGCTACCTTAATGGCCAACTCTCAGTTTCACAAGCTCTTGGTGACTGGCACATAAAGGGTCCTAAAGGTTCAAAGGGCCCTTTAAGCTCGGAACCAGAGTTGGAAGAGTTGGACCTATCCGAAGAGGATGAGTTCTTGATAATGGGGTGTGATGGCTTATGGGATGTCATGATTAGCCAGTACGCGGTAACTATCGTGAGGAAGGAGCTCATGCTGCATAGTGATCTCGAGAGATGCTCGAAGGAACTTGTCAGGGAGGCACTAAAGCGTAATACTTGTGATAATCTAACAGTGCTTGTGGTTTTCTTCTCTCATGATCCACTCTCGCGAATTGAAGTTCCAAGAACACAGTGGAAGAAGAGCATATCATCTTAAGGATTGGATCTTCTAAAATGTGTCATGAGTGATTTCGGATTCGTCGTCTTCGTAAGGAATTGATTTTGGATTTCATCAAGGAATTGATCCTACAAGGTATGTAAGACTTTCATAACGGTGGGTTTATTCACCCACGTGCCAAGCATGTTTGATTCAGCATGAATTCGTTCTAAAAAGATTGGAAGTTGAATGTTCTTGATAGTTGTTCTTGAATTGCTTTCGTTCTTGAACATGAGTTGATATTAAGGAGTTTCTTGATATTAAAGTGTTGTTTCCTTGAGTTTTTTGATTTAGATTTTGTGTATATGTTCTAGGTATCTGATTCTAAAGTGAATTTGAGAAATGGAATTGAAATTAATCGATTTAGGATTAGAAAATTAGACCAAAAGTTCATCAGTTTTTCCTAAGGGGAAGGCTGGCGTGATGCACTCCCATAGCGCCAGGCAGGCTGGGGCAGTGCGCCAACAATGTGCCATTTTAGTGCCTCAGTAAGTTGGGGCTGGCGCGGCGCGCCAAGGATATCGTCGTTCTCCACTCGTTTTTTGTCATTTAGTCCGTTTAAGTCCTTCTACAGTGTACTAACACTTCCTACTGATTCTAACTACTCTAAATGAGTTCTAAACATCTAGAAATCATCCAGAAACATGAATCATAACCTTGAATCAGTAAATTCAAATTCAAGGAAAGTTAAGAGCCGAGTTTAGGAAGTTCTTAAAGTCTTTTCAAGAAGTCTTTTGCTAATGCTTTTAACTTTGTTTTAAGACTTAAAGTTCAAGTAAAGAGTAAAGAGTAAAAGAATGAAGTTCATTTCTTCAAAAGTATATGGGGACTATGGATTCCCAAATGGTTTAAAATGTTTTCACATTTAAATAAGAAAGGAAACCTTAATTTTCAAAGAGCCTTTGAACTAGTTTTCAGAAAAGAGTAATCGCTTTCTAAATAAAGCAAGAGAGGAAACTTTGATTTTCAAGATAGCCTTTGGGCATAGGTTTTGAGCAAATATCTCAAATCACATAAAAAGTATGTTTTTAAGCATAAGAGCTAGTTCATATTTTGGGAGTAGTATTGAGAACCGATATAAGGGAGAGTTCAGACAACTCATAGCCTCCATAAATTATGCGGCTACAATGGATATAATAGGGTCATACTTTTTAGATGATTTCTTTAGTTCTTTTTAGCATAGACTAGTGGATCCACTTAGTAGTTTATGTTTTATACCCTCGGCAAGGTATAAGACGATCCTGGCAGCGTGAGGCAAAATGATGTATCATCACAACAACTATTAAATGATGGTTGTCAGTTAAGAAACTCCCACAGAAGTAATTGTATTCTTATATACACAATCATTTGTATTTATACATACATTTCAGAGTTATGTTGTATCTTTGCATACACACATAGTTGACATCATGTTTTAAACAACTTTGCTTTATATTGCACTTGTTATAAACTGCTTTATATTGAAATGAGTTCATATATGTTGAATTGAGTTGATCCAGGTAAGTTCTTCAGTTCCTTTCAAGCTTATGTCTTGTTTTAGAATTCCTCTCGCATACTCGTACTTTCAATGTACTGATGTCATTTGACCTACATCTTATTATGATGCAAACATATGTAACTAGGATCGACATTCAACGCATCATTGATCAAGTTGAGCATTCAGAGTCTTGTGGTGAGCCTCATTGCTTTCCGAATGATCCATTTTATTACTTTCAGTTCTTTCATTTTTTCATTAGGATGTCGTGGGGTTTGTCCCGACATCCATCTCAGTTGTTTTAGAGGCTTCATAGATAGTCAGTTAGATATTAGTTTATTCGTCATTATCTTGTTATTGGCTTATGTTCAGATTTGGGTTGCCACTTTGACTAAGTTAAATGTTTATTTTTAAAACATTATGAGTTCAGTTTGAGACAGTTGAGTTATTTAGAATTTGAATTCTTTTTCTTATGTTAAAGTCTTCCGCTGAGTAAGTAAGCTAGGCCAAGGGTTCGCTTGGGGCCAACAATGGCTCTCGAGTGCCGGCCACGTCCATGGTGTGGGCTTGGGGCGTGAAAAACTTGGTATCAGAGCAGAGAGTTGAAGAGTCCTAGGGAGTCTATGAAGCCGTGTTTTTAGAGTCCTAGTTATCGGTGTGAAGCGTGCCACATCTATAGTTAGAAGGCTGCAACACTTAGGAAAATTTCTCACTTTTTTCATACTCATTTCGTGCGTTAGAGTTTGATCTGTCAAAAGTTTCCTTCTAATTCGTGCTTGCGTGTGTTTTCATATAATCATGCCTCCACGAAGAGCTGTTAGAGGTTGTCCTGCTAGGCGTAATGTTGAGGAGCAAGATGGACCTAATGCACCTGAAGTGCAACCCCAAGGAGGAGTAACCAATCCTGAGTTTAGAGAAGCGATAAGGTTATTGAGTCAAGCTGTGACTAACCAGGTTGGGCAACAAAGAGGGGCTCGATAAGAAGAGGCTGACACTTCGAGGATTCGTGAGTTCTTGAGGATGAACCCTCCAAGTTTCACTAGTTCAAGCACTACTAAGGATCCAGGGAGCTTTATTGAGGAACTGCAAAAGGTATTTGATGTCATACACGTTGCTGATACTAAGAGGGTGGAACTAGCTGCATACCAAATGAAGGGTGTCTCTAGAATTTGGTTCGATCAATGAAAGAAGAACCGAGTTGAGGATGCACCACCTGCGAGTTGGGATTGTTTTGAGGAGGCCTTCTTGGGGAGTTTCTTTTCTTGAGAACTAAAAGAAGCTAAGGTACGAGAGTTCCTCACACTTAAGCAAAATTCTTTAAGCATTCATGAGTATGGGTTGAAGTTCACCCAACTATCCCGTTATGCTTCAAAGATGGTTACGGATATGAGGAGTAGGATGAGTTTGTTTGTTGCTGGATTGTCTCGTTTGTCAAGCAAAGAGGGCAGGGCAACAATGCTAATTGGGGACATGGATATATTGAGGTTAATGGTACATGTACAACAGGTTGAGGAAGAGAAACTAAGGGATAAAGAAGAGTTTAAGAACAAGAGAGCTAAGACAGGGAATGAGTTCGAACAGCAAAAGGGTAATGCCAACCGAGAATCCTTCCAACAGAAATAAAAGGGACCTACTCCATCATCTTCTAGTGCACCTGCACCCAGAAACAAATATGAGTATAATAGTGAAAATTCACACCATTTCAGGGCTAGGCCTGCCCAGTCTCAGGGTAGTGTGGAACAAGGAGGTAATTGGTCCCTTGCATGTGCTAAGTGTGGTAGAACTCACCTAGGTAAGTGTCGCTATGGCTCTATGGTTGCTTCAAGTTTGGGCAAGAGGATCATTTCATGAAAGAGTGTCCCAAGAACCAGCAAGGTAATGGGAATCAAGGCAATAAAGTCCAATCTTCATCAGTTGCTCCACCAGACAGGGCAGTACCTAGAGGAGCTACTTCCGATACTGGCAGAGGAACAAATCATCTTTATGCGATCACTAGTCGCCAAGAGCAAGAGAACTCTCCAGATGTTGTCACTAGTATGATCAAAGTCCTTACTCTTGATTTTTATGCTTTGCTAGACCCAGGAGCAAGTTTATCTTTTGTAACTCATTATGTTGCAAATAATTTGGATGTTCTTCCTAAGAAACTCTGTGAACCCTTTTGTATTTCTACACCTGTTGGGGAGTCTATTATAGCTGAGTGAGTATATCATGATTGTGTCATTTCCATCAATCACAAGAACACCATGGCTGATTTAGTTGAGTTAGACATGGTAGATTTTGATATCATTTTAGGCATGGACTGGCTTCATGCCTATTATGCATCAATAGATTGTAGAACTCGAGTTGTCAAGTTCCAGATTCCTTATGAGCCAGTCATAGAGTGGAGTAGTAGTTCAATAATGTCTAAAGGTCATTTCATTTCGTACCTTAAAGTGAGAAAGTTGGTTTCTAAGGGTTGTGTCTATCACTTAGTCTAAGTTAATAAATCTAGTGTTGAGATAGCTCTCATTCAGTCCGTTCCTATAGTAAAAGAGTTTCCAGATGATCTACCCGGATTCCCTCTTGAGAGAGAAATAGACTCCGGCATAGACATTCATCCCGATACTCGTCCTATCTTTATTTTGCCATATAGAATGTCACCAATAGAGTTGAAAGAGCTTAAAGAACAGTTGAAAGATATCCTTGGAAATGGTTTCATTCGACCAAGTGTCTCACCTTGGGGAGCTCCGGTCTTATTAGTGAGAAAGAAAGATGGTTTCCTTAGGATGTGTATAGATTACCGTCAGTTGAACAAAGTTACCATCAAGAACAAGTATCCTTTTTCGAGAATCGATGATATTTACGATGAGCTTCAGGGTGCTTCTTGTTTTTCTAATAAGGGAGTGTGATATTCCCAAGACAACATTCATGACCCGTTATGGTCATTTTGAGTTTCTGGTCATGTCGTTCGGTTTAACTAATGCACCTGCAATGTTCATGGACCTTATGAACAGAGTTTTAAAACCTTATTTAGATATGTTTGTTATCATCTTCATTGATGATATACTAATCTATTCAAGGAATGAAGAAGATCATGCTAGTCATCTCAGACTAGTTGTCCAAACTCTAAAAGATAGAGAGTTGTATGCCAAGTTCTCTAAGTGCGAGTTTTGGCTTAAGTCTGTGGCATTCTTAGGCCACATTGTGTTTGGAGAGGGAATCAAAGTTGATACTTAAAAAATAGAGGCAGTGCAGAATTGGCCTAGACCCACATCTCCAACTAATATGAGGAGTTTCTTGGGCTTGGATGGATATTATAGAAGGTTTGTAGAGGGGTTCTCATTGATTTCATCCCCTTTGACCAAGTTAACTCAGAAGATAGTAAAGTCTCAATGGGGTGAAGCTTGTGAGAAAAGCTTTCAGGAATTGAAAAAAAGGTTGACTATTGCCCCAGTTTTGACCTTAATAGAAGGTACGCAATGCTTTGTTGTCTATTGTGATGCGTCTAGAGTTGGTTTGGGTTGTGTATTAATGCAGAATGGCAAAGTTATAGCTTATACCTTCAGACAGTTGAAAGTTCATGAGAGGAACTACCTAACCCATGACTTAGAGTTGGTTGATGTAGTATTTATTTTGGAGATATACCTTCATTATTTAAATGGTGTTCATGTTGATGTATTCACTGATCACAAGAGTCTTCAATATGTGTTCACTCAGAAAGAGCTTAATCGCAGACAAAGGAGGTGGTTAGAATTACTTAAGGATTATGACATGAGTATTCTTTATCACCCAGGTGAGGCTAATGTTGTTGCTGATGCCTTGAGCAGGTTATCTATGGGTAGTACCGCCCAGTTTGAGAAAGATAAGAAAGAGCTAGCAAGAGATGTACATAAACTTGCATGCTTAGGAGTCCAATTAATGGATTCCATGGAAGGAGGACTAGTGGTGATGAATGGGGCTAAGTCATCTTTACTGTCTGAAGTTAAAGAGAAACAAGAACAAGACCCAATTTTGCTTGAATTGAAGGCAAATGTTCATAAGCAAAAAGTTATGGCTTGTGAACAATGAGTAGATAATGTATTGAGGTATCAAGGTAGCTTGCGTGTACCAAGGTGGATGGATTCCAACAGAGGATCATGGAGGAAGCTTATAGCTTCAGCTATTCCATTCATCCGGGTTCCACAACGATATGTCGTGACCTGAAAGAAGTGTATTGGTGTAATAGTATGAAGAAGGGCATTGCAAAATTTGTTGTTAAGTGTCCAAATTGCCAACAAGTTAAAGTAGAGCACCAAAGGCCA
The DNA here is from genome assembly GCA_029007595.1 of Solanum commersonii. Lineage (NCBI taxonomy): Eukaryota > Viridiplantae > Streptophyta > Magnoliopsida > Solanales > Solanaceae > Solanum > Solanum commersonii. Next base: position 1,435,139 of record JAJTWQ010000051.1, read on the forward strand.
GATGGTATGGCTCAGAATATATAACTTCCGAAATGGAAGTGGGAGATGATCAATATGGACTTTATCACCAGTTTACCAAGGTTACGTAGGCAACATAATTCTATTCGGGTGATTGTCGATAGAAATATGAAATTAGCTCACCTTTTGCTAGTAAAGATTACACATTCAATAGAGGATTATGCTAAGTTGTATATTCAAGAGGTATTAGACTTTCATGGGGTGCCAATTTAGACTATTTCAGATAGAGGCGCCCAATTTACTGCACAATTTTGGAAATCTTTTTAGAAAGGTTTAGGTTTAAAGGTGAACTTAAGAACTTCTTTTCATCCTCAGACAGATGGCCAAGCAGAGAGCACCATTTAGACCTTGGAGTATATGTTGAGGGTTTGTGTGATTGATTTTGAAGGTAATTGGGATGATCACCTACCTCTTATCGAATTTGCTTACCAAAATAGTTACCATTCTAGCATCCAAATGACTCCTTATGAAGCTCTTTATGGGAGAAGATGTAGATCTCCTATTGGATGGTTTGAAGTTGGTGAAGCTGGGTTGATAGGACCAGATTTAGTTCATCAAGCTATGGAGAAGCTGAAAGTGATTCAAGAGAAGTTGAAAACGGCGCAGAGTCATCAGAAATCCTACACTGATGTTAGGAAAAGGGAGTTAGAGTTTGAAGTAGATGATTGGGTGTATTTAAAAGTTTCACCCATGAAAGGTGTTATGAGATTTGGTAAGAAGGGCAAATTTAGTCCCCGATATATTGGCCCTTACAGAATATCAAAAAGGGAAGGTAATGTAGCATATGAGTTGGAGCTACCACAAGAGTTAGCCGCGGTTCATCCGGTGTTTCACATCTCTATGTTAAAGAAGTGCATGGGCGATTCTTCGTTGATCATTCCAACTGAAGATATTGGGATCAAGGATAGACTATCTTATGAAGAGATTTCGATTCACATTCTAGATCGCCAAGTTTGCAAGTTGAGGACTAAGGAAGTAGCATCAGTCGAGGTTCTTTGGAGGAACCATCTTGTTGAAGAAGCTACTTGGGAAGCTGAGGAAGATATGAAGAAGAGATATCCACATCTCTTTGAAACCGGAGAAGTTCCAGACCAAGGTACTAATTATATTCTTAGTACTCTTTAATTTATAAGTTGGCATGTTGTATTTACATTGCTTGTTGGGTGTTTGAGCTGAATGTTAGATGTTACACCCTTAGCCTAGTAAGAGTAATCTTATTTGAGGACGAACTTTCCCAAGGGGGAGATATTGTAACATCTCGCAAATTGGAAATAGCCATTTTGGAAAGAATATAAAAATCTGGAAAATTTGTTGAGGATGTTAAGTTGAGTTTTGGCCAATTTAAAACGACCATAACTCCTTGATCATGATGATTTAGGTGTTCTTCCATAAACCGTAGAAAATATCTCGTAATTATCTTTCCAACACAACTGAGTTTACGCGATTCATAGTTTGTATGAGTGAGATATGCCCATTGAAATATGGGCTGTTCAAATAAGGAAATGTCCAATCCAGATTTTGAAAGGGTGTTTTGGTCTTTTCCATACCCTATTATTTTAATTTGTTTTAGTGAATTAATTAAGGGTCAAAACTGAATTGGTTCAGTTTGCACAATTAGAAATTTACGCTAGGGTTCTAAAGAGAAGAACACAAGGGAAAAGAGAAGAGAAAATCAAGATTCGTCGTCTTTGTAAGGAATTGATTTCGGATTTCACCAAGGATTTGATCCTACAAGGTATGTGAGGCTTTCATAACGTTGAGTTTGTTCACCCACGTGCCAAGCATGTTTGATTCAGCGTGAATTCGTTCTAAAAAAATTGTAAGTTGAATGTTCTTGATAGTTGTTCTTGAATTGCTTTCGTTCTTGAACATGAGTTGAGATTAATGAGTTTCTTGATATTAAAGTGTTGTTTCCTTGAGTTGTTTGAGTTAGATTATGTGTATCTGTTCTGGGTATCTGATTCTAAAGTGAATTTTAGAAAAGGAATTGGAATTAATCGATTTAGGATCAGAAAACGAGAACAAAAGTTTGTCCGTTTTTGCCTGAGGGGAAGGCTGGTGCGATGCGCCCCCATAGCGCCAAGCAGGCTGGGGCGGCGCACTTGCAGTGCACCATTTTGGTGCCTCAATCAGCTGGGGATTGCGCGGCGCGCCAGGGATGCATGCACCCAAATCATCGTTCTCCACCCGTTTTTCATCATTTAGTCCGTTTAATTCCTTCTAAAGTGTACTAACACTACCTACTGATTCTAACTACTCTAAATGACTTCTAAGCATCTAGAAATCATCTAGAAACATGAATCAAAACTTTGAATCCATAAATTCAAATTCAAGGAAAGTTAAGAGCCAAGTTTAAGAAGTTCTTAGAGTCTTTTCAAGAAGTCTTTTGCAAATGCTTTTAACTTTGTTTTAAGACTTAAAGTTCAAGTTGAGTAAAGAGTAAAGAGTAAAAGAATGAAGTTCATTTCTACAAAATTATATGGGGACTATGTATTGCCAAAGGGTTTCAAATGTTTTCACATTTAAACAAGTAAGGAAACCTTGATTTCCAAAGATCCTTTGAGCTAGTTTTTTAGAAAAGAGTAATCGCTTTCTAAATGAAGCAATAGAGGAAACTTTGATTTCCAAGATAGCCTTTGAGCTATGTTTTTGAGCAATTATCTCAAATCACATAAAGAAATATGTTTTTAAATATAAGAGCTAGTATCATATTTTGGGAGTAGTATTGAGCACCGATATATGGGAGAGTTCAGACAACTCACAACCCCCATAAACTATGTAGCCACCATGGGTATAAAAGGGTCATACTTTTTAGATAATTTCTTTAGTGCGTTTTAGAATAGACTAGCAGCTCCACTTAGCATAGGACGGCCCTGGCAGCGTGAGGCAAAACACTGTATCATTATAATAGCTCTTAACTGATGCTTGTCGGTTAGAGAAACTCCCACAGAAGTAATTGTATTCTTATATACATAGTTCTTTGTATGTTTACATACATTTGAGAGTTATGTTGTATCTTTGCATACACACAGAGTTGACATGATATTTTAAACAACTTTTCTTTATATTGCACTTGTTTTAAACTGCTTTATATTGAAATGAGTTCGATCAGTTATGTTAAGTTGAGTTGAGCCAGGTAAGTTCTTCAGTTCCTTTCAAGCTTACGTCTTGTTTTAGAATTCCCATTACATACTCGTACATTTAATTTAATGATGCCATTTGGCCTGCATCTTATTATAATGCTGACATAGGTAACTAGGATCGACATCCAGCGCATCGTTGATCCAGTTAAGCATTCAGAGTCTTGTGGTGAGCCTCCTTGCTTTCCGGAGGATCCCTTTTTATTGCTTTCAGTTCTTTCATTTGTTCATTAGAATGTCGTGGGGGTTTTCCCGTCATCCATCCTAATTTTTTTAGTGGCCTTATAGATAGTCAGTTAGATGCTAGTTCATTCGTCATTATCGTGTTATTGGCTTATGTTCAAAATTGGGTTGCCACTTTGGCTAATTCAAAAATATTTATTTTTAAAACATTATGAGTTCAGTTTGAGACAGTTAAGTTATTTGGCATTTGAATCCTTTTTCTAATGTTAAAGTCTTGTGCTGATTAATAAGCTAGGCAAAGTGTTCTCTTGGGGCCAACAATGGTTCTTGAGTGCCGACCACGTCCAGGGTGTAGGCTTGGGGCATGACAATAACTTCATGTTCTCTCTTAAATTTCTTCCATTTATCTTTAAAATCTTTACTTTCTATAATGTTTCTTCATATTCAGATAATTGATTTCCTAGATGATTCAACTTGAAGTATTTATTATTAATTAATTTAGATTGGGTAATAAACTTCATTTTCATGACTTCTATTGAATATTGATATATACTAATGTATGTTGAGAACATATTTAAGTCAAAGAAGTATGTATTTTTACTAATAACTTAATTTTTTTTAGTTGAGATGGTCATGTACGTAATTATAGTGCAAACGTAAATAAGAAGTTTAGATTAAAATTTGATTATCATGCTTTAATAGTATTACAAAAATGACCATGTACTTAACTCATAAAAATATAAATTTGTACGCCAGGAACACATTGAAAATATAATTGATTAAATAAAAACATTATTCTTTCAAACTTTAAGTTTTAACTGAGATAATCACACACACTTTAACATAGTATATTGTAACGACTCGAACCATCATTAATTAGGAGAAACGAAAATTCGAGAAAAATTTGGGCCACTGTCCCGCCAGAGTGGGCCATATGCCGCTGGGGCGGCAGCGCCAGGGTGGGGTAAGCTGGTGCCAGAGCGGGATAAGCAGGACATAACATAAATTACGAGAAATCATATTTTCTCTATATTCACAAAATACCTCATTAAGTCGTAAAACACCCTAGAAACCTCAGAAAAGTTGCCTAAAGTTTGGGAAGGAAGAAGAAGGAGATTTCTAGCATGAGGATGGTGAAATCTTGCAGATTCTTTTCCAAATCTACCATCATGAAGCCCAATAAACCAAAATCGAAGTCAAAAACTTCGTACAACTGCTTGGCGCCCAGGTAGGCTAGGTTTATACAATTAAGTAGTTATAACTATGTGCTTACTATGTGATATATGTAAATCAATGGTAGGGAATTGATGAGTTGTTAGAAAACCTAGAATTGTTATCATGGATAGAATTGGGTCAAGTATAAGGATTTGAAATCATGGATAGAATTGGGTCAAGAATAAGGATATGAAATCATGGATGGAACTAGAATTATGAATGTATGCTACATCCGATAACTTAAAGTGATGGAATTGGGGATTTTTGATGAATTATGAGTAAACCATAATAAGAAATCCTAGATGATGAACTAGGGCTGAGTATGATCAATTATTATATACGTGATAGGGATTGCAGAGTAATTCGTAGGTGACAGTTGTGATTCTATGATTGTGTGATATATGATTGTTCTTTCTTCATTATGATACTTGTATGTATATTATTGCTGCAATATTGATCACACTTGTTGTAAATAAGATAGAGGAATGATGATTGTCATGAAATAATGACTTAAATGCATTATCTTGTTGATATACTTGTGATTGTGGTGTGTGAATGGGATCAGCTGCCACATTTCGTCATAACTAACTTGGATCGCATTGCCACGTTTCGGCATAAATATGGGATCGGTTGCCACGTTACGGCATAACTATGGGATCGACTGCCATGATCCGGCATGCTAACTTTGATCGGTTGCCACGATCCTGCATAACCATGGGATCGGCTGCCACGTTCTGGCACACTAACTTGGATCGATTACCACATTCTGGCATGTTAACTGTGTGAGGTTTAAATTTCATGAGAGGACCAATGATGTGATCTAAAATGTGAAGTTGTTCGTTGTTCGTATAAATGTTGATAATATGGTATATGCTTGATATACGCTTGTGAGTATAGTGTTGTATAAGCTTGTATATGTTATACTTAGAGAACATGTGTTATGACGATTTATAGTTGGTTGTTCATGGGTTGTAATGGCGAGGGTAGAAATAGTGTATGTGATGGAAAATGCTTGGCGGAAAGAGATTGGGTTAGTGATAAGAAAGCTTGAATCAATGTATTATGTGACTATGGTTAGTAATATGACGAGGAAGCAATGGTATGATGTGAACGGTTAGTATAAATAGCGGTTGTTGTACTTGGGGATTTTTCTATGCGATGAAAATGGTTAAGTTATGATCAAGAATTCGGTAACTAGGTTGATTGAAAGAGGAGTTAGTATTGAGGGTGCTAGTGTGACTTGAGGTGTTCCCAAGAGAGAGTAAAGGTGGAGAAGCGAGTGGTTTAATTCATGATCTTACTAGTTGGTTTCTTATGTTATATGGTGGGCGTCAAGTTGACCAATGATACCTACCAGTACGCGTGTTTTGTACTGATACTACTCTTGTTATGTCCTTTTGGACATAGTCTGGATACAAGTTGGTAATGTTTCATTAGGTGAAGACGAAGAGATTCTCCAGCAGCTTCTATCTTTCCTTCCGCATGGTGGGAGTTGTGTCTTTTGTGTATGTTGACCAGTTGTACTATTAGTAGCTCTTGTACCTATTTAGACTAGATTCATGTGAGTTGTTTAAATTACTTACAATTTTAACTAAAAGTGTGTCTAGAGATATTATTGATAAAATCATAATGTTATGTTTATTTCTATTTTCTTAAAATTTTCACATGTTTTACTATTACGATATGAGGGTTCTCCTACTTAGGTGTTAGAGTGGGTGACCACACGGCCTAGTGGGTTGGGTCATGACAAATTAGTATCAGAGCCTAGGTTACTCGTCTCCCAGTACAAGAGAAAAATTTGGACTAGACTCTTGCGGATTGGTGTGTTGACGTCCACATCTAGTCCACAAAAATCTGGAAAGCATTCTTTGAAGTTGTTCCACTTATTCTCTCATTTCGTGCGAATGTCATTTGTGGTAAGAGTTTAGTCTAATTGGTATCTCAACAAAGTGAATTAGACGTCATTGATACGACTGAAGGGACACCAACAAGTTAATTGGAACTGGAAAGGTTCTAATTGGTATCTAGCCTTAGGGGTTGAAAAAGGGCATGGATGACCAGTAATGGTCATCTATGGAACAAACTAACTAATAGATCAAAATTGTTTGTGCATTGTGTCTTGTGAACTGTGAGGGCATGCTTCTTGTTGATTGAATTAACTGTGAATGTAAAGTTGAATTACGTGAATGTAATGATGTGGTATTGTGCACTATGAATGCGTGTCTGAATCTTAAATATGTGTGATGTGTGGGTGTAACGTAAATTAATGAGAACTAGTTGGATGTTGTGTCGTTAAGATTGATTCGGATTAGCTAATGATTTTCTTAGCTTGGAGACTTGCCCTAGATTGTTTGGTTATGCTGGGAGCCTTGGGAAAGGTTTAGAAAAATGAAAAGAACCCAGAAATCATATGCTTGAGTTCTGGTCTCGTCTGAGTCGTTGAGGCGGGATTATTCCCGCCAGAGTGGGATATTTCTGCCAGAGCAGGACAGGGCGAGGCAGAGCCTCAACCCATGCCTCAACTGCATCAATTTCAGACCTCGAGTGTATCCGAATTCACCCCTACCAGTGTTCAGTAACAAGAGTAATAGATCATAAACATTTTAAGATTAAATAAAAGGCTGCATCAGATAGTAAAACAAGCATCCATGTGCTACCAAGAACTTAAGAGAGTCGAAAGATAAAAACAAGGTTTGTCCTAAATTACAAAGCACAAGAGGGGCAAAATAACTCAAGAGCCTTCAGAATGGGTAGTGTCATTATGGGATTCTAGATCCTCCGAAGGTATCAGGACTATAGCAGCCTCGTCCATGAAAGTGAAGTGCTGAAAATCCCCTCTCTCAACTCGTGGGAGCTCCTGATCAAGGGCAACACAAGTGAAAATGGTCCTCACGGTCTTCCATATCCGAACTAGCAGATGATCTCTATCCAGATTCTTTCTCATCTCCTGACGCAACTGGCGGCGAAGCATCTCAACCTCCAAGGTAGTGTTTGGTGGGGGCGGAGTAAAGTCAGCATAGGCACTCCCCAATCTCTCCTGAACGGCTTCTTGATCCTCATCAACTCGTGCCTTGTCATCCAAATTAGTAGCTGCCTTACCGCGGCTAGACCTGCTAGTCCTCCTCATTTTTCTCCTAGAAATAGAATATGTCCTAACCAAAAAAAGATGAAGGAGGGGGGGATCCATAGGAAGTACCTCGTCAACATCGAAAATGGCACTCTCGCCCGCTTGCACAGGGCAGTGATAAGACCGGGGAGAAAGAAAGCTTTTTTGTTGCCCCGATAAAACATCTTCCATTTTGAGATGATCTGCTCTCCCACATTTAGCGGGATGCCCTGTATGGCGCACGCCACCACCAAAGCCCGGGGAAAGGTCACATCGGTGCGGTTGCCCTATGGGGGAATCCTCCTAGGCACCAAGTGTAGCCACTTCTTAGCATCGAGTGACCAATCCATGGTAATAATACCCTCCGCAGTAGCCCAGTGAACCTGATCCTGATGCATAGGCTCAACAAGAGTGTCCCTCAGCCATTCCAGGTCCATCTCCCTTAGTCGATCCTCGAACGCATGGTTCGGAACCTCCGACACCTCTAGTACTTCATTGACAGCGGTGGGATTCAAAGGTATGTTGACATCCCCTAACATGGATGAAAGAATAAGAGTCATTCCAGTGGACGGTAGGGAGGATGGCATAGAACTCCCTTACCCAAATAGAACGCGCATTTGGGGGAGCCTCAATCAGTGGAATCCACCCGAACACCATCAGGCGAGCATAGAATATAGGCGCCTTCTCCTCTAGCTTATGCAACACAAACCCCCTATCGCAGCAAAACCCTGTGTTACAATTGTCATGATGTCGTTCTCGACTTACGGCATCGGGAAACTAGACGAAGGGAAAGTGCTCGTCATTTTGTCCTGCCATTTAGAGAGCCTATAATAAGTAGAATATAAATTATAAAGCAAAAGTATGGTCGGGGTAAGGATAAAAATTGAGAAATAAGAAAGAATTTTTTTTGCTGTGTTAAGGGTAAGATCATTTCCTAGCGAATCCCGCCACAGTGGCCATAATCCCGCCTTGGCGGGATTCTGAAGGCCGCCAGAGCCGCCTTCATCTGGGATGAACACCAGGCATGACAATGGCGTCTTTTCATCCAAAACCCCCCCATTTTCGATAGAATTTCAGCAGATCAGAGTTATTTAACTATCCTAGAACGTAAATAAGCATTTTGGCAAAATAACTCCTAAAAGAGGCCTAAATCGGAGTTTTGCACCAAGGGTTCCTTCAACTTCCCCAACCTATTTTTGTACCGATTTGCCCGTATTTTAATGAAATCCTTACACCCAGAGTGGGAACGTTGGGGATGTAAGGGGAGTACCCATGCTACATTATTCTATCAAACTAGCAATCTAAGTTATTTTTCAGATAACTACCCAGAATATGATTCTACGTAATTAGATAAGTAGCATGCAATCAATGTTAATCAAATATAGAAGTAAGGAGCGTAAAGAACAAGAGAATTACCTTAAATACGACGTTTGGAGCAAGGGGTTTGATAGTGTTTGGGTGAGTTTCATAAGGAAAAGAGGAGAAATGAGGAGACCATTCCTCATTCCCTCTATATTGTTCCCGATCTCCCGCCACAACGGGAGATCTCTTGCCAAAGCGATCCCGCCATAGCGGGAGGATTGCCCCTTGGCGAGGCAAGCTATGTAATTTTAACACTTACGATTCTTCGTGTGAGGCTTCATATTTTTATCTAGTCTATTAGGTACAAGTATTCTTTCGTATGAACTAAGTGAAAGGTCGACATTCGTCGTGATCCCGTAGTGGATCAATCATTTAATTTAGTAATGAATCAAAATGGGGTGAGTGATTTTCCGTGCCCTAGTTGTTCGGGGACAGACGAAGGGTAAATTGGTATCTATTGTACCGACTCGAACCATCGTTAATTAAGAGAAACAAAAATTTGGGAAAAATTTGGGTCACTGTCCCGCCAGAGCGTGCCATATGCCACTAGGGCAGCAGCGCCAGGGTGGGGTAAGCTAGCGCTAGAGCGTGATAAGCGAGACAAAACGTAAATTATGAGAAATCTTATTTTCTCCATATTCCTAAAATACCTCATTAAGTCGTAAAACACCCTAGTAACCTCAGAAAAGCTGCCCTAAGATTGGGAATGAAGAAGAAAGATATTTCTAGCATGAGGATGGTGAAATTTTATGGATTCTTGGCCAAATCCACCGTCACGAAGCCCGATAAACCAGAATCGAAGTCAAAAACTCCGTGCAACTGCTTAGCGCCCAAGTAGGCTAGGTTTTTACAATTGAGTAGTTATAAATATGTGCTTACTACATGATATATATAATCAATGGGTTGTGTGTAGACCTTCGTGCATCGAGTAATTTACATGAATAATCCCTAGAATTCAAAGTATGTGGATTTATGCCTTGAGAAGGGGAATTGATGAGTTGTTAAAAAAACCTAGAATTGCTATCATGGATAGAATTGGGTCAAGAATAGGGAGATGAAATCAAGAGTGGAACTAGAATTATGAATGTATGCTACATCCGATAACTTGAAGTGATGGAATTGGGGATTTTTGATGAATTGTGAATAAACCAAACTAAGAAATCCTAGATGATGAACTAGGGTTGAGTATGATCAATTATTATATACGTGATAGGGATTGAGGAGTAATTCATAGGTGAAGGTTGTGATTCTATGATTGTCTTATATATGTTTGTTCTTGCTTCATTATGATACTTGTATGTATATGAATGTTGCAATGTTGATGACACTTGTTGTAAATGGATGAATGATGATTGCCATGAAATCATGACTTAAATGTATGATCTTGATGATATACTTGTGATTGTAACTGTGGTATGTGAATGGGATCTGTTTCCACGTTCCAGCATAACTAACTTGAATCGAATTGCCACGTTCCAGCATAAATATGGGATCGGTTGCCACGTTCCAGCATAACCATGGAATCAGCTACCACGTTCCGGCATAACCATGGGATCGGTTGCCATGTTTTGGCACACTAACTTGGATCGATTGCCAAGTTATGGCATGCCAACTGTGTGGGGTTTGTTTCATGAGAGAACCAATGATGTGATATAAAATGTGAAGTTGTTCGTTGTTTGTATAAATATTGATAATATGGTATATGCTTGATATACGCTTGTGAGTATAGTGTTGTATTGGCTTGTATATGTTGTACTTAAAGAACACGTGTTATGACAATTTATAGTTGGTTGTTCATGGATTGTAATGGCAATAGTAGGAATAGTGTATGTGATGGAAAATGCTTGGGGGAGAGAGATTGGGTAGTGATAAGAAAGCTTGAATCAATGTATTATGTGACTATGGTTAGTAATGTGATGAGGAAGCAAGAGTATGATGTGAACGGTTAGTATAAATGGTGGTGGTTGTACTTGGGAATTTTTCTATGCGATTAGAATGGTTAAGCTATGATCAAGAATCCGATAAGTGGGTTGATTGAAAGAGGGGTTAGTATTGAGGGTGCTAGTGTGAATTGGGGTGTTCCTAAGAGAGAGTAAAGGTGGAGAAGCGAGTGGTTTAATTCATGATCTTACTAGTTGGTTTCTTATGTTATGTGCTGGGTGTCAGGTTGACTGATGATTCCTAGCAGTACGCGTGTTTTGTACTGATACTACTCTTGCTATGTCCTTTTGGACATAGTCTGGATGTAGGTTGGTGATGTTTCATTAGATGAAGACGAAGAGATTCTCCAGCAGCTTCTATCTTTCCTTCCGCATGGTGGGAGATGTGTCTTTTGTGTATGTTGACCAGTTGTTCTCTTAGTAGCTCTTGTACCTATTTAGACTAGATCCATGGGAGTTGTTTAAATTACTTCCAATTTTAACTAAAAGTGTGTCTAGAGATATTATTGATAAAATCATAGTGTTATGTTTATTTCTGTTTTCTTAAAATTTCTGCATGTTTTACTCATGGGATATGTGGGTTCTCCTACTTAGGTGTTAGAGTGGATCTCGCACGGCCCGGTGGATTGGGTCGTGACATATATAAACTATCTAATTAAACCAGTAAACTGGTTAGAAACTACTAACAACTTTGATGGTATATATATGATGAATTACACCGAAGATCACATTACTCAAAATCATGAATACTAGAAAAAAACATCATATTTTATTTTATTAAATTGGAGTAGGGGAAGGAAAATGGTGAGCAGACTACAAGATGGGGAATCAAACCCTCACTGATAAAATAAAGGTTAACGTAGTCAATCAACTGAACTACGTCCTAAAATACCATGACATAATTAAATTCTAATCATAGAGAACACCTTCTCAAGATGTTTATCCTTGAGATCAAGATACTCCTTCACCTTCACATTTCTATATTTTGGTACAACACCAACATTATCCTCAGAAGAAACTAATGGAACAATCATAGAATCAACTTGAGGTCCAAAAAAATAAGCCAAAGAGACTCTGTGCTTAGTTTGATCCACGAGAACTCGATGATAAACCGATGGAAATTCTCCATTTGAGAGTATATGAAGAAGATCACCTACGTTAACAATGAGGGCATCGTTGGAAACTGGAGCAATTGAAGTCCATCCTTGGTCCTTTTTCAAGATTTGAAGACCCTTTTTGTTTGTTTGATGGAGTATTGTTAGGAATAATGAATCTGTGTGAGGAGCTAATCCTAATGCATTGTTAGGGTTAGGGCAACATGGATATGAATTCAATTGTACAGATCATGTATATTCAAATGACTTAATTGAATGTTCTTGAGAATATGGTTGTAAGTAATTGAGGATAAGCAACCAGAGTTGGAAGGATAGAGCTTTCATCTTCTTTTGATAATTTTCTATCACATCACTACAAAGAGCAAAACAAATAAAGAATCATAATATAACATTTAGCATCTCAAATTATTTATTGTGATTTCAGAAAGTAATGTCGATTCAAGTTATCTATGTAATTAAATTTATATTTATGATGAGAGAAATATAATTGTTGCGTAGAATTATTCACTAAATACCTTGATTATATAAATATATTGTTTGTATCGTTAATGTGTATAACTTGAACTCATTATTATATACATTCACATAAAATCAATCCATGTACTTACCAACTTTTTTGATAGTCATGTGGCCAAAGTTTCTTAGCATGATCAAGGGGTGAATCCATAATGGTGAACCCTTCATGCCACATGAACTTCGAGAAGAACGGTGTAATTCGAGTTGTGCCATAGCCAGTGGCGCCACTAGTCGATCTCACGACCTTCACCTTCTGTTCTGCAGGCAAGGCAAAAAGCCATCTTGCCTGAGATTCAACTTCATCAAAAAGTTCTAAAGAAACTCCATGATTAACAACTTGAAATATCCCCCATGTTTTGCATGCATGGCCTATAATTTCCACAACATTAGGGGTTGAAAGATCAATTATTAGGACATTAGGTTTTTTTTCATCATGACTAATTGGAGAATTATTGATATTAGGCCATAAATGAGAGATTATCTTTATCATGTTTTTCTGTCACTACTAGCATTGTACTTTAGTGGATACTTCCTCCTTATCAGCGCCTCAACTTTGTTTACTCCCCTAAACGGCTTTCCTCGCCTACCGGTTTCAACATTAGGATGACATAGTATAGAAGTTTTCTCCCTGTTTCCAGTGTGCTAATAAACTAGAAATCATGATTCAAATAATTCTAATACATAATAACTAACATAAATTTATTCAATCACATATATGATATTCAGGAATATATGAAATTAGTTCTGCATATTTATTGAACAATATACCTTTGCCTCTTGCTTAGCCATGCTATCTGAAATATCTGATTGGATTTCAGAATTTTCCATTAGTATTTTAAATATTTATCTTGAGAGAGGTGTTTTTCGAAAAAGGAATTTTATTTAGGCGTTGCCTGCCTTTTCATTTACATACATCTTCCTTTATATAGAAAGGAAGTTCTTACCTTACAATCTTCCATAATACTACACGTACACCTACTATATAATATAATATAGTATATCTACATATCTAATTTTATGACCAAATGACACACTTATGACTTTTTACATATAATACACCTACTTTGTGTTATCTATTCTAACAAAGACAATATGTTTACGACTTTTTACATATCTTACTATACACTTTATGACTCTTGAGTCCAACTACTATACACTTTACTATTTGCTTTTTGTTTTGTCTATCAAATGTATCTCTTTTTCTCCTCTTCTTATCTCTTTGTCTTCCCCTTTATGACTTTTTTTGCAACGTGTCTTCTTCTTCTTATCTTCTTTCGTCTCTATCTTATTAGATCATTCTAGTTGTACATCTAGAATTACATTATCTTCTCTGTTACATTTTGAACATATATGATCAGGGTATTTATGTCCAATTAACTTGCAATATCTGGTTAATAACTCTGTTGAAATAAATCTTGCCTTTAGTGCTCTTGTCGTAGGTCGTTCTTCTGGTTTTAATAATGATAAAATCCATCGCTGGACTTCATCCATATCTGCTCTTCGTAGTTCTCTTGAATTTGAATATATCATTAATTGATCTCTCGAGTAATAACTTCATATGGCATTTTCGTTTAAATAGTTATTTGCTAGCTCCTGTATGATAGTTGATATACCAATTATTCTTTTGTTGGCATAAAAACTTGGTATCTCTATTTTGCATATTTCTTCTTGTTGTTCGATGTCCTCGGGTATAATCATATCTTTAGTTAGTCCTATCTTGATAACCTGTATTGGAGGTTTTATTTCCTCGTATAATATCTCCGCTGGTGCTATATAGAATTTTATATAAAATAAATTTCTTTTTGTAACTCTTTTGTATGTGACGAATGCCTTATGTAGTTCTGGTATTCCACTAACTTCTTATCCGTCGTATGTGTATACGGTATTAACAGTCCGTAGTTGTAACATGTTCTTACTAAATTAGCGTTAGTTTTTTACTGTGCAATTAACTTGTTATATCCTTGTAACTTTTGTGTCAAATAATCCTGGTTTGATTCTTTTGTAGTTGATTTGGGGTTGAGGTTTAAATAAGTTTGGATTTTGTGTATATTTTCGATATAGGTTTGTGTGATGTAGTTATATGTCTTTTTCTCATTTTGGTTTTGCAAACTATCTGCGTATGTAGATGTTTGTGGGTCTATGGACATATGTCTAGGTGTCCTTTGGGTAAATAGTTTTTCAAATAACTGGTTTAAGTTCGCATTTTTATGTTGTTTATCGCTAACTTGTTTGCTTGTACCTACAGCTGAATTTAAACAAACATTATGGGTTTTAAGGAGTTTCCCATCGTCTCCTTTTAGCTCTGGGTTTTTTCCGTCTTTCGATCGACGTAGCTCCGCATTTTTATAGTCATGCTGCTGACTAGCTTTAGACTTCAGATTATCTTCATTAGTCTTTAGCTTTTGTATCTCGTTGTCCATACTATCCACTTTTGTACAAAGTGTAGTAATGGCTTTGAGTATCTTTTCAATTGTATCTTCCTTCTTAGTCTCAGTCTGAGTAGATTTGTTGTGATAGGTAATCTGCAATAACATTCTTATCAGTTTTTATTACTTCAATTGTAAATGTAAAATTTAATATATTTAATACTAATCTCCTTATTTCTTTTGTCGTTATCGAGTCTTGTATTTTTTTTGTTAGCCACCATTTTACTTGTGTATTATCTGTTCTTATAATAAATTCGTTATAAATAATATATGGTTCAAATGATAATAAACATTTATATACCGAATATAACTCTTTCCTATTTATTTCCCACTTTATTTCTGCATTAGTATATGTTCCTGAATAATATCTACAATGATGTTCTATCTTTTCTTCTCCATACATATATTTTAGCACTCCTCCATAACTTTTTTCACTGGCGTCTGATTCTACTATATAAGTAAATTTTTTATTTTCATCCGTAAATATAGTTTAGGTAGGTTTTTACATAATAATTTTATTTTTTGTATTTGTGTTTGGTCTTTCTTATCAAACTGGTATTCTACATCTTTCTTTAATTTTTGTTGTAATGGTTTTAAATTCTCTTCTAATTTTGGTATGTATTCTCTTACTTGGTTTACTAGTCCTAGAAATGATTGTAATTTCTTTTTTGTATCTAGCTGTTCTTTTGAGTTAATTATTTTTTGTACTATATGAGTTTGCATTTTTATCTATTTGTACTCCTAGGAATTCTATTTGGTTTTTCATTATGTCTGCTTTCTTTTTACTTAGGCTTATGCCTGAATATTCTATAATATGTATGAATTTTTCTAATAATCTTATGTGTTCATCTTGGTTTTAGAATATAGTAATATATCATCAATATATACTACACAATTTTCTAATTGTTTAAAATAGTTATCCATAAAGTGTTGATATCTACCTGGTGCATTTTTATATCCAAATGGTAATACTTTCCATTCGTAAAATCCTTGCGGTACAGTGAATGCTGATAGTTTTTTAGATTCTTCTTCTAGTTTTAAGTGATAAAATCCTGATTTACAATCAAATTTGCTAAAATAATTATATCCTTGTATTTGTCTTATCTTTAGTATTTTATTTGGTATCGAATAATTATATGTTTTAGTTTTTGCATTTAAATTTCTATAATCAATAACCATTCTACTTTTTCCTCTTTTTTGTCCACTATATTTATTTACGATAAATGCCGGGCTTGTGTGCTAACTATTGCTTTCTTGTATATACCCTTTTTCTAGTAATTCATTTATATGTATCTTAAATTCGGTTAAATCATTAAAATTATACTTTAGTGATTTTTGGGTTATTATACTATTATTATCAATTAGCTCAATTTTTACTTTTGTTTTATGTTTCTCCCATCCTTGTAAAGGATCCTCACTATATAATAATTCTAACTTATTTTGGATTATCTTTACTTTATTTATAGAGAATATAATTAATTCTATTTTAGGGTCTTCTTCTTTCACATTTTCTAATTTTTGTGTAATTTTTTCACTTCCTTTTATTCATTATGTTATTTTTCGTTTTTTATTATTTACTCTTTTTGCTCCTATTTTTTGTTTAGACGGTGTTGTGAACCACCAGTGTGTTTTTGTTATTATATATGGGTATAATTTTTCTAAAAATGGCATCCCTAATAACATATCTTTTGTAGTCAATTCAAAGTTATATATTTCCTCTATAATTAATATCTTATCCCATATTTGTATTTTTATATTTTTTGCCTTATATGTGATCATGCTTCCTTCATTATTAAATACTGTTATTACTATCGGTATTTTTAATTTTTTCCCACTTATCTTATGGTAAACAATTGTATTTACATATATTAGCTTCTGCTCCCATATCTATCATTGGTGTATAATATCTGTTGTAATATCCTTCTATTATTATCTTTGCAAGTATATATATTTTCATATTTTTATCATACTAAAGTCCTTTTTATCATTACTCTTTTATTTTCATAATTTATTGTCAACTGTTTATCTTCTAGATTATATGGTTTTACTTGTTCTAGCCATTTTATT
Source organism: Solanum commersonii (assembly GCA_029007595.1). Lineage (NCBI taxonomy): Eukaryota > Viridiplantae > Streptophyta > Magnoliopsida > Solanales > Solanaceae > Solanum > Solanum commersonii. The sequence goes on from JAJTWQ010000051.1 coordinate 1,452,227, forward strand.
CCTAAAGTGATATTTTCATCTCCTTGATACACTTTAAACTTTATTATTATTGGTATTCCTCCAATGATTATTTCCTTTTCCGTAGTTTCTTCGGTATATGTTAATGCTTTTGGTAGTTCGAGGCATGATTGTTCAATACTTATTATTTCATCTTCCGTCACTAATTCTCTTGCAATATAGTTTTCTTCTAGTCCTGTATTTATTAATATTAAATATTTTCGTTGTTCCATTATTTCCGTTATGTAGTAATGATGTGGTTTTCTTTCTTCTTCTATTGATTTTTGTGGAGTTTTATCTATTCTTCTTGGGGTACTCATTTTTGAGATATTTGTGGTATTTCACAGTTTATTCTTTTTGATGTGCTTAATCTTTCTTTTACTTTTCTAAATCTTCTTCTACGTCAATCTCATTATAACTATAATTATTCTTATCTATGATCATAACTATTCTTTCAAAGGGATCTTCTATTTTTATTTTGTTTATTTTGTTTTTTGCTGTTATTTTATGTTTTGTTGTTAAAACATATAAATTTTTACATCTAGCTGTAAATATTTTACTTCCCGGGGCTAGTTCTATTCCTGACATTTTCCAATATAATACTAATGATTTATCTATATTTCTGTCATTTACTGCTACTGAGTAGTTAACACTTATTATAAATTTAAATTTTGGTATATGAGGTTACCTTTTATTGCGCTTATTATACTTTTTTCTATAGGTTGTATGATCCTATCATCTGCTAAGTATATTTCTATGGGTGTATCTATTCCTTCTCTAAAACATGTTTTTATTAATATTTTCGTCCCTCCTAAATGTATATATTTAATTGGATTTTTAGCCTTAATATCCTGTATTTCTTTATTTATTATTCATTTGTTTATTATTGATATTTTAGCCTTTCCTTTGGCATATTTGCAATTTATGATATGCTCTCTTTGGCTTACTACATAGTATTCTTCTTTTTGTCGTTTAAACCAATTTCTTATTGTTGGTATTTTGAATATTTTTGCTACGCTTAGGTCTAATTCTTTTCCTTTTATTTGTTCAAATATATTATTATCAAATATTATTTTTTGTTCTGCCAATTTTTCATCTTGATATTTTTCTTTAGTTATTATTTGTATATACGGTTCGAGTCATTTATATAGTGTTCATTATCTGATTCTGTTAGTGAATTATTTTCCATTTCATCTATTTCGTTTTCTGATAATTCATATATGTTATCTTCACTTTCTAATTTATAATCTACGTATTCTATTTGTGTATATTTTTCATTGTCTATTATTATTTTTGATATTTGTTTTTTCTTCGGGTTCTTAGGTAATTTACAATCTCTAGCTATTTGTCCTAATTTTTCACAATTATAACAAGTACATTCCGTTAGTTTTCTTTTTGGTCTATATGGTCTTTTGGTTTTGTAGTTTTTTACGTAGTATTTTTTTCTCGGTTTTTTATATTTATATTTTGATCTGTATTTTTTATTATATTTCTTTCTATTTTTATAATACCTATCAGTATAACCAAATTGAGGTATTGTTTTATTTTTGCAACATGCTAAGTTTTTAACTAGTATTTTTTCCATTTTTATTTCTTCTTTATGTTTTTCACATAGTTCCATAAACCATCGTTGCAAAAATTTCATTCTAGCTCCTAAGGTATCTGTTAATTCTGCTTCATTCCAACTTTTTATTATTTTTGAACTAAAAGGTTCCGGTAATTTTGTAAAATATAATTTTCTTATTTCTTTACTTTCTTCTGTGTTATATGTTCCTTTATAATAGTATTCTCTAAATGCACATGTATATTCATCTATGTAACACATATTACATATTGCTAGTTTTGTCATTAGGTTTCGATTTACGATTTTTTCTTTATTTTGTTCTTCTACTTCTGTTGTCATACTACTAAATTCATTTCTTATAGCTACTTCATATTTATATAATATTTCCATAGTTGTAGCTAATTCGCCATTAAATATTTTATTACTTCTTAGAGTTTTTAAGCTTTCATCTGATAAATTTTGTAGCCATAATTTTACCGTTCCTATAAGCGTTCTTTCTATATATCCTGGTGCCTCTGTTTTTACTATTTTGTTACCTATTAATTGTTTTGATATATATCCTATCCATAATTGAATTGTTTTATTTATATCTGCTACATAGTCTAAATCTAAAAAATAATGTCGTTCAGTTATTGGTTTAGGTGTCCATTTTTTATTTAATCTTTTATCCCATATATTTTTTGCTTTATCATATTGTTCATAGTTTTTATTATAATATTTTGAATTTAAATTTTTTGGGTTTTTTACTCCTGATGTACTAGATTTTTCATCCATGTCTACGTCTCTTGTATTTACTTCTAAATTCTTTGTATTATCTATCTTTGCTAAAAGTTCTGTATATGTTTTGCTTGTTTCCGAATGTTGTTCTAGATCATCGACTCTTATTTCGGGTAGATTATCTTGGTTATTTTCTTCTAATTCATCTTCTAGTTGCAATTTTTCTTTAAATTTAATTATCTCATTTGTTAATTTCGTTTTTTGTTCTTTTTCTTTTTGTTTTATTTCATACAATTCTTTTAATATTGCTAGCTCTTTTTCTAGCTCTATTATTTTGGTACTTTTTACTTCTTCTAATTGTTGTACTTCATTTTTTGCTTGTTGTTTTATTTTTTCAATTTCCGTTTTTTTATCTATTTCTTCATTTTCTTTTGTTATTCTTATCATAGCAATTAAAATATCTTCTAGTTTTACCGTTTCTTTTTCTAACATTAGACTTATATTGTCACCTATTTTCTTATATCTCCTTCATAGATTAGAAAATATTATCTTTATTTTTAGCCCGTCATAGTTTTCATATGTTTTTTCACCTATTGCGTATTCTTCCTTATTCATTTATAGATTATGTTGAAGTTTCTATTCTAAGTTATTTATTTGTATTTCTAGATATAAAATAGTCTTTCTTTGTGCTATTATAGATTTGTGACAAATTTCTGCAAATATATTACTGTTAAGTCTACTTTGCCTATGTGCTAATTCTTGTCTTTTTGCTATAATGATTTCATTAAGTTTTTGTATATATTCGTTATTCTCGTTATTCATTGTAATTTTAAATATTGAATATATTTATATTCTACTTTAGATATATTATTTATTAATTGATTTAATTTTTCGTTATCAGTTTTTGTGATATTAAGTTGTTTATATTCCGGATATAATTTGTTTAATTTTCTTCTTATTTTTCTTAACTTTCTACTAGTATATTTATTTCTATGTTTCTTATCATCCATAGCTTTAATACCATTTATCGGTGCGGAACTGGTAGTTGGTGAATTCATGAAAGTGATAGTGTGATAGGTGATAGTATAGTGATATACCGTGAGTTTACGGTATTTCTAATACATTTAACTTACAAGTTGTGTGTGTCTAGGGCCTTATTGTATTGGTTTTTATGTGTTTTATTATGTTTGTGCAGGAAAGATGTTCAGGCATAAAAGTATTGAGACAATTGATCAAATTGCAGAAAAAGAGCATTCACGGAGCCTATCTATGGACCGTAGGTCCATTGACGGTCCGTAGGTTAGGATCGTAGATCAGCAGCCAAGGGACGGATGACAAATCAGGGAAATCTGACCAAGTGTGGAACCACGGTGTAAATCGACGGTCCGTAGATCAGTATACGGACCGCTTTGTCAAACCGTAGAAAGAGACTGCGAGGGTTCCGAGACTCGATTTTTGAAGATTCTAAGTATGGAGCTACGGAGGGTATTGACGGACCGTATATCAATCTACGGACCGTACTGCCATTCCGTCGTTTGTGTCAGAGAGGTTGAGTTTTGGGGGCTAAAATATTTTCTAAGTCCCGGCTTACGGAAGGGACTTACAGATCGTAGATCCATCGACGGTCCGTAAGTCGATCTCGTAGATTGAAGACGCGTACCTGAACAGACTTTCCTTAAATTGTTTCCTTTTTAAATTAGGATTTGTTTTTCTATAAATAGGGCATGTAAACCTCGTTTTTGGCGGTTAGACATTGTTATTCTAGTTTTACTTTTGACTTTGGAGATTGAATTACAATTTTTGCAATTATTAATTTTACAAGTTCGTTTTGAAGATTTTTAGCTTCGCAACTCAAGTTGAATTTCTGGATTTATTATTCTCTTTACGTAAGTTCATGATTTCTTTATCTAAAATTATGAATTGTGTTCTTGCTAATATGAGTAACTAAATCCACAACTAGGGTTGTGGGAACCATGAGCGATTAACAAAATATGAATAGTAAATAAGCAATTCATGAATAGTGTTTTGCATGTATTGATAATTCTTTCGTTTAGAAATCTTTTTAACGGTGGCCAACGTTAGAACTCGCCTTGTTGCTACTTGCCGGATCAAGGAGGTAATCAACAAGAAAAGAATTATCAACATAGATTTAGTGTGATACTATCTAATAGACTAGTGTCGATTGGTGCGAAGTAATAACTAAGCCAAACATCGATTATGATGTCTAATATGAGGTAAAAGTAAGGGTTAGTAAAGTATACACACGTAGCCGGATCAAGGTGCGGGGTGAAATTCTCTAGATGCCGGATCAAGGATTTAGAGATACCTAACTTATCACTTTGCATGTAATACACTAGGAAGGGATAGTTGTTACTAGGATTATTGCGTTATGAGCTTATGGGGAACACGTATGCCCTAGTTATTTCTCTCATCTTGATAACAACCAAAAATTGATTTTTTTCTGATTACTGATTCCTTTACTAAATTCTTATTATTTTTTTCATACACACCAACCCCCCCTTTTTAATTATCTGTTTCTGGAAGTTCTTTGACTAATTGAATATAATTGTCGGTTAAAGTAAAGTCTAAACCATTTTTCCTTGTGGGATCGACCCCAACCTACAAGTTGGGTTCTTTACTTGATAACGATCGCTTATACTTCTGTAAGGAAGTGTAATTTGAGCGTATCAAATTTATCCACGGGCCGTCGATGGTGTCCGTAGATCCAAGGTAAGTCCCTAAAATTTTCCAACTGTAGAAGGGATCTATGGTCCCCATCTACGGACCGTAGATAGACTCACGGACCGTAGACGGGGTCTCGTGAGTCCAAACCCTAAGACTGTCGGACCCGACCCGGACCCCCTATTTAAATAACCCCTTATTTTAAAACTCCTTCCCATTCCCTCCATTTACTCCATAACCGTTTCTCTCACCCTTTTCAACTCCCTAATTCACTCCATAACCACCATACATCACACTCCCTTCCTTATATTACCACAATCCCTTAAATTTAGTTTACTCCCCATCCCATATTTCACTATTTACGATCCGGTGTTGGGTTGATAGCGCTAGAGGTGTTTCAATTGTCGTGCTAAGACGTGTCATCACACAATCCCCCACTCCTCGTCGCTTGCAAGGTAATGAATTTGCCGCTCACTTTGAATTTTGATTCATAGCATGAATATAGTAAGTCGGGAATTGGGTCTTAACCTAGGGTTATTATTTGATGTAATTACATGATTAATTTACAAGTTACAGTACCCTTGGAATGATAGATAGTGATTGTGTAGTTTGATTGTATGCGATTGTAAGCCTTTATGTAAGTTTCGACTTAGGGTTTCAAAATTTATCTAAATTATGTGCTAAAATAACCAATCGGAATCGTACGAATGAAGAACTAACATAATTGAGTGTTGAAATGCATGATGAGGCTTGTTAATGTTGAAATTTAGGACCTTGCATGCCTAATTAGCAAGATAGGGTAAAATCTGGGCACTAATGGCATCCACGATACCCCGTCTACGGACCGTAGATCCATTTACGGACTGTAGAAGAGGTTCGTCATTGGATGCATACACGAAAAATTAACCAAGTGTAAAATCACGGAAGTGGACTACGGTCCATAGATTGATCTACGGACCGTTCTGCACATTCGTGGTTTCTATCTGCAACCTATTTTCTGGTCCCCTGATCCACGGAAGAGTTCCACGGACCGTAGCTCAGTCTACGGACCGTAGATACCTCCGTGGATGACCACTGTAGTCTGTTCTCTGCAATTTTTTCTTGACTTTGTTATTGTTTGTTTATCATTTTACTTTTTCGTAGTATAGTTTTGGTTAGTTTTGGATACTAAAATCGTTCCCGCAGGTACAATGGCACCCAAGAAGATGGTCACCTACTAAAAAAGGGGCAAGTCCAAATCGGTTGCCCCTAGTTTCCGATTGATTGATGAGGACACAGACACCGACACTGATCCAGCGTACGTGCCTCTCAACACTAGGACTTCTCGCGCCAGAGGCACACCCCGGAAGGTGATTCCCGACGTAGTCACTGTCTCCGATGAGGAGCATACACTGATCGGGTCACCAACTGGGGCTGCTTCCAGTTCAAGGGAGTCCGCATCAGGATCGGGATCTGACCATGCTTCAGGCTCCCATTCAACCCATTCTTCACGATCTGAGCCTGCCCAGGCTACAGGGTCCCATGCTAAATCTTCCACCGGTTCGGGAGAAAAGGATCAAGCAGCCTCATCTGACGAGGATACTAGTTCGGAGTCCATACCCGTGCCCCAGAATGATGTTCCCACTCCAGTAGCCGGCGAGCAAAATAGGTGGTGTGTCGAGGGCCAATGGCAAATATGCAGGGATGCTAAGATGGTAAACGACAAACAGAAAATGGCCCGACTGATCACAGAAGAGCGGAAAGTTCTCACCGGGAGCTTGCACACGATTCCAGACATTCACCGGTTGTTCAATCTTCACAAGTGTGATTGGATGGCTCGAGAACCGGGGACGTATAGTGAGGAGATTGTGCGGGAGTTCTATGCTTCTTATGCAGCCACTCTCCGAGGCTCCATTTCTAAGAGGTCAAAGCCCTTAGCTCAGGACCCCCTGACTTCCACATTGGTCCGAGGGTGCCCGGTAGACATATCCCCTGCCACCATCCGATGGTTTCTCTATGGTCCCACTGCGGGTCACTCTTGGTCCCTCAATACAGCGGAGTTTGACTACAGATGGGACATTGTGCGGAGTGGTGCCTTCCAGAGGAATTCTGAGCAGCGTGAGGCTGTGATACATTGGTTGGCCAAATACATTGTTGCAGATGGCGAGCGTGTAGAATGGGTTGCTGCTCCACGTTTGGGCATCAGGAAGGCGACATTGACGTTTGTGGCCAAGTTCTTCTGGTTACTGGTGCGTAACAGGGTGTCGCCGACTAAAGCGGATAATCAAGTCACGTGGGACAGAGCTGTCATAGTAGCGGCATTGGTAGCGGGAGTAGAGATCGACTTTGCCCGCATGCTGCTGGCAGAGATCCACGAGAGGGCATTTAGGACCTCCACTACTTACCCATTTCCTTGCCTTATTTTTCAGTTGTGCAGGGACTCTGGAGTGCCGATCTGGCATTGTGACAGACTAGTCCACCCTACAGGCGCATTGGACATCGGCCTCATTCGAGATAAAGCGAATGTAGCAGCACCTCCCAGAGAGCCTCAGGTTCAGGTACCTCCTTTGGATACCGACCTTGCGGTTTCTGATAGGGCGAGGCACGGGCGATGACCTCGGCGGCCCCGTCCACACGTACACTGTCCCGGGCTCCTCGTCTCAGGCAGCTAGCATGGGCCCTAGTTCGTCCTGATACACACCGCAGTTGGGCACTGTTGTTGTTCCCTTGGCCAGAGTTCAGAAGCTAGAAGCTCAGATGGCTACATTGCTACACCACATTCAGCCCTGGATGCAAAAGTTGATGGCTGTCAATAATTGCCTGGATGCCTTCGAACTGAGAGTCCTCGAGCGACCAGCCCCGACCACAGACCTATCTGCTTTGCAGGCCGACATAGCTAGCCTCCGGTCTAACGTTGAGGCCATTCTGGCTGCACCTGCAGTTGAGCCCCAGATTGCCCCCACTGCACTGGCTGATGATACAGTGCTAGATGCTCTATTCAGTGGGACCGCAGAGGAGGAACTTCCAATTACACAGGCCAAAGGCAAGCGGCATCGCTCTCACCGCACTGAGGAGGAGAAAGCCCTTAAGAGGCAGCGTAGGCAGGAGAAAAAGGCTAGGAGGGCGTCCATAGTCGATGAAAAGTTGCGCCAACAGAGGGAGCGTGAGAGAGTAGCAGGGGCGTCGAGCTCTGCCCCTGTTGTAGCGGCCCAGCCTGCTTCGGGAGGCGCAGAGAGATTGAGAGAGAGCGCTACTGAGGGTGCTACGATAGATGATGTGGGCACTACTGATGGTGCACCCACTGGAGTTCCAGCGGTTTCCGGGCAACCGGACCCCCCTGCTTGTTAGGGATTCGCCGGCGCTTTGCGCCACAGGTTTGCTTTACCCAATCCATTCTCTTTTACTATTTTTATATGCGTTGGGGACAACTGCATCTATTTTTTTGGGGTGGGGCAAATGGATTGTGAGTGATAGGGTGAAATCTGAATAACCCAACTCATGAATCCTCCTTTGGGGTTTTCTTGCCTGTGTTCTTTTTCCCCAAAGGATCATTTTAATTTCTGTTGAACCGGCATGTCTTAGGATTGTATGTGTAGAAGTATGATACAGAATGAAGCATGATGGCTTATAAAAATGATACCCGTCGGAATTTTAGGATGTATGCTAGACGTTTTAGGCTATGATTAGTTGATTGTGCTGATTCTGAGTATGACATAATAAATCAACTTGATGGTATGACTTGAGCTGAAACTTGAACTAAGTAATCTAATAATCTGATAATGAAACTATGTGCCAAGAGTGGTTGAGAATTGTTGTGTTCAAACAGTTTTGTGCAAAGCTAGAACTTGCCCGGTTAGTCCTGCTAAGCCAACTCAATCTAGAGGATAGGAAGTGATCATAGGCCATTGTTCTGAAAAGTCAGTAAATTGCCTAGAAGGATTCAACCAAATGAAATAACTGTTCCCTTTGATCCAGCTTTGAGCCTAAAATAAACCATTTCTTTCTAAAACCCCAAACTCACCTCCCCATAATCTAATACGTTGGGCCTGGTCCCTCCTTGGACATGTGCACTTCGACTTAGGCCAAATGCCTAAGTTGAGGGTGGCTAATGTACCAGTAACTTCAAATTTTGGCCCTGACCCGACATCGGGTATTGCGCACCTCAACTAATGAAAAATCTATAAGTTGAAGGTGGCTATGAAAGAAGAGACTGAGAAAAAAAATGGGTATGAAAAGAGTGAGGTGAAGAAGAGAGAAAACGTGTGGAAAGAATGTGATTGGTTGAAAGCTAAAAATATATATATAAAAAAAAAAAGAAAAAAAAAAGAAAACAAAAATGAATGAGAAGAAAATAAAGTGTTACAAATTCCGAATTCACATCCTTGGTTGAAGGAAAGCAAGCGAAAGAAAGTAAAACAGTATGATGCCAGAAATAGGGCAAAAAGAGGTTAAAAGCCAGAGTGTAATGTCAAGGAGGGCAGAAAGTCACTAATCAGTACCCAAATATACCACACCTGACCCTGAGCCTACGTTACAAGCCAATAAAGTCCTATAGTGATCCTAGAATCTAGTTTGGAGAGTCTAAGCAGTGAAAATAAGGGCAAGCTTATGGCATAAAACACTAACTGTATTTGAAATTACTTCTGAGCGTGAGTGTTGAATAAATCTTTACACCATAGATAACATTCAATATTTGTGAAAGAAAGGATTTCGTTTGAAGTAAGGGCACAAGTTATATTGTCAGAAAGTTGGTGTCTTGGTGATAGTGATAAGGTGCAAGTTTTGTGTTAGTTGGTCGATCTGTGTCATGGTTTGATCTGCATTAATTAGCTTGTCGAGTCTAAAATAACGAAGTTGCATCTAAAAAGTAAAGGGAGGGTAGAGAGCCATGTGATTGCTTGGGTTTGAAATACTTGCTTCTACACAAGAGTCGTTTAGAGTTGTATTGCGTCGCTTGAGGACAAACAACGAATTTAAGTTGAGGGTGTTGATATACCGTGAGTTTACGGTATTTCTAATACATTTAACTTACAAGTTGTGTGTGTCTAGGGCCTTATTGTATTGGTTTTTATGTGTTTTATTATGTTTGTGCAGGAAAGATGTTCAGGCATAAAAGTATTGAGACAATTGATCAAATTGCAGAAAAAGAGCATTCACGGAGCCTATCTACGGACCGTAGGTCCATTGACGATCCGTAGGTTAGGATCGTAGATCAGCAGCTAAGGGACGGATGACAAATCAAGGAAATCTGACCAAGTGTGGAACCACGGTGTAAATCGACGGTCCGTAGATCAGTATACGGACCGTACTGTCAAACCGTAGAAAGAGACTGCGAGGGTTCCAGTACCTGATTTTTGAAGATTCTAAGTATGGAGCTACGGAGGGGATTGACGGACCGTAGATCAATCTACGGACCGTACTGCCATTCCGTCGTTTGTGTCAGAGAGGTTGAGTTTTGGGGGCTAAAATATTTTCTAAGTCCTGGCTTACGGAAGGGACTTACGGACCACAGATCCATCGACGGTCCGTAAGTCAGTCTCGTAGATTGAAGACGCGTACCTGAACAAACTTTCCTTAAATTGTTTCCTTTTTAAATTAGGATTTGTTTTTCTATAAATAGGGCATGTAAACCTCGTTTTTGGCGGTTAGACATTGTTATTCTAGTTTTACTTTTGACTTTGGAGATTGAATTACAATTTTTGCAATTATTAATTTTACAAGTTCGTTTTGAAGATTTTTAGCTTCGCAACTCAAGTTGAATTTTCTGGATTTATTATTCTCTTTACGTAAGTTCATGATTTCTTTATCTAAAATTATGAATTGTGTTCTTGCTAATATGAGTAACTAAATCCACAACTAGGGTTGTGGGAACCATGAGCGATTAACAAAATATGAATAGTAAATAAGCAATTCATGAATAGTGTTTTGCATGTATTGATAATTCTTTCGTTTAGAAATCTTTTTAACGGTGGCCAACGTTAGAACTCGCCTTGTTGCTACTTGCCGGATCAAGGAGGTAATCAACAAGAAAAGAATTATCAACATAGATTTAGTGTGATACTATCTAATAGACTAGTGTCGATTGGTGCGAAGTAATAACTAAGCCAAACATCGATTATGATGTCTAATATGAGGTAAAAGTAAGGGTTAGTAAAGTATACACACGTAGCCGGATCAAGGTGCGGGGTGAAATTCTCTAGATGCCGGATCAAGGATTTAGAGATACCTAACTTATCACTTTGCATGTAATACACTAGGAAGGGATAGTTGTTACTAGGATTATTGCGTTATGAGCTTATGGGGAACACGTATGCCCTAGTTATTTCTCTCATCTTGATAACAACCAAAAATTGATTTTTGTCGATGACATCGATTCCTCTACTAAATTCTTATTATTTTTTTCATACACACCAACCCCCCCTTTTTAATTATCTGTTTCTGGAAGTTCTTTGACTAATTGAATATAATTGTCGGTTAAAGTAAAGTCTAAACCATTTTTCCTTGTGGGATCGACCCCAACCTACAAGTTGGGTTCTTTACTTGATAACGATCGCTTATACTTCTGTAAGGAAGTGTAATTTGAGCGTATCATATGGTAGGTGAGTAATTTATTTTAAAGGTTTTATTATAATTTTTCGGTGCTAAATTCATGGTAAAATGTAATAATATTTATTGTAATATGCTTCCGATAGTTGTTTTAATCTGAATATTTCATTAATATTATTTATGATATATTCTAGATATAACATATCTTGGGTTCCTTGATACATATATAAATTTTCTTCTATTAATTGTTCTAATAATTTTATATCTTACATAGATTCTGTCCAATATTGTAAATATTCGTGGTTCATTTTAATCTGAATTTATTTCTAAATCGTACCATTCTATTCTTTCGTAATCTAAATTATGTAGGTCTATTTCATACCATTGTTGGTTTAATATATCTTCTGATTCGTTATCATTAAATATATTTTTTTTCTTTGAAAGATTCTTCAAGAGTACTAGTAGTAGCCATTATTTTGGACTTTGAAGCAAAAACAAATATTGTATTGATAAGTAAATAGTTTTTTCTGGAATATATATAGGGTAGGAAATATAACATTTTACACATGGATTGGTTGATCTTTTTTGGAATATGTGTTATCTATAATTAGGTTCCCAATTTTGACAGATTAAGCTGCCATTTAATCAAAGATTTTAAATCAAACATTTAATTTTTTTTCTTTAAATATCCGTTTGACTTTGATTTGAATCAGACATTTATATTTTTTCTTTAAATATATGTTTGACTTAGATTTTGGATGTACCATTTACATGTTTTCGTTAAATATCCATTTGACTTAGATTTTGGACCACTTTTAAATATTTATCCTTAAATGTTTCTATTAGGCCATGAAATTCAATCTTCAAATATTTTTAAATCCCCCAAAAGAATCCGTTTTTGGGTTTTGAGATTTCCATTCACAAAATTTATTTTTTATTCTAAATATAATGTATGTCCAAATACAACTTTCCAAAAATCACGTCAAAACTTAAACTTTTAATTTTTTTTTCTTTAAATATATGTTTGACTTAGATTTTGGATGTGCCATTTAAATTTTTTCTTTAAATATCCATTTGACTTAGATTTTGGATCACTCTTAAATATTTATCCTTAAATGTATCTATTAGGCCATGAAATTCGATCTTCATTTATTTTTAAATCCCCCAAAAGAGTTCGTTTTTGGGTTTTTGAGATTTACATTCACAAAATTTAATTTTTAGTCTAAATATAATGTATGTTCGAATACAACTTTCCAAAAATCACGTCAAAACTTAAACTTTTAAGTTTTAAAATCAACTTCAAAGTTTATGATCAAATCGGAGCAAAAGATGGGGTCAAGGGCAGAGTTGGGTGTTGAAAAACTATATATATAGTAAATATTAATGGAATGAGACAAATTTTAACTTTCACTTCTGCAAAAAAAAATTAAAAAATAGCTCACCATCTTGCTTTTGATGATCTAAGCTTATTATATAACTAGGGAATTTTTACATAAATAATTTATTTTATTTGATTAATTACACTTTTAAGTATTACTTTATTTTTATTATCATATATATGACATAAGTTTAGCTTTAATAATCATTTGATATAAATCTGTATTAAAATTGTATAAATATATACTAGGTGAAGTTCTGAAAATTTGTATTAAATTGTACCAAAACTATATTAAATATAAATAACCGGTGGTCTAGCGGTGGTGATTACGTAAAAGAAGATGCGAATCTCTGAAAAATTGTATTAAATATAATGATAGTTATAATATAATTCGAACTTGATATTAGATATTATTATGAATTCAATAGTTCATATCCCAGAACCAGCGTAATACATTTCCGACAATGTAAACTAATTTATATAGTACCGAAATGTTTGAAATTCACATATAATACTTATAATATATTTGTATTAAAAATGTTATAGTTATATATTAAGTGAAATTCTGAAAAAATTGTATCAAAGTTGTATCAAAACTGTATTAAATATAAACAATCGGCAGTTTAGCGATGGTGATTTACCGAAAAAGAAGAGATGAATCTTTGAAAATTGTATTAAATATAATAATAGTTATAATACAATTCGAATTTGATATCATATGAATTTGATTGTTGATATTCCAAAACCAATATAATACATTTCCAACAATGTAAACTAATTTAAATAGTAGCGAAATGTTTGAAATTCACATATATTACTTATAATATATTTGTATAAAAAATATATTTATATATTTACCATATGCATTGAAATATGCCGATAATATGTATAAAATATTGAATTTAAAATGTATTATAATTATTGTATATTTTTTTCTCTCATTAACAGTGCTAAAATATATTATTGTATTAAAAATATAGTTATCTATTCACCATGTACATTGAAACATGTTTATAATATGTATAATATATTGAATTCAAAATGTATTACAATTGTCGTTTATATATTTTTTTTCTTTTATTAATAATGTCAAAATATATTATACTTGAATATAAAGCATTCAAACACTAAATTAGTTTATATTAAATGTATTAGAATTGTGTCAGAAATGCATTCTATATGTATTTTTTTTTTAAAAAAAACCTTCTAATTTAAAGAATAATAATACATAATAGTAATACCTAATTTAAAATTAAGTTTTCAATTAGAATAATTATTTTTTATTTTAAAAAAGAAAGATAGAAAGATTGACCTAAAAAAAAAAGAGAAAAAGGGAAACACAGACAAAAAAAGAAAGAAGAAGAAGAAGAGAAAAGGGTGAAGCCAAATTGTTAAAAAAAAAAAAGTAAGGTTATAAATGGTAAAATACATTCAATTACTATAAGTGATACTTATGAGGATAATATATATTACTAATGTAAAATGACCTATGACTATATGGGCATGGCCCGTGCTGGAGCACGACCCAACATTAACAAATTAAATTGCTATTCTAACTAAAGAGTAAGCAATTTCACTACAACTTCTCATCAATAATTTTTTGTATACATTCTGTCAAATTAAAATGCCACTTAAATCATATCCTCTGCCAATGTTGCTTATTCAAACAAAAGTCAATTATAATTAGTGAAAGAATGCTAGTAAAAAAAAAGCAGATGCTAATAAAGAAGCATCAACGTCCAATAAGCAAAAATGTATATATAAAAAAGGTTTTCTTTAAGTAGTTGAGTCCTTTGTATGGAACTATTCTACTACCAACACTCTATGAAGTCACCTTACTTACCCAAAATTAATTGTCTTAACATAATTTAGCACAAAACTGCTACAATACATGCCTAATAGCATATATAAACATAAAGTTACATCCCGCCTCAGAAAGAACTAGAATTAGAAAGAAACTATTTTGGAAAGAGTAAATTTGGAAATTTTGGCAAGTTATGCTAAGTATAGTTTTGGGTCAACTTCAAACAACCATAATTTTCAGCACATGATGAGTTAGGTGGGCTACAAGATATAAAATGAAAGGTCTTAGAATTCTCTTTCCAATGCCACCAAGTTTGCTAATTTTTTAGCTTGTACGAGGGAGATATGCATGTTTGAAGTCGGGCTATCTAGATAAGGAAAGCTACCTGGATTTAAGAGGGGTATTTTGGTCTTTTACTTACCCAATAAAGTTATTTTGTTTTTAGTAATTAATTAGGGGTCTAAACTGAATGAGTTCAGTTTACGCACTCACAATTCACGCTAGGGTTTTAGAGAAAAGAGGAAAAAAGGTCAAAATTTTGTCAAGTTCTTGAGGTTTCGTTGCAAATTTCGCCAAGGGTTTGATCCCTAACGAGGTATGTGAGTTCACATAGAGTTGGGTTTGTTCACCCACGCGCCAATCATGTTAATTTCAGCATAATTTCGTCCTAAATAGTTGAAGGTTTGATGTTCTTGAATTGTGTTCTTGAATTTGCTTTCGTTCTTGAATTAGGATGTTATTGATAAGTTTCTTAAGATAACCGTATCAATTTTAAGAGTCATTTTTGAGTAGATTCTTAGGTACATGTATTGGGTAACTGAATATAAAGAGAAATTGAGAAAAAGAATCGAATCTAGTGGAATTAAGGTTAGAAAATGAGAAGAAAAATTCGCCAAAATGTTCTGGGGAGGGACTGGGGCAACGCATCCCCGATGCGCCAGAAGATTTGGGGCGGCGCACCAGTAATGCGCCAGAAGGTCTAGGGCAGTACGCCAGAAATAGGTCTCTAAACTTTAGGAGGGGTTGGCGCCCCACGCCAGCAGTGCGCTCGGGACGCCTGCCCCCACCCATTTTTCGTCGTTTAGCCTGTCTGATCCTTCTAAAGTGTACTAACACTTTCCATCGATTCTAACTACTCTAAATGACTTATAAACATCTAGAAATCATCCATAAACATGAATCATAACCTTGAATCCATAAATTCAAATTCAATGAAAGTTAAGAGCCAAGTCTAGAGAGTTCTTAGAGTCTTTTCAAAAGTCTTTTACAAATGTTTTAAACTTGTTTTAAGACTTGAGCATTAAGTTGAGTAAGAGTAAGAGTGAAAGTTCATTTTCTTTAAAAGATTATATGGGAACTAAGCATTTCCGAAGAGTAAATGTTTTCACATTTAAACAAGAGAGGAAACACTGAATTTCAAGAGAGCTTTTGAGCTAGTATTTGAGTAATAATCTCAAACCACAAAAAGTGTTATGTTTTTAAACATATGAGCTAGTTAATATTTTGGAGTAGTATTGAGCATCGATATGGGGGTGAGTTTGAGTTTAGATAATTCAAAGTCTCCATAAACCGTGTAGCCAACATGGATAGAAAAGGGTCATACTTTTTAGATGATTCCTTAATGCTTTTAGCATAGACTAGTGGATCCACTTAGTAGTAGGTTATATACCCTGACAAAGTATAGGATGGCCCTGACAGCGTGAGGTAAGTCAATGTATCATCACATAGCTCATAGTGATGTTGTCGGTTAGAGAATCTCCCACATAGTTACTTATATTTTCATATATAAACTGAGTTATTGTGTGTTTTTCAATACACTAAGTTGTTATCTACATGTTTTAAAGTTTTTCTTTATACTGCATCTTTATCACTCTTTATATTGAAAAGAGTTGAGTTGATCTGAGTTGAGACGAGGTAAGTTTCTTCAATTCCATTTTCAAGCTTATGTCTTGTTTTAGAATTTCCCTCGCATGCTCTTACATTTAATATACTGACGCCATTTGGCCTGCTTCATTTTTTGATGCAGATACAGGTAACCAAGATCATCATCCAGCGCTTTGTTGATCTAGTTGAGCTTCAGAGTTGTTGGTGAGCCTCTGTGCTTCTGGAGGATTCCCTTTTAGTTGCTTTATTATTCTAGTTTATTAGGATGTCGTGAGATTTGTCCCGACATCCATCTCAGTTATTAGAGGCTTCATAGACAATTAGATATTGTTAGTTCATGTGTCTTTTCCATTTCCAGTATTTAATGTTTAAAGACTTGAGTTGCCTCTTTGGCTAGTTGAATGTATGTTTCCTTTATAACATTCTAAATTTATTTCATGAATTTATCTTAGTTGAGTAAAATCTTCCACTGAGTAGTAAGCCAAACCAAGTGTTCGTTTGGGGCCATAAATGGTTCTGAGTGCTAGTCCCGTCCAGGATGTAGGCTCGGGGCGTGACACAGAATATCCCAAACATATAAAAACTATTTGTATTTTCAAATACACAAATATCGTCTAATTCAACATTTACAATAAGTTGAAGCTAGATTCCTAAGTTTAGTAGTCAATCTTCTGCATTTCGAATAACCACAACGTAAGAAGATCTGGAGATACCTTAAAAAAATAGGTGAATACAAATCAACTAAGAAACATTGGAGTTGAGAGAACTGAAAAATATATATTATGAATTACAAGTAAATGATGAACAAAAGTTATAATCAAGTACAAAAAAAGACATGTATCTAGGACCTTCAAATATTCATTTGTACAAATGTGCAAAAATAATATATTACAGACCCAATTTTTCTTTGTCACTCTCTACACCTTTTTAGTTTTAATTGGAGGACTTCTAATGCATTTTGGCGGCAAGTTATTTTCTAACTTTGACGTAACTATGTCCTTTTTATTTTTGCTACTAACAACTAAAATCACTATTTCACAGCATTGTAGTTTTAAATGTTTCAAGCTATCACATTTCATAATTGTGTGATCTCCTCATATATAATCTTGCTTCTCAATACTAAATAGGAGAAATAGAACATAATAATTATTTCAAAAACCACATCTAGTGAGGAGAAGATATAATTATAGAATACTGACGTTTTTCGTCGTCCTTTGTTTTATACTAACTGTAACTTGCTTTAAAATTTGACGTCAAAAATTAACTTCAGCTTCGAGTTCATCAGCTCTGGATTATGAATTTGAACTTGAGAGCTATTCAGCTCATGAAGAAAATATGACTTGTTACATTCTTGCCTTACTTTCTTAAACATATGACATATGTTCCCAAGATTTCTGATTATAATAACTTTGTTACGTGCAAGGAAAAATAGAACTATAGAAGAAAGTTAAAAATTTCTGAAATTATAAGAGAGTAAGAGACGATACACTTATTAAAGAGTTCTTAAATATTTGAATTATCAATCTTACCAAATATCACAGAATTGACAATTCATGTTTTCATTGATTCTCTCTTCTTTTTAAGACTTGGAATGAAAAATCAGTTTGAAAATAGATTTTTTTTCAACAGTTATTTTATCAAATTTCAGAGTACTAGATAATTGTAGAACATGGTCCAGTACTAACAAAAACATGCTCACTTATTTAGTCCTCATATTCAAATGGACATCTAGATTCCCACAACAAAGAGAAAAAATTCATATAATCAAAATGACACTATCTCATCAATCATAACAACATTATCCAGAGCATTTGAAATAATAGCCTTTCATAGTTATCAACTGGCATAATAAGATGTAACGTCAAATCTAAATAGATGTAAATATTTATCTACTAAAATCAACTTATCTCATTTGGTTAAAGTCAAGAGTTAATTCATGTAATCTAATAGAAAGAAGCATATTAACTTACCTGTAAAGCGGCCGTTGAGGTAGCAAAAACCTAAAATAAGTAGCACACATTTCTGTAGTTCATTTTCCATAGTAACCTAATGATTGATCATGATCCTAATACTTAGTGAGGTTGTACAATCTAAAAACCTACTAAATGTTTTGTCTTCAGTAACTAAAAAATCCAAAATAAGGAAGACATTTTCTGCGGTTGGACAACATAAAAACAGTCAAAATTATGAAATAAAATAAAAAAGAGTCTAAGTTGCATTATATTTCAAGGCTCAAGCTTATCAATTCAAAAGACGGGGAAAAAAATCAAATATTGACAGTTTTTGCAACCTCTTTGCACAAAAAAGACTGAGACAATGAAATGAATACACCTTGATTTCCTTTACTCCTTACCCAATACTGCAACAAAGTCCTCACTCCAACTCCAACCTACCAAAAGAAAAAACAACTTTTACCAAATTCAATTACAATACTAAGAAAGATACACTAAAAAATCATTGCCTCTTATCAACTAAAACCATAAATTACATATACCATTTTCAACATAACCACAAAATGTTTACCTGATAAAAAAATAAAAAAATATCTCAATTGGTTAGCTGACACATTGATAGACTCATAAAGGGATAAATTCTACTATAATTTGTTACCAAGAATGAGAAGTTTTTCCAATTATTAGTAATAACTACTATAAATACTATCACTCTCAATTTGACTTGGCATTAACTATACATAGAAGACCATTTAATTTACTATCAAACAATCACTATAATTCATTTTTTTGAAACGGCAGTACTACTGTACTGTCTAATAAAGTTTTGAAAGGGGAAAGCAGTGTGACAAAAGAGGATGGGCGAGCAGGACCCATCCCCTTGCAATTCTGCAAAAACAGATGAAACTGGAATTGATTGGATCAGTGCGTTGCCAGACTTTGTTATTGTTGAAATTCTTTCTAAAATCCCTATTACAGATGCCTGCACAACAACTATTCTCTCTAAACGTTGGCAATATATGTGGACTTGTATCCATAACCTCCATTGTTACCGCTCCAAGACTGGTTTTGGTTGGACTACATCCCACTATTTTTCTCTTCATTACGACTCTAACTCTTTAAAATTCTATTCGAGTGGTGTCCCACCATCTCTTAAAACTTTCCATACAACCACGTTATTCACCAAATATTAGAAAACCACAACCTTAGATACTCGCAAGTCATAATTACTATAGCAAATTCGCTTAGCCACAATCTTATTATATAGTTACCTCCCGTCACAATCTACCACGAACTCTTATTATCATTATGCTCAGTCAGCCCTGGCTATCGCCACAAGTCAACATTTTCATCAACATAACACCTCAAACTCAGGTATACTTATCAAATTCAAAGGACTAACCCAATCTTGGTATGCACTTTCTTACTAAAATCTTCAATTTCCTTCATCCAAGTATACTCAATGGAACTTTCTTTATCCATAATTTTTTCATTCCGATAGTAATCCACTCCCTTATGGATTAAGATAAAATCATCAGTCCTCATACTACCCCTTCTTCTTATCAAACAAGACAGGAGCACCCCACTTGGAAACACTAGGACGGATGAACCCTTCATCAAGAAGCTCTTGGATTTGAGTCTTAAGCTCTCTTAATTCCGTTGGAGCCATACGATATAGAGGGATGGAAATGGGGCAAGTGTCAGTTTTCCAAGTCAATGCAGGAATTTATATCTCTACAGGGAGCCATACTAGGCAAATCAGTAGGAACCACTTCTCTAAATTATAACACAACAAGAATAAACTCAATAGGGTGAGACTCGACCTCAACTTTCCGAACATGAGCCAAATAAGCCAAACAACCCTCCCATACCAGTTTCCTAGTCCGAATGAAGGGTATGATCTTATCTAGCTTAGGCTTGTACACCCCTTCTCACTCTAATCTTTCCCTACTGAGGATCTCTAGAGTCACCGACTTAGTATTACAATTAAGCTCGATATAATAGGGGACAACATAGTCATGCCTAAGATTATATCAAGTCAGTCATATCCAGCATAACCAAATCAACCAATTCTGAAAATCCATAAACACAATAGGAAAAACACGATATACAAGGGTGACTATGACTGACTCTTCAACTGGTGTAGAAACATAAACGAGAGCATCAAGTATATCACAAACCACATCAAATCCCAAGACAATTGAACTGACACGTACGAATAAATAGAACCCATATCACACAAAATAATAGACATCCGGGCACAGACAAAAGTAGCACTAGTGACCACTGCATCACACCTCAAACTCGATTTTTTCCCAAAAAAGCATATAATTGAGCCCTGTCCTCTTAACGGGCAACCTCCTCGCCTGGTTGCACTACTCGTCTACCTGCACAACCATTTTCTCGGCCTCCACAGCCTCACTGATTTCCTCCGCATATGCCCAGGTTCTCCACAATTTAACACACTTATAACTTATATTCAATTGTTGAACACCGAATTAGATCGCGGGGGTTTGTTCAAGTACGATTCGGGGTCCATAATTATGACTAGGGGAAAACATAGGAGACAAGTTGAGGTTCTGCCTCGCCTCATCCCGCTCTGGCGGGAAAATTTCCGCACTGGCGGCCTCGCCTTAGCGGGAAGAATCCCGCCCTAGCGGCTATAACAGAGACAGAACCCAGGCCAACTAATTTTCTGGGTTTTTTCTCTTTTCTAATTTTCCCAAAGGTTCCCAGCACTACAAAACGAATTTAGGATAATTCTCTGAGCTAAGAGAAATCATGTCTATCCCAAGTAAATCCCACAATACACGAACCAACTCGTTCTCATTAATTTAGCACCACAACCCACACATCCCCAAGATACATGCAGACATTCACACGGTCATTACACAAGCGCAAGACAAGTCCAAATTCTTTAATTAGTTTGTTTCATAGACGACCATTACTGATCATCTACGCCTTGTACGACCCCTAAGGCTAAATACCAATTAGAACCTTCTCAGTTTTAATTAACTTATTTGTGTCCCTTTAGCCGAGACTATGGAGTCTAGTTCACTTCATTGAGATAACAATTAGAATCGGAAGATACCAATTGGACTCAACTCATACCACAAGAGACAATAGTAGCTAGCGAGCCCCATAAAACTGCTAATTTCAATCATAGAACTTGGTCGAACTCAATTTATCACGCCCCGAGCCTACACCCTAGGCGGGACCGGCACCCGGAGACCATTTCTAGCCCCAAGCGAACCCTTGGCCTGGCTTTCTTAACTCAGCGAAAACTTAACCCAACAGAATAACTCAATGCAATGCAATATTATAAAGCAACTTAACTTATAAAATATGGCCATAAAAGCAACTCGAATCTCAAAATAGAATATTTACATATATACATAGATGAGAGACTCAAAACTAACCGACTGACTGTCTGTCTATGAAGCCTCTAAAATACTGAGATGGATGTTGGGACAGACCTCGCAACATCCTAATAAAACAAAAACTAAGAACACAAAATAATTGAGTCCTCCGGAATGCAAAGAGGCTCACCACTGACTCTGGAGTGCTCAGCTGGATCAACGACGTGCAGGATGCTGATCCGGGGTACCTGTATCTGCATCATAAGACAATGTAGGCCAACTGGCTTCAGTACATGGAATGTACGAGTATGCGAGCTGGAAAACTAAGCAACATAGGCTAGAAGGAAATTTGGAAGAAACTAAAAAGTTTACCTTGCTCAAATCAACTCTACCTGACTGACTTCTCTCAATATAAGACAATTTAAAATAAGTGCGATATAAAGAAAGACTGTTTAAAACATGTTATAAACTCTGTGTGTATACAAGGATACAATAAACCTGAGATATATATAGAAATACAATTGAACTAATGTATATAAAATACAATAATTCCTGTGTATAAAAATACAATAACTGTTGTGAGAGTTTCTCCAACCAACAACCATCACATAAGAGCTATAGTGATGATACAACGATCGACCTCACGCTGCCAGAGCATCTTATACCCGGCCAAAGGTATAAGACTTGAACTGCCTAATGGATCCACTAGTCTAACATGAAAAGGATTCATCTAAAAAATAGGATCATTTTCTACCCATGGTGGCTAACATGGTTCTATGGGGGTTGTGGGTTCTTTGAACGCTCCCCCCAATTCGATGCTTGATACTACTCCCAAAAATGTACTGGCTCTTATGATTTTAAAACATATGTCTTCCTGCTGATTGAGATAATTACTCAAAAAAAAACTATCCCGAAGGTGTCACGCCCCGAGCCTACACCCTGGGCGGGACCGGCACTCGGAGACCATCGCTAGCCCCAAGCGGACCCTTGACCTGGCTTTCTTAACTCAGCGGAAACTTAACTCAATAGAAATGAAAAGAAGGTTGTAAGATAACCAACTGATGAAATCTGGCCACAAAGGGCAACTCAAGTCTCAAAATAGAATATTATATATATATATAGAAGAGAGACTCAAAACTAACTGACTGACTGTCTATGAAGCCTCTAAAGTACTGAGATGGATGTTGGGACAGACCCCGCAACATCCTAATAAAACAAAAACTCAGAACACAAAATACTTGAGTCCTCCGGAATGCAAGGAGGCTCACCACTAACTCTGGAGTGCTCAACTGGATCAACGATGTGCAGGATGCTGATCTCGGGTACCTGTATCTGCATCATAAAATGATACAGGCCAACTGGCATCAGTACATGGAATGTACGAGTATGCGAGCTGGAAAGCTAAACCAACACTTAAGCTTGAAAAGAGTAGAAAGGAACTCTTACCTTGGCTCTGTTCGACTCATGAATAACAGAACTCAATATATATATAAAGCAATAAAGCACATGCAATATATATAAGGCTTGTAAAACAGTATAAACAACTCAGCTTGTTAATGATAAAACAATAACAAATGCAGCTTTACTTATAGAAAAGTAATATAACTTTAGTGGGAGGTTCTTTAACCGACAACCACCACTATGAGCCCTAGTGATGATACAACACTTTACCTCGCGTTGCCAAGGACCATCCTATACCTTGCCGTGATATAAGAAGTTAACTTTACTAAGTGGATCCACTAGCTTAACTTTCGTGATCATCTAAAAAGTATGACCCGAGAAATCCCATGTTGGCGCATGGTTCTTATGGAGAGTTGAGTTATATGAACTCGTGTCTCCAATTCGGTGCTCAATACTACTCCCAAAATACCTTGGCTCATAAGTGTTTTAAAACAAACTTCTTTCTTTAGTTGAGATAATTACTCAAAACTTAGTCCAAAGGCTCTCTTGGAAATCATGTTTTCCCCTCTTACTCAAATGTAAAAACATTTACAAACTTCTTTGGGAATACTTAGTTCCCTAATAGTTTTTGAGAAAAGAACTCAACTTTGAACTCTCGACTTAACTCGACTTGAAACTCTATACTCTTTCACTTGACGTCTAGCTTCACTTGACTTGGAAACTAACTTTCCTTGAATTGGAATTATGAATTCAAGGTGTTTGATCACACATTATGGAGGGATTCTTGAATGCTTAGCCGTACTTTGAAGTGTCGGAAACAACTATGAAACATAGGTATAATACCTGGGAACTTGCATGAGAAAGTGATAAAAGAATGGGGGAACTTGGCTGAGATTTCAAACTTCTGGTGACACAAGTGTCACTTACGGATGCCATCGACGGACCGTAGATGGACTTACGGTCCGTACTGCAGGTCTATCGTTCATGACAGAGAATATCCCCCAAGAACCCAGTCTGAAGAAATGGCTAAGTGTTGACCTACGGTCGGGACTTACGGTCCGTAGGTCCACTTATGGACCGTAGGTCGTGTCCGTAGATCGACACACAAAAAGGCCTAGTTTCTGTCCCAATCGACGATTGACCAGTACAGACCGTCAATCGAGCTACTGTCCGTAGGTCATGACCGTAGATGGGAACGACTACCAATTGCTGAAAATTTCTGGTGAATCAAATTCCTATGATTATAACTTTTAATCTCATAAACCCCTCAATATACAAAATCAACAACACCAACAACACAATCCAACAACTCCACAACAAGACCAATCTTTTTTTTCTCAAAACTAAAATGAATTGGTGTGTGGGGGAAAGGATCAACCCATCACTAATAACTCACATACCTTGGTAGGGATCACCCCCGACGAAACCACGACAATTTCCTTGCTTGATCTTCCCTTTCTCTTCTTCTTCTTCTCTTCCAAGCCCTAACTTTTACTCTTTGAAAATGGAAGTAAAACTGATCAAAATCAATCCAACAATACCAAAATAACACAAAGAATTAATTAGGGAAAAAGACCAAAATGCCCTTAAATTTTCGGACAAAATCCCTGCCAACTGTCCAACTTCCAATAAGCATAACTCACTCATGCGAACTCGGAATTGAGTAAAATCAGTGGCGTTGGAAAGATCATTCCACGAGATTCGCAACCATAACCGGAACTACTCCTAACTCATTCTGAGCTAGGAGTTATGACTGCTCAAAGTTGGCAAAAAAAAAACTCTTTTTTTCCCATACTTAGCCATATTTCCAGATTTTTAAAATTTTTCCAAAAAGACTAATTTCCAATTCAAGCTACTTCCTATTCGTTTTAAATGGTCGGATGTTACAATATCTTCCCCTTAGGAACATTCGTCCTCGAATGAGATTACTCTTACAAGACTAAGGGGTAACATCAACTCAACACCCAACAAGCAACCATCAACAACAATAACATGCCCACCATAAATTAAAGAGCACTAAGAAGGAAATTAATACCTTGATCTGCGGATTCAAAGAGATATGGATATCTCTTCTTCATGTCTTCTTCAGCTTCCCAAGTAACTTCCTCAACAAATTGGTTCCTCCAAAGGACCTTGACTGAGGCCACATCCTTTGTTCTCAACCTACGAACTTGTCGGTCTAAAATCTGAACAGGAATATCTTCATAAGATAAGTTATCCTTGATCCTAATACTTTCAGTCGGCAGGATCAATGAAGGATCGCCTATGCACTTCTTCAACATAGAGATATGAAAGACCGGGTGGACCGCTGCTAGCTCCTGAGGTAGCTCCAACTCATAAGCAACATTGCCAACCCTTTTGACTACGCGATAAGGTCCAATGTATCTGGGACTAAGTTTCCCCTTCTTGCCAAACCTCATAACGCCTTTCATGGGTGAAACTTTCAAGTATACCCAATCATCTACTTCAAACTCCAACGCCCTTCTCCTAACATCAGTGTAGGGTTTCTGACGACTCTGTGCCGTTTTCAACCTCTCGTAAATCACTTTCACTTTCTCCATAGCTTGGTGAACTAAATCCGGTCCTATCAACCCTGCTTCACCAACCTCAAACCATCCAATAGGAGATCTACACCTTCTCCCGTAAAGAGCTTCGTATGGAGCCATCTCGGATCTTTGGAATGATAACTGTTGTTGTAGGCAAACTCAATGAGAGGTAGGTGATCATCCCAATTACCTTTGAAATTGATCACACAAGCTCTCAACATATCTTCTAAAGTCTGAATAGTACGTTCTGCTTGCCCATCAGTCTGAGGATGAAAGGCAGTACTTAAGTTCACCTTTGAACCCAAGCCCTTCTAAAAAGATTTCCAGAACTGTGCAGTAAACTGTGCACCTCTATCTGAAATAATGGAGATTGGAACTCCATGGAGCCTTACTATATCTCGAATAAACAACTTAGCATAATCTTCTGCCGAGAGGGTAGTCTTTAATGGTAGAAAATGAGCTGACTTTGTCATTCTGTCGACAATTACCCAAATAGAATCATGCTGTCTGCGGGACCTTGGCAACCCTGTGATGAAATCCATATTGATCATCTCCCACTTCCATTCTGGAAGTTTTATTCTCTGAGCCAAACCACCGGGCCGTTGGTGCTCAACTTTCACTTGTTGGCAATTTGGACACTTAGCAATAAACTCCGCAATGCCCTTCTTCATGTCATTCCACCAATAAACTTCTCGCAAATCACGATACATCTTGGTGGAACCTGGATGAATGGAGTATCTGGAGCTATGAGCTTCTTCCACAATCTACTCTTGGAGTCCGTCTACCAAAGGTACACACAATCTGCCTTGGTATCTTAATGTACCATCTCCCCCTTGTTCGAAAGTTAATACTCTTTGCTTTTGAATGTTTTCCTTCAACTCAAGCAAAATGGGATCTCGATCTTGCTTCTCCTTTACTTCTGACATTAATGATGACTCGGCCCTGCTCGTCATTTCTATTCCTCCTTCTACGGAATCTGTAAATCTGACTCCCAGGCATGCCAGTCTGTGTACATCTTTTGCTAACTCTCTCCTTTCTTCTTCAATATAGGCGGTGCTACCTATAGATAACCTGCTTAAAGAATCAGCAACAACGTTAGCCTTACCTGGGTGGTAAAGAATACTAAGGTCATAATCCTTAAGTAATTCTAACCACCTCCTCTGTCTGAGATTAAGCTCTTTCTGAGTAAGCACATATTGAAGACTCTTGTGATCAGTGAATATGTCGACATGCACACCATACAAGTAATGACGTCATATCTTTAAAGCAAATACTACAGCAGCCAACTCTAAGTCATGGGTTGGGTAGTTCTTCTCATGAACCTTCAACTGTCTGGAGGCATAAGCTATAACTTTGCCATTCTGCATTAAGACACAACCCAAACCAACTCTAGATGCATCACAATACACCACAAAGCCTTGGGTACCTTCTGGTAGCGTCAAAACCGGAGCTGTAATCAATCTCTTTTTCAATTCCTGAAAGCTTTTCTCACAAGCTTCAGACCATTGAAATTTCACTGTCTTCTGAGTCAACTTGGTCAAAGGAGATGCAATGGATAAGAACCCCTCAACGAACCTTCTATAATAGCCAGCTAAACCCAAGAAACTCCTAATTTCAATTGGAGATGTGGGTCTAGGCCAATTCTACACTGCCTCAATTTTTCAAGTATCAACCTTAATTCCATCACCAGACACAATGTGGCCTAGGAATGCCACAGACTTAAGCCAAAACTCACACTTAGAGAACTTGGCATACAACTCCTTGTCTTTCAAAGTCTGAAGAACTATTTTGAGATGAATAGCATGATCTTTTTCATTCCTTGAATAGATTAGTATGTCATCAATAAAGATAATAACAAACATATCTAAATAAGGTTTGAAGACTCTATTCATCAAATCCATGAAAGCTGTCGGCGCATTGGTCAAACCAAAGGACATGTCCAAAAACTCATAATGACCATACCTGGTTCTGAAAGCTGTCTTTGGGATATCACATTCCCTTACTTTTAACTGATGGTAGCCTGATCGGAGGTCAATCTTCGAAAAACAAGTAGCACCCTGAAGCTGATCGAAAAGATCATCAATCCTTGGAAGAGGGTACTTGTTCTTGATGGTAACCCTATTCAACTGGCGGTAGTCTATACACATTCTAAGGGAACCATCTTTCTTTCTCATAAACAAGATCGGAGAGCCCCTAGGCGAGACACTTGGTCGAATAAAACCCTTATCTAAGAGATCTTTCAACTGCTCTTTCAACTCTTTCAACTCTTTCAACTCAGCTGGTGCCATTCTATAAGGCGGAATAGAGATAGGACAAGTATCAGGAATGAGATCTATGCCGAACTCTATTTCTCTCTCAGGAGGAATTCCGGGTAGGTCATCAGGAAACACTTCTGGACACTCTCTTACTATAGGAACCGACTGAAAAGAAGATATCTCAACACTAGAGTCATGGACTCGAACTAAGTGATAGATACAACCTTTCGAAACTAACTTTCTTGCCTTAAGGTACGAAATGAAATGACCCTTAGGCACTGCTGAACTACAACTCCACTCTAAGACTGGCTCGTTCGGAAACTGAAACTTGACTACTCGAGTTCTACAATCTATCGATGCATAACAAGCATGAAGCCAATCCATACCTAAAATGACATCGAAATCTACTATATCTAGCTCAACCAAATCAGCCCTGGTGTTCTTGTGACTGATGGAAACAGGACAATCACGATAGACTCTTTCTGCTAGGATAGATTCCCCAACAGGTGTAGAAACATAAAAGGGTTCATAAAGTCTTTCAGGAAGAACCTCAAACTGATTTGCAACATAGGGAGTTACAAACGATAAACTTGACCCTGGGTCTAGCAAAGCATATACATCAAAAGTAAAGACTTTGATCATACCAGTGACAACATTTGGAGAATCCTCTTGCTCATGGCGACTGGCGATTGAATAAAGGCAGTTTGCTCCTCCACCGGTACTAGAAGTAGTTCCTCTAGGTGCCATCCTGTTTGGGGGAGCAATTGAAAAAGATTGGGCCCTACTGCCCAAATTTTCACTACCTTGCCTATTCTTAGGGCACTCCTTCATGAAGTGACCCTCTTGACCACACTTAAAACAGCCTGTCTGGCCTTGACGACACTTCCCTGGATGAACTCTACCACACTTAACACATGCAGGAAACGAATTACCTCATCGTGCCACACTACCTGAAGACTGTGCTGGTGTAACCTTGAAGTCCATCGAATTCTGGCCATTATGTTCCCCTCTGCATCGAGATGCAGGCGCTCTAGCAGATGATGGAGTAGGTCCCTTTTGCCTTTGCGGAAAAGAGGAACGGCTTGAATTACCTCTCTGCTGTCCAGACTCATTACCGGTCTTAGCTCTCTTATTTTTGAACTCTTCTCTGTCCCTCAGCTTTTCTTCCTCAACCTGTTGTACATAGACCATTAACCTTGATATGTCCATATCCCCAATAAGCATTGCAGCCCTACCTTCTTTACTAGACAACCGAGACAGCCCAGCAACAAACAAGCTCATTCTATTTCTCATGTCCGCCACCATCTCCGGAGCATAGCGGGATAGTTGTGTGAACTTTAGACTGTACTCATGAACACTCAAGGACTCATGCTTAAGTGTGAGGAACTCACGTACCTTGGCCTCTCTCAATTCTCGAGGAAAGAAATGCCCTAAGAAAGCTTCCTCAAAATAGGCCCAACTCGCAGGTGGTGCATTTTCAACTCTACCCCCTTTCCATTGGTCGAACCATGTTCTAGCAACATCCTTCAGTTGATACGCAGCTAGCTCAACCCGCTCAGTATCTGTTACAGGCATCACCTTGAAAAAAAAATTCAACTCATGAATGAAGTTTTTGGGATCATCAGAAATGCTCGAACCCGTGAAACTCGGAGGATTCATCCCCAAGAACTCCCGAATCCTTGAAGTGTCAGCTCCTTCCAGTCAAGCTACCCTTTGCTGACCAATCTGAAGTTGAGTATGAAAGAAGTGAGAAATCTTCCTAAATGTCATAGCCTCCTAATTATAGATGTGGCGCGCTTCACATCGATAACTAGGACTCTACAGACACGGCTTCATAGACTCCCTAGGACTCTTGAATTCTATGCTATGATACTAAGTATGTCACACCTCGAGCCTACACCCTGGGTGGGACCGGCACTCGGAGACATCGCTGGCCCCAAGCGAACCATTGGCCTGGCTTTCTTAACTCAGCGGAAACTTAACTCAATAGAAATGAAAAGAAGGTTGTAAGATAACCAACTGATGAAATCTGGCCACAAAGGGCAACTCAACTCTAAAAATAGAATATTACATATATATAGAAGAGAGACTCAAAACTAACTGACTGACTGTTTATGAAGTCTCTAAAGTACTGAGATGGATGTTGGGACAGACCCCGCAACATCCTAATAAAACAAAAACTCAGAACACAAAATACTTGAGTCCTCCGGAATACAAGGAGGCTCACCACTGACTCTGGAGTGCTTAACTGGATCAACGACGTGAAGGATGCTGATCTGGGGTACTTGTATCTGCATCATAAGACGATGCAGGCCAACTAGCATCAGTGCATGGAATGTACGAGTATGCGAGCTAGAAAGCTAAACCAACACTTAAGTATGAAAAGAGTAGAAAGGAACTCTTACCTTGGCTCTGTTCGACTCATGAATAACAGAACTCAATATATATATATAAAGCAATAAAGCACATGCAATATATATAAGGCTTGTAAAACAGTATAAACAACTCAGCTTGTTAATGATAAAATAATAACAAATGCAGCTTTACTTATATAAAAGTAATATAACTTTAGTGGGAGGTTCTTTAACCGACAACCACCACTATGAGCCCTAGTGATGATACAACGCTTTACCTCGCATTGCCAAGGACCATCATATACCATGCCGTGATATAGGAAGCTAACTTTACTAAGTGGATCCACTAGCTTAACTTTCGTGATCATCTAAAAAGTATGACCCGAGAAATCCCATGTTGGCGCATGGTTCTTATGGAGAGTTGAGTTATATGAACTCGTGTCTCCAATTCGGTGCTCAATACTACTCCCAAAATACCTTGGCTCATAAGTGTTTTAAAACAAACTTCTTTCTTTAGTTGAGATAATTATTCAAAACTTAGCCTAAAGGCTCTCTTGGAAATCATGTTTTCCCCTCTTACTCAAATGTAAAAACATTTACAAACTTCTTTGGGAATACTTAGTTCCCTAATAGCTTTTGAGAAAAGAACTCAACTTTGAACTCTCGACTTAACTCGACTTGAAACTCTATACTCTTTCACTTGACGTCTAGCTTCACTTGACTTGGAAACTAACTTTCCTTGAATTAGAATTATGAATTCAAGGTGTTTGATCACACATTATGGAGGGATTCTTGAATGCTTAGCCGTACTTTGAAGTGTCGGAAACAACTATGAAACATAGGTATAATACCTGGGAACTTGCATGAGAAAGTGATAAAAGAATGGGGGAACTTGGCTGAGATTTCAAACTTCTGGTGACACAAGTGTCACTTACGGATGCCATCGACGGACCGTAGATGGACTTACGATCCGTACTGCAGGTCCGTCGTTCATGACAGAGAATTTCTGTCACGCCCCGAGCCTACACCCAGGGCGTGACCGGCACTCGGAGACCATTGCTGGCCCCAGGCGAACCCTTGGCCTGGCTTTCTTAACTCAGCGGAAACTTAACTCAAGTAACTAAAAGGTTAAAACAGAACCAACTGATGAAATCTAGCCACAAAGGGCAATTCAAGTCTCAAAATAGAATACTTTATATATATACAGAAGAGAGACTCAAAACTAACTGACTGACTGTCTATGAAGCCTCTAAACATACTAAGATGGATGTTGGGACAGACCCCGCAACATCCTAATAAAAACAAAACTCAAAACACAAA
The DNA here is from genome assembly GCA_029007595.1 of Solanum commersonii. NCBI lineage: Eukaryota > Viridiplantae > Streptophyta > Magnoliopsida > Solanales > Solanaceae > Solanum > Solanum commersonii. The sequence goes on from JAJTWQ010000051.1 coordinate 1,483,965, forward strand.
ATACTTGAGTCCTTCGGAATGCAAGGAGGCTCACCACTGACTCTGGAGTGCTCAACTGGATCAACGACGCGCAGGATGATGATCTGGGGTACCTGTATCTGCATCATAAGATGATGCAGGCCAACTAGCATCAGTGCATGGAATGTACGAGTATGCGAGCTGGAAAGCTAAACCACAACATTAAGCTTGAGAAGAGTAGAAAGGAACTCTTACCTTGGCTCTATTCAACTCATGAATAACTGAACTCAATATATAAAACAATAAGCACAAGCAATAGACAAGGCTTGTAAAACAGTATAAACAACTTAGCTTGTTAAAGATAAAACAATAACCACTAAACTTTACTTATATAAAAGAAATATGACTTTAGTGGGAGATTCTTTAACTGACAACCACCACTATGAGCCCTAGTGATGATATAACGCTTTACCTCGCGTTGCCAAGGACCATCCTATACTTTGCCGTGATATAGGAAGCTAACTTTACTTAGTGGATCCACTAGCTTAAATTTCGTGATCATCTAAAAAGTATGATCCGAGAAATCCCATGTTAGCGCATGGTTCTTATGGAGAGTTGAGTTATATGAACTCGTGTCTCCAATTCGGTGCTCAATACTACTCCCAAAATACTTTGGCTCATAAATGTTTTAAAAACAATCTTCTTTCTTTAGTTGAGATAATTACTCAAAACTTAGCCCAAAGGCTCTTTTGGAAATCATGTTTCCCCTCTTCCTCAAATGTAAAAACAAACATTTACAAACTTCTTTGGGAATACTTAGTTCCCTAATAGCTTTTGAGAAAAGAACTCAACTTGAAACTCTTAACTTAACTCGATACTCTATACACTTTCACTTGACGTCTAACTTCACTTGACTTGGAAACTAACTTTCCTTGAATTGGAATTATGAATTCAAGGTGTTTGATCACACATTATGGAGGGATTCTTGAATGCTTAGACGTACTTTGAAGTGTCGGAAACAGCTATGAAACATAGGTATAATACCTGGGAACTTGCATGAGAAAGTGATAAAAGAACGGGGGAACTTGGCTGAGATTCAAACTTCTGGTGACACAAGTGCCCCTTACGGAGGCCATCGACGGCCCGTATATGGACTTACGGTCCGTACTGCAGGTCCGTCGTTCATGACAGAGAATTTCCCCCAAGAACTCAGTCTGAAGAAATGGCTAAGTGTTGACCTACGGTCGGGACTTACGGTCCGTAGGTCCACTTACGAACCGTAGGTCGTGTCCGTAGATCGACACACCAAAGGACCTAGCTTCTGTCCAATCGACAATTGACCAGTACGGACCGTCAATCGAGCTACGGTCCGTAGGTCATGACCGTAGATGGGAACGACTGCCAATTGCTGAAACTTTCTGGTGAATCAACTTCCTATGGTTCTAACTTTTAGACTCATAAATCCTTCAATTACACTAGATTTCGGCCCAAAACATAATTCAAAGTCATGTACCAAACTCATTAAAGTTTCCAACAACTCTATCAACAACAATCACAACACCAACCAACAATATCAACAATACCATCCAACAACTTCAACAACATGAACAAATTCTCTCAAAATAAAAGGAGTTGCTGTATGGGGAAAAGATTACCCATCACTAAGACTCACATACCTTGGTAGGGATCGCCCCCGACAAAAACCACAACGATTCCTCTTGCTTGATCTTCCCTTTCTCTTCTTCTTCTTCTTCTTCTCTTCTCTCAAGCCCTAACCTTTTACTCTTTGAAAAGGGAAATAAAACTGATCAAAATCAGTCCAACAATACCCAAAATAGCTCAAAGAATTAATTAGGGAAAAAGACCAAAATGCCCTTAGAATTTCGGACAAAATTCCTGCCAACTGCCCAACTTCCAACGGGCATAACTCACTCAGGCGAACTCGGAATCGAGTAAAATCAGTGGCGTTGGAAAGATCATTCTATAAGCTTCGCAACCATAACTGGAACTACTCCTAACTCATCCTGAGCTAGGAGTTATGATTGTTCAAAGTTGGCCAAAAACTCACTTTTTCCCATACTTAGCCAAATTTCCAGATTTTAAAAAAAATTTCCAAAAAGGTTATTTCCAATGTCAAGCTTCTTCCTAATCGTTTTAAATTTGTCGGATGTTACAATTTACCCCAAGAACTCAGTCTGAAGATATGGCTAAGTGTTGACCTACGATCGAGACTTACGGTCCATAGGTCCACTTATGGACCGTAGGTCGTGTCCGTAGATCGACACACCAAAAGGTCTAGCTTCTGTCCCAATCGACGGTTGACCAGTACGTACTGTCAATTGAGCTACGGTTCGTAGGTCGTGACCGTAGATGGGAACGACTGCCAATTGCTGAAAATTTCTGCTGAATCAACTTCCTATGGTTATAACTTTTAATCTCATAAACCCCTCAATATGCAAAATCAACAACACCAACAACACAATCCAACAACTCCACAACAAGACCAATCTTTTTTTTCTCAAAACTAAAATGAATTGGTGTGTGGGGGAAAGGATCAACCCATTACTAATAACTCATATACCCTGGTAGGGATCACCCCCGACGAAACCACGACAATTTCCTTGCTTGATCTTCCCTTTCTCTTCTTCTTCTTCTCTTCCAAGACCTAACTTTTACTCTTTGAAAATGGAAGTAAAACTGATCAAAATCAGTCCAACAATACCAAAATAACACAAAGAATTAATTAGGGAAAAAGACCAAAATACCCTTAAAATTTTGGACAAAATCCCTGCCAACTGCCCAACTTCCAATGAGCATAACTCACTCATGCAAACTCGGAATTGAGTAAAATCAGTGGCGTTGGAAAGATCATTCCATGAGCTTCGCAACCATAACTGCAACTACTCCTAACCCATCTTGAGCTAGGAGTTATGACTGCTCAAAGTTGGCCAAAAAAAACTCTTTTTTTTCCCATACTTAGCCAAATTTCCAGATTTTTAAAATTTTTCCAAAAAGACTAATTTCCAATTCAAGCTTCTTCCTATTCGTTTTAAATGATCGGATGTTACAGAAGGCTCTTTGGAAATATCAGTTTCCAACCTTGTTTAAATGTAAAGATATTTCTTACAAACTTCCTTGGGAATACATAGTTTTCTAATAATTTTGAGAAATGAACTCAACTTAAAATCTTTACTTAACTTGAATTTGAGACTCTTTACTTGACTTGAAGCTCTATACCTTTTTTTCTTGACTTGAAACTAACTTCACTTGAATTGGAAACTAACTTCACTTGAATTGGAATTATGAATTCAAGGTGTTTGATCACATGTTATGAGTGAGTTCTTGACGTTTAGACGTACTTGGAGTGTTGGAAACAACTAGGAAACATAGGTATAATATCTAGGAACATACATGAGAAAGTGGGGAAGGAATGAGGAAACTTGGCTTTGGCGTCCTTGGCGCTTTGCAAGGCGCGGGGTGCGAGCCCTTGGAGCTCAGAAGGACTACTCGACGTTTCTGCCAGGCATTCTACCCCAAGGGGAAATTTCAACATCCCTTTTTGGGGTGCGCTGGCTGGCGCAACAGCCCAGCCCTTTTCCCCCAAAAATCCGACTCTTCTTCTTCATTTTTTCCAACTCTAAACCTCCTTACCTTCAATGGTTCCAGCCCCTATACACTTAGCATCATAAACCCCTCAACATACAGTGGATTCAGCTCAAGAACACAGCTCAAAGCATATCCCTCATCAACAAGAACCTCAACAACACAACCAACAACTTCAACAACCAAAAATAAATCTTTTCTTGGAATTTAAAAACGAGTTGGTGTGTAAGGGTATGAACCAACCAACACTAAGGATCATAAAATCCCTCAACATACAAGAGATTCAACTCAAAAACACAACCAAATCATGTCCCAAATCAACAAGGGACTTCAACAACACAATTAACAATATCAACAACACAAACCAACAATTTCAACAACCCAACCAAGCTTTTTCTCAGAATTAAAATGACCTGGGCGTGTGGGGGAAAAATAAACCCAATACTATAAGCTCACATACCTTATTGGGGATCACCCCCAATGATTTCTACGACGATCTTTGACGGAAACTCCTTGATCTCCTCTTCTTCTTCTCTTCTTTCTCTCTTCTTCTCTTCTTCACTCAAGAACCCTAACTTTCACTGTTTAACAAATGAGAGAAACTGATCAAAATTAGTCTAACACACTAATATAACCTCAAAAGAAATGATTTGTGAAAAGACCAAAATGCCCGTAAATTTTCGGACGGACTCCCTGCCAATTGCCCAACTTTCAAAGGGCATAACTCGCTCATACGAACTCGAAATCGAGTAAACTCGGTGGCGTTGGAAAGATTGTTCCAAGGGCTTTCCAAATATAACTGGAACTACTCCTGGATCATCCTGAGCTAGGAGTTATGACTGCTCAAAGTTGGCCAAAACTCACTGATTTCCACACTTAGCCAAATTTCCAGATTTGAATTTAGCCAAATTTCCATATTTCTGAACTTAGCCAAATTTCCAAATTCTGAATTATTTTTTTCCAAAAATGACTACTTTCAATTTCAAGTTCTTCATATTCATTTTAAATTGTCGTATGTTACACAATTCTTAACCGCCTCAATCTTTAACTAATGGTTACCAGACCTTAAATCAATCTCTTAGAGAAAACCGATGCACCTTGCAATTGGTCAAAGAGGACATCTATTAGAGGCAATGGATATTTGTTCTGAATGGTGACCATATTCAACTGACGGTAGTCTATACGCATCCTCTTTTGCTAGTAATGGTGTTACCACTTTTGTTGTTCTAGTTCGGACCATAGAGTGAAGGAGAAAAGATACTCATTTGTATCACCCAGATACCAATTGAATTCAAGTCATAGCACGAAGGAGTAGAAAAAAGTGAGTTTTTCCTAAAGTCATAGCCTCTCGAAGAAAAGTACGGACATCATCGTACCGTTCCGCAAGACTCTACTAGACTCGTTTTGGTACAATGAGATCAACAAACCTAGGGCTCTGATACCAACTTCGTCACGACCCAAACCGTCGTGATTGACACCCACACTAACCCTCTGGTGAAAGAACCATTACTACAACCTAAACTAACAAATTTTACGGAAACTAAGACATTTAAAGATACAGAAGCAGGTTTAAATAACAATAAAAATGGAGTCCCCATAAACTCCAAAGGTTTAAATAAACTAGTCAAACTAATGCGGAAGAACAACCCCTAGAGCCGAAAAGTCATTGTACCAAAACTTTACTAACGACAAGTCTAAAAACAAGGGGTAAAACCCTGAAACTAAAAGAACACCTTAACAAATAGTCTGAGTCCAAAAAGAGTGGACTTAAACAAGAAAGATCCATGGCCGCCCTAAAGAACTGGCTTACCCTTGAATTCGATCACGCTCAATAGTCACCTAGTTGAGGTCTATCAATAGCCACCTAAAGATGCCCTGTACTCAACAAAGAAAGAGCAAGTGCAGTATTAGTATTCAACCATGGTGTACTGGTAAGATCATGCGGCTATTCCATTAAATGCAACATAAGTAATTCAATACAACATAATAATAGCATGCATACATAGAACATATACAATATCATCATCATTTACGAACAACAGAGCATTTCACAATTCTCAAATATCACAGTTATATGAAGTAGTTGATCCTCTCATGGAACCCAAACCTAAACAATTAGCATACCAGAACATGGCAACCGATCCAATGTTTATGCCGGAACGTGGCAACCGATCCCAATTAGTTATGCCGGAACGTGGCAATCGAACCTAATTAGTTATGCCAAAACGTGGCAACCGATCCCAATTAATTATGCCGGAACGTGGCAACCGATCCATTCAACACACCACAATCACAAGTATATTTTCAACATCATACAATCAAGAAGTGATTCATGACATATAATTATTCATCTATCTCATTTACAACAAGTGTGATCAACAATGCAACATTCGCATACATACATATTTCATAATGAAGCAAGAACAAACATACATCACACAATCATAGAATCAAAATTATCACTTACCTCGAAACAAGCTTGAAACCCTAAGAAACTTGATCCTTCCTTTTTCGGATTTGTTCCGCTTGTTCTTGGTCTACAAACAACAATTATAATACGGGAATCAATAAACGAATACTAATTACCCGGATTACTAACAATTCTATCAACCCAGCATCTCAATTGGGGTTGTTTCCACCATGTATTCTAAATCAAAACCCTCCCCCATCGATAATAACCCAAGAAAATAGGTTCTATGGATCGAAAAATAGGTTATGGGAGTAAAATCCTTACCTTTAGTGCTAAAAGAGGTGGAAAACCTTCAAGAAATAGCCATGGGTTGTTTCTTAGCTCTTAAGAACGAACTTTTGCAGAAAAGCAAGTTTTTGGAGGGTTTTACCCTATTTAAGTCACGACTGTCCCGCTACGGCGGGACCCATCCCCTTACACAGCGGGATCCCGCTACAACTGGATGCACGGAGATAGAATGTTACACGTTCACGCTAAGATCATTTTTGGGAGTTTTACTTACCCAATTTTGATTGTGTAAAGTCGTACGGGTTCCTTAACGTCTTAGCTATCCACTCATGTAATCAAATTCATTAATAGATCTCTCATTTGTTACCAAATTTCTCTAGACCTCATTAACTCTGATTTCGTCCAAATCTGGACTAGGCTAGGAAATCTCAAGTTACTACGAAAAAGTTTTCTATCCCCAATTCTTTCCCCATTGGCTTTTCAATAACGATGGAATCAGGTCGTTACAGCCTACTACTAATCAAGTTTTAAATTTTATAATTGATTGTGTAAAAATATAAGTTTTAATGATTGAAATATAGTTTTTATTTGATATTTATTATGTTTAAGTTCTTCAAACTATCAAGAATTATGGCCTTACATGAAAATTGATAAATATGAAGTAACAGGAGGGAGGGAGAATGAGGTAATTCTAAAGAAATTATATGCGCACAAAAATATTATTTTATATTTATTTAGAATTGAGACATAAGTGCGTAGGAGTTTTTACGACTAAACTATTATTCGTTGTTTGAGGGTAATTATTACTTATTTTATATTAAAAGTATATTAATTATAATTAACAAACTCAAAATACCTTAACCGTTCTTTACTTTTCTTTTTACTTTGACAAATAGTATATTTATGTGATTTATTTTTTATTTTTATACATTGTAAGAATAAATATTGTGTTCTTTCACTTTTAAAAAATAATAAATACAGCACATGTAATTTTCTTATGTTTTTCCTTTGTGGAATCAAATTGTAAGTCTGTGCACATTTATAGAAAGATATTATTATTATTTTATTTTATATACTTTTTCATGTAAGGAGTAATTCTTGAAATTTTTTTACCAAATCCCAACTTAGATTTACATATATTAATTATAATATTAGATAACTATATTATCATATTTATAAATACCTCTTCTATATAATAATAATAATAATAATATATATATATATATATATATTAGGTTAACCCAAAATATTCATAAGACTAAGTTAAACTACTGTCTAAAAGTGAAAGTGAGGCGGTGCTTGAAACGGCAGTACTACTGTACTGTCTAATAAAGTTTTGAAAGGGGAAAGCAGTGTGACAAAAGAGGATGGACGAGCAGGACCCATCCCCTCGCAATTCTGCAAAAACAAATGAAACTGGAATTGATTGGATCAGTGCGTTGCCAGACTCTGTTATTGTTGAAATTCTTTGTAAAATCCCTATTACAGAGGCCTGCACAACAACTATTCTCTCTAAACGTTGGCAATATCTGTCGACTTGTATCCATAACCTCCATTGTTACCGCTCCTACACTGGTTCTGGTTGGTCTGATAAGAGGCTTATTTCATTCATGGACAATGCATTACCTCTTCTTACATCCTCTAAAATTAAAAGCTTCACTCTACATTTCACACCTAACATTGCTCTATCAAACTATTATTTGGATAGTGATCTGTATAGTTTGCCACAGGAACTTTGCAGCAGTTCATCACTTGTAAAACTAAAATTCAAGTTTTGCAAAATACTAGAAGATCATAAACTCAATTGGACATCCCTAAAGAGTTTAACACTAACATGAAACAAATAACATCAAATTGTCATCACCTGGAGTTTTCATCGTTTGCATTTAACTTCCCCAAAATGTACGACACTTGAATTGAGTAACCACACGCATCCTCTTGGCTATATGGGAGATGAGTGTTACTTTGAAATTGTTGCTCCATATGTTCAACATTTTAGGATTTCAGGGAATTTTGATGGTGTGGGAATTAGGCTAGGGGACCTGTCGTCTTTGATCCACACTCATCTTACTTACAACTTGTATGATGACTGTGGATTAGATGATGTAATTGACAAAAGCATAGTGAAAGATCACTTGACAATCGTAGCTTGTGCTAATGAGCTAATCATCCCATCCTTGTATATCGAGGTCAGTTTACTCTACCGTGTCTTTTTATGCATACATGAATATATATAGCTCATCTCTTATTTATTTATATTAGTATACAGATGACCTATTTAGTGGCTTTAAGTAATATTAATGTTTTGTTTATTACCAAAACTGGAATAGGTCCCAACAACATATGCACCTGTTTCCTCATATAGTCAGCTTGTGTTCTTCTTTGCTAATTTCTTTAATATACTTCACTCCTTGCAATCTACTTCTCATGATTTTAGATATAGTCTTTTACAAGATGTTGGCCTAAATTCTTTGATATTTCTTCGGAGATGAAACATACTCCAAATTCATTCCTAGCGATGCTAATCTGTTACCAGTAAACAGACTAGCCCAATTTTGGGATTCTGGCCTGCCTGCGGTCGGGTGCCTTGACATGGTGATTATAGCAGTAGGAGTGGGGATGGATTGTGCAGCTCCGGCTTCTTAGTATATATTGCTAATAGGTATCTCTTCGGGGGACTTCAACGGTAAAATTGTCAACAGGTCCTTTAAATCCTATTGCATTTGCTGCTGTTACTGAGGTTAAAAATGATTTACATATACTCCTTTTGCTGGTAGCTCAATTTTCTTAACAATCCTCGGACGGCCTCTGCCTTTACTCCTTTCCGGCAAAGTGCAAAGTAGTAAATCACACACTAAATTGTACGAGAGTAAAACTAGAGGTCGGAGGGAGTAATATTATATATACAGTTTGGTGTATTTTTTAAGCCTTATAAATTTGATATTATGTTACTCAATACACTTAGATGAATCTGCTTCTATCTCCTGTATAGATGATTTCCATGTTGATATTGCAAAAGGAAGATGTTTCATTATTGTTGTTGGAGTGCAAACGATTGACAATAAATTCTTGGATTAGCAAATATACCTTCCTTGGCATCGACAGACTCTTACATCTTAAAGTGGTACGTATGCATGTTTTCAACTGATTTAATGCTTCGAAATACTTTTGTTTCGTCTTCACTCATTTTATTCTTTTTCTTCATGTGTTTGTTCTATTTTGTTAGAGAGAATAGTGTTTGATATAGCTAGGGTTCTGATTTTTATGTGTTACCTAAGTTGTGCTGCACTCTAGACTATTTTTTACAATGAGTACGTAAGTAGTTCCTGTTACTATTACACGCCCATTGATCTCCTACAACTACAACATCTTACTCAGAAAAATGTACTGAATCTTCTTAATGAAAGATCTCGTCTATCAACATTTATTTCTGTCAAGTGTTTCACTTGCTTGTCTATTGTTGATATATGTTGTTAAACTTTTTCCCCTCATTTAATTATATTCTGTTTTGTGGTTCTTCTGTATCCTTAGGACTGCACTTTCATAAATTACTGGTGTGAAGAGGAAGACAACTATGCAAACATATTCATCATAGGTTCGTTGCGGAATCTGAAAGTCTTGAAGATTATTTTACAGTGGAGTCCCTTAATAGAGGATGACACGACAACAGAGCTTACTGAACTGATGAAGTGTTTGTTTGAGCACGCAAAATATCTGGAGAAACTGGTTATAGTGGCAGAGACCAGCGATTGTTCAGAAGTGATACAAAGTTTGTTAGCTCTTCCCAGAGTTTCTAATAGTACTGTAGTTGTTTCCTCAGAATCGGTTACTGGTGCGGAGTACTGAGTACTGGGTAGAATTTATTTATATCGATTCCGTTTGTTTCCCACAATATTTTGTTCAATTATTATGAATCTCTTTACATTTATTTGATAGCTTATATAAAGCTTTTATGTTAGCATTGTTTATTATATGGACTACTTCACTCGCATCAATCTGAGTGTATATCAAACCTTTTTAATAAGATTTTAGAAATAATCAAAATGACAATATTAGCAACTCACCTTTTAATTGATACTCATTTTAAAATACTAGTCTTTGGACACGTGTCACAATGAATTTTTATAGATATGTTAGGATGACTAAAATTGTATGAAAATATGTGTGCAATGAGTAATAAAATGCAACAATTACAAATAAATCTTTAATAATATGACCAAAAAACATCAAATGAAGGGCGCATTTTGATGTTTCAAATTATTTTTTTAAAACTACCAACGGTAACTTCTGAACTTTGGTTAATCGTCAACAAATTTTCAATAAATTCACAAATGACTAATTTAAGCCTAAATAAGAATATAGACTTTCATCATTTGCATTTAACCTCCCCAAAATGTACGAGGCTGGAATTGATTGGCCATGGATATCCTTATGACTATATGGGAGGTGATTGTTACTTTAAAATTGTTGCTCCATATGTTCAACATCTAAAGATTTTAGGGGATCTCAATCCTGCGGAAATTAAGCTTGGAGAGCTGTCGTCTTTGATACACGCTGATCTTACTTATGAGTTATGACTTGTATGATTATGAAAGATAGCTTGGCAAGCATAGCATGTGCTAATGAGCTAATCATCCTGTATATCGACTACTCTGTAATAACAATAATCTTGTAGTATTTTGAGAAAATCTAAAATTATTTTGCCAAAGATATGATTAACAACAACATAGAGTAACCCTGCATGTGATGTCTCTGGAAGGTAGAGTGTACCCAGACCTTAACACTATCTAGTGGCAATGATATGATTGCTCTGAAATTTAAAGCATGTAACAAAGAAAGAGACTGTCTGTGATGTTGTTAATCTTTATTTTTTTAATGAAAATCGATGAAGTTGAAGAATAGTTTTAACCCAAAGAAAAAGCAGCTTTTGGAAGAAAGAGTATGTCATCAGCAAACATACTCCAAATTCATTCCTTGCTATGTTAAACTGCTACCAGTAAATAGACTAGCCCAATTTTGATCCTCTTTCTTCGCATGGTGCAATTTCCTTTAGCTTTGGGATGCTGGCCTGCCTGCAGTCGGATGCATTACAGCAGTAGGAGTGGGGGTGGATTGCGTTGTATTTCCCTCATATGCCAGATACTCCTTCCACATTTATCGCATTCGCTGCTGTTACTGGGGTTCAAAAATGATTTACAGATACTCCTTTATCTGGTAGCTTGATTTTCTAACAATCTTCGGCAGGCCTCTGCCTTTAGCCATTTCCGGCAAGATGCAAAGTAGTAAATCACACATGAGAGAAAAACTAGAGAGGGGAGCTAGTAGTATGTCACGACCCAAAATGAGTCGTGAGTGGCACCCACACTTAACCTCCCAAATGGGCAGACCAAGGAATCTAAACCCCAACATATACCAATAATTCAACTACGAATAACAACAATAACGCAGAAGCTTCAAAACTTATTAAAGTAACCAATTAAATAAACCTCTAAAGTCTATTACATATTATCCCCAAAATCTGAAAGTTATCACATCAAGGACATCTAATCTCTAAATACCAAGTCTAAGCATATCAAAGACACCGAAATAAATGAAATAAAGTAATTTGTGTCCAAAAACTATAGACATCAAGTCATGACCGAGAGAATCCAACACAAGCTCGAATAAATAGCTCACCCTTAAACCTGATATGCTGAGACTGGCTAGAGCTGAGGGCGAGTCAAATTCACTGGTACACTCGATGCACTCCATAAAAGGAAAACAAAGAAAAATACAAGTAGGGCTCAGTACGGGGCAACATGTACTGAGCAGGTATCATCGGCCAACCCAAAATTGAAACTAATATACAATGAATACATAGTATAAAGTCAACTATAGCACTTAGCAGGTGATAAGAAACAACAACATGAACAAGTGACAGTTGAAGCAAGTACGTAATCAATCACAATATCAAGCACACACACGAGGACTCATGCTTCCACATCACACTCGTTTGGGAAATGCGTTCATTGAGATTGAGTACATTAAGTTAATTCAATATTTTTTTCCTTTAATGTTACCGTGTCAGAACGTGACACTCCGATCCAAAAATACCGTGTTGGAACGTGACACTCCGATCCAAAAATACCGTGTCATAATGTGACACTCCGATCCAAAAATACTATGTCGGAACGTGATACTCCGATCCAAAAATACCGTGTCAAAACGTGACACTCCGATCCAATAATATTATTAATTTATCATTTATTATCACCACTTTTCAATTCATTAATAATATTACATCAAGCTTTCTTTATTCAAGGCATCACTTTGATAGAGAGGTTTTGAGATTATAAATCTCACGGTCTCAGGATTTTAGACCAATCACAAATCACACAATCACACAATCAAGTACATAGAGAACATCACAGTATCATTCAATGCATATCAATCGCTATTAAGAGTTTATCTATCAAATAGAATAAACCATAACCTACCTCCACCGAAGAACCGAAGTCAAGCAAGCTACTTTTCCAAAACTTTTCCTTTCCTCAATGCCTCCGAACCTTTCCAATCTATCAAATATATATGCATAATTTGTAAGTTAACGAGTCTATAAACACCTATATTATTCTGTGTCTAGCCTAGACTCAAAAACTCATCTAATTCTATAATCAATTTCCTAAAGTTCAAAACTAAGGGTAAGTCTTAATTCCTTCAATTTGCCTAACCTTAAAGGTATTTAATTAATATAATACGCCTTATATTTAATAAGCTATCTCAATATGTCAAAATACAATTTATAATACGGGAACACAATATTAATATTAAACATTTGAAGCCACTGGTTACGAAACCAGTGGCAGTCAAACCTCAACTATATGCCTGCTGCACAGTGACAATACCCATTCCATGTCTATCCTTCTATACAATATCCAACAACAATACTCCAATCATTAGCCTCAATTATGAACTAAATTTCCTTAATTTTATTCTTCCTTAGTTGTAAATTGTATCCACATATACACATATAAATTTAACCCTAATCTTCTTAAACCTTAACAGTTGCCTCCATTCCACCAAAATTAGCCATAAAATAATTCTTTCCCACGAATCCACATGGACTAACAAACAAAGATTCCATAAATTTTGCTTTGTCTTACTAATGTTAACAATTTCCCAATTTTCCAATCTAATGGCGACCACAGTTCTAACACCCACATACGATAGCTCCACTTCGCATTACTACTAAAGCAATATTTAACACTAAAAAAATATAGCAATTTGTAGAACCAAACCTGAGAATCACTGTTGCTCTCCGTAGTCTCCCTTCTTCTCAATTTCTTTTTCCTTTTTCACCCGTGCCTCTATCTTTTTCTTTTCCTTCTCTTTTACATATTATTTATTACCCTAAATTTTATATAACCCATTATAAAAGTGGTAAAAGTGATCCACTTTTTATTTTACTGTTCTTTTCTTTAACCACCAACTTAATAAATTATTAAAACTATCCCATTAATTTCATAATTATAATTACAAATAGTCCAAAATACCCATTTAGAATCTATCGGAAAGTATTTTATGAAATCAAAAGCTCTAGTACTCAAAACGATCAAACGGGTCTTACATAGTATTATATAGTTTGGTATGTTATAAATTTGATATTCTGATACTCAGCTTGATCTACTTCTCTCTCCTGTATAGATGATTTCTATGTTGTTGTTGCAAAAAGAAGATGTTTCATTACCGTTGTTGGAGTGCAAACGATTGATTGACGATAAATTCTTGGATTAACAAATATACCTACCTTGGCATCAACAAACTCTTAAGGTCAACTCCTTGTTTAGAGAATTTGACAATACTTTCTTAAGAGGTATGTTTTCAATTGATGGAGATACTTTTATTTTGTTTTCACTCATTTATTATTTTCCTTTTATGTGTGTGAGAGGGAATTATGTTTTAATGAGAAAGGAGTTGTAAGTTAACTGATCAGAAGATGTTAAGTTAGTTATAATTAATTCTAGGTAGTTTGTTAGTTAGCATTTAACTGATTACAACATGTATATATAATGTAGCTTTAATTCTTCTTCAATTCATTGTATTGATCAATCAGAAAATTGCTTCCTTCGGGAATCTTTGATCAATAATAATATAGATTGAAAAATAAATACATAAATTTCCGAGTTCTTATCGGCTCCTTCTCCCATATCCTATCAAAATTCAAGAGTTTTCTTCATCTAAGAATAAAAATGACAACCTTGGTAGGGGTTTCATGAAATAAAAAGGCTGAATTTATATTAGTAGGAAGACGGTAAAAAAAAGTTTATTTGTAAGACTGTAACATACAACTGCAAACTTTGATTCCAAACAAGTTGGGGTCGGATATATGCACATGTTGCTCCATTTAAATCTGTGCTAGCACAAGAAGTTTTCTACATCTTTTACTAGCATATAAGTCTCTTGTCTTTGGCAAGACTATAATTAAGCTGTCAAAACAAGATCTCAATTTTATAAAATTTTCTTTGTCTTGAGAATGTATAGCTTGATTGCTGCAGTAAGCTAATAAAAAAGAGTCTGTTACTGTCCACCTTTCATATTTTTATGCCTTATTTAAGCAAGAATTATAAGTTGTTGCTAAATTGTGATTTGTTTGCATTATACATATTCCTTCTTTTTCTTACCCCGCAAGTAATTCTGCAAGCTTGTATTCTTGTAGATTATTTAACTGGAGAAGCTTCTTATATGTGTTTCCTAATTGAATTTTTTAGGAGTCGCCTACACAAATTATTCCTCTTAAATCATCATCAAGTGACGATTCTGGATATGTTCCCATGGAAGCTATTCTGAGATTGGGACAAAACCAAACATGGAAGATGAGCATATCTGTATCAATGATCTTTCCAAACTCTACCTACTGTGAAAAGACTAAAGCGACACATAATTTTTTGGAAATTCTTCATACAAAATGTGAAAATACCCTTTTTCAATTAATATGGCCCTGTTACTAGTAAAATGCAATATAACTTAGTAACAAAGTAAAATGTGATGCCACTTCCACTTGACTGTTTCTGCATCTTGTGCCAGATCCAAGCATAAATCATTTTGAAATTCAATATCGCTAGCATGATATCATGAGTAACACTCTTGTTTTTTTTGTGATATGCAACTATTATAGAAGTTTCACTAATTGTGTTATGTTGGAATGTATGCGTCCACCAGTGATCACAGGACCAGGTCCTTTGATACAATTAAAGTGCAGAAAGTGAATAACTGGAAGTAAAATAGGCACATGAGATTTTACGTGGAAACCTCCTTGCTCAAGGGAGTAAAACCACGACCTGTCACACAAGATTTTCAACTGCCTTCACTAATCTCCAAGCAAAAGTGAATACAGATCTCAACTACACCAATGAGACTAAACTCTTAATCTCACACTAAGTAATACACCTATTACTTACTGAACCAAAGCAATGCATCCATTTCCCACTATATTAACTATCACTAATTAATATAGACTTCAAACAGTAAGACACAAAGTTAACTCTAACGATGTTCTTACATTAACTCACATAAAGGTTTGAAACGTTTCTTATAAGAGTGAAACGAATCCTACAAGTTTAGCACATTACAAGCATTCAAAACAACACACATAGATAGCACTTCTTTAGTTGATCAAGTCCCTTGCTGTATTTTGTGTTTGAAGCTCAGTTCTTTCAGAAAGATTTTTGCTCTTTTTGAACGAATGAATCATCAAGTTGTTTGTCTCTTGAAATATATCAATCAAGAAGAATTGTTGACCACTGGACAAACAACCTCGTCCGCTCCTATTGGTGTAGTACGCTGTCATTTTCACCAACCACCTGACACGACAACTTTAGAGTTGTATAGCAGTACAGACTTGGACAAGAGCACTTTCACAGGACCTGATCACTGCGTTTGTGAGTATCATCAAAACACCTGTAGTATAACATTTTCCCCCTTTTTGATGATGACAAACAAACATATAATACAAAGAGTATTCATTCAAAATCATTCCCCCTGTCACCGTTCCCCAGCAAGAATAATAACAACACAACAACATTCCCCCTTTTGACATCATTGAAAAGGGAGGCAGTAAACATACACAAGTGTTCCGCAAGATGGTATAGAATTCAGAGCCATAGGCAACATAGTACATAACACTACTAGAAAATTGTAAATTACCTCGAGATTTACTTGGGAATTATTTTTGCAAAAATTTCCTACGAATTTTCATGCGAAAATATGAAATTCCTAAATTCAAGACAATTTTACCTGCGAAAAATATTTCTCCTGAAAAATTGGTAGGTAAATTTGGCGCTATTTTTGCAAAATTATTACTTGGGAAATTATTTGGGGCAAATAATTTGCAAGTACCATTTTCATAGGTAAATTCGCAAGTAATGAAAAAAAAAACTATTTTTTAATTTGTTTGAAAAAAAATTTCTAAATAAACTTATTTGCCATTCCAGCTAGAAATAATTACTTGAAAAATTATTTATAAATAGCTAGAAATAATTACTTATTTGGGAATATATTTCTTGAGGATTTACTTGGGAATTTTTTTACTTGTAGAATTACTTTGGGATTTTATTATTGTGAATTTGATTGGAGATTTTTGAGGAATACGTACTTGAACTTTTTTAAATATAATTTTACTGGAAGTTTGTTTTTAAATCTAAGAACTTGTTTTATTTGAAAACCTTGAGGAATATTGTCTTTAAAATATATTTAACCAAACGAAAAATAACAATAATATAAAAAATAACAATGACTAGAATTAATGAATTTTATTGTTAAATATTTACTCTACGTTTAGATTAAATAAATTATTATACAATAATATATATCTAATACGGTGTTGGAACATTACTACAAATGTCATGATCAATATTTTTAACTTATCACAAAAAACCAATGATGAGGTTTTTTTTTTCAATTTAAAAGATAGAAAGTAATAAAATTATATGACTAGTTATTTATCCAATAGAAAAATAACTATCATAAATGTAATCAATTTTAATTTAATATTATTTATATTAAATTGTGTATTATTGAATAAGTCAAGCATTATATTAAAGTATAGAAATATTCGATGATATACATTATTAATGTGAAGTTTAATTACCCTTCATTGAAAAAATTATATTATATGAAAAATAAATAAATTTTACTTATATATCCAATTGATATTTTCTTATAAGCACTAAAAATGACATAATTTATCTATATATAGTAAGCTATTAAATGATATTTATTTTCAAATATATAATTAACTAAGTTAAGATATAATTATTAAAAGATAAATTAAAATTTAAAATACCAAAAATACCTAATAAGATATACTATCAATTATTGATTATAACTTTCTTGCACTTTAAACTTATAAATTTATTTACATTTTTAATTATTTATTTATAAAAACTTTGTATGTGTTATGCCGTAATTTTACTATCTTTAGAAAAAACACTTTTCAAAATGTTCTAAGTATAAAACAATTTGAGAAAAATACTTAGAAAAGAGTCGCCACTTAATTTTTAAAAGAAATTAAGAAAACTTAATTTAAAAAGATTTAACAGATTAAATCTTTAAAAAGTTAGAGAAAATGGGTAAGAGGTTCTTATTTACGCTTCAAGAAGGTTTTTTAATGCATTTGAAGCGCCCGCTAACATGCGGTTATCCTACAACTTAGATTAAATATTTTTTGACTATTTTTAAAAAAATGATTAACTTGAGAGAATAGATTAAATAAACGACACATTTTATTTTATTTTATAGGGAAAGGAACCTAAAATGAAACATTTGAATTAAATGCAAGTGATAAGAATTTTAACAAACTAGATTAATTAAAATTTATTTGACTCATAATAATTTGAACTAATTTAGTCGATAAACCAAGAAATCATTTTAAACTAATTAAAGACAAATGAAAGTTTTAACTAAAAAACATATTTAAATATGTACAAATACAAGAGTTGATAAAATTGAAATTTTATTAAAATCTAACAAAAAGAATATAGTTCATCTTTTGGGGATTTAATTAAGTTAACTAACAATTTTAAAATTAGAGTTAATGATAAGAAAAACAAACAATAAATACAGACAATTAAATAATTTAAAGGTAACGGAGAAATGAATTTGGGCCCCCTTTTGGGCCAATTTCGCTGAAATTTATTGAGCTTTTACTCAATTCCGTTTTTGTATACACGAGTTGTATATCAATGTATATGGCTCGTATATGAGCCCCATTTCCTGTCTTCCGGAACTGTGTCAACTTCTGGGGACCTGTTCTTTCAATTTCTAGCCTTTTTTGCCTTCAACCTGTACACTGCTTTGATTTTTTAGCTGACCCGTTAAGAGTTAAAATTGGGCCCTTGGCCAAACGAGGAGATGCAAGGAAAGGAGATAGGAGTTTATGTTGAACTTTCTTGGAGCAACGAGCTGGGACGACGAGCTTGAGAGGGCAGCGATTCTTCCACCACAAAAGCCAAATACGAATAGCAAACCAGGAAAATTTGAGGGGCGACCTTCTCGGAACTTAGAACAAGAGAGCTAAATATAAATTTTTAAGCGTAAAATCACTATTGCCAAAGAACTCAAACTCAAGAATCAATTTGTAAGCTATTTTTCATATGTGACCTCAAAATCCAATCTTTTTCCACTTCTCCCTAATCACTGAGGGTAGAGGGTTATTTATAGGGGAAGTTGTGGCCATTTTGGGGGGAATCCATTGAGCAAAATTCAAAATTTTGAATTTCTTTCTTCGTTTCCAAGGGCGAACAATGAAAGAGATTTGAAGATCTCTGAAAATGGGGGAAAGGAACAACGATGTGATCGATTAGGTTGCTAGGGTTATCGATTTCACAGGGCTGATTTCGCGCCAGGTTTGTTGGGATTTTCTGGGTTGCATCTGGAAAAGGAAGAACGGGGTGGGGTCGGGCATTTTGCTACTGGGTTTCTCACGAAGAAGAAGAGTAGCAAGGGTCGGGTATGTTGTTTAGTGGGCTGGGAATGTTTTGTACGTATTGGTGTACTGTTGTTGGGTTATAGGAATTTAGGAATGGGCCTGGGTTATTGTGAGTGAGTATCAAGAGGAGGTTGTTGATTGCTTTAGGGGAACTTTCGCAAATAGTCACTATAATAAACTTAATTATGTTCCATAGTTATAGTTTGCATATTTACGGGCTGTAGCTACAATTTAAGTTGTCTCGTTTGTATAATTCGCATGTTTGTATAATTCGCGGATACATTTGTATAATTCAGTTATTTTGTATAAACTCAAAATAACGAATTTATACAATTACAAACATCAGAAGTGTAAACTATACAAATTCTGAATTATATATACAAAAGTTATACGAATTATATTATACAAATTCAAAATTATACAAACGTGTGAATTATACAAAACTAAAAAGTTGAGCCGCATAATTATAGCTAAAAGTATGTCGTGAATTGTAATTAAGGCGAACTA
This sequence comes from Solanum commersonii, assembly GCA_029007595.1. NCBI lineage: Eukaryota > Viridiplantae > Streptophyta > Magnoliopsida > Solanales > Solanaceae > Solanum > Solanum commersonii. The sequence continues at coordinate 1,503,695 of JAJTWQ010000051.1, forward strand.
TAGTTATGTTAACTAATTAACTAGTATGTGTTTGCTTACACACGTAATTTTCCCATTGCTTTATCTTGGAACTGGGCTGGCTGGAATAGAGAAAAGGCCCAAAACTTTGGTCAAATGGATTTAAGGTGAGGTAAAAAATGAGTTAGTTCTTGGAGTTTAAGAAATAGTCAAATTGAGTTAAATTAACAAATTCGGCTAAACCCTAAATAAGACGAATTAATATTAATTAATTAACGAGCTTCTTAATCTTAACGAAATAAAATAATTAACTTAATTGTAAATTAATGATTCAAAATTATAGCCATAATTTAAACTAAACGAATTTAATAAAATACTTACTAAAATTAAAATCTTTTGAGATGATTTTCGAAATGTTTATAAAATATACTAATTATATAAAAATTATATAATATATATATATATATATATATATATATATATATATTACTTAAAAAGTTATAAAAAATGATAAAATTAATTGAAAGTAACTTGAAAAATATTTTGAACTTTACAAAAAAATTAATTATTTCAAATCGTTTGGGATTTAAGAAGCTCGGTGATTAATATTTATTGTGGGGGTCGAAAATTGGGTGTCAACAGTATGTATTATTTAAATTTTGTCTATGTTTAATATGCTTAGTTACGAACATTATCTCATAGGAAGTGTAAGCATGAATTTGTCAGGAATGTTGGGTGATAGTGATTTATTTTTTATATATAAATAATTGTCATGTTTCACCTTTTAAGAGTCAAATTACATGAACTTTAGACAATATTTAAGATATATTTTATTACCATATTGATATTAGATGAATTAAGAACTTTTGTAGAATTTATGAATGTCTAATGGTATTTTAAATACTCACATTAAATTAATTAAATTTTGCATTAAAAATTAATCAAATTGGAGAAAGACAAAAAAAAATAAAAAATAGTGTAGTGTCATGGTATCTTTTGTACCACATCAGAAAAAGACACCAAAAATTTAGCATTTATAATGTTATGACTTAGAATATTGGTAGAATGAAATTTCAAGGAGTAACTATAATGAGTGGGCATGGAATCTCATGCGGACTTGGCATTAGGAGGGCAATTAAATTGAATCTCATGGGGTATTGGGCACTTATGAAATTGTGCAATGAGTCAATGAATTGGTAGTTGTGTAAGAAATGTGGATATGTAGGTAAATGTGTCAAGGGGTTCAATGAATAGTAAAATAAATAAATAGGAGATAAAAATTAATATTGTTTAAAGAAATTTATTTGAATATATTCATGCGGCTTTACTTGCGAATAAATATGTAAGAAAATTAATTTTTATTTTTTGTATTTTTTGCAAGAAAATCGACAAGTGATTTACTTGCGAAGGTTTTACCTTCGGATTCTTTTTTATAGGAAAATCTGCAAGAAACTGCAAATTTTCATACATACTCCCCAAGAAAATTCTCAGGTAATTCACACTTTTCTTGTACTGAAACAAACAAGCTTGGATTGGCTTAAAAAAAAGTAGCTTTTAAGTAAAAAAATAAAAAGTAGGGGGAGACCTACTTTTGGTTTCTAACTTATTTTAAGTCATTTTTGACTTATTTTAAATCATTTTTTACCTTTCTTAACACTTTGTAACTTATTTTAAGTCATTTGTGACTTATTTTAAGTTATTTTTTATATTTGTCAAATACTTTCAGAAGTCAAAAACTGAATTAAAAGTAGGTTTGACCAACTTTTTAGCCAATCCAAACGGGTAGAAGGAAGACAAAGTCACAATGAAGGCAATATAATGCATTAGCAAAAGTCAAAGTACCACAATTCTAACTGTTTAGCAATACAAAACGGGCAGACTACCACTGTGAGTTCGACAAGAGGTTACAACATAGGGACTAAAAGAAGGACATTTTAGGATGGAGGGGGACGAGGAGCAAAGGACTCCAGTAGAATGTTCATGTGCCTATTTGCATCAGCATGAGCCTGAAGGAGTTGCGTGGTGAGAGACTTTTTTCTCGTTCAACGAGGATTGGACTCAGTCAGTCTAGCATTTTCATCCCTCAGCCTAGTAACTTCCTCATTTTCATCTGTACTGGTACCTGATCCTTGAGACTGAGCTTGTTGAAGTAAGGCCTTTAAACGTGCAATTTCTACCTCCTTGTCACCCAAGATAACTACGAAGTCCTCCATTTCCCGTTTAACTGCTTCTTGTTTTTCAAGAAGTTCAGACACATGAGACTTAGCCTTGATCTTGCCCTCTACACATTCACATTCGATGAGGGTGACCATTGAGAAGGTTTGCTTGATGGTACCTAGTACTCTCGTTCCCAAAGGCATACTAAAGTGATCGAACACCCTGTTTAGCAAATACCCATCGGCTATTTCATGCTTACCATTTTTCACCGTCATGATCCGATGCAGATGCTCAAGCATGATACCAGGGAGATTGATGGCCTCGAACGTTTCCAACTGTTTCATAAGGAAGAGATCAACAGCAGATGCAATCGCTCGTTTCTCCAATCGAGGCAGCAAAACCTTATTTACAAATTCAAAGTATAGTTGATGCTCCCCTTTGAGAAATTTCATTGGAACTCCAGCACACTTCATGTTCTCATACTTGGAAACTTTTGAAATATGGTCCATAGACGGTTCGCAACCTTACACATACATGATCCCTTGGCATGGTACATCCAAGATAATCCTCAAGTTCTCTTCGGTTAGATTAATCTCAATCTCATGAACTTTAGAACTTATTCCTCTATCCTCAAGTAGAACCATCTTGGAGTAGAATTCCATCACTTCAGGTTCGTGCAAGACCGACATTTGACTTTTAAAAAAATGCTCCTAATCTTGTAAGGCCACATAGTCCATCAGGTGGCACATCCCTAGTTGAGTAAGAATAGCAGGATCAAACACTCTGCCATTTAGCACCTTTTGTTTCTTATGTTCTTCAATACGTTTCTCTTAGGTTAATTCTTTGTCTTCATCCAATCTTTGGGCAGAAGGACATGGTCCCTTAATCCTTTTGGGCTTAGAATTTGTCTTCATTTTCCCGGTGGCCCTTTTCACTGGTGATTTGGCCTTTTTTACCGGTGATTTTATGTTCTTCCTGTAACCTTTGAAACTTTCACACTATGTTCCTTTGCTTCTCTTCACCTCTTTGCCACAACCCTCACAGCATCTTCAAATATAGTCTTGCTCGATTCAATGACTTTAGTTTGAGCATCCAAATTTTGAACTTCTTTAGACACAACAACATTTCGTCGCGTGCGATTTCGTGGTGCAAGGCATATTTTGAGCTTGGCGAATCATAGGTGTGTACTAATGTTGATTTGTAAAGTATCTAAGTGTGATTAGATATGATTTTGTAGGATGTAAATTGATCTTATAAAATCATATCTAATACGCTATTGAATAGGCTAGGCTATTAGATCCAATAAAATCATCCCTTGATTGTCAAATCTACCAGAATCAAAGGATTTGATTGCTAGATAGTTTGGTTTTCTATACTATAAATTTGTATCTCTATGGATGAATAATATTATACAGCTTTGGTATCAAAACTTACATGGTATCAGAGCAACTTCATTATTGTGTTGCTTATGACTAAAGATAACATTTATTGGGTTACTCACCCAGCGGCATCAATAGAAGCCGAGAGTTCTACTAACAAAGTTCCAATGAACCAATGCAACGATTCTTCTCATTTTTCTTTTCAGCTTACTTCTCACAAGCTGAATGGAAAGAATTATTGGAATGGGCGCAATATGTCCATTTGGCAATTAATGTCCGAGGAAAACTAGGACACTTGACTAGAGAAAAGAGAAAGCCTAAACCAGGAGACCCAAAAATGAACGCCTGAAGATCAGAAAACTCGATGGTAATCGTTTGGCTACTAAACTCCATGGATCCTGCCATAGGTAAGCCATATTTGTTTCTTCCCACTGCTAGGGATGTTTGGGAGGGTATTAGAGAGACTTATTCTAATTTAGAGAATACCTCACAGATTTTTGAATTAAAAATTAAATTGTGGAAAGCTAGGTAGGGGAAGAAAGGTGTTACTATTTATTATAATGAGATGGTTTCCCTATGAGAAAAATTAGATCAATGTTATAATGATGAATGGGATTGTCCTAAAGATAGCGTGAAAGCAATGAAAAAGGTAGAAAATGAGAGGGTTTATCTATTTCTAGTAGGGTTGAATCAAGAATTCCATGAGTTTTGTTCTCGAATTCTTGGAAAAAACCCACTGCCCACTTTGAGGGAAACTTTTTCTGAGATTAGGCGAGAAGAAAAAAGGAAGAATGTTATGCTAAAAATAGATCCCAATCTGGAAACAAAAAATATATATTCTTTTGCGCTAGTTGTTGTGAAAAATGAAAATGACAGGAAAAAGAAGTCATAGTGTGATTTTTGCAAAAAATACTGGCACACTCGTGAGACTTGTTGGAAAATCCTTGGAAAATTGTCTAATTGGAATAAAAAAAAGGGTAGACAACCATGGCAGCCAAGCCTTTCAATCTACCAGCACTACAAGAAAAGTGCTTTTTAACAACCATTTCTTAACGAAGGGACATAGATGTGGTCGTCAAAAGTGTATTCCTAACGACAACATAATTTTTATGGTCGTTAGAGTTAATTTTTAATATAGTATAAGCGATGGGATAAATATTAGTCGTTCTAAAATTATTTTCTGGTCGTTAAAACAAATTACTATATATATATATATATATATAAAATTATTTTCTGGTCGTTAAAACAAATTACTATATATATATATATATATATATATATATATATATATATATATATATATATATTAGTATTTATTGAAGAATAATTATATTTGGGTTAAATATTAAATTTACAAATAATAACTTAATTAAACAAAAAAAAAAAGCCGCCTATTTTTCCCTGATTATATATATATATATATATATATATGTGTGTGTGTGTGTGTGTGTGTGTGTGTGTGTGTGTGTGTGGTCCCCATTTAAAATTGTTAATCACAATTCAAACATCAGTCGCGTCGTCCTGGCATATCCTTAGACATTAAACATCTTTATATATATATATATATATATATATATATATATATATAATTTTTTAGTATTTATTGAAGAATAATTATATTTGGGTTAAATATTAAATTTACAAATAATAACTTAAACAAAAAAAAAAGCCGCGTATTTTTCCCTCGTTTTTATTTGAGGAACAATCTAAGAGAAGCCCTATACACGCTTCTCATCAGATCCACGGCGCCAAGCTGCTAGGTTTCAATTTTCTTTGTTCATAACAGAAAAAAGAGATCGTTGTGAATAGAGGTTCTTCTTCTTCTTCTTCTTTCAAGCAGAGTTAGGAGCTTTGAATCTACAGAGCAATTGAGAACTTCCTCCTCTACAAAATCAATAGTAAGTGCTTGTTCTCTTCTCTCGGTAAATCGTTTCTTCGTGTGTCCGCTCTACATTGTATTTCTCTTCACTATTGGTGTAAAATAGGTGATATTCACCAGATTTTTCAAACTTGACTATCAAGCTTCTGGTTACTTATGTCATAAACACCTTGGGTGAGCTTAGTAGACATGTTTCATCATAATTGAACAGTGTTTTTATGAAATTGTGAGTATTAAACATCAATAGTAATATCTCTGTCATGGTTAGGAGTGCGTGGTGCTACTACGGAGTTGGGAAAGCCTATGGCTATTCTATCTACAGGTTGTTTAATTTGTTTTTGGCGTTCTATAGCCCGTTTGAACATGCTTACTCATTATCTAGATAGCTTTTGATTTCTAGAATTCAATTCTAAATGGAACTAGTGTGACGATTTTATCTTTGTCTAAAAGTTGTTTTTGTTTCTGGAACTCAATTTTATATAAAATCGAATGTGACGATATAATGTTTAGAGGCAACATTGATCATTCTTTATCTACTAAGATTGTCCCAGACCTCATCAAGAATATATCTTAGGTATGATTAGGATTGATGGAGATGTTCTCTGTTTCTCATCCCGTTAGATATTCTTTTTACCAAAATACAATCTTTTGTGTGTTGTACTTATCGATTAGTCTATATGAAAGATAGTTTATATGAATCAACAAAGTTCTTATCAATATAGAATAAATGAATTGTACAGAGTTGCGGGAACTGTAAGTGTTTCTTCTCCTTGTCTCTGTCAAATCCTTTAACACACCACTTTGTATTCCATGATGTTCAATTTGTTTTTGACGTTTTATATGTTGTCTAATTCTTGTATTCAATCATTCCTTATCCGCTAAGATTTTACAGAACTAATCGAGAATAAGTCTTTTAGATCAAACATGAAAATCGTAGCTATTTTTTGTATGATCAGAATTATTGTATTTGGTCTCTGTTCTTAGCCAGTTTTTTTATTTTTTACCAAATACAACCAATTTTGTATTGAACTTCTAAGTCATTGTATATGAGTGTTTGTTTATATGAATCGACATTCTTCTAATTAATCTAGAGTGAGCAATGCAGAGCAACGAGAAACACTTAGTTTTTCTTATCCTTCTCTCAACCAAATACTTAAGCTTCCTCTCTTTGTATTCTATAAAGTTCAATTTGTTTTTGGCGTTTTATATGCTGTCTCATTCTTGTTTTTTGTATATTTTTTTTTATCTTTGAAATTCAATTGTAAATTAACTAAAATGGATTTGAAATTCAGTTGCATCTAACTTCAACAAATCAGTTTTTATTAGTTGACAGTTTTCCAGAAATTGTCCATATTAATTCTTTTGGATAAAAAATGAAGCTTGTAGATTTTTTATATGATTTAGTGGGCTGTAAGAGAAAACCGAGAACTATTTTTGACATGAATGAAGTATCTAAGGCATGCGGGGAGATATCACTATTTTTTTTAAGTTTATCAACCCCTCTCGAACTTGTTTGATTGATTTATTAATTCTTGGCCGATTAAATATAGTTTTAGTTGCTGCACCTTTTGTACTTTTTATTGAAATACTTTTGTTCCACATTCTATTGTCTAGACCGGATTATGGCACCCGATAAGCAATGGATGCAACTTATTCATAATAGACTTGATGATGCTTATATACATGGGGTAGAAAGCTTTTTGAATTATACGTTTACAAGATTGAAGGAAGCGAATGAAATAAGATGTCCATGTGTTAAATGTTGTAATGCAGTTTCTCGAACATGAGAGATGGTTAGATCACATTTAATAGTACATGGAATGATCCAAAATTATATGTTTTGGTATCACCATGGAGAGAGGACAGGTGAGACAGAAGAATCGGATTCTGAATCTGAAGATGATGAAAATGTAATTGGCGAGGATGATGAAGAGGATGAAATACAAGAAATTCTTACAGATTTACATCCTGCTTTTAATGTAGAAAATATGAATACTCGTGATGATGATGTTCTCGAGGAGGAACCAAATCCTAAAGCGAAAAGATTCTATAGTCTTTTAAAGGAATATGATCAACCATTGTACAAAGGTTCAAAACTTTCAAAACATTCTACTTTGGTGAAGTTGCTTCATATTAAAAGCATTGGTCGTTGGAGTAATGACTCATTTAATATGCTATTGAAGATGTTAAAGAATGATTTGTTGCCTGATGAATCAAATTTGCCGGATTCATATTATGAAGCAAAGAAGCTAATTCGAAGCCTAGGGCTTTCATATGAGAAGATCGATGCATGTAAGAATGATTGCATGTTATATTGGAAAAATGAGAAGTTTGTTGATTCTTGCAAAATTTGTGGTGCATCTAGATGGAAGGAAAATAAACATAGTGGGGAAACCAGATTTAAAAAAGGGAAAAAGATACCACACAAGATCTTATGCTATTTTCCTTTAAAAACAAGACTTCAACGATTGTTTATGTGCTCAAAAACATCTTCTTTAATGAGATGGCATCATGAAAACAAAGCTAATGATGGGATTATGAGGCATCCGGTTGATTCAAAAGCATGGAAAAAGTTTGATGAACTTCATCAATCATTTGCTATGGAGCCTCGTAATGTTAGACTTGGACTTGCTAGTGATGGTTTTCAACCATTTGGATGTTCTAGAACTCCATACCGTATTTGACCTGTGGTACTTATTCCTTATAATTTACCACCTTGGTTATGCATGAAGCAGGAAAATTTTATTTTGTCAATGATTATTCCCGGTCCTGGAAGTCCTGGAGATGCAATTGATGTTTATCTTCAACCATTAATTAATGAATTAAAAGAATTATGGGAAACTGGAGTTGTTACCTTTGATGTGTCAACTAAACAAAACTTCACATTGCACGCTGCTTTATTGTGGACCATTAATGACTTTCCAGCTTACGCAAATCTATCTGGTTGGAGTACAAAAGGAAAATTGGCTTGCCCATGTTGCAATAAAGAAACAATCTCAGATAGGTTGAAAAATGGTCAAAAACAGTGTTATATGGGTCATAGACGCTTTCTTCCTGTTAATCACAAATGGAGGGATGATAAAAAGTCATTTGATGGTACTACAGAGTGGAGATTACCTCCAAATACATTGTCTGGTGATGACATACTTTATCAAGTGGCTGATTTAGATGGGTTACCTCTAACAAATGATCCAAAGAAGAAGATTAAAGTATCACATGAGAATAGAGGTGATAATTGGAATAAGAAGAGTATCTTTTTTGATCTTCCATATTGGAAAACATTATTGTTACGGCATAATTTAGATGTGATGCACATTGAGAAGAATATATGTGATAATATTTTGGGAACAATCTTAAATATCAAAGGCAAAACAAAAGACACCCTGAGTAGTCGCTTGGATTTGCAAGAAATGAACATCAGGAAAGAATTACATCCAAAAATAATTGGAGATAAGTATGAGCTACCAACAGCATGTTTCACATTATCTCCTGAAGAGAAGCACACATTTTTAAATTTTTTAAAGGATTTAAGGGTTCCTGATGGTTTTTCATCAAATATTTCTCATTGTATCAATATGAAAGATCACAAAATCTCAGGATTAAAAAGTCATGATTGTCATGTTCTTCTTCAACATTTAATCCCACTTGCCATACATAGTATGCTATGCAATGAGGTGCGTGAGCCAATAATTGAGTTGTCATTGTTTTTCAATATTCTTGGGGCAAAGTGCTTAAAACTAGAGGAGTTGGAACAAATAGAAGCACAAATCCTGAAACTCAATGCAAGTTAGAAAAGGTTTTCCTTCCTGCTTTTTTTGATGTCATGGAGCACTTGCCAATTCATTTAGCTAATGAGGCGATGATTGCTGGACCTGTTCAATATCGATCAATGTATCCAGTGGAGCGATGGTTATACTTTTTGAAGCTTTTTATTCGTAATAGATCATGCGTTGAAGGTTCTATTGCAGAGGGACATATAGCGAATGAATTTACAACCTTATGTTCAAGGTATTTGCATACAATAGAAACAAAATTTACTCGCCTTGAACGGAACTATAATGGGGGTACTATAGAATCTGATGGAGGTTTAATGATTTTTTGTCAACCTGGAAAAGCTTTAAAAGGCGGCAAGACACGCCGACTTGATTTAAAAGAAATGGAGCAAGCCCATATTTATATTTTGAAGAATTGTGATGAAGTTCAACCATTTCTCGAGTAAGTAATTACTTTTCAAAATAATTATTTTGTAATTCTTCAAAATTCTTCAAAATATAATTCTTCTCGAGTAAGTAATGACTCTTATTATGCTTCAATCTTCTATAGAGAGTTTTCTCAAGTTCCGTGTGATTTCTCTCAAAAAAAATCGATAGGCAATTCATCGTTGGTTTAAAGAAAAGGTGAATACCTGGTGAGACTGACGAAAAAGATAGAATCATTGATTACTATGGAGAACTAACAGAGGTTCTTGAATTACAATTTATTGGGGGGAGAAGATTGGTTTTGTTTAGGTGTATGTGGTATGATGTATATGACAAAGAAAGGAGAGTTAAAATAGATGAATATGACTTTGTGAGTGTTAACCCCCAACGATTTTTGAAAACCGATGAGCCTTTTGTATTAGCCAATCAAGCATCACAGGTGTTTTATGTGAGAGATCATTCTAATAAAGGCTGGAATGTGGTGCGAAAGTTTATGCCTCGTGATTCTTTTGATGATATGCAAAAGAATGATTGTGATTCCGAGGATTTACATGATTAAATTGAAAGGAAAAGAAAAAGAACTCATACAGGTTTGGAACTTCATAGTGGATGTTTATATTTTTTCAATTACATGCATATATTCTAATCTTCTATATGTAATTTTGGCCCATTGAAGTAGTTAGAGTGAATAGAGGTTGATCCAATAACAATATCTTCTTATTTATTTTGTATGAAATGAATAGAGACAATGTGTAGTAGCATTTATCTTTTGTTTGATTATCCTAGCTATTTTTATATTTGTTCTATGTTAATATCCGTCCTAAAAGAAACTTAGTTAAATGTACTCTATTGTTGGACTTTATGATAGGATGAAATGAGTTCTTTAAATATTAAGAAATCTGAAATGGGATCAAGTTCAAAGAATTTAAAGCAATCATTCCTTCCACCTGGTGCGTTAGCGAGGGGACGAGGGCAAAGCCTCAAATCAATGGGATCTGTAAGAGTAACTGCTGAAAAGAGAACCTTGATTGATCCAACAAACAAAATGCTAGAGACTCTGAGAAGCAAATCAGGTATTATATTTTATTTTTTGAATCTACCGATTTTTATTGCTAGGTGTTGTGTTTTATATTCTCAAGCTATAGAGGTCTGTACATTCAGTTCTAAATAGACGTTTTCTTTATGTTGATTCCAGCTCTAACTTAAGGAAAGTTCACTTTCATATTTATCTCGAATAGGTCTATATTGATGTTTGTGTAAGAGATTTATTTTAGGAAATCTTGTATGGAGAAGCCTCATAGAGGAATTCAGGTTATTTAGTGTACTGATAAAGACTTTATAATATTTGAATTGTAGAAAAGGAAATCGGGATAGGAATGAACTAGCATCAGAAAAGAATCTTATGCAGCCTGGTCTTGATCTAATAGAGGATGAAACTTCCTTTCCTCATGAAAATCTTGATGTAATGCAAAAGACTGCGAGAAGTAAACCAGGTTTCTGATCTTATTTTATTTTCTTTGTATACAATTTTTTATTATTGTTAGACGACTAAGGATGTATAATGTTTGAATTGTAGCAAAGGAGAAAGGACAGAACTTTACATCTGTGTGCTCTAGTAAAGAAAGTAAGAACCTTATGCAGCCTGGTTTTGATCCAATTGAAGTTGATACTTTAATTTCTTATGATGATCTTGAAATAATGGGACGAGGAAAAGGGTTTACATCTCTCAGCTCTGTTGGAGGAAGTGTCGAAAAGAGAAAAATGATTGGAAACAATAAAGGTTCAGATACTGTCATTTCGAAATTATAATGTCAATTTTCATTTTTTTCCCTGCTCTGTGATCTATAATAGTTCTAAATAGACGTTTTCTTGCAGACCTTTACATCTATGGGCTCTGTTAAAGGAAGTATTGTAGTACAAGGAACTTCGATTGGAAAAAGTAAAGATTGTAGTGCTGCATATTCTGATAGGAATGAACTAGCATCGGACAAGAATCTTGTGCAACCTTGTCTTGATCTAATAGAAGATGAAACTTCCTTTCCTCATGAAAATCTTGATGTAATGCAAGAGACTGCGAGAAGTAAACCAGGTTTCTGATCTTATTTTATTTTCTTTGTATACAATTTTTTATTATTGTTAAATGACTAAGGATGTATAATGTTTGAATTGTAGCAAAGGAGAAAGGACAGAACTTTACATCTCGTGTGCTCTAGTAAAGAAAGTAAGAACCTTATGCGGCTGGTTTTGATCCAATTGAAGTTGATACTTTAATTTCTTATGATGATCTTGAAGTAATGGGACGAGGAAAAAGGTTTACATCTCTCAGCTCTGTTAGAGGAAGCGTCGAAAAGAGAAAAATGATTGGAAACAACAAAGGTTTAAATTCTGCTGCATATGATCAGAATATTGTTGCACAGAAGACTAATGACGTCCCTCCTTATTTTGATGCAATCGAATGTGATACTTCCTTTCCTCATGACAATCATGAAGTAATGCAAGATCCTTTGAGAAGAAAATCTGGTATTATATTTTATTTTCTCAACCTGTATATTTCTTTATTGATTTGAGTTTGAAATTTTATAATGTTCTTATTATAGGCAAGGCAAACAGAGAGATTTTTACATCTGTGGATTCTGGCAGAGGAAGTACTTTCTAGCAGAGAACTTCTATTCGAACAAGTAAAGGCTACAGTGCGGTATCTTCTGATACAAATGTCCTAGCACATAATAAGAACCTTAGGCAGCCTGATTTTAGTCAAATAGAGTATGATACTGCCTTTCCTCATGATGATCTTGAAGTAATACAGCAGGATTTGAGAAGTAAATCAGGTATTTATCGACTTTAAGGTCTTATATATATAGTAGTCCAAGTATGTACACCAAAAAAGCAAGTAGAGAACCCCCACATGTACCTATAAGAACTTCTAAGTACTACTGATATGGAATTGCTTCAAGTATATTCCCTTTTTAGTTTTCTATGGATAGAATCTCTTGAGCTTTAGTAGGTAAATTCATTTTTCTGTTAGTGAATTGAGTTTGTTTTAATGTTTGATTAGCAAGGGAGCGAGCACAAAGTTTTACATCTATGGACTCTATGAGAAGGTGCTTTTGAAAAGAGAACTTTGAATGGACAAAGTAAAGATTCTGAAAATGCAGTAGTATGAACTGGATGAACTCGCTCAAAATAATAATTGTGTTCTTTCGGGGTTAGATCCAATGGAAGATGATCCTACCCTCCGTCGAGATGAAGTTGAAGTGATGCAAGACAATCGAGAAGAAAAACGGGTATATAACTGTCTTAAGTTGTAGGACATCTTTATTGTTTACAAATTGAGATTCTTTTTATGTTTGACTTATATCAAAACTTATAGGTTCATGTGAATTTGAGAAGGTTAAAAAGGTTAGAGGACCAAATTTGTGTAAAGTTGTTACAGGACTTAAACCTGGAGAAAAGCTTTGAGTCACTTTTTATCATAATCGAGTTGTTGGGGATCATCATGCTTTATTTTCGAGACACTTGGGTTCCTTAGTTCGTGATCGTAATATGTGTCCTTTGCGGGTACACTCATGGACAGACATCGCAGAAGCTAATTTGGAACACATGTGGGGAGCTGTCATTGTAAGGATTTAAATGATCATAATATATTGGATTGTTATTTATTGAATCTTGTTGTTGGTTCATTTCTTTGACATTTTCGGCAACATAATACAATATTTAGTAATAAAAGTAAAGTGCAGACCAATACCTTTCTGAAAATTTAACATATGAGCTTAGTACAGTGTGTTCTCCTAGTAATCAGTAACAGCTTCTTCATATCGTCTTCTTATCTTATCTTAGTATAGTGTGGTTTGCTAGTAATCGCAAGAGCTTCTTCATCTCGTCTTCTTTCTTTCTTATGCTCGTTATTTGTCTATCTATTGTCCGTAATATTCTCACTGTCGCTGTCCATAATCTGCAATTGTCCCCCTGTTTTCAGCCCACCCCATCAAGTGTATCAATAATGTTACACTTACAACATTGCTGATTATATATTTAACAGTTGATCTTAATATAGTGTGGTTAGCTAGTAATCAGTAAGAACTTCTTTATCTCGTCTTCTTATCTTATTTTGTTGTGACACTCTAGGCACTGCATGTTATGTTTTTCATCTCGTCTTCTTTTCCTTCAGATCTTCTTCTTTCTTTCTTACGCTCTGTTATTTGTCTATCTATTGTCTGCAATGTTACACTTACAAGTTACAACCTTGCGGATTATATATATATGTAACAGTTGATCTTACTACAGTGTTGTTTACAACCTTTCGTTTTAAAATTTTGAGTCTCTTGTTTAATGATATCTGTAATATATATTAGGAAAAATTTGACAGTGATGACATGAATGGTCATAGAGATCATGTATTGAAACATATGAGAAGGTTATGGAACAATTGGAGAGGATTAATGCATATGAATGTAAAGTCGAAACCATTAAAAGAGGTTCTCGAAGATGTGCCACAGGGGGTCGACAAGAGTGATTGGGAATGGTTGGTCAAAGAGCATTTTTTAACTGAAAAATTTAAGGTAGGATATTTATTAACCAGTCATTTAGATTGTCTATCATAATGTTGCTAATGTGTTGTTAATACAGGAAACAAGTACGCGAAACTCAAGGAATAGGTCTAAGTTGAGTATGCCTCATCGTACGGGTAGCAAGCCAATTAGAGAGATAAGTTATGAATTGGTACGTATGCGATTCTTCTACTCCTATTAAGAAAGCTCCTCTTCGTTTCAAAAATATGATTGTTTGAATGTTAAGGGAGGAAAGCATGGTAATCCACCGGACATGGCGACTATCTTCTTTGAGACTCGTAAGAAGGACAACAAGCTTCTCGAACCTGAAACTAATAAAAAATATGTATGTCCATTTACAAATTTCTGTTTACATACTTTTTCAGAATGTCAATTGCATTGTCTTTAAATTTTCTTGTATTTTACAGGACGAAATTCAAGAACTACTACAAGTTGAGCCGTCGCTTACTAATATCGAGGTGGTAGAAAGATGTTTCGGACCTCAGAGCAAGAGCCATGTGGTTGGATTTAGTGGTGGGATAACCAGTAAGGATTTGAAAGGAGGTAGCACTACAAAGACTGCACTGTTAGAAGAGCTAAATGCGAGTCGAAAGGAAAAGGCTGCACTATTAGAAGAACTGAATGCGACTCGAAAAGAAAATGAATCAATGAAAAGACGCTTGGATAACATAGAGAAGAAATGTGAAATGTTTGAAAGTGTAATATTTAGAGATCCTTCATCACCACCATCATCAAGTGAATAAAGTAATGGATGAATCATTTTGCAAAGTTAGTAATCTTTTTTACCGCTTAAGGCACGAAGCCTGTTTCCTCTATCTTTTTGTAACTTGACATGAATCTCTGCCTTACTATCCTTCTCTTCATCATTTGTTTTTTTTATCCTTTCCATAATTTCTCAAAGAGCAGCCTCTCTGGCAACATTTTGAACTTCTGGACTTTCAGTTCTCTTCTTTTGAATTACCTCCAAGCTGGTTTACACCCACAATGGACGTATGTCACCTCTTTTTTGGCAGCTTCTTGGTCGTACGTATGTCACCTCTTTTTAGGCAGCTTCTTATTTCCTATACATAGTTGTCCAAGTAAGTTTGGATGGCTTCAGCTTTTTGTGGAATTAAGTATTGTTTGCATTTGGAGTTGACGAATAGGAACACTTGAGAATCTGAACGAATAAATTTGATGCTCTTCCAAGGATAAATCTTCGAACCACTGACGAAACAAAGTTCAGTCTTGCGAACCATGGTTGATGTTGTAGCAAGCTGCCCTTCCTTTACAACACAAGTTCAGTCTTGAGAACCATGATTGATGTTGTAGCAAGCTGCCCTCCCTTTACAACATCTGAACATCCATTAGATTTTGGGCAGAAATTTGAATCCTTGGTGCACCTTCATTAGAAATTAGTAAGTATTAAGTTGCTTCTAGTCATTTGTTTTAAGATTTTAAAGAAAATTGTACTCTCTTTGCACCCAACTGTTGCTATATATATATTCTGTTAACGTTGTGCTTCTATACTTTTCTGAATTTTCTTGTGAAACAAAGCATTTTAATTTCTTACAATCTAGATTTTTGATGAGAAAGTAATTATACAATCATTATTAATTATGTCTCGCAACATATCCGATTGAACTATTCAATTAACTGATGCAAATATATATTTCTCCTTGCAACAGATGATCAAGAATTTGAAGTGACGAAGGATATTCAAGTGTACATGGAGTGAGTTGAAAAACAATTGAAGATATTAGTAGAGATGAACAATTAAGTTAAAGCGCAAGAAGGTTCATTAAACTAATTACTTTACAATAATCTACGCTATATTTTCTTTAAAATATTAATTACCATCTCTACATATATATCTAGATTCTTATTTTTCTTTTTGTAGGATTTTGAGAAACTCTTCGTTCATTGTAATGAACTACGTACTAACATTATCATCAATTTATATTATTGACTATATTTTATGACTTTAGAAATTTTTGTTTAGTTACATATATATGAAATAATGATTTTTAATTATCAATCACAAGGGATCAGACAAAATGTAACCTTTTATTTAATAGTATTTATTTTTTAAAATATCAACAAAGGGAAATGTGGTTGTTAACTTGTTGATGTTATAACATGGATTCCGGTCGCTAAAAGAGCTTATAATATAACTTTATGAAGTTATCTAGTGACCAAGATAAAAATTAACGAAGGGAAAATGTGATCGCAAAAAAGATCTAATGACCAAATTTTTTGCCGTCACTAAAGATTTCTTAACGACCGAACTTGAATTTGGTCGTCTAGTTTTAACGTCGGAGCTACTAACGACAGGCGACGACCAATTTTTGTCCAGTCGTAAATGACCAATAACGACTGGATTTGCCCTTTTAGAGACCAATTTTCCTTTCACTAAAGACCCATTTTCTTGTAGTGCAGCGAAGAATCAAGGTTGAAATCTTCTCCAGAAATGCCACCATTCACCAAGGAACAATTGGAGCTACTGCACAAACTTCTCCAATCTCAACTCCAAATCATTAAACCTGATCCTCCTACTCTTACTTGTTCTTTTACCCAAGCAGGTAATGTACCTTCTGGTTTTTTGAGTACAAATTCTACTGGTATTAGTTCTTGGATCATAGATTAAGGGGCTGGTGATCACATGACGTGGAATTCCCATTTTTTCTCGACTTACATTCCATCCCCAGGAAATAAAAAAGTCAAAGTTATTGATGGTTCCTTCTCAGCAGTTGCTGGAAAAGGGACAGTCAAACTAACCGCTTTTTTTACTCTTGTTGATGCCCTTCATGTTCCAAAATTGTCTCATAATCTTTTGTCATCAGCAAATTGACTCAAAACCTTAATTGTCGTGCTATTTTTTACTCTATTTCATGTGTATTTTAGGACAAGGTATCGGAGAGGATGATTGACAATACTAGAGAGTTTGAAGGTCTCTATTTTCTTGAAGATGGTGACAATTCAATAAATCTAAGTTCAGCTTATTTGAAATATGTTCTAGTTGATAATAAAGTCATGTTATGGCACTATAGACTTAGTCATCCTAGTTTTCATTATTTGAACCTCTTGTTACCTCAGTTGTTTATGAATAAAAACTCATCCTCTTTTGAGTGTGAAATTTGTGAAATGGCTAAACATAGACGTTCATCTTTTTTCTTCCTAAAAATATCATGCAACAAAACCTTTCAAATTGATCCATAGTGATGTTTGGGGACCTTCTAAGGTAGCAACTAAGATGGTTTGTGAGTTTCATAGATGATCACACTAGACTAACTTGGGTGTACCTATTGAAAGACAAAGGAAAAGTAAAACATATGTTTGAGGCTTTTTATGTTATGGTTGAGACACAATTTCATGAGAAGATTCAAATATTTCGGAGTGATAATGGGAGAGAGTTTTTCAATGACCGGCTAGGCAGTTTTTTCACTTCCAAGGGAATAGTGCACCAAAGTTCATGTCCTAATACACCCAACAAAATGGAGTAGCTGAAAGAAAAAATAGGCATCTTATGGAAGTAACTAGGGCCTTAATGTTCCCAACTGAAGCCCCTAAATTTCTTTAGGGAGAAGCTCTTTTAACATCCACCTATCTTATTAATAGGATGTCTTCCCGTGTTCTAGGTTTTAAAACCCCTTTCAGTATGTTTAAGACATATTTTCCTAATTCTAGATTGACCGCTGACCTATCCTTGAGAGTCTTTGGGTGTAGTGTATTTGTTCATATTCATGATCATAATAGGAGTAAGCTTGACCCACGGGCTAAAAAATGTATTTTTGTTGGCTTATGCCCCTAGTCAAAAGGGATACAAGTGTTATGACCCAAATACTAGAAAAGTTATTGTCACAATGGATGCCACATTTTTTGAACCTCAATTGTTTTATGGAACTCATCTTCAGTGGGAGAAACATAGAGAAGATTCGAGGGATAATAAGGATCCTCTTGACCTCACATATAAGGAAAAAAATGATCTAGGTTTCATGATAGATACGGGAAATAGTATTTTTGGTAATAACCTAGATAAGGTAAGAGATCCAACTTAAATATTGAAAATGAGGGAACTGAGACAATACAACTTCTTCATGATACAATTAATGACAAGAATATGGAACAAACAAAGGAATTACATGTTTACATGAGAAGAAACCAAAACAAAGAAAAAGAGATCGAGGACTCTTATCAAAACCAATTGTCCACCCCGCAAGATCTCACTGATACACAAGGTAATTCTATAGAACCTAATTATGATTTGCCCCTTGTTACTTTAGACCTTGATTTTTCAATTGCTAAACGTAAAGGGGTAAGAAAAGTCACCAACCATCCCATGTCAAATTTTGTGCCATATAGAAACTTGTCCCCTCCCTATATATCTTTCCTTTCTCAATTACCTGGAATGGAGATACCGAGAAATGTGCAAGATGCTTTGAATGTTCCCAAGTGGAAAGAGGCAATTCTAGAGGAGATGAATGCTCTTGATAGAAATGAAACCTGGGAAATAGTGGAACTGTCACGTGGAAAGAAAATAGTGGGTTGTAAATGGGTGTTCACCATCAAATTTAAATAAGATGGGTCCCTGGAGAGGTATAAGGCACATTTGGTAGCAAAAGGGTTCACTCAGACCTATGGGATTGACTATCTTGAGACATTCGCTCCAGTTGCGAAGTTGAATTCAATCAGGGTTCTTCTGACCATTGTTGCCAATCTTGATTGACCCCTTCAACAACTAGACGTCAAGAATGCATTCTTGAACGGAACACTTGAAGAAGAAGTCTACATGGATCCTCCTCCGGGTTTTGAAGAAAGGTATGGAACTAGTGTGTGCAAGCTAAATAAATCTCTCTACGGGCTCAAACAATCTCCAAGAGCTTAGTTTGAGAGGTTTACTCAGTTTGTAAAAAAACAAGGGTACACTCAAGGGCAAGCAGATCATACCATGTTCATTTGACACTCTCTTCATGGAAAGACAACTATCCTGATAGTATATGTTGATGATATCATACTTACAAGAGATGACTTACCCAAAATGAAAAATTTTAAAAAACAGTTGGCCTTAGAATTCGAGATCAAAGATTTGGGCCAATTGAAATATTTTCTTGGCATAGAAGTAGCAAGATCAAAAGAAGGCATTATGGTGTCACAAAGGAAGTATGTACTAGATCTTCTAAAAGCGACAGGTATGAGTGGTTGTCATCCAGCTGAAACACCTATTGATCCAAATATGAAATTTGGAAACAAAGAAGGAAATTTAGTTGACCAAAGTCAATATCAGATATTAGTTGGAAAGTTGATCTACTTATCACACACTCGGCCTGATATAGCTTTTGTTGTAAGCTTAGTGAGTCAATTTATGCACTCTCCAAAGGAAGAACACCAAGAAGCAGTCTACAGGATTCTAAGATATTTGAAAAGTTCACCAAGGAAAGGTTTGTTTTTCAAAAAGGGACAAGATAGGGGCATTGAAAATTTTACAGATGCAGATTGGACAGGTTCTACTATTGATAGGAGGTCTACATCAGGATATTGTACTTTTATATGGGGAAATCTAGTGACTTGGAGGAGTAAAAAGCAAAATGTTGTAACCCGTAGTAGTGCTGAAGCTGAATATCGATCTATGGCCCATGGGATCTGTGAAATGATTTGGCTCAAGAAGATGATGGAAGAACTAAAAAAATTGTTTGTGTTACCAATGAAGTTGTACTATGACAACAAAGCTGCCATAAGTATTGCTCACAATCCAGTTCAACATGACAGAACAAAGCATGTTGAAGTGGATAGACACTTCATAAAAGAGAAGATTGAAGAAGGAAACGTGTGCATACCTTTTGTCACAACAAATAAGCAAATTGCAAATATTTTCACAAAAAGCTTGTTTAAACCAAAGTTTGAATTTTTTGTAAGCAAGTTAGGCATGACAGATATCTACATGCCAACTTGAGAGGGAGTGTTGATTTGTAAAATATCTAAGTGTGATCAGATATGATTTTGTAGGATTTAAATTGATGTTATAAAATTATATCTGATACGCTATTGAATAGGTTAGGATATTAGATCCAATAAAATCATCCATTGATTCTCAAATCTACCAGAATCAAGGGATTTGATTGCTAGATAGTTTGGTTTTCTATACTATGAATTTGTATCTCTATGGATGAATAATATTGTACAATTTTGGTACCAAAACTTACTACTAATTTTATTAAAGGGAATCAAAACTCAAAGAATATATGTTGGTCTACAACTCATAGTTATGTAACAATTTTATTAATGAGAATCAAAACCTTAAAGTTATTATAATTATTAAAGTAGAGGAAATTTTGTTAACAATTCCTAGACGATTGTCTTTATATTTAGATAAATTTTAAAAATACCAAGTTCCTTGAAAATTTTCTTAACTCAAAAAATTCTTTAATGATTGTTATATTTTAATAAATTTTAAAAACGCAAAAATTTTATAGTAAAATAACAAATAAAGGAAGAAAAGGCAAAATATAAAAAGTTATACAGTACTTGTATTTAAATAATTTATATCCAAATCCTAACTGCGCATCTATATTTGGTTAAATAAATTTACAGACAATTTAAATAATTTAAGGAAATATAATAACTTATATATAGACATGAATTAGGGTTTAGAATTAAATAGCTTCACGAATCCTAATTGGAATTGAACCCTATAAAGTCCCAACTTAAAGTAGAATTCCAAAAAATTTCAATGTCTGCCTATGAAGTCCCAACTCAAAGTATATTCAACGACGCTTGAAACAGCTGCTGATTTTGACACTACTACTGTCTACGCAGGATGATGGATCGATCCCCTCGCAATTGTGCAAAAACAGACAAGATTGAGGTAGAAACTGGAACTGATAGGATCAGTGCGTTGCCGAACTCTCTTATTGTTGAAATTCTTTGTAAAATCCCTATTACAGATGCCTGCACCACAACTATTCTCTCTAAACGTTGGCAAAACATGTGGACTTGTATCCACGACCTGAATTGTTACCGCTTGAAGAATTCGACTGGTTGGTCTGCTAAGAGGTTTATTTCCTTCATCGACAATGCACTTCCTCTTCTTACCTCATCTAAAATTGAAGGCTTCACTCTACATTTCAGATCTAACATTGCTCTATCAAATTATAGTTCCAAACTCGACAAATGGCTTCAAATTGTATTGAAGAAAAAAGTGGAGAATCTTCACCTAGATTTATGGTATTACCATGATTCCATGTACTTGTGTTTCAATTGTGATCGCTATAGCTTGCCACAAGATCTTTGCAGCAGTTCATCACTTCTAAACCTTAAATGCCAATATTGCAGAATACCAGAAGATCGTATACTCAATTGGACATCCCTAAAGAGTTTAACACTAACATCTCTGCTTCTCAGTGACGAACACATGAAACAAATAACATCAAATTGTCATCAGCTGGAATCTTTGAAGCTGTGTGATTTTTGTGGTTTTCATCGTTTGCATTTAACTTCCCCAAATTGTACAAGACTTGAATTGAGTAACCACACACATCCTCTTAACTATATGGGAGATGAGTGTTACTTTGAAATTGTTGCTCCATATGTTCAACATTTAAAGATTTCTGGGGATTTTGTTGGTGTGGAAATTAGGCTTGGAGACCTGTCGTCTTTGATCCACGCTGATCTTACTTACCACTGGTATGACTTACATGGATTAGATGATGTAATTAACAAAAGCATAGTGAAAGATCACTTGACAAGTGTAGCATGTGCTAATGACTTAATCATCTCATCCTTGTATATCGAGGTCAGTTTACTCTACCATGTCTTTTTATGCTAACATGAATATATATAGCTCATCTCTTTTTTATTTATACTAGTATGTAGATGACCTATCGAGTGGTGTTAAGTAATATTTTTGTTGGTAAACATCATCTTTATTAGGTACCAACAACATATTGACCACCTTACACCTGTTTCCTCGTATAACAGACTAGTCAGTTTGTGTTGTTCTTTGCTAATTTTGGAAGACTATAATTTCTTTCTTGCAAGAGATAATATACTTCACTAGTCATGGTCTTTCGGACAACCTTTTGGTTCTTGAGATTAACTTATATTCACTAGTCATGGTATTAACAAAAAAAGATGATGTCCTAGGAGTATTCAGATTCTTCAGGGAAGCTCAAGCTAGTTAGAAATTGTTCTATCTTCAAACATGTAACTAGGAGATATGCCTTTCCTATGATTTCCTTTTACCATCAGTTGACTCATTAATGACCCTCCTAGGCACAAAATGTCCTTGACTACTATATATCAGTCTCATTGTCAATGTATCACTCCTTGCAATCTCTTCTCATGATTTTAGATACTGTCTTTTACAAGACAGTTCAACAAGATATTGGCCTAAATTCTTTGATATTTCTTTTGAGATGTGACATACTCAAAATTCATTCCTTGCAATGCTAATCTGTTACCAGTAAACAGACTAGCCCAATTTTGATTGTCCTTTAGCTTTGGGATGCTGGCCTGCCTGCCTGCGGTCTGGTGCCTTGACATAGTGATTATAGTAGTAGGAGTGGGGGTGGATTGTGCAGTACTTCCCGCACATGCCAGCTCTAGCTTCTTAGTATATATTGCTAATAGGTATGGGACTTCAATTTGGTAAAATCATCAACAGGTCCTTTAACACCTATCGTATTTGCTGCTGTTACTGGGGTTTTACAGATATTCCTTTCTCTGGTAGCTCGATTTTCCTATCAATCCTCAGCCGGCATCTGCCTTTAGCCCTTTCCGGCAAGGTGCAAAGTAGTAAATCACACACTAAATTGCATGAGAGTAAAACTAGAGGTCGGAGGGAGTAGTACTATATATATAGTTTGGTATGTTTTTAAGCCTTATAAATTTGATATTTTGTTACTCAATACACTTAGATGAATCTACTTCTATCTCATGTATAGATGATTTCCATGTTGATATTGCAAAAAGAAGATGTTCCATTACCGTTGTTAGAGTGCAAACGATGACGATAAATTCTTGGACTAGCAAATATACCTTCTTTGGCATCGACAGACTATTAAGTTCAACTCCTTGTCTAGGGAATTTGACAATACATCTTAAAAAGGTGCGTATGCATGATGTTTTCAACTGATTTAATGCTTTGAAATACTTTTGTTTCGTCTTCACTCAGTTTCTTAATGTATCTGTTCTGTTTAGTTAGTGAGAATAGTGTTTGATATAGCTAGGGTTCTGATTTTTATGTGTGACCTGCACTGAAGACTATTTTTTACAATGAGTACTTAGTAGTTCCTATTTTGTTTGGCATAAAAGTGTTACTATTACCCTCCCATTGATTTCCTACAACTTCAAAACTGCAACATCTTACTCGTAAAAATGTACTTAATGAAAGATCTTGTCTATTAATATTTATTTCTGATATATGTTGTTAAGCTATTGCCCTCATTTAATAATATCCTGTTTTGTGGTTCTTCTGTATCCTTAGGACTCTACTTTCTTAAATTACTGGTGTGAAGACATGGATATGTTGGAAGACATATTTGAAGGTTCCTTGAGGAATCTGAAAATCTTAAAGGTTATTTTACAGTGGAGTCTCATCATAAATCACATGACAACAGAGCAAACTAAAGTGATGAAGTACTTGCTTGAGCGTGCAAAAAATCTGGAGAAACTGGTTATAGTGCCAACGAACAGTGGTTGTTCAAAAATGATAAAAAGTTTGTTAGCTCTTCCGATAGTTTCTAATACAACTCTACTTGTATCTGTAGAACCGCTTGCTGATGTTGAGTATGAGTAGATTGATCCCGTTTGTTTCCCAGAATATTTCGTCTTTACATTTATTTGATAGCTTTTTATATAGTATTTTTTTTTTTTTTTGGTGCAAAATGAGATTATTTTAAATTGGGTAAAATTCTAAAATGTCAATATTTTAGCATTTAAAAGGACCCCTTGGCCACACTTTTAATATTTATTAAAAATGTCAAAATTTTAGCTTGTTATGTTTATATTATTTATTTTTATCGAAAGAATACAATTGTTTAATAATAGAAAGAAAGGAGAAATTTTACTAATATTTATAAGCTATAGATGTTTTTAATAATTATGTTAGCATTTTTGACTAGTTTTCTAATTTATTCATAAAACATTCATAGAAAACTAAATTAAGAAGTCTAATAGAGAAAAAACCCCATCAACAAACTTACAAGGAAAAAATACAATGTTTATATCCTTCCGACTTTGATCAATAATAATATAGATGGAAAAATAAATACAAAATTAGTAAATAATTATTGAGTTCTAATTGACTCCTTCTCCCATATCCTATCAAAATTCATGAGATTTATTCATCAACTTTAACTATAGAATAGAATAAAAATGATAACTTTGAATTTTAATAAAATAAAAAGGTTGAATTTATATAGATAAAAATGAAAGAATACCAAAAGATAACTAAAGTTTTAGGTAAATATTTCGAGGTTATGAATATGAAAAGATAAGAGTATAGATATTAAGAGAATAAAAATTAAATAGGTAGTTAGATATGAGTTATGAATGTGAATATTTAAAGCAAATAAAGAAAAAAAAGTGAAGAATAAGAAAAAAAAAATCAAAAATAGCAATTATAATAGGCATAATAAGGCTCTATAACTATAGTTTTGATAATTGCGCTCCTTAGCTATAGTTATATAATATTATTAAAGTCGTTAACATTTTAATTAAAATGATACAATTAAAATAGTTAAAAAATTTAAAACATTTTAATTTATAATTTATAACAAAGGTAAAACTATAATCCAACTTTTAACTTTTTTTGTTCCCACTTCTAGTAATATATTTAGGAATTAATCTAAGAAAGTCTAAAAGTCATTAACATTTTAATTAAAATGATAGAATTAAATAGTTAACTTTTTTAAAACATTTTAATTTATAATTTATAACAAAGGTAAAACAGTAATCCAACTATTAACTTTTTTTGTTCCCACTTTTAGTAATATATGAATATGAATATGAATATGAATAAATGAATGATGATATGATGATTATTTGTTCCACTTTTAGTAATATATGATTTATTAAAGGGGGAAAGGACAAATATACATCTGATCTATCGTCTGTATACTTTTAGTACATTGATATTCTTACAGTCCAAATTTTGGAGCGTATATACCCTTTCTATTAACAAAAAGTGAGACACGTGTCACAATCTTAAACAACCCACCCGATATTTATTAAAAGATCCACCCAAATTAATTTTAAAAATCCATAATAATTTGCTTCTTACAACAGAGCACCTAGGATGAAACTTAAAGCTACTGTGAATATTCAGATTCTTCACAAGTCTTGTTTAACCAATATTCCATCACTAAGCCAAGAAGGAATGGTGACATGAGAGTAGTGGCGGAGCTACAGTGTTCCGAGGGTGTCCAATCCTTCATCTAAAAATTATACCGTATATATAAATAAAGTATTAATTCTAACGGTTAAATTTAATAGATTGGACACCCTGAATGTATAATATGCTATGTCCCAACGGTGAGATTGTTTTTTTAATATGTAGGAGTGGGTTCGAATCTCCACAACTGCATTTTATAATCATTTTAAATAGAACACTCTTATTTTATTATTCATTAACTTATTTTTTTTAATTGTCTAAGCTAATTAAATTACATTCTTAATTAGACATTTAAGTTTAGTAGCTACTTGAATTTTCAATGAATTTGATTTTTTATTTCTCTTCATTAAAATTTGAAATAAAACTTAAATGTAATTATTTAATTAAAGTTAATAAACAAATTTTAAACTACTATAAAGCTACTAAAAGCGAACAAAAGAATACCTCTTTTGATTCTGCTTCCATTATTCATGTCTCGTTATTGTTGTCATCACCGTAGATTAGTGAAAGCTTGAAATGTAAAAATGATTTCATTTTAAGCTTAATCCTCCCCCCCCCCCTTTTTTTTTTTTCTTTTTCGTTCACTTTATATTAAATTTGTCAAGACCCGAGTCTACACCCTGGACGTGGCCGGTACTCAAGAACCATTGATGGTCCCCAAGCGAACCCTCATCTTGGAAGCGGAAGACTAACTTAAGCATGCAAAAGCTTAAAACTGAATAAAATATAATAAACTCAACTTTTCAAAACTCAAATGAACAACTTAGAATAAAATAATATATTCAACTCACCATAAAATAGGCAAATTAAGTTTTTAAAACATTTAATAAAATAAATGAATAATACAGACTTCTCAACTATATTGACTATCTATGAAGCCTCTAACTGATAACGATGAAAGTCGGGACAAGACTCACGACATATTGACTGAACTGAAAAGTAAATGAAATCCTTCGAAAGCAAAGAGACTCACCATAGCTAACTCGAACTCTCGGATGTATCAACGAAGCTCCTATTGATGATCCTGAATACCTGTGTCTGCATCATGAAAAGATGCAGGCCAAATGGCTCAGTACATGGAATGTACGAGCATGTAAGAGGAATTTTAAAGCATAAACATAAGCTTGAACTTTGATAAAAAGGAAACATACTTACCTCTTCTCAAACTTACTCAACTCAAGGAATACTCAAGGATACTCAAAACTACTCAACTTACTCAACTCAGAAGTATTCAAGGATAAGATACTCAACTCAGAGATTAGTTAATCAATTCAAAGAATATGATATTCGACTCTGAGTACTCAACTCTAGATACTCAACTCAATATAAAGCAACAATACGCATGCAATATATGAAAAGCTTTATAAAACAGTAAAACAACTTAGTTCGTTAAAGAAAATGCAATAACAAACTCAATTTTACTTATATAATAAAGTAATATAATTTTTGTGGGAGTTTCTCTAACCAACAACCATCACTTAAGAGCTATAGTGATGATACAACACTTTACATCACGCTGCCAAGGACCATCATATACCTTGCCATTAGTGTAGGACCTAACTGAACTTAGTGGATCCACTAGTCTATGCGAAAAGGATTCATCTAAAAAGTATGACCATTTTCTACCAATGATGGCTACATGGTTTATGGGGGCTTGAGTTAATATGAACTCGCATCCCCATATCAGTGCTCAATACTACTCCCAAAATATACTTAGCTCATCTGTTTTTAAAACAACTTCTTCTCTGGTTTGAGATAATTACTCAATGTTCCTTTTTCTTGCTCAAAACTCTTTTGGAAATCTCAATTTCCTCTCATCTTAAATATGAAAACATTTACTCTTGGGAATACTTAGTTCCCATATATCATTTTAAAGAAAATGAACTTTACTCTTACTCTTTACTCAATTTCAAAGCTTAAGTCTTAAAACAAAGTTTAAACATTTGTAAAAGACTTCTTAAAATATGGTTCCTGCCGAATAATGGACATGAGCGACTCAATGCAAAGTTTTCAATAACCATAGATAGAACTCAATACTTGGAACTTAAGAACTTCAATGATACTACTCATCTCAAGATTTTTCGACTTATAGTGTTCATGCGGAATTATGAGCATGAAATATTCAACTCAAGTACTCAAAGATGCTTCTCAAAAGGGATTAGGAACTCAACACTTAAAGGCTTA
The DNA here is from genome assembly GCA_029007595.1 of Solanum commersonii. Lineage (NCBI taxonomy): Eukaryota > Viridiplantae > Streptophyta > Magnoliopsida > Solanales > Solanaceae > Solanum > Solanum commersonii. The sequence continues at coordinate 1,531,387 of JAJTWQ010000051.1, forward strand.
GAACTTGAAGATACCACTTCTCTGAAAGATGCTCAACTTACGAAGTTCATGCGAAATTATGGGCATGAAACAACTCGACTTGATGGTCTACATAACTATATGGAACTCATGTATACGACTCTTCTTATTCTTTGACTTGCTTCCTCAAAACTTAGTTCAAATCGATAGTTGATCTCAAAGGATTCACAATTGAACTTAAATGCTTTCTTGAACTCTACTCTTAACTCTCTCTTGAATGTGAATTATGAATTCAAGAGTTATAGTTCATGATAAGAAATATCTCATGAGGACAAGGTAGACTCATGAATACATTATTCTCACTCTCATACTCACTTACTCGAGTCTTGAAACAAGTTACTAGAAGTTGTAAAAGACTCCACAAAATGACTCAAAGGGACTTTCTTAGAATATTCGAAAGAATTCTCAAAACTTAACTCTCAACTCTACCTTGAATTTGAATTATGAATTCAAGGTTATGATTCATGTTTCTGGATGATTTCTAGATGTTTAGAAGTCCATTAGAGTAGTTAGAATCAATAGGAAGTGCTAAAACACTTTAGAAAGACTTAAACAGACTGAATGATGAAAAACTGGTGAAAACGACGATATGGGCGCATCCTGGGCGCGCCACGCCAGCCCCAGCTTACTGGGACTCAAATCTGGCGCACTGCTGGCGCGCCACCCCAGCCTTCCTGGTGCTATGGGGGAGCGTCACGCCACCTGTTCCTTAGGCAAAAATCTGACGAACTTTTGTTCTCATTTTCTGATCTTCAATAGATTTTAATCGATTTCTTCTCTCAAGTTTTCCTTAGACTCAATCACCCAACCTAAGTAAACACTAACCCACTCGAAACAATCACTTTCACCTCAAGATATCATCAAAACCCCAACAAAACAAGATTTAGAATGAACTTCAAGAACACATATCAATAACTTAATTCCTTCAACTTTTTTTGAGAATGAAACTTCGCTAAAAATAATATGTTTGGCGTGTGGGTGAACAAACCCATCACTATGGAAGCTACATACCTCTTAGGGATCAAACCCATGGCGACAATCCGCAACACTCTCAAGAATTTCGACGAACACTTTGATCCTTTCTCTTTTATCCTCCTCTCTCTTCTTCTTTCCTCTTCTTGAACTCTCAACTAAAACCCTAGGCGTATATTAGGATTATAAAACTGAACCTAATCAGATTAGACCCCTAAAATATTACCAAAAACAAATTAAATCTGATTGAGTAAGGAAAAGACCAAAATACCCCTCTAAAATCCGGTTTTGACTTTCCTTATCTAGACAGCCCAACTTCAAATGGACATATCTCCCTCATACGAACTCGAAACTGAGAAAACTCGGTGGCGTTGGAAAGATAATTCAAAGATTTTCCCTACGGTATCTGGTATCACACGTAACTCATATTGATCTAGAAGTTATGGTCGTTTGAAGTCGACCCAAAACTCATACTTAGCTTAACTTGCAAAATTTCAGATTTTGCTATTTCCAATTTTATTCTTTTTGGAACTCAAGGTGCTACATCTAGTGACCTTAACACTTAAGAAATTTTTAATTTCTTGATAAAATCTCATTCACTACGAAGAACGGTTCGAGTCTTAGTTCAAAAAAAAATTCTGGGGTGTTACAACATTAAACACAAATATTAAGCTAAATAATATGCAATTTGATTTTCAAAATTTTGGAACATTTATTTGTAAAAAAAAAAGTAATATTAATGTTATGTAGTTCAATTTTAATTTTTTCAATGCATCCATTCATTGAAAAAAAAATTACTTATGTAATATATGGACACCTTTCATAAAATTCCTAGCTTCGCCATTGCATGAGTGTACCCAATCTTAGCTCTCTTTTTTGTTGCAGTCTGATGAAGAGTTAGGGTATTAGCAATGACATTTCCTTATTTCAATCAGGTATTACGAATCTTGAACTTTAGCAGTTGAAAGAGAGGATTTCAAAGATAAGAATATATTATAGTAAAAGGAAAAACCCTTCTCAGTTACATTGTTGCTTTGTTTTTTCATGATATTTTATTAGGAAAGAGCAATATATTTTGAGGAAAAGTTGAAATAATCAGGTGATATTATGATCCTAAAAAACAAAAATGATATTATAAGATAAATTCCCAAACATACATAATTATCTACTCATTCTCAACAAACTTAAACTAATTCAAAGGGTACTTCTCAATACTCATTTCTAGATGGAAAAAAAAGGAGTGTGGTCAAGATCACTCATATGTTATAGCTTCTGCTTACATCTCTCTCTCAAAAAATAAAAGAACTACTTTCTCCATCCCATTTTAGGTGGCACTTTCAGATTTCAAGATTCAAACAAGTCTATCTTTAATCGTAAATTTTTATACATCTTTTAAACATTTTAAATTATAAATTATAGTACTTTTTACGTAGTTCACACATATATAAATTTCATTTCAAAAATTTGAAGATTCCAAGGGTAAATTCTTGATCAAACTTAGCAGGCGTTTGGCCATGCGATACCGTATCACGATATGGTATCATGAGATGGAATCATCGTTTGGACATGCGATTTTACGCTGATTCCATCTCATGATTCCATATCATCAGATGTGATACCATATTCTCCAAAAACCATGATATGGAATTATATGGGAATTCCATATCATGATTTGATATATTTTAATACAAAAATTGATCCACAAGTTTATATTTTGTTAAAACAACCCCACATTTATATCTACTAACCATTTATTTCATATGTAAATAAAATTTATAATCACAACATTACTTTTTAAAATTTATTTTTCTCACCGACATAAAATTTATTATTCTCACCAACATGTAGTGTTGGTGCGATTGATGGAACATATATAGAAGAAGAGGTTCCTAAAGCGGTGCAACAAGCATATCGTAATCGCAAAGGAAGAACATCACAAAATGTCTTATGTGCTTGTGATTTTGATATACGATTTACCTTTGTTGTTGTTGGTTGGGAAGGTACTGCACGTGATAGTAAAATACTTGAGAATGCACTTGTTGAATCAACGTCACAATTTTCATTTCCGCCACATAACTTTAAATTACATCCTTAGAATAAATATTATTTATTTACACAAAATTGTCTCATATACGTCACATATGCTTTTAGTAATTCTTTTTAAAATGTTTGTTGGTAGATAAATATTATGTTGTTGATACTGGTTTCTGAAACACAAAAAGATTTTTAGCTCCATATAAAGGACTACGCTATCATTTGCAAGATTACTGAAAAAATGAAAGAGAGCATCAAAATGCCAAAGAACTATTTAATTATAGGCATTCATCTCTGCGCAATATGATTGAATGGACTTTTGGAGCTTGGAATAATAGATTTGGAATACTGAAATAAGGCATGAACCATTATGATATTGATACACAAGTGAAAAATGTCATAGCTTGTGCAGTGTTACATAATTATTTGTGAGAATACCAAAGTACTGGTGAAATATTTATGGTTTATGAGCATGAAAATATAGTTACGGATGATATTGACCAACAAATGGCTCAAAGTAACAATGTTAGTTCGTCTTCTCGGTCACATGATCGAGAAATACAAGTTCAACGTGAGGAAATTGTCCGTACTATGTGGGAGGATTATATTAAAGACTAGTACACTACAATTTATGTTCAATTTTTTTTATGAAATTAAAGTTAGATGAAACAATTACTTAAGTGGAGAACAAATAGCTTTGTAATAATTTATTATGCGATTTTATAATTTTTTGTTTATTTGATAAGATTGAATAAACAATTGGGGCTATTTTAATAGTTTTACAACTTATGAAATTTTTATGTTTATGAGAAAATATACAACACAAAAATTTCACATCGCATGTCCAAACAAAACTTCAATTTCATATCATGATACCATATCATGATTCCTTATCGCATGGCCAAACGGGCCCTTAAACTGTTTAATTCTCGAAAAATGAAAAGTGTCACATAAATTGAGACTGAAGGACTAATAATTTTGTCCAAATACAGAAATAAATGACAGATATTGAAGAGGACGAAAACAAATACAAAAATAGCAACCATTCTGAAGAATAAAGATGACAATTTTCATTTATCTAAATAATGAAAAGGATTGATGTGGCAACAACAATTGAGTAGCTACTTTGAGAAAATGTGTGTTCTACACAATTCTAGTGAGCAACTCTTTAGCTATTCTGATTTCTTTTTTTGTTGTTGTAAAACTTACTTTTTATTTTCAGAAAATATTTAGCATGCTTTACAGTTATTTGATTATTTAATATTTTCTCAAAATGAAAATTCTAACGAATGAGACGCTTAAACCCTACTAACTAAACTTAAACTCTATTAACACAAAAAAAAATTAAAAACACTTAAACCCTTGAAACAACCTCTTACAACCGACCATCTGTCTTGTTTTCATCAAAGTGATACGATTTCTTTTGGACAAGAAAAAAACTTGTACAGATTTTTTCGTTTAAAAATCTGGTCTTCTGCAATTTTCTCGAAACTGTAAAATCCGCCAGCCATTTTCTCATCTTTAAAACTCCCTCTCAACTCCACTACACACCATTTTCTAACTGTCAAACAAACTCAAACTTTTTCTAACACTACTATTTCATCTGCAAATCTACTATTGAGTAGTTAAAATCAATAAAGTTTTGATCTTTTCTGGTTTTTTCAACTTAAAATTGGATTCTTGATTTCATTTGGTTCAATGGGGTTTGGTAAAAACAGAGCAAGTTCATCTTCCCATGTTCTGCGAATCCCAAGAGAAGATACACCATTTTTAGCAAACACCCAACACCTTTCTTCATCCTCCAAAACTTTTGCTAATGTTTCATAGCAGTAGTTGGAGCTGGAGTTCTTGGCCTTCCTTACAGCTTCAAGAAAACAGGATGGGTTATGGGTTCTCTAATGCTTTTATCAGTATCCTCTCTTACTTACTATTGTATGATGCTCCTGATCTATTCGAGGCGTAAGCTTGAATCCCATTACAAAGTTATCAAGATTTCATCTTTTGGTGATTTGGGATATGCTGTTTGTGGATCCATAGGTAGATGTACTGTTGATGCTATGATTGTTCTTTCCCAAGCTGGTTTTTGCATCAGTTACTTGATTTTTATAGACAATACTTTAGCACACTTGTTCAATTATTCAAATCCCAAAATCTTGGGTTTGTCACCTAAAAAGGTGTATATTTGGAGTTGTTTTCCATTTCAGCTGGGGTTGAATTCAATTCCTACACTCACCCATTTAGCCCCTTTGAGTATATTTGCTGATGTTGTTGATTTGGGTGCTATGGGGGTTGTTATGGTTGAGGATGTGTTGATTTTTCTCAAGAATAGACCAGTTCTTGAAGCATTTGGTGGGTTTAGTGTTTTCTTCTATGGTCTTGGTGTATCTATCTATGCTTTTGAAGGTGTTGGAATGGTTTTACCTTTGGAAGCAGAGATGAAAGACAAGGACAAATTTGGGAAAATTTTGGGTTTGTCCATGGTTTTCATTTCTTTGATGTATGGTTCTTTTGGAGTATTGGGTTATTTTGCCTTTGGTGAAGAGACCAAAGATATAATCACTACTAATCTTGGGAGGGGATTGTTAAGCACCTTAGTGCAGATTGGACTATGCATAAATCTATTTTTATCTTTCCCACTTATGATGAACCCTGTTTATTAAGTGATGGAAAGAAGATTTTGTGAAGGAAGATACTCTTTGTGGCTGAGATGGATAATGGTTTTGGCAGTCACTTTAGTGGCATTTAAGGTGCCAAATTTTACTGATTTCTTGTCACTAGTTGGGAGCAGTGTGTGTATTGTTCTTGGCATTGTGTTGCCTGCTATGTTTCACTTAATTGTGTTCAAAAAAGAGCTAAGCTGGCATGGTTTGGCTTTTGATGCTGCACTTGTTTTAATGGGTGCAGTTCTTGCAGTCCATGGAACTTACTCTTCCATGTTGGAGATTTTTGGAGTCAAAGCTTGAAGATGGCTGGCTACTTGCTTCACATTACAATTTAATTGAATCCTTAGACATATATCGCATACTCTCTCTGGCTTAGGTTGAGTTCAAGTTACTCCCAAGGACATATTTACTTTTGTCATGTCATTGAGTCAGCAGAGATGAATCGTGGGTTCAATAGAACTCGTTCCATATGCAGGAAAAAATAATTATAAAATGTGTATGTATAATAAGATCAGACTGATTCTCCTATGAGAATAAATTTTCCTCAAGTTCCGACCTGCTTGTATTGAATTTGATTGTTCCATCAGGGATTCTACTAGTTATCCAAGAAAAATTTAGTGAGGGTTAGTAGTAAGTCTGTAAATTTCTTGAACCAGTTCCAAGTTCGAACAAAAGACAAGGTTGTGATAGGCAATCAACATTGACATATAACAGCATAACCAGAGTGAAATTCCACAAGTGGAATCTAGGTACACAAACCTTACCAGGTAGAAAGGTTGTTTCCGGAAGACCCTCAGCTAACATAATCATATTACAACAGTCAAAAATCATTTGAATGCCAAATTATGTGAAATGAATACATGTGATTTATATGATCCTACTACAATCCTCAATCAACTATTACATTAATAACTGGCGGTCAAGTGGGAACAAATCACTCTCGACTAGATTATAGCAGTTAACAAAAATGAAAAGACCATTTTACAAGTTTTTATACATTGAATATGGGTATGGGTGAACACAACATAAGTTCTGTTCACCGTGACGTTAGAAGAATTAATGCAAGAAAGGAAAAGGTCAAAATAAGCCCCTTGGCAAAAAACAAAAAAAACTAATGAAATAATATTAGGGAGTACAACTTATCATAATGCTACCTCATGCCACACAGAAAGACTATCTAATCACAACCAATTCCCTATCCCTACAACCTAAAAACCTGGCCAAAAATAGTTTTAAATGGAAGGAAAAAAGAAAAGAGGAAGAGATCGCATCCGGAGTAAGGAAATCCATTACCATATTAAAATGCTTTCCAATTATCAGAATCTCTCTTTGGTGTCTGATTCTCCGCAGATGTCTTAAATGGTTCATGAGACCCAAATGGATCAGCATCATCAAAAGATGGGAAACCATGACCATAATCTGAGTCCCTGCTGCTACGGATGGAATCAAACCTTGATAGTGACTCGCGAGCTGGAAAGGCTCCAAAATTATAATCAGAGTCTGCTGTGCTGCGGAATGAATCAAACCGAGCAAAGGAGTCACGCTGCTGGAATGAACCATTATCGTATTCAGAGTCTCTGGTGCTGCGCATGGAATCAAATCTTGAAAATTCACGACTATCAAAGAGGCCACCATCTTGCATGTTGAATGAATCGTATCTGGAAAAGCTGTTCAAGTGATCTTCAGACAATTCATTAGATCTTCGAGGTGAGTTGGTAGAGCTAAACATAGGTGTGCCTGGAACCGAGTCCGCAAAGGAAAATGGACTCTTTTTCTGGAACATGTTGTCAGCAACAGGCGAGCCACCTGCGTTATAGGCCGGTGTGCTGGGAACAGAATCAAAGAAGGGACTTGGTCTAGAGAACAAGTTGTCTCCCTGTGGGAATCCAGAGTTGTTACTTGGTGTGCTTGGAACAGAATCAAAGAATGGACTTTGCTTTGGGAACTGGTTCTCTGAGTAACTAAACCCAGTATTATAACTAGGGGTGCTAGGAACAGAATCGAAAAATGGGGCTTGCTTCGGGAACGAGTTGCTGGAATTTGTGGATCCCGTTTTTATGGGCTTCAGGCCCCAGTCGTCATCATCAAAAAGAGAAGTTTCCTTGTGCTTCTCATCACGAGAATCCTGCAAAATCACAGAAAAGAAGCAAAATATGAAACGCTCCTTCAACTGAGCCAACGCACCAGAAGATGCAGTGACCCCCGCCCACCCCCCCAAACAAAAAAAGACAGGCAAAGAGATGATTCAGAAAAGGTTATAGTTCAAAGAACCATTGATGATGGACCCTGACAATTATTTTCCTATAGCATAGTAATTGAAAAAGTGAATAAATGAACATGTAAATGTATCCATTTGCCTCTTCTTCTTTTTTCTTTTTTTTTGGTAACTAAAATGAAGATGTATCCATTTACCTTAGCAGCAGAATTGATGTCCCACGCAGCATCTGCATCAAGGTCTGTATCAAATGTACCCCAACCAGATTCATCAAAACTTTTGTCCCCAGAGAACACAGATTCAGCTCCCCAGTGTTCACTGCACTAGTAATACAGAAGTTCAGATTTCTAGAAAAGTTAACAGTTAAGAGAAACTGAATCCATCAAAGAAAACAATTGAATAACAGAAAAGCTCTTTCATTATTTGGAGGGCATAACACCACTGTAGATTAAATCACCAAAAAAGAAGGACGAAAACAACCACATTACCTTTGGGCAGCATGGGGAGAACCATCAAAAGTACCGTCCTTCCTATTCAGTGATTCTTCAAATTCCTTTGATGGACTCTCAACTGCATTACTCCTGGTTGGACTATTAGTTGAACTTCTTACTGTATGGGCAGTCTCCACATCACTCATCACTCTGGTTTTTACAGGGCTTGGCAACTTCTCTGACTTTGCATCAGTGCCAGCATCAGCAGATAATTTTCCAGTATCATGGTCATTCAAAGAAGATGCTTTCTCCCGAACCAGTGAAGATTTTGGTTTAGGAAGGGCAATGACATTTTGTACGTCAAGATTGAGCTCTTTCACAAATGTGAACTCTGTGGAGGACAATTATTCAACAATGCAATGAGTTAAAATTTATTAAAAACTTGAAAACGTTAAAAATTGAATTGCTCAAAGTTTAGGGAGGAGAAAAAGTTGATTCAGTGATCTCTGAAGGCACTATGAAGGTTAAGTTTTATTTATCTAATACTGACAGAAGTGATCAGGTGGTCTCTGGAGGCACTTTGATCGTAACAAGGTAGCCATACTGGAAGGTGGGGCTGGATCACCTCCTTTTCAGGGAGATATCCGTCTTTTGATTAAATATATATCTTACAACGTACCTTCATCGTCAAATTTATCCCACTCTCCATCCCAGTCTGCTGCCCCCTCTTGGATGCCAGGTTGCCAACCTTTAAAATTATTACTAATATGTCAGAAACATCAAAAAAGTAAAGCAATTAAAATCCAGACAGCTCAGGTAAAAAATACAAGAGTCGTCAAAATGGCATGCTATCCCATTTTCCCACCGACGTCCGACCATTAGATGAACACACAAATCTCTTGAACATCAGAATTAGTCCCAACTCATGATCCAGATACACAAGATTTAAATATAAAGGAATAGGTCTCATTAGAGAAATTATAATATGTAAATACTCCTCTTTAGTATACTTGCCACAGATTACATCCTCATATGATCAATTGGTGCTATTTTATCTATATAAACAACAAGATTAGAAAACTACAGAACCGGAACAAATCCTAATGCAGCCAGCAAGATACCCCCTACTTAACTACTACACTGAACTCAGGTGCCAAAAGGCAAAACATAAATGATACTTTAAAGAACAACTAAACAGCCCAGTAGAACAAAAATTTGTCGCAAATAACAATGACTCATGTGGGGTCAACTCAGAACCAAAAATAACAGGAAATGCTAGAAATAAATTTACACCAATGTTTTTAATCTGAATTTTATGATATCAAGAATAAAGAACACACAAAATAACTAAATGAAAGCACATATAATTGCAGAACAACAAAAATTCAAGCGCCAGTACCAAATGGAAGCTCAAGCAGAGTAGTTGGTTTGGCCCGTAGCCCATAAGTTTTGCAGCGTTCATTCAAATTTTTCACTAGGCCCTCAAGGTCGCCCTGAATCTGATTAGCACGGTCCTACAAAAACCAGAGACTGAATTTAGATAAATTCTAGATATCTCCAGCAAATCTATTAGTGGAAAAACATACTACCTGGATACCATCAGTTTTACCAGCTTGATCCATTTTGACAATTGTTCTATACAGCTCCATTTTTTTCTCCTGCAAAGGTTTCAGCAGAACACTATCACAACAAAAGCTCTACTAGATTTGCACAATTTACTAGATGCTAGTAGAACATAAGAGTTAGTATCAGTGCAGTGGGCTAGAAAGAGCCACAGTAGTACTTGAATATCCCGAAACGTGGCCTCCTCAATTGTCAATTTAGAAGCAACATCTCCAGCCTGCTTGTATTTCTCTTCATATTTTTTAGCCAGTAATTCGACCTGTAAAATTGTCAATTTTATTACACCACAAAATCATTGGACGTGTTCAAATTTGTTATGCTCAAATAAGTTTTACCTCTCTTTTGTCAGCAGAAGTTCTTGCACTTATCTCATTTAATCTATTATCGCATCGGCTTTTGTATAGAATCTGGTGAAAAAGGCCAACACAAAATGACAGTTTTAGTGATGTGCTTCCACTTCAGATATCCATTACTGAACATGCCAGCAAGGAAACCCACCAATCAGTTACTGAACAGAAATTCGCAGCTTCAGGAAGAACAACTCTAGACCAAGGCTATGAATGAATGTATGGCATGATACCCTAGAGCATATAAATATATAATCACTAATTACTCAGAACTCAGTAAGCCACAGGACAAAATCTGTTAAGTCACGCCGCCTGAATGAAATGGAACAACATCAAGCTGTTGTATGAAATATGAATAATAAAAGATCCACATGGTAAGTGAATTTCAGACTCAAAATTCAAGAATAGTTAAGGAGACAAGTAGAAATAGTGGTGTTAGAGTCCTACATTAGTGTAGAATGTGGTAATTTGTTTCCTTAAATGGTCTTGGTCAATCCTCATATTATAAGCTAGCATTTGGGATTGAGTTATTCCCTAAGTCCATTTCTTATCATGGAATCAGAGTCACATTCATCCTAATTCTTGGTTTACCCTATGTTACGCCCTCATGTTATTATATTTCCATGCTCCAAATGTTCAGACCTGCATGTGAGAGGAGTGTTAGTAGGCATTTGGCCATGCGATACCATATCACGATATGGTATCGTGAGATGGAATCAGCGTTTGGACATGTGATTTTACGCTGATTCCATCTCATGATTCCATATCATGAGAGGTGATACCATATTCTCCAAAAACCATGATATGAAATTATATGGTGATTCCTTATCATGATTTGAGATATTTTAATACAATAATTGATCCATGAGTTTATATTTTGTTAAAACAACCCCACATTTATATCTACTAACCATTTGTTTCATATGTAAATAAAATTTATAATCACATCATTACTTTTTAAAATTTATTATTCTCATCAACATATAGTCACTTTAACTCACACCTCACGATTGTGAAACTTTTCAACATTCACTTGAAATAATTAACCGTCATGTTAAAATAGTTGTCGAGGCAATTAGCAAGATGGCACCAACATTTATACAACCAAAAAATATGACTGGTGTACATTCCAAAATTCGACATAATAGTCGTTTTTTGCCTTGGTTTAAGGTAAAATTTCAATCACATTAATAAATTTATTTTATTGCCTTAATAAGTGAACATTTATATGTGTAAGTTATTAGTGTTTAGTTACGTATTTCCTATCAACTTTGTTTAAAGAGATAATATTTATTTTATGACTTTGCATTGTCTTAGAAGCACTATTTTTATGTTGTTGATGCTAGTTTTCGAAACACAAAAGGATTTTTAGCTCCATACAAAGGATTACTCTATCATTTGCAAGATTACCGAGGAAGTGAAAGAGAGCCTCAAAATGCCAAAGAACTATTTAATTATAGGCATTCATCTCTGCGCAATGTGATTGAACGGACTTTTGGAGCTTGGAAAAATAGATTTAGAATACTGAAACAAGGCATGAACCATTATGATATTGATACACAAGTGAAAATTGTCATAGTTTGTGCAGTGTAACATAATTATTTGCGAGAATATCAAAGTAGTGATGAAATATTTATGGTCTATGAACATGAAGATATAGTTGCGGAGGATATTGACCAACAAATGGCTCAAAGTAACAATGTTGGTTCATCTTCTTGGTCACATGATTGAGAAATGCAAGTTCAACGTGAGGAAATTGTCTGTACTATGTGGGAGGATTATATTAAAGACTAGTACACTACAATTTATGTTTAATTTTTTTTATTAAATTAAAGTTAGATGGAACAATTACTTAAGTGGAGAACAAATAACTTTGTAATAATTTATTATGCGATTTTATAATTTTTTGTTTATTTAATAAGATTGAATAAACAATTAGGGCTATTTTAATAGGTTTACAACTTATGTGATTTTTATGTTTATGAGAAAATATACAACACAAAAATTTCATATCGCATGTCCAAACAAACCTTCAATTTCATCTCATGATTCCATATCATAATACCATATCATGGCCAAACTGGCCCTTAGAGTCCCACATCGGCATGGGATGTAGTGATTTGTTACCTTAAAGTTTTTGGCAATCCTCACCTCATGAGCTAGCTTTTGGGATTGAGTTAGGCCCTATGTTCATTTCTTATCAAACTGTGACCTGCACTCTTAATCTCAGCTGGATCTTATAATCCAAGATCTAGCTGCATCTTATGGGTCATAATTCTATATTCGGCCAGATCTAGTCTACTCACATTTGACCCAGCTTCTCTTGCTGTTTCCATTTTTCTTTGCAAAATTTATCTCAATCTAGCACTAGACAACGGAAAGGGCCTGCTTATCACCCACAACTATTTAGTATTTAAAGGTTCCTGTTGTTAGAACAGCATGCCAGAATATTGCAGCAGTGAAAAGTTCAAAGAAGAAAAAGTAACAGATGCTGCCTGTCCATCCATTGTTCTGCTGTCCGCTAGTCTGATGCTATGCTTCTGAGTTATGTGCCAAATGACTTCTTACTTGCATACTTTGTCTCTGCCTCTCCCCCTCTTTTAAGACTTTGCATCTTCTAAATTTTTTGTTTATTTTTCGTTTAAATGTATTGTGTTTGAACTTCATTACACTTTCCTGGGGTTCACCATGAATTAGTTAATTCATTCGCATAAAAAAGGTATGTAGAGTTATTTTCCATGCACTTTCAAATTTATTTCCTAACCTCAACTTCTGTTTCATGTTCAATAAGTGATTCACTGATTGAGAATTTGGACTCGCATATCTTAACTTGAGAAGTATGAAAGTTCTAACACATCTTTAAAATGAAGTAAATTAATATAAATATGAGGGAGCATTACAATCACTACAGTTTCAATGCTTAGCAACACTATACACCCAGTAAACACAACCATCTCCATCTATGGGATGATATTGCTCTTCTAACAAAAATGAGGAAAGCAAACTCAGAGCATGCAATCCCAGCTTTAAAGTACTATAAATGCTAGGCGCTTAAGCACTAAAAAACCACACACCATCATAGAAGAAATGTGTAAAGTATTCCTAGTTTCCTCCATCTCAATGTTGACTATAATATACCCAACAAAAAAATGGTTAGACAGACTTATGAAATAGTTTCTCACATAAGTAGACCAGATCAAACCACGTATGGGATTCCGACACATGACGATCATTTCAGCCACTGAAATTTCGGTCCATTTTTCTGATTCCCCTCCTTTTCCCTCTACTGATTCCCCTCCTTTTCCCTCTACTTCTCCCCCTCCTAGCAATTCCCTTTTTTCCCTTTTTGCGCAGAACAAGTATCAAGAACCTTATTCAAAAAGTATAGTTAAATTTATCAATAAAATTATGCAAGAGCAGCAAGACCAATGTTAAAACAAGTCTAAAATAATAATTGCTGCTGGTTCTGAATCAGGCATAGATGCCACTTTCAATCAATATAGCAAAACTTTACCTTAAAAATTTCACAAACAACTAACCTAGTAACGTGTACTTGATTTTTGAAGATGATGCCATAACACAATGCGAAAAAACATATTGACATGAAAAACAGAACGGTGAAAAGCTACAACTCTCAGATCGTGCTTTATTCACGTCCTCAGAACATTGCACAAGAGAGACACAGGTACAAGCACTAATCTGTGTTTGAGCTAAGTTTAGCGCAAACTTTACCAAGAATCCAAGCTGACATGCAAAGTCATCAAAAGATAGGAACTGAATAATTGCTAGGGCAGACGAAAATTGGTTGCTATGTAGCTTCTTGTCTGTCACTTATTTAGGTCAGTAATGAGATAACAAGTTATACAAACTGAACACAATCTGTAGTACATAACCAGGAAATTCAACCATGGGAAAAACACCTAATCTATCCCCCAAAGGGCATGGAGTAGAGGGACTAATTTCAGGATTTATATTACAGGTTCAAAACATTGAGAGATATCTGAATAAAATCGAGAGGACTTTCAGTATGTAATGATCAAAATACTCACTATTTCTTGCATCTTTGCATGGTAGAACTGATTCTTTTCTTTGGCCTCTAAAATTTCCTTCTCCAGTTCCATGACCTGTGATTGGCATTATAGCATATCAGATAAAAGGAATATATGTCAATTATTAGTGGCATTTACAAATACTCACCAATAAATCAAGCTTTAACTGACAAATAAAATTGGAATCTTAAGCATCAAGTTAAATCAACTTCTTATAAGTCAAAAATGAAGATGATCATTAATCCTTAATAGCAGAGAAGATAATAACTGGTAAAGATTATTACCAATGTCTTCATAGCATCAAAGTAGGTTTGCAATTCCATAAAGTCCAGATATCATGAGCATGTGAGAAGTATCTAAAAAGTTCTGCTTATGAAATTATGATGGACCATACACCATGCCAGTAGCATATATATTTTTCACAATCTGAAGCAAGTACAAATGCTTTGCTCAGCAAAGTCACAGTGTTGCTTCACCAATAAACAATCTTTCTATTCTTAAGTTTCTTATCAGAATTACTCGATGGCCTTCAGATACATCAGATGCAAAAAGAAGCGGTAAATACAAACAAATGTCGAAACAGAAGAACATGGAAGGCACCAGACAATCTCTTGGAAGATTTACCCAAATATGATGTTCATATGTGAATCATGTCCGCTGTTAATTTATTGCAAAGCAAAAAATACATCATACCACATCTGTGTGCATTACAGATTACACATGTCAATAAGTAGAAATTTGATACGAGATTCGACAAAATGACCACGACTCTATTACCTAGTGAAAAACATCCATCCCAAATATTGTTTCTCTCACTAGTTCTGTTCATAATTCAGGCAGTAATCATGGGAAAGAAGAGAAGAAAGGGGGTTTCAGACAAATAAAGGCAAGCGGAAAAAACATTTGAAAGAACATTTTTTTTAAACTGGTAACTAAATTTGAAAGAACATTTATAATCGACCTTCTTTTCTGCATCAGTTGCTTCCTGGAATTTCGTGTTCAATGAATCCTGTTCCTCTGTGCTAAGTTGGTCAATCAGATGCTTCTCCAATACTGCAACTTTAGGTTTCTGTTTACTAGGCTGCACAGCTTCATCGGGCTGGGGAATGGGTACTGGACGTGGAGGCCTCCTTGGAGCACCAAAAGCAGCTTGTCGTGCAGCACTTGGCCCCTGTGTTTTCTGGAAACCTGAGGGAGGAAGAAATGATGAGACTAACACATTAGTGAAAAGTTGGAAGTCGCAAGTGAGATTCTCGATATAGATACTGCATAAGAAATACTGAAGGCCTCGGTGATTGACATATTAGTTAGCTCACTCTTTTAATGCCTTTAAATTGTAATATCAATTTTTCACCATGCAAAAGGAATCTGAAAATACTATTTAAGGTTTACCTTCCTTCTCAAATTCAATAACATAGAGATTGATCTGAAATTCTTACCTCCCTTAAAGAATATGGCCAGTTTCTATAAAAAAAAATTAAAAAAAAATTATCTACCACATTCACCTACTGCTTTCTCTTTAGACATTCATCTACTATGTTCTCTTTAACAAATGATAGAGCATTACTCTAGTACAAACAAAATTGTCACCATAAACTTTCTGCTTGATTCCTTCCACATGATATAGTACACTAAGGGGTCATTTGGTAGAGTGTATAAGCAAAAATAATGCATGCATTAATTATATGTATTAGTAATCCCATGTTTGGTGCATTTTTTCATGCTTGCATTAGTTATACACTCTATTGTGTATTGAGGAGTGTATTACTAATACCATGGATTTCTAGGTATTAGTAATGCAAAGGATTTAATACATGCATTAATACGGTTAAAGACCCAATTACACCTCAAAAGTACTTTTACATCTTTTCCACCATAATTGTGAAGGATACTTTTGTAAATAAATATTCTTATACAATGCATATTATTTTTAATACACCAAACCAAACAATGCATAAGAAATAATCTATGCATAACTAATGCAAGTATAATTAATACATGCATTACTAATACACTCTATTGATATTATTTTTATACACTCTACCAAACGACCCCTAACAGCAAACACAAATACATGTGTGCTCATCATGTACTTAAATAAGTTGATATGAACAAAAACTGTAAGGAATATAAAATCTCATAAATTTCGTACTTGCTCAATGGAAGGTTTTATATTAACAAAATCTAAATTTCAAAATCACAAAAATAATATTTCTTTTATAAGTCTAAAGCACATTAGATCAAAGAAGAGAGTTTATTAGTCAAACTCCAACAAAAAAAAAATTAGCGACCCATTTCGGGAACTTGTACCTTTTAGGATTAATATTGTTAATAAAAAATGAAAACATAGAATTATCTTGCTCCTACAAACTCTAAGACTATGGCAACTCCTAAATGCACACCAACATCCCTTCAAATCCTCCTTCCTTTGTTGAACTTCTATCTTTTTATCTCTAATTGTGTTAAATAATTAGCATGATTTTAGGAAACTTTATCATTACTTTTCCTAACGTAATTCTAGGAATTTAATATTTCATTTTATTGTAATTGGTCGTCTTTCCTTAATTAGTTAGGAATCACTTGTACAAATACTTATTTTCATGGGATGTAAAGATATACTCCATCTGTCATTTTATGTGGCACCCTTTCCTTTTTAGTCCGTCTCAAAAAGAATGTCACCTTACTATAATTAGAAACAATTTAACTTTAAAATTCCCCGTTTACCATTAATGAAATGTTTCTCAGCCACATAAATATCTAAGAATTGTTGTAGACCACAAGTTTCAAAAGTCATCCTTTTTTCCTTAAACATCGTGCCAAATCAAAGAGCGTCACGGACAGAGGGAGTACTTAAATACAAAGAAGCCTTTTCTTCTTTCTCAAATAATACATGGTATCAAAGTCATTGTTGTCGTCTGAAGTGAGCTTTTCTCCCTTGCAGCATTCCGTTTCTTTCAAAAAGAGGTCGAGTTTTCTCCTTCTTTGAAGTTGTCCGCAACCAAAACTCTATTTTTGTCAGTGTTTTATAAATCTAATACCACCACAGGTTCCCGCGAACAACGAAGACCAAACCTCAATTGTCTGCAGCCAAAAACGACGCTGGACATGCCATCACACACCACCAGAAGGTTTGGCTCCCATGACGCGTAACCATTACGTGTCGATGTGCAAGGCTACTTTCGACAGATTTTTTCGAGATTCTTTCTTGTTTGGATTTTACTGTCAATTCCGAGCCTACCCACCAAGTTTTGGATTTTTTCGATCACCGGAACTATGTTCCGTTGAGGAAAACCTGGTTTTCTGGTTAGACAGATCTATCCGGCGATTTTTTTCCATTTTTTTGTTCTTCACTAGTTTGAAGATAAGTTCCTTCTAAATTCGAGGAAAGTTTATTTTCTGATCTAGAGTCCTATTTAAACTATGGGAACACAAAGGCGGAAGATAATAACTCTCACAAATCAAAGTTGTAAAAAGATAGGTACATAGATAAACAGCTGCATCAAAAAGAACGAAAAGCCAAAAGTCAAGGTGCATAGTGGCTTGGGTTGATATGTACCTTGCATGGTCAAATCGTGTTTGCTTTTAGTTAAATCTAAAATACTACATAGGTTAGATTTTCTGGAGAAAAGAAAGCACCTATTGTGACAAACACTAACAATGGTCAATGGGATTTTAATAATTCTGTTGTTATGACATGGCTTTTAAATACTATGCATCCCCGAATCCCTAAACAATATCTATTGCTTGATACTGCTGAAAATATCTGGAATAGTACTAAGCGAACTTACTCACGCAAGGGTAATGATGCCAAGATCTTTGAGATTTGAAATAAAATTCATGCCACTTAGCAAGCTGAGCTGATTATCACTGATTATTATTCCGTGTTAATGGGTTACAGCAGGAGATTGACTATTACCAGGATCTCCAAGCAAAGTGTACCTTTGCTGCAATTTTCTTTCAACAATCTGTTGAAAAGGAAAGAATATATAATTTTTTGGGTGGTTTGAAACAAGAGCATGATCATATTAGGGTTCAAGTTCTTAGAAAAGCTCATGTTCCTTCTCTTGCTGAAAGCAAAATTTATTCATGCAAGGTAGTGATGCCCAGATCTTTGAGATCTGAAATAAAATTTATGCCACCAAGCAAAGTAGTTCACTATCACTTATTATTATTATTATTCCGAGTTAAATGGCTATGGCGGGAGATTGGCAATTACCAAGATCTCCATGCGAATCATACTGATGATGCAATTCCCTTTGAACAATTGATTGAATAGAAAAAATTCTATGATTTTCTGGCTGGTTTGAACTAAAGAGTACAATTATATCAGGGCAAAGTTCCTTCTCTTGAGGATGCATACACAAATATTTGACTCCTATGTACAACAGGAACAGAGCTGATGAGGTGTCATGTTGTATCAGGCTCCAATTGAAAAGTCGGGGTTAACAGTCTCTCATGAACAACCAAAGGCAATCACTATCGTGCTAGATTTTAATAGCACCCTCATATATATTATGTCTATGACGCACGCTCCAGTTAGAAGCATCCCTGATACTACAACAATTTTCTAAGAAGAGAGGTCCTTAATTCATCTTCATTCCTGAATTCATGGGAACTGCAACTGCAGCATCCTGGATAATCAATTTCCATTGCTTGTTATCCATTTTCCAACCATGGTTTATCCATTCTACTAGGGGGTCATACGGATAGAGGGTGTTTGGTATGACGGAAAATGTTCCCGCGAAAAATGTTATTTTGGAATATAAGTAATTTTCTTATTTATTATCTAGTGTTTGGTATATAAGCTAAAAATATTGTTCCAAAAACATTTGTATCTAGTCTAAACAAACACTATATGTGTTGTAGGTAGGGGGTAGGGGTGTGGGGGTGGTAAGGTGGGTGGGTGGGTTGGAGTGTGCTGGAGGATGGGGAAGAGATAATTAATGTGTAATGCCATTTGTGGAACTTGTTTTCCTTACTTCCATTAGGGAAGTCATTTTCCTCATTTGTAAAGAACTTATTTCCCAATCGAAAATGTTTCCAAACATGAGAAAATTGGAAAAAAAAATTTATCCATGTTTTCATAATCATTTATCCAAATTCCACCCATTTTTAATTGGGCAAGATGGACAGGATACTTGCATTTTTTATCCATTTTTCCAGCACTAGATGAGGCCTAAAACTAATGGTAGAGAAAAAAGATAAATACAAGTACACTGCCACAAAACTGAGAACAAACTCCCCATTCAATCAAGGAATTTTTGCCCCAAATTAGTTTGTCTCTCCTAGTAATACTGATAAAGATCATTGTATACTTACTCATATTAGTTATTCAAATTTTAGCATATTAATAATAATCTAAACCAAAATGAATATATCATCTGTAACTGTATATAAAGATGCTGAGTCAAATGGGTTTTGGTGGGAGGTGGAACAGCTGGATCAAGTTCTGTATCTCAACTGTGATATTTTCATTTTTCAATACTCATTAATGGGTCACCTGAAGGATTCTTCAATGCACATAGAGGGATCAGGCAAGGGGATCCCCTATCCCCTTTCCTGTTCATCATAGCCATGGAGGGACTCAACAATGTGCTGAATATAGCTATGATACCAGGAAGAATTCAGGGATTTGAAGTTAGCAAGGTTGCTGGAAACAGTGTAGAGATCACACATCTGCAGTATGCTGATGATACACTAATTTTTTGTGGGGCTGAGGAAGAGCAACTCTTGATAATAAGACTTATACTGGTGTACTTTGAAGCCATTTCTGGGCTCCATATAAATTGGAACAAAAGCCACTTGTATCCAATTAATGTGGTTCCAGAAATGGATCACCTTTCTCAGATCCTGGGAGGTGCGATAAGCACTTTGCCATCAATATACTTGGCCATGCCTGTAGGGGCTGAGTATAGGTCCATAGATACTTGGAATCCACTTCTGGAGAAATGTGAAAAGAAATTAGCCAGATGGAGATCACAATATCTATCCTTGGGAGGTAGACTAACTTTGATTAACTCAATTTTGCCCTCCCTACATATATGTTATCTATCTTCCATATACCCCAGTTAGTAGTTCAAAGGTTGGATAAAAACAGAGGAAACTTCTTGTGGCAAGGCAATAAGGAAAGGAAAGGTTTTCATTTGGTCAAATGGAAGAACATTAGCAGAAGTAAAGAACAAGGTGGACTAGGTATCAAGAACCTTAATTACCAAAGCAAAGCACTCAAGGTCAAGTGGCTATGGAAGTACCATCAAGAGGACCAAGCCCTCTGGTATAGGGTAATCAAGAGCAAGTATGAGGAACTGAACACATGGGTAACTAAAGAGGTCAACAACCCTTATGGTATTAGCCTCTAGAAATCCATTAGGATATTCTGGCAGTTTCTCAGTAATCAATTAACTGTCAAAGTTTGAAATGGCAGAAAAACAAGTTTTTGGGTTGATAAATGGATGCGTACTTGAGCCTTAAAGATCTCTTTCCGACATCTTTGTTTTGGCTCAACACCAAGAGAAAACTGTTGCTGAAATGTGGTCACCACAAGGATGGAATATGATCTTTAGAAGAAACTTGAATGACTGGGAAATTCCCAGAATGATTGAACTTTTCAAGCTACTGGAGAGTTTCCAAGGAGTCCAAACAGGTGAAGACTATTTATGGTGGCATGGGCACAACAAAGGAAGATACAAGTTGAAGGAAGGATATAAACAAACAAGTCTTTTTTTTGAAAAGGTAACTTGTATTATAAACACAGGAATACTCAGGATGTATTCCAGTAATACTTACAATCAGAAATACAAAAGTGTTGCTGTTTTCCTATGAATTCCTTAAGGACTCTAACATACTAGTGATATCCTCATCTTCATGAGGATATTCATGTTTACACCAAAAATAGAAAAGAGCTAAACATTTCCGCTTCATCTTCTCCATAGAGCGACTCTTGTTCTCAAAACATCTTTGATTCCTTTCCACCAAATAGTCCACCAAATGCGGCCGAGACAATCTTCCATCTCTCCCCGTGCCCCGACCGATTTCCATCCCGATTCCAACATGCCAAAGCTTCCTTTATGCTTCCGGCATAGACCAACCGATGCCCCTTTTACCGATGAAAATTTGCCAAAGTTTCACCGTTTCCTTACTGGTGTAAAAAGAGATGATTTATTGTCTCGTTTCACATTCACAAAAAAAAAAACATTTGGAGCACAAATCGAGGCCCTTCTTCATACGGTTATCCCGCGTGAGAACAACCCTGTTTTGCTAAGAGCCAAGTAAAACAGGCCACCTTGAAGGGCACCTTAACTTTCCAGATCATTTTCCATGGCCAGTAGCTTGATTGAGTGTGTGTCCTCTGTGAGTTTCTGTAAGCTGTTCCAACTGAGAATCTCCCCTATGTATCTGGAGCCCATAACAGTTTGTCTTCTCTGTTACTGAGTTCCTTGTATCGTTCCAGGATATTTAGAAATTCAACCATTCTATTCACCTCCCAATCATTTAAAGGTCTTTTGAACTTTAAATTCCAACCTTGAGCATCTCTCATTTCTTTGACAGTGGCCACTTTCTGTAGACTCAAGCTGAATAGTTCAGGGAAACTAGCTTTAAGTGCTTGTCCCGCCCAAACTTCCTCCCAAAATAGAGTTTTTCCACCATCTCCTATCTTAATTGTGCACTTGTTTATAAGTTTTGGCCATAGATTCCTGATTGTCCTCCACACTCCGGTGCCATATGGTTGTGTTGCTATGTTGCTGATCCACCTTGTCTCCATTCCATATCTAGCCTTAATGGTGTCTTTCCACAGCGATTGTTCTTGTGATGCAAATCTCCACAGCCATTTCATTAGCAGGCTGTGGTTTTGTATTTTCAGATTCCTTGTTCTTAGTCCCCTTTCTTTCTTGCTGACTAAAACTTCATTCCACTTGACCAAGTGAAACTTGTGCTTATTTGGATCGCAGTTTCCTTGCCAAAGAAAATTTCTTCTAATGGCATCTAATCTGTCTCTTACACTTGCTGGCATAGGGTACACCGACATCATATGGGTAGGCAAAGCATCAAGAACACTGTTGATGAGAGTAGCTCTGCCACCCAGGGATAAATACTGACTTTTCCAATTGGCAAGCTTCTTCTCGCTTTTCTCCAGTACATTGTTCCATATGCCTTTTGATTTGCTCTTATCTCCTAGAGGCATTCCCAAATATATTGTTGGCAGCTCCCCTATCTTTCCTCCCAGAATATTTGCTTTGATTTGTCAATTCTAGGTACCTCATTGATTTGGATAGATGTAACTTTTGCCCCAATTAATGTGTAGACCAAGTTGCCTCAAACAATATCAATATTATTCTTAAAAACTTCGGTTGACTGATGTTTGCATCACAAAATATTAGCGTGCCATCTCCATAATGGAGATGTGAGATAGCTAGACTCTGTCTATCCCCCATGTTTGCATTGAAACCCCTTATCCAGCTGTTTGTCTGGGCTATTCTTAGCATATCATTGAGACCCTCCATTGCCAAGATAAAGAGAAAAGGAGATAATGGATCCCCTTGTCTCAAGCCTCTTTCAGATGAGAAGAAACCTGTGGGAGAGCCATTAATCAAAACTGAAAATTTCACTGTAGTGGTGCAAATTTTGATCCAGTTTATCCATCTTTCCCCAAAATCCATGTTTTCCAAAGTCTTCCATAGGAAGCCCCAATTTAAGTGGTCATAGGCTTTCTCTATATCCAGCTTACAAAGTCTTAGGGAGAATCAAGACTTCAAATAGCCTTGGAAGCAAATCTGGAGAGTCAAAGTGCCACAAAAAGTGGCATGCTTCACCTGGCTGCTAGCCAATGAAGCAGTTCTGACATTGGACAATGTGGCCAAGAGAGCTATATCTCTATGCAACAGATGCTCCTTATGTGGTAAGGATACAGAGACAGTAAAACACCTCTTTCAACACTGCAATTTCACTGACCAACTGTGACAGATTTTCCTTAATCTCAGAGGCATTTCCTGGAGTATGCCTAGTAAGATTAATGAGACTCTTTTCAATTGGGAGGAGGCTGGAGTTGGGGCTACAAACAGAGAAAGATGGAGGATGATCCCTGCTTGTATATGGTGGACTATATGGAGAGAGAGAAATGATAGATGTTTTGAAAATAGGGACAACAACCTGTAGGAAGTCCAGCTTAAATGTATTTTGTTGTTCTGTTTTTGGTGTACAAATGTCTACTCCAATGAGACTGAGTCAATCATAGATGTTTTCGGGTCCATCTAGATCCTGGTTTAGCATTGAAAAGACTATAATCTTTTTCTTCTTTTTTGTAAATATGGTTTTTCAGTACTAAGGTAGTACTGACTGAAATACAAATGTTACTAGTGTCAAAAAAAAGTGAGAAGGCCAAAGTAATATGTTAGTTAATGAATAAATTTTCCATATGCATGTGTACATGATTGGCTCACAAGCCATGTCCAAGGCATGTATGTGCATAGTGTAAAAAGGGTGAAACATACCTGGTGTCTCTCTCCAAGCTGTCGCACCGTGAGATCCTGTAGGCTGGCCAGAAGCAGGCAACGGTGACTCGTCAAAGATAAGATTAGCTGGAAGGACTGAAGGGAGAGAGCGACCTTCCCTGTGTCGCTCCATCAGGTAGAGTGCAATGCAGAATTCCCTCAAAGAAAGCATGCTGTCATTGTCTTGGTCTGATAAATCCCACACCTGTTTTAAGACCTCTGGGAAACCAAAAACAAACTGCATTAATGTCTCATAGGACCAAATAAATACCAGCTTGACTTTAAGATAGAAAACAAGATAATCTAAGATAATTATAGAGAAGATTCTCAAAAGAGTAAGAGATATGCTATCACACTCTTAAGTAGGTTGTACAAACAATGTCTCAAAGCACCAAGTGACCAAGAGCTTAGCATTGTGACAAAGCAGATACGATGCTTCAAATCAATTGTAGCCACAATTCTCAAAGAAGTGAGTGATATTCTCTACCACTACTCTATTCTCTTTCTTTTTCGATACTGTATGCTCTATGACTACTATTCACCATCATTGTCAGTATTTGTTACAAAAGCTACAAGC
This sequence comes from Solanum commersonii, assembly GCA_029007595.1. Lineage (NCBI taxonomy): Eukaryota > Viridiplantae > Streptophyta > Magnoliopsida > Solanales > Solanaceae > Solanum > Solanum commersonii. Next base: position 1,555,804 of record JAJTWQ010000051.1, read on the forward strand.
TGTTGAATGGAAACTGTTGTCTTTGGAAGACTAAAGTCATAACTCCAACTATGAAACTTCTCTGTTCAAGGAAGAAATGTGGTCGGTGAATTCCATAATGTGCCCGTTTATACCCTATGGACAGCTATCTTATTATCATAAATTATATTTCATATGTGCTGTTTTAAGGTATTAGAAGTAATTATGGTAGTTGCAGTAAGTTTCAGATCGTTAGTCACTTGGAGAGCATACAAGGTCCAAATCTGTCTTTAGTAACTTAAGATCAAGGTTCTTTTCTTTTTTTTTTGAGAAGGTAGATCAAGGTTCTTTATCAAGGTTGTTATCCTCAAGCCCCACGTTTATTCGCAATTCATTTGCAGCTTATTTTCAAATCACCCACGGTAAGGTGCTCAACAGTGTGAATTACGCCAGGTTGTCTATAAAATAAACCAGTGATAAGTCAACAACTTGTTAGTTGCTTCAAACTTATAACAAGTAACTATGCAGTGTCTACAGAACCAACTCTATATACAAAGTAAAACAATTGTTTTCTTTTATTCTAGAAAAATATGATTAGGAACTCTTCCCGTGTCCAATATGTAAAATCTGATCAGAGTACTACTATTATGACCTTAAAATTCCTAATAGCAAGCCAACTTCTTGCAAAACTTATTTGCAGATGACAACAGACTCGATCCCTCAGTGAGGACATGTCCGATAAGAGGACATTTACCACAGTAGAATGTCTTTTACTACACTCTTTAAACATAATGGGGAATCTGTATTATCGTAGTACATTATATGTATGCATTCTTGACAAAGACATGCTTGATTCTCCACAAATAACATCCAAACATCCATGCTACCTCAAATCCCATAGGTGGTTCTCTCGTATACACAAAAGTACTTTCAACCCCTTAAAAAGTGTTCCTACACTCTTCAAGTACATAAATGTTTTTTCTATACGAACTATTCAAGTACATTATTTCAACTAATAAAGTATTAAGTATACATAATTTCGATCTTATCACAAGTATAAAAGTGAGTTATCCTCTTCATTATGATTTATGAGTATCAAGACTTGTTGAGATCCAGTTGTGTAAAGTGTTGATCATTGGTTGTAAAAAGTTTCACGTATATTTGAATATCGCCATTCATAGAGCGTAACTATGATCAACTAAATATCTTAATTTGCATCAGGTAGGCTGCCTACATCACACCCCTTAGGGGTACGTCCCTTCCTTGTACCCTGCATGAACGCGGGATGCTTAGTGCACCGGATTGCCCCTTTTCTTAGATAGTGATATTTTTTGGCATAAGATCACTTCTAATAGAAGTAAGTTGCCAATGTTAGAATTTTAGAATTAGAATACTAAAAGCTAGGGATGTCCAATACTTTCTATAATAAGAATAAAGAATTATGATTAACTGATAACGTAGTTGGTTTAAGTTATTCAATAAGACAATAAGAAGTTCGCAGGGAGTGTCCAGTACTTTAGGAGATAACTGATATATATACACATATACACACACACACACATATATACATATCATCTTCTCTTATTTTCTCACATAGTAATACCTCTACGATTTTGGCAGACTTTATGAACTTGATGTCCTTTTTTTTTTTTTATGACAAGGGAAACCCGCAGCCGCTACCCTTTGGGTGCGCACAGGGTAAAAACCCCGCTCCTATGCAGTAGCTCGCAAACCACATAGGAGAGGTAACCCGCACTAGGCAAGCCCGGTGTGACGAGCTCGACCCAGAAGGCAAACCCCTTGCTTTCGCTGGCAAGGGGTTTCGAACTTGAGACCTCCAACATGGAAGTCCCAAGCCCAAACCACTGGGCCACCCCGAAGGGTATGAATTTGATGTCCTTTTGAAATCAAATATCACTTATTTTGATATCCGTTCAAATTTAAATCCTCTTCCATATGGAGTGGAGTATTAGAAGAGTTTGAGAAGAAGCTTGCATCCTGGCAAATGCAATATCTCTCAATGGATGGTAGGTTAACCTTAATAAACAGTGTGCTTGGCAGCATTCCAACCTACTCCATGTCACTATTTCCCCTGCCAAGCAAGACTTTGGAGCAACTGGATCAAATCAGGAGGAACTTCTTGAAGGAAGGGAACAGTACTGAGCACAAATTCCATTTAGTCAAATGGGATAAGGTGATACTGCCAAAGTACCAAGGTGGGCTGGGCATCAAGGATCAGGCCAAGCACAATAGATGTCTTCTAATGAAATGGTTGTGGAGATATACGCAGGAGGACCAAAGTCTTTGGAAGGAAGTGGTTAGGGAAAAGCATGGAAGCCAAGACCACTGGAGTACTAAACAAGCAATTGGCCCACGTGGAGTAGGAGTTTTGAAGTGCATAAGTAGGCTTTGGGATGAATTCTCACGGAATCATCTCATTGTTGGAAATGATCAGCATGTCAAGTTTTGGAAGGACAGATGGCTCGGGAACACCACTCTAAAGGGTGATTTCCCTGCTTTTGTTTCAAATAGCTTGGGAGCCAGAAGCAACAGTGCAACATTTGTAGAAATGGAAATTTTTTTATATCTAACTTTCAGAAGGAACTTGCAAGATTGGGAAATAGAGGATTTTCTCGAACTCTTACTAGCTCTCAATGGGTTCATAGGAAATGACATTGCACCAGACCAGTTTAGGTGGGGCATACTGATGGACGTAAGTACAGAGTGAAGGCAGCCTACAAGATAGCAATGGACCTGAATGTTATCACTGACAACTGCCCTTGGAAGCTAATCTGGAAGGTCAAACTTCCACCCAGAATTGTTTGTTTTAGCAACTTTGCCACATGTGGAACAGAGAAGCAAAAACTCATAGCCATCTGTTTCTACAGTGCCCGGCTGCCCCAGACTTATGGTACCTGTTCCTCACCCTTTTTGGCCTCAGATGGGTAATGCCAAACACTATCAGGAAAGTTTTTGAATGCTATAGCCACTAGAAAATTGACAGCACCATCAAAAAGATTTGGAAGAAGATACAGCTGCCATCTTATAGACTATCTAGAATGAAAGATATAGAGATGTTTTGATGGCCTCTCAACTAGACAATATATGCTCAAAGCTAAAAGTCTTTTGTATTTATATAGTTGGGTTTTTTTGTCCCCAATGGATTCCCCTAATAGTTTTGTAGATTTTGCTTACTCTATGATAGTGTACTAGAGATAACATACTAAGTGCTCACTCTTTTGTAACCATTTTGCATCTTCTTGATGCCATGAATGGAATCAATAACTTCATCTAAAAAAAAGCAAACTCAAGTTAATTTCCATAACCTTGACTTTGAGAGGTGTGTTAGAAGTATAGTGTTACTGTCAGAAATATAAAATAGATAATTAAACATTTTAAAAAAAAAGAATATTAGAAGAGTTAAGTTAATAACTTAGGTATTCTTTCAGCTTAAACATTTTCTGTGTAATATTTTTGACACCTAATAGGTGTATCTTGTATTCATTTAAGATGGCCTTTTGAATTCAAGAAAAAAGTTCAAGATGTGTATAGAAAACCTAAGTGCTTACTCTTAGTAACAAGAAGGTGCTAACAGAAGGTACATGGAATCTCAAAGCTAAATAAGAAACAGAAAATCGCACCTCGGGGCAGCTTCCAACTTAGAAACAAGCTTCGTGCCTCTGCGCCAGTAATTTTTCCATCCGTATCTGTGTCCACTGCCATAAATACTTTGCTATACTTCTGATAATCAGACTGCGTAATCCTTGGCCACGGAATCTGAGGTTGACCAGGAAGAGAATTTCTACCTGCACTAGGATTTGCAGCAGAACTCTGCACTGGGACCTGTTGGTTCGGCCTCACAGTCAAATTAGCTTGCTGATGCTGGTGTACCGGCTGCTGAGGAAGTGTAGTCTGCGAATTAACTGAGTTAGCCTTTACAGGAGGTTGGGCACCTGTAGATGCTCGGTCTGTGGCTGATGAAACTGCTAAGCTGCTAGCTGAAGATATAGTTGGTGTAAAGCTTTGATTTGGTTGAACTGATGCAACTGAAAAAACATCTCCAAAGAGTGAATCAGATGGAAATCCATTTCCTGCAACTGAAACAGATTTAGGAACCTTGGCATCAAGCAGGTTACCATGTGACAAAGTTGCATTATTTGATTTTGATAGATCTGGTTGCACTGATGACGTGGTTGCTTGTTGTGTTTGCTGCGCAGAAGGTGTCAATACAGCCAGACCAAATGCATCCTGACTTCTAGAACTGCCACTTGAATTGGGAGCTTGGGAATTGACACCTGCTTGTGAGCGACCATTCTGACCAGCAAACAAATCAGTGAAACTGGGAGGGCGAGAAGCTGAAATAGTACTTCCAACTAGCATTCCTTGTCCGGAAACATTTGGTTGAGATTGGAAACCAGGGCTAGGATTTGAGGGCCTAGGAGGCCCCACATAACTTTGCTGAGCTGGTAAGCCTTGTTGACCCCTAACGCCGAAAGTTTGAGTTGCTGTTGGAGTAGCACCACCAACTGGAGGAACTGTAGAACCAACCTTATTAGTTGGTTGAGGACCTGGTATGACTGCAAGGTTTATTTGGGGAGCAGGAATTTTGGCTGAAGCTGGAGTGAATAACGCAGCCTTCACTATTTCTGGAGTCAACTCTCGTTTTTGTGCTACCGTAACAAGCTTGAGAGCATTATAAAATTCTTGGCGATTAAGGTAGCCAGTACGACTTTGATCAGCATATGTCCATATCTACATAATGGAAAAGAAATGTGAATTTTAGTATTAACTATTAAGAAAACAATAGGAGATCGATAGCTCCAGATATCTAACAGAAGTCACGGAGACTACATAAACTACTTCTTCCCCATCTTGATTGTGTTGAACTTGATATCTATACCTGACTTTTGGCAAGCAGCATATTTATTATAGAGCTAATTAATACATCACCTGCTGGAATATAAAGGCATGGTTCATCAAGCACAGGCTGAACCATAAAGCTATTTTCTACTCTTTTCAAGTAGCTTCAATATATTTTACTAACTAGCTCCTGGGTTCAATACATCCGCGGTCTCTTCCTTCAATATCAGTTTGTGGACCTCTATTCTTTTGCATGCATTATAAGAATTGAAACTGAAGGTACCAAATTATCAAAACATAGCGATGGTCTAAGGTGCTCGCACTCTTCACTTTCAGTGCCACATACAATGAGTTTTTAAATCAAAACAAAAGATAGGGTGAAATCATAACTTAGGCATATGTCTTTATTATCGTTAAAACATATTTTCATTAAAAAAAAAGTCAACAACCATAAGGTACTTTAAAGATATTTACAGGTTAACATTATTTTTGAATGTGCAATGAAGTTAAGAAGTCTATCATGGCCTCTATATCATTTGTAATAGACATGTTACAAAAAAAAAACAGTAAGATTATGCATCTGTACTTAACAATAATAACAACTCCAACTTATTGTTCCTGTCACCAAGGAGGATATTGCATATGCACTGGAAGGGATCAACGATATGAAGGCACGGTGTGATGGATTTAATGCTTATTTCTTCAAGAGTCCTGGTCTGTGATAGGGGAAGAAGTCACTCAAGCAGTCTTGCAATTTTTCAATACTGGTAGAATGTATCATCCTATAAATTGTACTTCTATTACACTAATTCCTAAGGTCGACAATCCATCAAAAGTAGGAGAATATAGAGTTATAGCCGATCTCATGTTGTACAACACTTTACAAGATCATCTCCAAAGTGATTACTAGTAGGTTGCAAAAGGTAATGAATTCACTAGTGGACCCTATCCAATCAGCTTTTGTGCCTGGGAGAGCTATCAATGACAACATCATACTATGCCATGAGTTGGTAAAAGGGTATGGGAGGAAAGGCATATCACCATGATACATGATCAAGGTGGATATGAAAAAAGCATATGACTCCCTAGAGTCGAGTTTCCTGGAACAAGTGTTGATTAACTTACAACTCCCCCAGCTCTTTATTGTGTGGATAATGCAGTGTGTAACCACTATTACCTATTCCATCACCATTAATGGTAAGGCTACTACTCCCTTTCCTGCAAAAAAAGGAGTGAGGCAAGGTGATCCCTTATCTCCTTTCCTATTTGTGCTTGCTATGGAGTATCTCACTAGACTTATGAAGACTGTACAAAGTCAAGTAGGATTCCAGTTTCATCCCAAATGCAAAAAAACAGAAAATTGTGCAGCTTAGTTTTGCTGATGATTTACTACTTTTCTGTAGGGGTGATAAAGACTCTATTATGCAATTATTTGTCTGCTTCCAGGAGTTTTCCAAAGTGTCAGGATTGATAGCTAATATGAACAAAAGTTGCATATATTTTGGTGGAGTACCTGGTGATATACAGGTTCAAATATTGGCTGAACTTAATTTACTCAAAGGAGAGCTACCTTTCAGATATCTTGGGGTACCTCTCAGTACTAAGAGACTCTGTTGTCCAATGTAAACCTCTCATTGATAAAATGCTAGGAAGGATCACTAATTGGTCCTCTAGATTCTTATCATACGCTGGAAGGACTCAACTCATCAAGAGTGTCTTATTTGCTATACAAATCTATAGGTCTCAAATTTTTGCCCTTCCCAAAAAGATTATATAGGTGATAGAGTCCTTATGTAGAAGATTTTTGTAGACCGGCAGTGTTGATGTCTCAAAAAAACTTTGATAGCTTGAGATACATCGTGTTATCCTATATTAGCAGGGGGTTTGAATTTCCTAGATTTTTATACATGGAATAAAGTTGCATTGTGAAAGCTTTTATGGAATGTTTGCCAGAAAAAAGATAAACTCTGGTATGCATTCACACGTACACGTACTATGGGCAATATTGCAATATATGGGGGAGGGGGGGGGGGCCAGCCTAAACAAGCATCTTGGATGGTGCAAAGGATCTTAAAGGCACAACTATACTTCACAGAGGCTGGCATACAAGAAGATGAAGTATTGGGCATGAGGTCTTATTCTATTAGCTCAATATACAAGAAAATGAGAGGAGAATCAAATAATGTGGACTGGAGAGGAAGCTCATATGGTCTAAAATGGAGCTCTAAAGTGGAAATTTATCTTGTTTTGGCTCTGCATAGAAAATTACTTACCAAAGCTAGGCTAGCAAATTGGAGATGTGTTGAATCTGATACTTGTCCATTGTGTGATCAAGCTGCTGTGGAAAATATTGATCATCTGTTTTTGTGTGCCCTTACGTATCTGCTATTTGGTCGAAAATCTTGGTGTGGCAGGGCATCAGGCGACACAGTATGACATGGCAGGATGAGGTGAACTGGGCAATAGCACACATGAGAGGTAACAGTATCAATGCCCAAATATATCATGACTCTTGTTGGGAATGTATACCATGGGTGGCAGGAAGGAGTTGTTGAGTGTTCCAAGGGAAAGCACGGAATGTAGAAGAGATTATTAGGAAAACCATTCAGGATGTTCATGGGCGAGGATCCTTGTATTCGCGACTAGAGAAACGACTAGAGGAGTTGAATATGTATCCCTGAGTAAAGGCATACCATATAGGGATTTAGACATTAAAGTGTTGGAGCTGGTTGTCTAAGGCTGCCATTTTTTATGATCTGTAACTCTTACTTGGTAAATAAAATGTTTACTAACCCAAAAAAAAATAACTCAAACTTGATCTAAAAAATTTGCGCATTTGTTTCCTTCCAAATGGTCCACCAAAATTTACGCATATTTTATAATCTATTTTTAGATATTAGAATTATTTTTAATTGAACCCAACACCCGTATCTTTACCTGGATTCATACCCCCGAATTTTAAAATTTAGATCATGAAGGATCCGACCTCCAGATGTGCACCGATATCAAAGACCCGCACCTGAGACTGAGCAACTTAGGGCCTATGGTTGTGTCAGTTCATGTAAATATTTTCATCTCACCACTTCAGGAAACTTTTCAGTATTTATTACCCCACATTCATAATGTTAATTCTCAAGATCCTGAAAACTGGGGTCATCCTTACCTGGATTCATACCCCCGAATTTTAAATTTTAGATCATGAAAGATCCGACCTCCAGATGTGCACCGATATCGGAGACCCGCACCTGAGACTGAGAAACTTAGGACCTATGGTTGTGTCAATTCATGTAAATATTTTCATCTCACCACTTCAGGAAACTTTTCAGTATCTATTACCCCACATTCATAATGTTAATTCTCAAGCTCCTGAAAACTGGGGTTCAGTATAATAACTGCCAAAACTTACTTATTTCTAAACAACCATGTATTCCATCTCGGGACACCCCCCCACCCCCACCCCATAATCCATATACTATAATAGTGCAACAAAATTTGCAGCTAAAATGATCTTAAAAAATTACAGTTAGCATTGCAACGACAAAATGAAGCAGCCAACATCATGTATGGGGAACCAACATCTGAAGCACAAATCTCAAAAGATTGAATCAGGTTGTTCAATTCCTATAAAGGTGTCCCGTGATGATGACCATTGCCAACAACAACTGTAGAACCAAAGCTTGCAGTTACTGGAAGAACCGGGAAGGAGAAACACATGGCAAAGAGAGAAAAGGACGGCAAATAGGCTCCTCTCTGAAATATAGAGAGGGAAACTAGATTCAGAAGACATGGGCGATCTGCTACTGGTTAAGATTGAATCCATCATTTGGTTTAAGCGAAGACAGTATTAAACAGCCTTTGAATGATTTCAAAATTCCCTTTCAAAAATTTCAACTGAGACTGAACTGTGCCCGAACATAGCAGAATTGGCATAGAAAATTCATACAGCTGACACCACTAGTTTGGGATTGAAGTTTAGAACATCAAATGATACTGAATATTCCAAATTTTCCTAGTTCCTACTAAGCCCACGTAACTCAAATTCCTAATCCAACCAATACACCTAATGGACTACAAAAGATAGAGCAAGAAAAATGAATTGAAGTACATTGCAATCACGTGAACTTCATGCTACATCGATACGTAAAACAGTACAAAATTTAAGCGAATTGAAACAGGACCAGTTTGTAGAAAAATGAAAAGTTAGTCACATGACAGAAAAGTAAATGGATTATATTTCTTCTCATTGGCGCTAATGAATAACCGGCAAGTAATAGAGAGGGAAAAGAAACAAATGCAGAAATCAAATAACCTGAGCGAGGACTGGTTGGGGCAAATTTGAGCCTTTAAGAAAGGCAACAGCCTCAGGGCCACTGATCCGACCATCCTGATCCAAATCAGCTCGCCGAAAAAAGGCGTCGAATTGATCCATATTCGGAGTCTGATTCTGTGCAGCCATTAGTCAATTGAGAAATCGTCCCCGATTGATTGCGGTTCTGAATTAGATCTGTGAGTAAAGCAATCGCTATCGAATCATTTATAGCAAAGTTTGATCTAAAAACTCGAAGGGTTTTAGAATGTCCGCCGACGGCGACTTTCCGGTGCCGGGGCTAAAGAGAATGAATGGGGTAAAGTGAAAAAACAGAGTGCATTCGCCGTGGTAGTTTTATGTGTTGTGATCAAAGCATGGGTTTTCATTTCAATGAATGCTGTTCTTCATCAATTAAATTATTGCTCAAATTTATTCATTTTTCTCCTTTTTGCCATAAATGTTCATTTTTTTCTGATATATTTATTTATTTTCCCCTTCCCAAGCTTTTGTAAAGTTGTAAAATACTACTACTTTCTCCATCCTATATTAATTGTTATATTTTAAAAAATTAATTATTTTTACAATATATTTAAAATCAACGCCTATCAATAGTATATTATAATAAAGGCCTCAAATTAAAAACATAAGAACATGCCTATTGCTGCTATGGGAGTAGTAAAATTATTGAAGGTTAATATGATATGATATGATTATGGACCTTTGCAGATTTATCTGAAAATTAAATGATCCTTAATGGATAAAAGGTCAAAAATAGATGGTTTCTGGATGAGCAAACAGAATTACACACAGTTGAAAAATACTATAGCATAGCATAGGCTTTAATAATTAATTAGAAAAAGATGAAGAGATATCGGACTTATCTACCCAAACAATTAATAAAATAGGCTATAGCATAGACTAATTAATTTGTCTCCCATAATATTGAAAATAACTTATTCCATCACTAATTAAAAATTTTGAACCCCAATTTTTAAAGCAAAAATTTCTTAATAAGTAAGGTTTTCCTTTCAAAATCTTATATGAAACAAATGTAAATTTATCAAGCTGATAAATAACGATATATTTTAGATTATTAAGATATAATTATCATGAACAGCTATAGCTTAGAGAAGCTGGCGGGTAGAATTAAAAAAAAAATATCAACGATTTATGACCATATCAAAAGCCAGATTTGCTGCTATTGAAGTTTGGAAACTGAGTTTAACATTTCAAAATAAACTTGCAAATGGCATAGTAATATAATAAAAATTTGTGTTTATGTTAAAAAGGATATATCTCTTCATCTTTTTTATTTGTGTATTGGTATGTTTGGTGTTGGGCACCTTTTTTTCTTTATTCGATATTCGGTACCGATATTGAATTCGATTTATTTGGATTTTCGTGTAAGCCCTCATTGGAGGAGACACATTTCTTATCAAGATTGTTTTCATGTACAAAGGTCAAATTTGAGATCTTTGATTAAGAGAGGAACAACCTCATCTACTACACTACCTCGATGGTGGTATCCACTCTCGCCTATAGCCTTAACCCTCTTCTTACCTTTCCTTTGCTATTGGGGTAATACGTTTTTCATGAATGCTTGGTTAGTCAATTTTTATTTTATTGTGTCATACAAAAATTATGTACGAAACTATTTTTATAATAAAAATCACTCAATTCTTCATCTAAGTATTGGATATGTATAAACAAAATCTCACACGGATAGTCATAAAAAAAATATAAGGTATTAGGATATTTTTGATGATATAAGGTCTTTGAAAAAGATTTTTGAACTTCTTATCCAACAATTAATATTAGAGTTAATGAATCAGCAAGATAAGTATAGAGATAATAGAACGACCCAAGTTAATGTCTTTACTCGTATACAACTAACTTTAGCTTTGAACATGCATACACAAAGAAATTAGTGGGTCATGATGACTACAAATACTCAATTGATAGGTAATGAAAAACTTAACGGAAGTATGAAATTGTTGGATAAGTATAGAGATAATTATGAAGTGTTTGATCCACTCAATAGTGTGAGACATTTTGAAAAAATTGTGTAGGCTTAACTTAAAGCGAAAATTACACCATGTTATGAATATTTTTGGGTTGTTTTAACCCACCACTAAGGTTTGTTTGGTATGAAGATGAGATAAACAAAGTTATCTCCTGAATTGAGATATCTTATAAGATTAGTTATCTCACAATTTTTATATGAGGTAACTTATCTCATTTCATAACTGATTAATACTTCAAATTAAACGCACAATAAAATTAATTCTACAATTTATTTTGAAATTATTGTCTCTAATCCATATCAAATGACCCTAAGTATGAAAAAAAAAAAGTTACTAAACTATTTAAGGTAACGAAAGTATTATGAACCTAGGTATCACAAAAAGCGACTACACTATATTATTATTTGTAGTAGAAACTCATTAATTAACTTTACGTAATTGCTATCATGTAAGGGATTTCTTTCGTTTCCTTTTAATAACTTTTTGTATTTCCTCCATTTTATATTAATTGAATTGTTGAGATATTTTTTATTTTTCAAATTAACTTAATTGTTCAATTTTCTAGATTACTTTTAAATTGTTCTTTCAATTTTACCCTTGTATTGAAATTAGTTATTAATTAATATTTAGTTATTTTAATCATGAATTTGATAATAATTAATAAGAATAAAAATGGAAAGTTATACCTAATTTATGTCTTCATCTTCTTTTCTTAAAGAATGTGAAACACATCAACAATTCAATTAATATGAAATGGAGGGAGTAATATTTAGCAAAGTTATAAGATATTTAGAATAATTTAGTTGTACAATTACTCCCATAATACTCAGGTGAAGTTGAGTGTTTTTTTTTTGTTTAAAAAACAATAATAGGATAATATAACAAATAAAATAGTATTTAAAAGTATATTTGAAAGTTGAATTAATTTGACGGTGGCATAAATTCAAGTGTCTTAATAATAGATCCACAACAAATATGTGTTGGCTTAGTTGATATGACAAATTAATACTAAAAATGTAAAAGCCAATAAAAGAATTTTCTCATTATCAGTTTTTAATTCCTAATATTTTATTAGTGTATCAAGACAAGAATTGACACATCATAATATATAAATTCATAAAAAGTTGCAATTGGATTTTATTTTTTCTTCAATATAAAGAAAGCTATATATTTATATAAAATAATGACATTATAAAAGTGTCAACGCAACTATAAATGATGTGATAAAATAAAAAGTAAGGCCACTAATACAGATAAACAATAATTAATTTGTATAATTTGGATGTTGCGTGGAGCAAATTATAAAGTGTACCAAGTCTCGCATGGGATTAATGAGATGATGAACATCATTTTCCTCACATTAGATTAATGCCCAATTTGGTAGTTGGCTTAGTTCTCAAATCTAAACTTCCCCACCAAACAAATGATTACTCTAACTCAACTAATTTTAACCCAATTACCTAATCCACAAATAGAAGTAGGAAAAAAAAAAAGAAGGGAAAATTGTATATAATAGCAAATTATTAATTCAAATTAAATACTATAAATATAGTTTGATTTAATTGTACCACATAACAAACTGTTGTTATTTCGCCTTTCTCCAGGTGAATCTCGCTCACCATTCTCGTTCACCATTCTCGTTCTCTCCCTACCCTCTCTCGCTTTTTATATAAACGCAAATGTATAAAATGTGTTTCTGTTTGTATAAAGCGAGAGAAAATTGTATATATACATATACTTTCGTTTTACTCTCCTAGATCTCACTCGCTCGCTCACTTGCCTCTCTCACTTTACACAAAAATGCAAATGTATAAAATGCATTTGTGTTTGTATAAAGTGAGAGAAAATTGTATATATACATTTATTTTCATTCCCCTCTCTCCCCTCTCCTAGATCTCACTCGCCACTCTCCCAGATCTCGTTCGTTCACTTGCCTCTCTCACTTTATACAAACCCAAATGTATACATTGTGTTTGTGTTTGTATAAAGTGAGAGAAAATTGTATATACAAATACAAATGCATATATTTTCGTCCTATACACTTATGATTATACAAATACGATCTTCCCCTACCCAGTTTTCTTTTGTCTTTGTCTCTTTATACAAACACATATTATACAATTGATCTTTTGTATATGCATACCAAAGCAGATTATACAACTGTTTTCTTTTGTATATGTATAGCGAAATATACATATTTATGTTTGCTATGGAGCGCAATTATGCAAACTATAGCTATAGCATACAAATATGATTTTTATGTTTGCTATATGTGAAAGTTAATCAAAAATAAAAGTGAAAATCCATTATATACAAATTTTCACTTAGGACGGAATTACGGTTATAGTTACAAATTCAACAAAATTGAATATTTTTTACTTTAAATCTTTATTTATATAAAATAAATTACTTAATATAAATAAATAATCTATTCAGAATTCAATAAGCAAAAAAATTATGATTCAAAATTCATAGATGGATAGACGGAAACATGGGCGGACCTAGAGGTTGATGAGGGGGTTCACCTCGACAAAAAATTACATTGTATAATTAAGGTATTTTTAAGAATTTTTTAAGTTTATATATTGATTTTGAACCTCCTAAATGTAAGATTAGAGGTTGACTTAGTGGTGGAGGGGTTCAAAACTCATCTTGAGGCTCCAAGATCAAATCTTAGGCACTACTTTGTTTTTCCGATCCCCCTTAATGAAAATCCTGAATCCGCCGCTGAACGGAAAGTTCTGAATCCCCATTTGTTATTGTGGGGAACCGTTGCAAGGAAGCCAAAAACCATTTACAATAATAAACACATGGTATTTTTTATTTATCAATTACGTATAAATAAATAAAATTATCTTAGATGATTTATTTATGTAAAATCTTTAAGAAGAATAAATTCGTACGTGTAAAATCACGATAATTGAAAATGTTAAAAGAAAAATATGGTAAACCAAAATTACATCCAAAAAAAGTAGAAGGAAAAAAAAATCTCATCTATCCAGTTTTTACTTGTTCAGTAATAATTTAACACTCCTCTTAAAAAGTGATAAATAAAATAACCAATCTACTATATCATTTTTTTAATATTCTGAAAAATGTATTGAGACATAATTATAGTTAATAATAAGATTAAATTTAAAACTTAAGTGATAAACTATCTATAATTTTTAAAAACGAATTAAGTAAAATTGAACATTTATTTTATTAATATAATAGAAAAATAAAAGTGGACCATGAAGTAAATTATATCCTAATTTTTTTGTGCTAAAGGACTTACCTAAGTTAATGAATAGTGACAAATTAAGAGTGATTTTCCAAGTCAATTGAAAAAAGAAAGTGACAATTTATTTTGATTGAATAAAAGGGGAAAGGAAATAAGCAGGGGAAAATTATAGGCATGGGAAAAAAGAGGAAAAGAGGAAAAAATGGAGAAAACATGGTATTGAAGGCCACATATAACCCCTCAATAACGCTGTCCCCATTCATTCTTTGCTTCCATAAAGCTTATTCCTCCGTTTCTTCCCACCCCGACATTTTCCACTTTGCTTCTTCTCTAATCCATTTTTTGTAGATCACACTGTGCGAATCACCTTTGATCCATTCATCGATCATGTCAGGTTCACCGTCCTCATCGTCGGCATCCGAAGATGAAGATGAAGGAATCGATTCATACAGAAAAGGAGGATATCATGCCGTCAGAATCGGTGATTCATTTTCCGGTGGACGATATATCGCTCAGCGAAAACTCGGCTGGGGAGAATTCTCTACTGTTTGGCTCGCTTATGATACTCGATCATCCGTAACTTTCTTTTTATTCATCAATAACTTCCTTCATTTCCTTTGATTTTGTTGTTTATGCTTATTTGAGATCGTTATTTCACGATTTGTGAAAAGCTTATACTTAAATTGATGAATATCATCTTTGTATGTGGCTAAGTTGTCGGTGATTGTTTAGATTAGATCACACCTTGATTAAGTAACTGTACTGTCCAATTGGTGGATACTAATTGGCACATGGTAATCAATAATTTTTTGTCACTGAGGATTCTATTTGACTAAGTTGAAATGAGAAGAGTCAGTATGTTGTTTATATTGAGGGATGCCAGCTTAGTCCTAGACCTATATAAAGGAGTGTCGTTGTAGATTGATAGCCACGTAAAATTAGTCTAAATATGATGAATACTGATTTAGGATCCTGAAATAGAGTGGAGTGGATGTACGGGATTCGTATAGAAAATCCCAAAGTAGTTCATTGATCTATTGATTTATTGGCAGCAGCATGGATTTTGAAGTTGGACGGTTCAGATTGAATTTATAGCATCCTGGCTACTAAGTTATTGCACAAGACTTTTGTCAGGATTTCTGAGGGCAATATTTCCCCATTAAAAATGACACTACGAGAAATCATATAGACTTGTCTAATAATGGAAACAGATTCTTATCTGATACCTCATGCTGTACTTGAACATATTCGGACACCTTTTCTGTTTTTCTCCCACTGAATACTGATAAGGTTCAGCCTTACCTATCTCCTTGTGTATTTGAATGATAATTTATGTTTCTGCATATCTATATGCTTGATGATAGTTATATACTGAGTTTTGCTCGACAGCTCACACCCTTCCAAGAACTTCCCTAACACAATTTGAAGTGAGGGTTCCTTTTCTTTTCTTCTCTTTTAGTCCACTAATCTTGTCTATATCCGACCATCTCAAGCAAGTAAAATATGTCTTACTGCTTACATACTGAAATAGTCTCCATTTAGTTTTAGTCATTACCATTCTAACCATTTCTTTATGGTGTCAGACTTGGCATATATTACTTATGTTTGTTATGAATAATATGCATATACGAGGTTTCTTTTTCAAGTTGTGAGATCCATGACCCAAATAACAGTTTTAAGTCCTTGGTGCTGAGGATAACTTTATGTATGGGGTTAAAACATTGTTTGAAGACCTATATGCCATAATAAAGTGTTAAAAATGTTTTGGATGCCTTTCATCTCCAAATGCCTTAGGATATATTCTGAGCTCCATAGAGAATTAGGGGTTTGAACGTTTCCATGTCAAAGCATTTGTCTAGGGGGGAATTTGACCTGGTTTGGAGTCAACTGGTGATACTAGAATGATTGCTGAGCTAAAATATCAAAGCATTAAACAGCTGTCATCATCAGGGAAGTTCAAGGATACTTTCTTGTTATGCAGAATAAGCACATGGAATTTGCTCCTCTTTGGAGAATGTTTATTCATTATGTAACTGGTTGTAAGCCACCTAGTAAGCACTGAAAAGATTCAAAAACATCTTGTTTCAAAACTTATTCCAACAAGCATGCACATTAGATTTCTTGTTCTGCATTCTCATTGTGGATGGTTATGAAATTTATAGAATTTTGTGAATTGTTTTCTTGGAATCTGTAGCTTATTGTACTTAACTTTGTTTGGGTAGGAATTTGTAGCCTTGAAGATCCAGAAAAGTGCACCACAATTTGCTCAAGCTGCTCTTCACGAAATTGAAGTCCTTTCTGCTATTGCCGACGGTGATCCCTCTAATAGTAAATACGTTGTTAGACTTATTGACCATTTTAAGCATACAGGACCAAATGGACAGCATTCATGCATGGTCCTTGAATTTCTTGGTGACAGCTTATTGCGTCTTGTCAAATATAATCGTTATAAAGGCCTTGATCTGGACAAAGTTAGGGAAATATGCAAGTGCATTCTAATTGGTCTAGATTATTTGCACAGGGAACTTGGAATTATTCATACAGACCTAAAACTTGAAAATGTTCTTTTACTTTCCACGATTAATGCCACACAGGATCCAATTAGATCGGGAACACCGCCCATACTTGAAAGGCCTGAAGGGATCCCAAATGGAGGAGCAACTATGAATATTATTGAGAAAAAACTAAAACAAAGGGCAAGGAGGGCAGCAGCCAGGATATCCGGTAGACGGGCTTCAATGGGTGGGGTGGGAGGAGGTGCGAAAACAAATAGAAGTCTTGATGGTATTGACTTGAAGTGCAAGGTTGTGGATTTTGGAAGTGCATGCTGGGCTGACAAGCAGTTTGCACAAGAAATTCAGACACGACAGTATAGATCTCCAGAAGTTATACTTCAGTCTGGATATTCATTCTCTGCTGACATGTGGTCTTTTGCTTGTATTGCATTTGAGCTTGCCACTGGTGAGATGATGTTCACACCCAAAGGTGGACAAGGGTTCAGTGAAGATGAGGTAAAATAATTTCATCTATGCTTTTTGATCCATGTTCTTTTGATATGCACTATGTAACTGTTGTGACAAGTGCCTTTCATTTGAATATCATCCTTTTTCTTGCAACTTAGACTCTGGGGGCCACTGGATGTTCGCAGTGTGAGGAAGGTTCTCATTTATGTTTAGAGATGTTTACGAAGTTTATTTTGCTGATTTACAATCAGCCTTTTTTGCACATGTGATGTGGAGTTATCCAAATTAGCCATTAAAAGTTTTCTATCAGATGGATCTTATTGCACCATCAAAAGATTTTTAAAAACTGCAATTGAATGCATTTCTTAGTATCTTTTTTGGTTCCAGGATCACCTTGCTATGATGATGGAGCTTCTAGGAAAGATTCCTCGGAAGGTGAGCAGTTTTTTTTGGCTTGCGTGAGCCTTTAAGAAATTATTATTTAGATGTAATTCTTTACATTATATCTTATAAAAAATGATGGTGAAGCAGATAGCCAATGGTGGGGCTCGATCTAAAGATTACTTTGACAGATATGGAGATTTGAAGAGGATCCGGAGGCTGAAGTATGGGTCTTTAGAAAAATTACTTATCGACAAGTTCAGGTTTTCTGAAACTGATGCTCTTGAATTTGCCAAATTTCTTTGTCCCCTTCTTGATTTCGAGCCAGAGAATCGACCAACTGCTCAGCAGTGCTCGCAACACCCATGGCTCAACATTACAAGTCAAAACCAAACAGAGGTGAAGAGTGAATCTGGTATGGAAAAGGTTAATGTTGGGATGAGAAACCTACAAATGAAGGCCGGTAAGTGATGTATGAATGAATGGTTGGTCTTCTCACTGCAGCACCGCTCCACTGCCCTCTCTCCCCTGTATCAGATTACTTGTGAATTAATTTTGGATTGTTTTAAGATTTAATCATTGGTAGACTTAGATGTATTATTTTGATTGATTATCACGAGGAAACGACCGCCAAAAGCAGAAATTGGCATTAGTCCCTGAAATATTCCTAGGTGAAGCTTCCACTTGTTTTAATGATGTTGACATTCACCAAAGAAACTATCCTTCATCCCGCTAACAAATAAGTTGGCCATGTTCTATTGAAGGCGTGGACGAATAAAGCAAGCTCTACAGCGGTAGTAGTCTATGGCTTCATTTGGACTCAGCATTATCAATCTAGGAAAGAATCTTTAGCAGCCTGTAGAGAACATTACATTAATGGGAGCCTCTTGATATGGAGTGTGTTATGTACATTAAACATCAAAAGATTTGGATTCTGTGGAGGAAGTTTATTCTCCATTTCCGCAGGTAGGAAAGAATTCTTTCTTTTTTGATTTTAACTCAGGCTGAAGTCTTTGTAACAACTGATATATAATTTTTTGTATACATCACTCTGAAGTATATTAGTTGCCACTTATTATTTTACAAAGAACGCCCTGCCCTTTTTGTCTTGTTGTGTCTTAATGGATTGTATTGGTTCTTTCTTTTTGTCAAACTTACATACTCAACCACTGTTATATTATAAGATGTCTATAAGGGACAATTTTAGTTGCTAAGAGGTGAATTATCAATTACACTGTCACCAGTTCAAATCCCAGTGACCTAGTTGGGCATTCGTTCCCTCTTTAATTTTGTGCAAGAACAAAAAAATAAATGCAAAATGTACAATTGGTGAAAGTAATAGAGAAGAAGATGCATCTACCTGGCCTTGAGGAATAATAGAAATTGATGGGATCTGACGTGAAAAAGACCCAATGTCACCAAATACCGCTACAGGGACCACGTGCCAACCCAATTTCGTTGCAAGACTTCTGGGCTTTTAGTACATGTGTGAAGTGCATAAATATCAGCTTTCAATCATATGCCTCTGAATTTATTTTATTCTTAAATTTCAATTATTCAATATCAAAATAACTCTTCAAATTTGAAACATAGGTTTGGGAGTTGTGTACCATGTTGGGGTCGGGAGTCGAATCCTAGATCCTGAATTGGGGTTGAGGTCAGAGATTTATCTTGTATTGCGATCGAGGGTCGTGTCCCAGAACAGAGTCGAGAGTTGGATTTCATGTTAGGAGTTTGATCTTAAACCGGGATCAGGATTTGGAACTTGTGTTAGAGTCGTGAGTCTAATCTCGAATTGAGGTTGAGGTCGGAAGTCGAGAGTTGGGTCCCAAGTTGGGGTCAGGGTATCCCAGATTGGAGTTTGGTGGCAAGGTTGAAAGAGGAGTTTCAAAAGTATTTTCCTTATTTTGTGGTAGAAAAGTCATTTTTATTTAAATTGGAAAAAATAAGTTCATTTGAAAATTATTTTTCATAACATTTAAGCCAATTAGATACGAGAAAATTAAAATACATTTTTCGAAAAATGTTTCCTTCATACCGACCACACCATAAAGGTAGACTTAAGTGACACTATCACCCAAACTATAATCCACTTCAACTAAATTACCTTATGTTTACCCTCTTTAAGCTCAAGGTACAAGCTTCGCAAGCTGCATCCAACTTTTTTTTCCTTTTAAAAATAATGAGTGTCAGGTAAGGGAAAATGAGGAAGAGAGAATTGAATTCTCATCAATAGGGTGAAAGTTTAGGTAACTAACCAAATGAGCTACTAAGATTTTTCAGTTGCATCCAACTTCAATCGTATCAGTTGTTGCTACAAATTACTTGTGTAGTTTAACTTTATACGTCATGATAATTGACGTTCGCTAGTGAAATAAAAAATTTCGAAAATGAAAAAAATTACGATAAAAAATGTTTTCCTCTTTAATTGACTTTATGCAGCATGAATTTAATTAGTCGGGATTATATAGAATATTGGGTGAAAAACAAAAAAAAAAATCAATTCAAATATGTTGAATTATAAATGAATTGAGCTATAATTCAACCTCAGTTTGTTTAAATTAAGATAAATAAATAGTTTACGTTAATTAATAAAACTAAACTCATTCAACTCAAAATCATTTGTGAATTGTTTGTCTACTTTTATATTTGTTATCTTCTATCAACATAAGTATATTTTTTCCTCTAATAAGATTTAAATCTGAGTTCTTCTGATTCTTAATTCATTTCATTAGACCATCAAATAATTTTCTACGTTGAAACAAAATACTATCTCCTATTTATTCCTGAACAATAAACATGTCAACCTACATACAACACACATTTAACTATTTTAGTACTCCTTACACCTATCACATTATGGCTCTAGCTGCTCTCCTGCAATTAAAAAGTAGGAATAATTTGATAATCTATTGGTAAAACATAAATTTGTTCTATAACTAAGAAATCTCATAGGACCAGCTTCCAATGGTTCGATGCTCGATGAATAATAGATCAATTTATCTTCATATTTCAATTAGATATTAGAAGGTTTTTCTCAGCAAGGTTCAAACTCGCAATGTGTGTCTAACTCGCATATTGAATAATCTTATAACTGAACCAAAGCCTGGGATGGTTAGCATAAATTACATTTGTCATAACTGTACTTTAAAACAATTGTTGAAATAGTTGAAAGATGCAAATATTTGATCAGCTTACTCCTCAGTCAATAGAAATTACCTTGCAGAACCATACTTTGTACTATTGTTGGCAACTATGTATACTAGATAAAATTTAATAGTGAATTCCTGTTGTGCTGTTGTTTAG
The DNA here is from genome assembly GCA_029007595.1 of Solanum commersonii. Classification (NCBI taxonomy): domain Eukaryota; kingdom Viridiplantae; phylum Streptophyta; class Magnoliopsida; order Solanales; family Solanaceae; genus Solanum; species Solanum commersonii. The sequence continues at coordinate 1,576,828 of JAJTWQ010000051.1, forward strand.
GGTTGACAACATACTGATATCGAATTATCAAAATCACATTCATGTAGATCTGAAGAAGAAATGGAACTACAGCTTTGTGGTATCTGCACCTGGTTTAATTACAGGTAATCGAAAAGGATATCGAAACTTTCTAGAAAGGAAGTATCCTGTATGAAAAGTGGTTCCAATGCAGTAACAGGCTCATATGATTTAGCCATTTGCAGGAAGCATGTGTGATGATAATATGGAGGACTATATCAATGCCATTTACAACTCCAAATGTAAAGAATACAAATGCTGAAAAAAAATTTATACTAGAAATTGAATTGGTTGATATTATACTATTACAATCTATGTAATCGTCTCCGTGCGTTCTCCACATTCAATGGCAGCACATAAAGCCTTCCAGATAGGCGCTAACATTTTCACTGGTGGACGCAATTCCTGGAAATTATATTTGGATACAGCAAATTGTGTAAGCAAGAGAAAAAAACTGGAGTTATATTCTCTACTAAGTCCTTTGTGTTGATTAAAAGTCCTTTCCGTTGTTTGTTCTATCTTAAATTCCAACCAGAAAGCAAACAAATTTCGAAGCTAGAGAGTGGACATCTCATTTTGATGGGAAACTGTTTTTCTACTACAAAGATACAAGTATGAAGATTGCTAAGGATTTGCTAGACAAATATAGCAGGGATATGAATTTCACCTTGAATACTAGCATAAGTTCTTCCTCTCCTCGAATAATCAAAGATAGACTCCAATAACAGGTGACTGGTGTGACACATTCTGTCAGCACTGGTTTCAAAATCCTGCTAATGGGGACAAACTGGCGAACTGTTTTCCCACTATATACAAAGGGCTGAATTAGAATTTTATGTTGATAAACATAAAAATGAAAACAACAGGCAGAATTAGAAGTTTCTCAGATCAGATACAAGAAGTGTAAATGGTACCCCTCATGGTTCAATGTACATGGTATCATCAAAAATATATTCAAGTGATTCTAAGAAATTAATCATTTTTCAACTTGGATCCAATAAGAACTTCATCTGTCCAATTTCATATAGGAAAATAACTTGAGCAGGCACACACAGAGAAGGTAGGCACAGAACAAAAGTAATACACTAAATACATCTACTTGTTTATGTAACATAGTTACTCATCTCAGAAAAGAGACTAAGAAACAAGTGGCTGTATGCACAACAATCTTTAAGGAAACATAAACAAAATAATAAATCCATGCCAGAATATATGACAAGTTATTTGATTTTAAAAGCATCTTTTAACAGTGTTGAAAAATTATTTTACAATTCACTTTAAGCAAATAGTAAAACATTCACCTCTATACAGGAGCAGTAAGTACCTTCCATACTGAGTCTCAAGTTGAACTCCAAAAGCTGGCAGAATTAGAACAGACTCTGTCATAAGCAAACACAAGATACAGAATGAAATATAAGTTGATGAATACATCCCAGAACCAAATGATACTAGTGTATTCTATGATACTATCTTCTATAAGGGAAGACGTTAAATCAATAAAGCATCCACAAAATATTTGAGCATTATTTTAAGAGACTGTCGTTATTTTGATACTTCTGTGGAGTAGTGGAGTTAAGACTTAAGAAGATGCAGAACATGAACTGCAATGTGATATGAATATTCCTAACAAAGTAAAAGGCAATTTTTGTAAAAAACTGTGAGACCAGCAATGTGACATTGGGGTGATTTATTGGGCAGCAAGGCCAAACATATCCACTTGAAGAGCACGGTAGAAATAATGATTTCTAGATAGATGTGGGGCCATATAAGATAAAGACCACAAATGATTACACACAGACCGCAAATGCACAAATAGAGTATAAAACGAAAGAATATTGTTTGAGATAGTTTAGGCATGTCTTACGTCAACCTCAAAATGCACTTGTCCATAGGTGTGACGCTGTGTTGCTTGAAGGTGCTAAGAAGGACAAGGTATACCTAGAACTACAAGGAGTGAAGTTGTCTTCAAATGACCTACAATCTCTAGGACCAGTTTGAACATAACAAATAAGAATAGAGTGATAGTAATGGATCTATATAAGCAATAACAACAAATTAAGATTAAGGTTTAGTTGCTCTTATTACACTTAACATTATGTCCTGGCAGGGGTAAGGGTGATTCAGAAAACCTTTAGTTTCAACTTTCAAGAGAGCCTGTAATTTGCGTTGGAAGAAAATCTCTTTACCAGATTTAACAAAATTGTCCCAAATAGAGCAGAATAACAAATGATTACGGGCAACCAACTAACTTGTGACTGAGATGTAGTTGATTAATAGATTGTACATGAACCACAAATGAATGTCCCATCATCTTGGTTCCCAGTAAAATTTCCTCTTAGCATATAATTTCTGTGTTCCAGCAAACTTTTTGATGCCGGAAACAAGCAAGAATTACACGGACAAACAAACTCACACACATTATTTATATTTACCCAGCTCCTTTTGCTGGCTTTGGATGCTAAGGTCCCGAAATCCTAGTAAATTGGAAACAAATACGTACATACAAATCCGTGCACACACACACCATATATATACAAGGATAAGGGGAATGAATAATGATCCCCAGATCGTCAGACACTGATTATCAAACTTGAATCAATCGTTTGCAAGAAACTAGAACATTATAGCTACAAAAATACAGCAAATATTAGTATACGCATTTCTATGATATCATACAACAATCAATTTTTAGCACTGCATATGTTGGGTTTAAACCTGATTAGAGGTTAAGCTATACCCACAACCATATTAAAACTTTGTCAAGAACTTTTACCTTCTATAGTAGATAATACTTCAGTTCCTATTGACAGACAATTCTAAAGTGAAAGGTATTATATCCAAGGTACTAACTGAAGTTACCGAGTGAGAAGGACATAGAATATTTAATTAGTTTTGGTCTCAGATTTTGACCTTCTCACACAATGTGCATCAATACAAAGTGCAATGGCAGTGATTTCCAGCTGAAGGGATTTCATACCGACCCATATAACAGCGGGTGTGATTAAATCTGGAAAATGCACAATATAAGATGTACATTAAGTAAATTCATAGAAGTTAAACATCCTCACCTTTCTTAACTGGCTTCTTTAGAAATAACCTCATGAGCAATGCCATGATAACTAAGCTCCAAATATGAAGAGTATCTAGCTTTCCCTGCATTAAAAGACCTTCATCAAATTAAATACAATGTTCTTACTACATAATTGAGATGAACCAAGTTTTGACCCCAGCTACATCTTTAACAGCCTTAAAACCCCAAATGATTAACCACCACAAACTACATACTATTATCATTGCCAAAGCTACTGAGGATAGAAAAAGTGAGTATTATCCTACCCTCTTCCTTCTAATTACAGCAAAACGAAAACCCCTAATTGCAATTTTCAAGCCAGATAATAAATTCTTCAGAACTAGCAAGAGAGGCAGTATAAATTGGAAAAAAAATTACACTTCACATAAATTGGTACTACTATTACTTATATTATAAATACCAGCATTACGTGAACTAAGACTTCCATTAGAGATTTTCATTTCTAGGTTTAAAGAACTCTAATTTGAAATGAAATGAATTGACGTTGGAAAAAACAATGAGATTGGCTTGGCAAGGAAGAAGAAGGTATAATTTACCTGCCGGAATAACAGAAAGGTGGGATAGGCAAAAAGGATAAGAGTAAATAGGCACAAATTGAAACCCTTTTCTCTACTCCTTCGAACCACAATATGGTGAGCGTCAATGGCTTCAGGTGGGCCTTTACCCACTTCGTGTACGTATGTGTATTTTCCTACTGCAATGGCCAATGCCTCCGCCATGCCACTGTTACTCCGGCATCAACGTCGACGAATTGCAGATTTGATCAGGGATTCAAGAAGATAACACTCAACGGGTTGATCCGGACCCATCAAAGAAAATAGAGATATGCTGTTTAAACTCAATAATAACTATTATTAGTAAATACTAGGCATTTGAAAAGGAATAAAAAAGTGATTAAAGTTAAAAATGGAATTTTGGAAGTTAGAAATTGAATTTGCACATTTAATTTAGCTTGGCAAATGAAATTATTATTTCACTTAAATACTCTTTAAATTAGTTTGTTAACTTCAAATTATTATTTCAAGTTGATATTGAAATAACTAACCAAATTTTATATCAAAACGATGTTTTTTTATTCATTGACTTTTTATGCACGTTAATAATGAAAATAACGCACACGATTGATATAGATCATACACATTCAAAACAAGATAAAGTTATTGTGATATCCCGGAAGTTGGAAAGTCGAAAAGGAAGGAAAAATGTAGAAAAATTGACTGAAGTGAGGTTCTACGAGTTCAACCAACAGACGTAGAAAGTCCAACGGGTAGTATGAAAGGAGTCGTAGACTTGGAGATGAGATTTTAGAAATTTAAGTTTCTAAAGTTTGACTACGGACGAACAGGACGAACCGTATGGTGGTTGCTAGGCTGTAGATGACATTTGTAGGATTGATTCAGAGATTTGATTTAGGACCTCAGTCCTACGAAAGGATTTGACGGGCCACTATTTGTTCTACGGGCCGTACGAAGGTCCCGTAGTAAGGTTCCAGACTAAGCGAAAATTTAAAGTGAAAATTGAGTTCCACGGATAATCTATGGACCGTAGAAAGTTTGACACACCGTCGAATGGTCTCTTGGAAAATGATTGAATATTTGGGATTCTGAAATTGGTTCTACGTTGACCAGTATGAGCCGTAGAAATACCTACGGGTCGCAATTGTAGGTCTGTCCAACAGTTATTTTTGGAGGGTATTTTTTTGGGTCTTTTCCTATGCATTTAATGCCTATGCTACATCGTTTTGACCCTGATTCTAAGCCCTATAACTATCCTTCCCCCTTAGAAAATTCTTCAACTCCTTCATTTAATCAAATTCCTAAATTCTCTATAAGGTGTTCTCTAAAATTCTCTCTCCAGATCAAGGAAAAAGAAGTTATGGTTCTTCAAGGTCAAGTCTCCTTGTTCATCATTGATTCTAGGGCTTCAACATCAAGGTATGTAGGGAGTTCATCAATGAGTTTCATTCACCCATCGAGTCTCTAAAGATTCTTCAATTCTCCAATTCAATTCAATTCAATTGATTAGATTTTCATTCAATTCCTATGGGTTCTATTTGTATGGATTCATTTGTTTGATTTTGATCATATTATGACTATTTAGACTCAATTACATATTTTTCAATCAATTCAATGTGAACCCATGTATTAATAATGATTTTTGGCTATAAACCCTAATTGCATGAATTTGAAAAATAGTCATGAATCTATGAATATGTTTTCATGAACTTGTGCGTGATTTATGACAAAGAATGATTTATGATTAGGTTACTTTAAGATAAGCATCTATGAAATTGTGAAAGACTTTCTCACATATGCATAAATTTGTGATAGGTTTTCTCACATACATAAGAAATCATGAATGGTGAAAGGTTTTCTCATACATGGTTTAAGGAGCTACACTGTGATATTTTCTAGCTTAGATTAGTATCTTAATTGTGTTTTTCCATGGATGATGATGATTTTATTCTTATGACTATTCTATTGGGATTTTTACTTAGCACCGAGAGGATATTGAGATGGAGGATCTCCCGTTAGTAAAGATCGGGTCTCTAGTAGCAATCTTCTTGTCCCTAACTATGTGCCTCCATAGGTTGTATTAAGTGACATAACTACTGGATCCACCTAAATTAGAAGTTTAAAGTTGTTGTCTTGGCCAACAATGCCATCTCTTTTCGGTGTGAGAGCAAGACACCAAATTCTATGTTATAGCTCACATGGTCTATGTCGGTTAGCGATAAATATCCCACAAAACGAACTAAGTTATTTTCAAATGTTTTATGAAGCTTCCTCTTATGATTTCAAGATGCATTGATCATGTTTATGATTATGATTCTATTTAAAGGTTTTTACTATGTTAGCTTGGTCGTGCATATCATGTCTTCGGAGAACCTTTCTCTAATGACTTGGAGTATTAATGAACGTAAAAGAGCAGCTAACATTGTTTTAAACCTTAACTTAGATTAACAAGTCGGATTTTAGGCTTGGAATGAGTGAGAAAAGTTTGAAATACAAACCTTTCACGGGGTCATCTATGGTTCGTGGTTTATTCTACGAACCGTAGATCCCATCCTTGAAATTCATACTAAATTTTAAGGCTCAAATTTCATTCCACGGGTCTAAACTATGATCCGTATATGTAACACCCCTAAATATTAACCAAGAGTCGCATGTCGATTTACCATTGCTTAATTACTACAATATGTTTTACTCTCATTTTGGGAACTTAAAATGTTGTGATAATTGCTAACTTGCTTAACATAAATTGTGATCGTAATTTAAGGTATTGTATTGGGATATTTCCGTAATATTCTAATTAGAATTATGTATAACTTAAAAATGAGGTGAAGGATATATATATAAGTGTGTATGTATGCATTTTGGGCAGCACACAACTATTTGGGCAGCCACCTTTTGAAGACAGTTTTGCATTGTGATACTTGTGAGACTATATTTTGACACCTCTTCTAGTCAAATTTGTCTCACCTGAAGTATAAGAACCTTAGAACATTATCTAGCAAGTTGATCTTCAAAATCACAAGAGAAAAACTTAGCCCTTTTGGCTGGAATTCGAGAACACATTTCTTTTTGGTACGTGACGAAATCTGTTTATGAGCTGGGTAGTGTTTGGTATTTTATGGATATCTCTTTCTATAAAACTTAGTTTACAGTGAATAAATATGATTTGGAAAGCTAATTCGGACACCTATGACTCTTATGTTTATGTAAAACTCTAATTTAGCTGTTATGGATTTGAAATATGAGACGCAACATAGGACAAATTCTGTCCAGATTTCGAAATAAGAAATCCTGTATAGACAGCTGTTAGTGTTTTGAGTATATCTTTTTATACAAAATACATTTTGCGGTGATTCTTGTTTGTTTGCAACCCTAAGAGATTTATCTACATCTTTCATGAAGGTTATAAAGTCTAGTTTTGCCGTTTTCCTTTCCAAATCTAAGTTGCGACATGAGGTACTAGGCTGGCCAGAATTACTGTTTTGGGAGCATAGTCGTTTTTGTACAGGCTAAGCTTACTTGTGATGATAATCATGTTTTACATCAACATTATTGAGCTTATAGGAATTAAAGAAGTTATTTAATTGTATTTTTAAGGTTTTATATACTCGTGAACAAGTTGAGGACCTTGATGCGTTGGTTGGTCTACGGTTTGAACTCGTGAAGTTGTGTTGGACTGTTTTTATGCTAAAGCACTGAGGTTTGTGTATAAACTTTTACTTGCACTCTTTTAACTGCTGGTATATCTGAAAGTTGATCTTGGTACCTTGGTTACCTCTTGTCACTTTGCATTGTCATGTTGGTATCGTTTAAGACGTTAAAGACGATTGTGTAACTCGCCCACTTGTACGGATTGGTTGATCACTTGACACTCTTGTTGGGACCTTGTCCTTCTTGTGTCTGTGACTTTGTCACTATTGGCATGCCTCTTGATTCGGATCATTTTCCATCTTGACTCTGGATTTTTAGTCCGTTTTAAGAATGGAAGTTGTCCATTTTAAGTACGAACTAGAAAGACATTTTTAATATGGTTCGTGGTTCTCTTGATTATTGGGCTTTGACCCCTCTTGATACAGGGCGTCGGCCCTTCTTGATACATGCTTGTGCTTGGTGTGACGACATGATGTATATATTGGGCGAGCCTTGTTATTGAATCTCTTGGAAATTGGTGCTATGAGCGTTTTTGACATTTGGATCTTTAATTATCGAACTTGATACTCTTATTATATTGTTTACTTGATTTAATTATTATGTTTCAATGGTACTGCCCATGGCTTGAGAAAGTTAATTTGGTGAACTTGATGGCTTCGAACTTATAGTTTTTACACCACTAAGCTATATGCTTAGAGATATTGTTTCTATCGTAGGGAATGATTGAGTGGATATGTGAAGCGGGCTATTGGAGATGGAGATTTTGAGTGCTTTAAGGAAGATCACATTTGCATATATGCATCTATATTTTGTATAAACCTTGGGAGTTGTACATGATCTATGTGTTGTATATTTATATGAAATTTTGAGGACTAATTTGATCATGTCACCATGGTTGTAATATAAGTATGGCTCTATGTTTTGTTCTTTTGGGGTGTGTAAGCCCAAGTCTTGTAATATATTAAATTTACTACTAATTTTGAATGATTGTGTGAAGCATGAACGACCTAGTTTGGGTACTCGGCAGTTGGTAATATTCTTTTTATGTTATTTTTACTAGTGTGAGGACAATATATGCACAAAAATCTCATGAGTTATTGGCTTATATTATTTCGAAAGGGTCGTTACAAGTGTTGGTATTAGAGCCTAGGTTTGTGGTTCTAGGAGTTTTGCTGTGAATTACTTGTTATTTGTTCGCATTCGAAAAAGGTTCTATTTGGATTATTTGTTCACTTATATGGTTTATAATATTTTTATCGCATGTAGAGTGTACATGCATCATGTACATGTCCCTAATGCAATGTGATATTTTCTTTTAAAGGAATTAAGTTATGGCCTCTTCTTCTAATCGACCTATGGAAGCTGATCGTGAAGGTTCGGGTACTTCTGTTCCCCAACCTCATGCACTAGAAGAGGTTGGAGAACTTTTCTCGAATCAAAATGTTCCCCACACTAGTGGGTCTGAAGTAGGAAACCATCAGGGTGTAAGAGCTGGTTCACATCCTCACATGAGCTGTGGTACTCAAACCATGAATCCTTCTTTTCAACAAATGGCGGAATTCTTCCACCACATGGCTAAAGAGATGCATGATCCCAACGTGATTAACTTTGAGAAAATGAGGAAAATGGGTGGAGTGGAGTTTAAAGTCATCGTTGATCCCACGAATGCTGAACAATGGTAGGAGCGCATGAAGAGGGTATTTGAGCAATTAGAGTGTTCAGATGTTGCCAAATTTAAGTATGCTATTTCACTATTACAAAATAATGCTTACGATTGGTGGGTAAGTGTTCCAAATGCCAAGGTAAAACCTCATGTTCTTACTTGGGATGATTTTCTTAGGGAATTTCGTATGAAGTATGTCCCACTTGCTTATTGTGATGCAAAGAGAAAAGAATTTTTGAATGTAAGGCAACGAGACATGTTTATTATTGAGTACCAACAGAAGTTTCTAAGGCTCTCTCGTTATGTTGGAGGTATTATTAAAGAGGAAAAAGACAAGTGCATGAAATTTGAAGATGATTTAAATTATTCCATTAGAAAGAATGTGGCGATCCTGCAACATGAGAACTTTTGTAAGTTAGTGTCTGCTGCTTTTACTTGGGAGCGACTTGATAAAGAAGAAGCTAGTAGAAATGAAAATAAATTCCGGAAGCCTAGACCAGATTTTACGGGTCCATAAAAAAGAGTAAGGTTTGATAACTCTAAGGTTGGTAGTGATAACAGACCACCGCAACAAAAGCAAAATAGATCAGATTTTTCTACAGTTAGCCCTCCAAATTATGACCAAGGCAAGCCTCGTGTTCCCACTTGTCCGCAATATGGAAAGAATCATTATGGTACTTGCATGAGAGCTTCTGGTGCATGTTTCAATTGTGGGAGTTTTGATCATAAAGTGAAGGACTGTCTTAATCCTAATAATGCTCCTTCATTGAGAACTGCAGGCTCAGTTCATAAGCCTTCTATTAATCCTCCTCAAACTAATAGAGGTGCAAGACCTAAAAACACTCAAGAAGCAGGTACAAGTGGAGCTAATCAAGCTAGTGGACAAAGGGCTACTGCATGTGCTTATGCTATGAGGCAGATGGATGAGCAAGATGGACAAGACGTGGTTGTCGATAAATTTCACTTATTTGGCTTATGTGTGTTTACACTGTTTGATCCTGGTTCTACATATTCCTATATTTGTTCATCACTTGTTCTTCCTGAAAATATGAAATCTGTGAGACTTAATTATGATGTGCTGGTTGAAAGTCCTCTGGGCTATTAAGTGGTGTGTAATTGAGTTTACCAAGATTGTCCCTTCATGATTCAAAACCTAGTCTTCCCTGGTGATTTGATTAAAATGCCCTTACAGGATTTTGATGTTATTATCAGGATGGATTGACTTTATAAATATCATGCGGTGGTAGATTGTAGGTCTAAGCATGTGACTTTTAAAGATTTGACATTTTCACACATCATTGTACAAGGTGAAAGATCATTGACATCTAGTATTATTTCTGCGACCTTGGCAAGAAAGCTAATGCGTTAAGGTTGTAGGGAATACCTTGCTCACTTAGTTGATACATAGTTCAAGAGTCCTTGTATCAAGGACATACCTGTTGTATGTGATTTTCCAGAAGTCTTCCCAGAAAAACTTCCTGGATTGCCCCCGGAAAGAGAGGTTGAATTTCCAATCGAGTTTATTCTTAGATCTACCCCTATTTCTATCACTCCTTATAGAATGACTCCGGCAAAATTAAGAGAATTGAAATCTCAATTGCAAGAACTTCTTGAGAAAAGTTTTATTCGACCTAGTGTTTCTCTTTGGGGAGCCTCTGTTTTGTTCGTAAAGAAGAAAAATGGCACTCTTAGGCTTTGTATTGACTATAGACAATTGAACAGAATAACAATCAACAATAGATATCCACTACCAAGGATCGATGATTTGTATTCTCAAAGATTGATTTAAGGTCTGGATATCACCAACTGCGTATTAGAGAGAAAGATATTCCTAAAACTGCTTCTAGAACTCGGTATGGTCATTATGAATTTTTGATGATGCCATTCGGATTGACAAATGCTCCTGTGGTATTCATGGATCTAATGAATCGAGTATTCAAGCCTTATCTTGATTAGTTTGTGGTTGTTTTTATAGATGATATTTTAATATTTTCCAGAAGTAGTGAAGACCATGATTAACATCTCCCGATTATTTTGCAAATTTTGAAGGAGAAAGAACTTTATGCTAAACTTTCCAAGTGTGAATTTTGGCTTAATGAGTGACGTTTCTGGGACATGTTGTGTCAGTTGAAGGCGTGAAGGTGGATCCTAGTAAGATACAAGCAATTGTTGAATGGAGACCTCCCAAAATTCCAACTGAGGTAAGAATTTTCTTAGGCTTAACAGGATACTATAGAAGATTTGTGAAATGCTTTTCCATTATCGCTCTCTTCTGACTAAGCTCTTACAGAAGGAAGTAAAGTTTATTTCGGACGACAAATGCCAAGAGAGCTTTGAAGCTCTCAAATCCTTGTTGATTCAAGCACCTATACTTACTCTACGTATATAACGATATTTCTCACAATGGTCTCGGATGCGTTTTGATGCAAGAAAGAAAGGTTATTTCTTATGCCTCTCGGAAATTAAAACCGCATGAATTGAATTATTCTACCCATGATCTTGAACTTGCTGATATAGTGTTTGCGTTAAAAATATGGCGGCATTATTTGTATGGAGAGAAATGTCATATATTCACTGATCACAAGAGCTTAAAGTACTTGGGTACTCAGAATGAGCTAAACCTTCGACAACGTAGATGGCTTGAACTCATCAAGGATTATGACTGCACGATTGATTATCATCCAGGTAAAGCCAATGTGATTGTTGATGCCTTAAGTCAAAAATCCTTCGCAAGCATTTCCTTGAGTCCTTTACCCTTGCTTCTTGAGCTAAGAGCCAGGAATGTTTGTTTTACACCTAATTCAAATGGTTCAGTTATTGCTAATTTGCAAGTAAAATCAATATTACTTGAACAGGTGAAGGAAGCACAAAGGATAGATGAGAAATTTGTAAAATTGACCAGAGAATTTCAAAATGGGGGAAAAATTGATTTTACATTAGCAGATGATGGTGTTTTATTTTATCAGAACAAGTTATACGTCCCTAATAATGACAACTTGAGGAGAAAAATACTGAATGAATCACATACTTCACCATATGCAATGCATCCTGGAGGTACAAAGATGTACCAGACCATCAAAGAACATTATTAGTGGAATGGTATGAAGAGAGACATTGCGGAGTTCATTTCCAAATGTTTGGTTTGTCAACAAGTAAAGGCGTAACATCGGAGTCCTAGTTGGTTTACTACAGCCCTTGTCGATGCCGGAATGGAAATGAGAGAGACTAACTATGGACTTTGTTTCTGGACTTCCTCGCACCCAAAGAAATCATGATGCAATATGGGTGATTGTGGACAGGCTAACCAAGAGTGCTCACTTCTTAGCAATCAGGATGGATTACTCACTTGAGCGTTTAGTCGAATTGTACATTAATGAGATTGTAAGACTATATGGGATCCCTATGTCTATTGTATCTGACCAAGACCCAAGGTTTACATCCAAATTTTGGGGTAGCTTGCAGGAAGCTTTGGGTACTAAGATGAAATTTAGCACTTCGTTCCATCCTCAAACAGACGGCCAGTCGGAAAAAGTGATACAAATTTTGGAGAATATGCTTCGAGCTTGCATTATGGAATTTGAGGGTAGTTGGGACAAACACTTGGCTTTGATAGAATTTGCTTATAATAATAGCTATCAATCGAGTATTGGAATGCCTCCCTATGAATCCCTATACGGAAGAAAATGTCGAACCCCTCTTTATTGGAGTGAAGTTGGCGAAAGAAAGCTTGTTGGTCCTGAAATTGTGCAACAAACAGGGGATAAGGTAAAAATTATCAAGGATCGTCTAAAGGTTTCTTCGGATAGACAAAAGTCGTACGCTGATCTTAAAAGGCGTGACATTGAATATCAAGTGGGAGATAAAGTATTCTTAAAGGTGTCTCCATGGAAAAAGATTATGAGATTTGGCCAAAAAGGAAAACTTAGTCCCCGATTTATTGGACCTTATGAGATACTTGAAAGGGTTGGACCAGTTGCATATAAATTAGCTTTGCCACCGGAGTTAGAGAAGATCCACAATGTCTTTCATGTTTCTATGCTCAGAAGATACAGTTCTGATCCATCGCATGTTCTTTCGGTTGAATCTATTGAGATTAATCCTGACTTATAATGAAAAACCTATCCGAATTGAAGCTCAAGAAGTAAAGCAACTTAGAAACAAGAGAATCCCCTTAGTAAAGGTACTTTGGAGGAACCATTCTGGAAAAGAAGCTATCTGGGAAAGAGAAGAAGACACCAGGACCCAATATTCATACTTGTTCCGGGATAAGTGTAAGGCAAATTTCGAGATGAAATTTCTTTAAGGGGGAAAGAGTTGTAACACCCCTAAATATTAACTAAGAGTCGCATGTTGATTTACCATTGCTTAATTACTACAATATGTTTTACTCTCATTTTGGGAACTTAAAATGTTGTGATAATTGCTAACTTGCTTAACATAAATTAAGGTACTGTATTGGGGTATTTTCGTAATATTCTAATTAGAATTATGTATAACTTTAAAAGGAGGTGAGGGATATATATATATATATATATATATATATATATATATATATATATAGGTGTGTATGTATGCATTTTGGGCAGCATTCAACTATTTGGGCAGCCACCTTTTGGAGACAGTTGTGCATTATGATAAACATCACTTGTGGGACTATATTTTGACACCTCTTCTAGTCAAATTTGTCTCACCTAAGTATAAGAACCTTAGAACATTATCTAGCAAGTTGTTCTTCAAAATCACAAGAGAAAAACATAGCCCTTTTGGCTGGAATTCGAGAACACACCCTTTTTTTTGGTAAGTGATGAAATCTGTTTTTGAGTTGGGTAGTGTTTGGTATTTTATGGATATCTCTTTCTATAGAACTTAGTTTATAGTGAATAAATATGATTTGGAAATCTAATTCGGACACCTACGACTCTTATGTTTATGTAAAACTCTAATTTAGTTGTTATGGATTCGAAATATGGGATGCAACATAGGACAAATTTTGTCTAAATTTCGAAATTAGAAATCCTGTATGGACAACTGTTAGTGTTTTGAATATGTCTTTTTATACAAAATACATTTTGCGGTGATTCTTGTTTTTTTGCAACCCTAAGAGATTTATCTACATCTTTCATGAAGGTTATAAAGTCTAGTTTTGACGTTTTCCTTTCCAAATCTAAGTTGCGACATAAGGTACTAGGCTGGTCAGAATTACTGTTTTGGGAGCATAGTCGTTTTTGTACAGGCTAAGCTTACTTGTGATGATAATCATGTTTTACATCAACATTATTGAGCTGCTAGGAATTAAATAATTTATTTAATTGTATTTTTAAGGTTTTATATACTCGTGAACAAGTTGAGGACCTTGATACGTTGGTTGGTTTATGTTTTAAACTCGTGAAGTTGTGTTGGACTGTTTTTATGCTAAAGCACTGAGGTTTGTGTATAACTCTTTTAACTGCTGGTATATCTTAAAGTTGATCTTGGTACCTTTGTTACCTCTTATCACTTTGCATTGTCGTGTTGGTATCGTTTAAGATGTTAAAGACGCTTCTGTCGCCCACTTGTACAGATTGGTTGATCACTTGGCACTTTTGTTGGGACCTTGTCCTTCTTGTGGCTGTGACTTTGTCACTATTGACATGCCTCTTGATTCGGATCATTTGCCATCTTGACTCTGGATTTTTAGTCCGTCTTAAGAATGGAAGTTGTCCATTTTAAGTACGAACTAGAAAGACATTTTTAATATGGTTCGTGGTTCTCTTGATTATTGGGCTTTGACCCCTCTTGATACAGGGCGTCGGCCCTTCTTGATACATGCTTGTGCTTGGTGTGACGACATGATGTATATATTGGGTGAGCCTTGTTATTGAATCTCTTGGAAATTGGTGTTATGAGCGTTTTTGACATTTGGATCTTTAATTATCGAACTTGATACTCTTATTATATTGTTTACTTGATTTAATTATTATGTTTCAATGGTGCTGCCCATGGCTTGAGAAAGTTAATTTGGTGAACTTGATGGCTCCGAACTTATAGTTTTTACACCACTAAGCTATATGCTTAGAGATATTGTTTCTATCGTAGGGAATGATTGAGTGGATGTGTGAAGTGGGCCATTGGAGATGGAGATTTTGAAAGCTTTAAGGAAGATCACATTTGCATATATGCATCTATATTTTGTATAAACCTTGGGAGTTGTACATGATCTATGTGTTGTATATTTATATGAAATTTTGAGGACTAATTTGATCATGTCACCATGGTTGTAATATAAGTATGGCTCTATGTTTTGTTCTTTTGGGGTGTGTAAGCCCAAGTTTTGTAATATATTAAATTTACCACTAATTTTGAATGATTGTGTGAAGCATGAACGACCTAGTTTGGGTACTCGGCAGTTGGCAATATTCTTTTTATGTCATTTTTACTAGTGTGAGGACAATATATGCACAAAAATCTCATGAGTTATTGGCTTATATTATTTCGAAAGGGTCGTTACAGTATAAGTTTCTGCGGACCATAAAATTCATATTCAATTTTAAGGCTCAAAAGTTCATTCCGCTGTAACAATCAAATCTACACAAATTTGTACCAAGTGTTGTTTAATTCTTACACAAATACTAGATTTGACTTTTGAGTATGATGTTATCTAAAAGAATAGTCTTTACAGATTATACTAGCATTACTTTTAAAAATAAAAATGGAAAAGGGTCAAAATTTCCTGAACTATGTGAAATAGATTACTTATATCCTCTATTATATTTTGGGATAAAAAATGCCTCTGCCTTTATCTCAAGAGATCACAAATATTCTTAAGAGTTAACAACCCAATTTTTTATCAACTTGACAAGCCACATAGAACTAACCCACCCATCCACCAAAGCGTTCCTAACTAGAATTCACTACAAAAAATTGGATCTTTAGCAGTGACATAAGTCACCACAAAATTCCAAAATATCGCTACTAAATATTTTCATTAATTTTTATCATTAGATTATAAAAATGATTTTATATATTTTTCTTTATAACAGGATATTATTTTTTAAAATTCACAAATAACGTCGACTGAGAAGGCATTTGAAGATACTATTTATTTTATTTTTATGTCATATTTAAATACATAAAATGTACAATAAAACATTGAGTTGAGGAGTAACTTTAGTGCTTTTTGTAATAATATTATTGTAGATCTATTTTAATTTTAGACTTGACCTAGGTCATTACCAAAAATTAGTTGCCATATTTTTTAATGGGAAAAAGGACCAATATACTCAAAACTATTGTAAATGATATGCAGATACCCTTCGTCATACTTTTGGGACATTGATGTCCTTGCCGTCCAAAAACTAGAGCATATATGCCCTTCACTCTAACGGAAGACTAAATAAGGACATGTGGTGCAATCTTATCCGTCGATAAATGTCAGATCGGTGGATAGGACTATGACACGTGTATGTCCGTTAGTATAAAGGGTATATATGCTCTAGTTTTTGGACAACAAGAACACCAATGTCTCAAAAATATGACGAAGAATATTTGCATACCATTTACGATAGTTCAGAGGTATATTTGTCATTTTTACCTTTTTTAATTGAAAAAATGGGTTTTAATGGCAACTTTTTTTATCCCAAAATATAAGCGAGGATAAAAGAAAAAGAGTGAAAATTTCAAAACTTTGCATCAGAAATCAGAGAAAGGAGAAGAAAACACGAAAGATGTGCGGAGATATTGGTTCCGCAAGGAAGATGAGGAATCCATAAAGGAAGCAGGAGAAAGGGTAGGAGAAGAAAATGGAGAAATCAATGGAAGGATCCGTTGCCGCGCCGATTATATTCCTTATCGTCGTCGCCGTTCAGTACCTTTCCCGTTATGTCGAACTCAATACCAGTGTATTTTCTCCATTTCCCACCTCTTATCAAAAATTTATATTAACTTCACAATGTGTGATATTTGGATTCATGTACCTCTGTGTTTTATTTCTCATCCGATACGTTGTTGATTTTGTCACCTCATTTATGTGTTTGTGAGAGAGAAACTGTGTACGTACACATATACAACAATTTATACTTGCATATCATATCCAGACAGAGGCGGACCTATGTGTGTACGTATGAGGTGTAACTTTGGGAAAAATTATGTATATATGTGTATATTTAGCTTGAGATATGAGATATATTTTATTAGACACTTTAAAAACACTAAAACTAATTGGTGTAGTGGTTTAAACCATGCGCCCCTCCTAGATGAATATATGGCTAAAATATGTAGCATGTGAACCCGTGGTCTCTCTGAGAAACTAGATATTTTATGTTTATATTTTCTAAAATTGATATGATATTATCTGTTGGCAGTCATGCTACAAGTAAGCTAAATGTTGCACTTGGTTGAATGTTGAGTTATTTATCTGTACTACCAATATATATATATACACGTATACACACACACAACCGATTGCTTACTATTGATCTTTTCTGTTATTTTAATAATCCATTTGTCAAGAGTTTGACACAAATGAAGTCATATTGTTTGTAGGTCAAAGTTTTTTTTTCTTCCTGTTCAGATAAATCACAAATCTTCTAATCTTTTTTCTTAAGCAATTAATTGTTTTGTTTTGCTATTGTCTTATCTCTAATATAACAGTCTTTGTTGTCAGAGAGTTGCTGTAAATGCTGCAGAGTTGAAGTTGCGTGCAGAAATTAAGCAGCTGCAAAAGGAAGCGAATGCCATGTCACAGTAAGTGATTCCAATTGTTCAAGTAACTAATCTTTATGTGATCTTGTATAGAAATTCAACAAGAGTTCTGCACATGAGTGTTATATTTTCTCTATCTGTTAAAGCTCTCTTGATCTATATTTATCTTTGATAATTTCTCTATCAATATGACAAGTTACATCCTTCTAGATATCATTTAATTTTACTCGAGGTAGAGTTTAAGATGTCAATTTGACTTTTACCTCACCTGATCAAAACAATATGTTAGTTTGACTTATATTATAACAATGATAGTGGATTAGAATGTTAGAGTAAGTTTGATAGAGAAAATCATGTATCAAAGTTTAAAAACTTGAATAATTTAATGAATCTGAATTCTTGAAGGTTGCAAAAATTGTAATTAAATGAAACTATCTCTAACATTTTTGAATGTTACAACACCAGAAGGGTGTCATATTGGAGAGGGTGGAGTATTATTTATCTTCATATCTATACGGAATGGAAAACTATATATTGATAGTTAATGGTAGATGGTGAAAACAAAAGTTGCTGTTTTTAAGTAGACACATGATATCAATAATTTCCCTGTTTTGCTGTATAAAACTTATGATGTGTCTTAGAAAATGTTCAGGTTTCCAACCAAAATACTTGTATTTCTTCTGTTCCTTCTGGGATTTTAGTTAAGAAAGTGAGAGTTGTCATAGGCTGGTAATTCACTTTGTAGGTGATAATAATTTTGTACAGTATATATGATATGTAAGAGCTTATGTTGTTTTCATATTGATTTCAGGCCTTCAACATTTGCACAAGCTGCCAAACTAAGGAGGACGGCAGCAGCCAAGGAGCAGGAGCTTGCAAAAAGTATGGCATATACTACCATACTGAGAATAGATACTATTGTTTATCCATAATTCTTATAGACTTGATTTATGGGAATGCTTCTACATAGGTTCGTAATTCTCCATCAAAGTATAGTTGGACAAGTAAAATAGCATGTAGAAAGAAACTTAGGGTACTCATAGTAGAAAACACTAGAAATGGCAGTCAGAATCCCGAATTCTCTAATTTGTCTGGTGTACTTGGGCTACCATAGAAAGCAAGCTAATAGAAGAATGCTTGGAGATACTTCTATCAAATTTAGCTACGCCAGTACTAATTAGTCTTGTACCAATATTCCTAAAGTATATGGGTGGTGAAACAACCAAACAGAGATGTCTTTAAGAGCAAAACATCCGTCTTTTTAGGTTCAGAAATAAAGGAACAATGTTTGGCATGCTAACAATTTTACTTCAACATCTTATCTTTTTTCGTACTGACCCATGATATCCTCTCAGCACATCACAATTAGTGTGCACGCATCCAGCAAATTGCTTCCTAATTTTCTGGAGGGCTTGGGGGACAGGGTGTTAGAATGTATGCGTCCACTAGTGATGACTGGACCAGGTCCCTGGACAGAATAATAGTGCGGAAAATAAATAGCTCAAAGTAGATCAGGCACAAGGATTTTACGTGGAAACCCCCTTGCTCAAGGGAGGTGAAAACCATGACCTGTACTCACTGGATTTCAACCCAAACCCCGCAAAGTTTTAGATTACAAATTCTTGCAACCTAGGAATTAAAACTCTTTAATCCCTTCCCCCTTATTGTAGCAACTCTACTATAAAGGAAACTAAGCAATAACTCTATTGCCCACTAAACCAACTAACTCTAGTTGATCTAGACTTTAAGAACCCAACAAGGCTAACTCTAGCTACCAACTCAGATCTTGAAGATAAGAGCTAAACAAGCAGCAACTCTGCTGCACCCAAACATCAACTAACTCTAGTTGACACTCCTAGGCAACTCTACCCAAGAGAACATCAAAACAATAATGTAAAAAGGCTTGACTAAAACATAGATGATTCGACTAACTAAGTCTAGTTAATCCGACTCAACCTAAAGCTGCAACCGATCTACTATCCTTTATAACTTAGGAGTAGACTTATAATATAAGAACATAAGACACAAAGCTCAAAATACAATAAAGACGCTTCAACACTTCATCTGATCCCTTGTTGAGCATGAGAGTGTTCTTCCTTGAAGATGGCTTTTTCTTAGTGAGCTTATGAATTTTCAGAAATTCAAAAC
This sequence comes from Solanum commersonii, assembly GCA_029007595.1. Taxonomy (NCBI): domain Eukaryota; kingdom Viridiplantae; phylum Streptophyta; class Magnoliopsida; order Solanales; family Solanaceae; genus Solanum; species Solanum commersonii. The sequence goes on from JAJTWQ010000051.1 coordinate 1,596,593, forward strand.
TTTGTTTGCCAAATCTTGGATTTGTGTTTGGAGAAAAGACTAGTATCAAATGGACACAATCCCTTGGGACAAAGCCATTGGCTGAGAGCTTGCTACTCTAAAAAGTCATGCATCAACCATGTCAAATTTGACAGCTTTTAGACACCTGTCTTTTGTCTTTCCTCAACCAGGTCCCTTGTTAGATCCGAAAGTTTGTTAAATCATCAAAACTTCAAATCAACTTAACATAACAATTTCCCCCTTGTTCCCCCTTTTTGATGATGACAAACTAATATCTAGCCACTTCAACTTTCGTCCCTTGGTTTCGTTCATTCCCTTTATCATCAGTCCCAATGCCAGAAGACTGAGTCTTTACTGGATCTGGTCCCTTGTTAGATCCTGAAGTTTGTTAAATCATCAAAACTTAACATCAGCTCCAAAATAACACAGGCGTTCTCAATGGCTGTCATAACAAATGGTCAGTTCCATTAACACGTGTTGTACCCCATGAATACTAAGCTAGGAATATTAAAGGGCCAAATACACCAGCCTGTTTTTAGGACTTAAAATTATTTGAGCGACTATCCTTTTAAGTAGCAAGTTTCCATAATTCTTTGATTATTGACACTTTTTTCCTGTCAGTTAGAGCATAAATAGTTAGAAACCAAGTCTACTATCCTTCTTATGGTTAAAAACTAATGACAGCTTGGTGTGATTTTTTATTAAGACCTATGTTGTTCGAACTCTTCAAAAATGTTGACGGGTGTGTGTAGGATCCTCCAAAGCTAGTGTATTGTTGGAGGATCCTACACGGGTGCGGCAATATTTCTGGAGAGTCTAAGTAACATAGATTAAGACAATTTATGATTTTTTTTAGGAAGATGTAGAAAGATCTCCACATGATAATCATTCACTTAGGAGGAGCAATGATTGAGTACCAAAAAAGCTAATGGTGGTGGTTTGAGAAGAAAGTAATTCATATCAAAATATAAATGGAACAAAAGATATGTGCACATGAGTGGTTGCTAGTGTAAAAACAGTCAGAAAATGTAGACGAGTATCTCATGTATTGAAAAAGAACTAACCAATAATATACACATATGCATGCTATTTACAAATTTTATTTTGTTTATTGATGAAAGTAGTGAAGGAGTCAACAAGAAAGTTGGAACTGAAGCTAGGTAATCTAGAGAATAACGGTATTAGATGTGTAGAAGTAAAACTGCATCTGTGTGCTGCAAGTTACATCCCTCATAAGAAGAACAAAGGTGATCTGAGATTAAATGGGATTGTGGCACCTATGTGCAGACAAATTCAATCTTGATTCAGATTCCTAGAAGAATGGTACGATAGATGCCGATATGACACATTGAATCCATGCAGACTTAGCAAGGAGAAGAACTTAATGGATGCATAAGAACCAAATTGGTGGCACTCTTGTAAGTTGAGAGTATAGATTAGTCATGTTGGCAGTTGGTATACTTACATTTCATCTCATTTTTGCCAAAAGTATTCTAGTTGACTTTTTGATTTGTACATCAGTGAAAGAATAAAGAGATCCTCTAGTATTAGAAAGCCCTTAAATTTGTCGTAAAAATAAATTATTGAGTACATGATTCTCAGATGGGTATCAAGGCGAGGATTCAAATACCTGTTTCAAATATTATGAGATTGAGGTGTATTTGGTGTTCCTGTTGTCGTTTACTCCTAATAACTACATTTAGTTCCATACAGATCAAGAAAAGCTCATGAAAGAGATGAAATCGTCATATGATAAAAACAGAAAGGCCCTAATGGCTGTAAAGGTAATGAATGTGAGCTTTGCTAGTCAAGACGTTGATAACCTTTGTTAAAATTGTAAAATACTTAATCAGCTACTGATCACACAGGTCTTGACTTACTTCTTGATGATTATCTGGTTTTGGCGTATCCCTGTAGCTTCCATACCTAAGCAGCTCCTGCAACCATTCAGTAATCTGTTATCCCTTGGTATTTTTGGTTTCTTGACACTGAGCGTCATTTTTTCAACTTTAGGACTTTTGTGATATATTCTAGTAATATTGATTTTATATTTCACTAATTAGCTGTGCCATGCCTTTCAATGGGATAGACAGTAAATATATATATTTATTTCTTTCACCACCATTGTGTGACTGTGTCACTGACCTGCTATAACTTTCCATGTTGCAGGTAGGATATTGTCTTGGCGATCTGGAGGTCCATCGAATGAAAATGTGATGGTAACTACTGTGAGGATTTAGCGTTGATTGGAATTTTCTTTTAAGGAAAACTGTGACTGTATGAACTCGTAATGAACTTAGGTCTTGAGTTTGAACCTTTGAAGGTTGGTGGGAGTACTCACTCAATTTCTGGGAAGGGTATAGTTGCTGATATCTTGAGACAAGTTTAAGACGTTAGGAAAAGATAATTTGGTTTTTGTTGGTGGTGTGCGCGGGGGTGGGGGGCTGGCTTATTCTCTCGTATTTCCATCAGTCCTCATTTCCAATGAAATCCCAAGTTCAATTAGCTATGAGAATTCCTTGATCGATAATTTTGGTGTCCGTTCACTTACAAAAATGTGACCGAGAGTTTGAAGATCTCAGTCTTGTTTACCATTTCTTACTTTCTGTGATTCATTTGTAACGTTTATTATGTCAAATCTTGTCCTTCTTTAGAGGTGTGCCAAATCCAGTATTCATGAATCATGTCACTTCCAAAAATGTCTTTTTATTGAAGAATGTTTGACAAACTCTGTGTATGCAACTGCAGGTGGGAGTCATTCCATGGTTAATATTTTCCGCTAGAGTCAGCAAACTTATCTGCCGGAAAATATTCAAATAGGAGAGTAAGGCTCTAGATACACATCAATCGAAAAGAACCAAGATGGCCAGTCTACTGATGTGTATTTATTTGATTGCAATTAATATTCACATCGATCTGTAGATGAAATTTTGTCCTGAACGAGTCGAATAATACTGTATCATTTTTGACAAGATACATTAGTGTGAAGAGTAACTCGTAAACCTTTGTATGGTAGTGCCAACAGTGTCATTGCCACAGAAAGCATAAAGCTATGCTCACTGTAACTGAAATAAACATAGTTATAGGTAACATTTTTTCTTTTTATCAATATATCCAGATCCAGGTGCCTTGTAAAACTTACAGTAGAAGCTATACTTTTGCTCACGTGATTGATGAGATTTTATATGATGAAGAGAAATGATCTAAACACGATACAAATAAATGTAGAAAACTCATATGATAAAAAGTCAAGGAAGAACTTTTGATTGATGTTGGGGAGAAAAGTCATTCATACTACTAATTTATTTTTCGAAAAAACAAACAAACTGTCCCCAAATACTTGAGTTGAAGTCAATCCGTTGTCCTTTCTTTTTCTTTATTTATTTTTTCAACCTTCAAAATAAAAAATATAATATAAACTTTAATGATGAATCCGTTTTATCCTTCAACTTTTAAATGGTCAAGATTTTATTTTTCTCATTCACAGTCTCTCGATTCTCCAAACCAATCTCTATTGATTTTCTTCACTCTTAAAAAAGCCATCATTAATCTAGACCACATGACACTCAAACGAGATTCTATACAAACTTACGCCATTCATTTTTATCATTCACCTTTTTATCTCCTCCAGAAGACCACTTAATATAAGCACTACAAGCAATGCCTCTTGGATCAATTGGTAGTGTTTTGTGGCTTCTTCACACATGTCCTAACTGAGCAGTGAGTGATACATGACTAGAAGTAAAACAAACATTCTGCATGGATTTCATCGAATTTACTTAGTAGTGCTTTCCCCTGCCACAGATTTAGGAGCTGAATAGTGTGTATTTGAGTTTGCTTTGGTATTAAGACGTCGATAAATAGCTAGCTTTGACATCGCAATTGGTGATTTGAGAACGATTGATGATGAAATTGTTTCCATTTTCACAAAATGTCGTCCAAACTTTATTTGAGTTCCATTAAAATTTAGTTGAGGTTTGAGGGTGGCTAATTTCAGCCAGAAATTTAATGGCTTGAATACTATTGCCAAATGATGACAATCTTGTTATTTGAAATTCAAGGGCAAATTTAAATTTTGCTGTTACTAAAAAAAAGAGCCCATGTATTGAAAACTTCATATCTCAAGTCCATAAGAATAAATCAATCTAACACATCTTTTTAACAAGCATAGATTTGACCATGTGTATTTACAAAAAAGAAAACAATACTATTGTCAAATGATAACAATCTTGTTATTTGAAATTCAAGGGCAAATTTAAACTAGTTTATTTTTGTTGTTAGTAAAAAAAGAGTCCGTATTTTGAAAACTTTATATCTTAATTATTTTATAGGCACTAATAACGACGTCGTTTTGATTTAGCTGCCCTAAGTAATTTCTGTGTCTAAATAATGAGTATATAGTCTCCTCATACAACAATTGAGAGCTTTCTGGGCCTTTTTGTTCGCTAGGGTTTCGGTGCAGATTTTGATTTTCGTTTCATCTGAATCGTCAGAGGGTTTCTGCAAACTTGCGGAGCTATGTACGGATCAAGAGGGTAAGTCTATCTTACTTGATTAATTCTTAATTCATTCTTCTCCTATCTATTCATGTGTGTTTACTTGTATTTCTTTTTCTATTTTGATGTTCGTTTTCTAATTCCGTTGGCGAATTTCGATGCTGCTTTGTGTTAGTGATTATTGAATCTTTTTCTGGTGTTGAAAGAGTTGATTTTGCCTTTAGATTGTAAAACAAACACTTTCTTTTGCTATATATGTGAGGGTGAATTCGATAGCATGGTGTTTCTGAGGGTTAGAACATGCCTGTTACTTCAAGATTATCCTTTGATTGTTTCAACACCATAACTTAAGGATAAATACCTTTTGGGGTGGCTCAGTGGTTTGGGCTTGGGACTTCCGTGTTGGAGGTCTCAAATTTGAAACCCCTTGCCAACGAAAGCAAGGGGTTTTCCTTCTGGGTCGAGCTCGTCGCACCGGGCTTGCCTAGTGCGTGGTTTGCGAGCTAATGCATAGGAGTTGGGGTCTTACCCTGTGCGCACCCAAAGGGTAGCGGCTGTGGGTTTCTCTTATCATAAAAAAAAAAACACTTAAGGATAAATTACAGTTTCATGTATCTATAACAGTTGTCCTATATAACAACACTTCATTATAACACCCAAGTTTTTTTCTCTTGGAACCAATTTCTCATGTTTTATGTTCTTTATAACAACATTTTGATATAGCATCCAAGAAATGTCCGTTATAGAGAGGTTTGCCTGTAGACCTTTTCAGTGTACACGACTACCATGTATTTAGGGAGTTGTGGATTTCTGGCTCAAAAGTAAAGTTACTGATCTCTAGGAAGTTTTTACTAGCAATAAACTTGACCTGTACATTTGCTTTAGGATTGACTTATTGAGACTATCCTGGCTTGGAATGTTTAGGTGATTTCCCCCTTTTTTTTATTTTTTATATGATGGTAGGGAAACTTTTGGGTTATGATGGTCTTTTTCAGCATGGTTATTTGTCTTATCTAGCTCACTTTGTTTGTGTTGCTAGATATATTAAGAACTTATTGCAGGTAAAAAAATAACCCCTTTAAACTTGAGAAGTTTATGGTTCAGGTTTATGCTTAGGTATTGATTTATCGTGATGACTCCAATTTATGTGTTTTATTTTCTTGTAATTATGCTTGTTGGTTGGAAGCATGCATGAAATGTTGTGTTTTTGTTTGGAGAAAAGTAGTATATGAAACTAGGTTGTAGGAGAAAATATGGGTTGGGTTTGGTTTCTTATTAACAAGGTTGAGTGGGGGAATTGTTTTTTTTTCTTTTCTGGGTATCAATAATGAAGGGCAATGTTGGGGAGCGGGGGGTTTTCAGACGGGTATGAGATCGGCTCAAAGAGACCAAGAATGATGGAATCAAATCCCTACTTCGCAGTGAACAGCAGTGCAAGTGGCTATCAGCAGGCATTTGACTATGATAACAGATCTCCGCCTTCTGCCTTTCCTGTTGTTCGTTTAAGGGGTCTTCCATTTGATTGCACTGAAATTGACATTTACAAGTTCTTTGCTGGCCTGGACATTGTGGATATTTTTGTGGTCAACAAGGATGGTAGGTTCTCTGGAGAAGCATTTGTTGTCTTTGCTGGTCACATTCAAGTGGATTATGCTCTTCGGAGGGATAGGCAGAACATGGGGAGGAGATATGTAGAGGTTTTCAGTTGCAAGAAGCAAGATTATTACCAAGCTATAGCTGCTGAGGTGAAGGAAGGAGGTTATGAATCTGACTACCGTGCTTCCCCTCCACCTCGTCCAAAGAGGGCCCAGAACAAAGATCAAATGGAGTACACAGAGATATTGAAGATGCGCGGTCTCCCATACCGCTGTAAGAAATCTGATATTCTCAAGTTTTTTGGTAAGGAATTTAACCTTACAGATGACAAGATAAACATTACCTACCGCTCTGATGGAAAAGCTACTGGTGATGCTTATGTGGAGTTTGCATCGGCTGAGGAGGCAAAGGAGGCTATGTGCAAGGACAATATGGAGATTGGATCAAGGTACATCGAGCTATTTCCTTCATATCCAGATGAAGCAAGACAAGCTGGATCAAGATCACGACGATGATGGAGAAGGTTTTCTAGTATGGAATTTTTCATTTTGGGTTTAGACGTTAAGTCCTGTTAAAGACTTTCTCACCCCGTTCCCTTGCTATGCTTTCTACACAATATATATGAACCTGTGGAAGTTATCGGACTGTCCGTCTTGGATGTCTTAGTTGTGGTATTGGCCAACTCACTTTCAACTCTTGTGCCATCAATTGATTGTCTCTTTGTTCTGTATTTCGTTATGCTGAGTATTCTTGCTTTGCAAGTCAATTACTAGCAAGTTTATATGCCTTTCTTTCTTTCTTTCTCCAATTTATTATATAGTTTGTTAGCCTTTCTGGTTTTGCTCAGAAGGGTTGGGAAGGTCCAGGTTACTATTTTCCTTGTCCGGGTACTTCTGTTTGTATGCTCATATCCCGTTTGCTCGATTGCTTCTTAGTACACTTCTCCTTCTCTCTCTTTATTATGATTTGACTCGATTGAGGTGTGAGGTCTTCGATTTCTACTTTTCAAGTGTCAATTATAGTAATTATGATGACTGATGTATAACAGAGAAATATATTTTAGTGTTATGTTATAGTAATTATTATGACAGATGGATTAGAGAGAAAGATATTGAGTGTTCTGTTATCACAGGAGATTATTTATGCTATTGTCATGGGGTGATTTAAATCTGTCCTGCTAGAGAGAAATGCTGAAGGGGATTCAGTAATTTCCAAGAGATTGAGAAACAAGTTTAAAGTGAATGGTATGTTTTAAAACTGCTTAATACAAAGATAATCCCTTGAATTTGCTAGTAAATTTTATTGTGGCACTTGAATTTTAACTTGTTCAATTTGAACACATGATGAAGTGTTTCTATTAGACATTTTCAATTCAAGTTGTGAATTTTTTTGTGTGTGTTCTTAAGTGCACATTACGTCGATAAGTTATATTACTTAACATATTGTTACCTTCTTTGGGTGCAGAATTAAATTGAAAGTGTATAATATGAACACTTTATCATGAAGTAAGTTATAGTTCAAATGTTTAAATTTCAAATTAAAGAGGTTCTGGATGTGTGGAACCTTTTAAAAATGGTGTGATATGCTCATCTCATCTTTGGGTAAAAATGGTTAGTGGTTAACCTCCTAGAATTTGATTACTATTGTATGTTTTACATTAGAATAAACTTTTCCTAAGAAATAAATCATCTTGTAGCAGTTTTTATTGATGGTTTTTTCTAGGTACTAATTAATGCTTACTATTGAGAGTTGCATGAATTATGTTTTAAGTGATATAACTGCATCTTTCTTTAATTATATGTACTTGCACTGTCACTACACAACACAATTTAATTTGATAGAACTGCCCATGGTTTGACCAAGCAGCCGTTTTGGTGAATTTTCAATATGTGGCTCTTAGAGAATAAACCCTGTGGGCTAGGATCGTTTGGTACGTGAAATAAGAATAACAATCGAGATGAAATTTAAGATCAACTTTATCTCATATTTGATTTGAGGTATTAGCTAACTAAGATCTCACCATTTGTATTAAAATAATAAGATAAAATAATTTCATAGAATATACTTATTTCATCCCGCGTACCAAATGACATGTGGTGTTTAGAGTAACCAAGATGTATAGATGGTATTTCAAAGAAAACATATAGGTCTAGCTCAAATTAATCTGGAATTGAGGCTTAATTCATGTTGTACCTAGACAGTTGAAGCATGATTCGATTTGATAAATAATTTTATTCTACTCTCTACATTTTTTTCACGTAAAGACTAAACTTTTGATTAAGACAAGGTACGATGTTCATTTAATTCATATATCACACATTGCACCAATGAATCAAAGTCTTGGGGATTATGGTTCTTGAAAATTAAGGTCGAACATTATCATTGTTGTTGTGGTGGAGCTAGCATTTTCCCCGGGAAATTTTGCATTATTCTTCATTTTGACATCTTATTTTAGATAAATGAGATAAGATATGTAGTTAATCTGAACTACGTGAAATTGAATAAAAATGTTTTTGTCGTTAATAGCTGATTCAAAAATACTCTTATCACTGATAGTTTGGTCTGAAAATGCTCTTATTATTACTTAATTGATCAAATAGCCCTATCATTAATTTTCGTTTCCTAGTAAGATAGGAAAAAATTATTTCTTAATCTTTTTCGAATTAAAGTAGGACAAATATTTGCTAATTAAAAAAAAAATCTTTGGAAAAGAATATATATAAAAAGAAAAAAATATATATTTATTTGGAAAAAAGACACTAACAATAAAAATATTTTTGGATCAAACTATTAATGACAAATATTTTTAGACCAAATTACTATTAACAAAATACATTTTATTCAATAACACATAGTTACATACTTTAAGAATATTTTGAACTCTTTTCCGTAGTTTTTTTTTTTTTTAATTTAATACACAGTGCCGGCTCAATTGTATAAAAGAAAAGGCATGTGCCTTTAGACCCCAAATCTAGGGGACCTCATTTTTCTTTAACAATGATAGCTTATAGATTGAATACTATTCATAGAAAAAGTAATTTTTTGTATAACTTTGACATATTTGAAGTACTATATTCAATGAAAGATAACATAAATTGATTATATTATTAAATAAATAAAAAAAGGATATTCAAGGAAATAAATTCTATATTAGTTATTAACAATGTTTTAATATATTAAAGCTTCAATTTTATTTTAACTTTAGGTCATTAATATGCTTGAGCCGTTCCAATTAATACATGACTAACTTAGACCCAAAAAAGTTATCCACTTCAATTCCATTTATATAAAAAATAAATGTTGAAGGATTTATAATAGATTATGATATTCCCTTATCATAAAGCATAGCTGTCCTCTAGTCTGTCAAAAGTGGTAAAATCAAAGTTTATTAGCACTTTGATTACATAATTACCATTCGAATAATTATTGATCATTATTTAATTTGACCAATGTTTGTTAAAAAAATTCCTCAACTTATACACCAATTATCGACTAAAGTAAGCTCAATCACTTATTCTGCCACTTTAACAAGGACTTTGAAATTTGTATGCACTTTACAATTGACTATTTAATATTTCAACAGAGAAAAAAATATTTAATAATTTCTTTCTGTTTGCTCAAAATTTAGTGAATAAAGTTATCGATATTTATATTGGAAAGACATAATAAATAACCAATAAAATAATCAAACGTAGGTAAATCGATCTTGACATCATTTTGATTTTTCTTCTAGAAAGAGGACTTAAAGATTTGATCTAAGTAGTAGTTATTTATTTATTCATAAGATGAAGTATATTATACATCAACTCTAGTGTCATTTGCAAAAGAATCTTTTTTATTTTCAACTTGCATTTTCAAACTTTGACTTTCTATTTTCTTAACGTAAGATGGTTGAACTTTGAAAGTGAAAAAAAATGTACTCTCCCTGTCTTTATATACTTCTCAAATTTTGACTTTGATACACTTAATACGAAATTAATTATTGGTATTGCGAATTTACTATTTTATCCATATTAATTGATAAGGTATCAAATATATCACTATATTTTTCAAAGACGGTGATTCAATGGTAATAAATTGGGAGGATAATAGGAAAAAATAAAAATTCCTTTCTTAATTTGTCAAAAACATCAAGTAAAAAGAAAAATCAAATTAAAAAAATATTTGACAAGTAAATAAGAACGGAGGGAGTATATGTAACAACATTAATTGGGGTTGAAATTAAATTGTTATACTTTCAATATAATCTGATTTGTCACATCATATGGTTAAATCCAGACTAGACTAACATAAATAAACTTTAAATTTAATTGTGGCATGTTTCTAAAAAAAATCTTTTTCTCCCTTTCAAGACAGTTGTTGTGGTCCCTAAAATTACTATACAATGCCCTTTTAATTCAGAATTTGATGTTTTCTAATATTGCAATAATTATAACTTAACTACACATGCATCAATTCCACCACATATCGACTTTATATTTTGACCCAAATAGTGTTCCTGCTATACATACTGGGTGGGGTGAAGATTTTTACTACGAGAGTTTAAATATAAAAAATAAATATATAAAAAGGTCAAAGAAAATTTGATACTACTATATATATGTAAAAGATAATTATAATTATGTATAAATAATGTATTTTTCACCAAAGGGAGGCTCTGCATCTGGTCGGAGATGTTGGGGGAATTAATTAGAAACAAATACGAGCTCCCTCGGTTCAGTTTTACATATTAAAAATTTTAAAAATAGATTTCACTTTTAATAGATAAAAGAATAATAGTAATTTTTTTTTTGTATACCCTCAACATAAATTGTTTATTCGTCAAATCTCTTTTTCAAAAAATGTGAAGTTCTTTTTTATTAGAAGCAAGAAATATTACGCATTACACACTTTTTTTGTTTGTTTGTTTATTATATGGGTGTTTAAAATATTATTGCTATTGATACATATCCAATCTTTGCACTATCATAACATATACGTACGTACACTAGATTAATCCTGAAAAAAAGGATGACTGATAAATCAAATTAACTTAAAATTAAGAATTAAATTATGATGACATATATGTTTGATTGTTGTGGATTTCTACTATTAACAACCAATATAAGGAATCAATATCCGTCATGGATAAATTTGTTTCTCTGGTTAAAGTGATGGAATTTGTTTCAAACGTCCTTACGCCCAACTTTTATAGTTGAATTTAAATTTAAATATAATTAAAGTTATCCTACTTTCCACATGACAAATTAAAAAAAAAAGTCAAATTTGTACTCTCTTTTTGGGTGTGTAATTTTTGTTTTTTCATGCGTTTTATTAGGGTGAATAATATTGTTTACGTCATCACTTCACTTGGGGCATTTATGTTCTTTATCTTAATTTATATGACATAATTTTTTTGAATTATTCAATTTTGTTCTTATTTGATAACTATTGGGAAAAGGGTTCAAAACACATACAAATTTTGGCCAAAATTGCTGTTACACACTCTAACTTTGTGAGGGTCCTATATATGACCTCCCTGAATATTTTTTAGTGTATTATTGAGGTTATTATCAGCTTAATTGGATGAACAAGTGACCAACACTGTTAGTGCGTAAGGGTGGGATTAAAGTAAAATGAACCCATCTTTATTTGCCATGTGGCAATCCAGATCATTCCTCTTTCTTTCTTTTTTTCCATTAAATATCCTTATTATTTTTTAATTAGGGAATATATACAAATATAATTTTTTAGTTGGATATCTCTTTAATAAATTAGAATTAATTATTAATTCTCATTAATATTTCTTCTTCATAAAAAATCCAGCCGCTTCACTGTACAACGGAAAACTCTATCGACGCCGACAACGAAAAACTCAATCAACAATTATCAAAAATATAACCACCACCACACGAGTAACTCCCTCAATTGTAACAACTACCTCCACACAATCGAAATTGCCAATTTGCAATGAACTGGATCTACAAATTACAAATTTTACCATTTTCAAATTTCGCCATCACTCAATCGTTAGCACTTCGCCATCATCACAAAAAAACCTCCATCACCACCAAAATGACAAAGACAACCGCAAAGTTTTAATTTTTTTTTAGAAAGATAGGATATTTATATGAAAATTTATAGCCGAAAAAATTCATTATTCCTTGGAAAGAAAAACCCAATGTATATATTGGGTTTTCTACCGATTGAATTTCTTAAAGAATTTTTTGTTGATGTAGTTTAAAAGGAAGCTTTTAGGATGTTTTTGTTGGATTATAATGTGAAAGTCTTCATGAAAAATTTGAAGATTTTTTTTCTTAAAAATGATGAATACACTGGCAGGCGTGTGTGTGCCACCTTTTGGATAAAAACTTGGTTTTGACCTTTAAAAGAGGTAATAATTTCACTTCAAAATAATACAGGGGGGGTCATAGAACCCCCCGCAAAGTTGGAGTGTGTAATAGCAATTTGGGTCAAAGTTTGTGTGTGTTTTGAACCCTTTTCCCATTTAATACATTATCCCTATTTTATTTTTATTGTGTTTCACTTAACATTTTATTGTGAAGAAAAATTAACTAAAATAAGTATTAAAGTGACTTTAATAGCGCCAATTTGATAAACGCTATCTTCTCTGATCTGTTAAATTACTTTATGTTCAATCAAAAGATGTCATATAAATTAATTCGGAGGGAGTTTACTTTAGAATATAGAGATCAGATAAAAACTTGTGTGGATATTTAGGTGTGTGAATAATTATTGGAAATAAATTAAGAGACAAAATATGTAGAGATTACCTGAGAGTTAAGTACCAACATAACCAAAGCCAAAAGCTGATTAAATTAAGGTGATACACATGCAAGGAAATATTCAACTAATTATAAAGAGCCCAAAATTGTTTTTTTTTCCCGGTCATTTTATGTGTTTGTGGCAACGTTGAAAATATTTTGCTGCGTTCTCACTAATACTTTTCAAATTACGACAAAACCATATCTTACAAAATTGTGATCCATCATACATCTTTGTTTTTGTCAACTGATCGTCAATTAATTGTACGTAAGAGCGCCAAAGTCAGAATTGAACATTTATGAGTTTACAATTTTAATTAGTTTAAGTTATTAATTATAAATTAATAATTTATAAATATTTATTATATCTTCTTAAGATAAATATAAGATTTGAACTAAAAATACTAAATTCGACTGGAAAAACCATAACTCTTATTCTAGCTCCACACCGAATTTATTCTAAGGATGAAATATGCAGCATCTGCACTTCAAAATGAATTTAAATTTTTATAATGTGGCTGTTTGTTTTTCTCTATTAACACCTTTATCTTTATTCTTTTAATCTTTTAACTCCAATTTAATGATAATTTAAAATTATAATAAAAATTTTGAAGGATAAATTTGTTTCTTTTTGTCTTGAAAAATTTAGATATACAGAATCTAACCTCATTTTTTTTGTTGGAACCTCTTTTAATAACAAGGAAAAATACTAAACGACATGTAAAAGTATAACAAGAGTATGAATGTTCCAAAAGTGTAATACACAACAAAATTGAGTATTTTGGGTTAATACATTATACACGAATTAGTTTGGATATATTTCCTTAAAAATAAAGTGGTTAAAAAATCAATGAAATATAAGTACTTCCTTGATTTACTTTTTTCGTGTTCACGAAAGGCAGTTTGATTGATTATCAGAATTAAATTAAATTAGACTAATATAATATTTAAAATTTAAATGTTCAAAAATTATACATAAAATATTATAAGTTATAATCATTCCATATTAATATAATGATAAAATACATTTTAAAATATTAATCAAAATCCATATAGTTTAGCTAAAAAAAAAAAGAAACGTTATATCTTTACTTAAATTGGAAAGACAGCTAAATTGGAATATTGCTTAGTGCAACAGCAGTACTATATAGAAATTCCATTGACCAAGTCTGATCAATTATAAGGATATATATAATAAAATGTTTTATAAAATGAATGAGAATCTCAATGTGTAAGTACATGACCTAAAATAGTAATCCATATAATAAGGATTAGTAATGTATATTAATTAAATTAAGAAGTACACTTGTGTTAGAATAATGATTATTCCATACATTATTAGGGGTACTGAGGTAAAATACCACTCAGATTATGAAGCTATATATATTTTTTTAAGAAAACGAGTCAGTTTTTAAAAAGAAAAATATAAGATTAATTAATAATAATGTTATCAAAATTGGATAATATTTGATTACTAAAGAATATCAATCATAATATTTAGATAAAGTTCAAAATTTATTGTGAAAAAGTGAACGTGAATAGACAAATAAAAAAGTTGAACAATCAAAGTGCTTGGCTCAAACAACATCTATCTACCACACTACCACTTTCATGAATTCACCAACTACCAGTTCCGCTACGAAAAATGGTATCAGAGCTATGGATGTCGAGAAATATAAGAAGAACCGTATTAGTAAAAAGTTAAGAAAAATAAGAAGAAAATTAAATAAATTATATCCGAAGTATAAACAACTCAATATCACAAAAACTGATAACGAAAAATTAAATCACTTAATAGATAATATATCTAAAGTAGAATATAAATATATTCGATATTTAAAATTACAATGAATAACAAGAATAACGAATATAGACAAAAACTTAATGAAATAATTATAGCAAAAAGACAAGAATTAGCACATATAAAAAATAGACTTAACAGTAACATATTTGCAGGAGTTTGTTACAAATCTATATTAGCACAAAGAAAGACTATTTTCTATCTAGAAATACAAATAAATAAGTTAGAATATAAATTTCAACACGATCTATAAATGAATAAGGAAGAATACGCAATAGATGAAAAAACATATGAAAACTATGACGGATTAAAAATAAAAATAATATTTTCTAATCTAGGAAGAAGATATAAGAAAATAGGTGACAATATAAGTTTAATGTTAGAAAAAAAACGGTAAAACTAGAAGATAGTTTAACTGCTATGGTAAGAATAACAAAAGAAAATGAAGAAATAGATAGAAAACTGGAAATTGAAAAAATAAAACAACAAGCAAAAAAGGAAGTACAACAATTAGAAGAAGTAAAAAATACCAAAATAATAGAGCTAGAAAAAGAGCTAGCAATATTGAAAGAAATATATGAAATGAAACAAAAAGAAAAAGAACAAAAAACGAAATTAACAAATGAGATAATTAAATTTAAAGAAAAATTGCAACTAGAAGATGAATTAGAAGAAAAAGAAGAAAATAACCAAGATAATTTACCCGAAATAAGAGTTGATGAAATAAACGACGATGATTTAGAACAACATTCGGAGACAAGCGAAACATATACGGAACTCTTAGCAAACATAGATAATACAAAGAATTTAGAAATAAATACAGGAGACATAGACATAGATGAAAAACCTAGCACATCAGGAGTAAAAAACCCGAAAAATTTTAATCCAAAATATTATGATGAAAACTATGGGCAATATAATAGAGAAAATAGAGAAAAAACTATATGGGATAAAAGATTAGATAAAAAATGGACACCTAAACCGATAACTGAAAGACATGATTTTTTAGATTTAGACTGCGTAGCAGATATAAATAAAACAATCCAATTATGGATGGGATATATATCAAAACAATTAATAGATAACAAAGTAACAATGACAGAAACGCCAGGATATATAGAAAGAACACTTATAGGAACAGTAAAATTATGGCTACAAAATTTATCAGATGAAAGTTTACAAACTCTAAGAAGTAATAAAAAATTTGATGGTGGAATAGCTACTACAACTATGGAAATACTACATAAATACGAAATAGCTATAAGAAACGAATTTAGTAGTATGACAACGAAGTAGAAGAACAAAATAAAGAAAAAAATTATAAATCGGAATCTAATGACAAAATTAGCAATATGTAATATGTGTTACATAGATGAATATACATGTGCATTTAGAGAATATTATTATAAAGGAACATATAGCACGAGAAGAAAGTAAAGAAATAAGAAAATTATATTTTACAAAATTATCGAACCTTTTAGTTCAAAAATAATAAAAAAGTTGGAATGAAGCGTAATTAACAGACACCTTAGGAGCTAGAATGAAATTCTTGCAACGATGGTTTATGGAATTATGTGAAAAACATAAAGAAGAAATGAAAATGGAAAAAATATTAATAAAAAACTTAGCATGTTGCAAAAACAAAACAACACCTCAATTTGATTGTACGGATAAGTATTATAAAAATAGCAAGAAATATAATAAAAAATATAGATCAAAATATAAATATAAAAACCTAGAAGAAGGTACTATGTAAAAAACTATAAAACTAAAAGACCATATAGACCAAAAAAGAAAACTAACGGAATGTACTTGTTATAATTGTGGAAAATTAGGACATATAGCTAGAGATTGTAAATTACCTAAAAATCCAAAGAAAAAACAAATATCAGAAATAATAATAGACAATGAAAAATATACACAAATAGAATACGTAGATTATGAATTAGAAAGTGAAGATAGCATATATGAATTATCAGAAAATGAAATAGACGAAATGGAAAATAATTCATTAACAGAATCAGATAGTGAACACTATATAAATGACTGAAGCAGATATACAAACAATAACTAAAGAAAAATATCAAGATGAAGAATCGGTAGAACAAAAAATAATATTTGATAATAATATATTTGAACAAATAAAAGAAAAAGAATTAGATCTAAGTGTAACAAAAATATTCGAAATACCAACAATAAGAAACTGGTTTAAACGACAAAAAGAAGAATATTATGTAGTAAGTCAAAGAGAACATATCATAGATTGCAAATACACTAAAGGAAAGGCCAAAATACCAATAATAAATAAACGAATAATAAATAAAGAAATACAAGATATTAAGGCTAAAAATCCAATTAAATATGTACATTTAGGAGGAACGGAAATATTAATAAAAGCATGTTTTAGAGAAGGAATAGATACACCCATAGAAATATACTTAGCAGATGATAGGATTATACAACCTATAGAAAAAAAAGGATAATAAGCGCAGTAAAAGGTAACCTCATATACCAAAAATTTAAATTTATAATAAGTGCTAACTGCTCGAGCATAATAAATGACGAGAAATATAGATAAATCCTTAGTATTATATTGGAAAATGTCAGAATAGAACTAGCCCCAGGAAGTAAAATATTTACAGCTAGATGTAAAAACTTATATGTTTTAACAATAAAACATAAAATAACAGCAAAAAATAAAATAGATAAAATAAAAATAGAAGATCCCTTTGAAAGAATAGTTACAGTCATAGATAATAATAATGATTATAGCTATAAAGAAATTGATATAGAAGAAGATTTAGAAATAGTAAAAGAAAGACTAAGTACATCGAAAAGAATAAACAATGAGATACCCCAAATATCATCAAAAATGAGTACCTCAAGAAGAATAGATAAATCTCCACAAAAATCAATGGAAGAAGAAAGAAAACCACATCATTACTACATAACGGGAATAATGGAACAACGAAAATATTTAATATTAATAAATACAGGACTAGAAGAAAATTATATTACAAGAGAATTAGTAACGGAAGATGAAATAATAACACTATTGAACAATCATGCCCCGAACTACCAAGAGTATTAACATATACCGAAGAAACTACGGAAAAGGAAATAATCATTGGAGGAATACCAATAATAATAAAATTTAAAATATATCAAGGAGATGAAAATATCACTTTAGGAATAAAATGGCTAGAACAAATAAAACCATATAATTTAGAAGACAAACAGTTAATAATAAATTATGAAAATAAAAGAGTAATAATAAAAAGGACTTTGGTATGATAAAAAGATGAAAATATATATACTTGCAAAGATAATAATAGAAGGATATTACAAACAGATATTATACACCAATGATAGATACGGGGAGCAGAAGTTAATATATGTAAATATAATTGTTTACCAGAAGATAAGTGAGAAAAATTAAAAACACCGATAGTAGTAACAAGATTTAATAATGAAGGAAGCATGATCACATATAAGGCAAAAAATATAAAAATACAAATATGGGATAAGGTATTAACTATAGAAGAAATATATAACTTTGAATTGACTACAAAAGATATGCTATTAGGAATGCCATTTTTAGAAAAATTATACCCACATATAATAACAAAAACACACTGGTGGTTCACGACACCGTGTAAACAAAAAATAGGAGCAAAAAGAGTAAATAATAAAAACAAAAAACAACAGAATGGATAAAAGGAAGTGAAAAAATTACACAAAAATTAGAAAATATAAAAGAAGAAGACCCTAAAATAGAATTAATTATATTCTCTATAGATAAAGTAAAAATAATTCAAGATAAGCTAGAATTATTATATAGTGAGGATCCTTTACAAGGATGGGAAAAACATAAAACAAAAATAAAAATTGAGCTAATTGATAATAACAGTATAATAACCCAAAGACCATTAAAGTATAATTTTAGTGATTTAACCGAATTTAAAATACATATAGATGAATTACTAAAAAAAGGATATATACAAGAAAGCAATAGTAAGCATACAAGCCCGACATTTATCGTAAATAAACATAGTGAACAAAAAAGAGGAAAAGTAGAATGGTTATTGATTATAGAAACTTAAATGCAAAAACTAAAACATATAATTATCCGATACCAAATAAGATACTAAAAATAAGACAGATACAAGGATATAATTATTTTAGCAAATTTGATTGTAAATCAGATTTTACCACTTAAAATTAGAAGAAGAATCTAAAAAACTAACGGCATTTACAGTACCACAAGGATTTTATGAATGGAACGTATTACCATTTGGATATAAAAATGCACCAGGTAGATATCAACACTTTATGGACAATTACTTTAAACAAATAGAAAATTGTGTAGTGTACATTGATGATATATTATTATATTCCAAAACACAAGATGAACACATAAGATTATTAGAAAAATTTATACACATCGTAGAATATTCAGGTATAAGTCTAAGTAAAAAAAGAAGGTCGATATAATGAAAAATCAAATAGAATTCTTAGGAATACAAATTGATAAAAACGGAATAAAAATGCAAACACATATAGTACAAAAAATAATTAACTCAAATGAACAACTAGACACAAAAAAGAAATTACAATCATTCTTAGGACTAGTAAATCAAGTAAGAGAATACATACCAAAATTAGCAGAGAATTTAAAACCATTACAACAAAAATTAAAGAAAGATGTAGAATACCAATTTGATAAGAAAGACCAAACATAAATACAAAAAATAAAATTATTATGTAAGAACCTACCTAAACTATATTTTCCAGATGAAAATAAAAAATTTACTTATATAATAGAATCAGATGCGAGTGAAAAAAGTTACGGAGGCAGGTACAAGCAAACGAGTTAGTGAAAAACAAAAGAATTCAAACTTAAACCAGCTATTCGAAAAACCATTTACTCCAAGGCTAACACAAAAAAACATATTATCTATAGAACCACAAACTTCTACATATGCGGATAGCCTACACCATGACAAAAGAACATACAACCATATTACGCGAACCTATATAGAAAATATATACAAAATCCAAACATTTTTAAATCTTAACCCAAGATCAATTACAACCCAAGAACCCAGCCAAGATTATTTAACCCAAAAATTACAAGGTTATAATAAACTAATTGCACAACCTAAAACTAACGCCAACTTGGTGAGGACATGTTACAACTATGGACTATTAAATACAGTATATACATATGACGGGGAAGAAGTTAGTGGAATACCAGAACTACACAAGGCATTCATCACATACAAAAGAGTTACAAAAGGAAATTTATTTTATATAAAATTCTATACAGCACCAGCGGAGATATTATACGAGGAAATAAAACCTCCAATACAAGTTATCAAGATAGGACTGACTAAAGATATGATTATATCCCAGGACATCGGACAACAAGAAGAGATATGTAAAACAGAGATACCAAGTTTTTATGCCAACAAAAGAATAATTGGTATATCAACTATCATACAGGAGCTAGCAAATAATTATTTAAACGGGAACGCTATATGGAGCTACTATGCAAGAGACCAGCTAATGATTTATTCCAATTCAAGGGAGATAAGGAAATCAGATATGGATGAAGTCCAAAGATGGATTTTATCACTACTAAAGCCAGAAGAACGACCTACGACACGAGCATTAAAAGTAGGATTTATTTTGGCAGAGTTATTAACCAGATATTGCAAACTAATTGGTCACAAATACCCTGACCACATATGTTCAAAATGTAACGGAGAAGATAATATAATCCCAGACGTCCAGCTGAAATAAAGTAGATAAGATGAGAAGCTATTTGTCCTATTGTAAAAAGTCATGAATGGTAGTAGTGTGTCATAAATTAGGTAAGTGTCATCATAAAGTAAATAGTGCATAGTATGGTGTGTGTCATAATAGTGATGACAAGTGTAAAAGAGTAAGTATGAGATTGTCAAGTAGTGTAAAAAGTCATCGAGTAAGTAAAGTAGTAGTATTATTAGGTGACAAGTGTAGTAGTGCATTATTGTAAGTAATGTAGTATGTATACTCCTTTCTATATAAAGGAAGGGATATGTAAATAAAGAAGACAGCAACGCCTAAGTTAATAAAAACTTTCAACTTTCAAAAACTCTCTCCACTAAGATATAGAAATTACTTAAAAGCTAATGGAAAAATCAAATCCAAATGCCGATATTTCAGATAGCATGGCCAAGCAAGAGGCAAATGTATATTGTTCAAAAAATATGCGTAACTAATTTCATATATTCCCCGAATATCATATATATGATTGAATAAATTTATGTTAGTTATTATGTATTAGAATTATTTGAATCATGATTTCTAGTTTATTAGCACACTGGAAACAGGGAGAAAACTTCTATACTATGCCATCCTAATGTTGAAACCGGTAGGCGAGAAAAGCCGTTTAGGGGAGTAAACAAAGTTGAGGCGTTGATAAGAAGGAAGTATCCGCTAAAGTACGATGCTAGTAGTGACAGGAAAACATGATAAAGATAATCTAGTTCATAATGATCTAATATGAATTTAATCAATTATGAATATGATAGGAAGGAATAATTTGAAATAAAAACCCGCATAATGAAGAACATGACTACATACGTACATGATGAAATGATAAAAACTATGAAACTTTAATCTTATATATACTTAAAGGTATAGAAATAATTGAATTAAGAAAAATAATATGGGAAAAAATATTTAATGATTACGAATCAGAAGATATATTAAATCAAGAATGGTATGAAATAGATTTACAAGATCTATACTTAGATAATGAAAGAATAGAATGGTACGATTTAGAAATAAATTCAAAATAAGATGAATTACGAATACTTACGATATTGGATAGAAACTATGGAAGAAATAAAATTGCTAGAACAATTAATGGCGAAAAATTTATATATGTACCAAGAAACCCAAGATATGTTATATCTAGAATATATCATAAATAATATTAATGAAATATTCAGATTAAAACAACTATCGGAAGAATATTACAATAAATATTATTATATATTACCATGAATTTAGCACTACCAAAAAATAATATTAAAGGGATATCAAGATTGAGACACTTAATAAAAAGACATTATAATAAAATCTTAAAAATAAGTTACTCACCTAGACAAAATTTTCGCTGTCAATCAAACATAAATTGTGGGCATAAATTAGTTTTCCCTAAATAATATAATTTTGGAATATTTCAATAAATAAAAAAATGTGCTTGTTTAATTGATCACAAGATCTTACTTATAGTCAAAATTGGATGGGTTGCTCAATTGAACACAAATCATGATAGATGAGTAAGATTTAATAATATTCATTCTACATATCGTATTAAATTAGCCACAAGTTATAATGTATCGATAAAAAATGTTTGAAGTATATAATTTTTTACAACTTTGTCCTCATCATTCTTATAATTCACAAAATAGTATTTGGCACTTTTTAAATTTAAAATGTGAGTTGCTAAATTAGTGTAAGAAAAGAATAATTGGCTTTGATCATGATTAATTTACAAATAAAGTAACTTAATACGACTGAAATGTCATACATAATAGACAAGAAATTACACTATCTTTAACCTCTGTAAGTTAATCCCAAATTTTGACCTTATAAACAAAATCAACTTATGTGTATTGTGCACATTACCATTAGAGCTTATGTCTGAAAGACAAAAGAAATTTTGTTAAACGATATTTTTTCCCCAAAATTTTAGCAAGCAAGGACGAAAGTACAAAATCACCCCTTATGGTATTTATCTTTTTGCAATATCCTTTTAAAATGGTGTGATATTATCTACTTTAGATTAAGCCCTCACAACTTTTTCTCTATGGCTATCCATACGGAATTCTATTTACACATGTCCTATAATCTCTCCATTAAACTAAGTTTTCACATAACTTATCATTCATTACTCATGAGCTAAAATAGTCCAAAAGTACTTGTTGTTCATCTTATATTCCTAAGATACTTTAAACAAAAACTTTAACGAACTTGATAAGAAACAACAAAGTTTAAAGAGCATTTTCAAAACTAAAAAATTAAAACTAGTAGAGAAAATAGAATTAGAAACAGATTAGAAACAATATACGAAATATTTTTCTTAAAGAAGAAAATTGAGTCCACTGAATGCACAGTGCCCCCTTAAGGAAATTATTCCCCTCAAGTACCCGAGGTTAATGGAATATATCCTCCCAGGATAGAACGATCTTACTCACCGGTATATTGGTACCTAAAACTGCGGTGTCAGTGAACCACTCAACGGCAGTAAAGTACACTTAGAATACTAGATTTAGTAGTAGTAGAAGAAGTCCAGAAAAATTAGTTCAACTAAGATGAGAGGAAATCCCTCAATTTATAGAAAACAAAGGGTAGTGTGAAAAAGTTCTTATTGTGCCTTACCGGAAAGGTCACAAACCTTTGGAAAAATCACAATCTTTTGGAAAGGTCACAACCTTTCATAAAAGTCACAACTTTTCATGAAAGTCACGACTTTTCATGAAAGTCACAACTTTTCATAAAAGTCGCAACTTTTATAAAAGTCACAACTCTTCATAAAAGTCGCAACTTTTCATAAAAATCACAACTCTTCATAAAAGTCACAACTCTTCATTTTTCATTCACACCTTTTAAAACCCAATAATCCCCCACATGAATGGGGAATGACTTCAAGACAAAGAAACGGACAAGTATGTGTACTTTACAAGCAAGAATTAATTGCAGCTGAATACGAAGGTTTCCTCTTGGACTTTCCGTAGTGAACATATGTCAAATATACTCGGTCAATCGGTAGATGCGATATCTTTGAACCATCAAACTTTGGTGTATACCTAGACAACCATATGTCACACAATCAACCCTTTACCGTTTTGGTTCTGACAGTTGTGTTCGTTTCAGCCATGAACACCTCCTGGTTTCATGAGTGTATAAAGAGATGGGCTTTTGACAATCATCCTCTTTGAAGCGGCTTACACTTCACACTCACATAGGTGATTTCTAAACGTATTATCGCATAGATACACTATTTGGTCAAATCTGCCAAACTTAGCAAATCATTAAAGACTTTAAGCTTTATTAACTAATTAACAAGCCTTAATGTTGTATCCTTGTTCCTGAGCATTGTCTTCATTATGAGAATGGATTGAGTTGGTTGACAATGCCGAGCCGTCAGTCACAACTTTGTTTTTCTCCTTGAATCTAGCTCTTGGGATCTCTAGTCTGCTAGATAGAGTTACCGCCATGATGACTTGTCCTAAGCCGTAAACCCATTCCCTTAGATGATCTTTCAACTTTCTCTCTAGTTAGGCCTTTTTTGTAAGTGGATTCGACACATTATCCTTTGACTTTACATAGTCAATTGTGATAATTTCACTAGAGAGTAATTTTCTAACGGTATCATGTCTATGTCTTATATGACAAGACTTTCCGTTATACATCATGCTCCATGCCCTACCTATTGCATCTTGACTATCAAAGTGTATGCATACTGATGCCAAAGCTTTGGACCAAAGAAGAATATTTATCAAGAAATTTCGGAGTCTTTCAACTTATTCACCGGCCTTATCTAGAGCACCTAGCTCATAGATCATTGTAGAGCTAGCGATACATGTCTTTTTTGGAAGATTTTCAAGAGTCTGCTTCTCCATCAAGAGTAAATACATATCCACTCATGGATTTTACTTCATTTGATTCCGGCGATCTAATTTGCATCACTATATCCTTTCAATACTGCTGGATATTGTTATAATGCAAGACATAGTTTTGAGTATGTTTTAAATACCCCAAAACTCTTTTCATTGCCATCCAATGAGTTTGATTGGGATTACTCGTAAACCGACTCATTTTACTAATAGCACATACTATATCTGATCGCATACAATTCTTGATATACATCATACTTTCCAATACTCTAGCACAATTCAATTGTGAGTCACTTTCGCCTTCACTCGATCATTTGAAATGCAAAGCTCACATTTATAGGAGTCTTGACAATATTGAAATCCAAATATTTGAACTAGTCAAGTACCTTTTTTGATGCAATGAGACCGTGACAATGCTAAACATTATGGAGTTCTAAGTATTCTTATACCAAAGATCGCATCAGCAACTCCAAGATCTTTTATATCAAACTTGCGTTCTAGCATACATTTAGTAGCATTTATGTCATTAGTGTCTTTACTGATGATCAACATGTCATCAATATGCAAACAAACAATGACCGTGTGATTTTAGTGTAAACACATTTATCACTTCCATCATTCTTAAATCCATTTGCCAACATGATTTGGCCAAATTTCTTATGTAATTGTTTGGGTGCTTGTTTTAGTCCATAAAGTGACTTAACAAGTTCACACACTTTCTTTTCTTTACCAGGAACCACAAAACCCTCGAGCTGTTCCATGTAAATTTCTTCCTCCAATTCTCTATTTAGGAAAATTGTTTTCACATTCATTTGATGAATTTGGAGGTCATATACCACAACTAATTTAATTAACATTCGAATGAATGTAATTCTAGTCACTGGCGAGTATGTGTCGACAAAATCAAAATCTTATTTTTTTCTACAACCTTTGACAAAAAGTCTTGCTTTTTATTTGTCAATAATTCCACCGACTTTCATTTTCCTTATGAAGATTCACTTTGAACCTAAAGGTTTATTTTTTGGAAGAAAATCAATTAACTTTCAATATGGTTGCTCTAGATTGAATCAATCTCAATATTGACACCATCTTTCCAAAAGGATAAGTCTACAGAAGACACAAGAAATGTTACAAAATCATATTCGAAGGAAGTAGATATCCTTTGACATTTACTACGCCTCTGAATCTCTTTAGTAAGTACATTCTCCTTTTTCCTTTCCAAGGTCTTTTAGACCCTTCACTAGACTACTCAAGTCTAATTTTACAATCCACAGTCATAGGTCCTATTTTAATCCTTTTAGGAATGTGAACTTGGACTT
This sequence comes from Solanum commersonii, assembly GCA_029007595.1. Taxonomy (NCBI): domain Eukaryota; kingdom Viridiplantae; phylum Streptophyta; class Magnoliopsida; order Solanales; family Solanaceae; genus Solanum; species Solanum commersonii. The sequence continues at coordinate 1,622,243 of JAJTWQ010000051.1, forward strand.
TGGATAGACACTCCTACACTTTGAAATATTTCAAGTTGGATTTCCTTCCTTTCCATTTCTCATATGGAATAGATTGTGTCCTGAACAAACACATTTTTTATTGCTTTCTTTCTGAAAATACAACTTTTTGTTGTTCCCTTTTGCTGTAAGGATAACTTCTCTACACAAGTTTTGTGGTAAACCTGAACTTATAAGTAATGTAGCCATCATTTTCTCCAAAGTTCGAATTTTTTCCCATTCTGCAATTCTATTAGATTGAGGTGAATAGGGCAGTAGTTTGATGGATAAATCCACTTTCCAAACATATTTCTGCAAAAGGAGATTTATATTCTCCATCCCTATCACTTCTTATCTTTTTTCCAATTGATTTTCAACTTCAATATTATATTGTCTAGACATTTCTATTGCTTCATCCTTACCATTCAACAAATATACATAGTCGTTTCTAATGCAATTGTCAATGAAAGTTATGAGATATATTTTCCCACCACGAGATGGTGTTGACTTCATATCACAAATGTCAGTGTAAATCAACTCTAAGAGATTAGAATTCCTTTCAACAGATTTATAAGAATGCTCAACATACTTAGATTTCACACAAACTTGACATTTTTATTTATTACACTCAAAGTTAGACAAAACTTCTAAGTTGATCAGTTTTCCTTACAAGGTTTTGCAATTGACATGCCCCAAGTGTTCATGTCACAAACAGTTTGACTCAAGCAAGTAAGAACAAATAAAAATATTGAGTTTGAAAAGCTCTCCGCGAGGTAGCTTTTTCTCACAAATATTTTGTTCCTCTTTCTTACAATTTTGTGTGATACAAACACTGTTTGGAGTCATCACCTTGTCAAATGTCCTTTTCGGAAGGACCTTTTCATAACTTTCAATTTGATTGTTATAGAACTACCCATGAACAAACTTTCATCGGGTCCAATAAAGACAATATAGTCCAAATGCTTCTTTTACAAAACATGACAATTGACTATTCACCAATATTCATGTCTAAACAAATAGCTATATTTAATAGACATATCTTTTCATGAAAAATCACAACATTTTAAGTGACACTTTTTTCATAAAAGAACTCAATCATTTTGAACAGGTATACATATAATTTGGTAGTTTCATACTAGTCATACCATATACTAGTAAACGAGAAACTCAATGACCACAATATTAAATATACTCCAAGAATTTTGTGGGTCTAACATAATACAAAAGTATCATTGAATTTCATATCTTGTGCTCCAAATTTAAATTAGACATTAAGTCTAATTTTATCTTGGTCATAAACAAAGAACCCCCCACATTTTAAATATGATCTCAAAAATATTTTTCAAGTATTTGAAAATAGTTTTTCTACATATTTTTTTCCCTCATGCTATCAAAGTGTCATTGGCAACATGAAACCACTTTTGAAAATATTATTCTACAAAAGAATTATAGTGCTTCAATTCCATTTGACAATTTTTACTAGGGGTGTACAAAACCGAACCGAAAACCGAGTCAACCCAAAAAAAAAAACCCGACTAGTGGTTTGGTTTTGAAAAAAAAAACCCGATTATATTTGGGTTGGTTTGGTTTTAACTAAAAAAAACCAACACAAGACCAAATCAAACCGACATTATATATATATAATTTTAAAATTTTATTTTATACATAAAAATATTTACTTTGATATAATTTTTAAATATTTCTTATACTTTTTCATAGTTTTTATCTTTTAATATATTATTTCAAGTTTGAAACTTAGAATTATGAATGGGCCAATAAAGATTATAGTCCACAGATATTGGTAATTATAATAAAGCTTAAATCAAAATCAAATTAATACTAACGCAAAAAGAAAATCAATTCAACACGAAGAATGACAATAATATTGAATATTTATTCTTTAGTTTTACATTGGTTTAGACAATTATAATACATAATCTAATTTTAATTTCCTTTAATATTTAGTCATGTAACTAATACTTATTAAACTTAATTTTAGCATCATTTAGTACTTTTAAATTATGATCATTTTCATTATACCTTGTTAATTTGCAATATTTGTTTTATGCGATTTAATTATTATTATTTTTGTTGGATATTTTAGTGTCATTAATCATATCATATTGTGTTATATTTTTAAGAAACATCTTAGATAGTTGTATTTGGGTGGGACTAAAGAAATATTTAAAGTACTAGTAAATTATATGTTTGTATGAATACTTTATCGGAAAAACCCAAAAAATCAAAAAAATCCAAAAAAACCTGAGGTTGAAAAATCCGAGTTTTATTGGTTTGGTTTGGTTTATAAATTTAAAAATCCGACACAAATGGTTTGGTTTGATATTTGAAAAAGTCGAACCAACCCGGCCATGTACACCTTTAATTTTTACACAATGCCAAAGTTCATTCCATAGACATACCACTTAGTATTTAAAATACTAACAATAAAGACAATTTTTTTTTGTACAATTTGTTTCTATATAACAGTGAAGGTTATAGAAAATCAAAAGTACAACGTTGACTTATTATGTGAAGTTTTCATATTCTTCAAACCAATTGCATAGTCTAATTTATCCAGAGTAGAAAACTATAAAAGTTTTTAGTCTACAAAAATCATACACAATCAAATTTCACATGGAGTACAAAACTACAAAAGTTTTTTTCAGTCTCCAAACAAAATTGAACATAATCATATATTATCACAGAGATTTGCTTTTCTTTTCAAATAGCCTTCAACTATAACATTTTAACATACTATTTTATCAAACAAAAATGTGCATCTCTCATTCTGCAAACTAAAGAATTTTAAAGGCAACACTTTTTGCCAAGGAAAATTCATTCAAAAAACGATATGATTTGCAGATCTTTTTCCAAAGACATACATGATAAATATCAAAACTGTTAACTTTTAGAAACTATTTTCCTCCTTAGATAAATAATAAGAAGGTTACCTGGTGTAATCTTTAACCGAAATACCACCAATTCTTCTAATACATTCTCACTTTGACCTTGCTAAATAAAGCACCGAATTCTAGAGAAATAATGCAATAATCTTCTACTTTCATGATCTATTTCTCTCAATCAGTAGAATACAAGAAATACCAAAAGTATAATAATTTTCTTAAGATTGTTGTTCATCTTGTATTCCTAAGATACTTAGAACAAAAACTTTGAAGAACTTGATAAGAAACAACAAAGTTTAAAGAGCATTTTCAAAACTAGAAAATTAAAACTAGTAGAGAAAACAGTATTAGAAACAAATTAGAAACAATATATGAAATATTTTTCTTAAAGAAGAAAATCGAGCCCACTAAATGCACAATGTCCCCTTAATTAAAGAAATTATTCCCCTCAAGTACTCGAGGTTAATGGAATATATCCTCCCAGGATAGAACGATCTTACTCACCGGTATATCGGTACTTAAAATCACAGTGTCAGCGAACCACTCAACGGCAGTAGAGTACACTTAGAATACTAGATTTAGTAGTAGTAGAAGAAGTCCAGAAAAATTAGTTCAACTAAAATGAGAGGAAATCCCTCAATTTATAGAAAACAAAGGGTAGTGTGAAAAGGTTCTTATTGTGCCCTACCGGAAAGGTCAAAAACCTGTGGAAAAGTCACAATTTTTCGGAAAGGTCACAATCTTTCATAAAAGTCACTTTTCATAAAAGTCACAACTCTTCATAAAAGTCGCAATTTTTCATAAAAGTCACAACTCTTCATAAAAATCGCAACTCTTGATTTTCCATTCACACCTATTAAAACCCAACACTTATAACATAATAAGACATGATTTACTTCTAATCAAACTCCCACAATTTTCTTTATAAGATATCACACTAATAACAATATTCAACATATTACTTAACTTTTATTTTGAGATATCGATATATCAAATATAGTAGCAGTAATACTTTATTCACACACATTTTTTAACAAAGAAAAGGTGGCCTTCAAGTGGCCGACCATGTGATATAAATTTATACTCGTAAAATAACATACCAAGCAAGTCTCTTCATAGGACTTAAATACACCTCCAATTTAACAATATGAGTGAAATACAATATTCCTAAATTTTCATCAAATTTAGAGGTATTTTCAATATTTCTTTTGACTTTTTGTGAAGAGCTTTATGCTCCTACAAAAGTTTGAGATCACTTGCTATGTAATGTGACGAATCAGAGGTATATCTAAGTTTAAATAATCAAGTAGAGGGGGTGTTTTCAAGATTGCCAATGATTTAGAGAAAAACTAATAATTTACCAAAAAATCATAAATATTTTCAATACTTCTCTCCAAGAAAAACGAATGAACAAAAATTCTTTTTATGGTTGAGTTGTGTTCACTTGACTTAGACTTTCGCAACGAAAGTGTCAAATTTGAAATCCTTTATTGAACTCGTCGTACTAAGCTTATCTAATACGATTTACTCTTTTACATAATTTATATATTAGTAATATAAACAAAGTTCATTTTCTGTGTATGTATTCCAACAAGGACTCAATTTTCTTTGTCATGTAAAAGAAATAGTAAGAAGAAAAAATGGTTAATGTAAACGGCAAAATTGGGCATAATTAATTTAATGATGACTCGGCGGTTGACTTGTCTTTGAGATTGGTGATTGCCATTGCCACGATCACAAAACTTCAAATATCAGCTAAACCAGGAAACCACACTGTAAAATCCCAGCAATTTACAGTTGAAAATTTGGCGTATCAACAACAATATTATTAGCTTTACTCTAAATTCCACCGTTTTGTCAAAAGTTACAACTTTACTATTCTCTTCATAAAAATCAAGATTTCTCCTTTTGAATGATGATAACTATCAGTTTTTTAGTATTGAGCTGAGAATAAGAAGAAAACGTAAAAATTGATGGGGAATTGTTTTGGATCGGAGATTCTTGACACGAATCCTAGTACTAAAAGCAACTCATCAACTAGACCTTCCACCCCAGGTACATACTCACGTTTTTCTTGTGTTCTCTGTAGGTTAAAAAGTCTATTCTTTTTAGGAAAATGATTTTGTTCAAATTCCCAATGGGTTCTTCCTTTTGCTATTTATGGGGAAGATTTTGACTTTTTCTTGATTTTCTGCATGTCATCTTGTGCAAAAGATGCTAATTTTCTCTCTTTGTTGAGTCTTTACTAAAGGACCCAAATGGCTCCTGTTTGATTTTCTTGGCAATTTGTAGGTTGTTTATAGTTTTTGGTAAAGCCCCTTTTCAGATTCATAGCTTTTAGCTTAATTGGGAGTAAAAAGACTAGATTTTTGGGATTTATTAAATGAGTATTTTTTGTGCAGATACATCAAAGAACTACAGTAGTGGTGTTGGATTTTCGACTGGCAGTAGTACTGGGCGTAGCCGTTTTTCAGTGGCTGCTAGTGAGGATTCATGTTTGAATGGAGAATTATTGCCTACTCCAAATTTGAAGACATACAGTTTCTCTGATCTGAAGGCTGCCACAAGAAATTTCAAGTCTGACACGGTTTTGGGGGTGGGAGGTTTTGGGACCGTATTTAAAGGATGGGTTGATGAGAAGACGCTTACTCCAACTAAAGTTGGAACTGGTATGGTTGTTGCTATCAAGAAGTTGAACTCAGAGAGCGTGCAGGGATTTGAAGAGTGGCAGGTATGACAATTTTTTATACAATTGTAGTCATTTATTCTTTGCACAATGTTGGACCATCTTTTGTGGAAGAAGGCAATAGTTTGACCTTTTTTGTTGGAGAAAGATCTTTCATAACACATCTTAGGAAAGTGCCCATGAATGGAAAGAACATATGCTACCTTGTTGCTGATCATTCGGGGACAATTATGTGGCGTTGATTGTTAAATATGCTGAATAATTTGGGTATCCAGTTTTTGGTTAACTATTATGTATGAAACATTTGCAGTTTGTGTTCTTTAGTCAAGTAAAATCTGTTGGTAGATAGACAGTGTCTCTGTAACAAACTAGGATTGCCTCTTACATGGATGAACTCTTTGATGAAGTTGAACGAATAAACTACTAAAGTGGAAAAATGTGTGTATTGAGACATCTTTATAAGTAATTCAATCTATAGTTAGTTATTGAGAGATTTTAGTTCCGTAATTTGCATGTTTTCAAGCTGGAAACAGACATTGATCTTGCTAGTTCACATTGTGTACTGATTATACACAATTACTTGCTGAATGTAAAGTCCTCTGTTGGTTTGATTTGAGTCCATATTTCTCCATTTACATCCCAACGATACAGATAAAAAGTATGAGCTAAACTTTTGTAGTTTGCATAGCTATACACAGATTGTGTGAAATAATTTCTCATCTTGTTAGTTTTGAGTTAACAATATCATATAATGCGTCAAACTTCCTATCTTACTCCTAATCACACACTTTGAGCAATGAGTACTCATCTGCGTCCTGTTATAATACTACTTTCGTTTTTGTTGTTGATATAATTTCTAGTAACTTCAAGTTAACTTGTTGCTGAACAGATTTTCTGCAACTGTATAATGGCCCAATATTTAATTGATGTCTTCAGGTTATTGTAGTGTGCAGAGACATGAATAGTATAAGAGCTATCTGCCGATTTATATTAAAGGCCTCTCCAAAATTGTGGTGTCAGCCTTAGCAAATTTCATATCAGATAGGTAGTTTGTTGAGTGGAGGAGGAAGAATACAGCCTCTGAACATCCAAAATCCAACCAACTCAGGAATAAAATGAACTGTTTTACAAAATTGACCCATATTTGAGATATGATTCGAAAAAAGATCAAGGGTTTCCATATGTATTATTGTTGAGATCTATACTACGCAAGTGTACGTGGTCGACAAGTATTATTCCTATGAGGACTTGTTACTAACTTCAGACTAAATTAAGCTGTTTCTAACATCAATTGTGTCAGCTGTCACTGCCATTCCTGAAGTTGGGATGGGTGTACCTTTCTCTTTTAGAGAGAGTTGTACTGTTTAGTTATTTAGGTTTCTTATTTCCTTATTTAGCTATCAGGAGCGTGTACTTGAACTTTTCAATATTCTTGTTTTGTTTATCAACTAACTTCTGTATTGCTAGTTCACTTTTAAACTTTATATTATTTGTCATATATAGACTATAGTTAGATGCTTTAGCTAAAACTCCTAATCGTTCAATTAACTGCAGGCAGAAGTGAACTTCTTAGGAAGGCTTTCACACCCAAACCTTGTTAAATTGCTTGGATATTGTTGGGAAGACAAGGAACTGTTACTTGTATATGAATTCATGCCAAAGGGAAGCTTGGAGAACCATCTTTTCAGAAGTAAGATGTTCTGTACTTGAGTTTCAACCGAAACAAGGTTAATAATGATATGATGCACTGATCTCTGTTATGTTGCTCTGCAGGGAGCACAGCTATTGAACCACTTTCTTGGGAATTGCGGCTCAAAATCGCCATAGGAGCGGCACGAGGTTTAGCTTTTCTACATTCTTCAGAAAAGCAGATCATTTACAGAGATTTCAAGGCCTCCAATATTCTACTAGATGGGGTATGATCTTTTGACTTGTGATTCATTTGGTAGGCCAGTATTCTAAAATATTATAACAATAAGAGAATAAGGACAAACAAAAGCTAGATTCAAGAGTCAGCTACTACATTGGTTGGACCAGTGGCGGAGACACCCTTTAGTAATGGGTGTAATCCGACACCGTCTTGCAAAATTCTTTCTTATATGTGTGTATAAACAATTTTTTTTCTAGAAAACAATATGTATATGTACAGTAGGTCGGCAGCTCAGTGCTACTTGTAAAGTTTGCAAAATAATTATCAATTATGGTACACAAAAGTGAAGTCTTAAAATGCTACAATCCCAGACCTAAACCCACTCACAAACGTTATAGTTACTAACTGATATCTCTGGGTAAAATCATGCATATGCCATTCCCCCTAGGGTTTTGGCCTAGTGCTTAGAGCTTAGAGCAAGGTGTGTGTTAGGCGTACGTCATGCGTTCGAACCTTGTACTAGACAAAAGCTCGGTATACTCAGTATTTGAGTGAAGGGTAGAGGGGTACCCATCAAGCTTCGAACCATGTGGCACTGTTCCTCGGGAATTTCTTGATTATCAAAAATAAAATAATATCCTGCATATGCCATTGGTTTGACATATACTTGTTGCATATCCAATGCACTTGATACATCTTGTTAGTAGCTGGGTAATTTGGGTCAGTGGTTGTTTGACTGCCGTTGTTTGTTTTCATTTTTTCTGTTTGGAGTACGGGCATGTGATTGATTGAAGGGTATGGAATTTTACTATAGCGTATAATTAGTGCATATTCCTTATGTTTTCTCTTTCTTTTATTCCCTTCATCTTTCACACAATTGAAACATGAGCAAGTCCTAGAGTCGGATGGATTCCTGAAATTATTCATCTATTATATTTTGGCTTTGGGAGGATTTCCCCTTCCATATGGTTCCCCAATAATTCTCAAAGAGGCTGTGAGTTTGTATATTATGCGATAATATGAGTAATAATACTGAACTTGAACGTTTTGTTTTGTTTAATATCATCAAAATCCCTATCTGATCTCATATTGTTTTTTCTTTTCCGATGGAGAACTAAATGAAAGTATAAGGAGTATAACTATGTTTTTTCTTCAATGGATTTTCCTCCTTTCCAACTTTTATGTACATCTGCATAGGGGACAAATTTTGAAAGTCTTCTACTTTTCTGTTTGTAGAGTTACCATGCAAAACTATCAGATTTTGGCTTAGCTAAAGTTGGGCCTTCAGCTGGGAACTCACATGTGACTACTCGTGTCATGGGCACATATGGTTATGCTGCTCCTGAATACATTGCAACAGGTGAGCACTATTTTCGAGCCCTTGTCCCATTACGTTTTAAGATCTACATATCAAATTATGAGCATAATTCCAGCCATTTTATCTCAAAAGTGATTCCATATTCTGGGGACTTTAATGGGTGAGAATCTCAAAGTGACTTGAAGGCTTAGCTCTTTGACTCGAGGTTGCTTGGTTTTCAATAAGAAAATAACCGTAGTGCTTTATGAATTAGTTAAGTAATTGCATTCGCTTGTTTGATAGATTTGTCTCAACTTTCAATTCAAAGAGGCTCGCTGTGTGAACAAATATAACTTGCAGACACTAGAACTTCACTATTTCTTCTTAAAATTTCATTGTAGTATCAATACTTTCATATGTGATCTATAACATTTTTCACGCTCTCCTGCATTGGCTCGGATTTCAGTACCTAAATATACATGCACATCTATTGAACCACCAGTAATAATTTGATCACCATATGCTATATGCATTAAATTGCAATTATAGATGTACATCTGATTTGCCAGTGTGCAGAGTAAGCAAGACTACCTTGAAAGAAAAAACTAGATCCCAGAAACATTTGCAGTATAATGTGTTAATCCAAGGATTCTTGTCATGTCAACAGGTCATCTGTATGTAAAAAGTGATGTATATGGATTTGGTGTCGTCTTGCTTGAGCTTTTAACAGGCTTACGAGCACTTGACACAAAACGACCTGGCGGACAGCATAATTTGGTGGACTGGATGAAACCGATGCTTTCTAACAAAAGGAAGCTGAAGTCCATTATGGATGCCCGAATGGAGGGCCAATATAGTTCAAAGGCAGCAACACTTACTGCTCAGCTTACTATAAAATGCCTAGAAGGAGAACCTAAGAAGAGACCTTCTATGAAAGAAGTAGTGGAAGTGTTGGAACAAGTTGAATCCATAAAGGAGAAATCCAAACCTTCCAAAAGCAAAACCGAGTCTTCATCTCATCGATACAAGCAGTCGCCGAGAAGTTATCCTTCTCCACGTGGTGCAAGCAACCATGGATCCGGAGCCGGATCTGGAAGATGACAGGTACAACTGGAAAGGCAAACGCGAGCTGCAGAAAAATGAGTTTGTTTATACATTTAATTGTATTGAATTTGTTGTAATCCAATTTGGTTAATCATTGTTTTGGATAACAAATTTTGTAAAATTGTCTGTCACATCTGTACTCCATGGGAATGAATGTATTTCTATCGTTTATAAGAATACTGATTTCATTTGTGGAAGGTATGACTACAGCTAAGATTAACAGGCAGTGCCTGCTGAAATGTAAATTTGTGTAAGCCAAAAGCTCTTGTAGGCTCATATGATATCTGAATTTGAATGCACATATGACATATATTAAAATATTGTATTAAGATTTGAAAACTAATTAATTTAGATAGTTTGTTTTCTCAACAAAATAAAGTTTTTTTGTTGTAGAAAATTAATAAATGTAAACTTTAAATAAAATATAATTATTCATTGTGGTGATGATTAATGGTGGTGGTTGTGCTTGTTGATTGACGGTGATAGGGTTGTTGGTAGTAGTTAGTGATGATGGTGAGTGATAGTAGTTAATAGTGGTGGTTGATGGTGGTGTCAACTAATAATGGTAGTTGGATGATGGTATTATAAATGATAACTAGGTTGTTCAAAATCGAACCGTCACTAATAAGTCAACTAAAAATTGACTTACCCATTTAGGATTATCATAATTACATTTTCACCGTAACTATATTTATTAAATAAATGTTTATGTGCATGCAACCTCAAAATTTAGACTTTCATATATTTTTCACTATGACTTACATTTACAAAATTACCAGCTTAAGTAGAGGTAAAACAAAATTGTTTTGTTTGATTGGAGATCAATATATTGGTGAGTGAAAGTGAAAGAAGGGAGCAGAAATGATTGAGCCAATACACTGCTTGATAACCGTCCGTTAATTACTAATTCGATACCAAACCAACCAATAGCTTATTGGTTGGTTAGTGGATTAGTATATTTAAAAGTCGATATCTGATATTCGATAAATCAAATTGTTAAATATAATTATCGTCTGATCCGTCCAATAAACAACCCTTAATAATAACAATGGTTTGGTGATATATCGCAGCGGCTAATAGTTATAGTTGTGATAATAATGGCTGGTGTTGATGATTGATGTTAGTAGTGGTCGTGGATGGTGAATACCTAGATGGTGGTAATTGATAGTGTGAGTGACAACGACACGTAGAGATGAAAGTGGATAGAGTAGTGTTTTTTTGTTAAATTTTTTGAATTAATATCTCGATAACATTAAGACTTTGTTATAGATGTTAGAAGGTGTTTGACTAAGGTTATTGAAGATTTTCAAAAGAAGAAACACTTGTTGTGTTTTCGTATATTTAGATGACAAATCTATCCAATTCACAAGCATCACAAAATTCATGAGTGCATAGTATTCAAAATTCATGTCATAACAAGTAAATTTTCTTTGACCATTATCAAATGTAATAGATTTGTTTCTTTCCTCTAATAATGTAACTAAGCATTTTTTTTTTCGATTTAATATTAGAGCAAACTACATTAATCATGTAATTTTTGAAAGAGAATATTGTATGCCTTCTTATTCCTCATAATCTAGATAAAATTTTAATTTAGAAAATAAATTTTCTGAGAATTTAGAAAGAGCCTATCTTTAATCTTGTCCCCTAGAGAAGAAGAACCAAATTGAAAGAAAATTGCCGAAATGAAGTTTGTCTCGCTTGAAATATTGAGCTACTTTGCTGGAACCCTAACTCCAACAACAATTATTAATTCAGTGTAATCCTACAATGTATGATCTAAAAAGAGTAGAGGGTATACAAACTTTAATCCTACAATAGGTAGATTATTTCCGATATAGATTCGGTTCAGAAAAAAATAGTCCAAAGCAATCTAAAGATAAGGTAACGAAAGTGAAAGTATAACAATGCATATTGAACAACATATAACTACAACAAATATTACAGTAATTGAAATACAAAAATTAACATAAAGCAACATAAATTGAAGGACAAAAAACTACATGAGCAATAATATGACTACTAGAATGGACGGATAATAAAAAAATGCATCACTACCGACTAACCTTCTATTTTAATTTGTGTACTCACACAACGTCTTATCCAATGCCATGTCTTTGATAAGCTGAAATTGCATCATGTCATGTCAAATTACCTCTCCCAATGCATCTCCGCACTGGGGTATTTGTGCATCTCCTCTTCACATGTTTACACCATTTTAGTCTTTCTTCTGCATCTTATCCTCCACCAAAACCACTCTCACCTTATCCCAAATATCCTCATTTTCAATGTTATCTCTCATATTATTCCCACAATCCATCGCAACATACATATTCCACAATTTTCATATTCCCCATCCCCCATCCCCAGGGCGACGTTCCCCGAGGGTCCCCCAATCCCTAGGGCGCCGTGCCCCGAGAACCCCCTCAATCACCGGGACACAGTGCCCCGAGGACCCCCCCATCCCCGAGGCGTTGTGCCCCGAGGGCCCCACCCATCCCCCGGCGCTATGCCCCGAGGACCCTCCCCAACGCCCCCACCCCACCCCCATCCCCGGGGTGCCGTGCCTCGAGGACCCCACCCCGAGGCACCGTGCCCCAAGGAACCCCCCCCATCCCCGGGCACGGCGCCCCGAGGACCCCCCATCCCCGGGGCACCGGGCCCCGAGGACCCACCCCACCCCTCCCAACCCCCATCCTCGGATCCCCCCATCCCCGGACCCCCATCGAAAAGACAAAAATGTAATGATAAAAAGAGACAGGTATTGAAACCAAAGCCAATTGAAACTGGTTTGGAACTTTGCTAAAACTTGCAAAATAAGTGTGGTAAGTAGAGCTAGGCATTATCACGTTTTCAATTTTAGATTTTTATAAAAAATATTGGGCCAAATTATTTTCGTGAATGTAAAAATAATTATTACAATTTTTTTTTTACGTTTAAACAGTAGAAACTAATATCACCATTTATGATGACTAGTTTTGCTTAATTATTTATTTTGATAGGATTTATGTATAACTAATACATGTAATATTTACCCACCTTATTCAGTATGATATATAAAATGTATATTTAATATATAACATATTATGGTATTATCAATACAGTTTATTAATATGCGGATTATTGGGTTATGAAGGTGATTAGGACAGGGTGTCATGCGGAAGCTTACAATTGCAAATAATATGGTTGATAAATTAGACGACAAATAAAATCATATTAAAAACATATTATTAATATAGTTTGGCCAAACGACCTACATATTATAAAACTAATATTGAAAAACATAAATATATTTAGGAGAAAATCTCCCCATAAACAAGACTCTCTAAATGACTATATTGTGGATGCTATTGTTTTTGTGTTAGAAGAAACAAATCTATATTTATAGAGTCCTAAAACATTTTCTTACTAGAAAATGACTAGCTACTCCAAAACATTTTCCTAAAAGAAAAGAATAAACCAAATATGAAAGAATATTATATTTTCCTTTCAAGAAAAGTAAAAACATTTATGGTAATGTTTTGTCTTTTCTTTAAGGAAAAATAAATCTTAAATTATGGTAAGAAAATCAGGGCAAAACCCTAACAAATCTCCCCTTTTGGTTGGATTTTCTTAACAAAGCTTGATATGTCTTCTTCATTGCATGATAATATTGTTCTTCACAAAATCTTCATCACTGTTGGTTGCCATAGTTAAAAATAAAGTTTAAAATATATGGGTTAAAAATATTTTGTTTTTATTCTTAAAAATTGCAGCAACATGAATGTTGAAAATATGGTTGAAACTTCTTCTCCACATGTAGCTTGATAAAAAATCTTTATTATCATCAAATTGATTACAAATTGATTTGAAACCATCTTGAGCCTGTCTTCAACTTCGTTGAACCATAGAACCACCGAATTTTTGAACCATGTGCTCTGATACAACTTGTTGGGTTATGAATGTGATTAGGATGTCATGCAGAAGCTTACAATTGCAAATAATATGGTTGATAAATTAGACGACAAATAAAATCATATTAAAAACATATTATTAATATAGGTTGGCCAAGTGACCTACATATTATAAAACTACTATTGAAAAACATAAATATGTTTAGGAGAAAATCTCCCCATAAACAAGACTCTCTAAATGACTACATTGTGGATGTTATTGTTTTTGTGTTAGAAGAAACAAACCTATATTTAAAAAGTCCTAAAACCTTTTCTTACTAGAAAATGACTAGCTACTCCAAAACATTTTCCTAAAAGAAAAGAATAAACCAAATATGAAAGAATATTATATTTTCCTCTCAAGAAAAGTAAAAACATTTATGGTAATGTTTTGTCTTTTCTTTAAGGAAAAATAAATCTTAAATTATGATAAGAAAATCAGGGCAAAACCCTAACACGGATATACATGGTTAAAGACATAACAATAATGATACACCAAATCAAACTGAGAATAAGAAAATAATGTCAGCATAATTAATCTCAATATAACTAATTCAACATTACTAATCTCAATATTTTTAATATACTTTATTCAGTGCATATTTTATACGCTCTATCAAACGACTACATTAATGTTAATGGGTTTGGAGCGAGTTGGGCTTTTTGTTTTGGTTTCGGGGTCAGGTGTAGAAAAATGACCAAAATTCCACTAGTGTAGGAGCTGATTACTTAAATACACGTTAGTTTGCAATATTACGAATCTTATCGAATTATGGTGCATCCAAATACATCCAGATATGTATTTCGGGATATATGAGGTAAAAAATAGGTGTAATTTATTCTAGATACACTGTATCCAAATGGATTCACATGTATCTGGATACATAGACAAATCTAATTGACCTTCCTCCCATCTCGCGCATCACTCTCCTATGTATATAGTATCCCAGATACATCCGAATTACATGTATTTGTATGTATCTTGTGTGATTCACATATATCTGGGATATGCAGACAAATCTCGCTCGGCTCCCTCCTATTCTCGCTTGCGTCTCTCCCTATTTCAATGTATTTGATAACAAAAAACATGTATCTAGGTATAGTTTAGTTGAAATTTTATATGAAATTATTAATTAGTGATATAAAATGTAATTATTTCAAATTATAGGAAGAAATAGTAATATGATAGAAATAATTGTGTAATTAGGTAGTTTCTCCAATAATTTATTGTTTGGTTTACTACATTGAAACTAATTTTCTAAGACAAAATAGAAAGAACAATTTCATTACTTGTTCTAAAATTAAAATTTTTGCTAAATTACTTCAGCGGTGCATTTATCTTTTTGGTACTTTTTTTTATTGACTTCTTCTCTTTCTTTTGATGATAAATTTAATAAATTCTGGAGATTACAATAAATTAATACTCAATTCTGTCATTTATAAAAGAAAATTAGTTTTTAATTGTTTAAATGCTGATGATTTATTTTTAAGTAACCTATTTGGTCATCTCATATTCCAACTGAGATTTTTTTTCCCTATTCTATAATTAAATTGAGTAGTTAATGCATATGCATATATATATATATACACACACACACTTATCTATAATTGATAACGTGTGTGATATTTAAAGTAAAAAGAAAATAATTAGATTTGTATTAAATGTACAAATAAATAATAGAGTTTTAAAATTTGTTAAAAATATGCACGGAAGAAATTTAATTTTATTGAATCCATTTTTTTCTCTACTTTCTCTTATGAAAACTAAAATTATTATTTCACTTATAATTCATTATATAAAAAATACTAAAAATACTTTATGTGAGGGAAATTCATATACATATATAAAAACTAATTGTCAATAATATAATTGGTTAAAATTTGATAATTTTAAAATATTTCAGTACTAAAAGAGATTAAAAACTTCAACACTTGAAAATTTGATTAATTTACGTAAAGCGTGAATGGGTTCACTAGTAAATAAAATAACACAAAAAATATATATAAAATTCATTAATTTGGATAGGAAAGATGTTTTTGAGTCACCTTTATACAAAATATCCATTGACAATTTAAATGAAAATAAATGACGTGGAACTAAAAGAAAGACATTTTCAATCAACATCCTTCTTTAATTTATTATTTGTTTGTTGTCTTTGTGTTTTCATCTTCTCTTAATTTCTTGCTTCTAATTCAGCATGCCAATACAATAACAAGTTCATTAATCCAAACAAATGAGAGAAAAAAGTAATGTCGGAAATTAAGTTATATATTTATTATCAAATAAAATGTCAATGGTGTTTGATACGTGACGTTTAATTATTCATAACTTTTATTAGATTATCAATTATAAATAACAATAATTTGAGAATGGAGAGAAGTATGAATTTTACCTATGATCATCTTGCTCACGATTGTTGTTATGATCACCACTTGCTTCTTCATCTCTAGGCAAAGAAACTGGACCAACCTCAATTTTTTTTATTTCCACCATAAGTTTTTCATAGTACGACTTAACTTCTTCCTCAGTTGTACCCGTGGTACGAACCAAATAACGCCACATACCTGGTGTTTCATCAATGCCATAAATAGCCAAAGCATTTTGAAACTTCTTGTGTTGCTCCCAAGTCCATGTTGAATTTGAGGCCATTTTCTACAAACACAAATTAGATACGTGATGTTTTGGTACATAAAAAGTTAACCTAAACACTCTATATTTATAGCAATTGAGAGATATAATAGACAAAAATACGGTCCACCTCAAATTAGTCATAATTAATAAAAATTAATTATCTTAGATTTTCTTACGGGGATATAGATTTTATTTTAGAAAAAAATATAATAGTCCAAGTCAGAAAGTTTATCTGAAAATAATAGCTATATATATTGAGCGTTGGTAAGTAAGTTAAATTTTAAGAATCAAAATAAGTTGACCATATTAGAAAATAGATTTTATTTCTCGCGCCATGCCCTGAGGACACCCCCCTCCCCACCAAACCCCCCTATCCCTAGGGCGCAATGCCCCGAGAAGCCCCCCACCCAACCCCCTATTCCCAGGGGTTTCGTACCCTGAGGACCCTCTCCCCCTACCCCCCATTCCCGGGGTGCCGTGCTCGGATGACCCTCACCCCCCACCCCCACCCCCTCATCCCCGGGGAGCCGTACCCCAATGACCCTCCCCCATCCCTTAGGTGTCGTGCCTCGAGGACCCTCCCCCCTACCCCATCACCGAGATATCGCACCCCGAGGACCCTTCCCCCATCCTCGAGGCACCGCGCCCCGAGGACCCCTCGCCCTCTTATCCCTACCCCCCATCCCCGAGGCACGACTCCCCGATGACCCATCCCCACCCCCATCTCCGAGGCACGACGCCTCAAGAACCCCTCCTCCTCCTATCCCCACTCCCATCCACGAGGCACGACACCCCGAGGACCCCTCCTCCTCTCATCCCCACCCCATCTCCGAGGCACGGCTCCCCCAGGACCCCTTCCATCCCCACCCCCCAACCACAAGGCATGACGCTTCAAGGAGCTCTCCCCCTCCCATCCCAACCCCCATCCCCGAGGCACAACTCCTCGATGACCCCTACCATTCCCACCCCGCCATCCCCGAGGCACGACACCCTGATGACCCCTCTCATCCCCACCCCCCATCCCCCACCCCATCCCCGAGGATCCCCATCCCCCAGCCCTGAAATCTTGGATTACCAAAAATCTATGGACTATAGCACATGGAAATCAGAAAAATCTGGGCTTACCTATTTTGGGGCTCGTTTGAATTTGAAAATGTGCCCGTTTGCCCTTCGGAACCAACTGGCTCCATTACTAAGGTCTTAACGGATGTCCATGAAAAATTTCGGCCAATAACAAGCCAGAATTCTGGATCACCAAAAACCATGGACTATAGCCCACGACAAAATCTGGTTTACCTGCTTTAGGGCTCGCTTGAATTTGAAAATGCGCCCGTTTACCACTCAGGACCAATTGGCTCCATTACTAAGGTCTTAACGGACGTCCATGAAAAATTTCAGCAAAAAACAAATCAAAAATCCGAATCACCAAAAATCCATGGACTATATCACACGAAAATCAGCAAAATCTGGGTTTACCAGCTTTGGGCTCGTTTGAACTTGAAAATGCACCCATTCACCCCATCGAACCAACTGGCTCCATTACTAAGGTATTAACGGACGTCCATGAATACTTTTTGCGAAAAACAAGCCGAAATCCTCGATGACCAAAAATCCATGGACTATAGTACACGAAAATCAGCAAAATTTGGATTTACGTGCTTTGGAGATCGCTTTAACTTAAAAATGCGCTTGTTTGCCCCTAGGGACCAACTGACTCTATTACAAAGGTCTTAACGGACGTCCATGAAATTTTTTGGCCAAAATCAAGCCGGAATTTCGGATTACCAAAAATCCATGGACTATAGCACTAGAAAATTGGCAAAATCTGGGTTTACCTACTTTGGGGATCGTTTGACTTCAAAATGCACCTGTTCGCCCCTCGGATCAAACTGACTCCATTACTAAGGTCTTAACAGACGTCTATGAAAAATTTCAGCCAAAAACAAGCTGGAATTCTGGATCACCGAAAATTCATGGACTATAGCACACAAAAATTGGCAAAATCTGGGTTTTCCTTCTTTGGGGCTCGTTTGAACTTGAAAAAGCGTCTGTGTGCCTCTCGAGACCAACTGGCTCCATTACTAAGTTCTTAACGGACGTCCATGAAAAATTTGGCCAAAAACAAGCCAGAATCTCGGATCACCAAAAATTCATGGACTGTAGCACACAAAAATTGGCAAAATTTGAGTTTACCTGCTTTGGGGCTATTTTGAACTTGAAAATGCACTTGTTTGCCCTTCGGTACAACCTGGCTCCATTACTAAGGTCTTAACGGTCATCCATGAAAAACTTCGGCCAAAAACAAGTCAAAATTCTGGATCACCAAAAATATATACCGGCAAAATATGGGTTTACTTGCTTTGGGACTCGTTTGAACTTAAAAATGCGTCTGTTTACCCCTCGGGACCAACTGAATCCATTACTAAGGTCTCAACGGACGTTCATGAAAATTTTTGATAAAAAACAAGCTGGAATCCCGAATCACCAAAAATCTATGTACTATAGCACACGAAAATTGGTAAAATTTGGGTTTACCTGCTTTGGGGCTCGTTTGAACTTTAAAATGTGTATGTTTTCCCCTCGAGACCAACTGGCTCCATTACTAAGGTCTTAACATACGTCCATGAAAAATTTCAGCTAAAAACAAGCTGAAATTCCGGATCACAAAAAATCTATGGACTATTGGACACGAAAATCGGCGAAATTTGGGTTTACCTGCTTTGGGGCTTGTTTGAACTTAAAAATGCACTCGTTTGCCTCTCGGGACCAACCGACTACATTATTAAGGTCTTAACAGACGTCCATGAAAAATTTCACCCAAAAACAAGCCGGAATCTTGGATCACCAAAAATTCATGGACTATACCACATGAAAATCAAAAAAATCTAGGTTTACCTACTTTGCGGCTCGTTTGAAATTGAAAATGCGCCTGTTTCCCTTCGGGGGGAACTGACTCCATTACAAAGGTCTTCACGGATGTTCTTGAAAAAATTTGGCCAAAAACAAGTCGGAATCCCGGATCACCAAAAATTGATGGACTATAGCACATAAAAATCGGCAATATCTGGGTTTACCTGCTTTGGGGCTTGTTTGAACTTGAAAATTCTCCCGTTTGTCTCTTGGGACCAACTAGCTCCATTACTATAAATGATCAGATGTTATACATTTCATTTTCCTTTTACATTATTAATGTTCGTTACTACATAATCTTGTATGTAAGACAATATAGTGTTTTAGTTTTAATGAATGGTAGGTCTTAAGTATTATTTTATAAAATCTGTTATATTTAAATTCCCGCACAAGGCGTGGATAATTTTACTAGTTATATATAATATCAGTTTGGTTTGGTCCCGAGTTGACTTTCTTTAGTTAAAACCAAATCACTAGTTTGAGTTTTTTCTTCGATTTGACTCGATTTGCGATTTGGTTCAATTTTGTTCACCCCTACTGCCTAATAAGCTAGAGAAATGACATAAATAGTCCCTTAACTATATAAGTAGGTCTAAAACGGTCCTTTAACTAGACAATTAACGGATTTAGTTCTTTAACTATTGAAAAACTTGTCAACTTTGGTTCCTTAACTATACACTTACCGGTTTTAGTCCCTTAACTATAAACTTACCGATTTTAATCCTTTAAGTATTTAAAAACTTATCAAGTTTGGTCTTTGTCCATTTTTGTAATACAAATACCTTAGGTTTATATTAACGGAATCCATGCCTTGAGAAATTAAATCCTTTAGATACTTTTCATGTTGTTTCTCTCTCCGTTACTTTTTCTTCAAATTAACCGTATGCGAAAAACCTTAATTGTTTAAAATAAAATTCACGAGGAAAGAAAATATAAGTCACAATTTTATTCAAAAGAGGATAAAATAGAGCATATTATTGTTATTAATGACTTGAATATGCTAAATTTTATTATAAAAAAAATATTACCCATTAAATCCGAAGTTTTACTCCAACGACTTCATTGAACGAAATTTGTTTAATTTTTTCAGAAATTGAAATTTATAAAATGGTAGATTTGCAATTTTTTTAGACTTTTTTTAAATAGATCATTTTATTATTCTATTTATTTTATTTTACGTAAAGAAATTTGAGTAAATTGAATAAAATCCGCATTGATTAGCATATTCAAGTGTTTAATTTTATCCTCCATTAAATAAAATTAGGGCTTATATCTTCTTTCCTCATTAATTTTATTTTGAATTGTGGATGTTATTGTTCTTTTCATAAGAGAAGTTCGAAGAAAAAAGGACGGGATAGAGAAACAACTTAAAAAATGGGTTAAAGATTTAATTTCACGAAGATTTCAGTTAGTATAAATCTAAGCTATTTGTATTTAAAAAATGGACAAAGACCAAATCTAATAAGTTTTTGAATACTTAAAGGACTAAAATCGGTAAGTTTATAGTTAAGGGACGAAAACCAGTAAGTGTATAGTTAAGGGACTAAAACTGATAGCTTCTTGAATAGTTAAAGGACTAAATATATTAAGTGTATAGTTAAAGGACCATTGTAAACTTACTCGTATAGTTAAGGGACTATTTATGTCATTTTCTCTAATAAGCTAGCTCAGTTTCTCAGTACCAGTCTACCACCACAAACTTCAGAGTTCTTTACACAAGTCTCATTCAACATAAACCATAATCAAATTGAATATATAGAGTAGTCATTGAAAGACACCAGGAACAATGGTTAGCCAAAACACACACCATATGATGCTACTTATTAGCTGGCATAATGAATTTATTTCAAAATATTTAAAATTTTAGAAAAACGAAAAATCACTTTGTTACTCACCCCCCCACGCCCCCAATATATCCTTACTGTTCTAACTAGTGGAGTTTTTATTGAGAAATACTCTTATAATTAAGGCTATTAGATGTCTTTCTCAAGGAATTTGCAAAAACCTTGAAAGACAAATTATACAAGGAGGAAATTAGACCTTATTTCTATTGTGGGACATGTACAACCAGTTTTTATATGCAGGATCCATCTCAATTCCCAACCACCTTGTTGACATGAGATTTTCTCAAACAAAAAAAGGATGAGTTATGGTGAATATTGAACAATCCATTGTTGCATAGAAAGGTCATATCAAACATAAATGAAGAGCCAGAAGCACCAGCAGAAATTACACTGGCCTACGTCGAGGCCAAAGTTAAATTTCTTTCGTATGACTTCACAAAGTATTATTGGACCAAAATTCCAATCTATAAACAATCATTCGTAGCTAAACCCTCTGAAATGAAATGATCGAAGTTATGACATGAAAGCACAAGTGGTAAAAAACAAGAAAAGAAATCTATAGCCAATCCATTGCAGTGTGATTCCTCACCAAGAATACAAAAGTAAATGAATATGTTGACTAGCAACTTCAGCAAATATGGCAACTAATCCAGTATCTTAAACTTATAAATTAACGCCTTGACTGGTGCAGGCGAGGCCTGTTACAGAACATGCGACCATTGGCCTTCACAAGTGCAGCTATGGCCAAACTTATGCTTGCCCAAATCAGTGAAAATAATAGGTTCCAAACATCATTCCGAACTGTAGATGGAAGAAAACAAGAGCGTCATATAAGGTTTATGATTATCAAGAGATGTAAAGATTGTCACAAATGTTGTACTCCAAATCAAATTATATTTGCATATATTGGCAAAGATCCTTTACTACCAGGCAGAGTTTTTCCCTCCACCAGAATTGCACGCACACTCACAGAGAAAAAAAGAAAGAAGATCAAGAAAATGCAGCATAAAGGGCATAAATAATCCCTTCATCTTGAAATACATAGTTTTTTTACCCATCTTGTATACATACTGCAAATACACTCCTTTGGGAGTTCCATTGTGCTCTGTAACCCTAATTTCATATCTTAAGTCATGATTGATAACAGGCATGACTATAGAACATGAATACATGATCAAGATATTACTAGCACATGGATCATTATACTCTAGAAAGTCATGAGGCCATATAAAACCCTTTCAACCCCCACCTCACCAAAAAAGAAAAAAGAAAAAAGAAAAACTAGAAGCAACTAAACTGGTTTGCTTATTGAGATAGAAATTCAAAAATAATGATCATACAGTAGAACCATAGGAAAATTTCCATGTATGGAAGCTCACCTCTCCCCAGTGACAAGGTAGCAAAAAATAGGCCAGTCAAAATCAGTCCCAAGGCAAGAGGAAATGACTGCACATAGAAAAGATTATAATTAGGTGAGATGATATGACTGACAACGTCAAAGTCTGCTTAAAAAGATCACCACATATTTGGACCCGATGATTGTTACGAGAAAACAAAAGGGAAATATAACAAAACAAAGATATATAAAGATATTGTATTATCTACCTACTCAAAAAAAGTTTGGACACATTTTCCAGTCAAGTTTGGGCACATTATGACAATCAAATGGCTGTCAAGTAGATTAAAAGAAAAAAAAGGCCAGTCCGGTTCATGAAAGGGCTGCAACCCTAGTGTTCTGGCTTTGGGTACCATAATCACTTATCATGTATCTGTAAATGAACACTCTTTTCAGTCCTTTGAACTCAGATTGTGAGTAAAAAAGAGGGACAGGTATTACTATATACAACTCTCCTAAAATACTGGTATTTTCTGGCTGGCAATTCTCCTTTCAGTTGCATGCCTATCTTTTGTCTTGACGCGTTGGGATCATAAATGGATTCCCCGAGAAATTTGAGACTAATGCTATTCTTACAGTTGAGGGAGCTCAGTGAAGACATAGCTTCACCTACTTTATTCCACAATTCCAGTAAATGATAAATATGGAATATGATTGAGGTGAATCGCCTGTTAAATAGTAATGGATTATGATATAAATGCCCAACTCCTACAAAATACAACTCTTTTGATCATTTCTTCGCATGTACCTGTAGTAGCATTCAAGTAAAGTCCTTTGATTTCACCTGTTTCATTTTATACTTTGAAAATTGTTTCTCTCGCAAATTAGTTAACAATCTCCCTAATATATAAATGGCTGTGAGTTCACAATCTCGTCAACTTTGTTAGTGAAACATCAAAATTAATAGCTCCGGAGAAGCTTTAACCAAATAACCCAAATTTAGTTATAATAGTGCATTTAAGATCAAGGCATTTACTTGCACCAGATAGTAACTTGTAGAGGTATTTGCAAGAGCATTAGTGTGATGGATCAACCTTCAGAAGAGAGTTTCACCAACTAATCTCATATCCGCACAAAATCTCTACTAACCAGGCAACAGGATACTATCTACACTGTTTTTACTATTCTCCTAATTTTGAGATATGTCAATGTATTATCTTTGCTTGTCCCCTAGGTCTACCTCATGCACAAAGAGGGTCCCAGTTAAGAACATGAAATATTAAATTCACACAAACTACTTTAACCCTGTTAGGTTACCAATGAATGCAACATTTTGCTATACAGGTACTCAGTAGAATCTGACAAATAGGAACAATAAAAACTTGATATAGTAAGAATAAGTAATAGCACTCACAGCTATAGCCTCAATTCCTCCTTTCTGCGATGTCGCCGTCATATCTCGGGAGACAGACATAATGTAATGTCCTTGCATTAGATCGATTGCATCCTTCAGAAAGTGTAAGAAGAAGATAGAATTTAAGTGTTTAAGTAGACATAAGAGAAGTATAAAAAGATTGTAAATTCTTAATCCTATCATCTCCCTAGCAATTAAGAAGAAAGTCATCCATCAAATATCAATAAATCAGAATGAAGACAAGTGAGAGACTAATCAATGCATGACTGCAATTACTACATCCCACATATACCCAGATACATGATTTCAGTATCATTCAAAGAAAACTTTTCCAATTTTTTTTATGAACACATGGTACATGTAGGTACAAATGGATGCAAACTTAGTAACATGAAGTAACTAATTGCTGGTATGAGTAGCAATACCTGTTTTGTGCCATCAACAAAGTTGTTCAAGTAGTATCGCATTAGGGCATTGCGACCATCATTGACTATTCCTTGGACTGTTCTCTTACCAAATCTGCATCAATAGCCATTTTAAATTGCAATCATAGGTGAACAAAATACTTAGGTTCAGAATAGTAGATTTTCAATATTATTGACGAAAGTACATGCACATACAAGTGCTAAATCCATGATTTAATTCTAAATACAGAACAAAAAACATCTTCAACTTTCCAGCTAAGATTTCTAAATCTTCAAAAGATTGTAGTCTTTTTATTATATTACTGATTTGCAAAAGAAAAGCT
The DNA here is from genome assembly GCA_029007595.1 of Solanum commersonii. NCBI lineage: Eukaryota > Viridiplantae > Streptophyta > Magnoliopsida > Solanales > Solanaceae > Solanum > Solanum commersonii. The sequence continues at coordinate 1,646,916 of JAJTWQ010000051.1, forward strand.
AGTTGCGCACAGATACTGCTAAAACAACTCCAAATTGGCATGTGACTGACAGTTCACCAGGAAAGGTTTATGCATGCATATCAGCAAATATAAGAATCTGACTGGTGAATTTAAGGTTCAATTACATATGCACAACTAAATATGCCTATAATCTGAAGTACTGGCATAAAAATTGCTGCCTGTGTTTCATCCCTCTTAAAAATAACATCTACACATTTCAGCTGAACAAGAAGAGACATCTTTAGCATGATCGAAGAGAAATTTACCTGACAAAATCTCCCTTTAGGGCTGGAGTACCAGAATACTGTATGCTTATATCATCCCCATGGTTGGCCCACACTGCACTTAATCATATAAAGTTAAAAAGAAGATAGACCAAAAACCTGTAAAAGTAAGAATAGAACTAGGTGCTTCCATGAAAACCATTACAGTAAAAAAAAAATCATCTGCCACAAATTCTAATGAAGCAGCATATACTCTTGAGAGAAAACATTAATACAGATTATCAAAAATTACTCACATATTTTGAAGCTCTCATCAAGGTTGGAGTGTGTGCTTATAGTTTCTTCAGCATCAAAAATACCAAGTCTTCTGAGTTGGAATTCCAACATTCTGCGACCAAGCATGCTCTGCAAATGAATATCATTTATTAGAACATTTACTTAAAGTAGGAGAGAAGAAATGCAGATCATGGCAGTAGCCTATATGGGTCAGCTTAATTGGTATGGGCTTATTAGAACATTTACTTAAAGTAGGAGAGAAGAAATGCAGATCATGGCAGTAGCCTATATGGGTCAGCTTAATTGGTATGGGCTCCTCGTGCGTCTTTTCTTGACTCAAGTCTCAGCTACAAAATATTGGTTCTCCTTGCCCCCACCCTCTCCCTCTGTCACCACTAGCGGGCAGTCCTCAACACACATAAAAGAAGGAGATCCCATACCTGAAACAAGCTAAGTAAATTTATCACCTTGCCTATATGTCCTCATAATTGCACCAAAAAGCTAGCACACACAAGCATCTATATTTCATCTCCTGTACAGTGATTGCTTTAGCCTCAAAACACCTACATTTCCTCTCTGTCCAGAGGACCCAACATACACAAGCTGGAGCAGTTTACCAGATTTCCTTAGTACTTTGTTCTTCCATTGACACCCAAACCAAGTAGTAGATCAGGGGGGAGGGGGGATTTAGAACAGTCCCTCGGTTCACCTCACGAACTAGTTTTTGGGATTGAGTTAGGCCCAAAGTCTCTCAACAAGGAGCATAACTACGTGTGTTAAGTGTCAATAGAAATAACATGCAAATATTAAGCAGTATCCTTTCACAGTGGCAAAGTTAAAACATGTTAAATAGAGAACAAGCACTGCAAATGGGACTCGACATTGTCCTCCCTGGACCAGTAAATCTGAGCGCTTTTTACATCCATATCCCTACAAAAAATGTAGTACTATTTTTATAGGTAGGAGATACCTGGGTGACATTTGTTCGGTCTAAGCAATCAATGCAGTTGGTCCTCACAACTCCAAGTTGCACCTCAACTTTTTCATCTTTCTCATTCAACAAAAAGTACCTAATATGGAAACAAGAAATCAAATTTAAGAATGACAGATCGGAAAAACAAGAAAGTATGTTGCTTGCAGAATGACAGAGAATGCGATTCTACCTCTCCATGCATAATGAAACACAAAAACCGTACAAAATAACTTTTTGATGCAGAGCAATACAGAGTCTATTTTAAAGACAGTAATGCCATTGCTTGTTACTTGCTCCACCAAGTATCGACATAGTCCACCTTTTTTTTCTGTTACCTTTTCAGGATGCTCTCTCTCTCACGTGGTTTTATTTTCACATAATTCTCAAATCTAACCAAAAGAAAATATGTGTGCCCTTGCTGCTATTATTCTTTCCTTGCCCGCAATGCAGGTAGTCTTGGCATAAGCTTCTTGCATCTTAGATGCATAATATAAGATAAGCATCTTGCTTCACTGCCCTCTGACTTCTGAAAGTGAAATATTGCTTTGTCTACTCCCTATTAATTAGAGAGAACAATTTTTTGAGAAGGAAAATTAAAACTGGACTTATTGACTAGTTATTGAGCATAAACCTGTCATTCAGATTCATGTTCGGAAGAAGGGGAAGAAAAATGTGCAAACAAGTACCCAGAAACCTCCAACTCCCAAAAAGAAAAAAAGATGTAAACCAACTACAGCTCTCAACTATAAACCCGTGATATCCTGCATCCTTTAGACTGTCCTGTCCCTCAACATGCAGGCCAGAATAGGTGCCTGCATCCCATTTCGACCACCATCCCTATTCAGCTAGATAAGATTGGGATGATCCAGACTAGGAGCATGGCTTATGTGATCCCAAAGCACATGTCACAGTTGGTGGCTAATAATGAGCTAGGATGCAAGATACCATACATGAAAGCAAAGAGGATAATATTACACAATATATACATGAAAAGTAAACTCAAAGGAATATATACATGAACTGTAAAGTCAAAGGAGATTATACCTATTCTTTATGAAGAAATCCTCAATTTGATCATAAAGGATAGAAAGCCGCTCAAAATGAACATGCCCGCATATATGGTGAAAATCGAAGTGCAAGTATCTGCAGAACTCGTTCAATATTAGACTGAAGCGCAGCAACTTAGTGTGATGATTTGATCACCAGAAGAAAAACCCTACCTTACATCATCACCATCAACATGCTGCATTGCATTGGCAAACTTTTCATTCAAACGCCCTTCTCCTCCATGCTGAAAGGTTTCAGAAAAGAAATGAAAAATTGATAAAATTGCATTACACATCACCATGAAAATATTTATAGCCACGTTTTTACATACGCGGCAATCAAACCACTTTCTATGTATCAGAGGACATTTTTTTTTCCTTGTGTTTTTTTATTTTGATAAGGTAAAGGTATTAGAGGACATCTTCTAGAGCAGCATTTTTGTTAAAAGAATTGTCAGATCGACTAGTCTGGAAAAAATAGAATAATTATTCAAAGATTGTACCTTGTTGACAAGATCAACTGATAGAACATTTCCGTATTTCTTTCTGAGGTCCAAAAAGTGTCTCTCAGCTACTCTAGGCTGTGGATACGTCACAAAATAAGGAATTATAACAGAAGCCATATAAAAAAATGTGAAGAGAATGAAGACGCTGTAAAGCAGAAAATGCTACTCAACTGCTTCTTCAAGTCTCACAATCTCAAACTTAGGTTTATATGTCAAATCAACAATCTGATCCCACAGTAGTGGGATTGATCCTCTGACCTACAAAAGAAAAACTAAGAAGTTATACAAAACAGCATGATATCTCAAAAATATATACAAGCATGTGCATGTAATGAAACAAACCAATATATCTGGCCAAAAGGAATGAAGGTAGACATTTAAGATTGAAATTTCCCTACTTTATCATTTCATTGAAAACCCGAAAAAGTTATTTGTTTTATTTAACATAGATGATACAGTCTAACTTCGACCATCACAGATTTATGATGTTAAAACTCGTAAAGAATCTCTAATACTTTCAGTTCAAGTAATACGAGTTTTGGAATCAGTCAAATCAGATATGATGATATGTCAAGATTGAGAAATTCATCCTGGCCCTGATAGAACATCTAAATTTAGTAGATTTCCCGCAAATACAATTCCAAAGGATGGGTAAGCCAAAATATGTCGAGCAAATGTGACGACGTAGAAATACAACACCGAGTTTCTATGACATCTTTTCCGACTTCTATTGTTTGTTAAATGCTACTTATCACCAGATTCAGAGCTTCACTCAGTTCTGTTCTTATCAGAGGGTAAGCTATAATCCTGTGGCCTGCAGGAAGGAACTAATAGTAATCCTGGTGAAGCCTGGAGAAGTTAAGTGATATATCTTAATTAAGTTCTATTGCCGTTGGAAAATCCAAACAGTATTGTTGATCTCAGAAGCCCGTATTGAGACTTGAACGTTTTGTCATCACTAAGTTCATAATTTTTTTTTTTGAGGTGTTTAACACAAATAATTTAATATACAGCAAGCATGACTTGTAGACAGAATGATCTTTAACACAAAATGCTTTTGATAATTGAACAAGTACCTAAGTATACTAGAGGTAACTTGTCTTACAACCATGATTAGTCGAAACTTTGTTTTATCAGCCAGAAAGGAAACAATGAACCAAAAAAAAAAAAGTAGGGAAAAACAGAAAGCTGAAGGTGATACACTTCTCCACTCAACTCTTAGTTGCATTGTGCAGGGTGGAACAAAAGTTACCATAGTTAGTGTACCTGATTTTCCTAGGTGACCTGAAGTATCTCCTGTCGAGAATATTAAGTCACCGCTGCATTTAGCAAAAAATATCGATTGGTGTATTCGGCAATATTTGCATAAATTTTGGTGTTGTTTACCACTTGTTTTAGTGTTTTTTTGTGTGCATAAACCATTGAAAATGGTCAATTAGGCTTGATTATGAATTTTGGATGTTTAGGAAGCACTTAAAAAAGGAGACAAATTAGGATGGCTTGGGACGAAATTTAGTTAAAACTGGAAGATCTGGACAACCTGAAGTTGACTCACAGCCAGTCGTGAGAAATACTTAGGAAAATTTTGCAAGACTTTGGGACTTATAGTGAAGGAAGACTCTACCACAGCTCCATCCCATGAGGAATCTGGGGACTGGATGATCAATCTGGGTGGCTCTTGCCAGACTAATGTCGTGGTTCGAATTTCCATCACAATAAGGAAAAATCTAGGCAGAAACAGGCGAGCTTATTTTAGTCCACACAAGATTTCTAGGCCATGTAAAATCCCTTCTACCCTATTTTTAGCAGACATCACGACTGGTTTACCTAAGTTTTCTTGAAGCTTGGAAGAACCCAGAGTCCGTTTCAATTAAATATTTTAACAGTTTTTTCTGAGCTCTTCTTATTTTCTACTGCTGAGGATGTAGTTTTGACTTGGTAGTTGGTTCACAAACGCAAGTAGCTAAATTTCTTATCTAGGGTTTCAATAGAACCTCTTGTTGGATCAGCTTTTTACTGTGTTTTCCATTAATCAAGCCTTTTTCAGTTTCATTTGGTCAACTATGATGTATATGATGTTTAATTGGTGAGCTCTCAATTATTGCGCCCTAAAATCTTGTCTTGATTGGGAAAAGAATCACGATTGGGTTTTTGTTGTGCAACAACACTTCAAAGTAATTAAGGAATTAATTGTTTCGCTTCACAGGTATTAGGGATGATTTGACCTTGTTGTGATATCTTTGATGAGTTGGTTACATGAATACTTAACTATGGGCTGTAGCTATTCGAATTTATTGGATATACTATGAAGTGTAGCTATTGGAATTTATTGCTAATAATTAGGAGATGTTAGGGATAATATAAGAACTAATGATCATTTGAGAAGAATTAGGCCGGGTTAAGAGAAACACACCATTAGTTCAATCCAACAATTGGCAAATAATGATCCTATTGAATACTCCTCCATCTATTTAGTTGGCTATTCTATATATTTCTTTATTGGTTAGTACCAATTCATAACATAAAAGAATCTTCTTTTCATTACTAGGAAATTGTTGAATCTAGTAATATTAACTAACAATAAATAGATGCAGACTACCTGTGGGTTCGACCCCAGACTCAAACGGCAGGTTATATTTGCAGTGATTGCTTCCTTATTTTATGACTAAATAGGGTGTGATCAATTAGTAAGTATTTTATTCAAGCATGAATAAATACTAACATTTATTTAAATTGTAAACCAAAAAAAGGAAAAAGGGTATCACCCTCAAATCACGTATCAAGAAAAGCAGAGGAATTCACGAAAAACAAGAAAAGATGTCGAAAGAATCACACCATCACATTGTTAATCAAGTCTACCTGAACAAATGATGCAGTACATCCATTCAGCTGTATAATTTGCTCGCTTTCCACAAAATTTGCAACAAATCCATCAGTATCAGCACCTCTTCTCCACATTCGAGTGCCTACAATGATTATGAATAATTAACATAAGCAAGAGATCAGGTTATTGCTAATAACAGTTTTCTTAGAGCTCTCTCTCCATGATCAGAAAATCTAGCGATTGTTTGAAGGATAACTGAAGAAGATGAGAAAAGTAAAGGCTACTTTCTTCATTATTGATACTGATCAACCTAATAAGCTAAAATCACTTATCAGATAGAACCTAAATACAAAGTCATCTATACAGTACTGGAAATGTGTTACAAGCAATTCATCTAAGAAAATATTTCTCTTTAGGCACAATAAAACCAAGTATTAATCTGGAGATTTAAGGCCTAAAATATAAAAAATTATATTCATAGTCCCGAAAAACATTATCTAGGATTTACTTTAAACTGACAGTATCTGAAGTGGGTGTAAGTAATGATCACAAAAAGAAAGTTGTAATGTACATAAAACAGTAAAGGACGAAAGTAAGTGAAGTCAAGAGCAGAAAAGACATAACATGGTAAGAATCATATGTAAGGTCCATATGCCAATGACATTACATGAACATTGAACAGTCAAATAACAAAGAAGCAAGGTGCATTATGGGCCTTTCAAAGAATTACACAGTTGAATCACCATTGATATCTTACAGTAGTTAATTGTTACCATTTCAAAAAATATCATTCACCAGTTTACTTATCAAAAACAATAAATATCATTCAGCAGATAATGAGGATTGATGGTTCTACAGAAAACAACAACTACAATTCCGTTCCTTCAATCCCATTGATCATTTTTGTCAAATTGCACAGTTAAGAATGAAACAACAAGAAGAAAGCAAAGAATACCAGTTCTCCTATTACACCTCCTTGCAATCAGTGTAACATCAACAATGTCTTTCCCAATTGCTGCTTGAAAGTTGTGAAAACCTTATCAAAAGTTAAGGTATAACCTCAAAAGATAGCAAACAAAGATACCCTTAAACATGAATTAAAGCCATGCAGGTTAAAAAACCATGTATAACTGAATTGCAAGGATACTGCCTTGGACAACTGGAAGCAGGAAGGGGTCGAGCTGTCATGGCAAGAAAAACAGATGAGTTACAAATCTAGAGTAGATCCAACAAAATGAATGAAACTCACAAAATATATTTACCTTGTGATCTATTAGCACTTCCATCATATAGTTGTTCCAAAGAAACCGAGGGTCTGCCTGTGCAAAAACAAATGAAAGTGAAGTTATCAAATCAATATTCAAGAAAATTGTTAACCAATCAATAACAGGTTCTATATCAGTTAAAAACGTAACAAGCTACCACATATGAGTAAATGACTAGACTATGGACTTATATTTATGTAGAATCTAAAAGACTTACTTGTCTCCATAGAGGAAGCAACTTGGATTCATCACCCAAATCATGCAATCGCTGAGCACTGCAGTAGGAACCATAAGTTTCATATTATTGGGGATTGCACCCTATATATTCTTACAATCAGATGAAATGTAACAGTGATGGAAATATGTCATAATTCTAGTGTACTTTAAATTAAGAACAAGTAACTTCAAGTTTAAAAACTTTTAAAACGTAAAATTCACCTCCAAGAATGCTAACCTAAAATAAGATCTATAACAAAGGGGGATAGCTGAAACATAGCTTGCTTAGTTTATTGTCTAAGGTAGGGAGATGCAAAATAAGAACCTTAAAAGATATAAAAATTTGGCACCGAAGTCTGTTATACGCTAATTAAATGACCTTCAGAAAGAACTGACTTGAATTCTGAAGCCTTTTTTTTTTTTTTTTTTTTGCAAAGTTAACTTCTATAGAAAATCACATATGTGTCCCTTTTATATAGCACTTTCCAGAATAACTCAAATATTTTTTTTAAAAAAAAAACATAATTCTTCAAATTTAGACAGTTGGATACCCAATTCGCTCAAATGATCAAAACAACCGTATACTTCACCTAAATTAACATAATGAACATTGTAGCCTCAGAGGTATGTTCATCTTAGTTCAACATAAATTATTATGTCTCCACATTCTCAATGTTAAAGACGACCAATTCAAACATCAAACATCTAAAGCTCAGAATTCATGGTCCATGCTTTAGTGTCAAGCAATAGCCACTTATAATACTCTTTCAACCAGAATGTTCCCATTTCTTGAAAATAACAAGAACAAATAGTTTTTCGTAGGCACGAAAAACTAGTTGATCAATTTCCAAGCATCTTCGAGAAAAGAAATAAAGGAAGCAAAGCTTGTTTAAGCACTGTAAATGCGAAAAGATAATTCACCTCAATGTTATATTGACATCATAAGAAAAGTACAGACCAGGAGTCTTTTCTGCTACATTTAGCAGGGCAGAAAACTCAGCTTCCATTTTTTTCTGCCGAAGGAAAAAGAAACATCATTGCAACAGAAACAGAAACAGAACCAACTAGATACACTTCAAAATAAACAGAGATAAGAAGGTAGATATGAGAAACTACCTGTTCAACAGGAGTGTTCTTGAGAGAATGATCACAAGGGAAAACCTTCATTGATGAAACTTTAAAGATAGGGTGTCCCATATAAGATCCAACACTTTCACGTTCTGTTATGACCAATAAATATGATCCTGAATGCAATAAAATGAGAACTTATGACCATTCTTTTCTGGAACTTCGATGTTTTCCTGCAACCTACCATATTCTATTTATCCATTCCTCTCAGAGTATAAGTATGATAGATAAAAAGGAAGAGGTTTTTGATGGCATGATAAAACTTTTTAGCGACTTCTAAAATAAGTCTTGTTTTCCCTTCCTTACTGTTTCAAACATATCAGTGCAAGACCAAGAGATTGGTACAATGATTCTAACCGAATTACTTCGTAGAATGATCTGTGAAGAGGATGATCAAGAAAAGGGATACTTTCACATACAAATAAGTCTTGTTTTCCCTCCTTACTGTTTCAAACATATCTGTGCAAGACCAAGAGATTGGTGCAATGATTCTAACCGAATTACTTCGTAGAATGATCTGTGAAGAGGATGATCAAGAAAAGGGATACTTTCACATACAAATTATTTAATCATAATATTCTCCTATTAACACAGAGTACACTCAGGGAAGGAAAAGGGATTCCTAAATGCACCTAACTGCCATAACAGTTGTTCCGCTACAGAACTAAAAACAAAAAACTCAAACTTTTACTGACTTGCCTGCCAAAAGCTTTAATATCCCAATAACTCCAAAAATTATCCGAATTTTGGGAACACGAAGTGAACTGCAATGTGGTATCTCATCTAAAGAAGAGAAAATATACAAGGAAAGAACAAAGTTAGCTTATAGAAAAACTAAAAACCAGTAGAGCATTTGAAAACAGCAAAATAAGAAAGCAACCTATTAGTTTCATCGACCCATCCACACGACTGATTTCCAAACATGAACCAGAGGATCCATCAGTAGGCTCAACAACATATTGGTCTGGAAATTCCCAAAGTCGCATCCGTTTATACAGTTTCTGTGAAGAATCTCCCTTCTCCATCATTATTGGAATTCAATCACTATAAAATTGTAAGACAAAATCAAATCATTGAACCATAATTGATACTATCATTTTTAAGTCTCAAAATAAGAAACATAACAGCATTAAAATTCTAACAGGATGACAACAAATTGCAATAAGGAAAAGAAACCTGTGAAATTACAAAAGTGATGGCTGCATGTTGCACTGTGTAAAAGTAATTCAGCTGGGTTTTTTTTTCCTTTTGCTCATGTCACAACTTACCCAAGTTGACACCCCAACGTTTCTTCATTTATTCAAACTATTTCTTTATTATCTATCTTTCATAGACTAAAAACAATGTCAGGAAAGTTCTTTCTATTGAATATATATCCGATAATAACTCAAGCAGATCTAATAATCGAATATTCCACAACCTCCTGATGTTGCTTAAACAAGATATACATCAGCTAACAAAAACATCTCAAACAATGATCTAACAGTTTACTGAGATTCCCATCACCAATTCTACCATCAAGATTTGACCTTTAAGAGATATGAAATACAACCCATGAATTGTAGAAACAGAGTAAGCAATATGTATAATAAAACCCCAGAAACAAGAAACAAATAAAGAAATGCAAAAATTGAATACCTGAATGGAGAATCTGCAAAAAACTAGAAAAGGGGTGATTCTAATAAGGGAGTAAAATCAATAGAGGCAGTGGGGGTAGGCTGAGGCCAGCCCAAAATCAAGAAGGAGCAAGAGTGGCAGCAATAGTAGAAAGTAAATCGAATAAATTAGAGAGAACAAAGAAGAAAAAAGGTTCTTTTTTTGTTTAGTTTCACTATTATTTGGGCGCAAAAACAAACTCAAAGGTGGATGGAATGAAAACAAAAAAGGGGAAGGAATGATACAACGTTTGATTCGCTACCAATTTAACGGAATACCCAACTCTTTCCCTTACTTCTCGCTTTCAACACTAGTCTATTCTCTCTAATTTTTTATTCGTATTTGATATCAGTATTAGAGCTTCAATAAAATTTAAATCGTGTACAATGTAGAACCTATTTTGTGTTTAATTTACTGCTCAATGAACTGTGCACTTAAAAGCACTATATTCATAGTTTGATAGTTAGTTTGAAAGTGAGTTATGTCATTCTTAATACTATATATGTTTAACGATACTTATCTATTATTAACTTTGCACATTTCTTAAAAAACTATAAATAGAAGAGTAATTTTACTATATCACCTTTTGAATATAAAATAAAGGGAAAAATGTATGAAATAGCAAACTATTAATTCAAATTAAATGTTATAGTCATAGTTTATTTTATTTGTAATTCGCAGCAAACATCCCATTTTTTTGCCATCTGATTCGGTATACAATTAGCCATTTTCGGTATACAATTAGTCATTTTATACATTTCGGTATAAAATGTGTTTGTGTTTGTATAAAGCGAGAGAAAAATGTATGTATAAATACAAATACATATATTTTCATTCTATACACTTATAATTATACAAATACAGATCTTATTATACAAATTACAATGTATAAATAAATTTATACAAAACTTAATAATTTGTATAAAATTGGATGTATCTAGTGAATTATACAAATCAAAAGCTCCATAGTACACATAAAATTTGCTATGGAGCGCAATTATGCAAACTATAGCTATAACATACACATATTTTTTATGTTTGCTATATGTAAAAGTTGTTCTATAATAAATACATTGTGTTGAATAATGTGATAGGAAATGACTATAATTAATGATAAGGGGAAATTTAAAAAACTAAGTGCAAAATTATAAATTAATTTCATAAGTGGACAAGTATTGTTGAATATCCCAAAATAGTATAATGGACAATTATTGTTGGACGGAGGAGTTCCATGTTCGGTAGCTAATTATAATATAATTTTTTTATGTATAAAATTTATATTTTGTGGTTGATTTTTTATTTAGAAACTTATGTATTATTTTATATATATATATGAGGAAAATTATATATTATTTTATACATATATATTCTTTTTAAATAATTTCTACATTACTAATATTTGCATAACTTTTATCAGCTAACAAATGACTTCTAAGTGCTTCATTTTGTATATATGATTGAAAACATAATCTGCCATTACGTCTACTTAGGGTCTTTCGAAAACAATTTATCTAACCTTCATGAGGTAATCAGAGGCGGAGCTAAGTGGGGGTTCATGGAACTCACTAGCTTTTTCGCAAACCCTATATTTGTATTAAAAAACTAAATAAATATATGTACATTAACATGCGAACCCCTAAACAAAATTGATTTAGAACCCCCAAACTCCTAATCTTGGCTCCTCCTCCGGAGGTAATGCTAAGTTTTACATACATTTTACCTTCTTCAAACTTTACTTGTAAAATTTCACTGAATATGTTATCGTTGAAAGAATAGAATATAAATTCATTCGGTTATGAAAATTGAGATGATAATATAAAAGTTTATGCACTATGTTGGTATAAAATGCACAATCATTATTTTAATCCAACGTGTTATAGTAAACCTTAGTACATGTTCAAAAATGTCCTGTCGCCCTGTCAACCGGCGCTGGTGTGGTGGAATAGCACAATGATGCACTTCACGTTATTCTTTTCTTTATTTTTTCTTCGTAATAATGAACAAAATTCAAACATCTTTCAACCACCAGCATTTTTAATCAAATTTATAATAATATTTACTCAATTTATCATTTAGTCATACAAAATTTTCCCTATTTAGTGCACTCTGAGCCTTGGATAACCCCTAACAAGCTTTATGCCTTTAGATATGGGAGTGTTCATGGCTCGATTTGGGTTGATTTCTATTAAAATTTAAATTTAAATAAATTTAGATTGTTTTTTAATTATTAAAAATTAAATCAAATATAATACGTATTTATTGATTTGGTCCTGTATTTTTTTTTAAAAACAATTTAATTATATTTTTTTCTTTCATTCTTTTCTTTACAACTAGAAAAGAATTTTCCATCATTTTTTAATTGTGATGGTTATAGTTTTCTTGGATCATGTTGAAAATATCTTAAGATCTATATACTTTAATCAAGTGAATAAAGATAATAAGAAATAGAAAAAACTAAGTAAATCCCATAGTTATTTCTTTGAATAAATGAGTTCGCATTCGTGATTTTCTTTTAAGAAAAAGGCTTAATATGTAAACTTTATTAGTATATTAGAGATAAATAAAATTTTAACGAAAAAGTATTAAGTATTTATATATATATATATATAAATTGTGTGTGTAATTTTTCCGTCTGATTTGGTCTTTTATTCAGTTTCTTTTTGATAAAATAAAATTGGAACAAATATTATCAATTTTTGAAATTTAAAACCAAACTCAAACAAGATATCAATTGATTTAATAGTGATTTTATTTTAATTTTGTTAGTGAATTACAAATTACAATTCAAAAATAAAATATCTTCAGGCTAAGGTGCAAATATCTCGCTCCCTTTAAGGATATTCAAGCTCACTATGATCAAAATTTTTTAGGAAAAACTACATAAATGAGTCAAAAAACTCAAATTAATTACATGTTCATACCCTAATTCAAAGTAATTCAAGAAATACTCATTCTCTAAAAAAATAAAAATAAAATTACAACTCATACCCCTCCCCCCTATTCATTAAGACTGATAATTTTCACTCAATTGATACTAAATCAGTATATATATATATACTTTATTGGTATTATTAAGGTTTCTTGTTCAGAAATTAGTTATTAGTCAGTGACACTATAAACGTATATGTATATTGTTGTGGTATCATTAAAGTTTCTTGTTCAGAACTTACTCATTAGTCAATTTATGAATGAATGAAATATATATATATATATATATATATATGTCATTCATTCATAAATTGACTAATGAGTAAGATCTGAACAAGAAACATTAATGATACCAATACAGTATATTTGAATCAGTTTTTGAATCATGGCATTCATTCATAAAAGAGACACTTCAATCGGAAGCCTCATATTTTCATAATAAAACTGATTGATACTTTAGTCAAAAGCATCCTTGATTCATAAAATCTTTTATAACATCATGCATGCATATCAACATAGCTTGAATCATATCATAAAATACTTATATGACATGGGTTCATGAAAACACATTGAATACGTTGAAATATGATCTAATCATGCATAATCATTCATGGAGAGAAAATTTTAATTCAATTGAACTCATAGGAGAATCATGAAAACCCTAGAAATTAGGTAAGAATCATAAGTAGAAATTAAGGTTTCTTTAGGACTCAATAGGTGAAGAGGAACCCATTGATGAATTTCTCACATACCTTGATCAAACCTCATATTGCAATCTAGAAATGAGACTTGAAGCTTGAAGAATCTTTAATTGCCTTGGGAGGAAACTTGGAGAATATTTTGTTGGAGTTTTGAGAGAATGAGAGTGAATGGGGAGGTTAGGGGCCTTAGGTACCCTTTAGTCTTCTAAATAACCGTAGAATGACTTATTTTAGGAATTAAAAGAGTAGGAAAAGACTCAATTAACCCTTGTACACTGCTCTACGGACCGTACGATCCCTTCGTGAATGCCAAGTACTTAAAGTACAATTCTCTGACGAGGAACCATGGATCACCTTTCACGACTGGTACTATCAGGTAGTCAAACTTAATCCCTAAAACTTGACTTTTTGGATAATAATTCACGAGCAGGCCTCCACGATCCATAAAATCATGTACAACCCACACAAGCCTCTCATGGACTTCCAAGGTACTGAAATCAAGAGTTTCTGAAGTTCAAGTCTATAGATACCGACTACGACCCATCATCCTTTCTAAACTCGCATTGGCCAATCGTGCAACTATTTTCCTGAAACACCAATTATTTGAAGGGCACCCACCAAAAGTGGAGCTATGTGGGGGTTCGTGGGTTCAGACGAACCCACTAGTTTTTCTGTTAAGTTTGTATTTATATTAAAAAATTATATATACTTTTGAACCCCTAACAAAATTGATTGACAGTTTAGTGGTAAGGAAGAGCGGTGAAAATGCTTTTCACACATTTGTTGTGGGTTCGAACACCTTTCTCTTATGTTCTAAAATTTAGAACCCCCAAACTCCTAATCCTGGACCCGTCTCTGGTGTTATGCCGTAATTTTACTATCTTTAGAAAAAATCACTTTTTGAAATGTTCTAAGTATAAAACAATTTGAGAAAAATACTTAGAAAAGAGTCTCCACTTAATTTTTTAGAAGAAATTAAGAAAACTTAATTTAAAAAGATTTTAACAGATTAAATCTTTATAAATTTAGAGAAAATGGGTAAGAAAATCTTATTTGCGCTTCAAGAAAGTTTTTAATGCATTTGAAGTGCACGCTAACATGTGGTTATCCTACAACTTAGTTAGAATATATTTTGACTATTGTTTAAGAAAATGGTTTATTATGTAATAAAAAAATTAGAATTTATTTGACTCATTTTTACAATAATAAGTTGAGTCAATTTAGTCGATAAGCCAAGAAATCATTTTAATCTAATTAAAGTTAAGTGAAAGTTTTGACTAAAAATAAACATTTGAATAAGTAAATAAAGAATAAAGAGTTGATGAAATAAAATTTATTAAAATAAACCAACACAAAGAAAATAGTTCATCTTTTGGGGAATTCAACTAAGTTAATTAATGATTTTAAAGTTGGAGTTAATAATAATAAAAAATTAGTCAAACATAATCAAAGCAAATAGAAGAGCAAAAGAGATAATAAAATTGGGCCCTTTCTTCGGCCAATTTCGCTGCAAATTTTTGGGGCTTTAACCCAATTTCCATTTTTGTATACATCGGCTATATATCAGCGTGTATATCAACTCTTTACATGTATCTCTTGCTTCCGAACACCTGTATTTTGCCTCATCTCTGTATTTTCGTATTTTGACCTGTATATCAGTCTATGGACTTGTATATCATGTATACGATTGTTGTATACCAATGTATTTGAGTGTATACAGTCCCATATTTCCACTCACTTTACTTCTGCTTCGTATGTAGTTTAGCCTCCTTGTTATTCGAACAAGATGATGCTTACTCAAATGAATTCAACTTGGAGAAATGCAAGGATGGAGTCCAAAATAGACTCGGTGGATGTCACTTTTTCCTAGCAGCGAACGGGACAAACAAGCTTGAAGGAGCTTTCCACGACCACAAGTGTGATTTGACGAGGCAAAAAGAAATTCAAAGAAATCTAGACCTAATTTTTTGAGGTTATATCGATATTATATTCAGCAATCTAAAATTACGACTTCCAAAATTCTCCCCTCCAAACACTAAATGGTCGAGAGTTTATATAGGGGAAAAGAAAATCATTTTGGGGGAAAATCGGGTGGAAAGTAAGAATTTAAATTTGAAATTGAAGTTCTCTCTAAAGGA
Organism: Solanum commersonii; assembly: GCA_029007595.1. Taxonomy (NCBI): domain Eukaryota; kingdom Viridiplantae; phylum Streptophyta; class Magnoliopsida; order Solanales; family Solanaceae; genus Solanum; species Solanum commersonii. Next base: position 1,662,797 of record JAJTWQ010000051.1, read on the forward strand.
TAAGGTTGACAACAGATTTCTTGTATGAATTTGAATGGAGAAGCGTTGGGCTCGAGGTCATGATTTGTTGTTGGATTTTTGGATTTGCAACGCGATTTACTCGCTTTCTTGCTGGGTTTTGCTGTTAGTTCTCGTCTGCTATGCTTGAAGAATACGAGGTGGGGTCGGGGCATTGCTGTTGGAGAATTGAGTTGGGTTGTATGTATGCTGTTTTGTTGGAATGGGTATTGGATTATTAATTGGAATTATGTTGCTGTGATTGTGGGGCTGTTGGAGTTGATTGAGAAAGAAGAGGGCCCAACACTTGGTCTTAAAGATAGCTAAAATTGCAATGGTCTTAAAGATAGCTAAAATTGCAATTAAGAGAAAGACCATATGAATTTCAATTGTAGCCATTTAGAGTTAACAATTTAGCCAAATTGTGTTTAGTTGGTGATTCGGCTAAAAGCTAAAAAAGATGAATTAACATAAATTAATTAGTATAAATTTTAGGAATAACATAGTTTTAATATGAAATTACAATCTATCCCTATTTAGTTTGTAATTACATTAATCTCTGAAAAAGTAACACAATTCGGATACATAATTTGTACTGTGGATACATTAAAAAGAAGTTTGGATGCATTAAAAAATAAACGTTATATAATTTATTGTTGCACTTTTAATGGAAAAAAAAATGGAAAATTAAAAATTAAATCCCTTAATTTATGCAAATCAATTTCAACCTTATGTCAATGATAGAAACATGATTTCCAAAATAACAAATCAAATCAAAATTCAAAAATTCAAGTCGTGTTCGTCTTCTTCCCTGTTTCAACGAAGGAATTTTTAAGTGAGAATCAATTTTTTTTGTTGTGAGTTTGATTATATAATGAATATCTCAATTTTGTTGAGGCATTCAGGAGTATGGGAGAGTGAGGTTAAATATGAAAGATACAGAAGTGATGGGATAGTGGTTGGTGAAAATGTTTCCTTCATGAATCTAGTTCCAGCCATTGCGGCTGAGTTAAGTATTGATGACTCAAGAAAAAAAATTGAAATCCGATACATTGTAGAAGGAAACTCCTCTCCAATGAGTATAGAGAATGATATGGGAGCAAAACTGTACGTAGAGGTGAAGAAACGCGAGGTTGGATATGGTATGTATCCCCTCTGTATTGATACAATTGATAAGGATGTTGGCGATATAGAATGTTTTGATATGTCGACTGGTGCAATCGTCTGTGTTGAAGGTGCTGAAAAGGATACAGGGGCTCTTAACTTGGTAGAATAAAAAAATGGTGATTTGTGTTATCAGAAATGGAGGTAACGAATTACATATCTGATACAAACAATACAGATGTGACAGTGAATCAATTGTACAGGCATAAAGCCACTCTAGTATCTGCAGTAGCAAAATACAAAATAACACATGGCTTCAATTTTTGAGTTAAAAGATCTGAAAACAAAAGGTATGCAGGTCATTTTTCATTCATGAATTTGAATTTTGGTGAATCAATCATGATACTTTATTTTCTATAAAGTTGATTCATTAAATGTTTGGCATGCTATTTTGAGTTCTCAGATTTGTAAGCTACATTATTGTGTATTATAAAGTATCAGGTCTATGTGACACTACTCTTTTTTAGGTGTTTGAATTTATGTATACATAAGAAAATCATGATACATTATTGCATTACAGTTGATACAATTATGATTTGATGTGTATTTACTATTTAATATATTTTTGTATCTATGAGTTTGAGTAATATCACTATAACATATCATAAATATTTGAACTTCTTTCTTTTATATGTTAGTGTATCAATATATGATTGTGTTCATTAAAGTAACTGATGCATGTGACTCTCCCTTTTTTATATTTGATTGTATATATGCGTATAATAATGATGATACATTATTGCATTCAACTTGATACAAGCATGATGTGATGAATATTCCATGGTTAATGTGTTTTTGTATCTTTGTGTCAATGTAAGATTATTATAAAGTATCAGATATATTTCACCTTATGTTAATGTATCAGGATAGTAATTTTTCACTAATATATCCTTATGTATAGAATCTACTGTTTTAATGTATCAGTTAGGCAAGTTACTAATGAATCTGGAAAAAAATGCAGCTATGTATTATTGTGTTTATCGGATGACTGTTGTTGGAGATTGAGTGTAGGAAGAAATCAGATTTATTCAAAGTGAGATACTTTAATAGTGAGCATACATGTTTGTTAAGGGACATAATATTAACAAATGTTCAAGCTACAGTTGGGTTTATTAGTGGTGTGACAACGCCTAAACTGCTTAATCATAAAAGAATTCATACTCCAAGTGATGTTATTGAAGACATTAGAGAACTATATGAGATTGATATTTCATACCAACAAGCATGGCGTGCTAAGGAGCGTGCACTAGAGATGACAAGGGGTAAATCTGCGAATGGATATAGACAATTGCCTAAATACATATATATGTTGAAAATTGTGTATCCATTTTTTTATATACGGATGCGTAAGTTAGAGCGAAATCAGTTCATGTATCTGTTCATAGCATTAAGGCCATTAATGAAGGGGTTTGACTTCTGTAGACCAGTAGTTGTTGTTGACGGTGCACATCTTGGTGGAGCTTACAAAGGAACTTTTGTATTAGCAAGTACGCTTGATGATGTAGGTATGATTACTGTATTAGAATTTATAAATTTTTGTCTCATAACAATGATTACTTGAATTTGATCCTTTATATATCGATAGTTGTGTATCTATAAATTAACAAACCTGTGCGCTATTTATGAGTAAGATGCATATTGCCATTAGCTTATGGAGTGGTGGACAGTGAAAATGATTGTTGATGAATATGATTCTTCGAACAGTTTAAAAGTGTATTCGGTGAGAGGGAAAAATGTGTGTTGTATCAGATAGATATGAAAGCATAATTAAGAGTGTCAGTATTGCTTTTCCAAATGTTCCTCATTTTGCATGCATATGAGACCTTTGAAAAAATGTTTGTTCAGAAACATGCTAAGTGGTGTGTTCTATTCAATGGCCAAGACTTATAGAAAAGAGAATTTTGACAAATTGATGACTAAGGTCGTTAAAATTGACAACTGGGTTAAGATGTATCTTGAGGATGCTGGTTATGAAAATTGGTCAAGAGTTCATGCAACATTAAACATGGGGAGAATGATGACTTCTAACATAGCGAAATGTATCAATGATTGCCTTGTTGAGACGTGACAACTACCAATAATAGATTTTATGGAAGAAATCAGAATTCTATTCTGTTCTTGGAACTCTAAAAATAGAGAAATAACATCCTATACAAAGGAAACATTTGGGAGGAGATTTGAAGAGTTGTTGATTCTAAACGCATCTAATTGTTAAAAAATGAAGGTATGTACCAATATATAAACTATCATGTATCTGGAATTGGTTGTTGTGAGTATAAAATTGATTTGATTGATATGTGGTTTGTGTCTTAATTAATGTTACCAGGTTGTGCAATCTACTGAATTTATTTATTCAGTTTATGAATGTGGGCGAAGATGCATTGTTTGCCTTGAGAGAAAAATCTATAACTGTGGGAGATTTCAGTTAGACGAGATTCCTTGTGTGCACGCATTTAATGTTTTGAAGAAGAAAAATATTATAGATATACATCCCTACTGCTCAAATTATTATAAGCCAGCTGCATTGGCAAACACATATGAAGTTCTAATGGTTCCAATGCTAGATAGGGAGGATTGGTCAGCACCAGAATTTGTTTTGGAAGAAATCGGCTTGCCACCAAGATACAAAAGGCTGGCTGGACGACCAAGGAAAAGTAGGAAGAAAAATCCAGATGAAAAGATAAACACACATACAAATTGTTGTGGACAGGAAGGTCACAACAGAAGAACTTGTACTTTCTTCCTGAAAGAAGATTGACAAACTTGTTTGTTAGAGCTACTGTTATGTTTCAGATACATTATTTTAAGATTACATGTTTTCATTTTTTTGCATGTTTCACTTTTACCTTGATAAAACATTACAATCTAGTATTAGCCAGTAAAATCTCGTTACAATAATTTGAAATGTTAAGATTTTCTACCTTGTGTTTATTTTTATAACAGATTATGTTTCAAATACATGTTTAAATAATGTATCATTACCTATTTAATAATAATGTACATTATATTCTGATTGTGGGGATTGTATCAGTCAATATATTTTAGATACATTTTTATATAATGTCTCTTAAGTTAATTAAATAATGATGTATCTTATATAATAATGTTGTCAAAAATATAAGTATGCAAAATGAAATAAGAATTGTCGATAAATGAATCATAATAAGTAGTAATTAATTTGTTTATGTGACTAATTACAATAAATTGACCAAAATTGACAGCAACATGAATGAGTGTCAAGATATTAGCTCTTACCAGAAGTAATGAGAATAAAAGCTATAGTTTGTTTATGAATTAATGAATCTGATACATTGAATTGGTAAAGTGTAAAAGTATCAGCTGAATAAATTGACCAAAAATTATCAGCATGAAATAATGTCAAATTATCAGCTCCTACCAGAAGAAATGAGAATAAATGATGTCGTTTCTTTATGAATTAATGAATCTAATACATTGCATTAGTAAAGTGGGGAAGTATCAGCTCATACCAGAAGAAATGAGCATAAATGCTGTTGTAAGATCAAGAATTAATGAATTTGATACATAAATGTTATCCAATTTTTGTATCAAATTATATACGACAACTGCGTACACCAATACATTTCCTCAAAAAACATGTGAAAATATTGAAAGTTGATGTCAAACTAAACAAGTTTTAACAGAAACACTATAATGTTTAGGTACTAACATTTGAAAGCAACAAAAATAGAAAAGTTCAAAGCTAGAGTTAATGTATCTCAAAAATAATAAAACTGTAAAAAGGTGGCTAAGAACTGATAAATAAACTCTAATCAACATTGACCAAATCTTCTTGAGCTGGTATCGTGGAATGACTTTTAGGTCTTGTTGGATCATCATTTTCGCTAATGTATCTTGCCTTAGCCTTTTTAGTACCGTATTTCCATAATAGGGCTCCATACAGTTTACGAAGGTATTCTGAATGAAAACCAATTTTTGGAACAGGGAGACCATCGCTAAGGACCTCAGCAAAGGCAGCTACAAATATTCCACAATCCCTTCAAAAAAATGAGGAATATACATAATAAAGAGAAAGAATATACATTGTAATTCAAATAAAAACGTGCTAATACTTACAAGCTATCGCTTTCTTGTTGCATAATGTCTTGTATGAATTCAACTTGAAATACGTGCTCTGGTCCCAAAAGCATGCTAGTTTGATTGTCATTGTAAGCATCCAATGATGACCAGTCGATTCGCTTAGTTTGATCGAAAAAACCACTGTCATGAAGGTAAGGAAGGTAAGATGACAGCATAATCGCCAACTTTTTTATCTCACCAGACGACACCTTTATTCTTATACTCAATGATGAATCGTAGACCCGTATGAGCCTCTCTTTTAAAGAAACAACAGCCAACACCCAATGGAACTTACTATATGAGTTCACCGAAATGTATACATCATCAACTAGATGTCACGTTAATCCAATCGGGATGGAAAACCCTTTGATTATGTTTTTAATTGACCTCTCGAATGCAAATTCAACAACCCCACGCACAATGTGATCTTTGCGTACTTAAATTTTCATCAGTAGGGCTGTAGTAGTACCTTGTGTGTGCAACATTAATATATGTCTTGAATAAACAATTGACAGTGGTGAATCTGTATTGATTAGGGCTACGTAGTTTTAACTTCTTCCTTAAGTAGTACAAAACTACATCGATGTGATGCAGCATAAATGAAAAATTACACAAAATGTTAGTAACTATAATAGAGCACAACAATCACACTTTCAAATAATGTATATGATATGATTTTGAGTTTGTATCATTATATAAACTATGTTGATACAAAATATCAATGTATCGTAGATATATTAATAATGTATCTTTCTACCGTACCTCATTTGTCCAGCATTTTTTTGGTGAGATATGACATAAAACCAATTTTTATCCCTGGGAAAAATAACTACAAAGTCCATTTGTTCAAATCCAAATAAAGCTGATTTGGCTTTGTATTTATCATCCATTGGTTATATATACATATATATATATATATATATATATATATATATATATATATGGATATATATTACAATTCAATACAAGTGAATTCGGGAAGGGATTTTTTATGGACTTTAGGAGTTATGGTTGAACCCTGAAATTAGGTTTCCTACATATCTCAGGCTATATGAAAATTCAGGTCATTTGTCTTTCGATACACTTGATTTGATGCACAATTATGAAAGAATTCAAAGGCTGTCCCGTTATCGAATTATGAAGAGACTGAAATGCTCGAGAATAATATTTGAGAGAGGATGTTGGAATACAATAGGGTTTTCAATATTGAGCCTGCCTACATATCCTTTAAACCTTAGGAGTCAGGCTGTTTGTAGTTCGACTCGATCAGTTGAGAAGGGAAATCTATTATGCTAGATAACCTTCGATTGGGGAAGAGTGACAAAGTAGGTCGAGTATGAAAAAGAGGTTTGCAACCTCTTAGACATTAATGTGATGCACTTTACACCCATGCTTAGGAATTTACACGGACATACTTTCCAAAGCTCTTGGTGTATTGTCACTCATATTGGAAAGTTGCCTCCGGTGAGAGTGAAAAGTTTTCCGAATGTAAAATTGAAACCGATAAACCCAAAAAAAAACCACATGCCTTTTGATAGGGGTGTGGTTTGATTGTGGTGGAAGTCACTCCTCAGCTCGCATCCTAAGAGTTTGATACTCCTTTTCGGACCATGTCCCAGTTCGCTGCTAAGAAAAAGTTTCACGTTGTGCTGCATCTTTTTTGCTTTAAATTATTTTTCCTAAAACTCGTAATAGAATTTTCATTAAAGTTTGAGATAAAATGAATGTGTAAGAATTTATAAATGAATAAAACAGTGATATATATGTGAGAGAATGTGGATGAAGTCGTGTGACTTATGAAAGACATTTGGCCAAATGTTGTCTCTAGTTGTCTTTAGAGACTTGGTAATTAAACATGGAGCCGTCTTGCTTATGATGATGTGGTCACATGACCAATTGGTGTCTCTCATTGCCTTAAAGATATATTGATAAACAATGTCTCTGGTTGTTTTCAGAGACTTGATGATAAGCGATGTCTGTAAGGTTTAAGGTAAAGTCGTTAAAGTAGGTAAAGTAGATTAAAGTAATTTCTAAAGTAGAGAGTAAAGTGAAAGTGTAGCCGTCTGGCTTATGTAGATGATGTAATAATGTCTCCGGTTGTCTTTGGGGACTTAAATGGTAAATGAGTCCTCCAGTTGTCTTCAGGGTCCCAATGGTAAATGATATCTAATATCATCCGATTGTCTACGGGGACTAAAATGATAAATGAGGCCTTCGGTTGTCTTCGGGGTCTTTATGATAAGTGATGTCTGTAAGTCAAAAGTAAAGTTGTTAATGACATCATAAAGTATGAGTTCAATATGTGTGTTTCCTACTTTAGGGTGTATGAATCCGATATATCCTATTTTAGGGTTGACTAATCCGTGTCCTATTTTAGGGTGGATGAACCCATGTATCCTATTTTAGGGTGGATGGACCCATGTCCTATTTTAGGGTGAACGAACCCATGCCCTATTTTAGGGTGGACGAACTCGATATATCCTATTTTAGGGTGGACGAACCCAAATGTCCTCCGATTGTTTACGGGGACTAGTTGTAATGATGCCTCCGATTATCTTCAGGTCTTGATAAAGTGATGCCTCCGATTGTTTTCGGGGCTTGATGAAATGATGCCTTCGATTGTTTTCGGGGCTTGATGAAGTGATGCCTCCGATTGTTTTTGGGGCTTGATGAAGTGATGCCTCCGATTGTTTTCGGGGCTTGATGTCGAAAAAGTAAAATTATAATAAAGTTATAACAACCCGAAAAACTAGTAAGACCAAGCTAGAGCCTAACAGAAGCTAGTAGGTGAAACTAGAGCCTTATGTGTGAGCTTTTGAGTTCGATGTTTTGTTTTAGGTTGTATATTGAGTTCCCGAGCTTAGGTGGAGGTGTCTAGGGGTTAAGCGTCAAAGGTAAAACCCCCCAAAGACCAACCAAGGGTCCTTGAGGGGAGCCCTAAAGTCTAAACCCCCAAGGCGGCCTATAACCAAAAAGCTGCCAAAATGGGGCCACCTACGGATGGAACCTACGGCCAGTAGGTTGATCCACGCCCCGTAGGTGGGGGTTTCTTGGATAAGGCCCCAAAATGCAGAGTTGAAGACCCCACCCATGGACTTGTAGGACGGGGTGTCAATGCACCCACGGTACGTAAGTCCATGGGGCGTGGATTGCACCTGCAATCTGTGCATAGTCGGCCAATAAGTGGGTTAGTTTAGGTAATTCTATTTTAGTTTGTTTTAAGTAGGGGTTGCTTAATATAGTAATTATAAATATATATAAAGTATTTTATATCATTAAATACTTCATTAATTCATTATAACCCAAGACCCCAAATCAAAACCCAACTTCCCTTCCTTCTAAGAATCTTCTCTCTAGAACCTCCATTGAAGACCAATAAAGAGATCAACTAGGGCTTGAAGATGGGAGCTTTTCAATACGAATTTGGTGGGATTCTACAACTAAGGTATGGGAGTTCTTCATCCTTGGGAAGCTATCACCCAAGGAACCCCTTTTGAAAGCTTTTATCTCAATTCTAGAAAAACTCAATTAGCTAGGGTTTCAACTCAATCCATGGATTCCTTTTAAAGTTGCTTTTAAAGGTTGAATTATGTTTGTTTAAGAATGTATGATTGATTTTATATGATTTTAAGTCAACTCCTTCAAAAATCCATGAGATCCCCAATCCTAGCTATGGTTCTTTCTTTACATTATGTGATGATTTTGTAAGTTGGTCCAATTGATTTGATGTGAGTTAATTATGATGTAATTGCATGATCTAAGTATGATTCTACATGTATACTTGATTAACCTAAGATTTCTTAGGTGAATTGATGTGATTAGGGCTATGCCATGAAAGAGGCTAATTGAGGGTTTATATGTGACCTTCTAAGAATGATGAGCTTCTTGAAGAATTGCCTTAGATTAGATCACCTAGACATGAATTACTTATAAGTAAAGCTTGTAGACATGAACTAACTTGATTAGGGCTTATATGATGGATCATGCTTGTGTAGTGTTGAGATTGAGTTTATATGTTTCCTATATGACTATAATTGATCAAGAATGAGACATGTGGTTAGGTTACCTTAATAGTTAGGTATAAAGGATGATCATGTGAGGCATTGCTTGAAGAGTAAGGCCTGTAACAAAAATATGACTCCTAAGGCTTAAGGGTAAGGAGCTAAAATGAATAAGCTAAGGGTGTTAAGGTTCCAAGAAGGAAGCCATTATGTATGTTGAATTGTGTATGACCCTATTGTGAGAAGACTTCATCTACATGACCTCTAATATGAGTATATGAGCTTATGCATGGAATGAATGTTTTACTTGGGTTATGACTATATCTATGTTTCATGTATTGAATGTTATAAGTGTTGACTCAAATGACCCTTGAATGTAAGATATGATGTATATGTATGCTTATGGTATTATATACCTGTTTATGAATACTTTGAGGATAACATGTCTATTATGATAATGTTGTTGTTGTGTCATTGGAAGGACAATCACACACATACATGCATGAATATGATTATGATGTGACTTTGTTGCTTATGATTCACTTAGAAAGTGAAGATCCTATGACTATTGTGTACTTGTGGTAATTGTTGATAGATCATTCTCCCTTTACCCTTACACATGTTTATGTATGAATCGTCTAGGACTATGATTATGTATGATATGTATGACTATGATAGTATTGTTGTGTTGTATAAAAGGCCATTCTCATTGAACACACTATGAATACTGTTGACACCCAATTTTGACCCTTGCTGGGAAGAATTAATTTTCAAGCTTCTTTAATTTTGAACGATTCGAAATAATTAATTTGATAAAAAGTTTAAATATTGTTCAAGTCATTTTTAGGTAATTTTAGTCCTTTTATAGTTTTTAAATAATAAATATGTTTTTATATAATTAGTATATTTTATAATATTCAAAAATCTTCTCAAACGATTTTATTTTAATTAAATATTCAGTTAATTAGTTTAGTTATATAATAGTCTATATTTTAAGTTATTCAGTGTATAATTAAGTTAATTATCTTATATCATTAAAATTAAGAAGCTTGCTAACTAGTTAACATCAATTCATCTTATTTAATTACTAGCCGAATCTATCCTAATTAAGTTCAAATTGGCTAAGATTTTATAATACAATGATAACCATTTTTTCATCAAGTCTTTAGACTTATATTTAAGGGCCATTTTTAGGCCAATATTCCCATTCCTCCAGCAACCCAAAACTCCAAATTCAGCCCACCCAATTCAATAATTCCTTAACCCAAGCCCAACCAATACAATACAATAATATTCAATACCAAAACAACAACATAACAGCGTACGAACAGTAGCAGCCTGACCCTGCCAACGTCTTCTTCCTTGCTGCAAATCGAAGCCCAGAAACGCTCCAATCGCGAGCCCAGCAGCAATGAATATAGTCCAGAACTCGACCCGAGTCCATAACTCGAATGCATGTGGAGCAATCTCATGCTCCCTTTGTCCTTTATTCTCGAATCGAACGGCTATCTTCATTCTTTCGTTAGAGATTTGTACCAACTCGAGCTGGCACCTTATCTCTTAAAGATTTGAAATTCGAATTTCTTCATCTTTTCCCCCCAAAACGAACCCCTAATTTTTCCTCTATAAATACTTCCTCTTTATTCTTCATTGGGGGGGGGGGGGGGTGGGGGGGATTGGAGTTGGAGTTGAGTAGGCTTCTTTGTTAGGAAAAAAAAAGAGTTGGAAATTTTTAGCAAAAGATACAAAGTAAGGTTTGACTATTCAGTAGTTGAAATACACTTTAAATACAATTTTTGAGAAGCAGAGGACGATATTTTTAGCGTTTGGGTTAAGTTTTTCTACCCAGATTTTTGTTCGGTAGTTCGAGTTCAAGTTTTGCGTGGAGAAGTCACCTTCTAACTCGTCATTGTCTCAGTCGCTGCACTTCAAAAGGTAACGCCTCCCTCCGTAATGTCCTTTCACTCTCTTCTTCTACCTTAGAGTAGCATTTCGATGATGGAAGCTTTCATTTAGTTGGTTGCCGGTTGTTGGTTGTTGTTTAAGTCGATGTTGAGGGTCAACTTCTGGTTGTTGTTTTGTTCTTGTTTTCTTGGTTTTCTTAGCTGCTCCATCATTAGTTTTGGAGATGTTCTCCCTTAGTTTTATCTTGTTATTAGTTACTATGAATATGCAGTTAGTAAGGAAAATGTGCTCACATGCCTATTAAGCTTTCAAAATGTTTGAAATGTCACAATCGTTGTCCCAACCCCCCAGTTCATTCCAAGGCCGTTTTCTCCAAGCCCTTTTGCTTATGAGTTTTTTTTTCCTCATCAAATATTTGAAGCTTAGCCTTGCCGAAATGCATAAAATTTGGTCAATTTAATGTTAAGTACACCGTTTCTTGCTTATTAAAACGAGTATAAGTCGTTCGGAGTTTGGTGCTAGACTTTTGCATTAGTCGTAATAAATACACTTGATTAAGTCATCATGAAGTCTGGAGACTGTTGATTAGTTCTTTTGTTTTTTTTAGCGTTAGAGCTCGATTATTCGTGCATTTTATGAGTTGACTGCCCGTTTAGTTTAAATGTTCTTCTCTTTAGCCTATGTTTAATCGATTTAAAGCTAGCGTTCTCTATCTCTCCTTTTGAGTTTTAAAAGTGTCTACCGCTTACGAAAACAGTAAATCAGTTTTGGTTTAGAAGTCATGTTTAGTTTTGGGTAAATTTTATTTAGTTTAGACAGTGAATGAGCATGCTATTTTCAGATTTTGTATTTTTGTTGGTTTGCCTCCCATAATTTCAAATATTGCCAATTTTGTTATATGTTGTCTTATGTGCATGGCTTAGTTTTCTTTTGCGTCTCACTTTGCTTTGGATTAGACAGTATTCCTTTGCTCATTTGCTTATGAAAATTTAGAAGATGATGGGACCCTATTTGGCTTACATTGCATATTGTCCAGAATACTCATTATATAGTATATTAAGTGATTAGTTTGCTTATTTCATTATGATTTTATCCTTCTGTTTAACCCTTTTTCTTGAGCAGTAACTTGAGTGCGAACTCTGTTTGTTAGCATGATCGGAGGCCACTAGTTTTTCTTATGTATTTGTTCCCTTTCGTTTAGATTTTCAACCTTTACTATTTTTATTCTAAGAGTCCTTGTGATAAATTGTTTTAGATATGTTATGATTTTCGTTATTTTAAGGCTCTAATTCTTTACTATTGATTTTTGTTGCATGTGAATCTATCCGAGTTCATTACGAACTCCTATCTTCCTATTTGCATTTTGGGAGAGCCTTAAAGGCTCAAATTTCCTTTCGAGTCAGCCGGCTATAAAAATCGACGAGTAGGTCCCGGAGCATGAAAATATGCATCGAATTGGAGAGTTGAACGAATTGGGCCAAAAAGCCCACTTTTATTTTAAAAGTTGTATTTTGTTACTTTTGGGCCTAAGCCCTTTGCATTTTAATTATCATTATTTGATAGTTGTTAGGACAGGTACCAAAAGAGAAATTGGACCACAAACCCAACATTATTAGTCTAGGACAGGTGTGGAAATGGGCCTAAGGCCCAAAGTAGAAATTAGGCCCAAGTGCTGACCCAGGCGGACAGATCCAGATTTGGGCCTATCTCCTTTATTTGTTATTATGTGTTTATTTAATTTTGAGGTTTCAAAAATTCAACCCCCCAAAAGATAACTATTTTGAAGTAAATGTTTAAAATTAAGTAAATATTTTACTTTCACTTAGTTGAGCCTGCTTATCTTTTAAATAAATTAGCCAAATCATTAATTATCGGATAACTGTATTAGCGGGTGGTGTAGGTTCTTTTAAAACCCTTCCTAGGACACTAATAAGAACCTCGAACCCCGAACCCCAAACCCCTTTTAAGTTTTCAATCTATTTCCTATTTTAATCTTTTGAAAATCAGTTTTCTTGATTCTTCTTAAAGAATTAAGTGGTGACTCTAAATCAGTTTGAAGTAATATTATTTTTATAATAAAACAAATAGGATGTGAAAGGTTTACTCACATATTGATGAATCTAAAGTGAAAGGACATTCCCAGTTAATGAATCTATGAGCTATTATGATATGTTGGTTTTAGTGCCTAGTGCATTCTCTTGTGACCACGAACTTAAGTAAAGACTTAATATGACTTTTAAATGGAATTATGATTAGCATTGAGAGGGTATGAAAGTGAGATGGAAGCTTTTACGTTTGAAAGTCCGGCTCTCCATTGTATGTTATCTCATGAGATGAAAACCTTTTACATTAGAAAGTCCGGGTTTCTAGTAGCAATCTCCTTACCCCATAAAAATGTGCCCACATAGGTATATAGCTAGTGGGTCCACCTAGAAGATATTATGTACGTTCTACCTTAGGCAAGTAGGACATCTCTTTTCGATGTGGGGGTATAACACCGAATTTCATGTAGCTCACATGGTCTATGTCGGTTAAGGCTAAATCTCCATAAATGATAAGAATATGAATTATGATAAGAACATGAACATGTTCTATGTTTCCTCAAGAGATTCTACTTAGTATGAATGGGGGTATGAGACTTCATTCGTGCATTGCACAAGTAGGCTTTGAGAAGGGGCATGATATGTCTCTTTTATGATGTGATGATTATGAGTTGAATGTATGCTTTATATGAAGTATGAATATGAATATGAACTATGCTTATGACTTCTTAATGAGCCTTACTTAGTGTGAGTGGGGGTATGAGACTTCACTTATACATTGCACAAGTAGACTTATAAAGGGTTTGTAGTGTGGGTTCCTTTTACTATGAAGGTATATGAATTATGTATGCATGATATGGATTATGTATGTAAGGTATGTATGAATGTTAAGGTTGACTTCACTTGTTATAAGTTATGAACATGAATGACTCCTTACTTATGTATGTTGGTTATGAATAAGGCAAAGTAAGGTATGTATGTTGGTGGCCTAAATGTGATACTTAGCATTTGGTAGGATTATGGGACCTTGCCTTTGCATTGCACTAGTGTGGCTTTGGGTTGTTTATGTGTTTGGTTGGACTATGTGTACGAACTATGTCTTGTGAAGATTGGTATATGCATTATGCTTATGTTGGAGATTATGCTTGTGATTATGATGATATCTCTTATGCTATGATGAATTGTATGTGAGTTTGTTTATAAGTTGCATTCTCCAACTATTTCAAAGATGATGTTCAAAAGTGGCATATGGCATGGTTTCAAAGAAATGTCCCTTTTATGCATGTTTTAATGATTTTTATGCATGGCTTTCATACTTAGTACTTTTTGTGCTAACCCCATCTCTCTACATTTTCTATAAGTGTAGGCTTTGGAGATATTGGATTTCATCCTCGTAGCTAGGACCATAGGAGATGAAGAAGAAGAAGATTGGTGAGTCCTCATAGTATTCGAGGGCTTGACCATATGTCCTTTATGTTTTAGACTTATGTAAGGGATACGTCCCTAAGATTCTATTCAAGAGTTTTATTCTAAGTAAAATATATGGTTTGAGACATAGTGTATAGACTTTGTCATTTTTATTAAAAACTTTGATTGTAAAGAAAAGTTTGAAATTCCACACTATTTTCCTATGATCTATGACTATGATTATGCTAAGGGCTTGTATGAGATCCCTTTGGGGTCGAGTATGCCATGTTATGTCTAGGGGGTACTCCCGGGTCGTGACAAAAGTCATGATAAATAAAAATAAAAGTAAGTAAGAAATAAAGTCATGTGACATATGATGGTGCAGTCGTGGGGCCAAGTGATGTCTTTAATTGTCTTTGAAGGCCTTTGTGTAAAAATTTAAAATAAGTTCATTAAAGTGAATAAAGTGAATTATAAACGTATTTAATAAACTAAAAAATAAAATTAGTGAAGTTGCTCGATTGTTGTTGATGTCGATAAATGTAATTAGTTGAAAGTCTTCTCTGATCTTTGGTATTTAAGCCTTGATGTACAATTTGGTGGATTGAGTGGTCCATGTAATGAACTTGATTCTTATTAAATGTATTAAGGGGATTTTACCTGCAAATTTTGGGTAAAGATGTTAGTAAAAAATAAAGTCATGATGAAGTAAAAGAAATAAATCGGAGATAAAGTAAAATTAAAGGTGGGGTCATTTGGCTTATTCAGGCAGGGTCCTCGAGGCAAATGATGACTTTAATGTAATCAGTAGTGACTTTTTGTATCTTTGTTGTTCCTGCACTCAAAGAAAAAATCTTAGTTGGGAGGGGGTGTTGATTCGTGTTGACTCAAAGCTTGATTTTGTTGGCCCTCCGTTCATCCTATTTGTTCAGACCTTGTGATCTCCGTTTGAGACTTGATAGATGAACAATAGAAATATGTCTTATAAAATAATAAAAAAAATTATCATTTGAAAAAGATATTTGTTAGTGTAAAGAAGAAATATGCAAGTATATATTGATAAGTTGTAAAAAAAAATAAAAAAAATTCTACCAACTCTTAGATTGCGACAATTTTGAAACAAAATGACCGTCCTTTGTTTAATTACTTCTTGTCAGATAGCAGCCTATAGCTTGACAATGTCCAGTCATTTCTTGACCATGTCTTCTAAAATCTGTCCCAATATTGATTTCAGATAAGTAAACTAAATTTATGTTGTTGTGACCGAACCTTATATAGGTTGCCTATGTATTTCACCAAGATAATCAAGTCAAAACGTAGTTCAAAGTACATAGAAATGATTTGAAAATTTTCTAATAAAGGGACCAAACCCTATATGAGTTGCCTATATACCCCGCCAAGGGATCAAGCATATGTAGTTCAAATTACATAAATAGTAAAAGAATTTTGAATTTCTATCCTAATGTGACTGAAACGTATGTGGGTGGCCTACGTATCCTGCCAAGGGAATCAAGTCAGGCGTAGTTCTCTTGGTACAAATAAGGAAATCTAGAAATGTTCTATGGTAAAACTAAACCCTATGTGGGCTGCCGATGTATCCTACCAAAGGAATCAGGTCAGAACGTAGTTCGTAAGTTACATGAAAAGTAGAAGTTACATTAAAAAAAAACCTATCTAAAGTTGACCTTTGGTGTAGTATCTTGACTTCTCTTGAATGAGAAAACGTCATGCTCAAATGTTGTCATATCCATCGATCGATTGCGAGTTATCTTCCTATCCTCCAAAATCTTGTGTGACTTTCAAACTTTGTTCATTTGTTTCATTAAGGCACAATCATAAAGTTGACAGATTTGAAAATTAATATATAAAAAAATATTTGGAAGTAATAAGTAAGAGGCAATTAAGAAAAATAGAAAATGCATTCATAGATTTTGCAACTAAGCTTTCAAATTTTTTTTAGGCAAAACAACATATAGTTTTAAGGCACGATTTAAGCCTCAATTTTTAAAATTGTGCTATTTCAAAAGTGTTACTACTTGTTCAATCCACCAAGACTCCCGGCAAATCAGAAATGGAGTACAAGTCCAATTCTTCAAAGTCTCCTCTAGTTCAGCACCCCAAATGATCGGTGTCTCGGAGTTGTAGAGAGGCATGTAAGATGTTGTAGCAGTAACCTCTATCAATGCTTGTTCTTGGGTTGTCATGATAAGAGAATCAAAGGTCGCTAAAGTTGTGTAACATCTCGCTAGTTGAGAGAACTAGAAAGAGTCATTTTAGGAAAGAATAAAAAAACTGGAAAATTGGTTAAGTTAAGTTAAGTTTGAGTTTTTGGTCAACTTCAAATGACCATAACTCCTATATAAGGATGAGTTAGTAGTTATTCTAGATACCGTAGGAAATATCTTGGAATTATTTTTCCAACGCCATTGATTTTGCGTGATTTCGAGTTTGTATGAGTGCGATATGCTTATTTGAAGTTGGGCTGTTCAAATAAGGAAAGTCTACTTCGGATTTTGGAAGGGTAGTTTGGTCTTTTCCTTACCCAATTATTTTATTTAGTTTTTAGGAGTTTAATAGGGGCTTAATCAGAATTAGCTCAGTTGAAACAATTGGAAATTCACTCTAGGGCTTGGAGAAAAGAGAAAAGAGGAGAAAGGAGAAAAAGTTGAAATTTGTCAAGATCGTGCAATTTTGGTTGTGGATTTTGCCAAGGATTCAATTCTATGAGGTATGTGAGATCACATAGAGTTGAGTTAGTTCACCCATGCGCCAATCATGATTCAATTCAGCGAAGTTGTGTAGTTTTGAAAACAAATATTACAAGTTCTTGATGAAAATTTATTTGAAATCTTGTGGGTTCTTGTTATTGAAGTTTATTGAGTTTGATTTAGGATTTGAGGTGTGTTTTCAAGTAGAATCTTACATATATGGATGATATATTTGATTCTAAGTGTTTGGGGGAAATAACCAAGTTGAAATAGGGATTTTAGAGTTGAAAAACGAAGAAGAAAAGTTAGAATTCACCTGGGTAGGGGTCTGGGGCGCCGTGCTAGCCAGAGCGCCCCACTTCAGTGTCTGAAGTTTAGGCTCTGGAGCGACGCGCCAGACAGCGCCACAACTTCAATTCTGAAGTTTGGGCTCTGGCGCCCCGCACCTCTCAGAGCTCCAGGGACGCTAGTTCTTCCCATTCTTCCTCCTTCTTTCCGTTCTAGTTCCTTAGCAACGTACCTATGTTTCCTAGTTGATTCCAACACTCTAAGGTACATCTAAACATTATAAAATCATCATTAACATGAGATCATGAGCCTTGAATCCATACTTCAATTCAAGGAAATTTAAGAGTCAAGTCAAGAAGTTAAGAATCAAGTCGAAGGAAGTTCATAATGTTTTTCAAAAGTCTTTAACAAACGGTTTAAGACTTAAGCTTTGAGTTGAGTAAAGAGTAAGAGTAGAGTTATTTTTCTTCAAAGATTATACAGGAACAAAGTATTCGCAAGAGTTAAAATATTTTTCACATTTGATCAAGAAAGGGAACACTGATTTTCAAGAGAGCTTTTAAGCTAAGTTTTGAGTAATTATCTCAAACCAAAGAAATAGTTTTATTTTTAAAACATATGAGCTGAGTATATTTTGGGAGTAGTATTGAGCACCGATATGGGGACGTGAGTTCATAATAACTCAAGTCTCTATAAACCATATAGCCATCATGGGTAAAAAGGATCATTCATGTTAGATGATTAATTCCTTAGTGCCTTTTAGCATAAACTAGTGGATCCACTTAGTTAAGGTGTTCTATATGACGACAAAGTATATGACAGTTCTGGCAGCGTGGGCAAGATGATGTATCATCACTTAGGCTCTTAGTGATGGTTGTCGGTTAGAGAAACTCCCACAGTATTATATTACTTTACATGTAAACTGAGTTGTTATTGTATTTCTTTAACAAATTGAGTTGCTACCTCCTATTTTAAATGCTTTGGATAACTGCACCATTATTGTTGGTTACTTTGCATTTGAGTTGAGTTATTCATGAGTTGAGTAAAGCCAATGTAAGTGTTCTTTTTAGATTCCTTTCAACCTTATGTCTTGTTTAGTATTCCCCTCGCATACTCGTACATTCAATGTACTGATGCCATTTGTCCTGCATTATTTTATGATACAGACCCAGGTAACTAGGATCAACATCCAACGCCTCGTTGATCCAGTTGAGAACCCAGAGTCAGTTGGTAAGCCTCCTTGCTTTTCGGAGGACTACTTTTACCTTTCTTTCGAATATTTCAGTTGTTAGGATGATCGGGGGTCTTATCCCAACATCCCTCTTTGTTTTACAGGCTTCATAGACTAGTAGTTATAGTTCTTTAGTCTTTTCGTTTTCAGTTGTATACGTTAAGACTTGAGTTGCCATTTTGGTTAAGTTTTATATCTCTTTAAGTTATTGAATGAGTTATATTTTGAGACTGGCTCTTATGTTTAGGTCTTTTACTGAGTAAGTAAGTCAGGCCAATGGTTTGCTTGGGGGCAGAAATGGTTCTCGAGTGCCAGTCCCTCCCAGGGTGTAGAGTCAGGGAGTGACAAACTTGGTATCAGAGCCCAGAGTTAAAGAGTCCTAGGGAGTCTATGAAGCCATGTCTGTAGAGTCCTAGTTATCGGTGTGAAGCACGCTACATCTATAATTAGAAGGTTGCGACACTTAAGGAAATTTTCTCACTTCTTTCACACTCATTTCTTGCGTTAGAGTTTGATCTTTAAAAAGTTTCTTCTAACTCGTGTTTGCGCGTGTCTTTTAGATCATACCTCCAAGTAAAGCTATTAAAGGTCGTCCTGCTAAGCATAATGTTGAGGAGCAAGGGGTACCAAATGCACCTGAAGTTTAACCTCAAGGAGACGTCACTAATGCTGAATTTCGGGAAGCAATCTGAATGCTAAGTCAGGCTGTGACAAACTAAGTTGGGCAACAAAGAGGGGATCGACAGAAAGAGGCTAATACTTTAAGGATCCGAGAGTTCTTGAGGATGAATCCTCCAAGTTTCACTGGTTCAAGCACTACTGAGGATCCAGAGAACATTATTGAGGAATTGCAAAAGGTATTTGAAGTTATGCACGTTGCCGATGCTGAGCGAGTAGAACTAGTTGCATATCAACTGAAGAATGTTGCTAAGACTTGGTTTGATCAGTGGAAGAAAGGTAGAGATGATGGAGCACCACTCGCGAGTTGGTCTTGTTTTGAGGAGACCTTCTTGGGGCGCTTCTTTCCCCGAGAACTGAAGAGGCCAAGGTACGAGAGTTTCTCACCCTTCAGAAGGATTCACTAAGTGTTCATGAGTACATCTTGAAGTTCACCCAACTTTCCCGATATGCTCCGGAGATAGTTGTGGATGAGAAGTGGGATGAGTCTTTGGGTAGCCCCGTCTGTCAAGTAAAGAGGGCAAGGCAACCATGATAGTTGGGGATAGGGAGAAGTTTAGAAATAAGAAGGCAAATACAGGGAATGAGTCCGGGCAGCAAAAGAATAATGTGAACCGGTCTTCTTTCTAACCAAAGCAAAAATGACCTGCTCCATCATCTGCTAGTGCACCTGCACCCAGAAACAAAGGTGAGTACAATGGTCAGAATTCACAAAACTTCAGAGCTAGATCTGCTCAGTCTCAGGGTAGCTCCTGCATGTGCTAAATATGGAAGGACTCACCCAAGTAAGTGTCGCGATGGCTCTCCAGGTTGTTTCAAGTATGGACAAGAGGGTCACTTCATGAAAAAGTGCCCTAAGAACCGGTAAGGTAATGGAAATCAGGGCAATAAAGCCCAATCTTCATCAGTTGCTCCACCAGACATGGCTGCACCTAGAGGAGCTACTTCCGGTACTGGCGGAGGAGCAAACTGCCTTTATGCGATCACTAGTCGTCAAGAGCAAGAGAATTCTCCAAATATTATGACTGGTATGATCAAAGTCTTTACTCTTGATGTTTATGCTTTGCTAGACCTAGGAGAAAGTTTATATTTTTGACTCCCTTATGTTGCAAATGATTTTGATGTTCTTCCTGAGAAACTTTGTGAACCCTTTTGTGTTTCTACACCTATTGGAGAGTCTATTCTAGCTGAGCGAGTATATCGTGATTGTGTTATTTCCATATATCACAAGAACACTGTGGCTTATTGAGTTGTGTTAGACATGGTAGCTTTCGATGTCATTCTTGGTATGGATTGGCTTCATGCCTGTTATGCCTCCATTGATTGTAGAACTCGAGTTGCTAGGTTCAAATTCCTAATGAGCTAGTTATAGAGTGGAGTATAGCAGTTCAGCAGTGCCTATGGGTCATTTCATTTCGTACCTTAAGGTGAGAAAGTTGGTTTCCAAGGGGTATGTCTATCACTTAGTCCGAGTTAATGACTCTATTGCTGAGATGCCTCATTTTCAGTCAATTTCAGTAGTAAAAAAGTTTTCAGAAGTCTTTCCAGATGACCTTCCCGGAGTCCTTCCTGAGAGAGAAATAGACTTCAGTATAGACCTTTTTCCGGATACTAGTCCTATATCTATTCCTCCATATAAGATGGCACCAACAAAGTTGAAAGAGTTAATAGAGCAGTTGAAAGATCTCCTAAAGAAATGTTTCATTCGACCAAATGTGTCGCCTTGGGGCGCTCTAGTCTTGTTTATGAGGAAGAAGGATGGTTCTATTAGAATGTGTGTAGATTACCGTCAGTTGAACTAGGTTATTATTAAAAATAAGTATCCTCTTCCGAGAATTGATGATCTCTTCGATAAACTTTAGGGTGCCACTTGTTTTTCTAAGATAGACCTCAGATCTGTCTACTATCAGTTAAGAGTTAGGGAATGTGATATTCCAAAGACAACTTTCAGGACCCGTTATGGTCATTATGAGTTTCTGGTCATGTCATTCGGTTTAACTAATGTTTCTGCAACATTCATGGACCTTATGAATAGAGTATTCAAACCTTATTTAGATATATTTGTTATCGTATTCATTAATGACATACTAATCTATTCAAGGAATGAAGAAGATCATGCTGGTCATCTCAGAATAGTTCTCCAAACTTTAAAGGCTAGAGAGTTATATGCCAAGTTCTCTAAGAGTGAGTTTTGGCTTGATCCGTGGCATTCTTAGGCCATATTGTGTCTGGAGAAAGAATTAAAGTTAATACCCAAAAAATAGAAGTAGTGCAGAATTGGCCCAGACCCACATCTCCAACTAATATTAGGAGTTTCTTGGGTTTGTCTGGCTATTATAGAAGGTTTGTAGAGGGGTTCTCGTCTATTTCATCCCCTTTGACCAAGTTAACTCAGAAAATAACGAAGTTTCAATGGTCTAAAGCTTGTGAGAAAAGCTTTCAGGAATTGAAGCAGAGGTTGACTACTGCCCAATATTGACTTTACCAGAAGGCATACAAGGCTTTATTGTTTATTGTGCTGCGTCTAGAGTTGGTTTGGGTTATGTGCTAATGCAGAATGGCAAGGTCATAACTTATGCCTCCAGACAGTTGAAAGTTCATAAAAGAATTACCCAACCCATGATCTATAATTGGCTGCCATAGTATTTGCTTTGAAAATATGGCACCATTATTTTTATGGTGTTCATGTGGATGTGTTCACCGATCACAAGAGTCTTCAGTATGTGTTTACTTAGAAAAATCTTAATCTCAGACAAATAATGTGGTTAGAATTACTCAAGGATTATGACGTGAGTATTCTTTATTACCTAGATAAGGCTAATGTTATTGCTGATGCCTTGATCAGGATGTTTATGAGTAATACCGCCCATTTTGAAGAAGATAAGAAAGAGCTAGCAAGAGATGTGCATAGACTTGTCCAATTAGGAGTTCGACTGATGGATTTCATAGAAGGAGGAGTAGTGGTGATGAATGGGGCTGAATCATCATTAGTGTCAGAAGTAAAAGAGAAGTAAGACCAAGACCCTATTTTGCGTGAATTGAAGGCAAATGTTCATAAGCAAAAAGTATTGGCTTTTGAACAAGATGGCGTATTGAGGTATCAAGGTAGGTTGTGTGTACCAAGGGTGGATGAACTCCAAGAGAGGATCATAGAGGAAGCTCATAGCTCCAGATATTCTATCCATCCGGGTTCCACAAAAATGTATCGAGACTTGAGAGAAGTTTATTGGTGGAATAGTATGAAGAAGGGCATTGCAGAGTTTGTTGCTAAGTGTCTGAATTGCCAACAAGTTAAACTAGAGCATCAAGGGCCCGAGGGTATGGCTTAGAATATAGAACATCCGGAGTGGAAGTGGGAGATGATCAATATGGACTTCATCACAGGTTTACCAAGGTCTCGCAGGCAGCATGATTTTATTTGGGTGATTTTTGATAGAATGACAAATCAACCCACTTTTTGTCAATAACGACTATCGATTCAGAAGAAGATTATGCTACGTTGTATATTCAAGAGGTGGTTAGACTTCATGGGGTGCCCGTTTTGATTATTTCAGACAGAGGTGCGCAATTTACTGCATAGTTCTGGAAATTTTTCAAAAAGGCTTGGGTTCAAAGTTGAACTTAAGTATTGATTTTCATCCTCAGACAGATGGTTAAGAAGAGCGCACTATTTAGACCTTAGAGGATATGTTGAGGGTTTGTGTGATTGATTTCAAGGGGAATAATGATGATCACCTACCTCTCATTGAGTGCTCTTACAACAATAGTTACCACTCTAACATCCAAATGGCTTCTTATGAAGCTCTTTTTGAGAGAAGATGTAGATCTCCAAATGGATGGTTTGAGGTTGGTGAAGCTGGGTTGATAGGACCAGACTTAGTTCATCAAGCTATGGAGAAAGTGAAAGTCATTCAAGAGAGGTTGAAAATGACGCAGAGTCGTCAGAAATCCTACATTGATGTTAGCAGAAGGGAGTTAGAGTTTGAAGTAGATGATTGGGTATCCTAGAAAGTTTCGCCCATGAAGGGTGTCATGAGATTTTGTAAGAAGGGAAAGCTTAGTCCCTAGTATATTGGTCCTTACAGAATATCCAAGATGATTGGTAATGTAGCTTATGAGTTGGAGATACCTCAAGAGTTAGCAACGGTCCATCCGGTATTTCATATTTCCATGTTGAAGAAGTGCATGAGGGATCCTTCACTTATCATACCAACCGAAGATATTGGTATTAATGATAGCTTATCTTATGAGGAAATTCATGCTCAGATTCTAGATCGACAGGTTCGCAAGTTGAGAACCAATGAAGTAGCATCAGTCAAAGTCCTTTGGAGGAATCAATTTATTGAGGAAGCTACTTGGAAAGCTGAGGAGGATATGAAGAAAAGACATCCACATATCTTTGAGCCCGGAGAAAACCCAGACTAAAGTACTAATTCTCTTCTTAGCACTCTTTAATTTATATGCTTGATGTGTTAGATTTGATTGTTGGGTGTTTGAGCTGAATGTTAGATGTTACAGCCTTAGCCTATTAAGAGTAATCTTATTTGAGGACGAATGTTCCCAAGGTGGAGATATTGTAACATCTCGCTATTTGAAAGAAGTATAAAGAGTTAGAATTGGAAAGAGTCATTTTAGGAAAGAATGAAAAATCTGGAAAATTGGTTAAGTTAGGTTTGAGTTTTTGGTCAACTTTAAACGAGCATAACTCGTAGCTCAAGATGAGTTAGGTGTGCTTCCAGATACCATAGGAAATATCTTGGAATTATCTTTCCAACGCCACCAAGTTTGCGCGATTCTGAGTTCGTATGAGTGAGATATGCCCATTTGAAGTTGGGATGTTCAAATAAGGAATGTCTAATCCCGATTTTGGAAGGGTAGTTTGGTCTTTTCCTTACCCAATTATTTTATTTCTTTTGTAGGAATTTAATTGGGGTTTAATCAGAATTAGATCAGTTGAAACAATTGTAAATTCACGCTAGGGTTTGGAGAAAAGAGAAAAAAGGAGAAATGAGAAGAAAAGTCAAGATTCGTCAAGATCGTGCAATTTTGGTTGTGGATTTCGCCAAGGATTAAATTCTACAAGGTATGTGAGATCACATAGCGTTGGGTTAGTTCACCCACACACCAATCATGATTCAATTCAAAAAAGTTGTGTAGTTTTGAAAACAAATATTACAAGTTCTTGATGAAAATTCTTTTGAAATCTTGTGGGTTCTTGTTGTTGAAGTTTATTGAGTTTGATTCAGGATTTGAGGTGTGTTTTTGAGTAGAATCTTACATATATTGATGATATAGTTGATTCGAAGTGTTTGGGGAAAGAACCAAGTTGAAATAGGGGTTTTAGAGTTGAAAAACGAAGAAGAAAAGTCGGAGTTCACCTGGGCAGGGTCTGGGGCGCCGCGTCAGCCAGAGCGCCCTACTTCAGTGTCTGAAGTTTGGGCTCTGAGGCGACGCGCCAGCCAGAGCGCCACAACTTCAGTTTTGAAGTTTGGGCTCTGGTACCCCGTGCCTCTCAAAGCGCCAGAGACGCTAGTTTTTCCCATTCTTCCCCCTTCTTTCCGTACTAGTTCCTTAGCAACGTACCTATGTTTCCTAGTTGATTCCAACACTCTAAGGTACGTCTAAACATCATGAAATCATTATTAACATGAGATCATGAGCCTTGAGTCCATACTTCAATTCAAGGAAAGTTAAGAGTCAAGTCAAAAAGTTAAGAATCAAGTCAAGGGAAGTTCATAAAGTTTTTCAAAAGTTTTTCACAAACGTTTTAACTTTGTTTAAGACTTAAGCTTTGATTTGAGTAAAGAGTAAGAATAAATCTTTTTTTCTTCAAAGAATATACGGGAACTAAGTATTCCCAAGAGTTAAAATGTTTTTCACAGTTGAGCAAGAAAGGGAACACTGATTTCCAAGAGAGTTTTTAAGCTAAGTTTTGAGTAATTATCTCAATCTAAAGAAAGAGTTTTATTTTTAAAGAGATAAGTGGTTAAAACACACCTAAACTATACCTTTTTTTTGAGTTTCATACCCAAACTATTGAAAGTGTGAGAAACACACCTAAACTATTACACTTTAGTTTGAAAAACACACCTCTGTGCTGACTGGACCAAATGTGTGTGTACACACTCTTTTGTGCGCGTGTGGCCTTGATTTTCGTCCACATGGCTTCTTCTTTTTCAAAAAATAAAATATCAAAACACACCTAACCTATAAAATTGTTTGACTACTTTCCCACCTAAACTATTAGGAGAGTGAGAAACACACCTAAACTATTATTCATAAATTTGAGAAACACACCTTAAATTATATGTTACACTAGTTGCCTAAGCTCGCTCAAAAGGGACTGATATTTGTATATCAATGATGCCATACAAGGAATCCACGATGCCTTTTGGTAGCTTTAATAATTTGAGGGGTGAGTAATTGTCCATGACATCAGATTCTATTTTTTTGTTTGTTTGTTTAATAACTAGTTAGACTATATTTGTGGTATCATTATGCCCACCAAATAGAGCATATTTTCTTTCTATTGAGTTGTCGCTTTTTACAGACTACTTCATCAATCATTTTCTGATTACGATTATTTAAACAACTATAAGCAGCTAAGGACAGAAGTCACCAAAGCATTTTTAGTAGCTCGAAGTAAAAAATTGATTGGCTCTAGTTTGTATAGTATAGAAACACTGAAACCAAGTAATGCTTCAATTTGCCGAGCATCCTACACGATATTGAATTACTTGGGCTGTAAATTAGTATACCATCCTATTCACAACCAGAATTCGATACCATCCTATTCACAGCCAAAATACACGACTTAAGAACAATTCGAACCACATGAAAAATCAGTCACCATGTTTAGTAGCTTACAATAACTACTTGGGCTGCAAATCAGTCACCGTATTTAGTAACATCAAAGTTCACAACTAAAAGTCGATATCGTCCTATTCACAACCAAAATACGCGACTTAAAAATAGTTCGAGCCACATGAAAAATCAGCCACATCATCCCTAAACACCTTCAGTTCTTGCTGCACCTTGTGATGAAGTTTGTGACTTGATGTTCTTCTGTCTAAGCAAAGCACTTTTATGTTGAAGTTGTCTTCCTGTGATAGCACTTTTCCCTTTCCATTTAAGACCTTTACTTGGTGCATACCCAAGGTCACCGGTGACAATAGCTGAACTTATCAGTTTCTCTTGTGCTCCACTTTTGATTACCCTACTAATAGTTCTTCATTGTTGTAAAGTAATAAAGAGTCGTTAAATTATTTTTAAGAAGTTTAATCAAGAATATAAGCTTATTAACTCTCATTTTTACCTCGGCACAAATAAAACCATCTTTGCTCACAAATACTCCATGACCCACTACTCTTGGCCTCTTAAATGCATTATTTGCACCTTTTCTAATACCACTGTCACTTTGCACTATTGCTTGAGATGGTTCAGAAGATAGAGACTGTTGTACTGCTTGAGTGGGGTGAGATTTTTGCTTGCCACTTCTTTTACTACTGGTAGATGCTTGTGATGTAGTAATACCCTATGGAAAGAATAATTTTGAAAGTGTTAACGGTATTACTACACTATAAATAAACGTTAATAGAAATCAAATGTACCTCTGAAGTGACTGGAGGTTTGTTTGTACATGTTCTTATATTGTGACCTTTTGACTTACAAGCAGAGCAACTCACGGTTTTTCCCCTCTTTGGAAGCTTTCCAGAACTTGGTACCTCTCCAAGTTCCTTCTTTCTTTTTTTACCAGGCCTTCCTGGCATTTTCCTAACAGGAGATGGCTCAAGTTTTGAATTCGATGTCACGGGCCACATCTTCATATTTGTTACTAGTTGAAGAAAATGTTTATAAGCTTTCGGGTAGGTTTCTTTTTTGTACCACTTACAAACCGAGTCAAGGAGATTAGCTTCATCGTGATGTATAGCTGCTATTGCATTTGCACAAGGAATCCCTTTCAATCCCCAACTTCTACAAGTGAAAGTTCCTTGAATTAGGTTAACCACATGTATATATGGACTATCTTTCACTTCATACCCAATGTCACCATTCCAACTAATTTCCACCCTCATTGACTTCTTCACATTTGTATTTAGCACCAATATTGCCATTG
Source organism: Solanum commersonii (assembly GCA_029007595.1). Taxonomy (NCBI): domain Eukaryota; kingdom Viridiplantae; phylum Streptophyta; class Magnoliopsida; order Solanales; family Solanaceae; genus Solanum; species Solanum commersonii. The sequence goes on from JAJTWQ010000051.1 coordinate 1,690,432, forward strand.
GAGATATGTCATGAGTCCAACTATTTACAAATGTTATCACTTTAGTGAATCTATTCATTACCTTTTTCCTTATTTCTTCAAGCATACTGATGATAGTCTTGTGCCTAGCACCCAACACCCAAGCATTAAAACTTTCAGCCATATTGTTATCCATATTGTCACATTTTGAGGATGTCCTAAACTGTGCTTTGGACCATCTATTAGGATTGAAGTTTGCCAAGTCATTAGAAATATCTCTGCCTATTTGTGCTAATTTATCCAAGTTCTTCCTGAGTTCAGCTTCAAATGTTGATCTAGCACAAGCCCAAAATCTCTTTCTTTCCTCAACACCTTTCCAGTTTTTTGACCAGTTTGCAAGTATATGTCTTGCACACATTCTTTGTTCACATTCTGGAAGCAACTCCTGAACAGCTAAATATAATCCCTGAAAAACTTATGTGGTTAAAATCACTCAAAACAATAACTAAAATATGTTGCTTGGACTCTTCAAAAATGTCAATGAGGGCATGTTGAATTAGCCAAAAGTAGTGTATTTTTTGTTAATCCAATACAAGCGTGGCATCAAAAGTGAAGAATACGCACAACTAAGACTAAAATCACTTAACAACTAAAGCTAAAAGGGATGAAAATAGTAGCAAAAAAAAAACAGTAGCTAAACAAGCTGAATAACAAAGTACCGCTAGAGTTTCTAATTTTGTGGACAAGATAGAATGTTGTAATGGACTATCAAAAGGTCCTTACAAAATGCTGAAATCAATAGTTAAAAACTACTTATAACACATCAGCTAAAAAATCATGAAATCAGTAGTTAAAATTGGATTATAAGAGATGAAACAGAGGTTAAAAAAGAGCTTAAATTAATAGTTAAAATTATTTAAAACACATTAACTAAAACTTGTAAAATCAGTAGCTAAAAAAGCTGAAAATAGCAGCTAATATTGGCTAAAATAGCTGAAACCAGAGGCTAAAAATCGTACCTTTTGCATATCACTTATGATAGTCAATCCTTCTCCTTCATCATTAATGTCCAAATCAGATTTCAAGATTCTCAAAAACCGAGTCCAAGTTTCTCTACTTTCAGTTCCAACAACAACCCATGCTATTGGGAACTTCTGATTATTCCCATCCTTTGCAATAACAACAAGTAGTTGGCCTTTAGATATTCCCTTCAAAAAGCAACTATCTAACCCAATGCACTTTCTACAACCCTCAATGAATCTTTTTTTCAAAGCTAAAAAACAAATATAAAAGGAATGAAAGAATTTTTTTCCATCATCACAATTTTTCACTTTCACCACACAAGTGCTTCCTAGATTTGATTCAAGAAGCATATCTCTGTAGTCATAGATTCTACTAAACTCAGCAACATGATCACCCATTATCTTTTTCAACACCATTTTTCTGGCCTTCAAACACACGAACTTACCAACATACAATCCCATGTCTGTCCTGACCAAATCTTGTATTTCCCATCCCTTTATGCAAGGTTGAGAAACAATTCTACTTTTATAGTACTTAGCCAAAAACTTAGAGTTGCACATTGTGTTGGTATTGGTCCTATAACACTTATGTCTAGGATTGTAGGTTTTTATAATGAAATCAGAAGATTTGAAATCTTTGCTTGCATAAAGTATCCAAGGAAAACCATTAGCTTTGCATTTTACTCTGACCCTTCTTTGATCATTGTGGATCTTATCCAGTTGACAAACTCTCTCAATTGCATACTTGCTCAAAGCTTCTCTGAATTTTTTCACATTTTCAAATTCCATATTAAGTTGCCACACAACTTTTTTCCATGTTGGATCCTATGAGACCCTTTTGTCCTTCTTTCTTGCCCTTAAAATATCAGATCTTTCAACATCTATTTCCCCCTCACTTTCACTTTCAAAACTATCGGCATCAGAACTGTCGTAAAAGGGCTCATCACCTACTAGATTACTAGTTAAATTTTTCTTGGGTTTATCAATGTCTTCAAAACCAGGATCTATGCCAACTTCTCCCAGAAAACACTCAGCAATTTTTTTTCCTCAGGCTCTCTATTTTCCTTCAAATATGCTTTTAAATCCTTCTTAACTATGCTCAGCTCTTCATGAATATCACTCCCATAACCATCCTCGTCACTAGAAAAGTCAACATTCTCATCACTTTCAGCATCACTATGCACAATAGTTTCTACTTCATCTTCCTCCGAATCTTCATCTTCACTAGAAAGCTTATATTCATCTTCAACTTCATTTGTGTTTCTACTGCCATTTTCTATCAGATTTGATTGTTGGACCCCGACAATTTGATCTCTACCATCAATAAATGTTATTTCTTTCCCTAAAGGTGCATTGAGACCTTCACCAGCTTTGTTGGTAGATTCTTTATTAGGTCTATCAACTTCAATGCATGTGGTCTCAAAAAACTCATTGGTCACATGTGCTGTTTTGATGAAAACTTCCCCTTTATGGCAGATATAAATGTCCATAGTACCCCCAACAACCAACAAATTGGGTAAGACCAACAAATCCATATCTTTAACCAATTCTACCAAATTGCCAACTTGAGCAGCTCCAATATATATTTTTTCTATATTGGTAACCCCAAAATCCCTGCAATAGTCATTCACTTCCGGAATAGACAAATGGTCTATATCAACATTGAAGGCATATTCTTCCCCCCCCCCCCCAATATAAGCAGGTCCTACCTCACTCACAAGTATACCACCGATGTGAAACCTCAAATTTACGTACTTAGTGCCCATTACCTTAGAACAATTGAAATATGCAAAGTTTAATAAGCCAACTATTGTTCATGAAATCAATAGCTAAAAATCGCCACCAATACGAAAATTAAGTTCAGGAGTAAAGAAAGAGTACCTTATGTAGTCAATTTCTTCTCCTTTCAACTCTTTTAATATGGTATGAATCAAAACCTAAAAAATTATACAAAATCATTACTATTTTGAGACAAAAATAAGAACCCTAACATTTTTTGACAAATGAGTAACGAACCTTCAAACCATGATGAATTTGTGAATTAATAGTTAAAACCCTAATTTTACTAAAAATTTTCACACACCAAAGAGACTCAGCTGAGAAATAGAGAAAGATGCTTCTACACGTTGAAGGTTAAACTTTAATCTTTTGACATGATGGAATTTGTTTACATGTGGCAATCTATGTGGCATTTATAATATAATAATTGAGAGAGTGTAATACACACACTATCATATTTTATTTGAGGTGTGTCTTTCAAACTAAAGTGGATTAGTTTAGGTGTGTTTCTCACACTTTCAATAGTTTGGGTATGAAACTAAAAAAAAAGGTATAGTTTAGGTGCGTTTTAACCACTTATCTCATTTTTAAAACATATGAGCTGAGTATATTTTGGGAGTAGTATTGAACACCTATATGGGGACATGAGTTCATAATAACTCAAGTTTCCATAAACCATGTAGCTATCATGGGTAGAAAGAATCATACTTTTTAGATGATTCCTTAGTACTTTTTAGCATAGACTAGTGGATCCACTTAGTTAAGGCATTCTATATGAAGGAAAAGTATAGGACAATTGTGGCAGCGTGGGAAAGATGATGTATCATCACTTAGGCTCATAGTGATGGTTGTCGGTTAGAGAAACTCCCACAGTATTACTTTACTTTACATGTAAACTGAGTTGTTATTGCATTTCTTTAATAAATTGAGTTGCTACTTCCTATTTTAAATGTTTTGTATAACTGCACCATTATTGTTGTTTACTTTATATTTGAGTTGAGTTATTCATGAGTTGAGTAAAGCCAAGGTAAGTGTTCTTTTCAGATTCCTTTTAAGCTTATGTCTTATTTAGTATTCCCCTCGCATACTTGTACATTCAATGTACTTATTCCATTTGGCCTGCATCGTTTTATGATGCAGACACAAGTAACCAGGATCAACATCAAATGTCTCGTTGATCTAGTTGAGCACTCAAAGTCAATTGGTGAGCCTCCTTGCTTTCCGGAGGACTCCTTTTACCTTGCTTTCTAGTATTTCAGTTGTTAGGATGATCAGGGGTTTTGTCCCGACATCCCTCTTTGTTTTAGAGGCTTCATAGACGAGTAGTTATAGTTCTTTTATCTTTCCATTTTTAGTTGTATACGTTAAGACTTGAGTTGCCATTTTGGTTAAGCTTTATATCTCTTTAAGTTATTGCATGAGTTATATTTTGAGACTATCTCTTATGTTTAAGTCTTTCGCTGAGTAGCAGGCCAAGGGTTTGCTTGGGGTCAGAAATGGTTCTCGAGTGCTAGTCTTACCCAGGGTGAAGGTTTTGGGCGTGACAAAAGTATCATTTTTCATCTTTCCAATGGGCATAATACTTCCGTTCACAACCAAATTTTCCTCTATAGTTATCATGTTCACATTAGCATTCCCATGTTTAGGCAGATGATTGTTTTCACGTTGGGATGAGGTCCACTAAGTTGGATTTCTCTTTCTATAATCAAAGGTTCAATCTTGTTTTTTAGACCATAACAATTCTCAGTGTCGTGTCCAAAAACTCCAAAATGATATACACAACGCCTAGAACCATCAAACTGAATAGGATCAGGAATTTTCCCTTCAATTGGTTGTATCATACTTGTTGTTTTCAACCTCTCAAACAACTGAACCAATGGTTAAGCTATTTTGGTATAGTTGCGAGTTGTTTTGATTTCATCATTTGGACGAGCTCTAAGTGCGGCATATGGTCGATTTTGAAAAGTTGAAGCTTGGACTAGTTGGTATGAATGTAGTTTATTGTAAGTAGGAACTCAAGGTAGATAACAGTTCGCCTGGGTGTTGTAAACATGGTAAAGATTTGATAAAGGATGGTAGAGAGTATGTGAGGCTTCACCATATTGGTAAGGGTAAATGGGTTGATGTTATTGATTTAGGTAGGGAAGAAATTGACCTAGCCTACGTCCTTGGTGAATCATGACAGCAAATACATCTGCTTTCTTCTTTTTGTTCCCATTGATAGAACCATATTAAATCGCTTTGCTTGCAGCATGCAATGCTGTAAAGTCTTGGATTCTTCCTAAATTGATTCTTTCTTCCAAGATTTCTCCCATTCCAATGATTTTTTTGAATTTTTGTCCCATCATGGTTATCATTTTATCATAGTAAAGGTTGTTATCTTGATATTCAATGAAGGTAGTAGTCATTTCACTTTCACTTATCGGTGGTTGGACTCTAGCTGCTTCTGACCTCCAACATAGAGCATACTTACAAAATGTCTTAGTTGACTTCTTCTTCAACTTAGTCAGGTAGAACCTATCTGGTGTGATATTGGTATTGAACTTAAATTGATCCATAAAGTCTTGTGCCATATCACTCCAACCACGCCTTTTATGGAGATCTTGTTGTGTATACCAAGCAAGAGCTTCACTAGATAAACTTCTTATGAACAACTTCATTCTGACCCTCTCGTCTCTCCCCACTCCTACTAGTTTGTCACAATATGCCCTTACATGTGTATGAGGGTCACCAATTCCATTGAATATATCAAACTTTGGTGGTTTGTACCCTACAGGCAAATCGATGTCAGGTTGCACACACAGATCCTCATATTCTAGGCTTTTGTTTCCCCTAGTAGTTTGGAGGTTTCTTATTGGTTTCTTAAGATCACGAATCTCTCTAGATAACACATCAGCAACCTTTCCCTTGACATCCTTCTTCATTTCCTCATACTGATCTACCTCGGGTTGAAACTTGACCGATATTAGGTTGGCAAAGGCTTGAGTTTCCACCGCATATATCGGAGAAACATATTGCACATAAAGAGTGGCAATATGTGCCCCTTGTATATGTTGAGCTGAATAAGTTTGGATAATGGGCCTATTTTGGATTGGAGGTGGTAGATTCAATGGGTTTACGGGAGTAAATATAGGCACTAGATAGGTGTTAGTGGGTAGAGAAACGTAAGGAGTATGAGATGTAGGTTGATTTTGTGGATTGACGGGTGGTGGATTAAGAGGAGTAGCATAAGTAGTATAGGTAGGTGGTTGACTTTGTGGAGGAGTGTGGATGGGTGGAAAATTTGGTGGATTTGAGAGAGTAGTTAGAGGAAGGTTATTGTGGAGGAAAGTGTTCAGGAACTGGTGAATCAAGTGATGGAAAACGGGATGGATTTGGTGCAATACTTCTAGGTTCAGGGAGTGGACTTTGGAGTATGATGGATAAATTGTTCAAGTCCCTAACCCGAGTTAGTTCACTACGTAAATTCTCAATCTCTTGAGTCAAGCGGGCGATGTGTTCATCATGTTGAATAGTATTTCTATCTTTGGAAGTTTCGGGAGAGCCATTAGGAACCATGATATGTCCTGAACCAATTGGATCAGACTTTGTTGGATTAGTCATCGTGGTTTTCTTTCCTTGAATAGCCCAACTATGCCGAGGTAATGCCGATGACTTGGACCTTGTGAAGTAAGGATTGTCGGCCAGCTCGATTGTCAACACGAATCAACTTTGATTGGGAATAAAATAAAGACAAAAGATAGAAAGTAAAATATAAATGATGTTAGTTTCAAATCAAAAAGTAAAGTCATGTTCAAATAAACTCAAATAAGTCACATAGCAAGCAAGTCAAATAACATACAAACAAGTCATCAAGTAAAGTCAAATAAGTTGTAAAAATAAGAAAGAAACAAATCATCAAACAAAGTCAAATAAATTGTAAAAATAACATGTAAATGCGTCATAATATGCTTGTGACCTCTTTGTGCCAGAGGTAGGCCTAACGTAAATTCAAGGAGTATATTTGCCTTAATATGTCATTCCATTGCTCTTGATTAATTAAACGAATTTTATTTGTCTAAAAAAAGTACAATAGGTGAAATATTTATTACATGTCGGATGAATACAACATGAAGTACTTCCTAAAGTAAAAGAAATTTTGTTATGTCTGTCTTTCTTAGTTCCTTTTGGTGATATTATCACTCCTTGTACTCCAACGTCAAGTCTTCGTACCTGTCACATAAAGGTTAGTCATACCACCCCCTAAAGTTTAATTAATTAGAGCAAATGGTCCATATTTAAGCATGAATATTCCTCAAATATGCACATAAATAATGATAGGTCGTCACTTGGGGTCGGAAACCCACTTGGACATTTAAGGTAAAGTCGACTAATGAACTTAATACACCAAGGGTATAAAGCCTCTTAGGTCGTGAAATGATGTATGTTCCATGTAAAGTGTGTTGGTTTAGCTCAACTCTAGGTAAACTAAGAGTGAGTTTAATAGACACAAGGTTCCCAAGTGGACTACTCGAGTGAGAAGGCTACGCGGTCATACGGAAAAGATCCGAACACCCCTGCGCATATGCCAACTCTCCTAAATTTTGAAATTTTGAAAGAAATTTGTGGGTGCGAAAAATATACCTCACGTATACATGTGATAGTGTGAATTTCCAAGAAGTGAAGAAATATGAACGGAATGACAGTTAAGAAAAACAGTAACACATAAATATTTTATAGCAAAAAAATAATTTATGGCACGTAAAAAATAATTTATAGCTAATGTATAATTTATATCATGTGAAAATAATTCAAAGCAAACAAACAATCAATAACATGTAAAAATAGTTTACGACAAATAATGTAGTTAAAGTAAGCACATAAAAGCCTAATTAAACTAAGTCCGTTATGGTTAGAACCTATTAAGTCCCTAGAAGAGTCGCCATTTTTGTTATGCCGTAATTTTACTATCTTTAGAAAAATCACTTTTTGAAATGTTCTAAAGTATAAAACAATTTGAGAAAAAAACTTAGAAAAGAGTCACCACTTAATTTTTTTAAAAAAATTAAGAAAATTTAATTTAAAAAGATTTTAATAGATTAAATATTTATAAATCTAGAGAAAATGGGTAAGAGGTTCTTATTTACGCTTCAAGAAGGTTTTTAAGGCATTTGAAGCTCCCACTAACACGCGGTTATCCTACGACTTAGTTAGAATATATTTTGACTATTTTTTAAGAAAATGGTTTATTATGTAAAAAATAATTATTATTAGAATTTATTTGACTCATTTTTAAAATAATAATTATTAGAATTTAGTCGATAAACCAAGAAATCATTTTAATCTAATTAAATATAAGTGAAAGTTTTGACAAAAAAAATATTTGAATAAGTAAATAAAGAATAAAGAGTTGATGAAATAAAATTTATTAAAATAAACCGACACAAAGAAAATAGTTCATCTTTTGGAGAATTCAACTAAGTTAATTAATGATTTTAAAGTTGGAGTTAATAATAATAAAAAATTAGTCAAACATAATCAAAGCAAATAGAAGAGCAAAAGTGATAATGTAATTGGGCCTTTTCTTGGGCCAATTTCGCTGCAAATTTTTGGGGCTTTAACCCAATTCCATTTTTGTATACATCGGTTGTATATCAGTGTATATTATCATGTATATCAACTCTTTACATGTATCTCTTGCTTCCGAACACCTGTATTTTGCCTTATCTATGTATTTTCACATTTTTGACCTGTATATCAGTCCCTGACCTTGTATATCATGTATACGATTGATGTATACCAGTGTATTTGAGTATATACAGCCCCACATTTCTACTCACTTTACTTCTGCTTGCCCTGTAGTTTAGCCTCCTTTTCATTCGAACAAGATGAGGCTGACTCAAATGAATTCAACTCGGAGAAATGCAAGGATGGAGTCCAAAATAGACTTGGTGATGTCACTTTTTTCAGGCAGCGAATGGAACGAACAAGCTTGAAGGAGCTTTCCACGACCACAAGTGTGATTCCGATGAGGCAAAAAGAAATTCAAAGAAAGATAGACCTAATTTTTTGAGGTTATGTCGATATTATATTCATCAATCTAAAATTACGACTTCCAAAATTATCCCCTCTAAACACTGACTGGTCGAGAGTTTATATAGGGGAAAAGAAAATCATTTTGGAGGGGGGGGGGGGGGGGAATCAGATGGAAAGTGAGAACTTGAATTCGAAATTCAAGTTCTCTCTAAAGGATAAGGTTGACAACAAATTTCTTGTACGAATATGAATGGAGAAGCGTTGGGCTCGAGGATGTGATTTGCTGTTGAATTTCTGGGTTTGCAGCGCGATTTGCTTTCTTTCTCACTGGGTTTCGCTGCTAGCTCGCGTTTGCTATGAGTGAAGAAGACGAGGTGAGGTCGGGGCGTTGCTGTTGGAGAATTGGGTTAGGTTGTATGTATGCTGTAATGTTGAATTGGAATTGTATTGCTGTAACTGTTGGGCTACTGGAGTTGATTGAGAAATAAGAGGGCCCAACACTTGGTCTTAAAGATAGCTAAAATTGCAATTAAGAGAAAGACCATACAAATTTCAATTGTAGCCATTTAGAGTTAACAATTTAGTCAAATTGGATTTAGTTGGTGATTTGGCTAAAAACTAAAAAAGATGAATTAACATAAATTAATTAATGAGCTTCTTAATGTTAACGAAATAAAATAATCGACTTAATTATAAACTAATTAATTAAAAAATGCAAACTATTATATAACTAAACTAATTAGTAAAATATTTCAACAAAATAAAATCTTTTTTAAGATGACTTTGGAATATTTATAAAATATACTAATTATATACATAATTATGTAAAACATATATATATATATTTTAAAAATTATAAAAATGATACAACTATTTAAAATAACTTGAAAACTATATTTTTCTTTGAAATTTTATAAAACTAATTATTTTTAATCGTTTGAAATTGAAGAAGCTCGATGATTAATATATATAATGTGGAGGTCCAAAATTGAGTGTCAACATCTGGCACCCACAATCAGCTTCTACGTGCCGTGGAACCTACATGGCCTGTATATGGGCTCATACAACACTACACCAGCAACTTCTTAAACTTTCAAATTTACAAGTTAACTATTACACTTTTGAGGTGTTACATCTACCTTCTAAGGACTGATGAATCAAATCTTCCAAAAACATTTAAGGAAGTTCATCTTGGTCTTTATAAGAACTTGGTTGAGCATCAGGTTCATCTCAATACCACATAAGTTGTATGCTAAGAGATCCAAATGTGTGTTTGTTGTCATCACTATTTAATATTTAGTTCATTACATATGTGCTTTGAGGGTGTCTACTAACCCCAAGAAGATCCAAACAATCCAGGATAATTACGAGGGTTTTGGGGTCTTGCAGGATACTATAGGAGGTTTATTAGGTTTTCTCAGTAAACCACTTACTGATTTTCTCAAGAAGGATGGATTATATTGGACAAAATTGGCTACCGCAACTTTTATTAAGCTGAAGTATATACTCACTTCTGCTCATTCCCAATTTTGACATCACATTTGTAGTTGAGACATATGTTTGTGATGTGGGCATAGGAGAAATTTCGATGCAACTTGGGCCCCCTATTACTTACCTTAGTAGAGGTTTGTCTCTAATACATCAAGCTCTCTCTACGATAGATAACTTTTGGCTTTGGTGATACTTACAATCAAGTGGAATCTTTGAGGTGAAAACTGATCAGAAGGCACTCAAGTTCCTACTTGAACAACACTTGGACATTGATTCCTAACTAAAGTGGATCATAAAGCTCATGCAATTTAACTTTATGATTGAATATAAGAAAGGGAAAGAGAATAAGACGGTTGATTTCTTATCTAGATTCCCACCAATAGAGTTAGCTGCCTTGACATTGTCTAATGTTAGGACCAACTTGCTATATACAGTCAAGAATTGATATTTGGGAAGTTGATTGTAAGCACAAGTTAATGATTCAACAACTTTATATAGTGAGTTTAAACAAGTCATATAATCATATAAGAGTGCACATAAATTGAAGATAACGATCAAAGATGTATGAGGATGAGTTGTGGTTGAACAAATGAAATCCTCACAAAATATACTTGTGCTTTAGTAAACATTATTTTGAGGATGTTAATTATATAACCACTATCCATCCTCATTCCCAATTACGTGGACTCTTATATGATCATACGGTTTGTTTAAGCTCATTTAGCTATGTAAAATTTTAATAATTTATTTTTTTATTAATTTTTTTTTTTTTTTGACAATATGCTAGTAAGAGCCATAAACTCATACAATATTTTTTTGATAAAGCGTGTAGTTTAGATATACAGTGAATTCAGTTGATGGTCCTCAATATAATATAATTTATGTGTAGTTATTTACTTTTTTGCTATATACTAATATTTTGTTTATCATTGCACCAATCAACATATACCTTACAAATGACGGAGTATCAATCTATACGATCCATCATATACCAACCACATGAGAAATAATTTATTATATTTATTATGTACAATACTAACAAATTTTAAATATCCACTTTTGCAACGATAGTAAAGTACAACTCAAATTACACCCAATCATAATATTTGACTTTTTTTAGATAAAAAAATAAGGTAATCTTTGTTTTACATTTCAAACATTCAATGCAAAAAGATTATTGCTCCATCTAAGTAAACGAGGAAAGTAATGCCTTCCGTTATGTTGTCGCTCCATCTAAGTAAACGAGGAATGTGCAAACCAGAATCTAAAGACTGTTTGGCGTATTTTGCAAGATGAGGAAAAGTCTCATATATCCAACCCTGCAATCAATGGAAGATATAAATAAAATTTATAGAGTTTATGTATTACTGCATTAACATATAAGAGTCTACAATAAATCGATAAGATGATAGATAATAAGTATAAAAAATGCCTAGAAAAATTCATATAAAGCGTACAATGCATTATTCTTCTTATTAAAAGGTTTTTTTTTTTCTGTTTGTTCAAATCAATCTTCTTCTTCAAACAACTCTATGCTAGCCCAAATGTCTCTTTTCCTAATGGATAATTCTCGAAGAAATTTTAACCAAATACTATTTTGATTTGGTTTGAATCCACTTTCTTTGTCGAATCCCTTGTTAACAGCACTGAGTGCACGAACCAAACTAAAAAGCACTTCAACTTTTGCTCCTTTCTCAATTAATTAAATTTGATCAAGCTTTTCAGCCTTTCAATATGGATGTTATTGTTCTTCGTCACCTTGAAATAAAAAAATTTGCAATATTGAAGGACCTTGCTCGTATTTTATTTACGGAGTATGCTAACAATTCAACCTCGTAATCAAAGCAAATTTCTTTAAGCTGAAACAAGTTGGCTTATTGTTCACATAGAACAAAATATCATGCAACTTTTTTATTCTTCGCACATCACAACAACATATAATAGATAATTTATTTATTGTATTTAAAATGCTTCGGCAAATGTCTCAAGTGTTCAAAACAAATTTTACTTGAAATCAGCATAGAGCTTTTGATTAATCAGAATTTTTCTAAAGTGATCAGGATAAACCACCATCCTTACTCTCACAATTTTTTTTCTAAAAGTGATCAACTTTTTCAATTTTACGTTTCTTACTGTTGCAAGCAATTCTTTAATGATTTTCTATCTTTAGCCATACTTTACAATCTATAAGGAAAAACAAATTTGTAGTGATCAATCCACTGGTCTATTAACTGAAACATAAAAGTACTCTATTAAACATGCATAACAAGTAGCAATAATTCTAGAAAGGAAGAATGCAAAAGATAGCAATCAGAACACCATTAATGTCTACAAAAACGAAGAAAAAAAATTCAAAATTGATATACAATATAAACATAAAAGTTCAAAAAAATTCTAATCTTTATCCAAGCAAAACACAATTAAAGATGCAGAATCAGAAAACATGAACTCAAAACATATCAAAATTTAACAAATTTAATCAAGAACAATTGAATTTTTGTGAAAATTCAAAATCCACTAAACTAAAATGAAAAATAAATAAATAGTAAAACGGAACAAAAACTATTTGAGAAAGAAAAATGAACTTATTTGAGCACAAGAAGTTGAATGTTTCGACGTGGGAAAGAAAATTGGAGAAAAAAATATTTCAACTCTTTGAGGTACTCAAGAGGGAAGAAGAGAGGTTCACTACAAGAAAACTGCCCAATAGTGAAGGGAAAACTGGTCGCTATAAGTAAGAATCTGGTCCGAAATAGGACAATAGCAACCGGCTGCACTTGTCCTTATAGCCTTAGTCGCTAAGGACCTTTAGGGACGAGATTATCGGGCTGGTCGCTGATTCTTTTTCGGGACTAGTATAATACTGGTCCCTAAAATACATTTAGGGACCATATATCTGGTACCTATTCGCACATATTGAAATCGAAATTATGGTTGTTAAATCATTTTGCGACTAGATTCTAGCTGGTCCATATATCATTTTGGGACGACTTCTATGCTGGTCCATAATCATTTTGCGACCAGTTTGAAAGCTGGTCTGTAAATTAGTTTGCGACTAGTTTTTAGCTCGTCTATAAATTAATTTACGAAAACTTTTAAGCTGGTCCCTAAATCATTTCGGGACCATTATGAAGGTGATCCATAAATCATTTCGCAACCATTACAGATTTCCTACTCAAAAGGATTTTAAGGATTTACAATCTAGTCCTTAAATCACATTGCATTTGCATCTAGAAAATACGATAATTAATATAAACTTGTTGCTTTCATATATAATATATAATGTAATTACAAAATAAGGTGAGTATAAGGCATCTGACTATATACAACAATGAGGTAAGCTAGTAACAATATTGTGATCATGAACGCTTAGCAAAAAAATCATATACTAGCCTTAAACTATAATCCAAAGTTGCCTTCACCTTCTCAATAAAAAATGGTCAATCTACATGTTGTTTAACATCGGCTTTTTGCAAATTTCAGCATCTAAAATCTGTAAAAGAAATAAAACTTTCATTTAGAAGACCTATCTATAAAGATAAACAAAAAGATGTGATTAAATCAAATAACAATTTCTGCAGCAGTTGTAACACTAATTGCTGCAACAGTTGAGATTTTGGTCGCCATTTTTTATGGGAAATTGTTGTACACAATATAATGGTAGCAATTGCAACACTAATTGCTACAAGAGTTGGAACTTCGTATGCTATTTTCTTTTAGGAAGTGTTGAACACAATATTGTCGTGACCAAAGATTATAGAAAATAAGCTCAAGGAAAAAGGCGCAGAAGAATGGAAATGGGAAACAAATTACGAACACAGTGATCAAGGTATAATCTAGTTGATTTGGGATCCTCAACTAATTGAGTTCATAACTTTGAACAAGGCTAAGCAATATATACATGGCAGAGTAGTTGTGAAGAGGAACAACATGAAGTTCCAATTGGTGGCGGTTTATGGCTTACATACTATTCATACTAGACTTAAACTATGGGAAGATCTGAGAGGGATTTCCACAAGGACAGAAGAACCTATGATATGCATCGGAGACTTCAATGCTATTCTCTCAAGTGAAGATAGACAACTAGGCAATCCATTTCAAAAGGGAGAAATAAGGGAGTTTAATGAGTTTATGCTTGATACTGGTATGTCAGAATTGAAATCAATTGGCAAAACTTATACATGGTCTAATGGGCGTACTTGTAGCAAAATAGATAAGAGCAATAGTGCATGGTGAATGGATACTGAATATGATTCCAATGGAGGTCACTGTAATGAATCCAGGCACTTCTGATCATTCCCCTTTGAGTTTGGAGTTAGACAAACAAAGTAGATGCAATCACAAGGCATTTAAGTTTTTCAATTGTGTTGCTGAGAATCCAGAATTTTTACAATGAGTGAAAGAAGCATGGGTGAGAGGACATAAGAAGGATATGAACGACATATGGCGAATGCTAAAAAGGGTGAAAAAAAACCTTAAACAACTCAACATCATGGAGTTTAAAGAAGTGAGTAACAGGGTCAAAGATATTAGAGGTCAACTGCATAGTCTACAAGAGAGTATGAGGGATCCTAGAGCAGTAGCCTTCAACAGACAGCATGAAAAGGAGCTGCAGATACAATTGGAAAAATGGAGTAGGATTGAAGAAAGTGTTATGCAACAGAAGTCGAGAGTACAATGTCTAAAATTAGGTGATGCAAATACTACATACTTCTTTGCTAACATGAAGAACATGGTGGCTCAAAATACAATTACATGTCTCATGACCTCATAAGGCATTAAAGCTCAGACGCAAGAAACTCTTGAATTGGAAGTGAATACATTTTATAAGGATCTGTTGGGCAAGGCTGCTCAGAATATACCTAGTGTGAGTACAACTGTCATGAAGAATGGAAATACATTAAATAGGAAGCAGCAAATACAACTAGCAACCAAAGTGACAAAGGAGGAAGTGATAATAGCATTGCAAGGCATAAATTATATGAAGGCTCCTAGATATGATGGATTCAATGCTCATTTTTTTAAGAGGGCTTGGCTAGTAGTGGGAGAGGATATTATAACTACAACATTATTGTTTTTTGAAACAGGAACCATGTACCCACCTATTAATTGTACATCAGTGACTCTAATTCCAAAAGTCGCCAGTCCTACAAGAATTGGGGAATATAGGCCTATTTCATGTTGTACAGTACTGTATAAGATCATTTTTAAAGTGATCACAACAAGGTTACAGAAGGTGATGAACTCCATAGTTGATCCTAACCAGTCAGCATTTGTACCAGGGAGAGCAATCCATGACAATATCATTCTAAGCCATGAACTAGTGAAAGGTTATGCTAGGAAAGGTATTTCTAAAAGGTGTATGGTGAAGGTGGATATGAAGAAAGCTTATGACTCTCTTGAATGGAGCTTCTTAGAGCAAATTTTATATGAGATGAAGTTCCCAGTAGTGATGATCAAATGGATTATGCAATGTGTTACTACTGTATCCTACTCATTTTAGGTCAATGGAAAAGCTACAAAGCCATTCCAAGCTAGAAGAGGAGTTAGACAAAAGGGATCTCATGTCGCCTTTCTCTTTGTATTAGCCATGGATTATCTCACAAGGGTCTTAAAAAGCCTTCATACTAACCATGAGTTCCATTACCATCCTAGGTGTAAAAGACAAAAAATCATCCAACTTAGCTTTACTGATGACTTGTTGATGTTTTGCAGGGGAGATATAAAGTCTGTGAGCTATCTACATAAATGTTTTATGCAATTTTCAAAGACTTTAGGACTGGTGGCAAATGTAGATAAAAGCAATGTGTATTTTAGAGGAATCAGACAGGCTGTTCAAGACCAAATACTACAATAGCTTTAGTTAATCAAAAGAGAATTGCCTTTTAGATACTTGGGGGTACCCTTGAGTACTAAAAGAATATCTATATCCCAATGCAAGCCTCTTATAGACAAGATGTTAAGTAAAGTAATAGCTGGACTACCAAGTTTCTATCCTATGCTGGAAGGGCACAATTGGTTAAGAATGTTTTATTTACTATGCAGATATTCTGGGCACAAGTTTTTTCCTTGCCTAAGAAGATCCTAGATGCTATTGAAAGTATTTGTATAAGGTTTCTGTGGACAGGGAATGTTGAGGTTTTAAATGAACAGACTTTGCTGCTTATGGATCAATACTCTATTAGAAATGTTTATAAGAAGATGAGAGGAGATATGGGGAAAGTGGAATGGATAGTTACTAGAATGTGATGTTTGGTAGAGCTTGGGGCTGCTTGTCCAAGCCTCCTGGAGGATTTTGTTTTGGATTGTTCACTTTGGTAATAAATTTTACTTACCAAAAAACTAATATCATCATATGAGGTACTCGATGGCTACACAAGTTAGAAACATATTGTCATAAAATAGTCTGAGTTTCCAGTCAGCTTAATGTTGCTATGACGATTGTACAGTAAAACATCAAGAATTACTTATATTGTGACGAGTAAACTGTAATCGCAAACGAAAATTTACAAGGAACAAAGCTTAGTCAAAAAGTTAAAGTTAAGAGAGGAAGAAGAGCTTACATGTTCTAAATGAGTTTGTTATCATCACTTGAAAATCCTTAAATAGCCAAAAGCCAATTTTCTCGGTAAAATTTTATCACGAGTTAGCTTTGAAGAAGCAAAAATTAGAAGAATTTGATATTGACAGAGCTCTTCGCAATATTTTCTCCATTAGAATGAGGTTAGTACTATTCAATAGTGATCCAAATTTATAGACTATTTATCATTCTAAAATTTATTAAAAGTGCAAATATATTTTAAGATAAAACAACCAGTAATTAATAGCTTTGCTACGCAGAACTAGAACAATATTGATGTTTCAGGTATATTTTTACTCACATGGTATAATCAAGGATCCGAATAGTCATTCTCTTGAATTGGAGGCTGATAATTAGGGTGTTGCGCTAAAAAAAATTCTTTTAATTGTTTCAGTTCTTTCATCTCATTTTGAAAGTTAGACATGCAATCCTTCAAAGACTGGTTTTCCTTTTGAGTTGAACGTAGCTCAACCAACAATTCACCTTTCAAATCTGTTGCTTTTACTTCACCTCCAAAGCCAAATACATGACTACAACTTTGAGGTCCAAAACATTTCTCAACAATTTCTATGCTAGAAAGTGATGGTTCAGACTCCACCAATTCTTGAATTTGTGCCTACAGAGTGTATAAAGGAATTTTTTTTTGCAGATCCCATAATAACTAAATGTTAAGAACATGTTCAATTAACCAAACACACATGCTTCTTGATTGTTTCAGAATCAACTAGTGTGTTATTCTCTTTACTAGTCTTGTAAAAGATAGTTGCCAAATCTGGTCGATTGCCATCTTTTCCGCCCTTTACATAAAAGTAAACATGTCAAAGAAGGGTTCATCAATATTAAGACAGAAAAAGATTTGATGGTAACACCTTTTGATAAATAATCTCTCTAATTGGCTTGCTACCAATATGATGAAGCATTTTCAGCTTAGCTCTATTTATTGCGTTTCTATTGCTTCTCGCCTATATTTGAGTAACAACATTAAATTCAAATGTTATAAATAAATTATCAAAATGAAATCATAGTATGAAACAAATTACATAATTAGGTAATATGTCAAACATGAAAATCTTTTGAAGTAAAATGTTCTTTTACCAACCACTCCCATTGCTTCTTTTCTACCCCTTAGGCATATTCTTAAGAGCCTCTTGGATAGGCTTACCCTTCACATACTTTTCATGCAATTGACCTCTCCATTTATTCCATAACTCTTTCATCCATCCCAAAACATGATCTCGATGACTATTCATGTTATCACTATCAAATTTATCCTATAATGTATCAAATTGAAACATGAAGGAGCACACTAATTAAGCAACGAGAATTGTATTAAGAAGAGAGTAGCCCAAGAAGAAATTGAAATACTTAATCCAATTACCTTAACAACAGCCCACATGTGATTTAGCTTTTCCTCCTTAATGTGTTTCCATTATGATACTCCCAACGGACATATATTACGATCACGAACTATTTTTCCCAAGTGCCTCGAAAATAGATTACTATTCTTCCCAACTGTTCGAAAATTGTAAAATGTCACTTTTAGATTTTGTCCAATATCAAGCGATGCAACTTCTTTGCACTTGTTACTTCCTCGAACCCTTTTATCTATTCCAGTAGCACATGAACCTACATTTACATAATTTATAAATGGTAGAAAATATTGTACATATGATAAACTTGTGATCAAATAGATTTCAAAAATGAAAGCATACTTGTTTCAGCTGTTTGGGCAGACTGCAAATGGTTGAAAACCATCACTCGCAAGTCCAAGTCAAACATTACGAGGCTCGGCTGCAAATGAAGGATGAAGTTCATCAAATGATTTCCATGCCATTGAATCAGCTGGGTACCTCATTATTCCATCATCAACTCTTTCATCATGATGCCATGTCATTAGAGAATATGTCTTTGAAGACATAAATAACCTTTGAAGCCTAGGTTTTAATGGAAAATAGCGTAAAATCTTTGATGCAACCTTTTTACCCTTTTTGTTCTTTGCTTCCCCGTTACGTTTATCAACTTTCCATCTAGATTCACCACAAACTTTACAAGAATCAAGTAAGTTATCCTCCTTCCAATGTAACATGCAATCATTTCTACAAGCATCAATTCTTTTGTAAGAAAGCCCAAGATCTCGAATTACCTTCTTTGCCACATAATATGTATTTGGCAAATCGGCTTCATCTGGCAACAACTCCTCTTTTAACATTTTTAACAACATTGTAAATGACTCATTACTCCAACGACCCATACTTTTTATGTGAAGAAACTTAATCAAAGTTGAAAGGTTTGAAATTTTTGAACCTTGATACAGTGGCTTCTCAAAGACTCCCAATAGACTATAAAACTTTTTGGCTTCAACATTTGGTTCCTCTTCAAGTGAATCATCACAATCAACATCTAAAGTGTGTCCATAATGATTAGGATAGAATTCACTCAAAATTTCTCGTATTTCATCCTCATTCTCACAATTTTCTACTTCATTATCATCTCCATCTTCACATTGTGATTCTGGCTCACCTAAGACTTCCTCATGATGATACCAAAAGGTATAATTTTTAATTATTCCATATACTTTCAAATGTGTTCTAATTGTCTCATGTGTTCCTAATGTGGTATTACAACATTTAACACACGGCCATTGTATTTCATACATTTCTCCTGTCCTTTGAAAAGCATAATTCAAAAAAATTTGCACCCCGATAAAGTAGGCCTCATTAAGTCGATCATCAACAAGTTGCATGTATTGCTTACTTGGTGCCATAACCTTGGATTATATATAAGAGTTAGATCAATCATACTTTAGGATAACAAATTTACTAAGATGAACATTACTTTCTATTAAACTAGTCAATCATCCTAATAATTAAAATATAAATATCTAAAATGGACTAATAACATCTTTTATTTTAATTGAATATGTGTTGCTATATATAATAAAACTAAAAGGTCTTAACAGATGTGACATCCTAAACCTACTAGTGAACTTCAAATAAAGACGAAAAGTTTAACTCGTAGACATCCATGTGGATGTCGCATAATATAGTTCAGAACACTACACTGCGAGTTAAACTATATTATGCGATATCCACGTGAACTAATGACCTTTTTCATGTTTCACAAAGCTAAACTTATCAACAACTTCTCCAACAATTTTTTTTTATCAAACTACACGAGGATCCAAACAATTTCAATAAAACATATAGCATCTAATTGAAAACAACAACCACCAAAACAACAATGACAAACAACCACAAATTTCCATGTAGCATAAGATTTCAAAAATGCGCCACAAGTAGTAACTTTAGAAACCAATATGCAACACTAGTTGTAGTAGAAAATAACAATTAAAACAATATTTGAAACACCACAAAAGGAAACTACAATCAAATGCTTTATCAATGCTCATTCACAATTTCATTTCTTTCTCATCTAATCTTTTTAGTGTCACATTATACTTAAAAATTGAATACAATAGTTATACAATAAAAAAGCCCATTCAAATTCAAAGCACATAAGCTGGGAACCGAATTAAAGACACTAATGGTAAAAATATTCTACATACTCATCACTTGATGGAATTTTTTTTTTGCAATGGCAGCCTTACCAAAATTTCTTGGCAGCCCTAGCAATTATACAACCCTAACAGAGAAATCTTAAATAAACTTTCAAATATCTCCTCTTTGAACCTCAACCCCAAGCCTTACCTATAAAACTATCATTTTTAGTACTTACACAATAACAATGAGTATCTATAAGAGCCCAATCACATAAAATTCGACCAGCAGAAAGAAAAATGACAAATTTACAGAAAAAGAAGAAGGGGAAGATGAATCAGGAGGAATAAACTTACTTTAGATGTAGAAACAAGTTGTAGGTGAAACGTTTTTCTGCCAATAATGCCTCAAGCTTCAAGATTTAGGAGATTTTTCTGCCAATAATGCCTTCAAGATTCAAGAGTAAGGAGACTTCAGAGCTATGCATAGAGATTTTGGCATATTGCTAGAGAGAGAAAGAAAAATCTAATAGCTTTATCAATGGATTTTGGGGTTTTAGGTTATAACTATATAGAGAGAATTGTTTTTAGAGCCTTTTAGTTCCCGCTCTTCCTTGTAGTTTCCGCTGAAAATTTCATTTAGGGACAAGTTTATTTGTTATTAGAAAATAATATAGTCAAATAGAGACTAGTAAATAATATCATCCTTATAAGTATATTTTAGGGACCATATTTATAACTTGTCACTATATTTTGGTCTTTAATAAGCCTTTTTGTTGTAGTGGTTGAGAAGAGAGAGGAAAATTATTGAATAATTAAATGAATTTTAAAAAAGGTAGAATATGCAATAAATACGAAAGGGACTTGATTATATTTTTATAAACTTCTATTTTAAACTCAAATTTTATAAACTTCCATGAACCCACAATCCTACCTCACTTTTTCCCACCTTTTCACCTTTTCATAACATAACCCTAAAAAATAAATCAAAAAGAAATTTAGTGACTATTTATCAAAATAAGTTTTGGTAGTGTCTCCATTGCCAATTAATCTCTAGTTACATCAACCAACAACGTAGATGGCATGTGATATTGTTGGAGGGTTCTGATGCACCTTTGAGGGTTGAGATACTTCAAATTGTGGACAACACTTATAGAAGGATTGTGTCACGTTCCGAGCCTACACCCTAAACTTGGCTGGCACTCGAGAAACATTATTGGTGCCCAAGAAAATCCTTGCCTAGGCTCACTACTAAGTGGATGACTAACTCAAGTATACACAAGCATCATAACTGAAAAGTTGCTTAAACAATTTTCTGAACTCAAAACTATTTAAAAATACTGAGTATGAAATATAAAGTTTTAAGTAAAAGATTTGAAATTGAATACTGAAATACTACCCAAAATTGTCTATCTATGAAGTCTCTATTGTTTAAAGAAAGATGTTGAGACAAGACTCGCGACACCGCAATATGCTACTACTAACAAATCATAAGAATGGAGTTCTGAAAATAAAGAGGCCTCACCAAAGGCTGATGAGCGGATGATGAGATCTTAGTGAAACTCTTGTTGATGATCCTAAGTACTTGAATTTGCATCATGGAATGATGCATATCAAATTACATTAATAAATTTAATGTACACGTATGTAATAGGGCTGAATAAAATAAATAACTGAGTTAAGAGACAGAAAGCAACTCATCTAAAGTATAGTATAAATCATAATGAAAATTATATAAACTCTTTCTTTAAGGATGCAATAAAAGTAAATATTGAGCATCGTGATGATACAACGTCTCACATACATTGCCAGAACTGCCCTATAGTTTGCCAGAGTATAGAATATTACTTAAGTAATAAATTCATATAAAAAGCCTTCTTGAGACCGTTAAGAAGTCGCCCGAAGTACGGTGTGATCCTATCCCACACTGGCTACATGGTTCATGGAGTTAAGATTTTTCTGGAGGCTCACCCAAATCGATGCTCAATACTACTCTAAAAAATTTAACACCTCGCAACTAGAAAGAGCTAGAATGAGAAAGAGTCATTTTTGGAGAGAATGAAAATCTGGAAATTTGACAAAATTAAGTATGAGTTTTAGGTAAACTTCAAACGACCATAACTCCTAGCTCAGGATGAGTTAGGTGTGCTAGAAGATACCGAAGGAAATATCTTTAAATTATCTTTCCAACGCAGTCAAGTTTGCTCAGTTTTGAGTTCGTACGAGTGAGATATGCCCATTTGAAATTGGGCTGTCTAGATAAGGAAAGTCAAAATCAGATTTGAGAAGGGCATTATAGTCTTTTCACCACCCAATTAATTAATTTCATTTGTGGTAATTAAATTGGGGTCTAAGCTGATTGGATTCAATTTACGCTTTTGAAAAACAAGTTAGGGTTTAGAGAGAAGAGAAAAGAAGAGGAGAAAAAGTAAAAAATCACCAAGTTCTTGAAGAATTCCTTGCGGATTTCCTCAAGGGGTGATCCCTACGAGGTATGTGAGATCACATAGCATCGGGTTAGTTCACCCACGCGACTATCATGATTAATTTCAGTGAATTTAGACTCTTGAAGGTTTAGAAATTGAGTTGTTGATGGATTTGTTTGAAGTTCTATTGGGTTCTTGATTTTAGGAGTTGTTGAGATGTTCTTGTTCTTGATTTTGATTCATGAAATTAGGTGTCATTTTGAGTAGATTCTTGCATATTTTGATTATGTAGTCGAATCTAAGTGTTTGGGAAATGATCCAATTGAGCTTAGAGGGTTTAGAGTTGAAAAACGAGCAAGAAAAATCGTCAAACACTTGGGCAAAGGGGTGGGGCGCCGCGCTACTCAGAGTTAACCCTGGGGCGCCGCGCCAGCCAGCGCACCCCAACTTTAGTTCTGAAGTTTTGTGTCTGGCTCCCCGCGTCACTCAGAGCGCTAGGTCTTCTACTTCTCCCTACTTCTTTTCGTACTAGTTTCCTTGTAACGTACCTATGTTTTCTAGTTGATTTCTATACTCTAAGGTACATCTAAACAACATGAAATCATCCATAACATGAGATCATGGGCCTTGAATCCATAATTCAATTCAAGGAAAGTTAAGAGTCAAGTCAAGAGAAGTTCATAGAGTCTTCCAAAAGTCTTTTACAAATGTTTTAACTTTGTTTTAAGACTTGAGTTTTGAGTTGAGTAAAGAGTAAAGATTGAAGTTCATTTCTTCAAAGAGTATATGGGGACGATGTATTAACCAAATAGTTTAAAATGTTTTTACATTTAAATAAGAAATAAAATTGAGATTTCCAAAGAGCCTTTGAGCTAGTTTTCAGAAAAGAGTAAATGCTTTCACAATTAAAGAAGAGAGGAAACTTTGATTTCCAAGAGGAGCCTTTGAGCTAAGTTTTGAGCAATTATCTCAAACCACAGAAAGAAGTATGTTTTTAAACATAAGAATTAGTTCTATATTTTGGGAGTAGTATTGAGCAACGATATGTGATGTTTGCGTAATCAAGACACAACTTTCAATTCGAGTGTCTATGATCGTACAATAGTAAATTAACCCAACCAAGGGTTGGGGTCGAGTCCCAAGGGAGTGATTTTGAGAATTTATAGAAAAATAAAATTTAGTTCTAATTAGTCATAGCTATAGACATTATCAAATATAAACATACTAAATCTAAAGAGGGGGGGGGGGGAATGTAAGCGTCAATTATCAATGGGGGTTTTTGAATTAATTAACAAGTACAAACAACAAAAATATATGATAACTAGATAGAGAGATGGGATTCTTGGGTTGTGATAGGAATACGAGATAAACTAAACTGTCGGGTACATGCTTTTGATAGTAAATTGTTGAGTATTTGTGACTATGCTAGACTATAGTGGGGGTAAATTCTCTCTCGAGCAACTTACCTCGAATCAACTCGATTTCTCTTGAACACCAAGTTGTCGCTTTAAGCACAGCCTCCGCCTTAGCCCATTCACTCTCTCGAGTTGAATGTGTGGGAGAAGGACTAGGATTCACTATCTCGAGTTGAACCCATGTCGACCCAATACCATCGGGTATCAATTTAGTAGTCTTAGTTTTATGACCTCTCTCTCGAGCAAACCGAAAACACTAAGATGATATCGTATTTGCAACTACAACTCCATTAGGTTCATACACAACTACTAAACGAAATCAGATTTAAACAACAAATAAACCATCAACAAGCAAGACACAACAGATAATCTAACCCATATTCACAAAATCACACCCCAAGAATTTGGGTTTTAGCTAAACATGTAAAAGAGATAAAAATTTATACCACTATCAGTTTCCATCAACTGGGTATGAAGTATTAAGTCTTAAAACACGTCAAGAGTGAAGAATCTTCAAGGCCCAAGTCCAATTTCTTGGAGTTGAAACCCTTTGAATCTTCAAGGTCTTGGAACAAAGTTTTCAAAACCCTCTAAAACTTACACTCTCTAAAAAGCTGTAAAAAGTTCTCAGAATAATAGTGATATGATACTAAGATAGAAATTTAAATAAGTATTTATAGTGTTTGAAAATGTGTTGCCAAGGACCCTTCGGGGAAGTTAGTCGGGATCATCGATACATTTGGCGATCCGCCGTTTGGTTGATTTCATCGCCTTATGGCTTTTCCCTTTAGCCTCTTCACGTTTTGAGTCGTTGGGTGATATGGTACTGCTTCACAGAACTGTTCGGAGACACGCCGACTACTCCATTGCATCGCCAGCTTGACCTTTTCTGTCAGGGCTCAGCGCACTGGAACAAAAGGGAATCTCCAGGACGATCGGCGACTTGCCAACTGGGCTCGACGATATTCAGGCCTTCATTTCTTCGTTCTTTTCAGCCGCCTTGTTCCTTCTTGCCAAGTAGTGTCCATGTTTTGCCTCAAACTCCAAATACCTGAAACTTAAGGATTTTCATCAGATATTGAGACAAAATATGCATTTGAGGACACTAATTCTATCAAAATATAACCCTAAATGAGTCCAAATTGTGGACTCATCAACACCCCCAACTTAAACTTTTGCTGTCCTCAAGCAACTCGAGTTCAACTTGTTTAAAAAGAGTGTCTCAAATAGTGCTACACAAGAATCAATCATGAATGCACATAACAAGACTGACTTTATACAAAGATCAATTGTGCACTCAAAGATTCAGGTTGTGACTCACCATTATCGAAGAATCTCATGCTCACAATACTTGCTTCAAGTGCAAGTTCAAGCTCAACCAAAGTGTTCAAATGCCCTTACGCAAAGAATGATTCCATATTCACACAATGGTTCACAATTTAAAGTTTCGGAATCAAATGCAGCACTCACACTCACAAAGATGAGCACAATGCATAATTTCACCATAGGTTTGCCCATATTTTCCAATCAACATTTGCTTCAACTCACTCAAGATCACAAAGGTCTTTCAAGGCTTGTAACGGGGCTGAGTGCAAATGTATGGTCATTCAGGCTCAATGGCTATAGTCCTCATGAGACAAATATTGAATCACACTCCCTTTCATCTTCTTTCATCATTCTCATTTATGCTCAAAAGTATTCCTATTATTCACTTCCCATGGATAGTTGGAAACCCCAATTTTCTTTATACTTTCATAACTTTATTCCACAACTTTTTCATTTTTTTGTATGGAGAGGTTCCATTTTTCACAAAATCATGGTAGAAGGGACTTTATTGTATTTCTTGATTTGCCTTCTCTTTTCACCACACCCTTTGGCCTAAGTTGGCTATTCAAACAAACCACAACTTCATGAGAATTATGGGTGATGGATAAAGAAAGGTCATTGTTTTCATCAAGTTTCTTCCAAAGAAAGGTAAGGCTCAAGGGGTGTTCAAAAGAGGTTCACACACACTCATAAGGTAGGCCACAAAAGAGGTATGTGTCAAATTGACTCACACTCTTAGAAGTTGCCTAAGATCATATCAAAAGATAGCCTTACTTAGTTGACCGGACCAACGGGGCAAATTCTAGGTGTTGTCATGCATGGTTCACAGTAAGCTCATCATACAAGGCATCGACACTAAAGTCAAACAAGACTTCACACTTCTGCTAGTGTGCAACGATCATCACAAGAGACTCGATTTAATAATTGGCTAGTCACAACAAGATGCAAAGAGTCCACATATTGTGTATGCAACTTCATTTGGCCTCATCATAGCCGCACATTCATATTTGTTCGATTATGAGCACTATTTAAGTCATCGATATTGATCAAAATTGATACTCAAATTTGCGAAAGAACAACCACATTCAACACATATAAGAGGTGGTAGAACTTTTTTTCGAAAGGGTCAAAATCATTTGGAATTTAAAGCAAAATACGCCACAAGCTCAAACCTTCCACGAAAGCAGTATTAACACAATTATAGCTTATAACGCAAATATATAAACAAAACATAATTCACGAATAGCACATAAAGGTGGGCCATACCACACCACAATTAAAAATAATTTATCCTTAAATACAAATAATAAAATATCCAGAATGTAAATTAAAGAAAGACAGAGAGGAAGGTAAATAGGGGATCCTGTCTAAGTGGTCGATTCATTTTTCTGGGTATCAGTTCCCGATGTGTCAGCCTGCACTTGGATAATAGTCCTCGGAGCAACTTCAGAAGGTTCAGCAGCAACTGACTTGCTAAGATTGTCCAAGTCATGAGCCGTCAAAAAGGAATGTATAGCTGTGTAGAATCCACGAGTCCACAAAGGGACAGTGGGATCTCGGGGGACAGATCTCTTGCTGGAACTAGGCTTTTTGCCCTCACTTCCCATCTTGGGAGGATTCGCTTCATTTGCATCTTTCCTAAAAAATTTCACTCTTCTCTATCGGGGTGGCATGATTCTCCTTGCAATTTTAAGTCTAGCCATGTCTGCAAAGGTTCGAGGTAAAGTTAGAAAATATTCGATAAACAAAACAAGGACAATCAGCTGCAGGCAGACTTGCTAATCCTTTCGGCGAGCAAGGGGTTGCTTGCCGAAGGTTTCAGTGCAGTGGGGGTTAAAGTGGTGCAGACAAAAGGTGAACAGGTAGGCTTTCGGTGATTCGCCGAGTGCTTTTGGCTAACTCATGCTTCTCGCAAAAAGGTTCAGAAACCAACAAAACATATAACGTGAACTTAAAGGCAAGATGAGGTCATTAGGTGAGCTGCAGAGTGGTTTGGCGAGCTAGACCTAGCTTGCCAAACGGCCCAACGTGCCTTTATGCAACCCACTTTCTCAAATTCAACCCCGCAACCCTTGAAAACAAAATCAAGCCATGCACAACTCAAATTAGGCTTAGACCCAATGATACTCATGAACAACCCATAATTTTTCATCTCCTTCAAGGTACAATTTTTAGGAATTAACTATTTAACTCGATACGGGAAAAATTAGTGAATCTAACAAGCAAACAATTATTTTTTAATCCTACTAGAGAGGTCCAACACACATCAACAAGGTAATATCATTGCATTGAGTACAAAATCGATAGAGAGAACTTAGAGTTTGGGAACCAACCTTTCGTGTTATCTAAAATGGAATTGAATCGCTAGGCAGAAATGTAATCCAAGTTCCAAGCACACATCAACAACTAAAAATACCTCAAAAATGCAAGAAATATAAAAACTAGAGTGCGGTTGTGAGTTTGGGAAGATGGAAAGGTGAGGAAAAGGGAATGAATTTTAAAACTTTTAAACCTTTGGCCTGAAAAACCGTTCAGTTTTTGCCCATTCGACGACATTAGTCAAGATAGACAAACCACTCGGTGTTTCACCAAGTAGCCACTTGCCTCGCCAAATTTTACAGAACTTCCAGTTATTTTGAGAGTCCAAACGACGGTCTTCGTCGGGATCGCCGACATGGTCGATGATTCGCCAATAATTTCCTATGCTTGCTGAGTTTTACAGACTCCAATGTAAGTTGGTCTTGAGTCTCACGGCGGTCTAGTTTGGGGTTGTCGAATCGTTCGACGATTCACTGAATGGACTTGTTGCTCGCCAATCTCTATTTTTCATTCACTCTTTACACTTTCATTTGCACAATCAACACACCATTATTTTATTGAAGTAACATAAAGTAATAAACGGTTTTGGTTTGCCTCCTAAACAACACCTTAGCTAATGTCGTGGCACGACACAAATCCACCTTTAAACCTTATTTTTGGGGTTAACCATAGTGTCACTAGACAAACCCCTTTTTTGTCTCGAATTTAGGTGAGACAACATCTGACCTATTTGGGTCTCTAACTGCTTGATTGATACTGAATGTGAGGTGACGATCTAGCTCAAGGTCGACACATCTTTCTTCATTTATTTCAAGATCTTGTCTGACCCCTTAACTTTGTTGAGGATATGAGAAAGCATATCCTCAGACCGACCACCTTCCGAATCCTTAGACTTTTGGTGCTCATGGGGAAGCACATACTTGTCCTTCTCCCCATCCTTCTAGTTAGGATTTCGGTCCCTTTTCGCGATCCTTTCAACCATCTTCTCTAGCCCAACCCTAGTTACCACCCTGCCTTGGGTAGTTTGAACGATAACACCGCCTTGGTTGGCTAGAAAATTGTAACATCCAACAATTTAAAATAGCTATGAAGAGGCTTAGAATAGGAATTAACTATTTTTGAAAGGAATTCAAAAATCTGGAAATTTGGTTAAGTATGGAAAAAAAATGAGTTTTTGGCCAACTTTGAACAGTCATAAATCCTAGATCAGGATGAGTTAGGTGTAGTTCCAGTTATGTTTATGAGGCTTATGGAATTATCTTTCCAACGCCACCAATTTTACTCCATTCCGAGTTCATATGAGTGAGTTGTGCCCTTTGGAGATTGGGCAGTGGCAGGGAAATCCGTCCGAAAATTTTAAGGGCATTTTGGTCTTTTCCCTAATCAATTATTTTGGTTATATTTAAGTGTTGGACTGATTTTTAGATCAGTTTGTCCCATTCTAAAAGAGTGAGAGTGAGGGTTTTGAGTGAAGAGGAGAAGAAGAGAAGAAAGAGGAGATCAAACAAGTTTTCGTCAAAAATCGTCGTGGATATCGTTGGGGGTGATCCCTACTAGGTGTGTGAGTTCATAGTGTTGGGTTTATCCTTTCCCCCACACGCCAAACTCATTTTATTTTTGAGAAAAGATTGGTTATGTTGTTGAAATTGTTGGGTTGTGTTGTTGATGTTGTTGATTGTGTTGTTGAAGTTCTTTGTTGATTTGGGACATGTTTCCGGTTGTGATTTTGAGTTGAATCTATTGTATGTTAAGGGTCTGTATGATTCTAAGTATTTGCTGCTGGAACTTTTGAAGTTAAGGGGTTTAGAGTTGGAAAAACTAGGGGAAAAAAGTCGGATTTTTGGGGGAAAAGGGCTGGGGTGTCGCGCCAGCCAACGCACCCCAAAAAGGGATGCTGAACTTTCCCCTTGGGGCAGAGCGCCTGGAAAAACGCCTAGCAGGCCCCTCTAAAGTTTGAGGGCTGACGCCCCGCGCCTCTTAGAGCGCAAGGAGGCCAATCCTTCCCTTTACCTTTCTTTTCCCACTATTTCATACATGTTCGTTGGTAAAGTACCTATGTTTTATAGTTATTTCCAATACTCTAAGGTACATCTTAACATCCCAAATTCATCCATAAACATGTGATCATATACCTTGAATCCATAGTCCAATTCAAGGCAAGTTAGGATAGAAGTCAAGTGAAGTTAGAGCCAAGCTTAGAAGTTAAGTTAAAGAAAGTTTTCAAAGTTGTTCAAGAGCCTTTGTTGAACATTTTCACTTCGTTTTTAGGGTTCAAGTCTCAAGTCGAGTAAAGAGTATAAAGTTCCAAGCCAAGTAAAGAGTCTCAAGTTTCAAGTTAAGTCAAAAGCATAAAGTCGAGTCCATTTCTCAAAAGTTATTAGGGAACTATGTATTTCCCAAAGAAGTTTCTAAATGTTTTTACATTTAAGTAAGAAAGGAACATCGATTCCAAGAGAGCCTTTGGGCTAGATTTTGAGTAATTATCTCAAACTAAAGAAAGATGTGTTTAAAACACTTATGAGCTAAAGTATATTTTTGGGAGTAGTCTTCAGCACCGAGTTGGGGACACGAGTTCATATTAACTCAACTCTCTATAGGAACCATGCGGCCAACATGAGATTTAACGGGTCATACTTTTTAGATGATCCCGTAAGTTAAGCTAGTGGATCCACTTAGTAAAGATAGCTTCCTATATCACGACCAGGTATAGGATGGTCCTTGGGCAACGTGAGGTAAAACATTGTACCACCACTAGGGCTCATAGTGGTGGTTGTCGGTTCAAGAATCTCCCACTAAAGTTATATTACTTTTATATAAGTAAAGTTGAGTTGTTATTGCTTTAATCATTAACAAACTAAGTTGTTTACAATGTTTTAAAAGCTATATATATCGCATGTGTCTTATTGCTTTATATATTGAGTTCAGTTATTCTTAAGTCGTACAGGGCCAAGGTAATTGTTTTCTTGTATTCCTTTCAAGCCTAAGTTGTGGTTTAGCTTTTCAGCTCGCATACTCGTACATTCCATGTACTGATGCTAGTTAGCCTTCATCTTATTATGATGTAGACGCAGGTACCCAGGATCAGCATCCAGTACGCCGTTGATCCAGCTGAGCACTCTAGAGTCAGTGGTGAGCCTCCTTACATTTCGGAGGACTCAATTATTTTGTGTTCTTAGTTTTGTTTTATTAGGATGTTGTGGGGTCTATCCCAACATCCATCTCAGTATTTTAGAGGCTTCATAAACAGTTAGTCAGTTAGTTTTGAGTCTCTCATCTATGCATATATGTAAATATTCTATTTTGAGATTTGAGTTGCCTTTGTGGCCAGATTTTATAAGTTTAGTTGTTTTGTAACCTTGCATTTGCATTGAGTTATTCTGTTGGGTTAGATTTCCGCTGAGTTAAGAAAGCCAGGCCAAGGGTTTCCTTGGGGCCAGAAATGGTCCCCGGGTGTCGATCCTGCCCAGGGTGTAGGCTCGGGGCGTGACAAAAATTTACCTCATCATTATACAAGGCTTCAAACTTCGTTTCCTCAGGATTTACACACCTGACCCCAACAACATTGACACTACGGGCACCAGCCCCCATGACATATTTGGATAAAATGTTAAGCTATGTCATGATATTGGCCATGTTTTGGTCTCTCTCATGATCCTTTTCCATTTGCTCCTTGAATAGCTTGAATGTGAGAGGGGAAACTTGGTCCTCGCGGGTGTACCACAGTCTGTTGATGGTTTTCATGCCATTTAGAAGTTGGGCTGCTATTGCATACGATTGCTGTATCAAGCCTCCAGGTGAAAGTTGGTCAGCCACACCTTTGTTTACCTAGTCCAAACTCTGGTAAAAGTACTGTAGCAGCACGTTATTTGGCAAACCATAGGTTAGGCATTGAAGCACCAACTTTTTGAACCGCAACCAAGTTTCGTGCAAAGGCTCTCCTTCTAGACACTTAAAGATTTGGATACTGTCCCGAAGAGTCATCATCTTCGAGGGAGGGAAAAATCGCACATTAAATGCAGTGACCAACTCCTCCCAAGAAGTGATGAATTCACATGGCAATTCCTCCAGCCATTTGCACGTTTCTCTCATCAACGAGAAAGGGAATAACCTTAACCAGACTGACTTCTTAGATATATTTTTGAAAGAGAATGGTCTGCACAAATCTACAAAGTTTCGAAGATGCTCGTGAGGATCCTTATGCGACAATCCACTGAAAAGTCCTTTTAGTTGCAACAGTTGCAACATAGTGCTCGTTATATGGAACACTGCATTTCCTTCGGTTGGAGGTAAACAGATGGCCCCAATGCCTCCCATGAGATGGGGGTCATTAATGTTTGGCTCTTAGACATCGTTGAGATTTTCGATGTCATCTTAGTGGCACACCTGGCTGCCGTTGTTGCCATTAACACTTATGCTCCTTGAAATATTTACACAAACCAACGAAACAAAACTACAAACTAAGTAAGTAGAACTACAACTAAGAAGAACAAAAAAATAATTTACTTAACTACAAATTCTCTATTAACACCACTCCCCGGCAGCGATGCCATTTTTGATGTTTGCGTAATCAAGACACAACTTCCAATTCGAGTGTCTACGGTCATACAATAGTAAAGTAACCTAACCAAGGGTT
Organism: Solanum commersonii; assembly: GCA_029007595.1. Taxonomy (NCBI): domain Eukaryota; kingdom Viridiplantae; phylum Streptophyta; class Magnoliopsida; order Solanales; family Solanaceae; genus Solanum; species Solanum commersonii. The sequence goes on from JAJTWQ010000051.1 coordinate 1,722,892, forward strand.
GGGGTCGAGTCCCAATGGAGTGGTTTTGAGAATTTATAGAAAAATAAAATTTAGTTCTAATTAGTCATAGCTATAGACATTATCGAATATAAACATACTAAATCTAAATAGGGTAACGTAAGCGTCAACTATTAATGGGGGGTTTTGTATTAATTAACAACTACAAATAACGAAAATATACGAAAACTAAATAGAGAGACAGGATTCTTGGGATGTGATAGGAATACGGGATAAACTTAATTGTTGGGTACATGCTTTTGATAGTAAATTGTTGAGTATTTGTGACTAGGCTAGACTATAGTGGGAGTAAATTCTCTCTCGAGCAACTTACCCCGAATTGACTCGATTTCTCTCCAACACCGAGTTGCCAGTTTAAGCCAACCTCCGCCTTAGCCCATTTAGTCTCTCGAGCTGAATGTGTGGGAGAAGGACTAGGATTCACTCTCTCTCGATGAACCTATGTAGACCCAATACCACCAGCTATCAATTTAGTAGTCTTAGTTTTATGACCTCTCTCTCGAGCAAGCCAAAAATACTAAGATGAAATCGTATTTGCAACCACAACTCCATTAAGTTCATACACAACTACTAAATGAAATCAGATTTAAACAACAAATAAACCATCAACAAGCAAGACCCAACATATAATCTAACCCATATTCACAAAATCACACCCCAAGAATTGGGGTTTTAGCTAGACATGTAAAAGAGATAAAAATTTATACCAATATCAATTTGCATCAACTGAGTATGAAGGATTAAGTCTTAAATCACGTCAAGAGTGAAGAATCTTCAAGACCCAAGTCCAATTTCTTGGAGTTGAAACCCTTTGAATCTTCAAGGTCTTAGAACAAAGTCTCCAAAACCCTCTAAAACTTAAACTCTCTAAAAAACTGTAAAAAGTTCTCAGAATAATAGTGATATGATACTAAGATAGAAATTTAAACAAGTATTTATAGTGTTTGAAAATGTGTTGCGAAGGACCCTGCGGTGAAGTTAGTCGGGATCGTCAATACATTCGGCGATCCGTTATTTGGTCGATTTCATCGCCTTCCTGCTTTAGCCTTTAGCCTTTTCGCATTTTGAGTTATTGGGCGATATGGTACTGTTTCACGAAACTATTCGACGACACGCCGACTGCTCCATTACATCGCCAACTTGACCTTTTCCTTCAGGGCTCAGCGCACTGGAACTAAAGGCAATCTCCAGGCTGATCGGCGAGTCGCTAACTGAGCTCGGCGATTTTCAAGCCTTCATTTCTTCGTTCTTTTCAGCTGCTTTGTTCCTTCTTGCCAAGTAGTGTCCATGCTTTGCCTCAAACTCTAAATACTTGAAACTTAAGGATTTTCATCAGATATTGAGACAAAATATGCATTTGAGGACACTAATTCTATCAAAATATAGCCCTAAATGAGTCAAAATTGTGGACTCATCAATATGGAGGAGTGTTCAGACAACTCCTAGCCCCATAAACCATGTAGCCACCATGGGTAAAAAAAGGTCATACTTTTTAGATGATTCCTTAGTGATTTTTAACATAGACTAGTGGATCCACTTAGTAGTCAAATTTTATACCCTCGACAAGGTATAGGATGACCCTGGTAGCGTGAGGCAAAAAGCTATATTGTATCTTTTCATACACAGAGTATTTTTGTATTTCTAAATACACAGAGTTGATATCCATGATTTAAAAACTTTTCTTTATTTTGCATTTATGTTATTGCTTTATATTGAAATGAGTTCAGTTGAGTTGAGTTAAGACCAGGTTTGTCCTTTCAGTTCCTTTCAAGCTTATGTCTTGTTTTAGAATTCCCCTCGCATACTCGTACATTCAGTGCACTGATGTCATTTGGCTTATATCTTTTAATGATGCAGATACATGTAATCAGGATCAACATCTAGCGCATCGTTGATTCTAATTGAGCTCCAATGTTTGTTGGTGAGCCTCCTTGCTTCTGGAGGATCCTTTTTATTGCTTTTTTTCTAGTATTTTGTTTATTAGGATGTCGTAGGTCTTGTCCCGAAATCTATCTCAGTTATTAGAGGCTTCATAGATAGACATTTAGTTAGTTCATTTGTCATTATCCTGTTATTAGCTTATGTTCAGATTTGATCAGTTTCCACTTTGGCTAAGTTAAATGTTTATTTCTAAAACATTATGAGTTTAGTTTGAGACAATTGAGTTATCTTGCATTTGAATTCTCTTCTTAATACTTAAAGTCTTCCACTGAGTAAGTAAGTCAGGCCAAGGGTTCGCTTGGGGTCAGCAATGATTCTCGAGTGTCAGTCCTGCTCAGGGTGTAGGCTCGGTGAGTGACAATAATCTCAATAACAGTGAATTTGGAACTTAGAATAAGAAAAGAAAGTACAAATTAGAATCATAGAACTTAGGGTGCAACCATAGAATATACTCTTATTGATTGAATTAGATGTAGGGCGTGATGACAAACTTAGTCCAGCACTATGAATAGTCTTACATAAATGAAAGAACAATGTTCTTGGAGAAATTTGAAAAAAAATCTTGGAAGATGAAGTGTGGAGTAGAGTCTTGGATTGAAAACATAAGGTATCTTGAAGAGAATCTTAAACTCGGAGTCTTTAGATCTTGCGAAATTGGAGAAATCCTTTTTTTGTTGTTGGAGTTTTTGATCTTTAGTAAAAAAGAATTAGAGATTTTGAGAGTTACAATATGTATGATGATGCTATTATGTTGTAAGATGGACTGAGGGAAGTCATTGAGGGTAAAAGTTCAAGAATACCCTTTAAGGAACATAAGAAGACCATAAAAATGAAAGAAGATGACTTTTTATTAATGAATCCCATCGGCCAAATCGGCAATCTGAAGGTCCCCTCACCGAAATGTTTAGTGGATCGCCATAAGGGGCATTAGATCACCAAAATATCCAGAGATTAAAGGTTTTCAAGACATTTCAACGAGGTAATTTAGTGATTTGTCAAATGAGCAGGTGTCCTTGCCGAATTTCTCAGCCCGAATATGTTTTAGTGAAACGACTATAACTTTTTACCCCAATCTTTAATTGATGAAAAATTGATGGAATTGGAAAGAAAATTCATAGAACTTTAATTTGATAGGTTATAGGCCACCTAACATATTATATGTTGAGAGATATGATCGTTTGAAGGTGATCTTAATATGAACTCATGCGAGAACGTAGCCATTAGAAATGCTTTGAACTTGACTTGGTTTTTGAGGTCCCGTATGACCCTAGATCATCACTTTCGATACCCTTGACACACTTGGTAAATGACCTTAAAACTCACGACCAAGTAGGACATCATCACATTCAAACTCATATACTTACGACCAGAGGCAGATCTAGAATTTGGAGGTCCTGGGTGCCACATTGTTCAAGTAAGATAAGTGGGTCGGTTGCTTTAATTTTGGGTTACAATTCGAGTTTTTTTTTATTTCTATAAATAAATTGATCAAACATGCATGTTAGTAACATTTTCTTTTAGATAGTATGCGATTAAAGATAACTAAACAATCCAATTTTTATTTCTTTTTAGGAATTAGTGACCTTATTCACTGAATCTTTGAGGAAAAAAGAGTTTTTCACACTAAAATTTGAGCTTGTATAAACTATCTAATAGTGTTAACTTAATATATTCATATTTCATTGACTTTATGTGTTGTTGCAAATATATAACAAAGAGAATAAAATTTTTAGTTTCAACCTAGTCATCTTACTTAGCAAGAACGTTGGTGAAGATTGAAAGAACCTTTAAATTAAAAGAACTCTAACAATAATATCCATTATTTTTAAAACTTATATTTTTTTAAAACTACTATTTAAATATATTCTTAATAATATTTATGCACGTTCAAAATTCAGTACTCATTAATTGATAAAGAACAAACACGCAACACTTATATCAAGAGATTAATAATTAGTGAAGGAGAAAGTAAAAATATTTAAGAATTAATTGTGGTCAATAGGAGTCAATTTGAATTAATAAAGAATACTAGTAAATAAATAAGAATGAATAGAAGAAAAAAAAAGTCTTCACACATTAATGAAAAAGATATATAAAAAAAAGGGGAATGAAAGAAAGAAAAAGCTTCAAAAAATTAATGTTGTCCACAAGATTCGAACACGCAACACTCATATCAAGAGATTAATAATTAGTGAAAGAGAAAGTAAAAACATTTAAGAATTAATTGTGGTGAATAGGAGTCAATTTGAATTACTAAAGAATACTAGTAAATAAATAAGAATGAATAGAAGAAAAAAAAAGGAAAGAAAGAAAGAAAAAGCTTAAAAAATTAATGATGTCCACGAGATTCAAATCCGCGCTGCCCTTGTGTTCAAACTCACAACTCTATCGTGGCAGAGCATTTCATGACCCCTTTCTTACCACTAAGCCACCAGTCAATTTGGTTAGGAGGTTCACAAGTTAATTTATATATTTATTTATTTTTCTAATACAGATACAAGATCTACGAAAAGGCTATTGGATTCATCCGAACCCATGAACCCTCACTTAGTCGGCACAATTTGTTCGTGCATGAGATCATGTTATTTTATATATATAATGTTATTAAGTTTTCGTGAAAAAACAGAACTATTGATTGGGAAAATGTAAAAATATAAATTGAAATCATAAAAAAACAGACTATATATATATATATATATATATATATATATATATATATATATATATATATATATAGAAGAGAAAAACTTATATACTCCATATAGTTTAATGATTTAACTTGTTATAGCGCATCATATTGTAGTTGGGTGTAACGAAAGAATTATGACTTCAATCGAATTCAAATGAGTCGTAGGAGCATTTTAATTGATCTTGAACCAATAACATGTTCAAATTCTAGATCCTCCTCTGCGAGTAATTCAAATGAGTCGTAGACTGACGTATGTTTCTAATTAAACTTTGCATGCATGCATGCAGTGTGAAAGCATAGATGGAGTGGAGAAGAAGCTTACATAAATGGAGATAGAGTACTTTAAACAGCTAGTTGAAGAAGGAGGGATATATGTGGATCAACTTTTTTTCCATGATCCAGATGGATTTATGGTTGAAATTTGCAATTGTGATAAACTTCCTATCATTCCACTTGTTGGGGAGATGGCTAGGTCTTGCTCCACACATAATCTTCACACAACATCACAAATGGAATATGTCCCACTCAATTATATTCCTTAAACTAGAAGTTAATTAATTAGTGTTACTTGGCTTAACACTTATTCAGAATTATATTGTTGTTATAATAAATTAATTTGTCAATTATGTCAAAATGTTCAAATGGATGATAGTTTTGGTAGCTTTATGGATTTGAAATGTGACCTGGATTTAGGTACATAAATGTTAAATAAGTACTTAATTTATATTAGAGATCGAATGTTGACTAAAGTCAATTCAAATATTTTGAACTTTAAATTTTCAACCGAAAACTTGAATCACTCGTGAATGCCTCGGGACCGAATTAATCATGCAACTAATTCAAAAGGCATCTTTTGGATCTAACGAAATTGATGAAATTTCATTTTGATTCCGTTTACCTGAAACGTTGATTTGGATCAAAACTTCTCAATTTTCAGACCATCAAAACTAAAAAAAATATCACCCAAACTCATTTGATCACCTCGTAAATTGTGTCACACATCTATACAGGTGACAACACCAAACATATATAAGCTATGAAAAAAGGTAAAACATGGAAATTAGGCAAAAATTACGAGACGGTCAAGAAGATCATTACATGGGATTCTCTTTTCACCACTTTATTGACATATTGAAGTTTCTCATGGAAATATATTATTGAATTGGTTCCACACATAAGGGATGATAAGTAGGCATTTACCTATATATTAGTTTGTCTTTCTCATAAACTCGTGGGTAATAATTGTTATGACTGACCATTAGAGTTCTTCCACCAAAGAAAATGAACACTCCCAACGTTCTGCAAATCATTTTTGCTGACATTAAGCCTAATGAGAATGTGAGACAAATTAATAAAAAATATTATTAAAATGCTCAAATATATTAACAATTCCTCACGTTTTAAAATAATAATTGGGAATGCCCGTGTTCAAAACAACACGTGGTATTTGAATTCCTTGTCTAATGTAAGGTTATAAATTGGATAAAAAATAAAATAGAGAAATAGTATGATCAGATATTGATAATACTTTTGGCTGTATAAATTTCTCAAGATACGTCACTGGATAAATCTAACTACGTTACTGTTTCATAATGCTGAGAATAAATGTTACATAGCTACTCGCATTGACAGCAAAATCCATCTAATTAGTGTTTGATCTTCATAGTTCTACAAGAAACTAAAAGGAAATCAGGCACAAGTACCCTCCTAGACTATTATCAAAATCTCAAAAACACATCTAAACTTAATTAGGGCCCTATTAACTCCCTAAACTAATTTAAAATGGAATAAATACGCCATAAAGGATGATGTGGCATAGAGAGTGTGCACACTCTCTCGAAGGCAAATGATTAGTGAACAAATTGAACACATGTCATTTTTTAATTGTTAACTTTTAATTAGTTATTACACATATTTATTGATATTAAAACTTATATGTATTTATTTTAATTTTTTTCTCACTTTAAAATTTTTATTTTTTTCTTTGATTAATTTCTTATCTTTTAATTTTTATTAAATATGTTTATTTTTTAAAAAAAATAATTAAAAAGTGTCCTTTAATTTTAATGTTTTAATTGTTTTATATTTTATTTGATTTTCTTCACTTATTTTGATATCCATTTGAAATTAAATTATTTTAAGTACAAGACATTTGTAATTAAATTTGAAATCAAATCAAAAGGAAAGACAAAGAAAATAAAAAGAGTAAATAAAATCAATAGAAAAATAAAAGATAAAAAACAATGAATGAGGTAGAAAAAAATTTAGATACAAGGGAAAAAATAAGTGTATTAACTTAATTTAAATTCAAGATAAACAAAATAAGAATTTCTTTTAAAAAAATTATATTTTTTAACAAAAAGTAAGAAAAATAATAATATTAAAATATTTACACACGTGGTAGGCAGGTGTGTACAAACACAACCAACTTGGGTGGTTGAAGGTGTCATGTCAGCACAAAAGGTGCACAAAAATACTAAAAAAATGAGTTCGGGGGGGGGGGGGGGGGGTAGGGGTGTGCAAAAATCGAACCAAAAAAAGTGTTATTGGTTTATTGCTATTGGGTTATTGGGTTAACGATTTCTTAATGGTTTTATAAAAAAAAATATTATCAGGTTATTGGTTCGGTATTGGTTTCCAATATTGGGTTATTGGGTAAATCGATAACCCATTAAGAGTTAAGACTATAGTAATTTACTACTTTTACATATACATACATATTAGTAAATATTAATCTCAATATTTTAATAGTTATGTCTTTGTCATTTAGCCATCAATTCATACTTCGCTGTGACTTTGAGTTCACAACTTTATATTATACAAATCGTCAAAACCTAAAGTAAAAACTATATTCCTCTTAATTTCTCTGTGTTACACATGTATAGTTCTTTTCATATTTGTTATTGTTATTTCTATTTTATGAGCTTTTGCAAAGTTACATTATTGTCTTGTCGTGTCAAATTTATTAAAGAAGTCATATATTTGTTTATAAGCATTTTCTTATTGGTTACACAGAAAATCAAACCGTTAAGGAATAAACCGATAAACCGAAAACCGATAAAAAATTATCTTAGTGGTTCGTTATTGGTTTAGCGTATTTAAAAATCAAAAACCGATAATACATAAAACCGAACTGACTAATGCACACCCATAGGGGGGAGGGGAAGGGTAATATGACCCTATTTAAGTTTAGGATGTCTCTGGAATTTCGATCATAGTCTAGGAGGTTACTTGTGCATATCCCAAACTAAAATAAAAATTACCCATTAGCTTTATTCCATCAGCATTCAATGTACTTGGCATGCGTAACCACACTATCTTGCTATGCCACTGCATCATCCCATGCAAATATTCAGCCAACGACATCTCCATATTTAGAACACAATGTAATTGTCAAAACAACTGAAATGGTAATAAGCAGATGAACAAAAACAAATCTTAACAAATGAAAATGAAAAATAACATCGTTTTCAAGGTTAAAAGTGAAAGTAACATAATATAATGAGAAATTAATTTACATAACTATGGTTGATCGATTGTCATGATTGTTAAATAAATCAGCATCTAGTGAGAAAACAAAGCTTAAAGTAACAAATTTACTAATGTAAGTTACTTGCTCTAGGTTAGTATCACAATCCACCTCATTGGGCCATGCAAGCGCCTACTCTAACAATTAGATATATATTGGTGTACAATATACAACTTATGCAACCTCTCGTAACGATTCAAGAACTCAAAAGCATCCTCATTTTCAGTACCATGAAACTATGAAGGCTTCCACTTCAAAAACATAGTCAACAACTCATGCTTAGTCTCGCTCATAGCAGGGCCTAGTATGGAATGGAAGAACACATCAATACCCGAAGCTTCATCCATTCTGGGAGCGTTGCTAGCAACAGAATGAGTGCTTGGAGACTAAGTAGCCGACACAATAGGAGTGGCTCCAGTAACCACTATCCCACTCAGGATGGCTAACACTTGCTGAATAACCTCAGAAGTCACGGGGGGAAGGCCTACCACCCTAACTTGTGTCGCCATATCAGGTTCAACACCCTTCTTAAACTCTCCTCCACATCCTCCTTAATATGAACCTGGGTAAGGGAGAGGGAGGGGTCGCTATTCTCTGCCCAGCCGTTACCCAAGCTCCACCCCGGTGGATGTTCCTCTTCATCTGGTCTTACCCCTTCGTCAACCTCGCATTGTTGGTTCTCCAACTGGAGCTGGTACTCTCATTCTGTTTCATCTAGTGTCATCCATCTAAGAAAAAAAGAATTAAAAAGTCAAATATCAATTGAAATCAAGTTATAACATTAAGAAAGTAAAGAAGAGAAAAATATCCTAAAGTCTAATAACCTAGTGAAGAAAAGTACAAAAGTCTGAGTATCATACCGTAAGACTTTACTAGACCTATTTTGGTATGACGAGATCAAAAAATCTAGGGCTCTGATACCAACTTTCTCACAATCCAACCTGTCGTAAGAGGCACCATACTAAACCCCTGGTGGGAGAAACAATATTTACTAGCATGCAAAATGTTGAACAATAAAAAGGAAATAGTTCTAAATTTTTTTAAATAAGTTTCATAATATAAAATTCATTACCACCAAACATTTGTAGAAGAAATCCTTCAAAAAATTGAAAGTCGTTTGTCAAAACATATATGTTATCTAGAGTATGCGATGGAACCCCAAAACATAATTAGTCTAAGTCCAAAAAATGGATCAGAGGGGAAAATAATAATCCATAGCAACTTGAAAAAAATAGCCTGCAATTTGGATTCAAGAAGTGCAAGAGTCATAATTGAGGTCACGAAGCAACCATCGAAATATGACTTTTATTTAACAAAGAAAGAGCAAGTACAATATCAGTACACAAAATCCACATTGAACTGGTAAAATCATTGGCCAATTCTAGTTATACTAAATATGAACAAGTAACCACAACTTAGTGAAATAGAAAACATACGAATAACATGATCTACAACATTACAATAAGCCAATTCGGTTCACTCATAGAATCCACATACACAGCAATTAATGTACCAAGTGTTGTACCCTGTCAACCATTAATAATATTTACCGGCGTGTTACCCAAATCAATTATATAAATATCTCGTACTAGTCAAGGTACCCAAGCTAATAAAAAATATAACACGTGGTACCCGAGCAAATCAAAAGATATCATGAATCAGACGTGTCACTCAAATTAACCGTTAGTATGTACCATGCATGGTACCTGCGCCAACTAGCAATCACACATTACAACGAATAAAAATCACACTTGTCATACATTATATAGATAATACTGACGAATCAGTTAACATGCAAATATAACATAAACTAAAAATAAACAACCATCACCTACCTCAAATCAAGCCCAGAATGCTCTATTAAACTTGAACTTTTTCCTTGTTATGATGGCTAACTAGTTCTTGATCTAAAAATAATAAATATAACACATAATCAGATCTAAATTACCTAGAAACACCTGAATAATATAATAATCCCAAACCCTGGCCATTCTATGATTATCCCACCCAAATAAGGGTTTTCCACCAATAAATTAAATGACCCCCCCCCCCCCTCCAAAGATCACAAACACAGATTCTAAGACTCTAGAATCAAATTACTAAGTTAAGGGAGTAATTTACTTACCTTTACGGATGATTACGATGGAAAATAGATGAAATTCGCCCAAGTCGCTTCTGCTCTTCCCCAAAACATAATTGCCAAATAATGAGTAGTTTTGGTAGGGGTGTGCCTCGTTGGTTCGGTTTTATGTATTTTTAGTTTTGTTTATCGATTTTTGGTTTTTAAATACGCTAAATCAATAACAAACCAATAAGATATTCTTTATTGGTGTTTGGTGTATCGATTTTTTATCATTAACAGTTCGATTTTCAATTTACCCAATAAGAAAATTGTAACACCCTGACTTTTCAAAACGTCTAAATTAACTCATATCGTTGTGGAAAGACAAGGAGGGTGAGTAATAAATTAAAAATTATGTGGTATGTCATATTTTAAGTGTTCAAGGGTTGTATCTCAAGTTTAGAAGTTAAGTAAGTGGTAAAATAAAAGTTGGCGAAAGTTATCGTAAGTTTCTTTTTAAAGATTTCTCTAAAATTTGGGTCAAATGTCTTGGATATTTTCGCCCATTATATAAAGAGTTAGAAGACCTATCACCTACTAAATCGAAGGCCTACGAGTCTAGTTTTTAACGCACAAAACCCCATATCAAACCGATATCAGAGTAAAAAGTTATGAGGGTTTTACTAGGGACTGACGGGGCAAAATTTGGGTCGGGTCAAAAATTTGATATGTCGGCTTATTTAACGTTTTAAGCCATGAAAACATTTCATTTCAGTTCCAAACTAGAGAGAAATCTTAAGAGAGGGTTCCTTTGGAGTTCTAGCATGATGAAGGTTAGTTTTTAACGATTTCTACCGTTAAACATTACCCTAGTGCCTAGAAACGTAATCCCTACACGTGGCAATCATTTTTCCCTTTTATTAGCTGCGTTTGGAGCTGGTTTTTGAAGATATAAATTTGTAGTTATTGGTGTTTCTTCAAAGTTTACACTTGGTTAACTAGGGTAATCATCTCAGGACCCTTTTATGGTTGTTTTTATGAATTTCTATAGACGTTTCGACAAGTTGGGGAAATATGGCAAATCTGCCGATTTAAGATTAATTACGAACTGTTTATAGATGCGTACCAGCTGTGTATATATAATGTTTGCAAAGTTTAGGACATAAGAAACAACTTTTGTGAAGAAACTACGATTTTTTGAGCGTTCATTGGAAAGGTATGGTAAGGCTATTCCCTAAGTACGACATGTTTCCTTAAAGCTTAGGAGCAATGTAATTGAGTTGTTATTCTTGTTACACTTGTAGCCATTATTATTGATTGTTGGCTGCTCGAGTTGATATAATCCTCCCTTGTTGGGATTCTTATTCAGTTGGTAGGGTTCCTATGTTGGACATGACTTAGAGGTTATTTGTAAAGGTTGCTTATAACTAAATTGCTCGCTTTTAGCGATTGGATTTTTATTGTTGCCCTTGGGGCTATTGTGGTTAGCTACATGAATGTGATATATTCCTAGAAGGGCTATGTTCTTCCTATAGGGCTTTATGGATGCCTAAAAGGGCTATAAGTTGCCTACAGGGCTATATTGACGCCTAAAAAGGCTATGTGCTTCCTACAAGGCCATGTTGTTGCCTAAGAGGGCTATGAGGTGTCTATAAGCTATATTGATGCCTAAGAGAGCTTTGTGTTGCCTACGGGGCTATATTAATGCCTACGGGGCTAGGGGACTACCAATAGGGGTATATAGGTTGATTGGCACATTCCGAGCTTATGGGGGCATGAGTAGGTGGTCTTGTGTGTTGTTTGTACATGCTAAGCTTATGAGGGTTTGGTTAGGTTGTTGGTTTAGTATTTTTGATTAGTTTAGATTTAGGAGCAGGTCAGTACACTTATCTTATCCTTGATTTACTTATCAGATTATTCCAGTATATCAGGATACCTCCTCTTAGTCTATTGTTTTTCATACTCTGTACATTATTTTGTAATGAGGGCGCTGCATTCATGCATGCAGGTCTTGACAGATGATCGAGTAGACCTCCTCAGCAGCAGGATTGACTTTTATTAGGTTGGCTAGCCCCTTTTCTCCAGAGCTACCACAGTTGGGAGGTTTGTTACCTTTTGTTGTATATATCTTTATGGGTAAGCTGGGTCCATGTCCTTCTAATCTTTACTACTCTTAGAGGGTTTCAGACTAGTGTATGAGCTGCATAGCTACGTTATGGCCATACTGGCCTATGTTGTTGGTTTGCTGAAGTTTGTAATCTATTTGATGTATTGTATTAATATATACCTGCTTTTAGTTTTGGTATAGATATCTTGATGGATTCGATGGCCTAATCATGACTTTTGTGCTAGTTGACTATTTATTTATATGATCTCTTGGGAGTAGCTGTTTCTTTTATAGATCAGTTGACAGGGGCCTTGCAGGCCGAGGGCTTAGTTTTAAGCCGAGATATACTTGTTTATTTTTTTGATTACGTGTGGCTGCCATGCGCTAGAAGAAAATGGTTCGGCAGGATTGGCTCGGGCATGAGTTTTGGCACTAGGAGCCAATTGCACCCCTCGAGTTTGGGGCGTGACAAACCGAGTTGTCTATAAGCTATATTGATGCCTAAGAGAGTTATGTGCTACCTACGGGGCCATATTAATGCCTAACAGGGCTATGTGACTACCTACGGGGTTAGGGGACTACCGATAGGGGTATATAGGCTGATTGGCACCTTCCGGGCTTATGAGGGCCTGAGTAGGTGGTTTTGTATGCTATTTGTACATGCCGAGCTTATGGGGGCTTGGTTAGGTTATTGTTTTATTATTTTTGATAACTTTAGATTTAGGAGCATGTCAGTTCACTTATCTTATCCTTGATTTATTTATCCGATTATTCCAATATATCAGGATACTTGCTCTTAGTCTATTGCATTTCATATTCTGTACTTATTTTGTACTGACACCCCATTGCCTTGGGGGTGCTACATTCATATATGCAGGTCCTGACAGACGATCAAGTAGACCTCCTCAGCAGCATGATTGACTTTTATTCGATTGGCTAGCCCCTTTCCTCCGGAGCTACCAGAGTTGGGAGATTTGTACCTTTTGTTGTATATATCTTTATGGGTAGGCGGGGGCCCTATCCTGCTAATCTTTACTACTCTTAGGGGCTTGCAGACTAATGTGTGGGGTGTATAGCTACGTTATGGTCATACTGGCCTATGTTGTTGGTGTGCTGAAGCTTGTGAGCTGTTAGATCAATCAGGACTTCTGTGCTAATTGGCTATTTATTTAAATGATCTCTTGGGAGTAGCTGTTTCTTTTATAGATCAATTGGCAGGGTCCTTACATGTCGAGGGCTTAGTTTTAAGTTGAGATATACTTGTTTATTTTCTTGATTGCATGTGGCTGCCATGCGTTAGTAGCAAATGGTTCAGCACGGTCGGCTCGCGCTTAAGTTTTGGCATTAGGAGCCAGTTGCTCCCCTAGAGTTTGGAGAGTGACAAACTTGGTATCAGAGTAACGTCGTATCCTAGGGAGTCTGCAAGCCATGTCTAGTAAAGTCTTATTTATAAATGTGTTGTGCACCACATTCGATAAGCAAGAAGCTACCAGGCATGTTAGAATGACTATCCTTCTTTTGCTCACCTCGTGTTATAGAGCGGTGTCTTAAGGGTTGAGGTTTCTGGCTTATAATTGATACTTGTATGGAGAGAGAGATGACTGACACTAGACAGACCACAACTAGCCAGGGGGTAAATACAATTGCAAGCGAAGGTACCGGCAAGGTACCACAGGTGGATAAGACATCTTCTCAGCCCCCTATAGCTTTTCCATCGCTTCAGGAGCCTCTGAGGGCTACAGGACTTCCGGCTCCACCAACAGTACCACCTCTAGTTCCTCATATTCCATCTGATCAGGATTTCAAGAGTGCAGTATGTATGTTAGCAGAGTTAGTAGCTGCACAGTGCCAACCAGTTGTGCCAGATGTTGCCGGACCTTCTAAAGGGCCCGAAAGTTTAAGAGTTCGTGAATTTCTTACCTTGAATCCTCCACAGTTTATAGGGACATATCGTAGAGAAGACCCTCAACACTTTGTTGATCAGCTTTATAAGATCTTTAGAGTCATGTATGCCTTAACGACTGAGTCAGTTGAGTTAGCAGCATTTCGATTGTGAGATGTTGCAGTATTGTTGTACGAGAGTTGGGAGAGATCTAGGGGAAAAGATGCATCCCTACCCACTTGGGATAGCTTTAGAGAAGCTTTTATAGATCAATATTTTCCTCGAGAGATTAGGGATGGCTGGGTGGACCAATTTCTAAACCTCTGATAGGGCAGTATGAGTGTCCGAGAGTACGGGATAAGATTTGATTCATTGGCTAGATATGCACCAGCATTTGTTGATACGATGCATGATAGGGTGCGCAGATTTGTGGGATGGCTCAACTCAAACTATATCGATGCTTGTTCTACTGTTGCACTAAATGATAATATGGATATCTTGCGAATTCAGGCATTTTCATAAGGCATAGAGGATTGCCGACACTTACAATATATGAGTGAGAGGGTCTTGAGAGAGAGACAAAAAAGGGTTAGGCCCTCTAGTTAGCAGGGAGATTCTCGAGAAGGTCTTGAGAGAGAGACAGAAAAGGGCTAGGCCCTCTAGTTAGCAGGGAGATTCTCAGGGTGGTCCCAGACCCCGATATTCTATTAGACTACCTAGACCTCCACCACAGCAGTTCCAGGGTAGTAGATTTGATTGTCATGAACAGTCAGGCCCAAGTGAGGGTTCATGAGCATCAGGCTCACAGCAGCAGAGGGGTTCAGGCCAGGATAGGACATCCCCGCCGCGTTGTGCTACTTTCGGTAGGATTCATTTCGAGAGGTGCATACAGGGTTCCACATGTTATTATGCTTGTGGACAGGAGGGGCATGGGTGGAGAAACTGCCCTACCATAGGTCAGGGTGGTATAGGTCAGTTGACCAGGTCAGCAGTAGGTTCCTCCTCATCAGCACAGTCTACAGGGTATGGACCCCAGACTTCAGCACGTAGAGGTAGAGGCAGAGGCAGAGAGAGAGCATCTAGTTCTGGTATTGGACAAAATCATACATATTCATTAACCGATCAACAGGACTCAGAGTCATTACCAGATGTTGTGACATGTACATTGATTATTTTCTCCCATTGTGTTTATGCTTTGATAGATCCTGGATCTACTCTGTCTTATGCTATTCCATTTATTGTGGGGAAGTTATGTATAGTAGCAAAGTCATTAGATCGACCCTTTATTGTATCTACACTAGTTAGTGAGCCTATTATTGCCAAGAGATTCTATCGAGGTTGCACGATAGAAATTATCGACCGTCAGACCTATGTAGATCTCCTAAGGTTAGAGATGGTCGGTTTTGACACCATTATGGGTATGGACTGGTTAACGTCTTATTATCCTAATGTTGAGTGCCGGACAAAGATTGTTACATTCCACTTTCCAGAAGAGGCAGTTCGGGAATGGAAAGGCGATACAGCAATGTCAAAAGGTAGGTTTATTTCCTATCTTAAGGCGAGAAGGATGATTACTAAGGGTTGTATTTATCATCTTGTTCACGTTCATGATATAGATGTAGAACCATCGACTCTTCAGTCTATTCTAGTAGTTAATGAGTTTCTAGATGTATTTCCAGACGAGCTCACTAGTATCCCTCCAAAACGGGATATTGATTTTGCTATCGATACGCTACCAAGTACACAACCCATATCTATCCCTCCTTATAGAATGGCTCCTGCTGAGCTAAAGGAGTTGAAGGATTAGTTGAAAGACTTGCTGGATAAAGGCTTTGTTAGGCCTAGTGCTTCACCATGGGGTTCACTAGTGTTGTTCGTAAGGAAGAAAGATGTCTCACTAAGAATGTGTATCGATTACCGACAGCTGAATTAGGCAACTATAAAGAATAAGTATCCCCTTCCGAGGATAGATGACTTGTTTGATCAGTTACAAGGTGCTAAGTGTTTCTCAAAGATTGATTTAAGATCAGGGTACCACTAGATACGAGTTCGGGAGAAAGACGTTCCAAAGACAACTTTCAGAATTAGATATGGACACTTTGAGTTTTTGGTAATGTCTTTTGGATTAACTAATGCCCCAACAGTGTTCATGGACCTGATGAATAGTATATTCAGGCCGTATCTAGACTTGTTTGTGATTGTATTTATTGATGGTATTTTGGTGTATTCACGTTCAAAAGATGAGCATGCAAATCATTTGCGAGCAGTCCTTCAGGTTCTTTGAGACCAAGAACTTTATGCAAAGTTTTCTAAGTGTGATTTCTTGTTTGACTCTCTAGCTTTCTTAGTCCATATTGCATCAGATGCAGGCATTGCGGTTGATACATAAAAGATTAAGGTTGTAAAGACTTGGCCTAGACCTATGACTCCGACTGAGGTTCGTAGTTTCTTAGGGTTAGTTGGGTACTACAGAAGGTTTGTAGAGGGATTTTCTTCAATTTCAACCCCATTAATGAAGCTGGCTCAAAAAGCAGCTAAGTTCCAATGGATTGAGGCTTGCAAGCACAGTTTCCAGGAGCTGAAGGACAGGTTGACATCAACATCAATTCTTGCAGTGCCGAACGGTTCAGAAGGCTATGCGGTGTATTGTGATGCTTCTGGTGTTGGGTTGGGATGTATTCTAATGCAACATGGTAAGGTTATTGCATATGCTTCAAGGCAATTGAAAAAGCATGAGAAGAACTATCTGATCCACGATTTAGAGTTGGCTGCAGTTGTGCATTTGCTAAAGATCTTGAGACACTATTTGTATGGCGTTCATGTTGACATCTACACAGATCAAAAAAACCTTCAATAAATCTTTAGACAGAAGGAGTTAAATTTGCAACAACATCGATGACTTGAGTTACTGAAAGACTACAACGTAGACATTTTATATTATCTAGGAAAGGCGAATGTGGTACCTGATGCCCTCAGTCGAAGATCTATAGGTATTTTATCCATATTTAGGTGTTGAGAAGTGTGAGCTAGTGCGAAAGCTTCATCAGTTAGCTAGCTTGGGATTCAGATTGTTAGAGGCAGAAGATAGTGGGGTAACAATACAGGATATAGATGTATCATCTCTAGTTGTAGAAGTAAAATCACGGCAACAAGAGGATCCTAGCTTAGAGCAGCTCAGAATCAACAAACTTTAGCATTTTATATAGCAGGAGATGGAGTCCTTAGATATAGTGGTCGATTGTGTGTTCTGAATGTTGCAGGGCTTCCGCATCAAGTTATGGAAGAGGCACATCATTCCCATTATTCTATTCACCCTGGTTCGACGAAGATGTACCATGATATTAAGGAGATCTATTGGTGGCACGGGATGAAGAAGGACGTTGCTAAGTTTGTGGCACAATGTCCTAACTGTCAACAAGTGAATGTTGAGCACCAAAAGCCCAATGGGCTAGTTCGGAGATAGCCATTCCTTTGTGGAAGTGGGAAGCAATTAATATAGATTTTATTACAGGGTTACCTCGTTCGCATCGCAATTTTGACTCTATTTGTGTAATTGTTGATAAACTAACAAAATCAGCCCACTTTTTACCAATCAGGGCTATTTTTACGGCCGAAGACTATGCAGGGATCTATATTAGGGAGATTGTTAGGCTACACGGTGTTCCAATATCTATTATCTTTGATAGAGGTGCATAATTCACCGCCAACTTCTGGAAGTTTTTTTAGAAAGGACTGGGGACACGGGTTAATCTTAGTACAACCTTTAATCTTCAGACAGATGGTTAGGCTGAGCGCACAATTTTGACACTCAAGGATATGCTACGGGCGTGTGCACTAGACTTTAAGGGGATTTGGGATGACCACTTACCTCTTATAGAGTTTGCATACAATAATAGTTATCATTCCAACATCGAGATGGCACCTTACGAGGCTATGTATAGGCAAAAATGTAGATCCCCCATTGGATGGTTCGAGGTAGGTGAGTCACGGTTGATTGGACCCGACTTAGTACAACAGACAGTGAAGCAGGTCAAGCTCATACGGGAGAGGTTGCTAACAGCTCAAAGTCGACAGAAGTCATACTCATATGTGCGATGAAGGGACATAGAGTTTTGCATCAATGACTGGGTATTTTTAAAAGTTTCTCCTATGAAGGGGGTTATAAGATTTAGCAAAAAAGGCAAGCTTAGTCCAAGATTCATTGGGCCATATCGAATCTTTCAAAGGGTAGGACGAGTGTCTTATGAGTTAGAATTGCCTTTGGGGCTAGAAACTATTCATCCAGTTTTCCATGAATCTATGCTACGAAATTGCATAGGAGACCCTTCTCGGGTTGTCCCAGTTGAGGATGTTCAGATCACAAAAGAGTTGTCCTATGAGAAAACTCTAGTTGCCATATTAGATCGACAGGTCTGTAAATTAAGGACCAAAGAGGTGGCTTCAGTTAAAGTATTGTGGAGAAACAAGAATAGAGAAGAGGTGACCTGGGAAGCTGAGAATGTCATGAGGTCTAAATATCCTCACTTGTTTCATATCCCAGGGTGATGGCATATCAGTTTATATTGGTGCAGTGAGGTAAGATACCTATCTGATTTTTTTATATTGTTTCTTATTATTATTGTTGCTGTCGTTGTATATTTTCTCGCACTGTTATTGCGGAGCTATAGTGCTTAGCAATTTATGTCATCATGTGAGACACATAGGTTAGACTTTTTGCATTATATGCTCCTAGATAGTGACAAACTTAACCGCGTGACTCATATTATTATTATTATTTATTTATTTTCATTCGAGGATGAATGTTTCTAAGGGGGGAAGGATGTAACACCCCAACTTTTCAAAACGTCTAAATTAACTCGTATCTTTGTGGAAAGACAAAGAGGGTGAGTAATAAATTAAAAATGATGTGGTATGTTATATTTTAAGTGTTCAAGGGTTGTATCTCAAGTTTTGAAGTTAAGTAAGTGGCAAAATAAAAGTTGGCGAAAGTTATCGTAAGTTCCTTTTTAAAGATTTCTCTAAAATTTGGGTCAAATGTCTTGGATGTTTTCGCCCAAAATATAAAGAGTTAGAAGGCCTATCACCCATTAACTCGAAGGCCTACGAGTCTAGTTTTTAACGCATAAAATCCCGTATCAAACTGACATCAGAGTAAAAAGTTATGGGGGTTTTACTAGGGACTGCCGGGGCAGAATCCGGGTCGGGTCAAAAATATGGTATGTCGGCTTATTTAACGTTTTAAGCCATGAAAACATTTCATTTCAGTTCCAAACTAGAGATAAAGCTTAAGAGAGAGTTCCTATGGAGTTCTAGCATGATGAAGGTTAGTTTTTGACGATTTCTACCATTAAACATTACCCCCGTGCCTAGAAATGTAATCCCTACATGTGGTAATCATTTTTCCCTTCTATTAGCTGCGTTGGAGCTTGTTTTTGAAGATATAAATTTGTAGTTATTGGTGTTTCTTCAAGGTTTACACTTGGTTAACTAAGGTAATCATCTCGGGACCCTTTTATGGTTGTTTTTATGAATTTCTACGGACGTTTCGACAAGTTGGGCAATATGGCAAATCTACCAATTTAAGATTAATTATGAACTGTTTATAGATGCGTACCAACTATGTATATATAGTGTTTGCGAAGCTTAGGACATAAGGAACAACTTTTGTGAAGGAACTACGGTCTTTCGAGCGTTCATTGGAAAGGTATGTTAAGGCTATTCCCTAATTATGACATGTTTCCTTAAAGCTTAGGAGCAATGTAATTGGGTTGTTATCCTTGTTACACTTGTAGCCATTATTGTTGATTGTTGGCTGCTCGAGTTGATATAATCCTTCCTTGTCGGGATTCTTATTCAGTTAGTAGCGTCCCTATGTTGGACACGACTTAGAGGCTATTTGTATATGTTGCTTATAACTAAATTGTTCCTTTTTAGCAATTGGATTTTTATTGTTTCCCTTGGGGCTATTGTGGTTAGCTGGATGAATGTAATTTATGCCTAAAATGACTATGTTCTGCCTACAAGGCTATATGGATGCCTAAAAGGGCTATGAGTTGCCTACAGGGCTATATTGACGCCTAAGAAGGCTATGTGCTTTCCTACAGGGGCATGTTGTTGCCTAAGAGGGTTATGAGTTGTCTATAAGCTATGTTGATGCCTATGAGAGCTATGTGCTGCCTACGGGGCTATATTAATGCCTAACAGGGCTATGTGACTACCTACGGGGTTAGGGGACTACCAATAGGGGTATATAGGCTGATTGGCACCTTCTAGGCTTATGGGGGCCTGAGTAGGTGGTCTTGTGTGTTGTTTGTACCTGCCGAGCTTACGGGGGCTTGGTTAGGTTGTTGTTTTATTATTTTTGATAAGTTTAGATTTAGGAGCAGGTCAGTACACTTATCTATCCTTGATTTATTTATCAAATTATTTCAGTATATTAGGATACTTCCTCTTAGTCTATTGCCTTTCATATTCTGTACATTATTTTGTACTGACACCCCATTGCCTTGGGGGTACTGCATTCATACATGCAGGTCCTGCCAAACGACCGAGTAAACCTCCTCAACAGTAGGATTGATTTTTATCCGGTTGGCTAACCCCTTTCCTCCGGTGCTTCCACAGTTGGGAGGTTTGTTACCTTTTGTTGTATATATCTTTATGGGTAGGCTAGGGCCCTGTCCCGCTAATCTTTACTACTCTTAGAGGTTTGCAGACTAGTGTGTGGGGTGTATAGCTAGTTATGGCCATACTGGCCTATGTTGTTGGTTTGCTGAAGTTTACGAGCTATTTAATGTATTGTATTGATATATACCTGCTTTTAGTTTTGGTATAGATATCATGGTGGCCTCGACGGCCCAATCAGGACTTTTTTGCTAGTTGGCTATTTATTTATGTGATCTCCTGGGAGTAGTTGTTTCTTTTATAGATCAATTGACAGGGGCCTTTCAGGCCGAGGGTTTAGTTTGAAGCTGAGATATACTTGTTTGATTTCTTGATTGCGTGTGGCTGTCATAAGCTAGTAGCAAATGGTTCAGCAAGGTCGGCTCGGGCCTGAGTTTTGGCATTAGGAGCTAGCTGCGCCCCTCGAGTTTGGGGCGTGACAAAAATGCTAATAAAACAAATATATAATTTCTCACTTCTATAACAATTTAGCACGATACAGTGAGACAATAAAATCAGTTGTAAATGCTTTGATATGGTGAAACAACAAATATAATGAGAAATTGCTTCAATAAGAGTAGATGTAGTATGAAGGCTACAATAATATGTTACAACCAAAACATAATATGACATTTCTTATGTGAAGTAGAAGTACTATGACGTGTGAAGTGTGTAGACTGTAGTGTTAAGTACTAATATAATTTCTCGTTATTTTAAATTATTAATATTTAATATTTATGAAGGGCTTAACTGTAACTTACTATCGTCTAAATGAGTTAACTATTGGTTTACCCAATAACCCAATACTTAAAACCGATACCAAACCAATAACCCAATAATTTTTTTATATAGAACCATTAAAACCCGATTAATCCAATAACCCAATAACATTTTTTTCGATTCATTTTATTGGTCAGTTCAATTTTTGCACACCCTTAATTTTGAGAGATTTTTTTACATTAACTGTGACTAACCCTACTAGAGAGGTCTAATTCAGCTATAGTGATAGTGCTGAGTGGGCTCTCATGCTATAACATGAATTAAATCCACCGTTAAAGCAGCATGTCACCTGCTGCAGAGGCTTGCACGGGATAGAAACTCAAAAATCCTCTAAAATAGTCTATTTCGTAACACACCTTCAAACCTTGACGTTCCAAACCAATCCTTTCACGCCAAGTTTGATATCGGGAGTTCTATCTCCCGAATTCACTTCCGAAAAGTTCTACGAACTCCTTAACGTTTTAGAACCAAGAAAATTAGACTTTACCTAGACATTTCCTCCAATACTTTTCCCGAATTTTCCTAGACCTTGCCACATTCAAATTTCATCCATGCTTAGCCTAACCTGAAATTTTAACTCACTACTCCAAAAGTTTCTCACTCATTTTCCTTCACTATCAGCTCACCGATAAAGACGAGGGAAGTCGCTACAATAACTAAATTAGAATTTGAAATTTGACACATGGATATATGTGATCAATCATAAGTGACATAACTTTTTAAAATTAGGAAACAAAAGTTTGAGTTAGTTTGAGGGGTATCATTGAGCAAACAAAATAGGTTGAAAATATTTTTAGACCAATGGAGGAATGCAGAATATCTATGATGATTTATATATGTTAAGGATATTGTTGTCTTCTTTTTCCTTGATTTAATGATAAATCTTATCTATATTTAAAATAAGGGCGGATCCACGTGAGAATCAATGGTGATCAAAGCACCATTGACTCTGACGTGGATTCTCTGATTTGTATAGTCAATTAGTAAGTACTACACTATAATTAACAAAAAATCGAAGTATGACAAGTTTTTTTTAAGAAAATTATCAAAGATAAAGAGTTGATAATATATATTCAATGTATCGGTAATGTTTTATTTTGGTCCTTAGTATATTTTAAGTGATTGAAATGGTCCATGGTCCATAGTATATAAAAAAGATGTTCATTTTGGTCCTTCATATGTTTCATTTGACTGAAATGATCTTTAATATATAACAAAATGTGTTCATTTTGCTTCTTTAACCTAAACCTAACATATTTATCCATAAAATAGTGTCAAATTTAACTATGACCCTACGTGGCTAACAAAATTCACCATTGTTGTCTTTTTTGTTAGCTCCATAGAAAGAACTCCATAAAACTAACACTATGATCTCTACTTTCTCTAACAAAATTTAATTTTCTATTGCTTACAATATTTTTGAGCTAAGCATATAATTTTTTGAATCTTGAAGTAAATTTTGTTGGAGAAAGTTGAGAAAATGGTGTTAGATTTAATGAAGTTCTTTCTTTGGATTTAACAAATTAAGAAGACAACAATGGTAAATTTTGTGAGATTCATATAGTTAAATTTAATATTGTTAACATTTTCTCATTTTGGTCCTTTAACTTAAACCTAACATATTTATCAAAAAAAATAGCAAATATAACTATGACCCTACGTGGCTAACAAAATTCACCATTGTTGTCTTTTTTGTTAGCTCCAAAGAAAGAACTCCATAAAATCTAACACTATTATCTCTACTTTCTCTAACAAAATTTAGTTTCTATTGCTTACAATTTTTTTGCGCTAAGCATATAATTTTTTGAATCTTGAAGTAAATTTTGTTGGAGAAAGTTGAGAAAATGGTTTTAGATTTGATTGAGTCCGTTCTTTGGATTTAACAAATTAAGAAGACAACAATGGTAATTGGTAAATTTTGTGAGATTCATATAGTTAGATTTAACATTTTTTTTTGGTTAAATTTGTTAGTTTAGGGTAAAAAATTAAAATAAACACTTTTTGTTATTCGTTAAAGATCAATTCAATCAAGTTTATACAAAATTTTAATATACGTGATAACTTTTGTATAAATTGTATGTGGGTGCGTGAGATTGACGTTGATGATAAGACTAGTGACTGAGCTAAGAAAGTAATTACGGTAGTGCTAATATTCTGTGAAGGACTAATGTAAGAGGCAACGTATGATTAAGAAGTTAAATTTGTTAGTTTAGGTTAAAAAGTTAAAATAAACACCTTTTGTTATACGTTAAAGATCAATTCAATCAAGTTTATACTAAATTTTAATACACGTGATAACTTTTGTATAAATTGTATGTAGGTGAGATTGACGTTGATGATAAGACTAGTGACTGAGCTAGGAAAGTAATTAAGGTAGTGCTAATATTTTGTGAAGGACTAATGTAAGAGGTAACGTATGATTAAGGAGAAGTCAAATGTGATATAATTGTATTGTTGTTTCTGTTGATTTCGTTAATTTACGTGGATTTAATCTAGGTTGGTTTATGATGCCTACTCAATACGTGTGGTGTACTTATACTAATATACCTTTTGGTTGTGTAGTAGGTTTGTTTTAGTTTGATTGAAGCGTGAGATGACAGTTATTCATCAACTTCTACATACTTTGTCCTCAAGTAAGAGTTGGTGGGTCGATCTCTTGTGTACTTTATTTATCTTTTGCTCGTACTTTATTAAAAACTCTTGTACCGATCTAGACTAGGTCCTTGAAAGTTGTTAAAGATTTTGTAATGTTGAGTGATTTGTTCTTATTGTTGTGTTTTGTCAACCCACATTCAACTCTTTAAAGAAAATAATTTAATTAAGAATGTATGGTAAGAATTTACCTATCTATCTATACTACCTTAAAAGCATGAACTCCCAAACGTGAATGTTGAATTACTATAATACCCCCAATTAAAAATAATCAATTTATTTTATTTATTAATTTAATTATTTGTATTATATTAAAAATAGATGTCTTTTCACATTAAAGGGTTGTGATTTTTTCAAAGAATTGTGACTTTTTCACAAGGTTAAGACTTTTTTGATGGTTTGTGACATTTTCGATGAGTTGTGACTTTCTGAAGGGTTGTGATTTTTTCGAAGGGTTGTGACTTTTCCAAATGGTTGTGACTTTTTCGATGAACAGTGATTTTTTCGAAAGGTTGTAAGTTTTCTGATAAGGCACAATTAGCACCTATTCATACTACTATTTGTTAGCTATAAATAGAGGAGTTTCCTCTCACTTTTAAACTATAATTTTTTTAAGTTTTGTACTCTTCTTCTTCTTAAAAAATCTCAAGGATTATTTGCAACAGTTGATTAAGTTCAAAATTCAACGAAATTCGAGGTATCACATAAGAAAGAGCATGAGCTAACAATGACGAAAAGTTGTGGGAAAGACAATAATAATAAACAACTATGAAAAAAGTCACATTATTTGGGTATGATATTTCTTCTTTATTTTGTAATTTTTTATTCTCTTACCCTCACGAAGGAGTTTCTTTCTAATTTTGGTAAAACAACGAGCATCAACATAGTCCATTGAATTATTAGTTTGGATATAAAATTCACTATTTCAAAAATAGATTTTAGCTTTTACTTATAATATCATTTCAATCAAATGGAAAAATTACCTCTATATATATATGATAGTCTTACTCAAGTATTAATTGAGTAATAATATTTTGTAAAATATAGATTGCGTATAAAGATAAAATATTGAAATATTTATGGTAATCCTCATTAGTGTCATGCACATACTACATTTCAAGTATGAATATTTAAGAGAAAAAATGTACTTAAATGGTGTCCATCATTTATGTTCATAACCTCATGAGGAAAGGCTATTGGTGACATTTTTTTAAAATTTTTGTTGGTTAGATTTGCTTACAAAATTGAGTGAAGTAAAAATACTACTAAAGAAATGTCACTTTCTCCTTACATTTAAACATTGAATGTATTTTGAAATGTTTCAATGATATCTGGTCATTTTGATCTCAAAATACAAGTAACTGATCTATAACAATTTGTATTAATTACTTGAAAAAAGTTGTCCTATGTTCTTTCAATTATAATTATTTACTAAAAATCTTTAATTTAGTAATATTAATTCTATTTTACAGCATTGTATACTATATATATACAATACACACGTGCAACATACGTGCCGTGGAGATAGTCTAATTAAAAATAGAGCAGATTTTAGTACATCATTTAAATTGTGACAAACTGTAGGTGGATTCTCCGATTTGTATAGACAATTCGTAAGTACAATACTCTATAATTAACAAACAAAAAAAATGATAGATTCGAAAGTTGTTTCAAAATAATTATTAATAATAAAATTTTTAAGATAAAAGATTTGACAATATCCACCACCTTGTGAAATAGATCCTACTAAGCCAAATCCCAGATAAACAAAAAAATAAATGAAGTAATTTTCCATTATATGACTGTAATTAATTCACAACAGATTATCTCTAACCAAAACTCAAAGAAAATTAAAAGTGAACATCCCAAATAAAAAAATCAAAAGTTCCATTTTTTCCAACAACAAAATTCCATGATTGATCAAGGTTTTCTATTATTTGATAACCAGAAATATCAAAATTGGATATTTTTAATATTTAAAATAAATATAAATTACTTGAATTAATTCCTTAAGTACATCAATTAACGACACTTATTGAGTAACGATCTGAATTCATTTCAATAGTCCACAAAATGAGTAAATAAAATCAATAGAAAATGAAAAGGAAAAAAACAATGAATGAAGGTAAGAGAAAGTTAAGATACAAGGCAAAAACAATATGCGTATAAAATAGATTTAAATACAAGATAAAGAAAATAAGAATATTTTTTAAAAAAGTTTATTAAAAAATTGTCTTTTAACAAAAAGTAAGAAAAATAATAATAAAAAAATATATTTATACACGTGGCAGACGGAGTGTACAAACACAACCAACTTTGGTGGTTGAAGGTACCATGTCAGCACAAAAATATGAAAAAAATGAGTTCGGAGGATGGGGGGGGGGGGGGGGGGGGGAGGGGGATCCTTCCTAGTTAAGTTTAAGTGTATCTCTAAGATTTTGGTCATAGTATAGGAGAGTAATTGTGCCATATCCCAAAACTAAAGAGAAAATTACCCATTAGCTTTATACCATCAACATTCAATGTACTTGGCATGCGTAACCACGCTATCTTGCTATGCCACTGCAACATTCCATGCAAATATTCTGTCAATGACATCTCCATCTTTAGAAGACAATGTAGTTTTCAAAACAACTGAAATAGTATTAAGCAGATGAACATAAAAAAATCTTAACAACTAAAAATGAAAAATAACATCGTTTTCAAGGTTAGACGCCTACTCTAACATTCGATAAAAGTTGTTGTACAATATCCACCTTATGCAATCTCTCGTAGCGATTCAAAAACTCAAAAACATCCCTATTTTCAATACCATGAAACTATGAAGGCTTCAACTTCAAAAACATAGTCAACAACCCATGCTTAGTCTCGGTCATAGCAGGGCCTAGTATGGAATGGAAGAACACATCAATACTCGAAGCTTCATCCATTCTAGGAGCGGTGCTAGCAGCAAAATGAGTGTCTGGAGCCTAAGTAGCCGGCAAAATAGGAGTGGCTCCAGTAACCGCTATCCCACTTAGGATGGTAACACTTGTCGAATAACCTCAAAAGTCATAGGGGGAAGGTCTACACCTTAACTTGTGTCGCCATCTCGGGTTCAACACCCTTCTTAAACTCTACCTCCACATCATCCTCAGTATGAACATGGGTAAGAGAGGGGGAGGAGTCGCTGGTCTCGGCCGAGCCGTTGCCCAAGCTCCACCCCCAGCAGGTGTTGCTCTCCATCTCGTCTTGCCCCTTCATGTGCCTTTGCCGCTTCCTCACCCTCGCATTGTTGGTTCTGCAACTGGAGCTGCTATTCTCACTCTGTTTCATCTGGTATCAACCATCTAAGGAGTAAAGAATTTAAAAGTCAAATATCAACTGAAATCAAGTTGTAACATTAAGAAACAAAAGAAGAGAGAAATATCCTAAAGTCTAATAGCATGAAAAATAAGTACAGAAGTCTAAGTACCACTCCGTAAGACTTTACTAGACCTATTTTATGGTATGACGAGATCAAAAAACTTAAGGCTCTGATACCAATTTTGTCATAACCCAACCTGTTGTAAGAGGCACTCATACTAAACCCCAGGTGGGAGAAACATTATTTACTAGCATGAAAAATTTTGAAAAATAAAAAGGATGTAGTTCTCAAAGATTTCGAACTAGTTTCATAATATAAAATTCATTATCACCAAACATTTGCAGAACAAATCCTCCTAAAAAATGAAAGTCATGTGTCAAAACATATATGTTGTCTAGAGTATAGGGATGCAACCCCAAAACATAAATAGTCTAAGTCCAAAAAATGGATCAGAGGGGAAAAGAGTAATCCATAGAGGCTTCAAAAAAATAGCTTGCAATTTGGAATCAAGAAGTGCAAGAGTCATAATTGAGGTCACGAAGCAACCATTGAAATATGTCTTTTATTTAACAAAGAAAGAGCAAGTACAATATCAGTACATAAAATTCACATTGTACTGGTAAAATCATTGGCCAACTCTAGTTATACTAAATATGAACAAGTAACCACAACTTAGTGAAATAGATAACATATGTAATAACATGATCAACAACATTACAACAAGCCAATTTGGTTCAGTCATGGAACCCACATACACAACAATTAATGTACTAAGTGTGGTACCCCTGTCAACCATTAGTATTTTTTACCGACGTGGTACCCAAACCAATCATATAAATTTCTCCTACCAGTCAAGGTACCCAAGCTGATAAAAAATATACCATGTGGTACCCGAGCCAACCAAAAGATATCATGAATCAGACGTGTTACTCAAATCAATAGTTAGTATGTACCATGCATGGTACCAGCGCCAACTAGAAATCACATATTACAACGAATAAAAATAACACTTGTCATACATTCAGTAGATAATATTGATGAAGTAGTTAACATGCACATATGACATAAACTAAAAATAAACAACCATCACCTACCTCGAATAAAGCCCAGAATGCTCTGTTGAACCTAAACTTTTTTTCTTATTATGATGCCTAACTAGTTCGTGATCTAAAAATAATAAATATAACACATAATCAAATCCAAATGACCTAGAAACACCTGAATTATATCATAATCCCAACCCCGGGCCATTCTATGATTATCCCACCCAAATAAGGGTTTTCCACCATAAAATTAAATGAACACCCCCCCTCCCCCCAATAAGATAACAAACACAAATTCAAAGGCTCTAAAATCAAATTACTAAGTTAAGGGAGTAATTTACTTACCTTTACAAGTGATTACGATGGAAAATAGATGAAATTCTCCCAAGTCGCTTTTGTTCTTCCCCAAAACATAATTGCCAAATAAAGAGCAAAATTGGGTAGGGGTGTGCATCGGTCGATTCTGTTTTATGTACTATCAGTTTGGTTTATCGATTTTCGGTTTTAAAATACGCTAAACCAATAAGATATTCTTTATTAATTTTTTATTTATCGATTTTTGGTCATAAACAGTTCAATTTTCAGTTTACCCAATAAGAAAATTCTAATAAAATAAATATATAATTTCTCACTTCTCTAACAATTTAGCATGATACAGTGAGACAAAAAAATTAGTTGTAAATGCTTTGATATAGTGAAACAAGAAATAAAAATGAGAAATTGCTTTAATAAGAGTAGATGTAGTACGAAGGCCACAATAATATGTTACAACCAAAACATAATATTGAATTTCTGATGTGAAGTAGAAGCACTATGACGTGTGAAGTGTATAGATCGTAGTGTTAAGTACTGATATAGTGTTTAGTTATGCTAAATTATTAATATTTAATATTTATGAAGGGTATAGGAGTAACTTACTATAGTCATAATGGGTTATCGGTTTACCCAATAACCCAATAATAAAAATCGATGCCAAACCAATAACCCAATAATTTTTTATATAAAACCATTAAAAACTCATTAACCCAATAATCCAATAGTAATGACCCAATAACATTTTTTTTGATTCGTTTTATTGGTCAGTTCGATTTTTGCAATCCCTTAGTTTTGAGAGATTTGTTTTACATTAAGTGTGAATAACCCCACTATAGAGGTCCAATTCAACTATAGCGATAATGTTGCAGTGGGCTCTCATGCTATAACATGAATTAAATCCACCGTTACAACATCATGTCACCCGCTCTAGAGGCTTGCACGGAATAGAAACTCAAAAATCCTCTAAAAAGTCTGTTTCGTAACACACCTTCAAATCTTGACGTTCCAAACCAATCCTCTCACTCCAAGTTCAATATCGGGAGTTCTATCGCCAAAATTCACTTCCGAAAAGTTCAACGAATTTCTTAACGTCTTAGAACCAAGAAAATTAGAGTTTACCTAGACATTTCCTCCAATCCCTTTCCCGTTTCCCTAGACCTTGTCTCACTTAGATTTCGTCCAGGCTTAGCCTAACCTGAAATTTTAACTCATTTCTCCAAAAGTATCTCCATCATTTTCCCACTATCAGCTCACCGATAACGACGAGGGAAGTCGCTACAACGACTAAATTAGAATTTGAAATTTCACACACGGATATATGTGATAAATCATAAATAGCATAAATTTTTAAAACTAGAAAAAAAAAAGTTTTGAGTTAGTTTGAGGGGTATCATTGAGCAAACAAAATAAGTTGAAAATATTTTTAGACCAATGGAGGAACGTGATGCTTATCGTGACCAACGACACTAACCTACGGTATGAGTGTTTACAATCGTCGATATTATAGTAACCAAACTAAAGGTTGGGGTCATGTCCCAAGGGAGTGGTTTTGAGAATTGGTACAAAAATAAAATTTAGTTCAAACTAGTCGTAGCTAAAAATATTGACGAAAAAAAACATAGTAAATTAAAGGGGGTGACACAAAAGTGTCAGATATCAAATGGGGTTTTTGTCACAAGTAGTAAAAACAGCAAAATTAACAAGAAAATCAAGTATGGGGAATAGTTCTTGGGGTGTGACCGCAATACAAGTTGAGATAAATCATTGGGTACATGTTTTCGATAGGAAATTTACAAGATAATAGTGACTAGGCTAAGCGTTAGATGGAAATAAGTTCCCTCTCGAGCAACTTACCACGTTTCAGATGCGTTCCTCTCGGACACCCATTTGCTGCATGAAGGCCAGCCTACGCCTTGCCCCACTCACTCTCTCAAGCTGAGTGTTAGGATATGGGACTAGGGCTCACCCTCTCGGGCTGAACCTCATGTCGATCCACTCCTTAGGCCATTAGTCTAGCGGTTTTGGTTTCGTGACCTCCCTCTCGGGCAAGTCGAAAACACATAGGTGGTTTTTTATTTGCAATTACAAACCCATTAAATTAAACCACAACTACTAGGTGAAATCATCATTAAAATACATCTATCCTATCAGCAAGCAAGACCTAACAACAATATCAACACATATTTACTAAATCACACCCAAGAATAGGGGTTTTTAGCCACACATCAATAAATAACAAAATACACCTAAAATGATACTAAAATCAAATGGGTATAAGGAATTAAACCTTGATTTATGCAAAGGAAGAAGAATGGAGAAGACCCACTTCCAACTTCGGGTAGATGAAACCCTTATTTCTTCAAGTCTCCCAAAAACCCTCTCCAAACTTGAGAGAAAATATCCCAAAAAGTACTATTCTATATTGGAAATTATAATAATAAATCGACTCTAAAAAATTAATAAAAAGTTTACTATTTATAGACTTCAAAAAATAGTGTTGGCGTATTGCTCGACGAGGTTAGTCGATGTCGCTGAATGACTCGGCGACTCACCCTTCTTTTGTTTCATCACTGATTCGTGCTTGCCTTCAGCATCTTCACGTTCTGGACCGTTGGGCGGTATAGTACTGCTTTGCGGAACTATTCGGCAAAGCGCCGACTGCTCCTTTCATCGCCTTTTTTATCCTCTTCCTTCAGGGCTTCGCATACTAGAACAAAGGGCGGAATATGACCCTTAGGCGACTCGCCAAGTGTGCTTGGCGATGCTCAGGCTTCAACTTCTTCGTTCTTTTCAGCCTTTTTGTTCCTTTTTGCACCTAAGTGTCCATGCTTCCACTAAAACTTCAAATACTTCAAACTTAAGAGTTTTCATCAGATATTAAGACAAAATAAGCATTTGAGGACAATATTTCTATCAAAATAAAGCCCTAAATGAGTCCAATTTGTGGACTCATCAGAACACAGAATATCTATGATGATTTTCTATATGTTAAGAATGTTTTTGTCTTCTTTTTCCTTGATTTAATGATAAATATTATCTATATTTAAAATAAGGGCGGATCCACGTGTGAATCAATGGTGATCAAAGCACCATTGACTCTGACGTGGATTCTCTGATTCGTATAGTCAATTAGTAAGTACTACACTATAATTAACAAAAATATCGAAGTACGACAAGTTTTTTTTAAGAAAATTATCAAAGATAAAGAGGTGATAATATATATTCAATGTATCGGTAATGCTTTATTTTGGTCCTTAGTATATTTTAAGTGATTGAAATGGTCCATGGTCCATAGTATATAAAAAAGATGTTCATTTTGGTCCTTCATATGTTTCATTTGATTGAAATTATCTTTAATGTATAACACAATGTGTTCATTTTGGTTCTTTAACCTAAACCTAACATATTTATCCATAAAATAGTGTCAAATTTAACTATGACCCTATGTGGCAAACAAAATTCACCATTGTTGTCTTTTTGTTAGCTCCATAGAAAGAACTCCATAAAATCTAACACTATGATCTCTACTTTCTCTAACAAAATTTAATTTTCTATTGCTTACAATATTTTTGAGCTAAGCATATAATTTTTTGAATCTTGAAGTAAATTTTGTTGGAGAAAGTTGAGAAAATGGTACTAGATTTAATGAAGTTCTTTCTTTGGATTTAACAAATTAAGAAGACAACAATGGTAAATTTTGTGAGATTCATATAGTTAAATTTAATATTTTTTTGGATAAAAAAATCAAAATAAATACCTTTTGTTATACGTTAAAGATCAATTCAAATCAAGTTTATACTAAATTTTAATATACATGATAACTTTTGTATAAATTGTATGTTGGTGAGATTGACGTTGATGATAAGACTAGTGACTGAGCTAAGAAAGTAACTAAGGTAGTGTTAATATTCTGTGAAGGACTAATGTAAGAGGTAACGTATGATTAAGGAGAAGTCAAATGTGATATAATAGTATTGCCGTTTCCGTTGATTTTGTCATATTTTACGTGGATTTAATCTAGTTTGGTTTATGATGCCTACTTAATATCAATACGTGTGGTGTACTTATACAACTATCGTTATACCTTTTGGTGGTGTAAGTAGATTTGTTTTAGGTTGATTGAAGCGTGAGATGACAGCTATTCATCAACTTCTACATACTTTGTCCTCAAGTAAGAGTTGGGTCGATCTTTTGTGTATTTTATGTATCTTCTGCCCGTACTTTATTAAAAACTCTTGTACCGATCTCGACCAGAGGCGGCGCCAGGATTTTCAATAAAAGGGTTCAAAATATGTAGAAACAGAGACATGAAGTAGCCGAAGGGGGTTCTACATCTACTATATATACATATAAAATTATTTTAACCATGTATAAATAATATAATTTTCCGTCAAAGGGGGTTATTACAAGGTGGCTCCGCCCCTCGTCTCGACTAGGTCCTTGGAAGTTGTTAAGGTTTTGTAATGTTGAACGATTTTTCTTATTGTTGTGTTTTGTCAACAAAATTCAACTCTTTAAAGAAAATTTTCAATTTAATTAAGAATGTATGGTAAGAATTCGCCTATCTAATTAAAAATAGAGCAGGTTTTCGTATGATCCCATAATTTAAACTGTGACAAAGTGTAGGTGGATTTCTCTGATTTGTATAGACAATTCGTAAGTACAATACTCCATAATTAACAAAAAAAAAGATATTTTCGCAAGTAATTTCAAAATAATTATTAAAAATAAAAATTTTGAGATCAAAGATTTGATGATATCCACCATCTTGTGAAATAGATCCTACTAAGCCAAATCCCAGAAAAAACAAAAAAAATTAATGAAGTAATTTTCCATTACATGACTGTAATTAATTCACAACAGATTTTCTCTAACCAAAAGTCAAAGAAAATTAAAAGTGAGCATCCCAAATAAAAAAAATCAAAAGTTCCATTTTTTTCAACAACAAAAATTCCATTTTTCGTAGTGCAAAAATCGGATCTAGACATGTACTATGATTGATCAAGGTTTTCTATTATTTGATAACCAGAAATATCAAAATTGCAGATTTTTAATATTTAAAATAAATATAAATTACTTGAATTAATTCCTTAAGTACATCAATTAACGACACTTATTGAGTAGTGATCTGAATTCATTACAATAGTCCATAAAAAGAATTAATAAAATCAATAGAAAATAAAAAGAGAAAAAACAATGAATGAAGGTAAAAGAAAGTTAAGATACAAGGCAAAAACAATATGCGTATTAAATTGATTTAAATACAAGATAAAGAAAATAAGAATATTTTTTAAAAAAGTTTATCTCAAATTTATTTTTTAAACAAAAAGTAAGAAAAATAATAATAATAAAAATATTTACACACGCGGCAGGCGGAGTGTACAAACACAACCAACTTTGGTGGTTGAAGATACCATGTCAGCACAAAAATATGAAAAAAAGGAATTCGGAGGGGGAGGGGGATAGGACCCTAGTTAAGTTTATGTGTATCTCTAAGATTTCGGTCATAATCTAGGGGAGTACTTGTGCCATATCCCAAAACTAAAGCCATCAACATTCAATGTACTTGGCATGCGTAACCTCACTATCTAGCTATGCCACTGCAACATTTCATGCAAATATTCCGTCAATGACATCTCCATCTTCTTTAGAAGACAACGTAGTTGTCAAAACAACTGAAATGGTGTTAAGTAGATGAACAAAAAAAAATAAAAATAATAACACTACTTTCAAGGTTACACGCCTACTCTAACACTTAGATATATGTTGTTGTACAATATCCACCTTATGCAATCTCTCGTAGCAATTCAAACATTCAGAAGCATCCTCATTTTCAGTACCATGAAACTATGAAGGCTTCAACTTAAAAAACAAAGTCAATACTCATGCTTAGTCTCTATCATAACATGGCCTAGTATGGAATGGAAGAACGCATCAATACCCGAAGCTTCATCCATTCTTGAAGAGGTGCTAGCAGCGGAATGAGTGTCTGGAGCTTGAGTAGCCGACACAGTAGGAGTGGCTCCAGTAACCGCTATCCCACTCGGGATGGTTAACACTTGCTGAATAACCTCAGAAGTCATAGGAGGAAGGCCTACACCCTAACTTGTGTTGCCATCTTGAGTTCAACACCCTTCTTAAACTCTACCTCCATATCATCCTCAATATGAACCTGGATAAGAGAGGGGGAGGGGTCATTGGTCTCTGCCCAGTCGTTGCCCAAGCTCCACCCCCGATGGGTGTTGCTCTCCATCTAGTATAGCCCCTTCATATGCCTTTGCCCCTTCCTTACCCTCGCATTGTTGGTTCTGCAACTGGAGCTGGTACTCTCACTCTATTTCATCTAATGTCATCCATCTAAGAAAAGAAGAATTAAAAAGTAAAATATCAATTGAAATCAATTTATAACATTAAGAAAGTAAAGAAGAGAAAAATATCCTAAAGTCTAATAGCCTCATGAAGAAAAGTACAGAAGTGTAAGTATCATTCCGTAAGACTTTACTAGACCTATTTTGGTATGACCAGATCAAAAAATCTAGGGCTCTGATACCAACTTTGTCATAACTCAACCTGTCGTAAGAGGCACCCATATTAAACCGCTAGAGGGAGAAATATTATTAACTAACATGCAAAATGTTGAACAATAAAAAGGAAATAGTTCTCAAAAATTTTAAACAAGTTTCATAATGTAAAATTCATTATCACCAAACATTTGCGGAAGAAATCCTCCTAAAAATTGAAAGTCGTGTGTCAAAACATATATGTTGTCTAGAGTATGTGATGCAACCCCAAAACATAAATAGTCTAAGTCCAAAAAATGGTTCAGAGGGGAAAATAATAATCCATAGCAGCTTGAAAAAAATAGCCCGCAATTTGGATTCAGGAAGTGCAAGAGTCATAATTGAGGTCACGAAGCAACCATCGAAATATGTCTTTTATTTAACAAAGAAAGAGCAAGTACAATATCAATACATAAAATTCACATTGTATTGGTAAAATCATTGGCCAACTCTAGTTATACTAAATATGAACAAGTAACCACAACTTAGTGAAATAGAAAACATACATAATAACATGATCAACAACATTACAACAAGCCAATTCGGTTCACTCATGGAACCCACATATACAACAATTAATGTAACAAGTGTTGTACCCTTGTCAACCATTAGTAATTTTTTCCGGGGTATTACCCAAATCAATTATATAAATATCTCCTACTAGTCAAGGTACCCAAACTAATAAAAAAATATACCACATGGTACCCGAGCCACCCAAAAGATATCATGAATCAGACGTGTTACTCAAATCAACTGTTAGTATGTACCATGCACGGTACCAGCGTCAACTAGAAATCACATATTACAACGAATAAAAATCACACTTGTCATACATTGTATAGATAATACTGACGAAGCAATTAACATGCACATATAACATAAACTAAAAATAAACAACCATCACCTACATCGAATCAAGCCCATAATGCTTTACTGAACCTAAACTTTTTCCTTGTTACGATGCCTAACTAGTTCTTGATCTAAAAATAATAAAGATAACACATAATTAGATCAAAAATTACCCAGAAACACCTGAATTATATCATAATCCCAACCCTGGGCCATTCTATGATTATCCCACCCAAATAAGTGTTTTTCACCATAAAATTAAATGACCCCCCCCCCCCCCGCCCTAAGATAAGAAACACAGATTTTAAGGCTCTAAAATCGAATTACTAAGTTAAAGGAACAATTTACTTACCTTTACAGATAAATACGATGGAAAATAGATGTTCTGCTCTTCCCCAAAACATAATTGCCAAATAATGAGTAGTTTTGGGTAGGGGTGTGCATCGACCGGTTTTGGTTTATGTATTATCAGTTTAGTTTATCAATTTTTGGTTTTTAAATACGCTAAACTAATAACAAACCAATAAGATATTCTTTATTGATTTTTTATTTATTGAATTTTGGTCATTAACAGTTGAATTTTCAGTTTACCCAATAAGAAAATTCTAATAAAATAAATATATAATTTCTCACTTCTCTAACAATTTAGCACGATACAGTGAGACAAGAAAATCAGTTGTAAATGCTTTGATAGAGTGAAATAAGAAATATAATTAGAAATTGCTTCAATATGAGTAGATATAGTATGGAGGCTACAATAATATGTTACAACCAAAACATAATATGGAATTTCTGATGTGAAGTACAAGTACTATGACGTGTGAAGTGTGTAGACTATAGTGTTAAGTACTGATATAATGTCTAGTTATGTTAAATTATTAATATTTAATATTTATGAAAGGTATAGCAGTAACTTACTAGAGTCTTAATGGGTTATCAGTTTACCCAATAACCCAATAATAAAAATCGATAACCCAATAATTTTTTATATAAAACCATTAAAAACTCATTAACCCAATAACCCAATAGTAATGACCCAATAACATTTTTTTTATTCATTTTATTAGTCAGTTCGATCTTTCCACACCCCTAGTTTAGAGAGATTCGTTTTACATTAAGTGTGACTAACCCCACTATAGAGGTCCAATTCAGCTATAGCAATAATGTTGTAGTGGGCTCTCACGTTATAAAATGAATTAAATTCATCGTTATAGCAGCATGTCACCCGCTATAGAGGCTTGCACATGATAGAAACTCAAAAATCCTCTAAAATAGTCTATTTCGTAACACACTTTCAAATCGTGACGTTCCAAACGAATCCTTTCACCCAAGTTCGATATCGGGAGTTCTATCACCTGAATTCACTTCCAAAAAGTTCTACGAACTCCTTATCGTCCTAGAACCAAGAAAATTAGACTTTACCTACACATTTCTTCCAATCCTTTTCCCGTTTTCCTAGACCTTGTCTCACTCAGATTATTTCCAGACTTAGCCTAACCTGAAATTTCACTCACTACCTTAAAAGTTTCTCACTTATTTTCCTTCACTATCAGCTTGCCGATAACAACATGGTCATTAGTGACTTCACTTTTTAAAATTAGAAAAAAAAGTTTGAGTTAGTTTAAGGGTATCATTGAGCAAACAAAATAGGCTGAAAATATTTTTAGACCAATGGAGGAATGCAAAATATCCATGATGATTTTTTATATGTTAAGGTGTAATAATCCGAACCGTTGTTATTTAAGAAAATCAAAATCCAGAAAAATTCTAGGCCATTGTCCCGCCAATGCGGGCCTATTGCCTCTAGGGCGGCGGCGCTAGGGTAGGGTAAGTTGGCACCATAGCGGGATAGGTGAGACAGAACGTAAATAACTCAAAATTTTATTTTCTCTTTCTTCCTAAAATACCTAATTTAGTCGTAAAACACCTTAGAAACCCCCCAAAAAGCTATTGAAAGCTTGGGAAGAAGGAAGAGAGAGGTTTCTAGCGTGAAGATGTTGATGGATTGCGCATTTCTGGTCAAGATCACCGTCACGAATTTCAGAAACAAGAATCAAAGACCAAAACTTTGTGCAGCTACTTGGCACCCAAGTAGGCTAGGTTTTATGAATTGAGTAGTGTAAATCTGTGCTCACGGCGTAATATATGTAAATCGATGGTAGGAATTATGTGTAGGCCTTCGTGCACTGAATGATTTATGATTTAAACCCTAGAAAGAAGCCTTAGACAATAAATTAGGGCTGAGTTTGGTCGAATTAGGGTTACATGGTATGCGTTGATGAAAAATCAAATGTAGGTGATAGTTGTGATTTTATGATTGTGTGATGTATGTTTGTTCTTGCTTTATTATGATACTTGCACGTATGTGAAATGCGTTGTTGTTCTTCACGTTGCTGATATTGTATATTTTCCATATATGCATGTGATTATATTGTTGTATTGGCTTATATTTGATTGTTCTTGTGTTAAGCGAACTTATTGGGTATAGTGGAAGGGCAAGGTGTTCAAGGGGCAAGTAATGGATATCAAGGGTTGTTCATGTGTCGTAATGGCGAGAAGTAGATGTAGTGTATGTGATGAAATAAGCTTAGGTGGATTTCACCTTGGAGGAAAGAGATTGGGTTTAGTGGTAAGAAAGTTCGAAGTAGTGTACTGTGTGACCATAGTTGATTAATGTGACGAGGAGGTAAGGGTACGAAGTGAGTGGTTAGTTGGAATGTTTGTCGGTGTAATTGGGGATTAGTTAATGTGTTAGAATGGTTAGGCTATGATTAAAAACCTAGTAAGTAAGTTGATTGAGAGGGTAGAGAAGCGAGTAGTTTATTTCATGATCTTACTAGTCAGTTTCTTATGTTATATGGTGGGCGTCGGGTTGACCGATAAGGCCTACCAGTACGTGTGTTTGTACTGATACTACTCTTGCTATGTCTTTTTGACATAGTCTGGATGTAGATTGGTGATGTTTCATTAGGTGAAGACGAAGAAATTCTCGAACAGCTTCTATTCTTCCTTCCACATGGTGAGAGTTGTGTCCTTTATTATCTTGTTCAGTTGTACTCTTAGTAGCTCTAGTACATGTTTAGACTAGATCCTTAGGAGTGTTAAATTACTTTACAAGTCTTAACTTGAAATTGTTTTAAGGGTTTTAATTAAGAATTCCATATTTATATTTATTTCCTTTTATTCAAATTTTTGCATGTTTTAACTTGTTGGGGTATAAAGGTTCTCCTACTTAGGTGGTAGTATGTAAGTGCCCACACGGCCCGGTGGGTTGGGTCGTGACAAATTGATATCAGAGCCTAGGTTATCGGTCTCCCAGTACAAAAGCAAAATGTGGACTAGACTCATGCGGATTAGTGTGTGGACATCCACATCTAATCCTCAGGAAACTAGGAAGTATTCTAGGAAATTGTTCCACTCATTCTCTCCTTTCGTGCAAAGTGGCGCTTGTAGTATGAGTTGAGTCCAATTTTTATCTCTCAATTCCAATTGGTATCTCAATAAAGTGAATTAAATGTAGTGGTCACGACTGAAGGAACACAAGCAAGGCAAATTGGAACTGGGAGGTTCCAATTAGTATCCGGCCTTAAGGGTTGTGTAATTGAAGGGATGACCAGAAATGGCCATCCATGAAGCGAACTAACTAATAATTTGGACTTGACTGTGAGTTGTATCTTGGAAACTGTGAATGTGTGATTCTTGCTGTTTGAATTAACTGCTGATATGAAGTTGTAATTGCTTGAATGTTATGATGTGATTATGTGTGGTATAAATGTATGTGTTTAAACCTTGATATGTGTGAAATGTTAGCTAAGTTGTGGAAATTATTTAAGTATAACTACTCGAGTATCATGAAAACCGTTGAGGGAAGAAGTCATAACTAAGTTGGTGCGAGGGTTTAGATGAA
Source organism: Solanum commersonii (assembly GCA_029007595.1). Taxonomy (NCBI): domain Eukaryota; kingdom Viridiplantae; phylum Streptophyta; class Magnoliopsida; order Solanales; family Solanaceae; genus Solanum; species Solanum commersonii. The sequence goes on from JAJTWQ010000051.1 coordinate 1,763,232, forward strand.
TTACGGAGTGATTCATGAGACGAAAATCTGGACGTGCATCGCCACCAACAAATAATAGAGTGAATGTCTGGGTGTATCCTGGGGATATGCGGGTGTAACGTTGAATTAATGAGAACTAGTTGGATCTCGTGTCGTTAAGTTTGATTCGAATTAGCTAATGATTTTCCTGACTTGGAGATTTATCTTAGATTGTTTGGTTAGACTGGAAACCTTGGGGGAAATTTTAGAAAGACGAAAAGAACCCAGAAATTATTAGCCTAGGTTCTGGTTCCATCTAAGCCGCTAGGTGAAATTATTCCCGCCATAGTGAGATCACTAGATCGGGATTTTCCCTTCAGAGCGAGACAGGGCGAAGCAGAACCTCAACCCAGCCTCCCCTATTTTTCCCTAACTTCAAATATCAACTCCAAATGGTGTCCGAACAAATCCCTGCAATCTTATCAGTGTTCAGCAAATCGAGAATAGATTATAAAGCCTAGTAAGTAATTAAAGGCTATATATGTCACGACCCGATTTCTCAAGTCATGATGGCACCTACTATAACCCACCAGTAGGTAAGCCAACCCGTAACCCGGAACAACAAGTAATGAATTTGAGGGTAGAAACTAAACAAGAGTAGATAAATAGCAATATAAACAGGCGGAAGCAAACCAAAAACATATATACAAATAAAGATCCCTCCCAGAACCTGGAAGTCACTAGTACAGAGCTACTAACAAAATGAGTACAAGTCCCAAAAGTGGACAACAGAGACTGGACGGTCTCAAAAGGTAAAAGACAAAGAGCGTAGCATGAGTACCAAAACAACAGGTACCCAGTAGGCATCATAGGCCGACTGAACTTGAAAAGTAAAGGCAATATGAAAAGAAGGAATAATACAAACCGAGGGTCAAGATCGGAAATCTAAGTAATAATGGAATGCACACAAGTGTACAAAGAACTAACTAAAGTAATCTATAAGCTAACTACACCTAACTGGGCCCCCATAAGCCCAGAAGGTACACTCGTGCGCAAGTTAAATAAAAACCCGAACGGACCCCCATAAGCCCGACGAGTACACAGAATAACTATAACTAAAGAGAATTGCATAAAAGAACTCAAGAACGAAGAACATCGAACCAGAACCTCAACCCTAATTAGTAGAATCTGACAGTACGGAGGCCGAACCTAGAACCGGATGCTCACCAGAAGTACCCAAGTAACCAATCACAAGTAACCAGTATAAGAGGCCGGAACTCTAACCGGATGCTCTATATAGGTATCTGAGAAATAGAGGTCGGACCTTAAACCAGATGCTCTATATAAGTATCTGGGCAATAGAGGCCGGACCTTAAACCGGATGCTCTATAAAGGTGCCAATGTAGCTGCTGAAAGAGTCCTAATCGATCCACACTCATAAATGTCCGTGGAATGCCGTCTATACTTAGCCAATCAATGTAAGTCCTTGGAACCAAATCGAAAATCAAATTCAAATCGCGAAGTAGAATTAGTATCGTCGAACGTAACTCGTGAAGCCGTAACATTGGGGAAAATACGGATAATTTAAATCGGAGAAAGCGTATCGCCTAGCTAAGGTCCAATCTATCAAACTCAAGTCTGCTACACCAGTCTACAGGGATCTAAGATGGCCGAGCGACGTCGAGGCAAAACTAAGGCCTATCGGATCCGAATCATGTATTTCTAAGGCAAGCCCTAGTCAAACCTAAACTAAGACCCAACATGCTTCAACTAAACAGTAATTAAGCATACAAGCACTCCACATAGCTAGGAGGGTCCATTAATAACACAAAGCATGCTCACAGTTACCCGATAATTCCCAAAATAGGCCGAAAACATGATTTCTTAACACCTATGCAGGATTGAATAACTACCCAACCCAAATCCCAACTAATCAACATGCATTCACATTCTCGAGCTCAATCTAAGAGAGGGAAACCGTAGCCTACCTGTAGGTCGATCACACGCGCTCCAAAATCACTTCTCCGGAGCTTTCCCTTTTTGAACGATCTCGAAACGCTGCCCCGCTATCAAAAATAGAGTCACAACGTTAATATGGTCGTTTAGACACCAAAATCACAACAAACAGAGATGGGTCAATTTTGGAGTCAAAACGGGAATCGTGGGACCCACATAGGAAATTCCGAAATTAACCCCAAAAGTGGGTCCTAACCAGTTCCCCCAGCTCATGTCCCATAATGGGACACAATTCGGGGCTCGGGAACAACACAATACCAACATACAACCAAAACCCAAATTTTCTCAAAACTAAAGAAATAGGACAGCAGCTAATTCAGCAATTTTACCAAAAACGGGCGATCTACAGTAAAATCTGACAACACCACAATGTTCTCCTCGAAAAAACACTCAAGATAGCCTCAAAAATCACCGAAATCGAACCTAAGATGACTGAAATATCAAGTCTCAAAATCTTACAAAATCAAGTTCAAAAACAGGTCGTGGCAGCAGGTATTTTTCAAACATTACCTCAAACGGGAACTCCAAATCACTATCCGAGCTCACCAACACGTTGTCCTCAAAAAATCTCACAACTTAGTCTTTTGAATCGCCCAAATCGGTTGAGAGATGAGAGAGAGATGAGAGTTTGAAGTTGGGAAATTTGGCTGAAAATCTACATTATATTGCCGATTTTCTGCAATTTTTCCCAACAACTAAAACCCCGACGGGGTGCTCCGATCTCGTTCGGAACCCCGAGCACGCAAACGAGATATGTAACCAAATCAAATTCGACATTCCAGACTCAATGGCGCAGTCAAAATTTCCATCAGAGGTCATTTCGATAAAAAGTGGGTCCCACTTCCAAAAATCCTTTTAAGTCAAAACCCACAAAAGGGCTCGGAAAGATATCTAAAACCTCCAGACACAAAAGAAGGGTCAATCCAGACCAAACTCGACATTCTGGAGCTAACCGCGCTGACGGAATTCTCATCCGAGCGCGTTTACTCAGAATGTTGACCAAAGTCAAACTTAAGCCAAATTTCAAAGGCTAAAACACCTAATCGCACTGACTCACACTGAAAACCTCGAGAGTCATGACGATCATGCTACTAGCCTAAAATGACCCTTCTGGAGCCGATGGAATCGTCAGAATTGGATTCCGATGTCATCTTCTTGAACTTTTGATCGAAAATGATCGTTCAAGGTTCATAAGCTCCAAAACACAAAAACTCGCACCAAGACCAAACGAACGACCAGGTGACCGAACTGTCAGTCCCAGCAAGTCATAAATGACTTGGGGTCGCTATAAGAACGCTCTAAACAATATACAGAAGGCAAGACACAGAAATGACCTGTAGGGTCATTACAATATCCACTACTAAAAAGGACTTTCGTCCGCGAAAGAAAGGATCAAGGAGTACCTGAAGGCTCAAACAAGTCGGGAGACTGCTCTCGCATCTCCTGCTCGGTCTCCCAGGTAGCCTCCTCGACTGGACGATGCCTCCAACGGACGGACCTTAACAACAGGAATGCCTCTCGAGCGCAATCTCCTCACATTTCTAGCTAAAATGGCAACTGGCTCCTTTACAAATGTCAGACGATCATCCAACTCGACTGCATCATATTGGAGCACATGGGACTCATCAGGAACATATCGCCACAGCATCGAAACATGAAACACTGGGTGGATGGCCGAAAATGCTGGAGGTAGGGCCAACTCATAAGCAACCTCCCCAACTGTCCGGAGTATCTCAAAAGGCCCAATGTACCTGGGCTAAGCTTGCCCCGCCTCCCAAACCTCATCACGCCCTTCATGGGCGACACACGGAGGAATACCCGGTCACCAACAGAGAATCTCAAAGGTCGATGCCTCTGATCCGCATAACTCTGGTGCCTACTCTGAGCCGTCCTGAGCCTATCTTGAATCACCCGCACCTGATCCAGGGCCTCCTGAAGCAAATCTGTACCACGTGGCCTAGGCTCTGTAGACTCAAACCAACCAAGTGGAGAGCGGCAACGCCTACCATATAAGGCCTCGAATGGGGCCATCTCGAATACTAGAGTGGTAGTTATTGTTGTACGCAAACCGCCAAAGGCAAGAATTGGTCCCACCGACCTCCAAAATCCATAACACAGCCCGCAACATATCCTCAAGGACCCGAATAGTACGCTCCGACCGGCCATCCGTCTCGTGGGTGAAAAACTGTGCTAAGGTGGACACGGGTGCCCAACTCCTCCCGAAAAGCCCTCCAAAAGCCGGGAAGTGAACGTGAACCCGGTCGAAATGATAGAAACAGGCACGCCATGAAGACGGACTACCTCCCTAATGTAGATACGAGCCAACCTTTCGGCACTAAAAGTAGTATGAACAGGAAGGAAGTGTGCTGACTTGGTCAATCGATCCACGATGACCCAAATGCTATCAACACCTCTAGAAGTCCGAGGCAACCCCACAACGAAGTCCATAGTGATACGCTCCCACTTCCACTCCGAAATGGGTAATCTCTGGAGCTCGCCACCAGGCCTCAAATGCTCGGCCTTTACCTATTGGCAGCACAAGTAACGGGAAATAAAGTCAGCAATATCTCTCCTCATGCCACTCCACCAGTAATGCTGCCTCAAATCACGATACATCTTCGTTGTGCCCGGATGGATAGAGTATCTAGACTCATGGGCCTTAGAAAGTATCAACTGTATCAAATCTCCAACTCTCGGAACACAAATGCGGCCGACGAATTTCAATACTCCATCAGGATCTAAGGTAGCCTGACCACCACCACCCGCTAACACTCGATCTCTAAGGGCCACCAAGGTATCATCCTCAAACTGGCAACCACGGATCCTATCAAGCAAAGAAGACTGAACTCCCATAAAGGCCAAGACGCGTCTAGAATCTGAGATATCCAATCGAACCATGCTATTAGCTAAAGACTGAATGTCCAAAGCTAAGGGTCGCTCCTCAACAGATAAGAAGGCTAGACTACCCATACTCACCGCCTTTCGGCTCAAGGCGTCCGCTACCACATTCGCCTTGCCCGGGTGATAAAGAATAGAGAGGTCGTAGTCCTTCAGGAACTCAATCCAATGACGCTGCCTCGAATTAAGGTCCCTCTGGCTCATGATATACTGAAGACTCCTATGATCGGTATAGATCTCACATCGAACTCCATACAAGTAGTGTCTCCAAATCTTAAGTGCGAAAACTACCGCCGCCAACTCTAAGTCATGGGAGGGGTAGTTGCGCTAATGGATCTTAAGCTGCCTCGACGCATAAGCAATAACCCGGCCCTGCTGCATCAATACACAACCCAAACCAACGCCGGATGCGTCACAATAAACTGTGAAGCCCTCACCTTCAACTGGAAGAGTCAATATAGGAGCGGTGGTCAATAACTCCTTGAGCTTCAAAAAGCTCGCCTCACATCCTCTGACCAAACAAAGGGAACATCAACACGAGTCAATCGAGTCAACGGGGCTGTAATAGTAGAAAAGCCCTCAACAAATCGTCTGTAGTAGCCTGAACTTGGCATAAAGCCGCTGATCTCTCAAAGTCTGGAGCACAATCCTCAAATGCTGCTCATGTTCACTCCGGCTCCGCGAATATACCAGTATGTCATCAATGAAGACGATGACAAATAAATCAAGGTATGGCCTGAACACACGTGTCATCAAATCCATGAAGGCAGCAGGGGCATTAGTCAAACCAAACGACATCACCAAGAACTCATAATGGCCATAACGGGTCCTAAATGCGGTCTTAGGGATGTCTGCTGCCCTAATCCTCAGCTGATGGTACCCGGACCTCAAATCTATCTTAGAAAACATGGCGGCACCCTGAAGCTGGTCAAACCAATCATCAATACGAGGCATGGGGTAACGGTTCTTCACCGTCACCTTATTCAGCTGCCTGTAGTCAATGCACATTCTCATAGTCCCATCCTTCTTCTTCACAAACAGAACAGGAGCACCCCAAGGCGACACACTCGAACGGATAAACCCCTTACCTAAGAGATCCTCTAACTGAACACTAAGCTCCCTGAACTCTGCAGGAACCATCCGGTAAGGCGGAATAGAAATAGGACGGGTGTCGGGCTCCAAATCTATGGCAAAATCAATGTCACGATCTGGAGGTAGGGCAGGTAGGTCTGTAGGGAACACATCTGCAAACTCTCTAACCACAGGAACTGAGTCAACTGAAGGGCCTTCCCTACTCACATCTCGTACATAGGCTAAATAAGCTAAACACCCAGAAGCAACCAACCGCCTAGCTCGCATAAAAGAGATGATCCCCGTCAGTGTGTGACAATAAGTACCCTGCCACAACACTGGGGGAATGCCAGGCATCGCTAAGGTAACAATCTTGGCGTAGCAATCCAAGATCGCATGGTAAGGGGATAACCAATTCATACCCAGAATCACATCAAAATCAACTATATCTAGCAAAAAAAGATCAACTCTAGTATTATAACCCTGGATAGTCACTAAGTAAGATCGCAATACCTGATCCACTACTAAGGACTCACCCATCGGGGTCGAAACATGAATCGGCTCTGCCAAAGACTCAGACCTCATACCCAATCGAGGAGCAAAATAAACAGACACATACAAGAATGTGAATTTGGGATCAAATAATATAGTAATTAAGCATACAAGCACTCCACATAGCGAGGAGGGTCCATTAATAACACAAAACATGCTCACAGTTACCCGATAATTCCCAAAATAGGCCGAAAACATGATTTCTTAACACCTATGCAGGATTCAATAACTACCCAACCCAAATCCCAACTAATCAACATGTATTCACATTCTCGAGCTCAATCTAAGAGAGGAAAACTGTAGCCTACCTGTAGGCCGATCACACGCGCTCCAAAATCACTTCTCCAGAGCTTTCCCTTTTTGAACGGTCTCGAAACGCTGCCCCGCTATCAAAAATAGAGTCACAACGTTAATACGGTCGTTTAGACACCAAAATCACAACAAACAGAGACGGGTCAATTTTGGAGTCAAAACGGGAATCGTGGAACCCGCACAGGAAATTCTGAAATTAACCCCAAAAGTGGATCCTAACCAGTTTCCCCAGCTCATGTCCCATAATGGGACACAATTCGGGGCTCGGGAACAACACAATACCAACATACAACCAAAACCCAAATTTTCTCAAAACTAAAGGAATAGGACAGCAGCTAATTCAGCAATTTTACCAAAAATGGGCGATCTACAGTAAAATCTGACAACACCACAATGTTCTCCTCGAAAAGACACTCAAGATAGCCTCAAAAATCACCGAAATCGGACCTAAGATGACTAAAATATCAAGTCTCAAAATCTTGCAAAATCAAGTTCAAAAACAGGTCGTGGCAGCAGGTATTTTTCAAAAATTACCTCAAACGGGGAATCCAAATCACTATCCGAGCTCACCAACACGTTGTCCTCGAAAAATCTCACAACTTAGCCTTTTGAAGTGCCCTAGTCGGTTGAGAGATGAGAGAGAGATGAGAGTTTGAAGTTGGGAAATTTGGCTGAAAATCTGCAATATAATGCAGATTTTCTGCAATTTTTCCCAACAACTAAAACCCCGACGGGGTGCTCCGATCTCATTCGGAACCCCGTGCATGCAAACGAGATATGTAACCAAATCAAATTCGACATTCCAGACTCAACGGCGCAGTCAAAATTTCCATCAGCGGTTATTTCGATAAAAAGTGGGTCCCACTTCCAAAAATCCTTTTAAGTCAAAATCCACAAAAGGGCTCGGAAAGATATCTAAACCCTCCAGACACAAAAGAAGGGTCAATCTAGACCAAACTCGACATTCTGGAGCTAATCGCGCTGACGGAATTCTCATCTGAGCGCGTTTACTCAGAATGTTGACCAAAATCAAACTTAAGCCAAATTTCAAAGGCTAAAACACTTAATCACACCGACTCACACTGAAAACCTCGAGAGTCATGACGATCATGCTACTAGCCTAAAATGACCCTTCTGGAGCCGATGGAATCATCAGAATTGGATTCCAATGTCATCTTCTTGAACTTTTGATCAAAAATGATCGTTCAAGGTTCATAAGCTCCAAAACACAAAAACTCGCACCAAGACCAAACGAACGACCAGGTGACCGAACTGTCAGTCCCAGCAAGTCATAAATGACTTGGGGTCGCTATAGGAACGCTCTAAACGACATACAGAAGGCAAGACACAGAAATGACCTGGAGGGTCATTACAATATAGAATAACAAAAATCAGCATACATGTGCTACAAAAGCTTAGGAAAGTCAAAAAGATAAAAATAAAGTTGTGTTAAAATTTACAAGCCAAAGGGGTGAAATAATAATCCAAGTCAAGAACCCTCGGACTAAGTAGTGTCGACATCTGAGTTTAGATCCTCTAGAGGTACCAGGCCAGTAGTTGCCTCGTCCATAAAGGTAAAGTGTTGGAAGTCCCATTTCTCGACCCGGGAAAGCTCCTGACCGGGGGCAATGTAGGTGAATATGGTCCTCACGATCTTCCATATCCGAACCAGCAGACGATCTCTCTCCAGGCCCTTCCTCCTTTCCTGACGCAACTGGCGGCGGAGCATCTCAACCTCCAAGTCAGTGTTGGGTGGGGACGGAGTGAAGTCAGCATAGGCACTCCCTAATCTCTCTCGAATGGCAGCCAGATCCTTATCGACCCATGCCTCATCGTCTGTATTCACAACCGCCTTGCTACAGTTAACCCTGCCAGTCCTCCTCCTCTTGCTCCTAGAAGTAGAACCTGTTCTAACCAAAAAATGGTGAATGAGGGATCCATAGGAAGTACCTCGTCAGCATTAAATAGTGGCACTCCTACCCGCTTTCACAAATAAGTGATAAGACTAGGGAGAAAAAATGCCTTCTTGTTACCCCAGTAGAACATCTTCCACTCAAAAATAATTTGTGCCCCCACGTTTAGTTTTATACCCTATATGGTGCACGCCACCACCAAAGCTCGGGGAAAGGTCATGTCACTACAGTTGCTCGACGGGTGGATCCTCCTAATCACCAAGTGTAGCCACCTCTTAGCTTCGGGTGACCAATACGTGCTAGTACTACCCTCGCAGTAGCCCAGTATACCTGATCCCGACGCGTAGGCTCAACCAAAGTGTCACTCAGCCACTCCAGATCCATCTCCCTCAGCTTGGCCTCGTACTCTGCGTTCGAGACCTTCGGCACCTCATTAATGGCGGTGGCATTCAGAGGAATATCAACTCCCCTTATATGGATGACGGGGTAAGAGTCATCCCATCGCACAGTAGGCAGGATGGCGTAGAACTCTCTCACCTAAGTTGAGCGTGCATCTGGGGGAGCCTCAATCAATGGGACCTACCCGAAGTCTACCAAACGAGCATAGAAGGCAAGCTCCTTCTCATCTAACCTGTGTAGCACAAAACCCCTCTTACGATTTGCGGTGTCTCTCCCGATTTGCGGCATCAGGAAATCGGACGAAGGGTAAGTGTTCGTCCTTTTGACCTGCCATTTATAGATCCTGCAATAAGTGGAATATAAGTTAGAAACCAAAAGGATAGTCAGGGTAAGGCTAAAAATTAAGAAAAAAGACATTTTGGTGTTGAGTGTACAAGCCACTGTCTGGCATATCCCGCCACAGCAGCCGACGGGATTATGAAGGCCGCCAGAGCGGCCTTCATCTAGGACGAACATCAGGCGCGACAATGGCATTTTTTCGTTCCAAAACTTCCATTTTTGATAGAATTTCAGTAGATCAAAGTATATAAACTATCCTAGAACATAAATAAGCAATTATTTCGGCAAACTAACTCCTAAATAAGGCCTAAATTTGATTTCTACACCAAGAGACCCTTCAACTTCCCCCACCCATTTTTTTGTATCGATTTAATCATATTTTTACGAAATCCTTACGCCCAGGACGTTGTGGGAATGTTAGGGACGTAAGAGAAGTAAGTATCCTACATTGTTCTAACAAATAAAGCAACCTATGTCCATTTTCGAAAATGACCCCCAAAAACCATTTTAATCAATCGTTTAATGTCATGCAAGAGTATAGTTAAGTAATCAATGAAGTAAAAAGTGTAAGAAATACGAAAAATTACCGTTGATTTGTCGTCTGGAATGATCAAGTTGAGAGTTTTTGGGGTGGTTTTGAGTTTGAAAAAGGGAGAATGAGGAAAATATTTCCCCTTTTCTATTTATGATCTCCCGCCATGGCAGAAGATATCTCGCCATAGTGGCCTCGCCTCAGTGGGAGGGCTGCCGCCTTGACTAGGTCAGGCTATGTAATTTGGGATGCAAAATTTCTTTTCTCGAACATTGCATATCTCCCTAACCGGTCTCTTAAGGTTTATGACCTATCATAAATTAGGCTTGAGAAACAAAAACCATTCCCTACCATAAATTTATTGTCACGCCCCGAGCCTACACCTTTGACGTGGACGGCACTCGAAGACCATTGTTGGCCCCCAAGTGAACCCTTGGTCTGGCTTCTTAACTCAGCAAAAACCTAACTCAACAGAAAACTCCATGCAACGAAAGGTCATAAAACAACTCAACTGATAAAATCTGGCCAAAAAAGTAACTCGAGTCTCAAAATAGAATATTTATATATACACAGATGAGAGACTCAACACTAAATGGCTGACTGTCTATAAAGCCTCTATAATACTGAGATGGATGTTAGGACAGACCCCACAACATCCTAATAAAACAAAACTAGGAAAAACGAAATAACAAAAGTCATCCAGAATGCAAGGAGTCTCACCACTGACTCTGGAGTGCTCAACTAGATCAACGGCGTGCTGGATGATGATCTTGGGTACCTGTGTCTGCATCATAATAAGATGCAGGCCAACTGGCATCAGTACATGGAATGTACGAGTACGCAAGCTGGCAGCTAAACAACAACTTAAGCTTGAAAGGGATACAAGAGAGAACTTACCTTGGCTCTATTCAACTCATGAGTAACTGAACTCAATATAAAGCAATAAGACACATGCAATATATATAAAACTTGTAAAACTATTTAAAACATGACATCAAAATCATATTTATAATATCATAAAAATACCATGCTTTCTCTTAAAGTCTACTTGTGCAATGCATGAATGAAGTCCCATACCCCCCATCCATACTAAGCAGAACCCCTCAAGGAATCATTCAATTTCTATTGTGGGAGTTTATCTAACCGACAGTCACCGCTACATGCCTAAGTGGTGATACAGCGTCTTGTCCACACTGCCAGAACTGTCCTATACTTTGTCGTCATATAAAACGCTTTAACTTAGTGGATCCACTAGCTTAACTTAAGTGATCATCTAAAAAGTATGACCCGTCAAATCTCATGTTTGGCTACATGGTTTTTAAGGAGAGTTGAGTTAATATGAACTCGTGTCCCCAATCAGTGCTCAAGACTACTCCCAAAAATACTATAGCTCATAAGTGTTTTAAACACATCTTTCTTTAGTTTGAAATAATTGCTCAAACTACCCTCTTAAAAGAGGTAATTGCTCTTGAAAACTCTTTCTAAAAAGAACATATCAAAACCATATTTTAATATGATCATTGATGACTCGAAAAGTCATACTGCATAAACATTAATGGTATATCTAAAGACCATACTGTTTAAACATTAATGACAACTCGATTGTCATACAAATCATGTTTTAGAAACTCTTTTGCAATTTCTAAGTTTGACTCTAACTTCACTTGACTTGGATCCTATCTTCCCTCGAATTGGATTATGGATTCAAGGTGTATGATCACATGTTTATGGATGAGTTCGGAATGTCTAGATGCACCTTAGAGTGTTGAAAACAACTATAGAACATAGGTACATTACCAAGGAACATGTATGAAAAAGTGGGGAATGAATGGGAAAGATTGACGTCCTTGGTGCTCTGAGAGGCGCAGGGCGCCAGCCTTCAGACTTTAGAGGGGCCTGGTGGGGTCTCTGCTAGGCGTGCCACCCCAAGGGTGGTAGCTCAGAACCCCTGTTGGGGCGTGCTGGCTGGCGCGATGCCCCAACCTTTTTCCCTGAAAACTCGACTTTTCTCTTTCCTTTTTCCAACTCTAAACCACCTTAACCTCAAAGGTTCCAGCCCCAAACACTTAGAATCATAAAACCCCTCAACATACATTAGATTCAACTCGAAATCACATACGGAAACATGTACCAAGACAACAAGGAACTTCAACAACACAACCAACAACTTCAACAAACACAACCACAAACTTCAATAAACACAACCAATCTTTTTCTCGAAATTAAAACAAGTTTGGTGTGTGGGGGAAAGAACCAACCCAACACTATGATCTCACATACCTTAATAGGGATCACCCCCGACGAAAACCACAACGATCTTGACGAATCCTTACTTCTTCTTCTCTTTTTCCTCTTCTCTCATTTTCTCTCAAGAACCCTAGCTCTCACTTTTAAAAGGGAAAACTGATTTAAACTCAGCCTAAACCCTTAATATAACCAAAATAAATGTCTAGGGAAAAGACCAAAATACCCTTACAAATTCGAACTAAACGTCCGTGTCAACAGCCCAACTTCTAAAGGGCATAACTTACTCATACGAACTCGAAATCGCGCAAACTCGGCGGCGTTGGAAAGATCATTCCAAAGCTTTCCAAACATAACTGAAAATACACCTAACTCATCCTGATCTAGGAGTTATGACTGCTCAAAGTTGACCAAAAACTCATTTTTTCCATACTTCGCTAAATTTTCCAGATTTTTTTTATTATTTCCAAAAAAGACTATTTCCAATTCTAAGCTTCTTCATAGCTATTTCAAATTGCCGGATGTTACATTCATAATGGACCAAGTGGTTAGTTAAAAATACTACAGGGTAAGGTGCGTAATGATCCGTGCATTAGTCGTTCAGGGATGAACGAGAGGTAAATTGATATCTATTGTAACGACCCAAACTGTCGTTATTTAGGAAAACCAAAATCTGGAAAAATTATAGGCCATTGTCTCACTAGAGCGAGCCTGTTGCCGCTAGGGCGGCGGTGACAGGGCGGGGTAAGTTGGCGCCATAGTGGGATAGGTGAGACAAAACGTAAATAACGCAAAATTATATTTTCTCCTTCTTCCTAAAATACCTAATTTAGTCGTAAAGCACCTTAGAAACCCCCAAAAAGCTGTTGCAAGCTTGGGAAGAAGGGAGAGAGACGTTTCTAGCATGAACATGTTGATGAATTGTGAATTTCCAGTCAAGATCACCGCTATGAATTCCAGAAACAAGAATCAAAGACCAAAACTCTGTGCAGCTGCTTGGCGCCCAGGTAGTCTAGGTTTTATGAATTAAGTAGTGTAAATCTGTGCTCACGACATAATATATGTAAATCGATGATAGGATTTATGCGTAGACCTTGGTGCACCAAATGATTTATGATTTAAACCTTAGAAAGAAGCCTTAGACGATGAATTAAGGATGAGTATGGTCGAATTAGGGTTACATGGTGTGCGTTGATGAAAAATCCATTGTAGGTGATAGTTGTGATTCTATGATTGTGTGATGTATGTTTGTTCTTGCTTCATTATGATATTTGCACGTATGCGAATGTTGCATTGTTTATCACACTTGTTGTAAATAAGATAGATGAATGATGAATGTCATGAATCATGACTTATTGGTATGAACTTGAGAAGATACTTGTGATTGTGATTGTGGTGTGTTGAATGGATCGACTACCACATTCCGACATAACTAATTGGGATCGGTTGCCACGTTCCGACATAATTATGGGATCAATTTCCATGTTTCGGCATAAACATTGGATCGGATAGCACGTTCTAGTATGCTAACTGTTTGGGTTTGGGTTTCATGAGAGGATCAATGATTTGTTATAATTGTGTACCTTGGGGAATGTGAAATGTGTTGTTGTTCTTCACATTGATGATATTGTATATGCTCCATTTATGCATGTGATTATATTGTTGTATTGACTTATATTTGATTGTTCTTGTGTTAAGCGAACTTGTTGGGTATAGTGGAAAGGTAAGGTGTTCAAGGGGCGAGTAATGAATAGCAAAGGTTGTTCGTGTGTCGTAATGGCGAGAAGTAGAGGTAGTGTATGTGATGAAATATGCTTAGGTGGATTTCACCTTGGGGGAAAGAGATTGGGTTTAGTGGTAAGGAGGTTTGAAGTAGTGTACTGTGTTACCGTGGTTGAGTAATGTGATGAGGAAGTAAGGGTACGAAGTGAGCAGTTAGTTGGAATGCTTGTGGGTGTAATTGGGGATTCGTTAATGTGTTAGAACGGTTAGGCTATGATCAAGAACTTGGTAAGTAAGTTGATTGAGAGGGTGGAGAAGTGAGTGATTTAATTCATGATCTTACTAGTCGGTTTCTTATGTTATGTGGTGAGCGTCGGGTTGACCGATGATGCCTACCAGTACGTGTGTTTGTACTAATACTACTCTTGCTATGTCTTTTTGACATAGTCTGGGTGCAGGTTGGTGATGTTTCATTAGGTGAAGACGAAGAAATTTTCCAGCAGCTTCTATTCTTCCTTCCGCATGGTGGGAGCTGTGTCTTTTATTATCTTGTCCAATTGTACTCTTAGTAGCTCTTGTACATGTTTAGACTAGATTCTTGGGAGTGTTAAATTACTATACAAGTCTTAAATCAAAATTGTTTTAAGGGTTTTAATTAAGAATTCCATATTTATATTTATTTCCTTTTATTCAAATTTCCGCATGTTTTAACTCGTTGGGGTATGAGGGTTCTCCTACTTAGGTGGTAGTATGTAGGTGCCCGCACGGCCCGGTGGGTTGGGTCGTGACATAAGGATATTTTTGTCTTCTTTTTCCTTGAGTTAATGATAAATCTTATCTATATTTAAAATAAGGGCTGATCCACGTGAGAATAAAAAAAAAATCAATGGTGATCAAAGCACCATTGACTGTGACGTGGATTCTCTGATTTGTATAGACAATTAGTAAGTAATACACTATAATTAACAAAAAGATCAAAGTATGACAAAAAAAAATTGAAGAAGATTATCAAAGATAAAGAGATGATAATATATATTCAATGTATCGGTAATGTTTTATTTTGGTCCTTAGTATATTATACGTGATTGAAATGGTCCATGGTCCATAGTATATAAAAACGATGTTCATTTTGGTCCTTCATATGCTTCATTTGATTGAAATGATCTTTAATGTATAACTAGATGTGTTCATTTTGATCCTTTAACTTAAACCTAACATATTTATCAAAAAAATAGTGTCAAATTTAACTATGACCCTGCGTGGCTAACAATTTTCACCATTGTTGTCTTCTTTGTTAGCTCTAAAGCAAGAACTCCATAAAATCTAACACTATTATCTCTACTTTTTCTAACAAAATTTAATTTTCTATTGCTTACAATTTTTTTGCGCTAAGCATTTAATTTTTTGAATCTTGAAGTAAATTTTGTTGGAGAAAGTTGAGAAAATGGTGTTAGATTTGATGGAGGTAGTTCTTTGGATTTAACAAATTAAGAAGACAACACCTTTTATTATACATTAAAGATTAATTCAATCAAGTTTATACTAAATTTTAATATACGTGATAACTTTTGTATAAATTGTATGTGGGTGAGATTGACGTTGATGATAAGACTAGTGACTCTGCTAAGAAAGTAATTAAGGTAGTGCTAATATTCTGTGAAGGACTAATGTACGAGGTAACGAATGATTAAGGAGAAGTCAAATGTGATATAATTGTATTGTTGTTTCCATTGATTTTGTCATATTTTACGTGGATTTAATCTAGGTTGGTTTCTGATGCCTATTGATCAATACGTGTGGTGTACTTATACTAATATACCTTTTCGTGGTGCAAGTAGGTTTGTTTTAGGTTGATTGAAGCGTGAGATGATAGTTATTCATCAACTTCTACATACTTTGCCCTCAAGTAAGAGTTGAGTCGATCTCTTGCGTATTTTATTTATCTTTTGCCCGTACTTTATTAAAAACTCTTGTACCGATCTAGACTAGGTCCTTGGAAGTTGTTAAAGATTTTGTAATTGTTGAGTGATTTATACTTATTGTTGTGTTTTGTCAACCCACATTCAACTCTTTAAAGAAAATTTTCAATTTAATTAAGAATGTATGATAAGAATTTGCATATCTATCTATACTATCTTAAAAGCATGAACTCCCAAACTTGAATGTTGAATTACTATAATACCCTCAATTAAAAATACTCAATTTATTTTATTTATTAGTTTAATTATTTATATTATATTAAAAATAGATGCCTTTTCACATTAAAGGGTTGTGATTTTTTCAAAGAGTTGTAACTTTTCCAAAAGGTTGCGACTTTTTTGATGGGTTGTGACATTTTCGATGAGTTGTGACTTTCCGAAGGGTTGTGATTTTTCCAAAGGGTTGTGACTTTTCCAAAGGGTTGTGCCTCTCTCAATGAGTTGTGACTTTTCCAAGGGTTGTGACTTTTCCAATGAGCAATGACTTTTTCAAAAGGTTGTAACTTTTCTGATAAGGAACAATTAACACCTATTCATACTAATATTTGTTAGCTATAAATAGAGGAGTTTCCTCTCACTTTAAAACTATAATTTTTTTAAAGTTTTGTACTCGGTATGATATTTCTTCTTTATTTTTTAATTTTTTATTCTCTTACCCTCACAAAGGAGATTCTTTCTAATTTTGGTAAAACAACGGGCATCAACATAGTCCATTGAATTATTAGTGTGGATATAAAATCCACTATTTCAAAAATAGATTTTAGCTTTTACTTATAATATCATTTCAATCAAATGGAAAAATTACCTCTCTATATATGATAGTCTTACTCAAGTATTAATTGAGTAATAATATTTTGTAAAAGATAGATTGCGTATAAAGATAAAATATTGAAATATTTATGGTAATCCTTATTAGTGTCATGCACATACTACATTTCAAGTATGAACATTTAAGAAAAAAAAATATACTTAAATGGTGTCCATCATTTATGTTCATAACCTCATGAGGAAAGGCTATTGGTAACATTTTTTGTATTGATATTTTAAAAAAAATAAAATTGTTCGTTAAATATGCTTACAAAATTGAGTGAAGTAAAAATACTACTAAAGAAATGTCACTTTCTCCCCACATTTAAACATTGAATGTATTTTGAAATGCTTCAATAATATCTGGTCATTTTGATCTCAAAATAAAAGTAACTCTATAACAATTTGTATTAATTACTTAAAAAAACTTGTCTTATGTTCTTTCAATTATAATTATTTACTAAAAAGCTTTAATTTAGTAATATTAATTCTATTTTACGGTATTGTATACTATATATACAATACACACGTGCAACGCATGTGTAACACACGTACAATGCACGTGCCATGAAACTGGTCTAATTAAAAATAGAGTAGATTTTCATATGATCCCATAATTTAAATTGTGACAAAGTGTAGGTGGATTCTGCGATTTGTATAGACAATTCGTAAGTACAATACTCAATAATTAATTTTAAAAAATGAAAGTTTCGCAAGTTGTTTCAAAATAGTTATTAAAAATAAAAATTTTAAGATAAAAGATTTGATAATATCCACCACCTTGTGAAATAGATCCTACTAAGCCAAATCCCAGATAAACAAAAAATTTAATGAAGTAATTTTCCATTATATGACTGTAATTAATTCACAACAGATTATCTCTAATCAAAAGTCAAAGAAAATTAAAAGTGAACAACCCAAATAAAAAAATCAAAAGTTCCATTTTTTCCAACAACAAAAATTCCTTGATTGATCAAGGTTTTCTATTACTTGATAACCAGAAATATCAAAATTGCAGATTTTTAATATTTAAAATAAATATAAATTACTTGAATTAATTCCTTAGGTATATCAATTAACGACACTTATTGAGTAGTGATCTGAATTCATTTCAATAGTCCATAAAATGAGTAAATAAAATCAATAGAAAATAAAAAGGAAAAAAACAATGAATGAAGGTAAAAGAAAGTTAAGATACAAGGCAAAAACAATATGCGTATTAAATTGATTTAATTACAACATAAAGAAAATAAGAATATTTTTTTAAAAAGTTCATTAAAAAATTATTTTTTTAACAAAAAGTAAGAAAATAAAAAATAAAAAATTTACACACATGGCAGGCGAAGTGTACAAACACAGCCAACTTTGGTGGTTGAAGGTACCATGTCAGCACAAAAGTATGAAAAAAAATGAGTTCGGAGGAGGGAGGGAGGGGGATAGGACCCTAGTTAAGTTTAGGCGTATCTCTAAGATTTTGGTCATAATCTAGGGGAGTACTTGTGCCATATCCCAAAACTAAAGAGAAAATTACCCATTAGCTTTATACCATCAACATTCAATGTACTTGGCATGCGTAACGACGCTATCTTGCCATGCCACTGCAACATTCCATGCAAATAATCCATCAATGACATCTCCATCTTTAGAAGACAATATAGTTGTTAAAACAACTGAAATGGTATTAAGCAGATGAACAAAAAAGAAATCCTAACAAATAAAAATGAAAAGTAACATCGTTTTCAAGGTTTGACGCCTACTCTAACACTTAGATATATGTTGTTGTACAATATCCACCTTATGCAATCTCTCCTAACGATTCAAAAACTCAAAAGCATCCTCATTTTCAGTACCATGAAACTATGAAGGCTTCAATTTCAAAAACATAGTCAACAACTCATGCTTAGTCTCGGTCCTAACAGGGCGTTGCATGGAATGGAAGAAAACATCAATACCCGAAGCTTCATCCATTCTTGGAGCTGTGCTAGCAGCGGAATGAGTGTCTCGAGCCTGAGCAGCCGACATAGTAGGAGTGGCTCCAGTAACCACTATCCCATTCAGGATGGTTAACACTTGTCGAATAACCTCAGAAGTCATGGGGGGAAGACCTACACCCTAACTTGTGTCACCATCTCGGGTTCAACACCCTTCTTAAACTCTATCTCTACATCATCCTCAATATGAACCTAGGTAAAGAAGGGGGGAGGGGTCATTGGTCTCGGCCCAGCCGTTGCCCAAGCTCCACCCCCGACGGTGTTGCTCTCTATCTGGTCTTACCCCTTCATATGCCTTTGCCCCTTCCTCACCCTCGCATTGTTGGTTCTGCAACTGGAGCTGGTACACTCACTCTGTTTCATCTGGTGTCATCCATCAAAGGAAAAAAGAATTAAAAAAGTCAAATATCAATTGGAATCAAGCTATGACATTAAGAAATAAAAGAAGAGAAAAATATCCTGAAGTCTAATAGCCTCATGAAGAAAAATATAGAAGTCTAAGTACCATTCTGTAAGACTTTACTAGACCTATTTTGATATGGTGAGATAAAAAAACTTAGGGTTCTGATACTAACTTTGTCATAATCCAACCTGTTGTAAGAGGCACCCATACTAAACCCCTGGTAGGAGAAACATTATTTACTAGCATGCAAAATGTTGGAACAGTAAAAAGGAAATAGTTCTCAAAGATTTCAAACAAGTTTCATAATATAAAATTCATTATCACCAAAAATTTGCGGAAGAAATCCTCCTAAAAATTGAAACACATGTGTCAAAACATATATGTTGTCTAGAGTATGGGGATGCAACCCCAAAACATAAATAGTGTAAGTCCACAAAATGGATCAGAGGGGAAAAGAGTAATCCATAGCGGCTTGAAAAAAATGGCCCGCAATTTGGATTCTAGAAGTGCAAGAGTCATAATTGAGGTCACGAAGCAAACCATTGAAATATGCCCTTTATTTAATAAAAAAAGAGCAAGTACAATATCAGTACACAAAATCCACATTGTACTGGTAAAATCATTAGCCAACTCTAGTTATACTAAATATGAACAAGTAACAACAACTTAGTGAAATAGATAACATAATTACAACAAGCCAATTCGGTTCACTCATGGAATCCACATACACAACAATTAATGGTACCAAGTGTGGTACCCCTGTCCACCGTTAGTAATTTTTACTAGCGTGGTACCCAAATCAATCATATAAATATCTCGTACCAATCAAGGTACCCAAGCTAATAAAAATATACCACATGGTACCCGAGCCATCCAAAAGATATCTTGAATCAGACGTGTTATTCAAATCAACTGTTAGTATGTACCATGCATGGTACCTGCGTCAACCAACAATCACATATTACAACGAATAAAAATCACATTTGTCATACATTATATAGATAATACCGACGAAGCTGTTAACATGAACATACAACATAAACTAAAAATAAACAATCATCGCCTACCTCGAATCAAGCCAGAATGCTCTATTGAACCTGAGCTTTCCCCTTGTTGTGATGCCTAACTAGTTCTTGATCTAAAAATAATAAATATAACACATAATCAGATCAAAATGACCTAGAAACACCTTAATTATATCATAATCCCAACCCCGGGCCATTCTATGATTATTCCACCCAAATAAGGGTTTTCCACCATTAAATTAAATGAACCCCCCACCCCCCTCCTAAGTTCACAACCACAAATTCTAAACCTCTAGAATCGAATTACTAAGTTAAGGGAGTAATTTACATACTTTATAGATGATTACGATAGAAAATAGATGAATATCGCCCAAGTCGCTTCTGCTCTTCCCCAAAACATAATTGCCAAATAATGAGCAGTTTTGGATAGGGGTGTGCTTTGGTCGGTTCAGTACGGTTTTATGTATTATCAGTTTGGTTTATCGATTTTCAATTTTTAAATACGTTAAACCAATAAGATATTTGTTATTGATTTTTTATTTATCGGTTTTTGGTCATTAACGATTCGATTTTCAGTTTACCCAATAAGAAAATGCTCATAAAATAAAAATATAATTTCTCACTTCTCTAAAAATTTAGCATGATACAGTGAGACAAGAAAATCAGCTGCAAATGCTTTAATATAGTGAAACAAGAAATATAATGAGAAATTGCTTCAAGAAGAGTAGATGTAGTACGAAGGCTACAATAATATGTTACAACCAAAACATAATATGGAATTTCTGATGTGAAGTAGAAGTACTAAGACGTGTGAAGTGTGTAGACCGTAATGTAGAGTACTGATATAGAGTCTAGTTATATTAAATTACTAATATTTCATATTTATGAAGGGTAAAGCAGTAACTTACTATCGTTCTAATGAGTTATCGGTTTACCCAATAATCCAATACTAAAAATTGATACCAAACCGATAACCCAATAATTTTTTATATAAAACCATTAAAAACTCATTAACCCAATAATCCAATAACGATGACCCAATAACAATTTTTTCGATTCGTTTTATTGGTCGGTTTGATTTTTGTACACCCTAATTTTGAGAGATTTTTTTACATTAAGTGTGACTAACCCCACTATAGAGGTCCAATTCAGCTATAGTGATAATGCTGCAGTGGGCTCTCACGCTATAACATGAATTAAATCCACCGTTACAGCAGCGTGTCACCCGATATAGAGGCTTGCACGGGATAGAAACTCAAAAATCCTCTAAAATAGTTTATTTTGTAACACACCTTCAAACCTTGACGTTCCAAACCAATCCTTTCACACCAAATTCGATATCGGGAGTTTTATTCGCCCGAATTCACTTTCGAAAAGTTCTACGAACTCCTTAACGTCTTAGAACCAAGAAAACTAGACTTCGCCTAGACATTTCCTCCAATCCTTTTCCCGAATTTCCCTAGACCTTTCCTCACTCAGATTTTGTCTAGGCCTAGCCTAACCTAAAATTTTAACTCACTGCTGCAAAGTTTCTCACTTATTTTCCTTCACTATCAGCTCGCCGATAACGACAAGGGAAGTCGCTACAATAACTAAATTAGAATTTGAAATTTGACACACGGATATATGTGATCAATCATAAGTGACATAACTTTTTAAAATTAGGAAACAAAAGTTTGAGTTAGTTTGAGGGATATCATTGAGCAAACAAAATAGGTTGAAAAATTTTTTAGACCAACGGAGGAATGCAGGATATCTATGAGTGATTTTCTATATGTTAAGGATATTTGTCTCTCTTTTTCGTTGATTTAATGACAAATCTTAACTATATTTAAAATAAGGACGGATCCACAACACCTGTAAAGGTACGTAAATGTTCATAACACCATTGACAGTGACGTGGATTCTCTGATTTGTATAGACAATTAGTCAGTACTACACTATAATTAACAAAAAAATCAAGGTATGACAAGCTGTCTTAAGAAAATTATTAAAGAAAAAGAGTTGATAATATACATTCAATTTGTCAGTAATGTTTTATTTTGGTCCTTAATATACTTTACGTGATCGAAATGGTCCATAATATATTTAAAAAAAGATGTTCATTTTGGTCCTTCATATGTTTCTTTGATTGAAATGATCTTTAATGTATAAAAATATGTGTTCATTTTGGTGTTTTAACCTAAACCTAACATATTTATTAAAAAAAAAGTGTCAAATTTAACTATGGACCCTCGGTGGCTAACAAAATTCACCATTATTGTCTTCTTTGTTAGCTCCAAAGAAAGAACTCCATAAAATCCAACACTATTATCTTTATTTTCTCTAACAAAATTTACTATTTTCTCTTGCTTAAAATATTTTTGCTTAAGCATATAATTTTTTGAATCTTGAAGTAAATTTGGAGAAGGTTGAGAAAATGGTGGTAGATTAATTGATGGAGTTCTTTCTTTGGATTTAACAAATTAAGAAGACAATAATAGTAAATTTTGTGGAATTCATATAGTTAGATTTAACATTTTTTGGATAAATTTGTTAGTTTAGGGTAAAAACATCAAAATAAACACCATTTGTTATACGGTATAGATCAATTCAATCAGGTTTATACTAAATTTTAATATACGTGACGACTTTTGTATGTGGGTGAGATTGACGCTGATGATAGGACTAGTGACTTAGCTAAGAAAGTAATTAAGGTAGTGCTAATATTCTGTGAAGGACTAATGTAAGAGGTAACGCATATGATTAAGAAGTTAAATGTGTGATATAATTGTGTTGTTGTTCCTGTTGATTTTGTGATATTTTTTGTGGATCTAATTTAGGTCAATTTATGATGCATACTTAATACGTGTGGTGTACTGATACTACTAGTGTTATATCTTTTGGTGGTGTACATAGGTTTGTTTTAGGTTGGTTGAAGCGTGAGATGACAATTATTCATCGACTTCTGCCTACTTTGTCCTTAAGTAATATCAGTTGGGTGGTTCTCTTGTGTATTTTATTTATCTTTTGTCTGTACTTTGTTATAAACTCTTGTACCTATCTAGACTAGGTCCTTGAAAGTTGTTAAAGATTTTGTAATGTTGAACGATTTTTCTTATTGTTGTGTTTTGTCAACCCAGATTCAACTCTTTAAAGAAAATTTTCAATTTAATTAAGAATGTGTGGCAAGAATTCGCCTATCTAGCTAAAAATAGAGCAGGTTTTCGTATAATCACATGATTTAAATCGTGACAAAGTGTACGTGGATTCTCCGATTTGTATAGACAATTCGTAAGTACAATACTATGTAATTAACAAACAAAAAAAAAACGAAAGTTTGGCAAGTCGTTTCAAAATAGTTATTAAAAATAATTTTTTTAAGATAAAAGATTTGATAATATCCACCACCTTGTGAAACAGATCCTACTAAGCCAAATCCCAGAAAAAACAAAAAAATTAATGAAGTGATTTTCCATTATATGACTGTAATTAATTCACAAGACTTTCTCTAACCAAAAGTCAAAGAAAATTAAAAGTGAACATCCCAAATAAAAAAATAATATAACACAATTAAAAGTCATGACCATCACCTTTGCATTTTTCCCTTAAAAATAAATTCTAAGAAACAAAAATAAGTCTTTTTGTATAAAGATATTAGAAACTGTAATTAACCCTAGTCTAACTCTGATTGAAAATAATTTCTTATTGATTTTTTTAAATCGGGAATTAAAGTAGTCAATCCCTCTACACATTTTAATAGTATAAATTATGTAAGAAAAACATCATATGCTTAATTGAAATCGAACTTAATTCAAAGACAAGATTTGTTTATGTCTAAATACCCAAATTCAATTAAACATGTTAAGTAAGCAAATAAATAATAATTCATGAATCGATCAAGCTTAGAAATAATAAAAGGTTACATAGATAAAGCAAAGTTCAAACACATCAACATTCTGCCAATTTTTGGAAGATTTTCAATTTTATAGGAGTACCTTATAGATCTGAAAAAAAATTTATATGTGGTCAAGAAATCTTAAATCCCTTTGTTAAAAATCATTAATAATTCAATAAATATAAAAGACCATAATATATAGATAGTTTTTATTTTAATAAAGAGCCCTAAAATATAGGTGCGCCACAATTGTAAGAAATAAAAAGTTGACTCTTATCTATCAAATTGAGCAAACAAATTCAAAATGAAGCATTCATTCAAACAAAGTCGAAATGAAACATTAGCATCCCAAACTAAAACATCATATATATGTTTGATCAGATGATTGCTAGCTAGTATTTTTTATCCTAATTAATCCTGCTGATCAATCCATATATCAATTAATTAATTATTATTATAAATAAAACAGACATAATTAAAGATAAGATGAATCGGTTCATAATAAACACGATTCAGAACTACTACTCATCGTCCTCATCATCATCCTCTTCCTCCTCCTCTGGTGCGGGAAGATTCAAATCTGGCAACAGATACACCGGCTCCATTGGAGCAGCAGCATCAGCAGCAGCGAACTCATCATCAACACTGAGATCGCTGGAGTTTTCACCAGGTGACGTAACTGGTTCAAATGGTGGTGACCAGTCAGAATCCTCGTCCCAGTCAGGAACATACAAAGCCATTTCCTGATGTGATTGCATGTGAATGACAAATGATGTCATCGTATCAAAAGCTATTTCACATGAATAGCAGGTTCTTTCTGACACCGGTGGTTCTGGTGCTGGTGCTGGTGCCGGAGCTGTTGGTTCAACATTGGGCCTTTTGGCCCGATCCTCAGATGTCCCTTCCCCAGCAGCATTCAGCATGCTTCCCCTCTTTCGAGGAGGAGGAGCACTGACTGAGTGGATCTCAGTGCCAGCAGCAGTTGGTGTAACCTCCTCCTCACGAACACGAGGAGGGGAAGGAGCAGGGGAAGAGGGAGGGGGGACATTCACAAGAGAGTTGGCCATAGAGCAAAAAAGAGAGAAATGGGGTTGGTTTTTTTTTTTTGGTGAAATAAAATGTTTAGACTAGTATTGTATATATAGTGTTAAATGTGAGAAAAATTTAACATTTAAATATTTTCATTTCCCACCAATAGTATTGGTTCACAAGGCCTTTTATGGAATGTTAATTAAATTATTTGCCTTTTTAGCCAAACCTCATAAATTTTTAAGCCCAAAAAAATATATTTTGATGCATTTTTCATTCTTTTCAGATTTTCTCAATCATCTAACTTTGACTAATTTTTGTGTTTTGGAAAAGGGTCAAAAATATCTTTTTAAACTAGATAAAATTGAATGAAAATATCATTAGTTAATACGTTTGGTCCAAAATATTTTTGTCAACAATTTCATGTTTAGCCTAGTTACTCTAATAGTTGGATCGAGAAATGCACCTATTGTTAATTAATGAGTCAAAAACCCTTTTACTAATAAGTATATTAGTTTATTTTAATAAAAATATATATTTTATTCTTAATAAAAATATTACTTTTAAAAATCCTATTCTTATTTTTTTTTTTTAAATCACTTTAACTAATAAATAAGTAGAAAATAATCTTTGTTTCTTCTCAAAATCATTTTAACAATCAAAATAGAATAAGTGCATGTACTTAACTGATAATTAGGTTGTTCATGATTATGATTTAAAAATCAAACCGAACCACAATCAAAATCAAACAAATTTAAAAAATAGATATTTGGTTTGGCTTTGTTAGGTTTGATTTTAAATTTTGAAAATCAATACTATTTGATTTGGTTTTGATTCTACTAAAAAACCCGCAAGAATAACCAAATTGAACCAAGAAATTATATAGTATATACAATTTATAATTATTTAAAAATATGATATAAATAATTTTTTAAGTTTTAATTAACTTAAGTTTTTAACTTTACCATTTTCTCAAGCCCAACACTTAAATTTTAGCCCAACTATTAAAACCCTAAGTCCAAGTTCATCAAAATTCATTACTTTAGTTGTTTTCTATCATACCTCATATCAGGTAGTTACACTTTCTCTTTATTGAATCACTTTGTTCGTGTAATAATAACTTTAGTATTGCTTAATTGCTTAATTTAATCCACATTATCTTTCATGTGGATTGTTCATTTACTAGGTGTCTGTGTCTATCAAGATATATATGTCCTCGACAAATTTATTACTTTCAAATCGAAAAATTCAAAAAAGTCGAACCAAACAAACAACAACCAAACCAACGGTTATTTTTTTTTTCGTTTGGTTTGGTTTTAGAAATTTAAAAACCAACTAAATTGGTAATTTGATTTTAACTAATAACTGATCCAAACCGAACCATGAATTGGACACCCTTACTGATAATATAATATAATATAATATAATATAATATATTATAATATAATATATATATATATATATATATATATATATATATATATATATATATCATAGTAACCTCATCATTAATTTTCAATTATATACTGACAAAAAAATCCTAAAAAAAAAAGAAAATATTTTTATTTCTTAAGCGTTTCCGAATTGAAGTAGCATAAGCATTTTCTAATCATATTTAGGAGAAGAATGCGTTTTAAGAAATATATATATATTTATTTATGTGGGAAAATGATATTTTTGATCCATTAAATAACAATAGAGGTATTTTGGATCAAACTATTGGCAACAAGAACATTTTTGGATCAAATTATGAATTGAGAACATTTTTACGGATCTTTTTTATCCTTTTTCGATTTCTTTTTTTGGTGTGAATACAATGAGGATAAAAAATTGAAATAACATTTTTATAAGGTAATTCTGATTAAAAAGATTATTTACTGAGATATTGAACTCACACAATTGACAAGAGAGAGTTGCTCGGATAGTAAGCACCCCTCGCTTCCAATCCGAAGGTTGCGAGTTCGAGTCACCAAGGAAGCAAAAGGGATGAGAACTCCAAGGGGAGGATAAAAAAAAAAAAAAGAACTCACACAATTAAATAAACAACTTTCATGTAATGATCTTATAAATAGTATAGTACACAAGAAAGATAAATAGTTTTTAGATAGTCAAATTTTCTTGGGTACATGTGATGAAAAGAATATAAAATTTGAACTTAGTTTAGATGGATTTTAATACAGTAGTCAACTTCTAAAGTACTACAGTAAAATTAAATAAAAGAGATTTTTTGTGTTAGTTAATCATGTGAGAAATAGATATACATGAACAAGATAAATAATACATTTTGGTTTGTGAAAGAAGTTGAGATGTCCTAAATGAAAAGATAATAAATGAATTTGCAAAACTATAGATCATCATTTGGTTTTAACCATAGAAAAACACACAAACCAACCCCCCTCTCCCCACCCCACACACACCTTCTTATGCTATTATCTTATGTAGTAATGTAATATTTCTTTTACTCATCCACCATCTATGTGCTATTTACCTTTTTTATATTATAATACTATATTTTATGTTTAACCTAGGTATATATGGATTTTTTTTAACGTTGTAATTAAGTAGAAAGTTACCGAACAAAATATTATAAGTAGAATAATCCTTTTGTGATGTTGATAAAGTCTTTATAAGGAGCCTCTTTTGAGATATTTGGAGTTTAGAGGTGTCAAAATTAAGGACAAGTACCAAGGAGTCAAGACTTGAGTTAGAATGGTGGGAGGGTGATTCAGAACACTTCTCATTAGAACGGTGGGAGGGTGATTCAGAACACTTCTCGATTGTGATTGAGTTGTACCAAGGATCAACCATTAGATTGTTTTTTTTCTCTGGAGATGGATGAATTGACACAACATATTCAAAGGAAGGTGTTGTGGTGTATTTTACGTTATTCGCAAATGACATGATAACTTGAAGAGATGTGTTCGATGGAGTTAATGATAAGCTGGATGTTTGAAGACATACCTTGGAGTCTAAATGTTTTAGATTTAAGTAGAACTAACACCGAATACTTGAAGTGACGTAATACATGAAACGGAAGTAGAAGTGAAGACCAACGCAAAATTCATAGTTTATGGGTCCATATGTAATTTAACACAATTGGAAAACTGATGATGTCACACACCATATTGAAGTGGGGTGGGTGAAATTGAGGCACACATTCTTTATTCTATGCGATAAAAATGTGTCCCTAGAGATTAAAGGTAAATTA
Source organism: Solanum commersonii (assembly GCA_029007595.1). Taxonomy (NCBI): domain Eukaryota; kingdom Viridiplantae; phylum Streptophyta; class Magnoliopsida; order Solanales; family Solanaceae; genus Solanum; species Solanum commersonii. The sequence continues at coordinate 1,791,507 of JAJTWQ010000051.1, forward strand.
TACATAGTGGTGTGTTGGTGGCTAATTAGACTAACATTATTATATGAGGCAGAGTGTTGTCCAGTAAAAACGGACACATGCAAAAGATGAATGTAGCGAAGAGAGGATGACTAGATAGATATATATTGACATACTAGGAGAAATGATTAGAAACAAACTTTATATAGGAAAAGATGGAAGTGAATTCCACGACAGACAAGATGAAAGACTCAACATTGAGATAGTTTGGAAATATGAGGAGGAGATGTGTGGATGCGCTAGTAGGGAGGTATGAGAAGTTGGCTATAACAGAAGTTAGAAGAAGTAAAGATATAGGCCAAACAAGAACTTGAAGGAGGTGAATAAACTGAGAGCGACACAGCATCAGCTTATAGAGGACCTGATCCTAGATAGGAAGATTTAAATGTTGAAAATTAAATAGAAGATTAATAGTAAGTAGTTGAATGTTGTTGCATTACTTGTGGGAGAGGCGAGTGGGCTAGTCTTCTCTCCACTTCTGCTTATTCATAGTATAATTAGTTTTACGTGCTTAGTGCATGACCAAAACATGTACCTCATTTAACAACAAACACTATAGAAAAAGAAAAATCAGATCGAACTATAAATTTTGTCGCTAATTTTTTCGTAGCTAAGATAATATTTTGATAATTCATTGCTTATCCATCTCTAGAAAGGATAAGCATCCATTTTTTTTGTTTTACTTTTTGTCAATAACTCATGTTTAATTTATAGTGAAGTGAAATAATTTAACATATATAAGAAAAAATTGAGAGTTTGATACAATGTTAATGTTAAGATATTTTGTCAAATGGAATGTTTCTTATACTACAAAGGTAACCATCTTAATGATCTTTTATTTCTAAAGAAATAGAATTGGGTGGTCGATTAAAAATAAAAAAATAAAAAGACAAACGAAAAAACAATTCTTTCAAAATCATATACAGGAATTTAAAAAAAAAAATCACTAACTAAACCAAGAAAAGAATAACATTAAAATAGCTTAAAGAACTCACTTGGTGAAGAGCAATTGATACCCATGGAGAATAAAAATGTGGAATACTAATGAAATTTTTAAACCTCTTTAATAGGAATACTAAATATTACTCCCTCCGTCCCTATTTAGTTGTCCACTTTAGAAATGACACACGGATTAAGGCAACAATGATTAGCATAGTGAAGTAACAATTTTACCGTTATAGTACAATTTACAATTTCAAAATAAATTCACTCAAGATAACTAATCAATGTTGGGAAGTTCACAAGTTTATTTACTTTATTTATGACAACTTTATTTAAATAAGGGTATAATAGAATAAAAATTGTTGTCCTTTCTTGATTTGTCAAAATGGACAATTAAATAGGGACAACTAAAAGAGGAAATATGGACAACTAAATAGGGACGGAGGGAGTAATAAGCTTCTTACTTACAATTCTTTTTTTTTTTCCTTTTAAACCTACATAAATTGGGTTTTTTTTATAATAGAAATAATATAATAGTAATAAGTTTTCTACTTGGTCTCCTATTAATTTTAATTTTTATTTTCATTTTTCTAACCTACGTTAATTCTATTCCTCTTAAGCTACTTTTTTTTTTCTTTTTAAGTTTTGATTAAATTTATGTCAAAAAGCCTAAAAAACTTTCTAGGTACATGAGTAAAAGTAGTCACCAAGATAACTACATCAAAATTGCAAGTTTTTTCAAAAATCAATGAACATATTTAGGATAGGATTTACTTCTTGCCCAAAATTGATATTTTAAGGATTTATTTTTTGTCCTAAATTGTTTTTTTAAGGATTTATTTCTTGTCCTAAATTGTTTTTTTTTAAGGATTCATGTCTTGTCCTAAATTGCTGTTTTTTTAAGGATTTATTTCTTGTCCTAAATTGTTGTTTTAAAGATTTATTTCTTGTCCTAAATTGTTTTTTTAAAAGGATTCATGTCTTGTCCTAAATTGCTGTTTTTTAAGGATTTATTTCTTGTCCTAAATTGTTGTTTTAAAGATTTATTTCTTGTCCTAAATTGTTTTGTTTAAGGATTCATGTCTTGTCCTAAATTGCTGATTTTTTTAATGATTTATTTCTTGTCCTAAACATATCAATTTAAATATCTTTACATTTTTAGCACTATATAAGCGGGAGGTTGTTTTAATAATATCGTAAGTTTTGTAGCCAAATCAATTTATTTCTTGTTGTTTTAAGAATTTACAAGTTAAATATTAATTTAGAACAAGCAGTAAATTCTGAATATTACTATAACCTCCCTGACCAAAATCTATTTACATAGCCAATTATAATTATTATTAACATAGTAAAATTTTGATGGCTGCTCAATTTTAGAGGAGGCTTGAATTAGCTTAAAAATTGAAAACTCAGTTTTAACTACCGGCCTTTAATTTTCAATCGTGACTTAAGCCTGCAATTTAGAAGAATGTATATTGTTTTTATATCGTAGTATTCGGTCAGTTTGTGTGTATCTTGATTAATTTTATAGGATATTTGTTATCTTCCAACAATAACATGGTATCAGGTAACTCTTTCCATCAATGTTAGGGACAATTAGGAAAAAAATAACCTATTATTTTTATCTTTATTGTAATTTAAAATTTGAAATATCGTAATTCTCAATCCGCTTAATTTATTGATCACTAGACCACACCAAAATTCTCAATCCACTCATCATTGATCATTTGACAATGTAACATGCATGTAGGTTGTAGCTAATCATATTTCTCTAAGGATAACATGCATGCAACAAGTCTGACACTAAAATGGACACTTTTCGAACCTTAAACATCAAAGGAGACTTAAAACACACACCAAAATAGAGAGTTCGCCTATTACCATTTTTTAACATTGTCATTCACTTTAACTCTAGATCCATGCAAAATAATATTACACAAACTTTAAAATGGGTGAACTACAATTTTTTTTATTAATTCCTCACGTTAATCTATATATATATATATATCTTCCTCATATGAAGTTTTATCTCTTTCTTCAACAATAAATATGTGTTATTTACTTCACATTTTCTCATTCATCTTCTACTTTTTTATACTTTATATTTTAATTTTTTAAATTTGATAGTTATGTCTCAACAATCCGAAAAATTTATATATTCAAATTGAATCAGATGTTTGTAAATGCAAAGAGTATTTCAAAATGAAAACATTGAGGGACTCCAAGAAATTTCTTGGAGTTGTGCACGTTCAAAGGTACAAAAAAAAAAATTGTTCACTTTAAAATATTTGAATATTCACTTGTTTTCTTGTTTTGTTATTTTAGAAAAATGATGGATGGAATTATTTTTAGTGGGAATAAAACATGCTCATAAAAAAAAAAAAAGAAACGTAGTCGTTTTGCCTTATTTTAGTTGGTTCAATTTTTTTAAAAGAATATATTAGAGTATGCCCATAATTGAACGAACCACAACATTTTTTTAAAAGAAAAAATTGGAGGTCGTCCCATTATGCACGAACCCAAAAAAATCACAACAAAAAATGTGCCTTAGTCAATGAACTGCAATAATTTGTTTTTTTTTTTTTTAAATGGAGTTCATCCGGAAAAATCCCAATATATATATTTTTAAAATGTGACATCTTTGTTATTTTTCATATATAGTGATGCTCTTAGATCTAAAGAAAAATTCATACAAATAAATTAAAAAAAAATACTCAATTAAAACTGCAATGGAGTAATATTGCTCTTAGAACTACCATTTTTCATTGGGCGATGAGTCATATATATTGACCACCTTTTCCATTCAATTCTATTGTAAATCATATATATATATATATATATATATATATATATATATATAGGGCCGGGGCACGACCCAACACAATTATTTTTTTCTAATTAATCATCAGTTATATAAGCCACCAATTGCAAAAGTTCAACTAATTCAAGTTGTGTGTATATTCTAATGAAAGGGATGATCAAAAACAAAATCTGTTCATTCAAGCATGCATCTGCATACTATGCACACAAAATCCATGAAACGTCAACACATAAGAAATAACTTGTACAAAAAGAAAGAAGTTGTTTGGAATATTATGCTATTACAATCTATCGTTCAATTTTTCAACACTTGTAGTATTATTGTAAACACTCTTAGAACAAACATATTGATAGTAATTAACTCATAGATGATCTATTTAATTAATTTTCTCCTACAAAGTTACGTTCCTAGGACTTGTGCCTGCAAACATTTTTGTCATGAGGCAGTCTGCGCTTCATATTCCAGAATGTGTAGCACTTAGTAGATGTTCTAAACTCTTTATCAAACTGTGACAACTTGACTTGAAAGATGATGCTCTTTTCCAGGATTGAAGTAGTTTGTACACTCAAAATCAGCCATTTTTAGCATCCCATAATTAATGTTCTCGAGCTCGGGAATGTGTGGCTGTGTTGCAGGAGCAATTGTTGCATGCAACAATTTATATTTTAAAATCAGCAAGCTAAGTGTACGTTATGACAAACATCAAACACAGAAAATTAATCTCAAATGATCTCTTTTTCATTACTGAATAGTTGTGCATCAAATCCTCAACGGAGAATGGGGCATTCTCAATAACTCTTTTTAATCTTCCATCCCAATAAAGAAATATTGCTCTCAGTTAATGAGAAGTCACAATGTCACATTTTCAAGCAACGAAAGCTCAACAACTAACAACAAATATACCTCAACGAAAAATATCCGACAGTCAGCAGGGGCGGACCCACATGGACCATTTCGGGTGCTCGAGCACCCATTAACCTCGTATTGATTATATATACTTATATAGAAATTAAGACAGTATCGTATAAAATAAAAGGCGAGCACCCAATAAACAAATGGTTTAGTTGGTGTGGTGGTTGATTTCAGATTCCTCAAGGTTGTAATATTGCTCTTTGTCCAGGTTCGATTCCCACCGACAACAATACTTTTATTTTAAAATCCAACTTCTTTCTAACGTTTTATTTCAACTTTTTTTCTCCCTGTTCTTTTTTTTCTTTCATAAACTACCTTTTTGCTAACTTTTTTTTTTTAAAACATATTCTTATACAAAATTCCTTTTTCTTTTTTTCAAAATAATTCATATTCTAGGTTTTTTTATTAATTTTTTTTCCGCTATCATATTCAAATATAATTGTCTTTCTTTTGACAAGTATTAAATTTGTACATTTATATTTTATGATTGATAACTTAAAAAGTAACCATGATCTTCAAATCTTGAATCGGTCACTACTCATGTCTATTTATGCAACTTAGTCTCCCGAAAATATAAACAGTTGTGATCTTCTATGTCTATTAACTCTTTCTTCCTCATCAATCTAATTAGGAAAGATGAAAAGGGAAGGAGAAAGATAATTTGTTCTAGCGCGTTCATTTCAGTTCTCCAATTCAAAAGGAAAAAAATTCTCCCTCTCGTTGGTTTGCTTTTTTGGTAATTACGATGGTGGTGTTCTTTTTTTCTTGAATCAATCCAAAGATTCCGATTGACTATTGCATTGAATTGAAAAAAAAATCCACCCTTGTTGAGGAATTTTAGCTCACAATTACGCTCTTTGATTGATATAAGTTTATGTTAAAAATAGTGAGCACCCATAGTCGTAAAATCTTGGATCCGCCACTAACAGTCAGTCAAACAACGAAGAAAATAGGGTGATAATAATTTTCAAAAACAAGTGAAAGAAAAACAAATAACATTCACATGTATAAGAAAATAATAAAACTTTACTAAAGCTCAACAAATATACCTCAAACAAGTTACAGATTCATTTCCTCTCCAGCCCATCTGAACTTAAGAAAAAAAACCCATAAAAAATTAGGAAAAAGGTTGTGGGATTAGTCACACACTCACACTCACACATAAGGTTTCATTCACTAAGTAAGTCTGTTGACAATTTATTTACCATAAGGACACCTGTCAGCACATTAAAAAAACGTTCAAATTACCTCTGCAATCTTCTTTCTACAAATTTGGTACAATAGCTGTGTTCGTCCATGTTTTGTTATAACTAGCTAGGATGGGCAAGCCCGTACATAATATTTTGGTTATGTTCAGTTGGCAACAAAAAGTTGGTGAATAGCTACTGACAACATTACTATGTTATTACTGTCATTAATCGAATTATATGACAACATATACAAATTAAAAAAGTATTTTATGTACCCTTACTCTAGTTATAGTTACAAATTTGAAATTGTAGAAACTGAAAATATTTCTAAAGTTCATGCAAGATCATTTTTATCGTGTCTGCAAACTCTAACGAGACCTGCAAGGTTTCAAACATCATCAAATTAATAAGCAGCACTTACGATTAGCATCCAATTCTTGGTGCAGTTTGATTTAACTACAGGTCTATGAGGATGATGTACGCCTCTGCATTTTGGATGCAAACCCGTTGTGTTTTGGGTATGGCCGTATCTTCTTCCGACTATTATCATTTACAGCATCTTTTGAATGTATTTCTTGCTATCTTAACATTGGAAGATCTGTTTATCCCAGCCAGCATATGCATCATCTCATTCGAGTTGATCTGTTTGCTAAAATCTGACCTGCCACATTGAGACCATGATAGGAAGGAAATTACCAAAAGAACAATCATTCAAGAAAAAATCCTTATGCATTCAGACTATGAACAAAAAGTGAATTATGTTGCACATGATTTGTAAATCATTTTACTCTCTTTTTTTTCTGATAAATGGAAGAGTTCAGTCTATTGGTCCCAAATATGATAGAAAAAAAGAGGAAAATTTACAACAACCAAGTTTAAACTACATAAACTCGATCCTGGAATCTTCTCTCGAGAAGAAATTGCAATACTTACCTTAAAATGCGCGCATACAAAAATTTCTCAGGCATAACAATTTAAAAACGTACAGTATTCCTCAATACTGCAATATATATACTTGGATATCCTATCTTTGTTTCTGATTTAAAAATTAATGAGAAATGTATATAAGCCTCGAATATCTATATATTATGTATGAGAAAAAAATATCAAATACACGATCATTTGAGAAAAAAAAATTGCCTCGAATATCTTTCTTGGAATGATCCTCCACAGAAATTCAATGAATAACGTCATTTCAGAGATCATAGGTTTGAATGGTAAGACTAATTTACCCTGTGACTGATATCTTCTTTAATTTATTCAGTGTAGAAAATTGATTGGGATGACTTACACAATCAAGAGGCTTATCTGGAGCAACCCATCAACTGATCAGACCATGAATAACCTGAAACGGATATTGTTCATTCAAGTAAAATGTATATCAATATAGTTCTTAAGCAAATATATAGAAAGGTTTGATAGCGTCCTTCCTACTTAAAAAATAGTAATAATTAAGAACGACAGGTTTATACCAATTTACAACTATTTTTTCCACTGCCTTTTTCTTAAACTATAAGAAAAGCGAACAGATATTTATATCACAAGGTTTAAGTGTCCAAAATCGTGTGCTTTGCTGATTGGATCTGTATCTGTTACATAGTTATTTAAGCTATTTATTTTTCCTACTTCCCTATAGAGAAACAAACATCTGCTGAGATATTCCTTAGATATCAAAATTAGTTTCACCCTTTTCCAGCTTTTTAAGTAGTTAATATTATTATGAAGCTAGAACCCCTGCAGATGGATGTTTTTTAAAGTCACACAAAGCTATACTACACTATTCGAATGAAACCCAAAGGCTGAAGATGAATTTTAGTAATAGTTAAAGATATACTTTACAAAGGAAAAAATTGTCTACTTTTGTAAGAGAGAAAAAACCTGAAACCTCAATCATATATAGTTAATTGGTAACCTGATCTATCTCTTGTTTCCCAAATAATAAACGAAAAGGAAAGAAAAAGCTATAAAATATACATGAAAATAGACAACTAAGACTTTCCGAATCTAAAAAAGAATAAGAATTTAATTCCTACCACAACTACAGTACTGTAGTAATCTGGAGTCGTGCACAAATAATACTTAAGTGACCAACACTGGAGCAATATTTTTCTACCCTCTACCCCTCCCCTCCTAAGATAGCTCCTAAACTAATTTGGTCTCTTTATGTGTCCATCATCCTACATTAACTTTCAAATGTCAGACGATTCAGTACGGTAGAATGATAAGAGATCTCAATTGACCTTTTCTTACTTAATCCTCTTATCTTTTTCATTGGATGTCCTTAAAGAGAGAGATGTCATTTTATTCTATGTTCCGTCTATGCCTTCGATCTGATTTAAGCATTTCTAATCTTATATAACTGCACACCCTTATTTATATGTATTTTATGACTTTCATCTAGCAAACATATTAAGTTAAGAGGCTCAATATTCACTCACATGCATGCAAGATTATCAGACTAACAATTGTACTATAAAACTTACCTTTAAATTTTATAGATGTCTTCCTATTACATAATTTTACATAACCTACCTCCTATTAAGTCTTCAGCTATTTGCATCAATATGCCTAGATATTCAAATTGTTAATTTGTATTTATCTTGGCACAAAAATTTCTGTCTAATACTACTTCAACTTCATTCTTCTTAAGGGGCTAAACTTGAAGTTTGTCTGATCCAAACAAATAATGTAGTCAGACAGGAATTTTAGGACTTACTGTGTAAGTATCAGAATATGACGTACGGAATTCACATAGAAAGTGAATGAGCATCGTTTTAGGTAAGTTGATAGAAATGTTCTACGAAGTATATGTTGTTTTGTGAAAAACATTTAGCTTCAACTCGACTCAACAAAAGACTTATCCCAGATAGAAATATCAACCTTAAATAAAAGAATACAAATTAGGCATTCAACAATTATCATAAGAAAGAACAATATAGAAAAGGATCAATTCGATATTTCTATGTATAGGTCAACCACCATTCATCAAATAATTATTGATCATGAATAGCTCACCAACAATTTGTAAAATCGGCTCAATTGCAATGCCCTTATGCAGGTTAACTGAAACTCTTGCTACATGTTTAACTTGCAACATGACGATGATACTAACACTGAAATTAATGAGAGAATTTCTCATCTCACTGAAATTCATACGAACTGTACTACGTACCCAATTCATAATCTTAAGAAACTAAATAAAAAGATAGTACTTGTGATGACATTTTCGCGTGTAACTCTCATATCAACCATTCCAAGCTAAATATGTGAGAAAAACATGTGCATCTTTACAAAGTTTCACCAACACAGTATGTATAAATATATACAATTCAAACTTGATTCCGCATCTGGGACAGGTAGCCTAATTAGACTCTTCATCACATCAACTTCTCAGAAAATTATAGAATTTATAAGTAAGTATGTATATAATACGTTAAAGGGAAGACACAATGGGAAAGTACTGACAAAGCATTACCTACACCATAAAAGTTGAAAGTGATATCCATCTAATAACTTTTCCTTCTTTGAGATTAAATAGTGAAATTGTGAACATTAATGCTTTTATCTTGTGATTTACTAACAAACTGCTCAATCATAATATGTGTAATTGATCCTCATTGAACCCATGAAATTGTGAAATTAAAATTGGGCTTCAGAGACAACAACAGAGAAGAAAGTAGAAGAGAGGAAAAAAATGACACCATATTGAACACGTGTTAGCTACTGAAGTAGGACAACAAAATAACTTTTTATAATTCATCAATTTACCATACAACGTGTGTTACTTTGGAAGGACATTCTGGTCATTGGATTTGGTGTAATTACACTGTCTTGTCCTATTTGGAAAGACAGGTAATTACTTGGTCAGCAGGTAATTTGTGTAATTAACAGGAGGTAATTACACTCTACAATTCACAGGCAGAGGCTGTAAATTGCTGGTAATTACATGGTATAATTACCACCTGATTACTTTTTTTTTTATTTCTATTTTAATTTTTTTTACTTCTATTATTTTAAGTTCTTTTTTTAATTTTATTATTCTAAAAATTTGTAAAAGTTTATTTTATATTTTTATATTATTATATTTCATTTTCTTCTTATTCTCAACCTTACTTTACGTAATTTTATGTAATTTTTTCGTATTATCTATTTCTTTATGCCATGCTTATTTTCTCATTAGCATAATTTTATTATATTCTAATTTTTAAATTAAAATAGAATTTATTGTTAAGTTATAGACTTACATTTTCTTTATTAAGAAAAACTAAAACTAAATCATATTTATTGCTATGTTGAAATTTATTATAAGAGTATTATGTTAAAATTTTTGTTTTGAATTTATAACTATGTTATATTTTCAGTTTCATTTGTTTTAGTAATATTGAATCTACATTCACGTCATTTTTTAATTAGAGTTGATAAATTATATTTTTGTCAAACATTTAATAATTTATGACATTTTATTTATATATTATTCTTTTTATCAAACTTGCATTTCACGATGTTCGTAGAAACTTCATACTTTTAGTTGTTACGATCAATTCAATTGAAATATATTAATTTGAAAAATATAAATCAATTATTTTTTCATAATATTAGTTACAGAAAATATGTTTATTAATTAATATATTTTCAAAAAATAATATATATCTTAAATATTTAATTTAATGTCATTCATAAAGTTTCTTATTTATCTAGTATAAATTTTAAATAATTAATTTTTATTTTAAAAATTTATTATAATTTTATGATTGCAATTGTGCATTCAAACAGAACATGTGTAATTACACTGTGGCATCCAAACAGGACATGTGTAATTACAGTGTAATTACACTGTGACAACCAAACAGGTCAGTGTAATTACTAGACAGTGTAATTACTAGGCTGGTAATTACTACCCTAATAATTACACCAATTCCAATTACCATGTGACTTTTCAAACAGACCCTAAGTACAACCTTTTGTTGCTAATTCACCGTACAACATGTGTTACTTTAAGTACAACCTTTTGTTGCCGTGTTAGTCCTTCTAACTACCATTTCTAAAATATGGTAAGGTAATAATGGAATGGAATATATATAAAAGAGAACCTTAGGCCCGCCTAAGTGGCACCACCACAAACTAGAATTCTCTTTTAATTTATTTATTTCTAATCCAAAACTATATAATCTTCCTCTTTCATGGAAAATTGTGACTTTTATGAAACGTTTCAATTTTAATAAAGAGTTGTAATATTTATGAAAAGTTGTGACTATTATGAAAAATTGTGACTTTTATGAAAAGTTGTGACTTTTATGAAAAATTGTTACTTTTACGAAGAGTTGCAACTTTTATGAAAGGTTGTGACATTTATGAAAATTCATGACCTTTCCGAAGGGTTGTGACTTTTCCAAAGAGTTGTGATCTTTTCGATAAGGCACAATAAGCATTTGCTCACACTACCCTTTGCTGTCTATAAATAGAGGGATTTCCTCTCATTTTAAAACAACAAAAATTCTGAACTGCTTCTTCTTCTTCTGCACAATTAAATATTCATATACTTTGCTCCTATTGAGTGGCTTACTGACACCATTGTTTTTGTATCAATACGTTGGTGAATAAAATCGTCCATCCTGAGATGATCTAATTCTTTAAACCACATGTATTAGAGAGGAATAATTTTCTTAAGGGGACATTGTGCATTCAGTAGATTCAATTTTTTCCTTTTTATTGCATTCTATTATTGCATATTCTGATATGCTTTTTTTTATAGTCATTAATTTATTCTTATGATATTAATTGTTGTTTTTGAGTACATGTTTTAAACTCTATTGTTTATGTTTATGCAAAGTTATTGTCTCCGATTATATTGAACATATACACATATAGTAGGTATATTCATTGTGCAGAAAATAATTATTGTACTCACTTACAAGAATTCATGTTTTGCTATTCTATATAAAATTCTATAACTTAAAAGTACTATATATAAGCTTACATATTATCTGTTTTTACATAGATCAATTGAAGAAATTCATTATGCATGTTCAAAAGTTATAATTGCTTTCATGTTCAAGCGTAATTTCTTTTTTGAATCTGTTAACAAATTTTTGAATTTTTTCCTCAGAAATAATCACAATTGTAGAATCTATGCAACTTAAACGGGATCTTTTTCTTACGAAATACCTTTATATATATATATATATATATATCTTACTTTCTTATTTATTTTCCTTTTAATGTTGATTAAAGAATCAATGATTTATTATTTCCTGAATAATTCATTCATTAGAGGTTCTTGAGTTATCTGATAATGACAAATTGTCAAATTCATGTTGGAATATTGCTAATAGTTTTTTAAGAACCTATTTTTTCCATTATTTATAATGTATGGATATTAGTAAAAGATTATTTGCATATTTAAGGCAATTATTATTTATGACCGTGCAAAGCGCGGGCAAATTACCTAGTATTCAATATTTGAGAACTTTTGCGGTCAATAATACTAGGCGTCGTAGAAATAAAAGGACATTGCTTCAAGTTGCATGACACAACAATATAATTTATGTAAGGAAATTGTAGTCATAAAAGGAATTGTTGTCCCCGTCGACCTCAGTAGTTTATATTACTATTGTTGCAAGCAAATAAATAGTAAAAATTTATTTTATGAAAATGATTCTCAAGTTTTTTTTATATTTATATTATTGAAAGAAGTCATGATTTTATGTATTAAAAAGACTTTACAATACAGTTAAATTTGAGAAAAATAAAAAGAATTGTAGGGCAAACTACTTTTAAAGTTGACGTTATATTATTTTGAATGAACCAAGAGTTAACGGGAATGACGGTGTTAAGGATAGTAGTTATAGTTAGCCCATAAATGGGCGAATTCTCCATTTTGATGTATGATTTTAGAGAGGGTCCCTTTTGGTGTTTACAGTTCAAAAAGTGTCTATTTTGATACCAAACTCTTCCTGTAGCTAATCATATTTATAGTAAAATTCAAAAAGTAACAACATTCAAACAAAGTCCAAATAAAATTATTATGGACGTACTTGAGCACAATGTTTTGAGAGGCAAATGCGCAAGATGAGACGTTTTATGTATAGTAAGGTTAGGTATAAACTTATTCCAATCACAACAAGAAAAATTATAGGTACAAAACAAGAGTACATACATAGAGCTAATTATATAGAAGCTAAGTGAAACATTTTGGTCGATATTTTGTGCCTCCAATGTTTAATTAGACTAATTAGTATTAGTGATGGTTCAGCTCCTTATGTATTATCAAGTACCTACAGTTTCTTAGAAATCCTATGCAACCAAATATCAACTGTAACAATGCAATTGCCAGCCACAGTTATAAAATGTAAGAATCAAAATTAGCCAGGTTCCAAAACAAGACACATTTAACATCGACCAACAATAACAATCTAAGTGATGTAAATCTATTATTTCACTTTTGATTAATAGGAAAATTGAGGATTTGGACTATGGATAGATTGTTGAAGGAAAATTACTGAACTCTAGCTACGATTATTAATATTATAACAAAGTTGAAGGTATCTTTGAATCGAAGGGTGGAAAGATGAGTATATTTGCATCGACTTGACCATATTTTTAGATAAAAAAAAAAGTAGGAGGGTGTTTGTTTGTGAGGTTTTTTTGGGTAGGTTAGAGGTATTTTTGACACTTTTTTCGAAGCATAGTGGTGACATGGCAACTCTGTGATCAAATTGAATCCACCTAGCAAAGCAAAAACAAAATGCTACAGGAAAGTAGGCAATAAAGTCATATGATAATGAACAAGCTAAGACTGATCTAAACATAGTATGTACAATGAACTGAAGAAGTAGTTCTTCCACCAATCTCCTTTTCTTGTGTCTAGCTACATCAACAATTTCTTTCATCTGGATCTATATAGTCAGTCATACAAAGAGAATATACATACACTACTCTCCAGTCTCCACTGTCTTGTACAAGTTCCTCCACGGCAGCGTGCGTGCACATTCCCTGCACTTCCAACAAGTGCTTCTTCACTGTCAAAGAAGCCCATGTCTTGTAATGAACTGAATTGCATATAATTCCTCTGGCCCTACTACAATAAGATGTCAACAGGACTATGAGCATCCGAGTTAAGTCGGAGAGATATAGAGAGAGACGAGAATAAACTAACCATTTAATCTGCGCAAACCTTCCCTCTCAAGAGTACTATCAACCACTTCCATTGCCCGGTTCTGATCATATACTGCAATTATTAAAATCACCCACAGCTGATGTGAGTTAAAATCAGCCACAATTATATATTAGATTCCCTAACTCTAAAAAATAAACACTAAAGATTTGTGCCTGCCTAGAACTAGACTTTCTCTAAATCCCGTAAGTCGCACCCATGCATCTTAGTCGAACAAACGAGTATCTAACAACAAAAAGAGATTCCTACCAAACACTTGACCTGATAAAAGACTAACTCATGTACGGATTCTTTGCTTCTATTGTATTATATATGATCTAACACTAAATTCATATTAATTTCGAGATCTGCAAGTCTCTCTAACACAACTTTCTATCCCTGTCTTCTTTTATCACCTTCAATCATCATGTTTTCGCACATACTGACCAATGCATGTATGTGGAGGTCTATATAGGAGACAGAAAGCCAGACTCTCTTCTTATCATGTTTTTTTTGGTCAGATGTGATAATTCTAATCGTATGACTAAATATAATATCCACGCAATTTTTAGGAAATTTATGTTGTGGATACACACGGATTTACATTACTCGCATATAACATCTTTGATCTCCCAGCCCAGCCGTTGCATATATACAACTTGTGTTTCACTTGGTTAGGCGTTCACGTATATATAACATAACTGTCTTAGCACTCCTCCATTTCCACAATCCTCTTTTAGCTTGTGTCACATGATCTTCATCTATCATATCATTCTCCTCAAATATGAGAGTAAATATTTCCACTCTTCTACATTTTGGCACCACTATCTCTATCTCATCTAGTCTCATTCGACTGATCTTATTGTAAGGATTCTAGTTTTTATAGGTAATTTGTTTTATTTCTAATTAACCTAAAAGGCTAATACCAGATCGAGTTCTTCTTCATAGTTCCAACTTTCTCGCTAATTTCACCAAATAAGAGTATCATCTAAAATAAGCATTCATCATAGAACCTTACCTTTCGTTAGCTTATTCACAAGTGTAAAATAGTATTATATACAGATCCCCACAATAAACCACCTTTTCCCGATACAAATTTGTATCTCATCTCGTTATTTTCATACTAATATCACTCTTTTGTACAGTTAATTTGTGACATTTATATATTTTATCTGAATTTGTGTCTTCTAAATCCCCACCAAACCCTCATTCTCAATCAATATTTTTAACAATCCATTATCTAACAGGTATAAATCCAAATCAGTTCTGTCGCCCTTGTAAAATCTCAAATTTCATATAATATAATAACAAAACAAAGAAGTAGGCTCCTCAGTTGACTAAACAAAAATGAATGTCATGATCACAAAAATATAAAGGGTATTGTTCCTAATAGGCCAGTTTTGCATTAAAATACTAGACTTAAGCAACGTTTGGAAAATATTGTAAGAAGATTTATTTGCTCCTAAATCAAGAGACCATTCCCTCCAAACCTAAGGGTATATTTACAGTAATAAGGATATCAAATTGGGAAATATCACCTGCTCGGTCAGCTTCCCGGTCTTGTTCTCTGCATGCAGATAAGGCAGAAAATTACCCCATTGATCCAAATAATCAGAGGAAAAATCTCAAGCCCCTCACAAGTTTATCTTTTATCCCACCTAATTAGAAAGGCTTAGACTATTTTTTGGCAAGTCAAATATGAATGTAAGTAATATTTCTTTTTCTATGGTGACAAGAAATAATGAGACAAGGAGATGCATATCATCATATCAGCTGAATCAGGAGGTGTGAGATTCTCCAGTCAAGGAAAATCCATAGATATATGTCCAGACTTACTGGTTTGATTGCGACCGATCAAGGTGAGGAAATAACCCTTGTTGTACCTGATGTACCTAAAAGGAAAAAGAATGATCATTAAAGAAGTCAGAATAAGAAATTTCTTTTTTCAAAAAAAAAAAAAAAAAAAAAGGAATGAAGGAAGAATATACCCAAAGAATTATGCACACATCATGCTCTATGTCCAGACACACATGAATAAAATCACGTGTCTTTTTGTTGAAGATGAATAAAATGCAATCTTTTTTTCAAAAAAAAATTATGTCCAGACACATATCAAAAGGATTCTTTTTACACCCTTGGTACCTCCAAATGGGCAAGATAATGACTTTTAAATTATAAAGATGAAAAATGTTTAATCCAGAAAGTCTTATATTGTGCCCAGAAAACGTGTTTGATGAATCAGTGACACTTACCAGTAATATGACAAAAAAACGTACATCATGTTCAAGAGAAATAAACAGACATATTAATATTCTAATATTTAATGAAATGACAATGAAAAACAGTTTCAATGAACAATAAAGTCTGTAGAAACATAAATAATAAAATCTGAAGTATATTTCTGTATTGAAATAATAAAATCTGAAGGACAGTGTCTATCATGTCATACTTGACACTTAAATCTGTAAATTTTTTTATTTTTTTTGTTTCTTGATAAATTAACATCGTCAGAGCTTAGCTTATTTAGTTTAGTAAGAAAATGAATATAAATGAGTAATTGCAAGGGTTGAGTGTAGTTAAAGGATGTCCAATAAGAGAAACGAATAACAAATAGACAAGATTTTTTTTGTTTGAATTTTTCTGTTGCTATTTTCCCCTTTGTTTTTCATAGTAAATGTTTTTATTCTTTTTCCTTCTAGATGCCCAACATTAATATTAAGTGCCTTTTCAGTAATCAGTACGACCACTAGATGAGAATGGTTACACTAAGCCACTAAGACCACATCTACATTTTCAACACATAGAGATACTACATTTATAAACTTAATTGGTAGGCCTGTGACCTCTTGGTGTATCTTTGCCGATCTCTCTAAAACAATCTGATTCAAGTTCTCACTAGATCAATCTGCAAAAGCTCAAGGCAAATATATAGGCTTCCAGAGATGTAATTCTTGTGTCTTGTGTTTCCTTTTCGCATTATCTCTTTCTGCACCAATTCTACTAAGCATATTTCTAATACTCCCTCCATTTCAATTTGTTTGTCCTACTTTCTTTCTTAGTCTATTTAATAAAGAGTGTCTTTTTCCTTTTATGACAACTCTTTAATTCTAACTTTGTTCAAGACCACAAGGTTAAAGGGTGTTATGGAATTCTACCTATCTTTAGTTTAAGACCACAAGATTCAAAAGTCTTATTTACTTTCTACAACTTCATGCCAACCAGACAAATAAATTGAAAACGGAAGGAGTAGTGCTTTTACCTTTTTGAGTTGTAATTTAACTTATTTACCTCTAGGTGTAAGTTTGCGACAAATCTACTAAGTGCCCGTTTGGATTGACTTATTTTAAGTATTTTTAAGCCAAAATATTTTTTAAGCACTTTTGTAGTATTTGGATAAAACAAAAAAGTGTTTTTAAGTGGTGCATGCAGTGTGGCAAAAATAGTATGACTTTTGGCTTATAAGCTAAAAGCCCAAAGCCAATCCAAACAGGCTCTAAACATATTTCTGACATAACTTTTACCCTTTTGAGTTCTAAGTTATCATTAACCTTTATGTATCAAAAAAAGAATGATACCCGATTTTCTAGATTTGCCACGCTGCATGCATTACTTATACATTCTACAATTCCAACAAGCAAAACTTAAAGACAACATGCAAAAATTCTTTACCTGCATCCTTTCAGAGGACGTCAACTGATGAATAAATTCAGGATTTGGCATCATATCCCCAGGATGAGGGTTGGGGTCGAGCCCCATAATCTAACCACCAAGATACTCAAGAAATGAGAAGCTTGACAAGAAATTTTCCATCACAAACAAAAAACAAAAAACCATGAGAAAGAAGAAAAAACCTTAAACTCGCTGACTGTATGTAAACTTTAGTCCAAGCAGATAAATAAATACCTGGTTTATGTGCTGCATTATCTGTGAGATGGTTGGGTACTCCATTAACTAATTTTCAAAAGAGGCGTTAGGTATGCCACCTAGCATTCGCTGCAAATCTGGTAAGTCATCCAAACCACCAAGAGGGGATCTCCAAATATTCCTAGCAGCATTTGATCTGGGAGTGGTATTCATTTGGGCACCTCCAACTGCAAAATAGAGGAAAAAGACAATACCCTGCTTATCAAAAGTAGTTGAAGAAGGGGGGGGGGGGGAGCAAGATAATGAATGGTACATACATAAGAAATTAGCTTCTGATTAGCCAAAGGAACCTAATAATATTATATAATTAGATTCTTCACATTAAATAAAAAAAATAGTTTTTGATATAGATAAAAGTATAAAATTGTTTTTAATAAATCTTGACAAAATTAAGCTAAACTTTGAAATATTTTTACCAGAGAAAAACAAAGAAAAAAAGTAGCTAGAAAGAACAGGTGTTCAAATATTCAAGTTCTAAGCACAAATTGCATGAGTATGACGACTTCATGGCACCTTCAGTAGTGAAGATGCATGAAAGCATCTCCAGAACAACAAATAGGAAAGAAATAAAAAGTTTCTTTTAATATGCAAAAGACCCTGGTGAACAAGATAGGAGATGAAGTAACAAGGTTAAATCTAGCAACAAATACAGTTAGAGCCACGAAATTGGTAGAAACTTACTGTCAGCTGATGCCCAAGAATTAGAAAGTGGGTTCGAGTTTGGAGCAAGAGGATTAGCAGTTGTGTCAGAACCAGTAGCTAGAGGGTTAGTTGACTGGTTTCTGCCTTGTTCCTGGGCTCCCAAAAGAGCAATGAATGGGTTTGTCCCTAAGTCATTTCTTGTATCTCCAGCCATGGTTGTTGCAATAAAAAATGGCTCTTGGACATTCTCATACATGTGTATGTTAAATTCCTCAGGAGACGATTCAGTGTTGCTTAATGCCTAGTCAATATTATGTATCATCTCATGCATGAGTTCAGGGTTACTTGTAGCCTCCAATATAGCAGGGTCATTGAATATGTACGCGAGCTCGGGATTAGGATTCATGAACTCTCGCATTTGAGGATTGTTCATGATCAAGTTGCAGATGATTTCTGGGTTATTCGTTAGATTCTGAACTAGAGGCATATTCATCATCTCTCTCATCATGTTGGAGTTTTAAGTTGGATGTTGTTGGACTTGCTCAAAATCTGGAAGTTCAGCTCCAAACAAACCACCTCTACTTCCAAGTCCAGAAAAGAGTGGAGCTCCACCGGCTCTGACAAACAGCCCCCTTGTAGTAGGAACAGCAACCCTGGGAGCATCCTAATTAGCATTTGGATTTACAACATTGGTTGCATTAGCAGAAGCAGCTGCTACAAAACCTCGAAAAAGATGAACTGTGTGGTCTGCCTCCAGACCTGCTTGCCACAAAAATTAAAGTCAAATTGCTAAGATTCTTATTCTGACAACCTGATAACATGCAACAAGAGAGTAGATAAAATAGAAGCTCCATGTATCTTGATAGTATAAGATTCCAAAGCTCAATCCAGAATGTTATGTGGTTATAAGTAACCAATCATGAATCAGTTCAACATAATTGGCATTAAGTAGCGTCATGTTAAAGACAAGAGAATCCATGCTAAATCAAATTGTACTTAGTAAAATGGAAACTGAACTATAACAAAAATGCAGATTCCTGCTATTGCAAATCCAGGTACACAGCTTCATACTCTTATAAAAAAGTCCAAGAAACCCCAATACCACTACATCATTCCTTTGTAGTACCCTTTTCCACTTATTGACCTTTACCTATTTCTTGTCCCAAGACAAAACATACCAGATTATGGAGTATATTGTAACGAATAAGCAAGACTTTAAATCTATTAGAATTGAAATTTAATCCTAATTCATTAACACATAACTTATCAATTATTTCCATCTATTTTGGAAAGAACACAAACACAGAGGTTAAATTTGCACTTCTAAATCGAGAAAGTAAGGAATACCTTGTCAACGTAATCGTACCTACCAAAGATGGAGCGAATGGACTCACGTCAAGTATTGTACATAGGAGTCGAATGTAGGCTCTCAAAAATTACTACTCCCTTCAATTGCAGGACATCTCCTACAAAAAAGTCAAAGAAGATACTTCTACATTCTAAGTGTCTCATCTTTAGCACATGGAAAGTCCAGACATTCTCAACACCCGCTAATAGTTCCAATGAATAATTTTCCAAAACTAGATTCCCCTCCATTTCAAGAAACAACTTATATATGCATTATTTCTTTTTCTTGTTAAAACAATTTTAAATGCATTATTTTCCAAACTAAACAAATAATTCAAATTACTTCTCAGAACAGGAAAATGCATTAGCAAACAATCCCAAACCAACCGAATAGTTCCCTACATTCAGTAGTTAAAGCTCAAAAAAATTCTGAACTTTTATATATTTAACATGCACCTTTAAATAACATACAACTATTCTTTTAAATAAAAAATTCTTTTTCATCAACAAATTCACCAAATAAAGAATAATGTTTACACCATTTATATCACAAACCCTAACAAGTTTGTAATTGAGGTACATACATTTGATTGATTGATTGATCAGCAACATGAGTAATAAAAAGTACATTTAAGTAACACAGATAATTCAACATTAGTAATAAAGCAGAAAAATGTTACAAAAATATTTAGATAAAGAGTAATTAATTAATACCATAGCTTTTTAGGGTTTGATCATCCTTTAAGATTTGGCCATTATAGATCACTCTCTGTTGCTCAGCAGGGATATCAGTCAGCTGGGAAAGGATGGACTTGAATGATCCGACGGTAGAATTGAGGCTTACATGAACAGATAATTTGGAGTCATTGACACATCGGATGTTGATGGTGACCGTTTCACCACCGCCGGCGATGTTGCCGGAATCATCTTTGACTGTTTTAGTAGGATCACCTCCATCCATACTGAAATTCCGTCTCCACAGCAACACGTGTAGGGAGGCGTATGAAAAATGTGGATTGAATTGGTGAGAGTGAGAGTAGAAGAAATTGAAGAGGTAGCTTAGCTTAATGGATTTCACACTTGACGGAAAGAGCAAGGAGAGTGAAGTAACTGAAATTAATTTTGGTGTTTATATAAGTAAGAACAAAAACATTATACTACTTCCACGTGTCCATTTTACATGTCATATTTATTTATTTATTTATTTAAGCTCACTTAATTAACTTTATCTTTATTTATTTTTCAATTAATCTTAATTTAAGCATTGTTAAATCTCTTTATGACGGTTATTCTTTATGATGATATTTCATTATAACGGACTGATTTTCTTCAAAAAGTAATTTTTTAATGTTATTTACTTTTGTATAATAATATTCTACCTATAAAAACAATAAAATTCATTATAACGGTATATTCTTTGTAAAACCATAGGTTGGATTGATTTGGTTTTTCATTACAAATAATTTAACCTAATATGTCGATTTATTAAATTTATAAACCAAAATAAACTAAGATGAAATTGATTTTTTCAATTTCAACTTCAATCGGTTCTTTCGAATTTCTTGAAATTACACAATAATTGGAAAATTGATCAAATATATTTCGCTTTTACCTAGGTGATAAATGTTAACTAAATATGAATCTTCAAATTGATGGGTAAATTTCACATGAGTATAAAATATTTTTATTTGATAAATGCTAATGCTCCCAGATGTTTTGATGATCTCCTCACAAGTGTAAGGACTTGGTCCTCTACAGAGTATGCTCGTCCAGTGTCATATGTTGTACAGATGGACAAGTTGTTTGCGTCAGAAAGTTGGTGGAGTTGCAGTGTACTACACTAATCAGAAGCTACGAGGGTTTTTGTACATTGGATAATAATTTTTCATGACTAATATATTCAAATACAAACAACAAGATTATTCATTCATTCAAAAAGAGAGAGTTTCAAGCTTTAAAACAGCAGGGACCTGATAGAGTGCTTCATTGTTTCCTGTACCAGCTGCTATTTGAATTGCTTGTAATCGTGCTTATATTGTAGGAATCGTTTCGTTTGTGTTAAAATTGTTTCAAGCTTGTGTGAATCATTGTAAGAACTTAGTTGTGAGTAACTTGGTGTCTTACACTAAAAGTCTATATTAATCAGTCTGGATTACTATAATGGGCAGTGTTGTATCTGCTTAGGCTCGTTTAAGTAATAGGTGTTATTACTTAGTTTGGAGATTAGAAGGTTAATTCAAGTTGTAAACTGTATTTTACTTTTGCTTGAAGAAGATTAGTGAATGCAGTTCAAAAATTCCTGTGAGACAGATCGTGATTTTACTCCCTTGAGCAAGGAGGTTTCCACGTAAAGTTATGTGTACAATCTTTACTTTCAGCATTTATTTACATTCAATATTTATCTATTGTTATCATTATAAATTGTGTTAAGGACCTAATCCCATCAGAGCTAAGTGGACGCATACATTCCAACAATTGGTATCAGAGCTTGACTATTCAGTTTGCGTAACACCAAGAAAAGAAAAGATCTTGAAGGAATGGTTGCTCCACCCAACATGAAGGAAGGTCAGTCTTCTACCAGACCACCCCGTTTCAATGGACAGTACTATAGGTGGTGGAAGAATCGTATGCATGACTACATCAATGTTGAAGACACTAAGCTGTGGGATGTAATCCTAGATGGAACATACATTCCCACTAAGGAAGTGAAAGACGGTGAACTTACTACAACAGTTGTTAAAAAAATTGTTAAAACTAGAAAGGAGTACAATGAAATGGACAGGAAAAAGATTGAGAAAAACTATAAAGCAAAGAAGATTCTAGTGTGTGGAATCGGATCAGATGAGTACAATAGAATTTCTGCATATGAATCAGCCAAAGAGATATGAGATTGTCTCCAAACAACCCATAAGGGAACACAATGAGTAAAGGAGTCTAAGGTCGATATGCTTACGACTCAATACGAGAACTTCTATATGAAGGAAGGTGAAACTATCTTCGAAATGAACTCAAGATTCACTTCCATCACCAGGGAACTAAGGTGCCTAGGTAAGCCTGTTCCCTTTAGCAAGCAAGTTCGCAAGATTCTCAGGGTGCTTCCCAAAGTCATGGGAAAGTAAAGTTGATGCTATAATAGAAGCAAAAGATCTGAAGACACTTGCCATGGATGAGCTGATAAAAAATCTCCAGACCTACGAGCTGAACAAGAAGCAAGGAACAAGTATGAAGGAGGGAAAAAGGGAGAAATCAGTAGCACTGAAAGCATCTCAACCTGAGGTAACTGAGGAGGAGGATGAAATGGCATATGTCACTAAAAGGTTTAAGAAGATCATCAAAAAACATGGAGGGTTTCAAAAGAAGGCTTTGACCAGTAGAACAACAAATGCAAATGATCTTTGTCATAAATATGGCAAACCTGGTCACTTCATGAGAGATTTCCCCAGCCAGAAGCAGGAAACTCAGGATTTCAGACCTCGCAGAAAGGACCAGGTCCTAGACCATGCCAAGAGGAAAACTCATGTTGATCGTCTGGTGAAAAAAGCTTTGGATGAATGGGGAAATACCTCTAGCGAATTCGAGGAAAAAATAGATAGCCTAGAAGATGTCTCGATGATGGCTGTAGAAGATGATGAAACTGTCTACAACTCTATTTTTTCACTAATGGAAAAATCAGACGATGAGGAGGATTTGAATGAGGTAACACTTTTTTATCTCAAGGGTGATCTAGACACTTTTTCCATTAATAGATTGAGAAAACTTGTTGCTCTATTGATTGATTCTGAAAATTTGACGATGAGTGAAATGCTAAGGTTGTGTGAGGATGAAAACTCAAATCTTAACTCTCATATATCTGAAATGAGTGTTAGAATAGGCATCCTTGAGACTTGTAGTCTTGAACACAATGAGGAACCTAGTACCTCTAAGGGTGGGAAGCGTAAACTCAGTAACTTTGAGGTGGAACTAGAAGAGAAACTTAAGACCTCTGAGTCTAAGTTAGCTGCCTCCCTGGAAAGGAACTCTCAATTAGTGAAGGATCTGGGTAAGATCAAAGAAGAGTTGAACCACTTTCTCATATGGACTGATTCGTCTAAGATACTCTCTAACTTAGCTAATCAAAAGTTCAACAACAAAAAGGGATAAAGTTGTAGACAGATAGAGCCTTCTTACAATCCTCATAGTAAGTATGTCTCTGACAACCTGTTGTGTACCCATTGTGGTAAAAATGGTCATCTGAAAGAAAGTGCGAGATACTGAGAGGACTGAAAGAAAAGCAAGAGAAGTATCTTAAATCGAAGAAAAATTGTGAGAAAACGAAAAAGGTACATGGTCCCCATTACCATTTTAGCAAGAAAACTTTGCCCCTATGGAAATGAAGGTTTCTCATTAAGCCTTTTGACAATTTTTGGAAACTCCATTTGAAGTGGGTTCCTAAGTCTAATAGGTGATTTTTGTGTAGAAGAGAGGAAGCAGTCAGTGCTGGTATATGGATAGTGGATGCTCAAGGCATATGACTGGAGACACTCTAAACTTCCTCTCTTTAGAAGCACACCAAAGTGGTGATGTGTCATTTGGTGGTGGAAAGAAGGGTTTTATTCTTGGTATTGGCAGGATAGGGAGATCTGCTAATCATTCTATAGACAAAGTACACTATGTGGATGGTTTGAAATACAATCTCTTAAGTGTATCTCAAATCTGTGACAAGGGAAATGAAGTCAAGTTCATATGTGATAAATGTCTGGTTACAAACTGTGCAACCAAAAGAGTTGTTATGTCTGCCACAAGAGTCAAAAATATGTATGTTGCTGATCTTGACTCTATTGAAGGGGACAATCTTTCATGTCTGAGTGCTCAAACTGATGATGCAAAACTATGGCATCGACATTGGGTTATGTAAGTACTTTCTTGTTGAACAAACTTGTTGCAGGGGACCTGGTCTATGGATTGCCAAAGCTGAAGTTTTCAAATGATAAAATATGTGATGCATGTGCAAAAGGGAAACAAACAAGATAATCTTTCAAAACCAAGAAAGGAGTCAACACACCCAGACCTCTGGAGCTTCTTCATATGGACCTATGTGGACCAGTCAGAATTCAAAGCCGAGGAGGTAAAACATATATTCTTGTTGTCGTTGATGACTTCTCTAGGTTTACATGGAATATGTTTTGCGGACTAAGGATGAGACAGCAGGACTTCTGATCACTTTTGCCAAAGCTATTCAACTGAAAGTAAACTGCAAGAATGTTAGCATCAGATCTGATCATGGCACAGAGTTTGAAAACTCTCAAATTGAGGGATTTTGTGGTGAAAATGGAATCAATCACAACTTCTCAGCACCAAGAATTCCTCAGCAAAATGAAGTTATTAAAAGAAAGAATAGAACATTGGTGGATATTGCTAGAACTATGTTGATTAATTCAAGGATTGTAGTGAATTTATGGGCAGAGGCAGTCAATACAGCATCTTATGTCACAAACAGGTGTCTTATCAAGTTTCTGATCAATAAAACACCTTATGAATTGATGAATGACAGAAACCCTTCAATTGCCCATCTCAAGCCATTTGGATGCAAATGATTTGTACTAAACAATGGAAAGGATGACCTTGGCAAGTTTGATGCCAGAAGTGATGAAGGGGTGTTTGTTGGGTACTCTTCTACAAGTAAGGCTTACAGGGTTTTTAACAAAAAAACTCTATGTGTTGAAAAGAGCATGCATGTAGTATTTGATGAATCGAAAAAAGGGGATAGGCACAAAAAAGATCATGAGCTCGAGGAGCTGATCAATAGAAAACAGGATGATCATGATGCAAAGGAAAATGGTGCAGATCACATAGGAGTACCTGGTCCCTCTAGTTCAGCTCAGACTGTATTGTCTCAAAATCCAGATGATGATGAAGGTGAATTCGATATTGATAAAGAAGAAGAGATTACCAGAAAGTTCGGATGGAAACATCAATCCTCATATCCATTGGACAAACTTATCTCTCCACTTGACTCTGAAATACAAACTAGATCCAGAACTAGAAATCTAGTTGCATACTTAGCCTTTATATCATCCATTGAGCCCACGAATATCAAAAAAGCATTGTAGGATGCAGATTGGGTAACATCAACGCAGAAAGAGCTCCATCAGTTTGAAAGAAGCAAGGTGTGGCACTTGGTCCCTATACCACTCAACATAACCATCATAGGGACAAGATGAGTCTTTAGAAACAAACTCAATGAGCATGGAACCATCACCAGAAACAAGTCAAGACTTATAGTGCAGGGCTACAACCAAGAGGAGGGAATTGATTATGATGAAACCTTTACACCTATAGCTAGAATGAAAGCTATTAGGATTCTGATAGCCTTTGCTGCCTATATGGAATTCAAGTTATTTCATATGGATGTCAAGAGTGTTTTCTTGAATAGAAACTTGAAGGAAGAGGTGTATGTGAAACAACCCTCAGGCTTTGAAGATGTAGAGCTGCCAAATCATGTGCTGAAATTAGATAAAGCTTTGTATGGCTTAAAGCAAGCTCCTAGAGCTTGGTATGAATGCATGTCAAAGTTCCTCCTCGCCAATGGGTTCAAAAGAAGTAAAATTGATAATACCTTGTTCTTAAAATCCAGAGGTAAGGAGTTGTTGATTGTGCAGGTATATGTAGATGACATCATCTTTGGAGCCACCTCAGATTCACTATGCAAAAAGTTTGTTGATTTAATGAGTAGTGAATATGAAATGAGCATGATGGGGGAGCTCACCTTCTTCCTGGGTCTGCAAATCAAATAGTCACCTCAAGGCACCTCAATATGTCAAGAGAAGTATATAAAAGAATTGCTCAAAAAATCCAATCTACTTGAGGCAAAAGTTCTTGATACTCCTATGAGCACAAGTGAGAAACTTGACTTGGATGAAGATGGTGTTGAGGTCAATCAGACCATGTACAAGGGAATTATTGGGTCAGTCTTGTACCTCACTGCAAGCAGGCCATACATAGTCTTCAATGTAGAGATTTGTGCAAGGTTTCAAACAGCACCAAAGGAGTCTCATCTGAAGGCAGCCAAACGAATTCTGAGATATCTGAAGGGAACTCAACCCTGGTCCTCTTCTATCGTACTGGTGACTCCTTTGATATTATTGGTTATGCTGATGCTGATTATGCAGGTTTTCTTGTTGATCAAAAAGGCACATCAGCATGACACACTTCTTAGGATCATCATTGATTTCATGGGGGACCAAGAAGCAAAATTTTGTGGCTTTGTCTGTAGCTGAAACATAATATGTGGCTGATGCATCCTGTTGTGCACAACTACTGTGGATCAAGCAACAACTAGAAGACTTTGGTGTACTCACAAACACTATTCCTCTTATTTGTAATAACACTAGTGCACTGAACATGGCCAAGAACCATGTTCAACATAAGAGGACAAAGGATGTGAGGCATCACTTTCTGAGAGACAATGTTGAGAAGCAAAATGTGGTGATGAAGTTCTGCAAGACTGAAAATCAGCTGGCTGATATCTTTACAAAACCCTTGAGTAAAGAATGTTTCATAAAAAACAGGCTGAGACTCGGGATGCACAAGATCACCTGATTTCCTGACAAATTTGCACAAAATCTTCCACTTGATTATGTTAAAGAGGGCAGGTATCTATGCTTATTATAATGCATGTTGTTTAGGAATTCACTTATGATACCTTAATGCAGGTATACACTCATGGCATGATGGCTGAAGGAAAATTTAATCATACAGACAGGGTTGCATATAAATTGGGACCAGGTCCCTATGAGGTTAGTAACACTTATACTACACTGTGTGTCTGTCAACATCATCGCCACGTGTTCTCTCTTCATTCATCACGTCAGTTTCAGATGTCTTTTTTCTTTAAAACCAAAGGTCGCTACTGTTAGGGACCCAATACTCTTATGGCTTTATATTAAACTATTCTTGGTGAATCAACTACTTTAATCTCTTCGAAAATTTCTCTTTCTGATTCACTAATCATTTGTTCAAGTGTTTTCTCTTTTCTTCCAAAAATGATTAGCTTTGAATCTTCTTCAAAGCTTTCTATCTCCCAAGAGGTTGAAAACCCTAGTTCATTCAACTTCTCTATTCCTCATCCAGATGAGTCTCCCTCGACTCCAATCTGTGGAGTTAGTGAAATGGATGAATCCATCACTCCGTTGACTGAAGTCATGACCTCTTATATGTTTCCATCTGAGGATATTTTGGCATGTTCCCCCACTCTAGTTTTATCTGGTGAAAAGTCCCAAAACTTAAAGGCGCAATATGTGGCAAAACCTAGTGTTAAACCCCTCTCTAAAGAAATAGAAGTTGGTTCTATGGCTATTTCATCTACTATGTTTGAGAGACTTTTAGAAGGGGATTTGACGGGGGGAAAGGGTCCTGAATCGTGTATTCTAGCTGCAGGGGCAGAACTGGTAGCCGTTGAAAGCTTGGCCTCACTGAGAGGAGATGTTCAACCCACTCTATTGGAGCATTAACTGGGGTCACCGGATCAGGGCCTTCACAGAGATCAACTAAGGTTTGACCAAACACCTAGATCTTTTGATGCTGAGAGCGACAAGGAAGAGGAAGAAGAGGTTTCATTAAAATAGAGCACAAAGGGGGTGCGAGGAGCAAACACTTTCACAATGGATGTTCCCAATTTGGAAACAATCAAAGGCACTCCTAAGACCGCTCTTATTGTTGAGGACGCTGAATGTGCAAAAGAGAGAAAAAGAAAAAGGAAAAGGGAAGTTGGTTGAGACTCACTCAAAAGGGGAAAAAAAGAAGTATGGGACAAAAAGTGTAACCCAAAAAGTTATGGGAAGTCCAATTACTGTGAATGCAATCCAAACGGAGAGAATAAGAAAAATGAGACAGGAAGGGCAACTGCCTGAAGAACCCACCTCAACGCACATGCCTATTGGAACTAGTGAGACTGGATTTAATGATATCAATGTGAATGTGACGAAGTAAAGAAAGAAGGTTAAGGATGAAAGGGTTAAAACAAAAGAAAGTCAGAAGATTGCAAGAAAATCTCCTGTCAAATGGGACAAAGTTAGAAAACAGGTAGCTGGAAAATCAAAACCCGTAAAGGGACCAGGTCCAGGGTTCAAAAACAAAGTGAAGAAAAGGAAATGACAAGGGAGGAGCGGATAACAATAATGGAGAACCAGAAGGTTCTGAATGGCAGAGTATTTGACCCTGACATTCTAACCAAATTTGGCATGTCAAATCCTTTTGATGCTATCTACATTCAAGGTTGGAACCATCTCTTTGAATCTCCAGTTTCATACTTGCACGAACCTGAGGTGCGTGAATTTTACCACAAAATGGAACTTCTGGAAAGTGGTGGAATCACGACTACTGTCAGGGATGTTGAAATTTGTCTAGATGAAGAATTATTGGGGATCATTTTAGGGGTGCCTGTGGAAGGAATTCGGTCGATTGAACGTTGTAAACCATCTAGTGACTTCACAATACTTGCCACAAAATGTGGAGATGTCAAGCATGTAGGGTTACCAAAAAAGTTTCGCAAAGGGGAATATCAGTTGCTTTTTGAGTTCATCAACAAGGTGTTGGTGCCCAGAACTAAAAAGAGAACAGTGGTATCAGCTGCTGATCTTTTTCTCATGGAGAAGCTCGATAAACTTGAAGAGATCAACCTCCCTGCCATTATGTTGGAACACATGCACAAGGTAATGACTTGGAAAAAGACAAAACATGGGATTCCATATGGTTATTTGTTGAATTCTGTATTCAATTACTTCGAAGTGCCTTTAGGAAGAGGAGTACTAGGTACCACCAAGCAGATGTTCACTGCAGGCACCCTACTGGAATGTGAGTGTGTCGAAAGGAAGGCAAAAAGCAGATTACAGGTGGCAGATGTTCTGGAGCAGCAAGCCTCTCTTAAATGTGAGGTATTTGATCTCACCGAAATCTTAAATGATAAGGAGGTTGAGATTGTGCAACTGCTGAAGTCTAAGTTGCAGAAAGTTGTCTTAGAAGGACGTGGTACCTCTAAGGTCGATGAGCAGGTGGTGCAACAGTCGAAGGATAAGAATGCAATGATGCTGAAGACAAATGTCTCACTCAATCAGGAAGTTAAGGCTCTCAACAAGCAACTCATCCAGGCTCATGAGAATGCAAATAAGCGAATGCTACTGCTAACGTGCACCATAAATCCCTCTCCCTCTCCGTCCTAAATAAGTCTTGCTTCTCTAGTTTCTTCTTTTTCGACTCTGAATTAAAACTCATGTGGCTATGTATTGTTTTGACTGACTGATGTGGTCAGTTTTGGTGATCTAATGTTATTTGTTTTTGTGCCCTATTTAAAGTGTGGTTTCATATTCTCTTTCTGCTTACATGCATATGTTCTGTGTGGCCTATGGCTCTGAGTTTTTCAAATGCTTGCATATAATTTGAATATGTTTACTACTCCGCCTTTTCAATGATGTCAAAAGGGGGAATTTTGTTGTAAACGGGTTGTGGAATTAGGGGTAATGAACTAAGGGGAAATATATTACAAGGGGCATTGAACTAAAAGGGAACACATTGTTATTGCGGATGGATATTGAACTAAAGGGGGAATTCGTGAATTCGCTTCTTCATTGAATAAATGTTGTTACACTCACGTGAGGCTTCGTGTAGGTTGTTTATCATCATTAAAATGGGGGAAAATGATAAGTGCTAATGCTCCCAGATGTTTTGATTATCTCCTCACAAGTGCAGGGACCTGGTCCTCTACAGAGTATTCTCGTCCAGTGTCATATACTGTACAGCTGGAAAAGTTGTCTGCATTAGAAAGTTGATGGAATTGTAGTGTACTACACCAATCAGAAGCGACGAGGTTGTTTGCATGTTGGATAATAATTCTTCATGACTAATATGTTCAAATACAAACAACAAAATTATTCATTCATTCAAAAAGAGAGAGTTTCAAGCTTCAAAACAGCAGGGACCTAATAGAGTGCTTCATTGTTTCCTGTACCAGCTGTTATTTGAATTGCTTGTAATCATTCTTATATTGTAGGAATCATTTTGTTTCTGTTAGAAATGTTTCAAGCTTGTGTGAATCATTGTAAAAACTTAGTTGTGAGTAATTTAGTGTCTTACACTAAAAGTCTATATTAATCAGTCTGGATTAGTATAGTGGGCAGTGGTATATGTGCTTAGGCTTGTTTAAGTAATAGGTGTTATTACTTATTTTGGAGATTAGAAGGTTAATCTCAAGTTGTAAATTGTATTTTACTTTTGCTTGGAGAAGATTAGTGAATGTAGTTCGAAAATCCCTATGAGAGATTATTGTGCCGTAATTTTCCTATCTTTAGAAAAATCACTTTTTGAAATGTTCTAAATATAAAACAATTTGAAAAAAATACTTAGAAATGAGTCGCTACTTAATTTTTTAAATAAATGAAGAAAACTTAATTTAAAAAGGCTTTAACAGATAAACCTTTAAAAATTTAGAGAAAATGGGTAAGAAATTCTTATTTCTACTCTAAGAAGGTATTAGCACTTAAAGTAGCCGCTAACCTACGGTTATCCTACGACTTGACAAAAATAATTTTTTTGAGTAATTCTTTGGAAAATGATTTAACATAAAAATAACAATTTATAATATTTAATTAATTTTAAGAAAATGATTAAATAAATGACACATTATATATATATATATATATATATATTAGAGAAAGGGATCCTAAATAGAACATTTGACTCGAAATGCAAGTGATAAGAATTTTAATAAAACTAGATTAATTAGGATTTATTTGACTTATTTTTTTATTTTATTTTTTAATAATAATTTAAACCAAATTGGTTTGAACATTGAAACCATTTAAAATTAATTCTAACCTTTTGAGAAAATGACCAAGTATGTATTTTTATTTTCAATTGATTGAAAAAGTTGACTAACATTTTCCAAGTTTATTTGAGAAAAATACTTTAACTTGAAAACAATTTTAAAAATGAGTAAATGTGATTAAGTTAAAAGCATTAAAGAACTTATTTAGTTTTTTTTAAGAACAAAAGGTTTACCTTAATTAAAGTTAAAAAATTTGATCGGCTACTTGATAAATAAAATAGATGAATAAAAAAAAAGATGAATTAAAAACAAAGCAACAAAAAGAAGTAACTCATCTTTTAGGGAATCTAATTAAGTTAATTAATAATTTTAAGGTTAGAGTTAACAAACAACAACAATCAATAATCACAATTATATATAATTTAAGAGCAAAGGAAAAAAAAAAGGATTTGGGCCTGCTGCAACTGATTTGGGCTTCAACCCTATTTCTACCCTTGAAACCTTTTGTATATACCAGGTGTGTACTATTGTATATGGATCGTGTCTTGGCCCATTTTCTTGTATATTGAACCATATAACAACTGTATATAGTCCTGTTTAGTGCCTCCAACTTATGTTTTCATTTCTGGCCACATGTTTGCTGCACCGAATTGGTATATCAGTGTATACTGTTGTATACAACATGTATACAAACCATTTTCAGCTTTCCAAGAACCTATTTCAGCTGCTCTTTTATTGCAAATATAAGGATACCTCGGAACGACTCAAGGATATGCAAGGGAGGAGTCCCAAAGAACTCATTTGTGTGAGTTATAACCCAACAAAGAAAAGATAAATCAACATTTGAATAATGTGGAAATGTGTTGAATGAACATTCATTTAAGCTTATACTACTTTAATATGTATAATAAATCAAGTTTTTAATGTAACACCACGTACCAATGCTCTTAGCAAAGAAATATACAAAATATGGGAACCTTAAGGCATGGAATGAGAAAAAAATATAATAATAATAATAATAATAATAATAATAATAATAATATCCATGCTACTCTCTTAACAGGGACTTAACTATTAGCATACATGTATGAGAAATCTAGACTTTGATATTTTCCAAATCAAAGAAAACAAAACAAACAGAAAAGAAGGGAGGGAAAAGGGACCTAGTCCAAACTAACAAAGAAGATAAATCTAAGTGGGGATTTAAAATACTCCTAACTGTCACTTGCAGGTAGTAATAGACATATGATACATATGCTAATGATTATGACTAAAATTCACACATTTACAATGACTTTTCATACAAATCAGTAACAACAAACAAATTGCTAAAAATTGGGAGTATGCCCATGAATATAGTACGTAGACACATTCATATTGTCAAATCCAAAGTAAACTTAGACGCATAGTATTCAGTACTAATGACTCTCACGTAAATTCTATAGTCCGCGCAATGGTTATCTCGCATTCAAGTAACATATATTAAAGGAAGTGGAACTTGTTACATTCTTTTACAACCAATGACACAAACTATAGAGATAAACATGATGTGATTTAAACATGAGTTGATGAATCAAAACTTTTATCAAGATCTAATTAAAATAGCCCATTTTTTAGCCGAAGTAAACCGTTGCTGCATAAGAAACTAGTGTCATTACGCAAGGAATCATACACCCAATACTCATGAGAAGTTGTGGCCTTATATTCTATCAAAGCAAGCGACTAATGACAGAAAAATTAAATTCCATACGAAGAGTAGCGAAATAGTGATTAAGACCATACTATTTAGGAGTCCTCTTAATAATTTTCGCAGTCAAACAAGACAGAAAACAGATACTACGCTTGACACATTTCAAGAGCTCAAATTTTACCCACAAGAAGAGATTTCAGAACACTTAGAGAGATTGGAGATCTGAACAAGTCAATATGCTGAGGCAGTTTGAAAAGAGAAAATAGACAGCAAACTAGGAAGAGAACAAGAACAAGATAGGTTGAAATGTGAAAACAAGATAAAATCCTACATTTTACATTAACTCAACTTCTAATAATTAATAGTTTTTTTTTTATAAAAAAAACAACTTCAAGCAGAGTATCAATACAAAAAGAGATACAAAGGGGACTCAAACGACCTGTAAACAAGATGAAGAAAGCAAAACATGACTCGCATCATTCAAAAAGAAAGACGAGAAATAAGGGTGGGTGTTACTTTGAAAAGCTTAAACCAAAACTAGAGCACATGAAACTTATGCAAGAACTTAAGATTTGAACGAATACGAGTAGCGTCAAGTATATTAGCAAGAACATCTCTACACTACTGATAAAAACCCTATTAAAACTAGCTAGGCCATTGGTTGGCATAAAAACAAATTCCTCATCCGTACAGCGGCAGCCAAACAGAAATAAAGATTTCACAATCTCGCAGATAGTAAGTAGTGATAAACGAAATGAAGAGGTTACCTTTTCGTGAGCATCAAGACTACGACAAACGAGTTGAGAACAACGACCCTTCTACAATGAAATCTAAATACGAACACTAAGCTAAGAAAATCCAAGCGTCGATATTCTCGAAACTTAGAATCAGAAAGCAAGATATAAAATTCTTAAGTTTAAAATGTCTATCGCTCAAACCAAGCTCAAAACCGTCGTCCTCATCCTTGAAGCATGGAGAACTATTTATAGGGAAACATTGAGCGATTTAGGGGCAAAATCCATTGGGAAATTCAAACAAATATTTGAATTTCTTCTGCTATTTTTGAAGCAAGTACAGGGGATGGGAAAAAGCTGAATTCCGCAAAAAATGGAAAAAAGGAACATAAGGGCGGCTGATGTCGACGCATTCATAGTAGCGTATTTTCTTGGGTTTTTTGGGTTGATGCGTATGGAGGAAGAAGACGTACAGGGGTCGTTAGGGTTGGGTCGCGTAAAGAAGACGAGTATAGGGTCATAGGGTATGACTCTTGGTGTTGTTGTGTATTATTATTGAAGTGGGCTGGTATTTGGATGGGTTTTTTTTAATTGCCGAGTTGGTGGGCTGGGAATTTACGAATTGGGTTGCAAAGTGGCCCAATTTTTGGTCTTTTGAATGGATTGAAGAAAAGGGTGGGATTTGGCTAAAATTGTAATAGAAATTAATTAACAATTTGGCCAATCAGATTAAAGAGGTAACCCAAAAGAATTAATTTCAAAATATTCGGCTAGAAATCACATAGGACAAATTAATATAATTGATTTACGAACTTCTTGATCTTAACAAAATAAAATGATTAACTTAACTACACACTAATTAATTTAGAATTAACCATAATTTAAACTAAGGTAAATTAACAAAAAAAAACACGTTTCTCGAATCAACGTAATAAAAAAAAAAAAACTAATAAACTTAAAATTATAAATATACTTTAAACCCAACTAATCTAATAGAATATTAAAAAAAAATCTTTTTTAGAGAATTTTCGAATAATCGTAAGCCATGCCTATTAATTACATGAAATATATTTATTATTAAAAACTACTATAAATCGCTTGGAATTACTTAAAATAACCTTGAAACTATTTAAATTTTATAAGGATAATTATTCTAAATCGTTTGTAAATTAAGAAACTCAAAAATTAATTATTATCAGGAAGGGTCAAAATTGGGTATCAACAACTATCCCTCATTTTACTTGGATTGATACAAGAAATCCGAGGAAAATAACATTGACGAATTCAATTTTGATCGACCACATCTTTATCTTTTGGAAAAGGGGTTTGGTATGGACTTTTGGAATCATGGCCAAATCTCAAAAATGGATTTCCTACATATCTCAGGCTATATAAGAACTCAGGCCACTTGTAGTTCGATACGCTTGATTTAACGCACGATTTTGAAAGAATTTGTAAGTCATCCCAATATTGGATTATGAAGAGACTGGAATGCTCGAGAATAAGATTTAAGAGCGAACAATGAAATACAGTCGAGTTTCAACACCGATTTTGCCTACATATCCCTCAACTCAGGGAATCAGACTGCTTGTAGTTCGACTCGATCGGTTGAAAAGGAAATATATTATGCAAGATAACCTTTGGTTCTGGTGTATTGTCACTCAGATTGGAAAGCCGCTTCCAGTGAAAACGAAAAACTTCCAGAGGCAAAATTGGAACCGATAAACCTAAAGAAAAACCCACATGCCTTCTGATAGGGGTATGGTTTGATTGTGGTAAAAGTCGTTCCTCTGCTCGCATCCTAAGAGTTTGACACTCCTCTTTGTACTATGTCCCAGTTCACTACTAAGAAAAAATTGCACGTTGTGCTGCATCCTTTTTTATGTTGTCCGCACATGTGGTTTGCTTTGAGAATTCATCCGCTTAGGATGCTCTCGAAAATGACTGAGATAAAACTCATTAGAATAAAATGGAATTTAAATGTGGAGATAGTGTCGTTTACCATGTTGATCCTTAATTGCTCTCCTTGAGCATTTGACGTCAGCTTCCTCCAGTTTGACGTAAAGCAAATAAATTTTGTATCTCATATTTGTAATATGATATTCAATGTACCCTTCATTTGATGTTGAAATAATAAAATAGGCTGATGTAATATGGAGATAGTTCTCTTAACGTCGTTATTGATGGCTCTCTTGATATTTATTCTTGCAAATGAAATGATGCAGTCAATCTTGATCTTCTTGTGATGGGTAAATCTTTCTCTTGCGATCTATAGCTCCTTCTCTCGCGATGTAGGACTCATTTCTCTTGCGATGCATGACTCATTTCTCTTGCGATGCATGACTCTTTTCTCTTGCAATGCATGACTCCTTTCCCGGGATGCATATCTCTTTTTCGCGATGCATAAATCTTTTTTTCGTGATTCATGAATCTTCTCTTGCAATACATTAATCTTTTCTAGAGATGCATGAATCTTTTCTTGCAATGCATGAATCTTTTCTCTTGCAATGCATGAATTTTTTCTCGCGATGCATGAATCTTCTCTTGCAATGCATGACTTTTTTCTTTCGATGCATGAACCTTTTCTCGCAATGCATGAATTTTCTCTTGCAATGCATGACTCCTTTCTCTTAATGCCTCCCTAGTACTGAGCAAAGATAATGTTTCACCGAGCAACATAGGTGATCTTCTGGGTGGCGGTATCGTCCCAATTGAAAATACAAATAAAAATGACACTCAGAGTAATGGTATCATTTCATTCGACGATACGATATAAATGACTCTCCGGGCAGTAATATTATCATAACTGATAACATAATGAAGATAACTCCTCCAAGTATCTTTAGTTGATCGGAAATAATAAAATTTCTCTCTTCGAGGTTTTCATTTGTTTCATCTCTGAACATAATTGCATGTTTATTATGGGCTTTGCCTTGTTGGGAATTGAATGAAATAACGTTATTCGTATTCCCAAATCTTTGATATAAGAAACATAAAATATTTTCTGCATCCACATAAAAATTGTCAATTTTTGGGGAGTTCTTCACCCTTTTGACTTCTCCATATTCATTGAATGGAGGAATATGCTGATCTTGAGGCAACCTTATAAATCTGCATTCACAGAAAAATTGTTAGTTTAAAAATGAACTGATCTGTGTCGATCCTTTGGTTGTCTGCTCTTTGTCTGGCTATCTTCGGTTGATTTCCCCGATCTCCCGCCTCTTGATAGATAAGACAAAATATGTTTATGGAAAAATAATTGAAACATAGAGGAAAAGTTTTAAGGCAAATAGATTTTCAAAAAGTAGTATTTGGAAAAGGTCACTGTCAGTGTCATGTCACGTCGATCCTAATGAACGCCTTTGGAGTTGATGTCTCGAGGTCTATCCGATTATTTGTTGGGAAGTATTCAAAGTTGCTCTATCCAATTTGATTCATGCAGCTACTATGGTAACAGCTGGCGTTTTCATGATAGCAAGGTGCTCCCCTTTATTTGAATACCCACCTACGGCTTTGATTGTTATTACTTTTGCAGGAGCTATGACGTCATTCCTTGCGGTAACCACTGGAATATTAAATTTTTTGAGGTCCTCTTCAAAAATTTATGTCACAGTTATCTGTCTTGGCGCAACTGTGGTTGAACAAATCATGGAATTTTAGAGATCTTTTCAAAAATTATGTCTCAGTTGCAAATCTCGATGTCGCTTTAGTCTCGACTTGTTGAAATGATCTTCTCGAGAATTTTTGAGTCCTTCTAAAAAATTCTATCCCGATTTCTATTTTAAGAAAAATAGAAATCTTACGGGAGATATGACAAAGCTGTTGTGGTGCTTACGTATCCCATTGAGGTAGGAATCATGTCAAATGTAGTTCCCCCTCAAAGATTAACAAAAATAAGAAAATTTAAGCAAAAAACCGACCGAGGCTGACACAGGCCACCTACGTATCTCATTCTTGAGAATTCAGGTCGAACGTAGTTCAAATACAAAAGAAAATATTTAAAAAGGGATAGAGGGGTGACCGAGGCAGACATAGGCCGCCTACGTATCTCATTCTTGAGAATTCAGGTCAAACGTAGTTCATTACAAAAGAAAATATTTAAAAAGGGATAGAGGGGTGATCGAGGCCGACATAGGCCGCCTACGTATCCCATTCTTGAAAATTTAGGTCAGACGTAGTTCATTACAAGAGGGATAAAATTCTGAATAAAGCAATTACAAGCAAATGAATAATTACAAGGGAACGACAGAAATACAAAGTGAAACTTCACGCATAATAGCTCTTGACTGCATCAGAGTTGATCAGTTTTGGTCATTCGGTGCCATCCATCTCGGACAGGACCAATGCACCTCCGGATAATACTTTACGAATTATGTAGGGTCCTTGTCAATTTGGTGCAAATTTCCCTTTGTACTCATCCTGATGAAGAAAAATGTGTTTGAGAACCAACTGACCAATCTCAAATATCCTTAATCTTACTTTCTTGTGGAAAGCACAAATCATTCTCTGTTGATACAGTTGTCTATGACAAACAGCCACCATTCTCTTCTCATCAATCATTGCTAACTGATCAATCCGCTTGCGAACCCATTCAGCATCACTTAATTCAGCTTCTTGGATGATTCTCAATTAAGGTATTTCAACTTCTGCAGGTATAACCGCTTATGTTCCATATACTAGCAAATATGGAGTAGCTCCAACTGATGTTCTGACAGTCGTTCGGTATTCTAACAAAGCATACGACAGCATCTCATGCGAACCTCTGTGATTATTAATCATTATCCTCAAAATCTTCTTTATGTTCTTATTGACGGCTTCTACAACTCCATTCATTTGAGGACAATAGGCGGTTGAATTTTAGTGAGTAATCTTGAATTGTTCACATATCTCTCTCATCAAATGACTGTTGAGATTCGCTCCATTATCAGTAATGATAGATTGCGGCACTCCAAACCTACATATCAAATTGTTGCGAACAAAATCACCTACAACCTTCTTGGTCACTGACTTATATGAAGCTATTTACACCCACTTGATGAAGTAGTCAATGGCAACCAAAATAAATATGTGTCCGTTAGAGGCGGCTGGCTCTATTGGACTAATGACATCCATGCCCCAAGCTACGAAAGGCCAAGGCGAACTCATAGCATTGAGTTCGTGAGGCAGCACTCGAATCAAATCACCATGCACTTGACATTTATAACTTTTTTGCACAAACTTGCAACAATCATGCTCCATAGTCATCCAAAAATAACCGTTTCGAAGGATCTTTCTCGCCAAAGTGAGCCCATTCGTGTGAGTACCACAAACTCCAGTATGTATCTGTTCCAAAAGCTTCGCAGTTTCGTAGCTTCGCTAGCATCAACACATCTAAGAAGACCAAAATCTGGAGTCCTCCTATAAAGGATTTCCCCACTTGTAAAGAAATTGAGGGCATACGACCTATCGACTTTTTCTGATTAAACGTTACATTCTCAGGATAAGTCCCGATCTCTAAATACTTCTTGATGTCAAAATACCAAGGCAAACCATCTAGTTCTTCTTCAACGTGTGAACAATGGACATGCTGCTCTTTTACCTCTATAACTACGGGATCAATATAACTTGCATCTGGATGTATAATCATCGAGGCAATTGTGGCGAGAGCATTGGCCAACTCATTCTATGTCCTGGAAGTGTGTCTGAGCTCAATCTTGCGGAACCTTTTATCCAACTTCTGTATACACTGCACGTACAGTGTGATCTTCGGGTTCTTCACGGCCCATTCTCCTTGGACCTGGCGAATTAACAAATCTGAATCTCCAATAACCAGAAGCTCATGAACATTTATATCGATAGCCTTCTTCAAGCCGAGGATGCAAGCTACATATTCAGTCATGTTGTTCGTGCAATCAAATCGAAATTTAGCCACCATAGGATAATGCTGGCCGGATTCTGACACTAAGACTGCTCCGATACTTTTCCCTTGGTGATTCGCCGCTTCATCAAAGAACACTCTCCAACCAGGGTATGCTTCAGAAATATCTTCACCCACAAATGAAACTTCTTCATCAGGAAAATAGGTCTTAAGAGGTTCATACTCCTCATCAACTGGATTCTTCGCAAGATGATCAACTAAGTATTGCGCCTTTATTGCCTTCTGAGTCACATACACAATGTCAAATTCACTCAACAATATTTGCCATTTAGCTAACCTCCCGGTCGGCATCACTTTCTGGAAAATATACTTCAATGGATCCATTCTGGAAATAAGGTATGTGGTATAAAAAGACAAATAATGTCTCAACTTCTGAGCAATCCAGGTCAGAGCACAACATGCCCTCTCCAAAAGAGTGTAACGAGCCTCATATGGAGTGAACTTTTTGCTCAAGTAATAAATGGCTCGCTCCTTTTTTCCAATCTCATCATGTTGACCAAGCACGCATCCAAATGCATTATCCGAGATCGACAAATATAGTAACAACGGACTTTCTTCTCGTAGAGGAACCAATACCGGTAGATTGGACAAATAAGTCTTGATGGCATCAAAAGCAGTCTGACATTCTTCGGTCCGCTTAGTCAGGGCATATTTTTTCAACAACTTGAAGATGGGCTCACACACCATGGTGGATTGACCTATAAACCGGCTGATGTAGTTCAACCTTTTCAAAAAACTCATCACCTCTTTCTTGGTCTTAGGAGGAGGTAATTCTTGGATCGCCTTAATCTTGGAAGGGTTAAGCTCGATGCCCCTCCTGCTGACTATAAATCCCAACAACTTGCCATGTGGCACTCCAAAAGCACATTTGGCGGGATTTAACTTCAAATTGTATCGATGCAAGCGATCAAAGAATTTCCTCAAGTGAGTCAAGTGATTCAAACTCTCACGGGACTTGATTATGACATCATTTACATACACCTCGATCTCCTTATGAATCATATCGTGAAAGATGGTCGTCATGGCCCTCATGTAAGTAGCACCGACATTCTTAAGACCAAAAGGCATCACCCGATAATGATATATACCCCAAGGCGTAATGAAAGTTGTCTTTTCTGCATCTTCTTCATCCATCAGGATCTGGTGGTAACCCGCATAACAATCCACAAATGACTGCATCTCATGCTTAGCACAGTTATCAATGAGAATGTGGATGTTCGGTAATGGAAAATTATCTTTTGGGCTAGCTTTGTTGAGATCTCTATAGTCAACACAAATTCTGATTTTTCCATCTTTCTTGGCAACCGGAACAACGTTGGCTAATCAAGTCGGATATTGCGTTACTTCCACTACTTGAGATTCGATCTGTTTGGTAATCTCCTCTTTGATCTTTAAACTCAACTCAGGCTTAAACTTCTGAGCCTTTTGTTTTACTGGACTGAAATCTGGGTTAATCGGTAACTTATGGGACGTCATATTCGTACTCAATCCAGGCATATCTCTGTAAGACTAGAAAAACGATTCAATGTACTCTCTGAGAAAATGAACCAAGTCTCTTCTTTGAGCTTCAGTCAGATGGACACTATTTCTCACTTCTTTAACACATTCCT
This sequence comes from Solanum commersonii, assembly GCA_029007595.1. NCBI lineage: Eukaryota > Viridiplantae > Streptophyta > Magnoliopsida > Solanales > Solanaceae > Solanum > Solanum commersonii. The sequence continues at coordinate 1,833,203 of JAJTWQ010000051.1, forward strand.
CATCTCCGAGATTCACAGTTTCAATTTCTTCCGAATTTGGCTTGTGTTGATTCTCTAATTGTCGAAACTCTTCTGCAACATGTTCAGGTACCTCATTTCCTTCTTCATACTCCTCGCACTCATCATCACCTGCCTCATTTTGTTCACTCGGTTCATGACATGACATGACATTGGCAGGTTTTAAATTAATATTACTGAAATTATAAACAAACAAAGTTAGGAAAGTAAAATATAAAAATAAAAAAACAAGCACAAACTTTGGACATGGCCAAGGGCCATTTTGCCTTTTTAAACATCACAGGGAAATTTAAAAAGACTCAAACGATAAAAGAAAACTGCATAAATTGTGGGTCTCAGGCCTTTTCCGGATCACCACCAATTTTTAAAACAAACATAAATATGCGTACTTTCTACCAAGATGAACGGGGGATCAAAAGTGGCATAAAGGTCCAATTCTGCAACTGCTCCTCCAGCTCAGCATCACGGATTCCTGAAGTCCCAACTTCATCCTCCATGACTGCGTCAACTTCTTCAAACATGCTCCATATTTCTTCCCCCAGACCGCTATCGATCAGCACTCTTGTTCCTCAGCTCCGCTTCATCAGCATCTGTAGTAACATACCACAAACCAAACTTTGTTCCTTTGACGGGAACTTGAATAGGCTCGACAATTCTTTGGGAATGCTTCCCCAACTCGAAACCTGGTTCGAAACCATTCTGGAGCATGACAGTAGCAATCATCTTGCACATGACAGGAATAGGAGGTTGTGGAGCCAAGTCATCACCAGTGGCATTTACCAGCTCCACCGTGTAAAAATCGCAACCTCGAGAGACCTCATCAACGATTTGTGCATACCCATCGGAATGACTCCCCTCGCTATGAATGACCAATTCCTAGTCCTTTCAAACAAATTGTATCAGTTGGTGAAGGGTAGACGACACTGCCCCAGCCATATGGATAAACGGTCTTTCCAGAAGCAACTTGTAACTAGTGTTGATATCCAACACCTGGAACTCCACATTCAACTCTGCAGGACCCATCTGAATTCCCATGTTTAATACCCCTATCGTGTCTCTCTGCACTCCAACGAAAGATCTCACATTGACCTGGTTTTGTTGAACCTTTCCCAAGTTGAATTTCAGCTGATTGATAGTCAAAAGTGGGCAGATATTGAGACCGGACCCATCGTCAACCAAAACAAATTCACAACTTTGTCTCGGCATTTGATGCTGACGTGCAGAGCTTTGTTGTGCATCCTGCCTTCAAAGGCCAACTTTTCGTCACAAACTGATTTAGTGTCCTCGAATGACCTGTTTTATCATGGCTGCTAAATTGTCACTATTAGTACCCACAGGCACATAAGTATAATCCAATGCCCTAATCAGAGCCTGCCTGTGCCACTGCGAACTCATCAATAAGGCCTACACAGAGATCTGAGCCGGTTTCTTCTCCAAATGTTTCACAATTAAATAATCTTTCGGCTGCATTCTCCTCCAGAACTCTTCGACCTAGGCTTCACTAATCGGCCTTTTTGTTTGTTCTTTCTTTTGCCCTCCTTGAGCCAACTCTTTCGGTGTGTAACATCTACTAGATCGGGTCATGCCTTGAGTGGTAGCGGATTCAATCACAAACTTTGGTCAGGCAAGAGTCTCTCTTGGCACCAAGGCAACAACCTTCTCGAGTGTCAGAATCACAATTTTTTTCTTCTCTCTAATGCTCAACCAGGCTACAGCCCTTTCCAGTTCATCAGGAGCGATTGAAACTATTGACTTCATAACGCACCAATCGTCATTCATCTCTATCATATTGATAGTGACACCTCCATGGCTCGGCAAAGGATTACTACTGACATTGGGCACAACTATCTGAAGAAAGACCACGTTCTGGTCAATCAGGTCTTGAATTTTATGCTTCAGGTTGATACAGTCCTCGGTATCATGTCCAACACTGTTGGAGTGATATGCGCACCTCTGGTTAGGTCTGTAAAACTTTGAGCTAGTGTCAACTGACTTAGGCCTCACTGGATAAATATATCCAGCCGCAGTTAATCACTCAAATAGCTTTGTTTGGCTTTCGATAAGCGGAGTGAAAGTTTTAGCAGGCTTTCTCTCAAATCTAGGACGGGGGGATCATAAGTGCCTTGTTGCGGAAGAGGCATTTGATGATAATTTGGAGCGTTTGGACAGAGGGCTTGATATATAGGGTATGAGTTGGTTTGGTAGTTTGGTTGTGGAGCTTGGTAGTTCAGGGGGGTGTTTTGGTAAAGTGGAGCTGGGGTTTGGTATGTGGGGGGAGGAGTTTGGTAATTTTCCTGAACGTTAGCACAGTTGGAGGCGACGTTCCGATAGTGATGTGATGGAGTCTGGTAAACGGGAGGGGGAGTTTGGTAGATAGGAGAGGGAGTTTGGTAGCTAGAAGAGGAGAATTTTGATAACTAGGAAGAGGGGTACTTTGATAACTGGGAGGATGGGTATTTTGGTAATCAGTCTGTGTATAATAAGTCGGGTACGAACTTTTTGAAAGTCAAGAATGACCTTGGTACGACGAGGATTTCCTTGAGATTTTCTTCCCCTCACAAGAGATACAGAACACATCCTCTCTTTTTTCTTCAACAGGCCCAAAAATCTGATCAAGGCAGCAATACGAGCAATCTTTTCAGTTCTCAATCCATCTTCGATAATCTCACCTACCTTGACTTTCTCAGAAAATTTTTCCCCAACGAGCAACATGATTCTGTCATGATATCAGGGCTCTTGGATCCGCACAAACACTTCAATAATTTCCTCTTCTGGCATAAGAGGTCTAACTCTAACTGCCTCCTTTCGCCATCAATATGCAAATTCTCTGTAACTTTCGATCGACTTCTGTTTCATCTTCTCCAAAGAGTAATGATCGAGAACGATCTCCACATTGTAGGCGAATCATTCGATGAAGTCCTTAGTTAGAGCATTCCAACTAGACCATTGTCTTATTTCATGAGAGGTAAACCATTCTAGAGCCTCTATGTTCAGACTTCGGCTAAAAAGTCTCATTAACAAAGCTTCGTCTCTCCCAACTATCACGACTTGGTCACAGTAGACCCTCAGGTGTGTTAAGGGGTTCCCCATTCCTTTGAAGATGTCAAATTTTGGCACCTTGAACCCTTTCGGGAGGTCCAAATTTGGATGAATGTACAAGTCTTCGTAACTCAACCCAGCAACCTCGGGAATGCAGTTCAACTCCTTCATGGCTTTTCTAATTTTCTCCTTCATATATATCTTGGCGGTCTCTTCCTTTGACCTCCACTCTCTCTCTTTTTTCTCATAGTGGTCGAGCTCCGAACCATAGGCGTCATGCTCATTGGGGACCGATATTTGGAAAGTAACTTTTTGCGGTAGTGTTGGAGCAATATAGGGACTCTGGCCATTTAAAGGGGCGTGATAGTTTTGGAAGAATGGTTGGGGACTGGTATACTGGTTTTGGTGAGGGAGGGAAGTGTGTGGGTTATTAGCGTTTTGGTTGTGAGTGGGTAGGCCAGTTTGGTGGTTTGCATTGAGGGGAAGGAGTGGTGCTTGGAGGTTGGTATTTTGAGCAGAGGGTGGTGTTTGATAAGAGGCTGAGGCGTAATGGGGTTTTTGGGTGGTAAGGTCAATGATGAAGGGATTACGAGCAGGACTTGAAGGCGGGTTTTGAGCTTGTTCCATGTTAGGAGGGGGATTTGAGCTGGAGGTCTTCCATCTAGTTGAGTATTGACAGAAAAAATCAGAGGAGGCAAATTTTATTTTCTCTGCATCTCGACCCTCATCTCAGCAATTTGTTGCATCAACTGTAGGATTAGTTCATTCTGATCAGCAAGGGCGGGCTGAGCCACCACGACATCAATAAGGCCGGATTCTTCGTTGTTATCACTCATTGCTACTTTTCCCTTATATGAACTTTGATTGAACAAGGAATCTGTAAGACCTTTAGATCTAGGGAAATAAGGATGATCGGACAGTGTATCAACACTGATCAGTTCTAACTACCTATAGAAAAAAACAACTCAAAGGAAAATATGTTAGTATTAGTTTTGGACGAATAATGCAAGATATCACATAGAAAGCATGTAAACACATAAAAGTTGCTTCATTTGAGAACATGTTATCTCACAAATAATGGGGATTAATTTTTTTGAAGCAGGAATTTGCTCATTTTGTTTTGAGGCTAACAACTAAGAAAGGTTAATTGCGTTAAGCTAAGGCCTTCTTGCTGCATCTTGTGGCACCTGTTGATCTGAACTCAATGTTTCCTTGTAGAATAAAGGGGAAAAGAAAATTTTAAACGATAGGGGCTGGGCCTTGAAAGGCTGCCTACGTATCTCCTAAGGAGAATGTAGGTCCTACGTAGTTCGAATACAGAAGGAAATTCTCATTTTCATTCATTCATTTCTTGAAGATTACAAGGAAAGTGAAAAGAAAACAAGTAATAAATCTCCTAAAAGATAGATGGTGCCTTCATCAAAGCTTTTTTTTCTGACTATCATATTAGCCATAGGGGTTAAACTCATATGCTTCGAGGTGATTTTTTCATTCTCTTCTTTCCACCGTCCCTGGAAAGGAGGCCTATAGACAATTTCCTCTCCGGTATCTTCTTCAATAGTTTCAGGTCCAGTGGCTTCAGGACTACTAACGTTGGCCTCTTGGTTGAAGAAGGAGTATTTTCCGTGTAGCTTTTGGAGCCTCGTGGTTATATCATTGTTGAAGACATCGCGTTTCTTCCGCATAGCAGTCGTCTCTTCATTTATGGTAGCATATCTTGTCGTCTTAGACACTAACTCCGCGTCTAGTACTGCACTTTTGGCTTGCGCAGCTGCGATGGCTAGTTCTACTTCTATTCTTCTTTCTCCCATCTCTCTAGTCTCTTGTTTGAATCGAAGCAGTTTCATCCTTATACTCTCCTCAGTCATCTTCACTTCGACATTCTTTCCCCTTTCCATCGTAGCAGCAATTACACATTTCCTGAGATGATAGAGTAATGTTTTAGGATTTGGTAGTAAGATTTTATTTCTGGTTGAGAAACTTAGAGTTTATGGAATTTTGGTCAGACATTTTGGTAGTGACTTTGTATTTAGAATTGTGGAGATTTCAGAAAATTTTCAGAAAGGAATGTGCTAAAATGTCCTCATTCAAAGCAACATATCACATAAATAGTTAAATCACACAAATATCGCATCCTAAACATGCATGTGACCCTTTTACCCAGGGTAGGCCTAGCGATTTGAATGATGTATTGCGCTATTTAAAACAAATTGTTACATCCCCCAAAATAAGATTCGTAAATGATTGGAGAATTCATTACAAAGTCAACAAAGGGGATACATCTTTTAGGGAAGGGATAAACGGCAAATACAAGAACATCAATCCCACACAGGGGAATAACACAACTAAAAGGCTGAAGGACCTGCTCCTCCTCTTGTTTTTTCTACTTTTTTGTGAATGAGGAATTTGCTAGTCATCACATGCGGCTCGGCGAACACAACTTTGAAAGACATCGACACACCCTGGAGAGTGTTAAGCTGATCATCCAAATTTGAATCCAAACGTAGCAAGCAGGCTCTTGCGTTAGCTAACTCTTGTGTGGCAAAGGCTAAGGTCCTTTGGCTTTCATATTCTCGATGTTGAAACTCTTGTTCCCTACGCAGGTATCCTTGCTCCCTACATTGAAACTCTTGCTCTCTTCGGTCCCATTCATGTTGAAAGTGGTAGGCTTGGATTTGGAGCCTTACTTGGACATCTTCAATCTGTCGGCCCGTGCATGGCGTCGGGTCAAGTGTACCACGTAGATCGTCTTGCAACCATTTTTTGTATTCATCAACATACCAAGCTTCATATATGTTTTCTGTCATGCTCTCTTTTAGGTTGACCCGTCCAGCCCATTCTTGATGAATATCCTTGGCGTAAGATATCTTGTCGCACCCGCTGTAGTCAAAGACGTAGCGGCTAGTGTCTCCTTTGAAAGATACAATTTTTCTTCTGCCGAATTCTCGCATTACCCTGCTAGGATTGTAAGGTCGTACCCCTTTAATGGCAGGAAGCATTAGGAAATGACAATTAGCCCCCTGAACAGCTATTTTTTTAAATGAAATCTTGAAACATCCATTGTACGTTTCCATATTTTATGTCATGGAAGACTTTAGCCTATGCTTTCCTAGTGTTGTGGATCTCGAACCTGTTGATGATCAAATGGAACTCGTAATGGTCGAGGTGGATTTCTTTTTGTGGTTAGGCTAATTTTTGCTTCTGAGTCTCGTATGTCTTCACTAGATATTTAGACATTCACCACTGTAGCAAGATATTACAACCTTGAAAAAGTAGAAACCCATTTTTGCATTAACCCAAAGATTGATAGATGTCAACCACAATGAACGGGGCCAGATTGAAGTATTTCTTGACTTGTCCCTTTTTACCAATACCCTCAAAGATAGCGTGAGTTACCATGACAATCCAAGTATCAATTTCGTTCCCTCCGTCCTGAGGGAATACCATTGTCCTTAAGAGACACACGACAAATACTAAGGTTTGAGTTTGACTCCAACTACTGCGACTGAGAAACTCATTTGAAAAATTCTTATAATAGTTTTCGTGTTCCCATCGTTCGTAGAATTTCACAAACAGAATACTCAAGGTGTCTAGCCAGTCTGCATTTACCAGTAACAACACGTTCTTCAATTCTTTGCTGGTCAGCTTATCTGGTAGCAAAATGTGATAATTTAGATGATTTCTCCTTTTCTAGTACATTTCGACGTTGTCTAGACAATCTTTGATCCCTTCAACAGTTGGTGTCATTTCAACATCTCTGAAGCAAAACATCATCCTTTCATCATCCCAAAATTGAGTGACCACCTCAATGAAATTAGGCCAAACTTTGAGTTTCATTATCGATGGGAGATGACTCAAATGAAGGGAAAGTTCTCTTTTCTTATATGCATTGAGATTGTACCACCATACACAAAGAAGGTTTGGCGTCTCAATGACCATTTTGAAACTCAAGTGTTGCTTGGCCATCTACAAAAATATACAAAGAATTAGATACCCCCCAAATCCAAGAAACAATAATTTGTCAAACAGCGCATACATCCTTCAAACATGTAAGTATGAACGTCCGTTCGAGTCGTGAGCCCTTTGAACTCAAGGTAATCTTTTTAATGGGTCCAACACGCCTTGAGTGTTGGGTCATCTTAAGCCAATGCTTTAAATTTTGGATTGAGTTTGGCTCTACGCTAGTCTTGACTAAGAGTGAGCTTTTTTTATATTAGATTGGTAACCCAAGCGGACTAATTGGACTGGGACAGTTAACAATCACTGACTATCTAGTAGTCAACTACATTCGTCAAGGTGTCTCGAAAACAATTTGGTTAACAAACGTCTGTGGTCCGCGTAATCGTCCTATAAGTGGAAATAAAAAAAATGTCGTTTGACAGAATATGTTATGTCATGAATGCAATCGTTTATAACAATTTAAACACATTAAGCACAAATAAATAATTCAGCAATTAATAACAATTAGTCAAATAATCAAATGTCATTGTTATAACTTAATTAGCTCCCCAGCGGAATCGCCATATCTATTGTGCCGTAATTTTCCTATGTTTAAAAAAATCACTTTTTTGAAATGTGTTACGTATAAAACAATTTAAGAAAAATACTTAGAAAAGAATCACCACATAATTTAAAAAAAAATTAAGAAAACTTAATTTTAAAAGACTTTAACAGATAAACCTTTAAAAGTTTAGACAAAATGGGTAAAAGGTTGTTATTTCTACTCTAAGAAGATATTAGCACTTAAATTAACCGCTAACCTGCGGTTATTCTACGACTTGACAAAAATAATATTTTTGACTAATTCTTTATTAAAATGATTTAACATTAAGATAACAATTTATAATATTTAATTAATTTTAAGAAAATGATTAAATAAATAACATATTTTATATTATTTTTTTTTTTTAGAAAAAGGGATTCAAAATGGAATATTTGACTCTAAATACAAGTTATTAGAATTTTAATAAATCAAGATTAATTATAATTTATTTGACTTATTCTTTTTTATTTTAATAATAATTTAAACCAAATTGATTTGAACATTGAAACCATTTAAGATTAATTGAGGAATAAAAGTTTTGACTAACCTTTTGTGAAAATGACCAAGTATGTTTTTTTTTTAATTGATTGAAAAGTTGACTAATATTTTCCAAGTTTATTTGAGAAAAATATTTTAACTTAAAAACAATTTTAAAAATGAGTAAATGTGATTAAGTTAAAAGCATTAAAGAACGTATTTAATTTTTTTTAAAACAAGAGGTTTAACTTAATTAAAGATAAAAAATTTGATCGGCTACTTGATAAATAAAATAGATGAATAAAAAAAAGATGTATTAAAAACAAACCAACACAAAGAAGTAACTCATCTGTTGAGAAATCTAATTAAGTTAATTAATAATTTTAAGGATAGAGTTAACAAACAACAACAATCAATAATCACAATTATATATAATTTAAGAGCAAAGGAAAAAAAAGATTTGGGTCATTCTTGGGTCTGCTGCAACTGATTTGAGCTTCAACCATATTTCTACCCTTGAAACCCTATGTATACTATGTATACGGGTCATGTCTTGGCCCATTTTCCTGTATATTGAACCATATAACAACTGCATATAGTCCTCTTAGTGCCTCCAACCTATGTTTTCATTTCTGGCCATATGTTTGCTTCACCGAACTGGTATATCAGTGTATACTGTTGTATACTACATGTATACAGACCATTTTCAGTTTTTCAAGAACCTATTTCAGTTGCTCTTTTATTGCAAATATAAGGATACCTCGAAACGACTCAAGGAGATGCAAGGGAGGAGTCCCAAAGAACTCATTGTGTGAGTTATAACCCAACAAAGAAAAAATGAATCAGTATTTGAATAATGTAGAAATGTGTTAAATGAACATTCATTTAAGCTTATACTACTTTGATAAGTATAATAAATCAAGTTTATAATGTAACAACACGTACCAATGCTCTTAGTAAAGAAAGATACAAAATATGGGAACCTTAAGGCATGGAATGAGAAAAAAATATATAATAATAATAATATCCATGCTACTCTCTTAACAGGGACTTAACTATTAGCATACATGTATGAGAAATCTAGACTTTGATATTTTTCAAATCAAAGAAAACAGAACAAACAGAAAAGAGAAAGGAGGGAAAAGGGATCTAATTCAAACTAACAAAGAAGATAAATCTAAGTGGGGATTTAAAATACTCCTAACTGTCACTTGCAGGTAGTAATAGACATATGATACATATGCTAATGATCATGACTAAAATTCACACATTTACAATGACTTTTCATACAAATCAGTAACAACAAACAAATTGCTAAAAAATGAGAGTAGGTCCATGAATATAGCACGTAGACACAGTCATATTGTCAAATTCAAAGTAAACTTAGACTCATAGTATTCGGTACTAATGATTCTCACGTAAATCCTATAGTCCACGCAATTGTTATCTCGCCTTCAAGTAAAATATATTAAAAGAAGTGGAACTTGTTACATTCTTTTATAACCAATGATACAAACTATAGAGATAAACATGATGGGATTTAAACATGAGTTGAAGAATCAAAACTTTTATCAAGATCTAATTAAAATAACCCACTTTTTAGCCGAAATAAATCGTTGCCGCATAAGAAACTAGTGTCATTACGCAAGGAATCATACACCCAATACTCGTGAGAAGTTGTGGCCTTATATTCTATCAAAGCAAGCGACTAATAACAGAAAAATTAATTTTCATACGAAGAGTAGCGAAATAGTGATTAAGACCATGCTATTTAGGAGTCCTCTTAATAATTTTAGCAGCCAAACAAGACAAAAAAACAGATACTACGCTTGACACATTTCAAGAGCTCAAATTTTACCCACAAGAAGAGATTTCAGAACACTTAGAGAGATTGGAGATCTGAACAAGTCAATATGCTGAGGCAGTTTGAAAAGAGAAAATAGACAGCAAACTAGGAAGAGAACAAGAACAAGATAGGTTGAAATGTGAAAACAAGATAAATCCTACACTTTACATTAACTCGACTTCCAATAATTAACATTTTTTGTTTTAAAAAAAAAAAAAACTTCAAGCAGAGTATCAATACAAAAAGAGATTCAAAGAGGACTCAAACGACCAGTAAACAAGATGAAGAAAGCAAAACATGACTCACATCATTCAAAAAGAAAAACGAGAAATAAGGGTGGGGTGTTACTTTGAAAAGCTTAAACCAAAACTAGAGCACATGAAACTTATGCATGAATTTAAGAATTGAACGAATACGAGTAGCGTCAAGTAGATTAACAAGAACATCACTACACTACTGATAAGAACCATATTAAAACTAGTTAGGTCATTGGTTGCAATAAAAACAAATTCCTTATTCGAACAGCGGCAGCCAAACAGGAATAAAGATTTCACAATCTCGCAGATATTAAGTAGGGATAAACGAGATGAAGAGGTTACCTTTTCGTGAGCAGTGAGACTACGACAAACTAGCTGAGAACAACGACTTTTCTACTATCAAATCTAAATACGAACACTAAGCTAAGAAAATTCAAGCGTCGATCTTCTCGGAACTTAAAATTAGAAAGCAAGATATATAATTCTTAAGTTTAAAATGTCTATCGCTCAAACCAAGCTCAAAACCGTCGTCCTCATCCTTGAAGCATGGAGAACTATTTATAGGGAAACATTGAGCGATTTAGGGGGGAAATTCATTGGGAAATTCAAACAAAAATTTGAATTTCTTCTGCTATTTTCGAAGCAAGTAAAGGGGATGGGAAAAAGCTGAATTCGACGCCTTTATGGTAGCGTTGATGTCGACGCCTTTATAGTAGCGTCTTTTCCCGAGTTTGCGGGACTGATACGTATGGAGGAAGAAGACGTACAGGGGTCGTTTGAGTCGGATCGCGTGAAGAAGACAAGTATAGGGTCGTAGGGTATGACTTTTGGTGTTGTTGTGTATTATTATTGAAGTGGACTGGTATTTGGATGGGTCTTTTGGAATTGCTGAGTTGGTGGGCTGGGAATTTACGAATTGGGTTGAAAATTGGCCTAATTTTTGGTCTTCTGAATGGATTGAAGAAAAGGGTGGGATTTGGCTAAAACTGTAATAGAAATTAATTAACAATTTGGCCAATCGGATTAAAGAGGTAACCCAAAAGAATTAATTTTAGAATATTCGGCTAGAAATCACATAGGACGAATTAATATAATTAATTTACGAACTTCTTAATCTTAACAAAATAAAATGGTTAACTTAATTACACACTAATTAATTTAGAATTAACCATAATTTAAACTAAGGTAAATTAACAAAAAAACACGTTTCTCGAATCAACGTAATAAAACAAAATAAACTAATAAACTATAAAACTTAAAATTATAAATATACTTTAAACCCAACTAATCTAACAGAATATTAAAAAAAATCTTTTTTTTAGAGTATTTTCGAATAATCATAAGCCATGCCGATTAATTACATGAAATATATTTATTATTAAAAAAAACTATAAAAATCTCTTGAAAATATTTAAATTTTATAAGGCTAATTATTCTAAATTATTTGTAAATTAAGAAGCTCAGAAATTAATTATTATTGGGGAGGGTCAAAATTGGGTATCAACAGAGGTCATGGTTTTACTCCCTTGAGCAAGGAGGTTTCCATGTAAAGTTGTGTGTACAATCTTTACTTTCAACATTTATTTACGTTCAGTATTTATCTATTGTTATCATTATAAATTGTGCTGAGGACCTAGTCCCATCAGAGCTGAGTGAACGCATACATTTCAACATTATTGAAATATCAATATTCAATATGATAAGATTCAAGGCTATAGTTATCTAAATACAAATTAAGATATTTACAAGTAGATTCTTAACTTTCGATCTGATGTAACTGTGACTTTCGATTCGAATAAAAAATAAAAAACTTCTAAATTTTTACAACTCCAAATCAAATAATATATCTAAATATTGAAAAGTATAAACTAATTTAAAATATATTAACAAAGAAGATTACAATTAAGAAAATTATGTATAGAAAAAATAAAATTATATATATTATGTATGTTTGATTCAGGCTTAGATTAACTTTTTTTTTAATATCAAACTAAATCAAAAGTGATTGAATTTTTTTCAACACTCAAATCAATTAAATCAAACCACAAGTCGATTTTTATCTTTGATCTGACTTGGTTTATCAGATTGGATCCGTGGCTTGACGGTTCGGCATGTACGTAAAATAAAATATTAATATATTAATGATAATAATCATTAATGTCATACATACAATAAATTTCAAGTACGAATATTTAAAATGAAATAAAAATCATACTTAAATAATACTCATCAATTATGGTCATACCTTCACGGGGGAAAGGTAATGCACCTCTTTTACTTTCATACTCTTTATTATTTTGGTTAAATTGGTTAACAAATACTTTACTCTTTTTTTATATAAAAAAGCATTAAACTAATTTTGTACTTATTTTTATTTATAATAGTTAAATGAGATTTAAACATTAAATGTCACTACACATATATAACAATACTCACTGCTGAAAACAATCAAATACTATTAGCAACAGTTTATATATACCATTCGTTATACTTTCAATTCATATATACCTCTTCCGTTATACTTTGACTCTATATACCTTTAAGTTTAATAGAGGAATACATGTCAACTTAAAAATCAAATAACTCATCCCCAATTTTAAATACCTAATTCCTTTGAAATTCATCTATTTAACCTCTTTCCTCATTTGACCCATCTTCAATCAAACCCATTTGTATAAGTATCTTCTTTTTTTTTAAATCTAAAATATAACAATCTGTCCCGATTGTTATGAGTAGGTCAATGGTGAAAATAATTGAGCTAGAAAACTTTTCGGATTGTGACTTAAAAATTCTAGCCTAGGCTAGACCAGTCTTAGACGGAATCTGAGCAAGGTGAGCTCTAGGGTCATTTGGAAATGGGTGAGGGTGATATGTCTAGGCTTGATTTATATTTTCTAGTAGCCAAGACATTAAGGAACCCATAGTTTATGAAATTAAATTCGGGTGACTAATATTCCTAAAATTGAACTTGGAGTGAAGGGGATAGTTTGGGACGTCAAGGGTTGAAGGTATATTATCAAATAGAGGCTTTTTGGGGGAGTAAAGACAAGTCCATTACTCTCCTATCTTGTAAATTGATTTTTAAACCTTAGAATCTAGGATATTACACTTGGGGAAGAGTTTTGACTTGATTTAATAGTGGGAAAAGCCTTGTGTTGGGTAAAATGATCATGAATTGGCCTGAAGTTAGGATTTGATAATAATCCAAGTATTGTAAAGTCATTTGTAATTGATCGTTGTATTGTTTTTTTTTGTTTTAGATAAAAAACAAGCCAAGACATTGAAACAGGAGAAACCCCAGGTTCTTTGGAGTTTTCAAGAGGTTTGATTCAAAGTAGGGGGTGGTTGCATGTTTTTCAATTTATGTATGTATGCAAGTCTACTACTTCATAGTACCACTTGTGCAATGTATGTTGGGGAAAACATTAGGAAGAATATGAAATGACATCATGTTGATAATCTTATGCAATGAACATGTGTTACTTTACTTGTGATTTCAAGTGTTATTGTTCATTGTGATTGTGGATGTTGCTTGTGATTGTTGGTTGGCTCGGGTATCACGTCGGTAACGAAATACTAACGGTTGGATCAGATACCATACCTGATATGAATACTAACACTAATTGGCTCGAGTACTGCGCTGACACACTAATAGTTAATGTATGGGTTACGTGAGAGGAGCGGCTATGTGTATCGTGGTTCCATGAGAGCACAGGATATATGTAATTGTAATCATGTGAGACACATTTTAGGTATTATGTGGTTCATGATACTATGACTGGGAGTTATGTGTTTGTGATTGTCGTTACATGTGTTAGCTTGTGCTTTTATGTTGTAGTCATTTGTTTATATTCGTAGTTTGAAACTGGCTATGTGATCCTACCAATGTATACCATGGTAGTGTACTGATATTGCACTTGCTCTTTTCTTATTGAGTGCAGGACATATTCATGCGACTGATACGAGACCTCAGTTGAAGGAAGCGTGATCTTTGAATTCAAGGATGAACTACTTTTAGGTTGTCATGGATTCTTCTACATCTTCTTGTCCATCATTTAAGACATATACATTAGACTATTCGTCTATGTTTTCTAGCTTTCGGGGTTGCATCCTCATTATTGACTAATTAAAGTTTTGGTATTACCACTTTCAGTTTCTAGAGGTTAATTTTCGCAATATTTTTTAACTATCGATTGAGTTTATGGAAACTCAATCCTTTATCAAATTTTAAATTGCTCTTAGGTATTTCTTTCATAATTTTGTTTTCATAACTAGTCATGACGGGTTATGTTGGGTTTGTAGTTGTTTCTCCACTGAAGGATTAGTGTAAGTGTCACTCACAACAATCTGAATCGTGACATAAAATCTCTAGTAAAATGAGTCCTCAACTACCACGAAAGCTCATTGTGAAACTCAAGGAGGAAGTGAAAAGTTCATACCATCTAAATTAGATCCTCGACTCACTACTAGATATTTGACCTATTGCCACGGATATTTGGCAACACTTGTACAACCGTCGCAACAGATTATCTATTGCAACAGTTATGACTGTTGCAATATATCATGGGATCTAATAGAACAATAATTAAAATTAACGGTAGCATCATTCTAATAACCGTCGCTACAGAGTGTCTAAGGCTACATATTTTAGAACCGTTGCACTTATGGACTCTGTGGCAACGGTTATTATAGTGCAAAAAAAAAAAATTCAGCCAACCAGCGAATTTTATTCCCAAAATAATATATTTCCCTCCACTACTTTAGATAAAGCGCTATTAATTTTATTAGGGCTAAAATTTCTAGTCTTTTTCTCCAGAAAGGTTTCTGAAAACTCTAAGAAGTACGTAATGATAAGCTTAGGCTAATGGCAACCTTCGGTCTTCTTCGACAACTCTCGGTCTTCTTCTTCAGAGTGTGGTAGTCTTCTTCTTCCTTTTCAACCTTCGGTCTTCTTCTTCAAAGTGTGGTGGTCTTATTCTCAACAGTAATCTTCTTCGACCGCAAGCTTTTGCATATAAAGGTGAACTATTTTTAAGTTTCCTCTATCTACTCCATTATTTTTAAGTACCCATTTTCTCTAATTTGTCATGGATATACTATTCTGCATAATCTGAAACTCCATTGAAGGGTTTCTCAAAAGTCTTAAAGAATAACTAATGGGCTTGTCTAAAATTTATGTTATTTTTTCTAATTTAGGTCTGTGATGTAATCTATTTGTGGTTTATAGTTTGTCTTTCAGATTTGGTGAAGATTTATGAACTCTCTACGAAATTTCTTTAGGAAGTTGGTTTCAATTTTATTAGTCAATATCTGATTTGTAGTTTTTTTTGTTCTAATGCTTTTAGTATTTTTATTTGCATTTTGAGTGAACTGAAAAGTATTATGACCTGATTTTCAAACTTGTCTAAATATAATTTAAAGTGATGTTCTTTGAATGTGGACTGAAATCCCCTGTTTGTCGAAAGTCTAAAGTTGTTGTTTGAACTTTAATTTTCATATCATTATTGATTGTAAATAGAAGATTTCATTTAACTAATGTCCAATCTAAGTAAATCAATAGGTGAAAACTCAATTTTATTGTATTTTTGATGGTGAAATTTGTGGCTAACTCTTATTTATCAAATTTATGAGTTGACCCTTGATACAAATGAGACATCAAATTGCAGAATATAGAAATAAGGCATCTAACACTTCTAAGTAAGAAATTATTGAATCTAGTATTGACAATCTCTAGCCCTCTTAGAACTTCTAATTACTACTATTCTTTCTTTTACTTCTTTCTATATTTATGTAAGGACTAAACTAGTATATATATTCTGTTAAGTTTTCCTATTTTGTCAAATAAAAGGTAGATGGCAAAAAACATAGTTGAAATGATGATTCTTGTTGAGATACTCTACATTATTTGTTTAAAAATTCATATTTAGAGATATTTTGAAAGTTTGATGCTAAACTTTTGAGTTTCAGATCAGTTTTTGGTAAAGTGATTAGGAAATTCTAACTTCGCACTTGAAAGTCCTCATGATATATTAATTTTTAGCTTATAGATTCTGATTTACCTTATCTAGCTACAAGTGAATCATGTCATTTGGATGTCCATTAATATGTATTAAGAAACTCATTACCTGAAAATTTTGTTGTATAATGATAGTAGACTGAGTTTTGTAGTTGATGTGCGATCAGCTTATGAAAGCGGAAACTAGGAAGAGCTGTTGAAGTTGAGCATTAGGTTTGGAAAGTAGAAATAACCTTATTTGTTTTCATAAATTCAGAAAATATTGATTCCCATGTTGCATTAAATTTTCAGCTTGTGACCAAGTGTGAATTTATTAGGAAATGACTGTTGAACTGCTCTAATTTTAAGAAAATCAATCAGTATTCTGGTTTTTTCAACAAAATACTAAAAAATTTACATCCGTGAATTATTTAACTACACTAAATAACTACTGCTTAAGTTCCCTGTAGAAAATCCTTTCAATAAGGCTAACACTAAGTCATTTAAGATGGAAAAGTCAAGTTGTGTGCTAGGTGAAACTATCTGCTTTCATTGTTAACAACGTGAAAGGTAAACTATAGTGTTTGTATTACTCTCCAAGACAGTAACAAAGAAACTATGAAATATATTTTCTTATAGCTCTAGTTAATGGAGCAGGTTCATTTATTAGTCTTATTCTCCATTAAATATAGGTTATGTAACTTCGAAACTTTGAAATTATTCAGGATATCATTGAGATTTGATTATTGGGGTTGCTTTAGTGTTGTGCAATTTAGATGTGATTGGTTTCATAATGAAGTTGATGAATACAGATTGACTTTGGGTATACTTTAAAAGAAAATGTGGCACAAATGATCCTTTTGTACTAGCATCTCAAGTCCATCAAGTTTTTTATATGGAGGACCCAATTGAGAAAAATGTTTATTACTTCTTTGTGCGGCTAATCAAGGGTAGTGTCGCTAATTTTTTTCCAACTTATTCTTCTTCAACTTCTTCTTATTCTTGTTTGTCGTTAATCGTTCATTAAAAGTGAGCTTAAGTATTCTATTTTCTTACAGTTTTACAATGTCAAGTTACAAGAAAATGGTGTGAAATTTATTACTATTAGTAGGATAAAAGGGAATAATGAACTGATTTTATGAATTTGATCTTTGTGAAAGTTGATGGAAGAAAATTGAGATTTATGCAATAATGATTTGAGTGTCTTATTCAATTGAGCTTAAGTACTCTTGTTGGTTAAGTAATTTATGATATTAGTGGTTCTTTAAGTGATTTATGGTGACCTTATTGGAGGTTTCCTACAGAAATCAAATGGGAAATGAACATCGAGTAAAATTAGTCCATTTATTCGATATCAGTTATGTTTATTTTAGTTTGGACTTTAAGTTTGGGGTATAAGGGTGTTCAATTTTTCTTTTCTAGATGTATGAATGGTACTTCTGTCCCTTTTGGCTTCAAAATGCTTTTCCCTCTTTGCACATAGAAGTGGTTCAGTTGTGCTATCTGAGATGTCAAAAACTATGCATGTTTTCCCTCTAATAGATATAACTAGAAGGCATGATGATGCAATAAGACTTAAGGATATCCACATAGTATGCAAGTCCTAAATGTTCGTCGCTTGTGATGACAAAATGGACATCAAGAGCCGCATGAGCAACAAATAGAAAGAATCTGGAAATCCACCAGATTCTGATGACCCAAGTAAACTTTATGCATTTCTTATTTTGAGTTGTGTAGAGCACAATAAATGAAGTTGCCCATGATGTTATTTGCAGAATCTAAAATGAAAGAATTGGAAATGTGAATTGGCAGTGAGCACATTTCTCTTTTGCAACATCAAGAGCATTATGAGATGAGTGCTCAATAATATGATTGTGCAGATAATGCTAAATATGTAGGAAATGCCAACTTTTATGCCAATAGCAATATAGATACTAACATAAACTCTAATACAACAACAAACCCAATACAATCTCATAGGTGGATTTGGAGAGGAGAGGATAGTGTGTACGTACACCTTAGTAGGAGTGCTCTCCGCGGTTGGTAGAATGTCTTCTTGCAGTTACCTATTGTAAGTTCTGCACCTTGTAGAACCTATTTTTCATGTTAATTACTTCAAAAAATAGTTTAATTGGTTGAGTACAATTCACACATGATATTGTTACAAATGCCGAA
The DNA here is from genome assembly GCA_029007595.1 of Solanum commersonii. Classification (NCBI taxonomy): domain Eukaryota; kingdom Viridiplantae; phylum Streptophyta; class Magnoliopsida; order Solanales; family Solanaceae; genus Solanum; species Solanum commersonii. The sequence continues at coordinate 1,851,553 of JAJTWQ010000051.1, forward strand.
TAAGAAAGTCAATCTCCAAATTGTGTATTATTGCTGATTTATCATTTTTTTTGCATCACATAAATGTAGTTTTATTTAGTGTATGATTTGGCTGAAATATTGTTGATCAATTTGACTAAATTATGTGTCTTGTTTGTTAAATAAGTCTTGGCTGCTCAAATGACAATCAACAAAGGTACAACCATTGTGAATAAGTGACTTTCAACTTTCACATCTTTCACTATCATAACTTACTGTAAACATTGCTAAATTATTTTGTATTTTATAGGTGATGAAATTGAAGAAGGAGATGAAAGCAGTATTGAAGACTTGACTTAGGAGCTAATTTGATTGATGTTGATTACCTTTAATCATCTATGTTCTTCAAATCTTTTAATTTTGATGAAGATTGAAAATTGTGGTGTGTTTCACCCTTTTTAACTGTCAAAAAATAGTTGTATATTTTGCTATTATATATGTTGATATTAGCTACTCTTTGATCTTGGATTAAAATCTTGGTAATGAAGGGTTCCTTTTTGTGATCGAATTGTGTATTTTATGTTCTATAATATGATTGTTTTAGTAGCTTTATAATATTAGTGGCAGTAGATCAATAGTATCTGTTGCAAAAGCCTATAAATGTAGCATAAGCCTACTAGTAACTATTGCAATAAGAAAAGAATTGTTGCATTAACTATAATAATTGTAGCAGTAGCCATGGAGTAATAGTTGTAGTAGCTTAGAACTGTAGCATTATCATATAAAAACCGTCGTAATTAACTGAAATGGTTGTTTATTAAAAAGAGAAAAATGTTGCCATAGCATGTAAATAATTGTAGCATAAATGACTATTGCGACGGTTCACAACTGTCCCAATAGATTACTAACTGTTGCCTATAACTTAAGGTATAAACTGACGCAATAGGGGATCCTATTGCCACGGTTATATAAATCGTTAGAAGAAACCGTGGCTATAGAGCAAATGCTACGCGATCTGTTGTAGTGGTTGCCTAAACCGTAGCGTTAGAGCTAATGCAACGGTATAGTAGCCTATTGCAACGGTAACTCAACTGTTGCTGTATATCAAATTTCTAGTAGTTACTTCCGGCAATCAATAACCAGCAAGAGCATCCCACAATATAAAATGAACAACTTTTCTGGACAGAAATGATACAAATACCCTTTTTAAGGAAAGTTGCTAATATTAAAGGTTATAATCGGAAATTACAATTAAAGGAGATGGTATGGAGGTTGCATTAAGCTTCTATTTTTCACTTCTATAGTACCTTGGGTTTGCTATTATTAATAAAACTAGTAAACTTGTTCGTGCTACGCACGATTATGAAAGTTATTAGTAAATTTTCTTAAGGATATCTTATGAACTTAGAAAATAAAGTATATAAAACTTTCATATGTACACATAGAAATTTTAATTTTGTAAATTAAATCAACTACTTATACAATTATTTCAGATTATAGAATGACCTTTCTTTTGTAGGAAAATTTGTAATATTGTATATGATGACCATTTACAGTCTATTATAAATAAATAATTAAATATTATTAGTAAAAAACTGAAAAAAATAATCAATGTAACGCCTTTAATTTTTCACAACTTTAACATGGGCAAATTTATTATATACTTAAGAGAGTTGAAGAAGTGAGTTTTGAGTTTTTATAATATTATAGCACATACATGAAAAAAAAAATTAAGTAAAATTATCAAAAAAAATTGAGAAAAATTATAAATAATTTTTTTGAATTATAAGAGGTGTCATATCATTTTTATTTGAGATTCTTATGTAGTTGGACTACCTCTAAGGATATTGACTTGCTTGATCTATGACTGGGCGGACCACCGCCAGGTCAGTGATCCTGTATCGTTGGTATCAGAGCCTAGGAACTTTCATGGTATATATATAATTGATGTGAAGAATTTCGGCATAGATATATTCTCGTTGTTTATGCATCAAGAAGATATTAAAAGCACTCGACTAGAAGAAGTAGATATACCTCAAAACCTTGATTTGTTAAACAAATGGACTATTCCGAAAGTTAATATAAAAACCATTTATGATTATGGTTGGTTTGATAGGATTTCTAATAAACAGTTGATTAAAACAACTGAACAATCCTTGGTGTTAAACTCATCCGAACAAACTATTCGTTTATTAAATAAGCGTGATGTTGAATTATATAAATCTCAGTATAAATTTTTGCATATTGGCATGGTTCTAATCGCTTTTAAACCTTTAACTCTTAAAGGGTTACCAAAGACTTTCTTAGCTGCTCTACGAGATGCGAGGAATTTAAATTTTCGACAATCCTTGATGGGTTCGATAGAATCTACGGTGGCTTATGGTCCAGTTTATTTTAATGCTCAGCCCAATTTGCAGTTATCTTTGACTGATTCTAATACATTAGATGTTTTAACTTTGAATGTTAAAACGCATGGTTATAACTATACACCTGGATCTGAATTAATTTGCTTGTCGTATAGAATCTATTATAAATTACTTGCTACTTTGAATCCTAGATGTAAGTTATATGATACATCTGATCAAACTATTTTGGTAGAAACTAATTTCGTCAGATCTAAGGTCACTACTAGAAGACCTATAAAATGGGAAGAAATTAATTTTCCTACCACTTGGATTTTAGATTCTGTATACCCCCTGAGCCAATGACCGATGCTGTCACTAATTCTGAATATTCTCATATTAGTCAAAATTTCAATGGAAAAATTTGTATGCAGTTTGATGAAAAAAGTGTTCCTTATAGTAGACATTTTTTTGCTTCTGATAGAAGACTGGCTATTCAACATATTTCTCCAATAGAATCTTGTTATGGTCCAGCTAGAAATCCCGCTGCTTCATTACATATTTTATCAACAGTTATATCTGCAGAAAAATAAAAAAATAAAATTGATCCTCAGTTAAACATTGTTCAAACGAATGATAAATCATCTGATGTTTCTGATAAGGATATTCCTTCTGTATCCGAGATGGATTTTAATCCTAATGACACTTAATCATGAGTGAACATCAAATTGATTTTAGCCCAGGTTCATTGGCAAGAAAATATATTCAAAACGAATTTTTAAATGAAAAATGGAACCGGTTTAAAACTTGGTTTTTTTACACTTATAGTAAAGAAGACTTAAATTATATTTCTCAAAAGTTTTATGAAACTTGTGCATTACATAATCATATTATGTTTTTTGTACCTTGGTTTATAACAACTTATTTGCCTTTATTTATCAACGTTCTTGACGATCTTACAAAAATGAATCAGGTAATATTATTCAATCCATTTATCCTCCTCAAGCTCCGTTTATTTTACCAAATAATACTGGTATTACTTTTACTGCTTTTCATAAATTTATTGATAATGAAGTCGCCGCAGTAAGTATAAATGAAATTAATCGTCTTATTTCTCAAAATAATTATTTGGGTCTATATGTTAAAGTTATTGGTGAACATATTTGTTCTCTAGACAAAAAATTAGATAGCCTGTCTAATCTGATTGTTCAAATTGATAATAAGCTAAAATCTGTGAAACAAGTTTCGAAACAGGCTTCTTCATCAAAATAGCTTGATGTTCATATTCAAAGGCCTCCTGAGATTCAGGATTTTATTCTTAGACCTTTGCACGACCTTGAAAATCTTCTTGATAAAAAGTTTTCTCAATTTGGTGTAAGTGAAAAACCGATAAGTCTCGCTGAAGATTTTGCAGATGAGATAGAAGCCAGTTTTGATTTCGAAACTCAAATGAAAATGGAAGTTAATAAACTCCATGGTTATCCAAAGAAGAATAGTGCTAATACTGCTTATGCTAGAAAACCTAGCATGCAAACATATTACTATCCTAGGCCTACGCCTCAAGATGTTTTAATAGAGGAAAGAGATTGGAATCAAACTAACACTTCTTATAGTGGAAGTGAGATTTACGAATGGAATCTCAATGGGCTAACTGATAGGCAGTTGACGATTATGGTTCATAGGATGCTTATGTATGCTACTATCTGCAAAAGTGTTAGTAACACTGACAAGATCATTTGCAAGATGATTATTGCAGGATTTACTGGTCAACTAAGAGGTTGGTGGGATAATTATATGCCCTTTGATGCGAGAGTAGCAGTAATTAATGCTAAGGCAACAAATGAAGGGGTTGATAATTTAGGCTTTACCCTTGTTCAAAATAGAGAAGACGTTGTGTATACACTTATTTTGACTATTCTTGAACATTTTAGTGGGAGATTTACCAATCAATATGAAACCATTAGATCTCTACTAAATGGTCTTAGATGTAGACATTTAGGTGAGTTTAGATGGTATAAAGACACTTATTTAAGTCGGGTAATGGAACTTCCCGAAAATGATTTAGAATTCTGGAAAGTCAAATTTATTGATGTCTTACCTTCTTTATTTGCAGAAAGAGTAAAGAAGACTCTTAGAAATCCACAAGGAATTATCCCCTATAGTGATTTTACTTATGGAAAGCTTATTGGGGCTTGTACGCAAGAAGGCATAAATTTGTGCAATTAGTTAAAACTCTCAAGACAGCTTAAAATGGATAAGCTTAGAGAAAAGTCTCAATTAGGAGATTTTTGTACTCAATTCGGTTTACCGAATGCTTCAAAACGCACCAACCGAGAAACTTCTAAATCAGAATCTCATAGATCTCATCATAAGAAAAGAAGATCAAGAAGGAGGACTAAAGAAGAAAGAGATAAGCGTAGGGCTCATCGTAAATCTCATAGATTTACTAGGAATAGGTCAAGGCAAAATCTTGATAAGATTAAGTGTTATAAATGCGGAAAATTTGGGCATATAGCTCCAAATTGTAAGCTGGAAAAGCTTAAGACTCTAGAACTTGATGATGATATTCAAGAGAAGATTTATAGTTTTCTATATATCGGTTCCGAATCAGATTATGATGATTCTGAAGCAAGTTATGCAACAGAGGATGAGCAACCTGAGTCATCAAGTAAAGTTCAACAAGATTCGAATGATGCTTGCAAATGTCAGGGTGATAGTTGTCACTGCGAACATGATGAATTTTACAAGCTACAATCTCAGTTCGAAGACATGAATATGTTTACTATCACTGCAGACAATGTAATAGAACTTCTAAAAGAAGTTACCGATAATACTCTTCGTGAAAAGATCATTCAAATGGCTGCTGGTAAAACTAGCTCTTCATCTAATATTCCTAATGATAGAAAGGTTAAAGATGAGTTTAATTATTCTGCTCCTTACTCCTTGTCTGAAGTTCATAATAGACTCTCTTCTAAACAAACCATGATTATTCGTGATACCTTTTTTGACGATTTAAAAGGAGAAATTGAACATTTGAAGAAAGAAATTAAATTTCTTAAACAAAATCATATTATTTATGATCACCATCTTACTCAGATTGAGTCTGCTAATAGCAAAGGAAAAAATAAGGTTGAGGAATCTACTACTGAAGAAAATACTCTTGCCAACACTTTGAATATTGATCAGAAACAAAATATATTTTTAGGAATGATGCAAATTGTTACTACTCATAAATGGTATGTTAAATGTACTATTTTAATTGATAATACTTTTTCTATAACTAATATTGCTATGATTGATAGTGGCGCCGATGTGAGTTGCATTCAAGAAGGTCTAGTACCTACTAAATATTTTGAAAAAACAACTCATATGGTTAAATCTGCATCTGGTCATGCTTTAGGTATAAAGTATAAATTATCTAATACTCGTATTTGCCTATTTAAAGTTTGTATTCCTCACTTCTTTTTCTTAGTAAAAAATCAGTTATACCCTCCTATTATTCTAGGAACTCCTTTTATAAATGCAATTTATCCTTTTACTAATATAAATGCTAAAGGATTTTCTGCTACTTATAAAAATCAAGATATTAGTTATACTTTTATCACCGAGCCTATTTCTAGAGATATTAATGCTCTAATTGAAATAAAACAAAAGCATGTTGATTATTTATAACTTGAGATATTTAGTATGAATATATTCGATACTTTAAAATCTGCTAAAGTACAGGAAAAGATTAAACTCATTTCTGAAAAAATGGCCATTGATATTTGTGCTGATCATCCTAGTGCCTTTTGGAATCGGAAAAAGCATATTGTAACTCTTCCATATGAAGATGATTTCTCTGAAGAAAATATCCCTACCAAATCTCGTCCTTGTTAGATGAATACCGAATTGGTTGAATTCTGCAAAAAGAAAATTGATAATTTATTACAAAAAGGTTTGATAAAGCCTTCCAAATCACCATGGTCGTGTACAACTTTTTATGTTAATAACGCAGCAGAAAAAGAACGAGGTGTTCCCAGGTTAGTTATAAATTATAAGCCTTTAAATAAATTTTTAAAATGGATTAGATATCATATTCCAAATAAAAGAGATTTATTAACCAGATTATATGATGCTAATATCTTTTCAAAATTTGATTTAAAATATGGATATTGGCAAATCCAAATATTTAGAGACCATTCATATAGAACGACATTTAATGTTCCGTTTGGACAGTACGAATGAAATGTAATGCCTTTTGGGTTAAAAAATGCTCCCTCAGAATTTCAAAAAATAATGAAGATATTTTTAATCCCTATTTGGATTTCATCATAGTTTATATTGATGATATTTTGGTATACTCTAAAACTCTTGTAATGCATATTAAGCGTTTAGATATTTTTAAGAAAATAGTTATTCAAAATGGTTTGGTCATATCTAAACCTAAAATGAGTCTTTTTTAAACAGAAATTAGATTTTTGGGTCATTTGATTTGTCAAGGAAAAGTGACTCCTATTCAGCGATCCATTGAATTCGCATCGAAATTCCTTGATATTATTACAGATAAAACGCAATTACAGCGATTTCTGAGAAGTTTAAACTACATTTCCCCATTCTACAAGAATTTGTCTCGAGATTTATCTCCGTTATATGACAGGCTAAAAAAGGATCATAAGAAGCCTTGGACTAATAGTCTCACAGATCTTGTAAAGACTATTAAAGAAAGAGTTAAATCTTTACCTTGTTTAACCCTTGCTAATCCTGCTTGGCCAAAGATTGTAGAGACAGATGCGTCTAATATTGGATATGGAGGTATATTGAAACAAATTAATCTGCATGATAAAAATGAATATCTTATTCGATTTCATTCAAGAAAATGGAGCGATGCTCAGAAAAAATATGCAACGGTAGCTCATTAAATGTCAACTATAGTTAAATGTGTTTTAAAATTTCAGGATGATCTTTACAATCAGAAATTTGTGATAAAAACAGATGCTCAATCAGTCAAATATATGTTTGGTAAAGATTTTAAACATGATGCATCCAAATTAATATTTGCTAGGTAGCAGGCACAATTAGCCCCTTTTGATTTCAAAATTCATTATAAAAAGGGAAGTGATAATTCCCTCCCAGATTTCTTATCTGGAGAATATCTTTCTTCTTAAAAAAATGGGTTTTCCTGACTTCTTTCCTGATAAAGATTTGGTTACGATTTTGAAGGCAGTTCCTCTTAATAAAGATTTAAAGGAACTTATATTATGGAAAATTAAATGGTGATAGATATTGTCGCTGATTACATGATTGAACAAGAACTTTATGAAAGATTCTATTGTTCTGAAGTTTATGACCTTTTATATGATTAAAACTAAATGCTATGTTTGCAGGATGGATCCTCCTTGGGTAACCAAGGCTGGAGGAAGGGGCAGTTATACTCGCGGAAGGGGAAGATCATCCTCCTCAAAAACATCAGGATCGTCATACGAATCCTCATCCAGCTCTCCAATTATACAAAGGGGAGGAATGATCTTGGTAAAACTAACAAGCTCTTCAAAAGAAGCTACTTTTTTGATACATCTGGATGATATTCCAGAAAATAATCCATTATACGCCCAACTGAGAGTATATTTATCTCAAAAGCAAAGTGATACTTTTGCATCGGTGGCGAAAGAAGAGGTTGATGATATTAGATCCTATGAAAGGGTAGTAAAGAAAGAGATGATATTTCTTATTGAAAACTCTGAGATACAGAGAAAAGAAGAACCTTGGAAGATATTCCAGCGATATTTACTTAACGGATTATACTTCTTAGGAGAGTCATACAAAACCCGCTTGTATTACGAGACCATTTTAACGAATACAGGTAGTGTTGAATTTCAACACTTCTCGGGTTATAACACCAGCGAGAATGTTTATAACTTCTCCAAAATGATCATAAAGCAGATTATATCAATTGAAGATTGGGGTATATCCTCGATGAAAGAAAGGCAGATCAGCCTCAATAAAATTCCTACCAATTTCACTTATTGGGATTATATTAACGCTTTCAGCAAAGTCCTTTACTATAACAATGAAAGGCATAAACATACTTGGTTTATCAAGGTATGTGCAAAGATATTTGTTAACCCAATTCCTAACTGGTTCTTGAACTGGTGGTCATACCACGGACCGACAGTAAAGATTTTACCTGATCCCTTTTTAAAGTTATACAAAAACTGGGTTAAGGTTTCACCAAACCTTAATGATTTATACCACTCAGATCATGTTTGTTATATAGAACAAATCGAACAGATTTATTTCTTCATAGAATTCTCGATTCCATGGATCCATAAATGGACCCCGAAAGTAGGATTTACGGAAGAACAAATTCCATGCTTGTATCAAATTTATTATAATAATTTCTGGGATAAATTAATGAAGAAGGATCCCATGACTAAATCATTATATGGCCAAGAATTATTGGACTCTATTTCTCAAAGAATCCAAGATTATGGTACTATTCCTCACAAAGGAATAATTGCTGACAACTCCGGCAAACCTATTGCAAGAATAATTTCCATTCAAGATGGAAATAAAGAAGAAATGATAAAGGAGTATTTGGATGAAATTAGGAGGAATCTACTCCTCAATATCACTCACTATGAAAAATCAGACATTTCAATGAGAAGTGAAACAAGTGATGATATCGCAAATGATGCTCAAGAGGCCCAGCCTTGTGAATCGATGAAACCCGTGACAGAAGATATGTTGTCTAAAGCAGAAGGTTTACTTAGGGAGTTGAAAAAGAAAGACAAGATGACCACTATTGATTAACAGTAGATACACTGTTAATCCACAGTAGAAAAAAAAGCTATTCTTGTAATTTGGGACCCATTGATAAGGGACCCATGGTCACTGTAAATCACTGTAGATCGGTCACTGTAGATCACTATAGATAGATCCCTTTTTCTTCTATAAATAAGGTTTTTTGTAGTTTGAAGAGGAGGCGTTGAAAAACACTCTCTCTTCAAAGTTTTTTCTAAGTTGTTTGTTTCTCTTAGTTTGTAAAGTTATCGGTTTGCCAGAGGTTCGCCGGAAGTAAATAAAGTTGTTGATATTTCTCATCGGCCCTGTTGGCCATTATTAAAAGGCAATTTAATTCTCTTTTTTTATTTTTAAATCTTTTTATATCTCCGATCTGGAAGCCGTGACTATGTCCGGCTAAATATTTATATCTATGCCGAATAACTAACTTCTCTTTTAGATAGACCATGAACGGATCTAAGCTTTATTTAAATATAGAAGAATTTTAGTATGGCTTCTTGACTTGGTTCTGAGATTGAGGTACAGTCGGATCTAGTACTACTTTTATTGGCTTCGTCTGATGAGCCGTGGTTTTTAGCCCGAAATTGAGTTTGTTAAGTAGGGCGCTTGATACCCGGTTAGAACAATCAGACACATTGGCTCAATAAAAGTATGTATTAGCTTCTTGACAGGCCCTTTGCTTGGGTAAAATAATTAAACCATGCAGTCTGAGAAACTATGTTAAAATTCTTGTGTATTTCGATTCTTATGTAGTTGGACTACCTCTAAGGATATTGACTTGCTTGATCTATGACTGGGCGGACCACCGCCAGGTCAGTGATCCTGTATCGTTGTAAAAATTCATAATGAGAAAATTATGATAAGGTGTCAAAATTTATAAGTTAAATATCATTTGAGGGCTAGAAACTTGGAAAAACATATGAGTAATGGAGAATATTAAGAGTAGGAGTGATGAAACTGTGAGTTAAAGCCACAAAATAAATTATTATTATTATTATTATTATTATTATTATTATTATTATTATATAATTAGTTATTTTAAAAAGGTTATATGAGTTATGAAGATGATTTCTTTTTAATTAAAATCATTATAATACTAAATAGCTATTATTATTATTATTATTATTATTATTATTATTATTTGGGAGAAGAAAATGCCTAGAAGAAGAGTACACAAATAATGCAATTGGAGGTTCATGTGATTTGAAGTCACAAAATTAATAAACATTATTATAATAGAAGTTATTTAAAAAAAAGTGATATGAGTTATGAAGATGATTTTTTAATTAAAATAATTTAAAAAAATAATACTAAGTAGAGATTATTGTATTATTATATAATGAAATGGGGGGATAAAATGCCAAGAAGAAGAGAAGACAAATAATGCAATTGGAAGTTATACAAAGGTGACACATTACTTTTCTGTAATTTTAGCTTTATAATATTTATAGATTTCATGCATTTAATTAAAAAACAATAATAGGAGAAAAAAAAGGCATATCACTTATTTGTTAGATTTATATCTAGTGTATTTATGTGGAATAAAAATAAAGAAGATAAAATTCAAACAATTATCACACATAAAATTAGTAATCATTTTTTCATAAATTTATAATTCAAAATATGTGAAAATCTAAAGTACTACAATTCATGGGAGAGATATTTACCTCTCAATTAACAAAAAAAGAAAAGAAAAATATAAAATTATGGAGATTTAGAGTAACACAGAGTCAATAAAGTTATTAATACAAAATGACTATTTAGAAATAAAAACATTATCCGTATAGTTAAGTATTCAATTTTACCAAAAGTTCTAAATTATTATATTTTTCATTTCCTTGCTCTCAATCTTAAATTAATTGTTTCACCATTTCATTTTCTTCACCCCGTGTATCAAATTATCTATACCTGCAAAATGATAAAACAATATTATTTTTACAGTTGTGAATTGTAATTAAGTTCAGAATTTAATTTTATCATAAAATTTCACTTTTCTTTCATCCTCCCCCTCCCCTTCTCTAAATACTACAAAATACATAAATTCTTTAAAAAAAATAACAATAAAGTAAGAGTATGATTGAATACCTCATATATTTATCACTTAGCAAAACTTATGATCAAGGAATATAACTTCTTTAGTCAAACATACAGAGAAAAAGGAAATACATATGAAAGAGAGTTTGAGAAGAATTCCTTACAATTTCTTATCACCAGCCCATCTATTTTCGTTGTATTTTCTGTAGATATCTACCTATAATCAAATCAAATAAATATCAAACTCAAAAAAATATTATGCTGATCGACAAGAAAAAAAGTATAGAATACTTGTGCCTTTCTTTTAGTTGAATCATCTCAAATCACCTTCACCACAAATTTGAGAGCTTTACACATATATATACTACATAGATTTGATCATTTCTTTTGTAAGAAAAAATTACATTGCCTCTATTTATAAGATTATAATAGGGAATATCAAAATGAAATCATGAACATGACTATTAATAAAATTTAGGAGTTATGATCATAAAAAATAATGAAAATAAAGACAATTAAAATTTATATTAAAGAATGTGAATAAATGAAAGGAATAGTAATTGCCACATTCATATTTGTAAAATAATAATAAATAATAAATAAATAAAATGTCAAAAAAATGAGAAAAAAGATAAATAGGATCCTTGGCCAAAGAGAGGTGCCACATCACATTTTTTTAATCTAGCTTTATATATAGAGAGAGAGAGATTTGTTTGAGGCTCAAAACCTAACCTGTTCAATTGGGTAATTAATGTGATGTCAGTGAGCTGATTTTTAAGTGGTTTGAGCTGCACGTTTTGGGCTGTAATTACTCTTATTTAGTGTGATATTTTTACTCATTTATGTATTTGTTTTGAGGTAAAAAAATCATAAATAATTCAAAAAAAGGTAAAAATAGATAATTGCAAGTGTTGACCATTGGAGAGTGCCACATCAGCAGAAAAAATCAGAAATAATTCAAAAAAAAAGGTAAAAATAGATAATTGCAAGTGCTGGCCATTGGAGGGTGCCACATTAGCGGATTTAGATTCAGCTTTATATATATATATTACTTTATTCTATCCAAAAATAATAATAATAATAATAAAAGCAGTGCTTCTCACTTCCTCCTTAAATTTCACAATGAACTTTCTTAGCGATTGAGGACTAATATTAATGAAGATGACTTATGAAATTGAGTTTAATTTGGTTGGAGGTGGGTCACCTGAGGAAATGGGTTAAATGAGTAGATTTTGAGGGAAATGAGTATTTAAAATTGGGGTCATGAGTTCTTAGTTCTTAAATTGACATATATTCCTCCGTTAAAATTAGGAATATATATGTATCAAAGTATAATGAAAGGGGTATATTTAATTAATCAAGAGTATTACAAATGGTATATTTGACCATTTTTCGTACTCCCATAGCAATTATGAAATGTTCATATAAACATTTTCATTATAAAAAAGTTTGATTGTACTTCTCTTCTTCATCACACTAGATAGTGGCTGTCCATGCGAGCACGAGCCCAATAAGCCCAGCTTTGTAGAGAGTCAGTAGCAGTAGACTTGGATTTAAGGCATCAGATGTGACACATAGAATTTTGATTTTCTTTAATTGAGATTTTTCATTGTTCCATATCGTTAGTACTTTTTTGTCCAATGTACTTGATCTTTGTTGAGACAGAATATAGAATATATGTATATGTATCATCCTTTTCAAATTAATTGTCATATTTTATTTTATAAGAATCAATTTAATTAATTTTTAATCTAAATTAAATTAGTTCAACTTAATAATTAAAAATTATACTTTTAAATGTAGATAAAAGAGACCAACTAGAAAATTCAAACATAAAAAGAAAGAAGCTAAATCATCTGTTGACTCCAATTTTAATTTAGGGCAAAAAACTTAAGTATACAATTTAATAACTTTAATTCCACGAATATAGCAATAGTTTTTTTTTTCAATTGAATAGAATTTTTTTTTAAAAAAATTGGAATTCTTATTAAAAGAAAATAAAAAAACGTTTTCAGCTATAATTATCTATATCCCTTAAATTTCTCCAATTATTTTATTTTTCCTGATTTACTCCAATTTGTTATATATCATATCCCATAAAGAAAGGTTTTCTACAAAAATAAAACTTCTCTTCCATACTAAGATCGATGATCAAATATGCAGACCAATAATTTTTCAACTTTAATTCATCACAGCGGGCGTTGGAACTCATCAGGTAATCTTTTTTGTAGTAATTTCTTTGATTTTGTCGAATTTGGTGGAATATATATTCATAAGGTTTTGGTTAATGTTCTGGTGCAACTGTAAAAGGTTTAATTAATAGATATTAAGATTTAGCAATTGTTTGTGGAATATTATTAGGATTTTCACATAATCTGTGTTTTAATTATTTTTGGTATTTATTCGTTGTTTTATATGAAACGTTTTTGGTGTAATACAACAACATCATATGATTTTGGTTGTAATATGATGAGTCAAATAAGTTTTTTATAAAAAAAAATTAGGTTAATTGGTATGTTGCATGCCGAATGTTGATAGATTTTATCAATAGTTTCTTTTGATATGTGATATGGTGTACACATACCAACTTAAAGTTAAATTTCAGGTACATATTTTTGTGTATTTAGTTGTATTATTTGGTATATAAAATATAACTTTCAAATAAAAAATTGATTAGTTTTTTGGTGTATTTTATTTATCCGAATTGGTGTAGATAATAATTTAAAAATTGGTCATATGTGATCAGGTACTTAATCTGATATATTTGTTTCTATAAATTGGTGGTAAATTAATACTCTGATCAATGTGTTGGTGTATTTTTGGGTTAAATGTCAAATTACTTTTGATACGTCGATTGGTGTAATTTGTATGGTTTAACTGATTGTGTGAATTATCACAAATTGGTTTAAGTATGTGATGTGGTAAATGACACCAAAATAATACTCTAATGTATGAGTTGGTGTATTTATTGGTCTAATAAATAATACCATAATATCAAAATAGGTTGTTGTTGTTATTCAACAATTCATAAAATTTTTTTTGTTTCTGGGGTATTTTTTTTCTTTGATTTGTTTTGTATGGTTTGTAAGTTAGGAGTAGAAACCAGTTTTATTGATTATGGTTTTTGGTAAGTTAATTGGTAAAAAATATCGTTAAGTTATTTGGTGAAAATGATAGTTTTTAATTTGTAAACATAATGATCTGCCAGTTTGGTGTAATTCAGTTATTATTGGTGTCATTCAGAGTGATGTTTTTTGGTACATAATGATGGTTTGCAAATTAATTCTATGTTGGTTGAATATTGTAGATTGATAAGATATTTGGTATAATGTATCGTTTTTATTTGGTGTGATTCTGATTTTTTTGGTGTCATTCATAGTGGTGTTTTTTTAGTACATAATGATGGTGTACATATGCAGTTACGTTGCAGGTATTAGATATAGAAACAAATATCGCGAAGATTATTGTTCCTCCTATTATAGTAATAAGAATTTTCAAGATATTTATGCAATTCGAAAAGAACCATTGCCTTGCGAAAGCACTTGGAATATTCCATTGCATATTTTGGAAGAGGTAATGCTACCACCAATTGCAAGAAAACAACTAGGCAGACCACCAAGTAATGATCGAAAGAAGGGATTCAATGCAGGAAAATACAAGAGTAAAGTCACTTGTAGTAAATGTGGTACATCAGGGCATAACAAAAAAACTTGCCTCAAATTTGCTTATCAGAATTAACATTGTTGTATTATTTTCAATTATTATTGTTGATATTTTCTTCCAACAGTTCAGAATTTTTTAGAACTGACAAATGCACTTCTATCCAACTTTTATTACTCTTGAATTGACATTTCTTTGGTATTCTCTTGTTTGGCATACAGTTTGGTATTCTCGTGTTTGTCATACAATGTTACATTCTGGGTGACTTAGATAATTGACAACATGTTAAAAAAAATATGCTATAACTTATGAGTGAATATTAGTGTAACATACAAATAAATCTAGCACAATTGGTGTACTTATGGTGAAAAAAGAACATTGAATACAATTAAAGCTAGTTAAAGTGAGTGTTTGATTTATACTAGACATCATTAACGTAATAGTTTGATATGATATTTGAATAATGCTAAAAAATATTTAAAATACTGGTTGGTTGTACTATATAATACCCAGAGCGTACACAATTGGTATAGTTGTTTAAACACAAATAATGATAAAAATGGGTAAATATATGGGCTGATATTCTGGTAATATATACCAAAATATTGAAAATGTTAAAAATAATGATTGGTTGTACTATATAATACCCAGAACATACACAATTGGTATAGTTGTTTAAACATAAATAATGATAAAAATGGGTAAATATACTGACTGATATTTTGGTAACATATACCAACCCAAAATATTGAATCTGAAAACCACTACTTAAAATAAAAGATTTTGGTTTGAATGAAATGTTGGTATTATATACCAACAACATACATCGAATCTTTTAACAACTACTTAAGATATAATATGTAATAATGTTGGTATACAGTGTCTGACATGTTGGTGTTACATACCAATCTCACACATTGTTATACAATCTATACCAATCACACACAAATTCTGTTGAAATGTTCTATTATAAATCAAACTCGGAGTCCTATCCATGGCGAAACTATGGTGAATCGGATGGTATAGCTATGAACTGTAGTGAAAATTGTTCAACAAAGAATGTGGAAAGAAGAAGATGGAAGGGTTAAAATTTCTTAACAGAAGAATATGGAAGGGGTTAGACGTTTGGCAAAAAAGAAAAATGGTAAAACTTTCCTAGGAACTATAACTCTCCTATTGAAAACAACACCAATTTTATTGGTAAGATAAAAAGTTATATCAAAAAAGGAAAAAAATAAATATGATCCCTATAATAATCAATGAAACATGTAAATATGGAACATTGAAACGTGTAAATATGGAACTGTGATAGGAGATATAATATTGGAAAAATTTAATATCCCTAATTAATCTCCACGTTAAATGCACGTAATTCAAAAGGCACGAGAGAGGAAAATCTGAAAAAATAAATAAACTTAAATACAAAAATTAATTATCTTGTTATGTATGTAATTTAAAAACTATGTTTATAATTAAATAGAAGTACATTGATATTTTGTTAATTAAAGTCTTAAGTAGTATACTTTTGTAATTTTCATTTTAATTATCGTAATAGATATCAAATGTATTACTATAACATAAAAAAGCTTTACTTTCTCCGTTGACATAGTAATTTTTTCCTTTATTCACTATTTTTATCTTTTCGCTTGTAATCATGAAAAAAGATTGGATTTAATTTTCCAACCAATTACATATATGTCACTAAGAAGTGAACATGCAACTCAAAAAAAATTCAAAGAATGAAATAGAATTGAATGTATGGTTAATTTGAGAAATATTTCAGACAATGACTAATCAAATCAGGATAAATATGTAAAACATGTGAGTAAATCATCAATGAGGGAAGAACCAAAAATACTCTCCTGTCTTTTCGACATATATCTTCTATCAATCTTTTTCAATATTTATATATATTCATTTTTAATAAGCATGATACCTAAACTGAACGAAGGAAATAGTATACAATAACAACTAAACAAGTGAATTGATAACAATACCCATAAATGATTGAAATATAGGGCAAAAAGGACATACTGTTTTGTCATGCTCTAAATTTAGCGCTTGGATTTTGAAGCCTACCAGTCTACCACCATATATAACCATTAAGCTCAAATCAAAAGTGGACAAGAGCGGATAGAGTCGCGTTTTGATTCAAGGGATTAGGTGAATATTTCGATATAAATTTTGAAATTAAATTATATTTCATATTTCGAAATGGAAAATCTTGATTTTGAATCAAATGATCCTTTAAAAAGGAGTTAATATCTCAGATGGTCACTCAACTTTCAATAGTTCACTTAGAAAGTCACTCAACTTTGTTTTATAACTCAAAAGTCAATCAACTACTGATATTTCACTTAGAAAGTCACTCAACTATTGATATTTTACTTAGAAAGTCACTCAGTCAATTTAAATAATTTTTCATTAAATTTTGTAAAATTACAAAAAATAATTACAAAAGTCACTCAACTATTGAAATTAATCTTTACAACATCTAAGACGATTTCTTCGAAATACCTCAGTTGTCACCTTGGTAATTAATTAAAAGACTCTTTATTTTGTAAAGAAGACATCAATACGACAGTGTTGTATAATCTATGGTAAAAATAATTAATAAAATTATGTTTCATCGTAGGTTGATTTTATTTTTTTTAATTTATAATTTTGATATATTTTTCCAACGGCTATTACGTGAAGGCTTTTGTGTAATTAGACTAGCGGTCAACTATACATTTAATTGCCTTTACATAGCAATTACAAATTTTTTTTTAAAATAAAGCAAATATGACAAGTTAATTAAGTTACAATCTCATAGTATAGAATATAAATGACTCAAATCCAATTAAATCAAGAAATTATAGAAAGTAATTTAGCAGTCTACCATGTTTGGATTAATTTGTCACAACGCTCATATTTTTCTTTGTAATATATAAAGCATATCACATCTAACAATGTTTCACTAAGACATAATATACAATAAACATTATTTTCTCCCTTCTCTTCTTTTCATTTGTTCTTTTATTCAACAACAAAAAAAAAAAAAAGGACCAGAATAAAATCACAAATGTGCAAGGTAACTATTTGGATGACGTTGTTCACTTTTTTTAATTTAATTTTGGGTATACAAAATATCAAATAATTAAAGATTTTTTTTTAATGAATGAAAGGTGGTAACGCACAAACTGTCAAGATTGGAGGGGAGAGGAAACAAACTAGAAGAGCACTTAGCGTGATTAATCAGAATTTAGTCGGAGCTTATCGATATCCTTGTGTTGTTAATAAGCGTGGATTATCAGAGTAATTCTTGTTTCAATCTTTAAATTATTATTTTTTGATGTGTTTTCATTTTATATAATTTATTTGGGGTTTTCTTTTTCTTGATTTCAAAACAAATGAGATCTATTACAAGAATTCTATGAAGTTAGACCATAAACGTTAAATTTTTTTTTTTTATTTTTTTTGAATTTTGTATATAGATTTTAGTAATGTCAATGTCACTATTGCTTAATTATATTTTTGGTTAGTTAGCTGATACATGAAGTATAACTTTTTAATGAAAGGAAATTTGGTGCTACACAAATTGGTACCTTACACCGACATTACCAATATTACCCTGAGGCACAAAATTTCGATCTCATGTCACGTGAAAAGTTAAAACATAAAAGTTGATTTTTTTAAATTTTTTTTTAAGGGTACTCAAATGATTTTGAACAGGAAAACAAGAAACCAAAACCAGCAATTGAAAATTTTACCATATGGGAAGAGCATGACACAACTGAAGCTCAACCAGTTCCTATGTGTTTGGAACAACCTGAAACATTCTCAAATCACAAGGTCACACAAATTGTAAGAAAATTTATTTTTATTTTCCCTTTCTAGTGGTATTAATTTGTGTTGATGTTCTATACATACGCGATGATTACAAACTCATGAGCAGGAGGTTGAAATGGAGGATGTGTTTGAGGAGGCATTGATAGATATTGACAACGATGATGCAAACAACCCGCTTGCTGGTGTTGACTATGTGGGAGATTTGTATGCCTACTACAGGAAAATGGAGGTTAGGTTAGAAGAATCTAAGTTATATATATAGCGCAAATAATGTTTACATGTTGAAAAGTTATATGTTGTTGGTTAACTTTATTTGATAGTATTATAAACATGTATATACTGTTAGTGCGCAAAACTTCTTCTAAAAAATTTAGCTTTGTTGAGGTAAATTTCATAAGTAATGAGGTAAGTTAAACTTATCATGTATATTGTCTTTGTTCAATCATTTGATTGTGAATTGAGTTTCAAATGGAAAAAATATTCCTTTTTTTTAAATCGAGAAATTCTTGAGGGTTAGTGATGCAAGGTTAGTTTGAAGCTTGGTGAATAATGGGGTCGCGCCCTCAAGTAAAAATTTTAGGTTTCTAACATTATGTAAAAAAAATCGACTCCCTCTTATAACAAGAGTACAATAAATATTCTTTCACTTCCGATATATCTCAATTATTCAGTAGCCATTGATGGATTGTTTAATTAAAAGACTAAATTTATCTTGTCTTCCTAAATTATCAACCTTATATATGTTTAGGTAAAACTTTTAATAACAATTACTTCATTTCCTTAATTAACATAACACATACACATTAGATGAAATTTAATAAGTACCTTACAAATATTTTACTCAATTTGTTAGAAAGAATGTCCTTTCCCTTTTTTGACAATTCTTTAATTTCAACCTTCCACACGACATATTCAAGATCATAAAATTACATCTACATATCTTTAATTAAAGAGGACACAAGATTTATAAGTAATATTGCCCATTGTATAATTTCAGGTTTATAGTTGTGTTTCACCAAACTATATGGAACAACAGTCTGAGATCAATGACAATATGAGAGGTGTACTAATAGACTGGATCATTGAGGTAATTAAATTGAATATTTGGAAATAATCAGAATTAATTTAAAATGTTAATTAATTTTCTTATCTAATTATTATTCTAATAAACCAACAGGTACATGACAAGTTTGAGCTAAAGGAGGAGACATTATTCCTTACTGTTAATTTGTTAGACAGATTTTTGGAGAAACAAGTTGTTGCGAAAAACAAGCTGCAGCTTGTTGGTCTGGTTGCCTTTCTAATAGCAGGCAAATACGAGGAAATTTTACCCCCTCTTGTGCATGAATTGGTGATTATTTCGTATGAAACCTACACAAAAAAAGACGTTCTTGAAATGGTAAAATAATAACCATCGCAATTATCTCAGTTATTTTGATATTTAAATCTATTCCTAATTAATTTTACTGCAGGAGAAATTGATGCTCAGCACACTGCAGTACAATATGTCATTTCCAACTCCATATGTTTTTATGAGAAGATTTCTCAAGGCTGCTCAAGCTGATAAGAAGGTTAGGGCACTAAAAATAGTTGCTCGTATTTTATTTTATTCATATTTAACAAGACCGGTGGCCTGAAGCATTACAAATTAAACAACTGAATTACTTACTATCCGGTAATAAAGGAGGTCAATATGACAAACAAAGGTGGAGCTGTCCATTCCACAAAATTTATATCAACCGTTAGTTTTACTGCTTCCTTAGCTAGCTTATCGGCCACCTGGATTTGCTCCCTGCATTCAAAAATTGTATTAGTGTATGAGTCATGGCCTTAATTTGTAAACTAATTTAGTTATGCTCTTTGTTGTAATTATATACCAGCTAGAGGAATTGTCTTTCTTCTTAATCGAGCTTTGTCTGGTGGAATATGAGATGTTGAAGCATCCACCATCATTTATGGCTGCTGCAGCAATCTATACAGCTCAATGCACGCTTTATGGAGTCAAGGAATGGCGTAGAACCTGTGAATGGCATACAGGCTATTCAGAAGATTCACTTATGTGAGTAGAGTACACTAATTACTTCGTTTTCCTACATTGTAATTCTCATTTTCACCCACCTAAGATTGTTCTGATCATTTAGCTTCTTTTTAATTCTTTAGGGAATGCGCGAAATTGATAGTGAGCTATCACGAGAAGGAAAAAACAGGGGGACTAACAGGGGTGCATAATAAGTATAACACATCCAAATTTGGCTATGTAGCAAAAGTTGAGCCAGCATATTTCCTGGTCCAGGACTCATGATGAGTAACCAACTTTACGCGATAACCATTAAACAACAGGATATATATCTTGTGCAAGTTCGAGTTAATGACCTGAAAGAAGTTACTATAGATACAAAAATAATTAACTTTAGCAACTGTTTGTTGCCCTAGTGGTGAATTTTGTTACTATTGATTTTATTTTTTCTTGGAAAGCTCATGAGTTGTTTTATTCATGTTCAATTTGGAAACATACCTGGTTATATTTTAATGAGGTAATGCAATTTATAGAAAAGCTAAATCTTTGTTTCTGAAGTATATCATTTGATATTTAGATTTTTAATTTGTTACTTTGAGTAATGGTGCCAGTAAAAATATTCACACTCAATTTGATTATCCCCACGTTTTTCTTTGAAACATCTCAAAGATATAATATCAAACATTATGACATATGTCTATTGAAGATATTTATATATTTGTTACAACGTTTTGATAATATTTCAGCAACGATGATGAACTCAAAAAGTCCTTATAATAATCAGTTGGTAGCAAAGGCATGGTTTGAGTTCTTCTTGTGTCATTATTCAATTGCATTTTTTTTTTCTTTTGTCAATACATCTTTCCTTATTTGCTACTTCCTCTATTTCAATTTATTTAATTTAATTCCGAGAATATATGAAGAGATATCTCTCTACTTTTTGGTGCATCTTTCAAAAGTCACACAATTTAAATATACTAAGAAAAAAACTTCATTTCGTTTAGCACATTATTCTCCCATATTATATATCTTTTTGTGTGTGTTAGCTCGTGGCTATGAATTGATTTTCCTTCTTACAAATATATTTGATATTAGTCTTATTGGCTTATAGCAAGTTAGTTATAACTAACTTTAGGATTAGTTAGTTATTAACAGTGTAGGTATAATTAGTTATTTTTAGCAGTACCTCTATATAAGGTACCTAATGTATCATTAATTACTATTGAAAAATAATACAAGAAGAATTACTTTCTCTTCCTGTAATAATCTTCTCCCTCAATTGTCTTCTCTTCTCTTCTCTTCTTCCTCCTTCTCAATATTCTAGGGTTCTACCTACGGTAGAATTATAACATGGTATTAGAGCAGGGTCCATCTCATTCAATGTTGGGCCTCAAAAACCAAATTTTCCACGCACCAAGTGCTAAGCACTGGGTGTGAGGTGAGGTGTTAAAAATGACAAAAGTCTCACATTAGTGGTTAATGACATGGGTGGTTGATGAGTCCTAGATTTTGACTCATTTAGGACTTTGTTTCGATAGTTTATAGTCCTCAAATGCATAATTTATGCTCCAAACTGATGTTAAAATGTTGATTTGTAGTAAGGAAGGCAAAACAAGCAAGGCAAGGACATTACCGGGCTAAAAGGATGAGAAAAGGCTGAAGATAGCAAAATGCTGAGAGTCACCAAAGCCACTCGGCAATGCCGAGTGGCACTTCAGCTCGCCTAAAGTTTCAGACTGTCAGCCCTGGGGAGAAGCCAACTTGGTGATGGATTTGGACATTCGGTGGACCGCCGACTGGATCAGCGACACATTCTGGATCGCCTAAAGTCACAGAACCTTGAGGATTAAAAGCCAAGGAAGACCTGGTCTTTTCAACTAAAATTTGGGAAACTATAAATTGATTTTTTTTTACAGAGTTCACAAGAGTGTTGGTTTTATTACTGAAGTCCATTTTTAGTTTTCTTCCGTTTTTGGAGAGTTTTCTTAGTATTTTCCACTGGAGAACAACTTTGAAGGGTTTTTCAAGTAGATTCGAAATGGGTCTTTGGTTTTTAGCATTTTGGATCATTTTAAAGACTTGGATTGCAATATCCAGATCATGGAGAATGTTTTTGGTATTAATTTCTATCTTTTTATGATGCTTGGCTAAAACCCCAATTCTTGGGGTGTGATTATTTGCTTAATTAGCTTATGGGTATTGTTGTTTAATGATTTAAATGTTGTTTTAATGTGGATTTGATCGATAGCTGAGTAGTAATTTATGAATTGTAGTTTCAAATGCAATTTTAGCATAGTGTTTTGGGCTTGCTCGAGAGAGAGAGGTTCTAAAACCAAGGTTATCGATTGATGATTATAGTGGGTGGGTTGTTATGGGTTCAGCTCGAGAGAGTGAATCGTAACTCATTCCTACCTATCTAGCTCGAGAGAGTAGATAAATTAAGGTTTTGGGCTGTTTTGTAGTGCCAAGTTTATTGAGGTTCGAGAGAACTCGCCTGAACCGTAATAGTTGTTCGAGAGAAAACTATTACACCTATAGTCTAGTCTACCTATAGTGATTCAGCACTTTATTATTAAGCTCCAATTACCCATATAGTGAAATTAGCTTATAATCGATCACATCCCAAGAATTTCTTCCTACTTGTCTAATTCCCTGTTTTAGTGATTATTGTAGTTGTTAGTTGATATCTTAAAACCCCCATCTGACATTTGTTGTCAAACCTTAGACTTATTTTGTTTGATTTCGACAATGTCTACTTCTATAACCGATTAGAATCACATCTTTACTTCCTAATAGAATTCGATATGGTACCCCTCCCTGTGGGTTCGACCCCAACCTTTCGTTGGGTTATATACTAGATTATGATCGTCTACACCTAGAATTAGATGAGCTGTATTTGAGACGTTAATCAGTGGACGTCTTATAAAGCTTGGACAATCCTCCTCCCTTTGAGATAACTTTTGGTATTTCATAACAACTTAAAAAAGTTATTTATATTTATTATATTTTACTACTCATTACATACATATTTTCATGAAATATTAATTATTTTAACAAATTTATACAAAAATATATGGGACGTTCAACAAAAACCAGTTTTTTGGTAATAAGCTTATGACAAGAAATAAAAGTATATTGCTTTTGCATGGTTTCAGAAAAATTTCAAAAAATCAAACAAACGATATTTTTAAAAATTATTTAAAAGGTCAAAGTTTGGTTTTACATGAAAAAAATACACAATGAGGTCCATTCGAGTACACCTACAAATGGAGTGATTGATAATCTCACATAATTTTTGCCCAGTCTACTCCTAGCAGGCTACTTGTCAAAAGTAAAACCATTAAAAAGGTACGATGTTTATAGTTGGCAAAAAGTCATGTTTTCATCCAAAAATTATATTTTATATATGAATTAAGTATAATATTAAATTTTAAATATTTTCTCTTGTCTGACTCTCAAAAGATTAATTTAAAATAATTAATGTTTCATAAAATAAAAAATTCTTTTTTTCAAATTTATCCTTAAAATTCTTTCTATATGAATTAAGTATAATATTAAATTTTAAATATTTTCTATTTTGGTCTCTTTTTTCCCCCTATAACTATTGAATGCAACAACGACAACTTAGTTATTCTTAGCAGTACCTCTATATAAGGTACCTAATGTATCATTAATTACTATTGAACAAGCTACAAATTATTTTTCAAGCGTTAATGTTGCTACATAATGAACGAAGACTATTTCCTAGAAATGTACATAACACACATATATATAGACTAGAAGGGCATGGCACGGGCCCAACATTTTATATTTTTAATGGTGGATCTTTACATCATCATTTGGAGGTTCAAGATAGGGGTTCAATTAAAAGGAAAAATGAAAAAGTAGCACATGAAAAATAATGAGCTGATATTACAAAAGCTCGATAAAGTTGCAACACAATTATAAGAATTTAAAGATGTATTGATGTAGAAGTATGCCAAATAAGTAGATAAAAGTTTACTTATAAGAATACCTTCATTGGAACAAAATAACCTAAACAATGACTAATAAAATTGTTCATCCGATCATCATAAGGATCTTAGATAGTGCTTGTAAAATACACTCCCTTGCAATTCATAGGCCAATGATTGGAGTTGAGATCAATCATTGTAAAGTAATCATTATTTTTACAATTTGGCTATGTAGATCAAATTTCCTGAAGTTTTAGAGACCGAATCTTCAAAGTATTGAAGCACAGCTCCCTAGAAAATGAAACAATAAGAAGATTAAAATAATAATTGACAGCTCCATTAACACACTTCTAAAAGTTCCCTACATGAAATATGCACAAATAGTCCTCAAGCACCACTGATTTTCAACAAAGGGCAATGATCACATGTGGGAAGTCATCTCGGAATAAAAGTCGAGGGCATAAGAAGATCAGACACCATCCAAACAAAAATGAATACAAAAATTAAATATGTCCGTGTAAAACTACGATCTCGATTAGAGGGGCAACCCAATTCAAGCTCAGTAGTCGGAACTACTATATTAACAATCCAAAGGAGGGCATAGTTCTAACAATTGAATGTTTACTCAATTTTTCAGCAGTTCTAAGATATACAAAAAAATTATGAATTACTTTGATGCTAACCCTCTTCTTTTTCATTTTGTAATTGTCTGCTAACTTGTAGAATAGATGGAATCACACTTGGAAAAACAATGAATTTCAATTATGAAGTTTTGAAGGTTCACTCTAGCCTATCTCATATATATGACACTAAAATTTCAGGAAAAGGCCTACCAAAATTCTCAAATGGTAACCACCTAGTAAGGAGTAATCTTTACTACACACTGAAAAGTATTGGTTAAGATTGCCTTCACATTCTAACTGAAGAATTAAGAGGATTCAATATTTAAATTTCACGGATTCATCCTTTAGGTTCTTACAACTGAAAACATTATACTTTTTAAATCACATATGGGTCATGTATCGGGTTGAAGATAATCGACACAATTGAACCCATCAAGCTTATACTTCATCTGTCACTATTTCCAGACATAAATTTTAAGGAATATAGCAATACATGTAAATATTACCATCATATGAAACAATCGAATCAATCATAAAGTGGTAATACCAATAATTTGTCTGTGCAAGTCAAATTTCTAGATAACAAATGAGACAACACTTACATGTGGATAGAAGTGCAACCACACTTGAGATTGATACTTGCAATTTCTAATGAACAAGGTACAAACACCTGATCCAAAAACATGAGTACAATCAAGTTTACGTAATTCGATAAACAACACACAAATCTAACATCAAAGGAACAAACGAAAATAATTGTTATGAAATTGTTGGGGGAAAGCTTACATCTATTATTTTTAGAAAAAAGCTCTACTAATATGTTCACTTTTCAACTTGATCACCTCTGTCAACAATAACATACCCAGTATAGTCCCACATCTTGATTGCCTCTCTCAAATAGAGATATGTTTTCATTCAACAGCTAAAAATCCAGATGAACCAGAAGGACAAATCAGCAAGTAAGAAATTGAATTATCTTTCATGGAAGGTTTAAACAGCAAAATTGACTAAAATAGTTCTTGCATATAGATCAAGGATTGATCATAATTTTCTTGTGAGTTGCAGAGACTCACACACAAAGGGATAATCATGTTCATCCATGTCATTACAGACATACAGAACATCAAAGTTGTGAACTTCCACAATGTTCTTGTGTCATGAATTTGTGGATGCACTCCTCCTTGTTCTTTTGGTAATCTTGACTGAAGAGTTGTTTTTCTTCTAAAAGCTTTCCATTTATCAAAAATATCTATATTCTTAATAAATAAAGGTATCAATATCTCAACTAATAAGATAACTCTTGTATTGGTAATGTGACTTTTCAAATTATGTGCTTTTGAATCAAACCACAGGTTCTAGACTTGTTAATATAGGTTAATTCTCTTTCAAAAATAATTGAGATGGCATCAGGCGGTCAGGGTATAAAACTCAAAGGATTGTTAACGTGGCGAACTTCAAGCAAGACAATTAAGGAACATAATAACAAAAGAGATATCATGAGCATAATAAGAGTGTAATTCTCTCCAGAAATCCCAATAAACTTAATTTATCAAGAACAAACACAAAAACAAAGAAAGATCCATAAACATAATAAAGGATCCTGAAGTAATAACTGATAATTACCCTAAGATAGAGCAAGTTAATAAAACAATGCATAATGATGACTCGACAATCATAAATAAGAGAGAACAAAGAACCTGACCTGCATATTTCAGTAAATATTTCATCAGGTAAAACAAAATTAAAGGCCAAAATGAGTCATTAGGATTATTTGCTAAGGAGACCTACAACTGGGAGGATTGCAAATGAAATATCTTATATGTTAAGGAAAAAACTTAAAAGAAGAATATGATAGAAGCTCAAGTATAGTCTAGTACATTTTGGAAGATATTTGAGTTTCACAATATCTTAGGTTGTTGTAATCATCTATTAGGTTGCTTTTTCTATTGCAATTTGACACATGTTTATGAATTTATGGCATTTTGTGGTGTACTAATTTTCCTATGTTCATCAAAGAGTGAGAAATAAATTTTTTAACTGTAGATTCATATTCACTTTGTCGATTTGGATGTCCACCAAATGGAGATATGTTGCATAATTTCAAAGATCATTTGATATGCATGTCAAGTATTGAAGCAACATTCCCTAAAAGCTCTAAGCCAAGTACAAGTAACACTTTTTAGGTCAATAACATAGTATTGTCTTTTGTCTTTCATTTCCAGTTTATGAGATTAATTTTCTACTCTTTGTTGACGTTCAGTTGTTTACTGTGTATGTGCATTTGTACCTATTTATTTGTATTTTGCTTTGTATGATATTGTTTAGATACTGAGTTTTAAGTATTTATGGTTCACTTTCTTGACACCAGACACTAATATCTTGGCAAGATATAAAGAATTAAGCTATATGCATTTTCTCGTATCTTTTTTTCTTACTCTTTTCTTTCGGGAGGATATAGATTAGTAGGAAGATAAATTGAATAGTGGAATAATCAGTTACCTTTATTTGTCTATAATGTCCAAAATAATTTGGATTTGGGTAGGTTAGAAACAATCCAATATCTCACGGATTGAATTGCAAGTGATGTTAAATTTATCTGTTACCCCAGATTTGTAACTACGTATAGATATCCTCAGGGATGGTTTCTATTGCAGGCAAGAAATCTTGTATTAATGGTAAAAAAATGGACTTGAAAGTAACATACTTTCACTATGATCTATTCTCGAACAGAGGCATCCATCCAAGCTGTAGTAGAGCTTAGAACTTTGTCATAAAAAGAGACTTTCAAAATCTCTCATATAATTCCGCTTTTTGTTCTCATTTTGAAGAAACGGGGAGGAATCACCAAAGCAAGAAGTACAAAGCATTTACATGAATGATGATACTGTAGGAGAAATCACCACATTCTAAATTATTTATTTACATGAATGACTATATTGTAGAAAGAAATCTATAAATTCCACAAGCATTGCTCTAAACTACAGTAGAAACTTGGAAGATGCAATATTGAGACCAAAGTACACAAAATTTTGAAGTATAGGCTGAATTAGTTTTAAAATATCACACATAAAGTAGAAAAAAGTTCTAAAACAACAATGACAGATAACTAACAGATACTTATACTTGAGCAGAAGCGTGTGTTCATCAGTTTCACCATCTTTAAAATCTAAATTTCAGAATTGTTAATGTCCAACGATATAACTCACCGCAACAAGATAGAAAGCATATTATTAATTTGTTAAAACTGGTTTCCAACTCGGTCAAGTTTCAATGGCAACAAAATATAGCTCCCTAGAAAATGAAAAAAATTAAGAAGATTGAAAGGATGACTCCATTAACACACAAATAATCCTCAAGCACCGTTGTTTTTCATCAAAGGGTAATGATCCCCTATGGGAAGTCACCTAGAATAAAAGTTGAGGGCGTAAGAAGATCAGATACCATCCAAACAAAAAAATTGAATACGAAAAAGTAAACATGTCCATGTAAAACTACAATCTCGTTTAGAGGGACAACCCAATTCAGGCTTAGAAGTCAAAACTAATGTATTAACAACCCAAAGGAGAAGTTAAGCCATTTAACAACACAGCATAGTACTGACAATCAATTGTTTACTCAAATTTCAACAGTTAGAAAGGCATATATAGTAAATTTATGAAGTATTTTGATGTAGGATCCCCTTTTTTCTATTAGTTAGATCAAATCAACAAAACTCCAGCTTACAACACCTAGATGTGTGTGTTCTTTCATCTATATATCTGCAATATCAGCAAATCACATATAAGAACAGATAGCCTGTATAAGTAACGAAATTGGTGCTCGAAATCTAAATCGATGTATTAACCTTCTCTAATAACATATGAGAACAAAGAAATTATATTACTCTCTAGAATACAGAACCAAGAATATTTTGTAAATGCCTTCAGAATATTTGGATTTATCAAGTAGTAATTGTTTAACGAAATGGACCCAAATAAAATCTAACTTACATTACTTTTGGTATAAGTATTTACCTTTAATCTCTCATTATAGAGAAGAATGAAGCACATAAAAAAATTGAATTTTTACAGCTGTAGACTCTTCTAGTTCTTTAGTCCCAGAATTCTTCATTGTGTCCTTTGAGTAAATCTTCTCGTTAGACTTGCCACCATTTGCCATGTCAATGATGAGTAACCATTGTTGAAAAAAGATCTCATTTTGTTTAGTCTAACATTTAGGGTTTACTCTTGTATCTTCTTTGTTCGTGTACACAGAGAAATTTATATCATACCCAGTTGAATCTTGAGTTCTTTTCTGGTATGTGATAGAAGTGATTGCAAAATTGAGATGGGTTTACAATCTTGTGCATATGAGATGAAGAAGTGGATTCAACATATGAATTCTATCCATGCAACAGACCTACAACCACAAAAATTGGAAGCAGTATCAAAATAATCAAACATGGAATCACCAAAGCAGGACACAAAAAAAAGAGACAGAAGCTTACGGCGTCCATTAGATCCAACAACAAAGTTCAACCCAAACTTTCGGAAGAGGTAGAAATACTGGAGTGAATTGAGCAAAATACAAAAGTGAAAGAGGAAAAAGAGAAGCTTACCGGTATCGAGAAGATTGCAGGGGAGAAAGAACTTGCTTTGGCATACCCGTCATTTGCAGAGAAAAAGAAGCATATACACGTGTTAAACAAAGAGATGCACACTAAAAGTACCACTCAAATAACTTTGAGTATAATACTCAATTGCAGTGTTAGTCCTAGTAATCAAACCCAAAAACTGAAAGGAAAACACAAAAATTTACTTAGACTTGAAAGACTACCTCCCATTTCGATAGTCAAATGTGAAATTTCATCACCAAATTGATGTTCCAGCCGGGGACTGAAATCACTCTTCACTATATTTCCATCAATTTGATGCTCCTCTCCGAAAATGTAATACCTTCATTTCTAAGTCACTTTTTCGACTTCTCCATCAAGAGTGAGAATGAGAATGAAAAATAGAAAGGTAGAAAATGACTGAAAAGATGATAGATTGGTGAAAGAACCATAGGAAAATAATTGAAAACTAAAGCATGTAGAAAGACATGTGTAGCACACGTGTTTATTCAATAGTAAATAGGGCTTAATGGTACAGTACAATTTGTGATACTATTAATACAACTTTGTATAGCTGTGTTGGTACTCTTCTTGTTGGCTTGTATATAAGGGTAATAATAATGTAACAAAACTGATACACGTGTTCATTTACCAATAAAAGAACGCCAAATTTATCATAAAACTTTCTCAACGTTTGGTACAAAATAATTTACAATTATAAGATATGCACTGTTCCTACACGTGTACTAACAAGGTAAAAATAATGGGTTCACTTTGAATTATAGAATGCATGTGTCTGTAATAGAAGAGCAAAGAAATCAGTAATCCAATAGCATATGCCCATGTTGACAATATACCTTACACTATTGTTACTTTAAAAGTACAACCTATGTTGCTTTCTGTACAATTATTTGTAGCTGCGTTCGTCCTCATCCTTCTTGGCTTCTATAATAAGAGAATAACAGATTTATAGGATTTTTTTTATGTCATTCCTTAGTTAGAACCTTTTGTGTATTTATATTGCTTACCTCTTGGAATAATATAACAAGTTATTTTCTAAACTATATCTTTTCATGGTATTAAGAGGCATGTCATCCCCATTTGAATTCTTGGTTTATGTTCTAGTTGGGCCTTGACACGAAGGAGGTGGGGTAGGATGGGGTGGATGTTAGAGTAGGTTAGAGCCTCATGTTAGTTGATCAGTGATTTGCTTTGGATTGGAATCACAACCAATTCTTTTTCTAATTAATAAAAGCCTGATTAGGTTGTTAAGAATGATATTTAAGTAATATTTCTTATAAAGTTTATATATGAGACAAAACATAAAATAATTATTCACTGAATTTCTAACTCACTTAACGACGATAAATTAATACACAACGTATTTTTAAGAAATTAATTTTCCTCAAGTATCCAAGGTTATGAATTATATCTCACAAGATAGAATAATTTACTTCAATAGAATAGTGGTACCTCATATTTGCTGAAATTCATACTAAATGACAGTAAATTACATAAGAATAAGTGCAAGAAGAAGAAGAATAGAAGATCAATGTAATGACTCGGTTGGTCATTTTTGGAAAGTTGCGTGAATTTATCGTTTTGTCCCTCCCGATATCGATCACGGGTCCTTTATCACGTCCCGAGCCTACACCCTAGGCGGGACTGGCACTCGAAGGCCATTGCTGGCCACAAGAGAACCCTTGGCTTGGCTTACTTACTTAGCGGAAGACAATATTCATACTTAATGATCAATAACACTTAACTGAACTAAATCATAAGATAACTGAGAATGTTAAAAGCTAAACATTCAACTTGGCCAAAAGTGGCAACCCAAGTCTTAACAATAAGAAATGATATTGAAAAGACTCAAAGGACTAACATCTGACTGTCTATGAAGCCTCTAATAACAACTGAGATGGATGTTGGGACATACCCCACAACATCCTAATGAACTAAACTAGAAAGCAATGAAATGGATCCTCCGGAAAGCAAAGAGGCTTACCAGCAGACTCTGGACTGCTCACTGGATCAATGATGCGCCGGAATGACA
Source organism: Solanum commersonii (assembly GCA_029007595.1). Classification (NCBI taxonomy): domain Eukaryota; kingdom Viridiplantae; phylum Streptophyta; class Magnoliopsida; order Solanales; family Solanaceae; genus Solanum; species Solanum commersonii. The sequence continues at coordinate 1,883,398 of JAJTWQ010000051.1, forward strand.
ATCGTATTTACCTGTGTCTACATCATAATACGATGCAGGCCAAACTGGCATCAGCACATTGAATGTACGAGTATGCGAGTTGGAATGCTAAAATAACATAGGCTTAAAAGAATCTGAGAAAAATTGAAGAACTTACCTGGCTCAACTCAACTCAACATGATATAACTCATTTCAATATAAAGCAGTTCAAAATTAAGTGTGATATAAAGAAAAGTTGTTTAAAAACATGATATCAACTCTGTGTGTATGCAAGATACAAATAACTCTGAAATGTATTTAGAAATACAATGAACTATTGTATATAAAAATACAATAACTTATGTGGAGTTTCTCTAACCGACAACCATCACTTAAGAGCTATAGTGATGATACAGCGATCTTCCTCACACTGCCAGCGCGTCCTATACCCGGCCAAAGGTATAAGACTTGAACTGCCTAATGGATCCACTAGTCTATTTCGAAAAGGGTTCATCTAAAAAGTATGACCCTTTTCTACTCATGATGGCTACATGGTTGAAGGGGGCTGATAGTTGTATGAACTCTTCCCCATCGGTGCTCAATACTACTCCAAAAAATATACTAGCTCTTTATGTAAAAAAAAAACATACTTCTTCTGTGATTCAAGATTAGTGCTAAAAAACTTAGCTCAAAGGATATCTTGGAAATCTCAGTTTCCCTGCTTGCTTCATTTAGAAAGCTACTACTCTTTTCTGAAAACTAGCCCGAAGGTTCTTTGGAAATCTTAGTTTCCGTTCTTATTTAAATGTGAAAACATTTTAAATCTCTTTGGGAATACTTAGTCCCCATATACTTTTGAAGAAATGAACTTCAAACTTTACCTTTTTCTCTATGCTTAACTTCAAACTTAAGTCTTAAAACAAAGTTAAAACGTTTGTAAAAGACTTATGAAAACTTGAAATGAACTTCTCTTACTTGACTCTTGACTTTGCTCTTAACTCTTACTTGAATTAACTCTTAACTGATCCTTGAATTGAATAATGGGTTCAAGGATTATGATTTGTGTTTGGAAAGACCTCAGATGTTTAGGAATGATTTCGGACAGTTAAACTTGAGAAAAGTTAGGAAATCACCGTCTTGGAACAAGTCCGCGACGCGGAGGTATTTTAAATAATTACTCGTGAAATTAAAATTTGAGACAGAGGATTCCACGTCCTCTTCGCGACACAGAGCAGATTTTTGTTCACAGGGGGAACAAGTCCGCGACATGAACTTGTTTCATGAACCTTACTCGACTTTTTCCTTCTTCGTTTTTCAGTCTCAAACCACCTAAATTCAATTATCTTCCTCAAATTCATTTTAGATCCCGTTATCCAGCGTATGTACTCAAGAACCTAACTCGAAGTAACTCTAAAACACAACGTAAAGATCTCGAAAACTCCACAATTCAACCCAATTGAAGAACAACATTCAAATTCAAGAATTCATGACAAGAACATCAACTTTCAAATTCTTTTAGGACGAATTGCGCTGAAACTAAACATGTTTGGCGCGTGGGTGAATGAACCCGATGCTATGAGAGACTCACATACCTTGTAGGATCAACTTCTTGGCGAATCCACAACCAAAATCGATCGTTCTTGGTGAATCTTGTTTTTCTTCTTTCCTTTCTCTTATGTTCTTTCTCCAAAAACCCTAACTTAAATTTTCAGAAGCGTAAACTGAACTAACTCAGTCTTGACCCCAATTATTTTACTAATAATCATATTTAATTAATTGGGTAAGGAAAAGACCAAACTACCCTTTTTAAAAATCCGGATTGGGCATTTCTTTATTTGAACAACCCAACTTACAAAGGACGTAACTCACTCATACGAACTCGAAATAGTGCAAACTTGGCGGCGTTAGAAAGATAAATCCAAGAGAACTCCAACCACATCTAGAAATACACCTAAATCATCCTGAGTGAGGAGTTATCGTCGATTGAAGTTGACCAAAATCTCAACTTTAACTTACTTGAAAATTTCCAGATTTCCTTATACTTTCCAAAAAAAATTATTTCAAGTTCTTAGCTTCTTTCTAGCTATTTCAAGTTGCGAGATGTTACAATATCTCCCGCTTGGGAACATTCTTCCTCGAATGAGATTACTCTTACTAGGCTAAGGGTGTAACATCAAGTTCAAACACCCAACAAGAAAATGCAAACAAGCAACATGCTCACTTATAACTTAAAGAGTACTAAGAAGAGAATTAGTACCTTGGTCTGGACTTTCTCTAGATTCAAAGAGATGTTGATATGTCTTCTTCATATCCTTTTCAGCTTCCCAAGTAGCTTCCTCAGCAAATTGTTTCCTCCAAAGAACCTTGACTGATGCTACTTCCTTAGTCCTCAACTTGTGAACTTGGCAATCTAGAATCTGAACATGAATCTCCTCATAAGATAAGCTATCCCTGATACTAATATCTTCGGTTGGTATGATAAGTGAAGGATCTCCCATTCACTCCTCCAATCATGGAGACATGGAATACCGAATGAACCGTTGTTAACTCTTATGGTAACTCCAACTCATAAGCTACATTGCCCATTCTTTTGGAAATTCTGTAAGGACCAACATACTGGGGGCTTAGTTTCCCATTCTTACCAAACCTCATAATACCCTTCATGGGTGGAACTTTCAAATAGACTCAATCACATAATCAACCTTGATACCTCAAAACACTATCTCCCCCTTGTTCAAAAGCCATCACTTTTTGCTTATGAACACTTGCCTTTTAATTCAAGCAATAAAGGATCTTGGTCTTGCTTTCCTTTTACTTCTGACACAAATGATGATTCAGTCTCATTAATCAATACCACTCCACCTTCTGTGGGATCCATTAGTCGAACTCATAATTGTGCAAGTCTATGCACCTCATTTGCTAACTCTTCTTTATCTTCCTCAAAATGGGTGGTACTACCCACAAACAAACTGTTTAAGGCAGCAACAACAACATTAGTCTTACTTGGGTAATAAAAAATACTCATGTTATAATCCCTGAGTAATTCTAACCACCTCCTTCGTCTAGATTATGCTTTATCTGACTAAGCACATACTAAAGACTCTTATAATCGGTGAACACATCCACATGCACACCATAAAGATAACGGCGCCACATTTTCAAAGCAATTACTACGACATCCAATTCTAAATCATGTGTTGGATAGTTCTTTTCGTGAACTTTTAACTGTCTGGAGGCATAAGCTATAACTATGTCATTCTGCATTAACAAGCAACCCAAACCAACTCTAGATGCATCACTATACACCAAAAAATCTTGAGTACCTTCTGGTAGGGTCATTCAACCTCTTCTTCAATTCCTGAAAGATTTTCTCACAAGCTTCAGACCATTGAAATTTCACTGTTTTCTTAGTCAACTTCGTCAAAAGTGATGAAATGGATGAGAACCCCCTCTACAAACCTTTCATAATAGCCAACCAACCCCAAGAAAGTCCTAATATCCGTTGGAGATATGGGTCTAGGCCAGTTCTGCATTGCCTCTATCTTCTGAGTGTCAACTCTAATTCCTTCTCCAAACATAATATGGCCTAAGAATGCCACAAACTCAAGACAAAATTCACACTTGGAAAACTTAGCATACAACTCCTTATCTTTCAAAGTTTGAAGTACTATTCTGAGATGACTAGCATGATCTTTTTCATTCCTTGAATAGATTAATATGTTATCAATGAAGACGATAACAAACATATCTATATAAGGTTTGAAGAGTCTGTTCATAAGGTCCATGAACGCTGCTGGTGCTTTGGTCAAACCAAAGGACATGACCAAAAACTCATAATGACCATAACGGGTCCTGAATGTAATCCTGGGAATATCACATTCCCTTACTATTAACTGATGATAACCTGATCTAAGGTCAATTTTTGAGAAATAGAAAACACCCTCAAGCTGATCGAAAAGATCATCAATTCTCGGGAAATAATACTTATTCTTGATGGTAACCTTATTCAACTAATGGTAATCTATACGCATCCTAATGGAACCATCTTTCTTTCTCACTAACAAGACCGGAACGCCCCAAGGTGAGACACTTAGTCGAATAAACCCTTTCTCTAAAAGACCTTTCAATTGCTCTTTATGCTCTTTCAACTTTGCTAATGTCATTCTATATCGAGGAATAGATATCGGACGAATATCTGGAAGAAGATCTATACCGAAGTCTATTTCTCTCTCAGGAGGGACTCCGAGAAGATCATCTGGAAAGACTTCTAGAAACTCTTTTACTACTGGAACTGACCGAATATGAGGTACCTCAGCATTAGAGTCATTGACTCGGACTAAGTGATAGATACAACCCTTAGAAACTAACTTTCTTACCTTAAGGTACGAAATGAAACGACCCTCAAGCACTGTTGAACTGTTTTTCCACTCTAAGACGGGCTCATTTGAAAACTAAAACTTGACTACTCGAGTTCGACAATCAACTAAGGCATAACAGGCATGAAGCCAATCCATACCAAGAATGACATCAAATTCTATCATGTCTAACTCAATTAAATCAGCCATTGTACTCTTGCAATTGACGAAAACAAAACAATCATGATAGACTCACTCTGCTAGAATAGACTCACCAACAGGTGTAGAAACACTGAATGGTTCACTAAGTTGCTCAGTAAAAACATCAAAGTTCATAGCAATATAAGGAGTTACAAAAGACAAACTCGCTCATGGGTCTAACAAATCACAAACAGTAAAGTCAAAGACTTGGATCATACCAGTGACAACATTTGGCGAATCCTCTTGCTCTTGGCGACTAGTGATTACATAGAGGCGGTTTGCTCCTCCTCCAGTATCGGAAGTAGCTCCTCTAGGTGCAGCCCTGTCTGGTGGAGCAACTGAAGAAGACTGGGCTTTATTGCCCCCATTACCCTGTTTGTTCTTTGGACACTCTCGCATGAAATGCCCACTCTGACCACACTTGAAACAACTAGTGGAGCCCTCACGACAAATACTTGGGTGGTTCCTACCACACTTGGCACAGGCAGGAGGCTTACTACCCCATTGCGCCACACTACCTTGAAAATAGGCAGACTTAACTCTGGAATTCGGACCATTGTACTCACCTTTGTTCCTAGGTGCAGGTTCACTAGCAGCTGGTGGAGCAGGCCCCTTCTGTTTTTGTTGGGAGAAAGACCAGTTGGCATTACTCTTTTGCTGCCTGAACTCGTTCCCTGATGTCTTAGCCCTCTTATTCTTAAACTCGTCTCTATTCTTCGGCTTATCCTCCTCAACTTGTTGTACATGGATCATAAGCCTTACTAGGTCCATATCCCCTATCAGCATAGCTGCCTTGCCTTTCTTGCTTGACTGACGAGACAACCCAACAACAAATAAACTCATCCTGCTCATCATGTCAGCAACCATATCCGAAGCATAGCGGGAAAGTTGTGTGAACTTCAGACTGTACTTATGAACACTCATAGACCCCGGATTAAGGGTGAGAAACTCGTTTATCTTTGCCTCTCGCAACTCATGGGGAAAGAAACGCCCCATGAAAGCACTCTCAAACACAACCCAACTCACTACTAGCAAATCCTCAGCCCTATTCTTTTTCCATTGGTTGAACCAGATTCTAGCGACACCCTTCATTTGGTATGCAGCTGGTTCGACCCTCTCCGCATTAGCAACACGCATCACATCAAATAACATTTTCAGCTCCTCAATGAAGTTCTCCGGATCCTCAGTGACACTTGAACCAGTAAATCTTGGTGGGTTCATCCTTAAAAGCTCACGAATCCTTGAAATATCAATCACTTTCTGTCGATTATCTCTTTGTTCAACTTGATAGGTTGCAACTTGACTTAACATCCGAATAGCTTCGCGGAATTCAGCCTTGGCGACCTCTCCTTGGGGTTGCACTTCTAGTGCATACGGTACCCCTTGTTCATTTCTCTTACCAAGACGACCTCTGACTACTTTTCGTGAAGGCATGATTATCTGGAAACACGCGCAAGCACAAATTAGAATGAATCTTTATAGAGATTAACTCTATTGCACGAAATGAATGTCAAAGAAGTGAGATAGTTCATAAATGTTGTAGCTTCCTAATTATAGATGTGGCACGCTTCACACTGATAACCTAGACTCTACAGACACGGCTTTATAGACTTTCGAGGACTCTTGAACTCTATACTCTGATACCAAGGTTATCACACCCCAAGCCTACACCCTGGGTGGAACAGGCACTCGAAGACCATTGCTGGCCACAAGCGAACCCTTGGCCTGGCTTACTTACTCAGCGAAAGACAATATTCATACTTAATGATCAATAACACTTAACTGAACTAAATCATAAGATAACTGAGAATGTTAAAAGCTAAACATTCAACTTGGCCAAAAGTGGCAACCCAAGTCTTAAAAATAAGAAATGATATTGAAAAGACTCAAAAGACTAACATTTGACTGTCTATGAAGCCTCTAATAACAATTAAGATGGATGTTGGGACAGACCCCACAACATCCTAATGAACTAAACTAGAAAGCAATGAAATGGATCCTCCGAAAAGCAAAGAGGCTTACCAACAGACTCTGGACTGCTCACTGGATCAATGATGCATCGGAATGACGATCGTAGTTAACTGTGTCTGCATCATAATACGATGCAGGCCAAACTGGTATCAGTACATTGAATGTATGAGTATGCGAGTTGGAATGCTAAAATAACATAGGCTTGAAAGAATCTGAGAGAAACTGAAGAACTTACCTGGCTCAACTCAACTCAACAAGACATAACTCATTTCAATACAAAGCAGTTCAAAAGTAAGTGTGATATAAAGAAAAACTGTTTAAAAACATGATATCAACTCTGTGTGTATGCAAGATACAAATAACTCTGAAATGTATTTAGAAATACAATGAACTATTGTATATAAAAATACAATAACTTATGTGGGAGTTTCTCTAACCAATAACCATCACTTAAGAGCTATAGTGATGATACAACGATCTTTCTCACACTGCCAGCGCATCCTATACCCGGCCAAAGGTATAAGACTTGAGCTGCCTAATGGATCCACTAGTCTATTTCGAAAAGGGTTCATCTAAAAAGTATGATCATTTTCTACCCATGATGGCTACATGGTTTAAGGGGGCTGATAGTTGTATGAACTCTTCCCCATCGGTGCTCAATACTACTCCAAAAAATATACTAGCTCTTTATGTAAAAACAACATACTTCTTCTGTGATTTGAGATTAGTGCTCAAAAACTTAGCTCAAAGGATATCTTGGAAATCTCAATTTCCCTGCTTGCTTCATTTAGAAAACTATTACTCTTTTCTAAAAACTAGCCCAAAGGTTCTTTGGAAATCTTAGTTTCCGTTCTTATTTAAATGTGAAAATATTTTAAATCTCTTTGGGAATACTTAGTCCCCATATACTTTTGATGAAATGAACTTCAAACTTTACCATTTTTTTCTATGCTTACTTCAAACTTAAGTCTTAAAACAAAGTTAAAACGTTTGTAAAAGACTTATGAAAACTTGAAATGAACTTCTATTACTTGACTCTTGACTTTGCTCTTAACTCTTACTTGAATTGACTCTTAACTGATCCTTGAATTCAATTATGGATTCAAGGATTATGATTTGTGTTTGGAAGACCTCATGATGTTTAGGAATGATTTCGGACAGTTAAACTTGAGAAAATATACGAAATCACCGTCTTGGAACAAGTCCGCGACGCGGAGGTGTTTTAAATAATTACTCGCAAAATTAAAATTTGAGACAGAGGATTCCACACAGTGGCAGAGGCAGGAATTCTATCAAGGAGGTTCAAATAAAAAAAATGTTGTTGCTTGGAATCGAACTTGTGACCCAAAGCTCACATAGGCGAAATCCTGACTCCCATAAACCATTGAGCTACTCGTTTGACATATGCTCAGGGGGTTCAATTTTAAGTATATACACATACACAAAAAAATTGATCTTATATATATAGTGTAGTTTTTTTCCGAGGGGGGTCGGATGACCCCCCTGGACACACTATAGATCCTCCCCTGATTCCACGTCCTCTTCACGACGCAGAGCAGATTTTTGTTCACAGGGGGAACAAGTCCATGACGCGAACTTGTTTCATGAACCTTACTCGACTTTTTCCTTCTTCGTTTTTGTCATGACTCGATTTCTCAAGTCATGATGACACCTACCATAACCCACCAGTAGGTAAGCCAACCCGTAACCCGAAATAACAAGTAATGGGTCTAAGGGTAGAACCTAAACAAGAGTAGGCAAATAATAATATAAACAGGCGGAAGCAAACCAAAAACATATATACAATTAAAGATCCCTCCCAGAACCTGGAAGTCACTAGTACAGAGCTACTAACAAAATGAGTACAAGTCCCAAAAGGGGACAACAGAGACTGGACTGTCTCGAAAGGAAAAAGACAAGTCTATATATACAGATGGAGACTGAAATAGTACAAAATGCCATGTGCTCACCCCCGTCTCCGGATCAGTCTGCTCTAAGCTCGATCAACGCTGGCTACTAGTGCCCGGACCTGCATCACGAAACAGATGCAGAGCGTAGCATGAGTACCAAAACAACAGGTACCTAGTAGGCATCATAGGCCGACTAAACTTGAAAAGTAAAGGCAATATGAAAAGAAGGAATACACAAATCAAGGTCAGGAACAAAAATCTAACTAACAAAAAAATGCACACGAGTGTACAAAGAACTAACTAAAGTAATCTGTAAGCTAACTACACCTAACTGGGCCCCCATAAGCCCAGAAGGTACACTCGTGCGCAAGTTAAATAAAAACCCGAACGGACCCCCATAAGCCCGACGAGTATAGAGAATAGCTAAAACTAAAGAGAATTGCATATAAGAACCCAAGAACGAAGAACATCGAACCAGAACCTCAATCCTAATTAGTAGAACCTGACGGTACGGGGGCTGGACCTCGAACCGGATTCTCAGCAGAAGTACCCAAGTAACCAATCACAAGTAACAATTATAAGAGGTCGAAACTCTAATCGGATGCTCTATATAAGTATTTGGGCAATAGAGGCCGGAACTCTAACCGGATGCTCTATATAAGTACCTGGGCAATAGAGGCCGGAACTCTAACCAGATGCTCTATATAAGTATCTGGGCAATAGAGGCCGGAACTCTAACCGGATGCTCTATATAAGTATCAGGGCAATAGAGGCCGGAACTCTAACCGGATGCTCTATATAGGTGTTAATGTAGCTGCTGAAAGAGTCTCAATCGATCCATGCTCATGAATTTCCGTGGAATGCCACCCACACTTAGCCAATCAATGTAAGTCCTTTGAACCAATCGAACATCAAATTCAAATGTGAAGCCGTAACATCGAGATAAGGATAACCATCGTCGGAGCAAGAGTATCGCCTAGCTAAGGCCCAAACTATCAGACTCAAGTCTGCTACACCAGTCTACAGGGATCTAAGCCGACCGAGCAACATCGAAGCAACACTAAGGCCTATCGTTTCCAAATCATGCATTTCTAAGACAAGCCCTAGTCAAACCTAAATTAAGGCCCAACATGCTTCAAATAAATAGTAATCAAGCATACAAGCACTCCACATAGCGAGGAGGGTCAATTAATAACACAAAGCATGCTCATAGTTACCCAATAATTCTCGAAATAGGCGGAAAACATGATTTCCAAACACCTATGCATGATTCAATCACTACCAACCCAAATCCCAACTAATCAACATGCATTCACACTTTCGAGCTCAATCTAAGAGAGGGAAACCGTAGCCTACCTGTAAGCCGATCACACGCGCTCCAAAATTACTTCTCCGGAGCTTTTCCTTTTCGAACGTCCTCAAAACGCTGCCCCGCTATTAAAAATAGAGTCATAGCGTTATTGCAGTCGTTTAGACACCAAAATCACAATAAACGGAGATGGATTAATTTTGGAGTCAAAACGGAAATCGTGGGACCCGCGCTAGAAATTTTGAAATCAACCCCAAAAGTGGGTCCTCACAAGTTCCCCCAGCTCATATCCCAAAATGGGACACAATTCGGGGCTCGAAAACAACACACTATCAACATGCAACCAAAACCCAAATTACACTAAAACGGAACAACAATAGCAGCAGCTATTTACACGAAAATATCAAAAACGATGGTCCAGATGCTGAAACCAATCACACCATGATGATCCTCACGAAAAACCCCATGATCTAGGATTTTGAATCACCATATTCGCACCTAAAATGACCACGAAATCACCTTCTAAATTTTCCCAAAAAAATGAGCTAAGACAGCAACTAAAACACAACTTTTACCTCCAACAAAAAGTTAAATACGAAATCTAACCATGCCAACGCGTTCTCCTTGAAAAACCACTCAAGATAGCCCCAAGAATCACCGAAATCAGATCTAAAATGACTAAAATATCAAGTCTCAAAAATTCCCAAAATCAAGTTCACAAAAAGGGTGTGGCAGCAGGTATTTTACGAAAATTACCTCAAATGGGGACCCCAAATCACTATCCGATCTCACCAACGCGTTGTCCTCGAAAAATCTCACAACTTTGCCTTTTGAATCGCCCAAATCAGTTGAGAGATGAGAGAGATGTGAGGGTTTGAAGTTTGGGAAATTTGGCTGATAAATCTGCAATTATAGCAGATATTTCTGCAATATTTCAAAAAACTAAAAACTCCGACGGGGTGCTCCGATCTCGTTCGGAACCCGGTGCACGCAAACGAGATATGCAACCATACCAAATTCGACATTCCAAACTCAACGGCGCAGCCGAAATTTTCATACGAGGTCATCTCGATAAAAAGTGAGTCTCACTTCCAAATGTTATTTTAAGTCAAAAACTACAAAAGAGCTCGGAAGGATATCAAAAACCTCCAGACACAAAAGAAGGGTCAATCTAGACCAAACTTGACATTCCGAAACTAACCGCGCTGACGAAATTTTCATCTGAGCACATTTTCCAAGAATGTTGACCAAAGTCAACCTTAAGCCAAATTTCAAAGGCTAAAACGCCTAATCGCACAGACTCACACTGAAAATCTCGAGAGTCATACCGACCATGCTACTAGCCTAAAATGACCCTTCCGGAGCTAATGGAATCATTAGAATTGGATTCCGATGTCATCTTCTTGAACTTTTGATCGAAAATGTTCGTTCAAGGTTCATAAGCTCCAAAACATTAAAACTCACACCATAACCAAAGGAATGACCAGGTGACCGAACTATCAGTCCCAGCAAGTCATAAATGACTTGGGGTTGCTACAGGAATGCTTTAAACGACACACAGAATGCAAGACACTGAAATAACCAGGAGGGTCATTACAGTTTTTCAGCCTCAAACCACCTAAATTCAATTATCTTCCTCAAATTCATTTTAGATCCCGATACCTAGCGTATGTACTCAAGAACCTAACTCAAAGTAACTCTAAAACACAACGTAAAGATCTCAAAAACTCCACAATTTAACCCAATTGAAGAACAACATTCAAATACAAGAATTCATGTCAAGAAAATCAACTTTCAAATTCTTTTAGGACGAATTGCGCTGAAATTAAACATGTTTGGCGCGTGGGTGAATGAACCCAACGCTATGAGAGACTCACATACCTTGTAGGATCTACTTCTTGGCGAATCCACAACCAAAATCGATCGTTCTTGGTGAATCTTGTTTTTCTTCTTTCCTTTCTCTTACATTCCTTCTCCAAAAACCCTAACTTAAATTTTCAGAAGCGTAAGCTGAACTAACTTAGTCTTGACCCCAATTATTTTACTAATAATCATATTTAATTAATTGGGTAAGGAAAAGACCAAACTACCCTTTTTTAAAATCCGGATTGGGCATTTCTTTATTTGAACAACCCAACTTACAAAGGACGTAACTCACTCATACGAACTCGGAATAGTGAAAACTCGGCGGTGTTGGAAAGATAAATCCAAGAGCACTCCAACCACATCTGGAACTACACCTAACTCATCCTGAGTGAGGAGTTATGGTCGATTGAAGTTGACCAAAATCTCAACTTTAACTTAAAAATTTCCAGATTCCTTATACTTTCCAAAAATAATTATTTCAAGTTCTTAGCTTCTTTCTAGCTATTTCAAGTTGCGAGATGTTACATCCTTTATGATTGAGTTTTGAAATATGGTTTTGAACTTTGAGTTTAAAGCTGAGAATTTGGTAAGATTTGAGTTTGAAAGGCAAATTTTGTTAAAAAGTAGTTTTTGGTGTCTTTTCGAGTTAGAGTGTCAAAATAAAATTATGACGATTCCATCAATCCTGGAATGTGGAATCTAATCTGTGAGAGTTGTCTATTTCAGATTTGGAGCCTTTTTGAGGATTTGAGATCCTAAGTTGGAAATTGTTGAGAATTTAGCATTTGAGTTGACGTTAATCAATATTCAAGGTTTGGATGCTCGAATTGAAATTTCAAGAGTACCATTTTATTCAAGGATGATTTGGGCCTAGGTGAGGTCTTGGTTGATTTTTGAGAGGTCCCGAGCATATTGTAGTCTTTTAAGGCGTTGTGTTAGTTCTTGTGGTCTTCACGGTTGTCGGATCAAGAAGACTTATGATTCGTGTTTCGACAGTTCCATTGAGTCTAGAACATTGAGTATAATCAATTTGCATATGTGGTTTATGTGTACAGGATTCAAACAAATCTTGAGGACCCTTTCGATATTTTGAGAGTTGGCTGATTTTGTTGAGGTATGATATTTGTTACGCTCGCGATCGTGATAAAGGGTTTTCTTTTGCAAAGGTCACGATTGTAAGACCTTGACTGCAAAAGCAAAAAGAATGGAAATACAGACCTTCGCGATCGTGACCTTCGTGAAAGCGAAGGTTGAGCTCTTAGCGGGGTTCGCTTTTACAAACCAGTGTTCGCTTAAGCGACTTTAGAGAGGATTTTTACTTGCAAATTTCAGGGTTTAAGCCCCATTTTTAATTTTTGAGCTTCGGAAATCCTTGGAGGCGATTTTCGAAAGGATTTCTTGTGCTAAATCATTTGGGTAAGATTTTGTGACCCTTCCTCTCATTATTTATGAATTTTAACATCAAATTTTGGGATTTTGATCGGAAAATGACAAGATTTTTCAAGAACTCAAATTCTAAACTAAAATGGATATTGTGAACTGAGTTTGAGTCATTTTTCAAAATGGCTTTCACCAATAAGTTCCTAAGGCCTTGAGTAACATTGTCAAGTGTTGATTTTTGAATTCAAATTCATTTTTGAAATTGAGTTTTGTTGATTGACCTATATTTCAAAGTATATGAGTTAATTAATTGGGTATTGTTATTTCTGAAAATTTATTGTGAATACTTTATTTATATAGATTGTGTGGCTTTGAACATTAGTCGGAAGGGGAAGACTCAAATGTTGGGTGACCAGTTGATTGAATTAAGACAAGTGATCTCCTAAACTTTGTATTCGTGTATTCCCTTCATTGTGTGTGTGTTGGGAGAAATGAGAATGAGGTGAAGGGTTAGTTGTCCACTTGATGAATCTTAATGAATAAAAAGGGGTTGAAATGAAAAGGATGTGTTGATCATAATGCTTGTAACTTGCCTTGTGATGGCCCTGTTGATTAATTGATGAAATGTTTGATAGCATGAATGTGGACTTGAATTTTTTGAATTGTTATCTCTTTCTTAAGGTGTGAACTTGCTTATGTGCATTGATTGTTGTGCACTGAGATGAGACTTGTGATACAAAGCTGATGGAAAATGGTTCCGACTAGTGATATTGAGCCAATGAAAAATGATTCCGGCTAGTGGTATGAAACCGATGGAAAATGATTCCGACTAGTGATATTGAGCCGATGAAAAATGATTCCGGCTAGTGATATAAAGCCGATGGAAAATGTCCCGGCTAGAGAAATGATGTAAAGTCGATAGGAAATGATTCCGGCTAGTGAAATGATAAAAAGCCAATGGGAAATAGTTTCGGCTAGTGATATTGAGCCGATGAGAAATGGTTCCGACAAATGTTTGATTATTGTGATTTGATGCATTTTGATGCTTATGTTTGACTTACTTGTTAACTGTGATTGATCTACTTGGAATTGAGATTGACTTACTTGATTCGTGTTAGATGTTGAATTGTGACTATTGAACTGTGATTATTGAGCTTTGTGAGCTGTGTATTATAGAACTGTTAGGTTGGACCAATTTTTGTGCATGTTGTAGTTTGAGGAGGTTCGGTTGGGATGAAAGGCACGACCCTTTTAAAAAGTTATAACTCATCGAAAAAGTCACAACCCTTCAAGAGAATGTGTTATTCAAATAGATATAGATGAGTATTTTAAGTTGAAGGTATTATAGTAATTTAATATATAAGTCAGAGAGCTCATATTTTTAACGTAATATAGATAGATATAGATGATCAACAACCTAACAAGGATTAAGGATCCAACAACACACCCTCAATCCTGAACAAGATCATTTCATCGATACGGTCCCGAATCCGTTTCACTTCATTCTTCCCCGAGCGCCCTACAAGTGATACTTAATAAGTCTAATCCCTAAGTTACCAATTCACATCATTCTTTTAATGCTACCTATCTTCACATATTTACCTTATCATTCACCAAGTAAGCCATACCAACACAGAACATTTATCAAGGATTTCATACAATAACCTATCAAATATCAATACATAAATAGATGATTTGTATTTTATTACTCATTATTATGTACATATTGTCATGAAATATTAATTATTTTAACAAATCTATATAAAATTTTATGAGACACATGTTCAACAAAAACTAGTTTTTTTGTAATAACGTTATGACAAGGAATATAATTAAGTATATTCGTTTTGCACGATTTCAGAAAATTTTCAGAAAATCTATAAACGATTATTAAAAAATATTTAAAAGGTCAAAGTTTGGCTTTACGTGAAAAAAAAATACACCATGAGGTCCTTTCGAGCACACCTACAAATAGAGTAGGAGGCTTTAATTTGTCAAAGGTAAAACTATATTTTCTCCCGTTCAAAATAATTAATGTTTGACTCCAAAAGATTAATTTAAAATAATTGATATTTCATAAAATCAAAAAACATTTAATTTGTTTTTCAAATTTATCGTTGAAGTACATTTTTATTCCACATTTCTATTTTGGTTTCTTTTTCTTCCTTATAACTATCGAATGCAACAAACAACAATAACAACAACAACAATCCACGGAAGCAAAGTGCATACGACCTCATTTGTTTGTACTTTGAATCTGAATAGTTGAAACCTTATGTCATTAAATGCAATTAGTTGCATTAAAATTTAATTACTTATTTGGTTTGAATAAATATTAATTATTAAGATTATTAAAAAATATTCTTGTATGAATAATTTTCACCTTCATTTTGTCCATAATCAATAATTACCATCACGAACCACATATATATGTTATCATAACTATCATTGTTGTTGCTAATCGCCAACCACTAACCACCATTGTCATCATATTCACTATGAGCAATCATCACTATTATCAACCATTATTATCACTAGCTACCATACCAATTATCTTTATCATTATAATTATATATCTACCTCCACCACTACTATTAGTCATTACCACCACTGTTGTCAATTTCTTCTACTAGTCACCTCCATCATCACAATCATTATTACCGCTAACTACCACCAGCATATCATCAACCATTACCAAGACCACAAACTACTAAAATCAATCAACTTCACCATTATAACCACCACAACTACCAACGCCACCATCACGCCAGTCACCATAACATCAAGTATCTTCACCATCTTTCCTATCACCGCCACCACCATTACTAGCCACGAACACCAACTGTTACTACTACCACTACTACAACTTTCCATTATTACTAGCGGACATAAATGTTTTGTCGTTTTTAATACATAATTATTTTATTTTATTAAATTTATCTTTAAAAATATTTAACTAGTTTTTATTTGAATTGTATATTTGTTATGTGTACAAATAAATAATTTATGCACATTTATGTTGGAAAAAAAAAACAGTCTGAATCACTCAATGTTCAAATCTAAAAAAAATATTTTAATCAGTCAGATGTGCATTGAGATTCAAAAATCTTAATCTAAATAAAAATAAATGAGGTAGTACACCCCTAAGACTAAGTGTTTTTCGTCTCCAATGTTTTAAAAAGCGGGGGCATGAGACAAAGCGTAAGCCCCGATGCATGAGACGTAAGCCCCATGAATTTTTAAGTTTTTAATTTATAATGTAATAAAATAATGACAAAAAAAAATACGATTAAAGAAACTCATAAAAAAAATTCTAACATGATTTTACAAGTAAAAATAATGCAATGACATAAAACTTATTACTATATGCAAATCAACTCTAACATCTTAACTTTCAAACAATAAAAGAATTACAATTTCGTAAAATATAATGTGATCATACTATGCATTTTACCTTGCTAAAAGAAAATAATCAATAAAAATTTTCAGTTTATAACTGAAACATCATTATTCCTTCATAAATAAAAAATAAAATAATTTTTAAATAGAGAAATAATAAAATATGATAATCTTGTGAGACGGGACAAAACACGAAGATCAATGATAAGTGAAAATGTAAAATTCGGCTATATTTGAATATTCATCCTCATGGACCATGGTGTTTCAAATACGCACATAGTAAATTAAATATGCAATAGACTGTTATTTGAATTACTCTCAATCTTCTTATTTCTATAAATGAAAAAGACTATTAAGCATCATTTATTAAAGAATAATGAAGATTAACAATGTTAATTGACAAATTTAACACATAATTTAAGTAAAAGCGGCTAGGTGAGCCCCCGAACATTGTAGTGCGTTAGGCATGTTTAATTAAAACGTACACTCGGACGCTTAGGACATACAATTTAGCTCCACACGTGAGCCTTGAGTGTATAGTAAGTCATAAAACTTCATAATATATATACTTACTATAACATAAGAGGATTGTTTATAGTAAGTCATAATATAAGTTTGCAGGTCTTTCATATATTTGCAATGAGTAGTCTCTTTTCCACCATCAACATGAGTGTTCACTTGTTGAAGGACTTCTCAAAATTATGTATCTTTAATCAACTTCAGCCTAAGAGGTCCAACTTGATCTTGTTGTGCCATCATCATCATGATGAAGTTGAGTCGTTGTCGTCGTCGTCTTCTTCATGGCCATCCATAAAATCATGTGATGCAAATTATGTTGCATTGACACCCATAAGTTTCTTGCAGAGAGCAGCCAATGTTTTTAGTGAAAGAACTTCAGTTATATATGGCCCTTCATCAATCACCTACACTTGGGAACAGACACATACTAGGTGTCTCAAGCTTGCTTCTGCTCTTGTTCATCATGTGGGGATTTCTCGTGGCCATGTGGTAACACTCTCTTTTTATATATATCTAAACTTCTAATTCATTAATAATAATAATAATAATAATAATAATAATAATAATAATAATAATGTTACGCTACAATATGGCTTGCTATATATGAATTATGCTATCATATATGGTTATTGGAAGTTTTTTTCTTTGTATCAAGTTGTCATAATTATGTCTTTTTTTGGTTCGATCCATTTGTTTTTATAAACCATTCTTTCAAAAACTGTGACTAATAGAATAGTGAAATTATAACAAGCTGAAAAAAGTGCTAAGAGAAGCTTAGGATATTACTCAAGGACTAATAACCAAACCGAAGTTAGACTAATCTGCCCTTAAAGTTATTTTTTTTTTAAATTATAGATTGAAAAGTATATGTACAAGGAGAATTAATTAAAAAATACGAAATGGAATGGAGGAAGTTAACCAATCCTACTTTGGAAAGTTTATTTTGAAAATTAGAAAAAACTATATATACTAGCTTTTTTCAGTTCATACGTATATAAATTGAAGTTTGAGGTTGATAACTCAATTTTTTTTTTGATTTTTATATTCTTGCATTACTTATGTATTTTTATTTGTAATAACATCATAGAGAGTATTATCAACTTTGTGATGATCATAGAATATATACCTAATTTTTTCTAGCTCTTATTTTCTTCATACTTGTTAAATAGTAGGGGTTTGGTACCTCATTAGGAAAAAAAGATAAGGCCTATCCCCCTTACTTGTACTTTTCTCTTTGAAGTTTCTATTTTTATTTATTGATTAAAGAAAAAAGCCTTGAGGCATCCCCCGCCTAGCAAATTCAAAAAAAAAAATCAACTTTTATTTATCTACTATACTAAAAATAAATGTTCACTTTTACTTGTTCTGTTTGAAAATCAAGAAATAATTTATCATAGAGTATTTATTTTTCACTATTTAGATGACGTATAATAATGAAAGGTACAAAAACAAAAACATATCTTGTGGATTCCCACAGAGTGAGGTCTAGGGAGGGTAGAGTGTACACATACCCTTATATCTACCCAGAGATGAGATAGAGAGACTGTTTCCAATAGACCCTCGGCTCAAGACATAAACAGATTAAAAAGATGTAATGGAAATATAAGAGATAATAGGTAGTACACAAAACAACATATAGTATCAGAACAATACTACAACCAAATAATTAATACTATCAAAGAACCACACGAAACAACAGATATCAGCAAAATCAAATTAAAAAAAAAAAACTACAAGCATATAGAACTATGACTGCTAGCAAGGGCACTAATACAATGCACTCATACCTACAAGCTAGGACACACTCCTATCAAGTAACATTCTATCCTAATTTACGTCTTCCATACATTCCATGATAAGTCATAATTGTGTCATGTCCTATCTAATCATCTCTTCCTAATACTTCTTCAGTTTACCTCTACCTTTCCTGAATTCATTCATAGTCAACCTCTCACACCTCCACACTGGAGAATTTATGCTTCTTCTCATCACATGCCCGAACAATATCAACATCCCTTTCCACATCTTGCTTCCACCAAAATAACTCCCACCTTTCCTCCGATATCCTCATTCTTAAATATATTTCTCCTAGTAAATCCACACATCCATCACAATATCATCTCCTCCGCCACCTTTATCTTCTAAATGTGAAAGCTCCTGACAAGGGCGGAGCCACCTTGTCCCCAGGGTGTCCAATTGGACACCTTTCATCGAAAAATTGTACGATTTATACACGTAAAATTTTGACTTATATTGGTATATATGGTATTTTAAACACTCTAAAGTAACAAAGTAACCTGTAGTGGAGATGGTTAGAGCTGTCGCAAATCTACTTGTTGGCCCAGTTCGATTCCCCGCATGAGTGTTTTCATTTTTTCATTTTTCTATAATTATTTTGCCTTCTTGAAGTTTCTAAGTAAATAAACATGCATAATTTTAATATAAATGTTCAGTAGCTTGGTGGTAAATAGGGTCATGCTTGTCTTGAGTGACCCATGTTCGAAACTCACCTCCAATAAAGAATTTTTTTCAATTAAAATTGAATTATTTCCTTAAATTTTAATAACTTTTCCTTGTGGAATAAGATCTCCTTATATTTTAATACCTTTTTCCTTTGTGGAATAAAAAAAATCCTTAAATTTTAATATCTTTTCCTTGTGGAATAAGATTTCCTTATATTTTTAATACCTTTTTTCCTTTGTGGAATAAAATTTGCTTAAATTTTAATACATTTTCCTTTTGGAATAAGGTTTTCTTTCTTTATAAATAGGAGACCAATTTACCCAAATTATATCACAATATTATTAAAAATAGAATCTCTATAAATCATCATTTTTTTTAAAAAAAATTACTATTCAAAGTTTGGACCCCCTTGATAAAATTCCTAGCTACGTCACTGGCTCCTGATTGGCTAACACTTTGATCCATACAACAAAGCTGGTCTAACCATCACTCTGTAGAACTCACATTTTTTTAAGTTTATGCAACACATTTTTATCACACAAGACTTTGGATGCAAGTCTCTATTTCATCCACCTTGTCCAAATATGGCGAGTGACATCCTCGTTTATCTCTTCATTTTCCTGGATAATAGACCCAAGTTACTTGAAACTACCTCTCTTTTAGATGGACTGTGTAACAAGTCTCACTTTCACATCCGCCTCAAACATCACCTCACTAAACTTGTACTCTAAATATTCAGTCTTGGTCCTGCTCAACCTAAATCCTTTAGACTCCAAGGTCCGTCTTCAAACCTCTAACTTAGAATTAACTTCATCACATGTCTCGTTAATCAAAACTATGTATCTAAAAATAACATATACCATGAAACCTCATTTTAAATTTGTCGCATTAATTCATCCATCAACAAGGTAAATAAAAAAGGGCCAAGGGTTGATCCAGGTGCAACCCCATCAATAGGGGAAAGTGCTCCAAGTCTCCTCTCACTGTTCTTAATCAGGTCTTGATTCCATCATGCATGTCCTTAATCGACCTATAGTATACGCCACAGGTACACATCTAGTCTCTAAGTACCTCAATAGAACCTCCTTAGGGACTTTGTCGTAAGCCTTTCTAGGTCAATAAACATCATGTATAAGTTCTTCTCATTTCCCTATACTGATCCACCAGTCTCCTTACAAGATAAATGTCTACGGTAGTCGAGCGTCCTAACATAAATCCAAACTGATTCTCAAACATAGTCACGATCCTCTTCAATCTCGACCCCACACTCTCTTCCAAACTTCCACCGTATGACTAAGCAACTTGATTCCCCTATAGTTGTTGCAATTTTGAATGTCACCTTGTTCTCGTACAATTGAATCATTTTACTCCCTTTCCACGCTTTGGGCATCTTTGTCATCTTGAAAATGACACTAAACAACTCAGTAAGCCATTTCATACCTACCCCATACGCGCTCCTTCAAAAATTCACAGAAATCTCATTTGGCCCAATCGTTCTACCCCTACGCATCATACGAATAGCATCATTAACCTCCTCATCCTTTATACGCCTACAATAACCCTAATCATGAAGCCACTCTGAGTTCTCCAAATCCCCCAACACAATAACCTTTATACGCCTACAATAAGAGAGGTACTATAGTAAATTAGCATTTTATTATTATTTCTTGGGTTGTGTCAAGTCAAACATGGACATAAAAAGTATTCAAATATAAAATAGTAAATGCTTATAAGTCATAAAGTCACAAATTGGAGGTGACAAACTTATGACTTTTGATTTGTCTTTAAGCAGTTAAGGTGTTTACCAAATACGTAGATAAGTTTAAAAATATTTATAACTCAGTTTGATTAGCTAATAAGCTTTACCCAAATGCCATCTTGACAAAGACAACTACGTTTTACTTCCTCAATTATTATTTTTATAGATTTGGAGTTCTTTTCTGTAGGTTGCTACACTAGCCCCTAATGTACCAGCAATACAAGAGCTGAATTTTGCAGTACCAATGGCTGGAGCAGTTCTTTGTTCATTAAACACACGTCTCGATTCAGCTATGTTATCAACACTTCTAATGCATTCAGAAGCAAAGATCATATTTGTAGATCAACAGTTTCTCCAACTTGCTCAAGAAGCACTTTCTATTATTTCTAGCAAGAACACCAAACCACCTCTTCTTGTTATAATAATCTCAGAAAAATCTAACAATTCCATTACTAACACTTGGGATTATGAAAGTCTCCTTGAAAGTGGGGACAGAGATTTTGCTATTAGGTGGCCAATAACAGAATTTGACCCTATTAGCATTAACTATACTTCTGGAACAACATCAAGACCCAAAGGAGTTGTTTTCAGTCATAGAGGTGCATACCTCAATTCTATTGCCACATTTTTGGCTCATGAGATGAGCACACTTCCTATTTATCTTTGGACTGTTCCAACATTTCACTGCAATGGATGGTGCATGATATGGGGTCTAGCAGCAGTAGGTGGCACTAATGTTTGTCTCAGAAGTGTATCTCCAAAAGAAATATTTGAAAGTATTTCACTGTACAAGGTGACACATATGGGTGGTGCACCTACTGTCTTGAACATGATAGTGAATACGCCGTCATGTGACCGGAAACCACTTCCACACAAGGTGAAGATTATGACAGGTGGTTCGCCACCACCACCACAAATGATTTCCAAAATGGAGGAGTTGGGGTTTGGAGTAATTCACTTTTATGGACTAACGGAGACACATGGTGCAGGTAAAAGATTAATTTCACGTATGATCATTCAACTTCACCCAATACAACAGTTTAATCTTATAGTGGTAAAGTTCAGTTACTTAAATGTGACAAAACATTTGGCTACTCCACTGTTATAGTGAATAAAATTCAGTGCTGACACTTGATATTAACCCTTCAGGTACATATTGCTTGTGGAAGCCTGAGTGGGATTCTTTGCCTTCAGATGAAAGACTTATACTGAAAGCTAGACAAGGAGTGCAACATCTTTGTGTTGAGGAAGTTGATGTAAGAGATTCTATCACCATGAAGAAGGTGCCAGCGGATGGTGTAACAATGGGAGAAGTCATGTTTAGAGGGAACACAGTAATGAGTGGATATTTAAAAGATCAAAAAGCAACAGATGAAGCTTTTAGAGGTGGATTGTTTCATAGTGGTGATCTTGCTGTAAAACATCCTGATGGTTATATAGAAGTAAAGGATCGTTCAAAAGATATTATAATATCTGGTGGAGAAAACATAAGCACTATTGAGGTGGAAACAGTTTTGTATAGTCATCCAGCAGTTTTAGAAACAGCAGTAGTCGCTCGACCAGATAACCACTGGGGACAGACACCTTGTGCATTTGTGAAGTTGAAGGAGGGATATGATGTAAGGTCTCAAGAAATTATCAACTTCTGCAGGGATAATTTGCCTCATTACATGGTACCTCGGACAGTTATATTTCAGGATCTCCCAAAAACTTCAACTGGAAAGATACAGAAATCTATCCTAAGGGAGAAAGCAAAAGCCTTGGGCAGTCTTTTCTGAAAAAAATGAAGAAGCCACTTGGCTTGCTTCTTTGAAGGTCAAGTAAGTCTCTGTATCTTTTTATGCCACTTTGTCCTATAAGTATTCTACATTTTGGTAATAACATTCAGTTGTATCTTTAAGTTTATGTTACAGCAAGAGAAATGTTCTATTCAATAAATTGGGATACACTGTGATAAGGCTGGTAAATTACACCTATAGTGTAAAAGTGATTAGACTATCATGTCAATTAAAAAGTGCTTAGAGGTTATCATCCATCATAGTTGGAGTTAGTAACCTGAAAAATAAAGCAACCAATCTTCTATAGCATATTAAATTACATTGCTAATAGAGGCAACGAAGTCCTACGGTTTGGGTAGCACAGTAACAGATGATTCTACTCAGTAAGGTAAAGTTGAGAAAGTTTACACCATAGCTGATTTATGTATTCAATCAACTTTTTTGGTCAGTAGTGCATTTTAATGTCTCCAAGCCGGCCATAATAGAATAGATAAGTGAAGCAGTCAATAGCAGTCTGTTCTCGCCTATCGATAGATAGCAGCTCCATTTCCCTAAAAGCTTTCACTTCATTTGAAATGCCTGTAGCCTCTAATCTCAAAGCAGTCCTATGATGATGCAACCTAGAAAATGGAAGTACATAAGAACTCATGACAAAAGATAAGAATAAATTTGGCATCAATGAAAGGCAAAAATACATGAAATATTTCCAATGTCGCACAAGAAGGAGAGGGCAATGTAGTAGTAGGTATATGTTTTGCTAGCAGATGTTTTCATCTTATTGCTACATAATGGAGCTGCTGGTTGAAACAAAAATTCAATTAGTCCTCCCTTGACCCCTCCCATCCTGCACAATTAAAGATAATGATACAACCAGTCTCTTCTAGATAATGAAAAGAAACCAAGTAGGACACTTGTTAGAATGTCCTGCATTGGTTGAGGGGATATATTGTTGTCTCTTCATATGCTTTTGGGCAATCTTTACCTCATGAGTTACCTATTGAGGTTTAGTTAGGCTCAAGGTCCATTTTATTACCATGATATAAGAGCCAAACCCATCCCTATTCTTGGTTTATCCAATATTGTGCTCTCATGTGATATTGTCCAACACTTGGCGCATGAGGGGAGGGGAGAGTGTAAAAGTGTCCCACATTTGTGGAGGAAATGCTATCTCATAATATGATTTTGGTAAAAATCCTAGGTCCTCCACTGCCGTTGTCAACTATCACTCACTAGTCACTAGTCACTACCATACCAATCACCTCCATCATTATAGTTATAGATCCACCTCCACCATCACTATTAGTCATTACCACGATTGCAGCCAATCCCTACTACTAGTTTTCTCCACCATCATAACCATCATTGTGGCTAACTACCACCAACACATCATCAACCATCACCAAGACCACCAATGATTAAAATCAACAAACATCACTATTACAATCACCACCACTACCAACGCTATCATCATGCCAGTTACCATAACATAAACTATTTTCACCATCACTCCTATCACCATCACCACCATTACTAGCCACGAACACCAACTGTTACTACTATCACCACCACAAATCACTTCCATCGGCCAGACATAAATGTTCTATTTTTTTATTACATAATTATTTTATTTTATTAAATTTATCTTTTAAAATATATATTTAATTATTTTTTGTTTGAATTGTATATTTGTTATGTGTACAAATGAATAAATTATGCACATTTATGTTGAAAAAAATTAAAAAAATAAACAGTCATAATCACTCAATGTCCAAATCTATAAAAAAAAAAATATGTTAGACAATCAGATGTGTATTGAGATACAAAAATTTAATCTAAATAAAAATAAATGAGGTAGTACACCCCTAAGGCTAAGTGTTTTTCGTCTCCAATGTGATAATCTTGAAAGATAGGATAAAAATATGAAGACCATTGATAAGTGAAAATGTAAAATTAAACTATATCTGAATATTCATCCTCACGGTGTTCTCATCAAATACGTACATAATAAATTAAATATAGAAATCCCAATTACCAACAAAAAAATTTGTTGGTAAATTCATCAAATTAGTTGGTAAATTGAGTTTCCAACCAAATGCCAACTGATATTAGTCCGTTGCTAAATGGCTCATCGGTAAATATTATCAACCGATTTTAATTTGTGGGTAAACTTACCAACCAAAAACCAGTTGATAAGATGTTGTTACAAAATTTTGAAAATTGACCCTGAAATTTCCGCTAGTAAATTCACCAACTAATTTTTGATTAGTATATCGTTAGTACCTTTACTAACGAATTGAAAAGGAGTTAGTAAAAAAATTTCTTCATTATTCAATTCCATTGGTAATACGTTGGTAATTATACTAACAAATAACAAATGTTGGTATTCTGTTGGTAATTGTACTAACTGATAAGGTTAGCAAGTCCGATAGTAAATTTTTCAAGATACATTTGTAATTGGTTGGCAATTTTAGTAACAGAAAATTTATGTTGGTAATTTATCAATAAATTTTAAATACGTTAGTAAGTATGATTATTTGTTTTTCTAAGAAATTTACTAATTGATTGTTAGTTTGTTGGTAATATATCATTCAAGTTCAATGTTAGGGTAGTAATTGATTGACAATTTGTTCAAAATATTATTAAATGAATGATTTTTCAATAGTAAAATATTTATTTAAATATATTTATTAATTTATTGTATTTAAAAATCTAAGAGCACTTATATAAATTCAAAAATATTAGTATCAATTTTATAAATCATATTTGAATGAGACAATGCAGAATGTATGATAACGAGTTAAATTAATCTAAATATGAGACATATCATTATATCATGTAGATATGATCTTAGACTCTACAGTAGTGCTCTAAGAAATCATCAAGAAATAGTTAGAGGCAACACATGTGATAATATAATATTTAGCATCAGCCACGGAAGTTCATGACTTTTCTCAAGGAAATTTAATGTTAAAATTTCATGACTATCTAAAACACTACAACCCTTATATATAAAGGCCGAGCAAAGAGCTAGATGCCATATAATAGCTACTTTACAAGCATTTTGTTTCCAATAGTCCATGATGATAAATTACTTTAAACTCTTAAGATGTCCTTTTGATGTCGCAATTTGTATCCAAACTAATGATTAAGTTGTAAACTTTTGTAATATTCACTATCATCCAAGTGTAGGAATTCAAGTAATACCTACTCTAGTCTTTGTTGTCGTCATTCTAAGAAGATCACATTCATCATAGTTCTATACGTTTCAACTTTGAACCTCTAAACTCAAACTTAACTCAAGAAGAAATTAGCTAATTCATTAAAAGATATATATTTAAAAATTAGACAAAATATGGCCAACTAGATCCTTCCCTTGATCGAGTGGACTATGAAAGGCTATGCTGCTCGGACTCTTTAAAATTGATGTTGCACCTGTGTCGAATTTTTCAAAATGCACTATTTTTAGAGTTTCCGATATGCACGCATCGATATTCGTAAAGAGTCTGAACAAAAGTAGATGAATGATACTACTAATTCTCACAATGAAGTTATTTGAATTATATCCAATAACACAACTTATATCATTTTTTTGTGAATGAATAATATATACTAAACGAGAAAGTATTGTATTTACAACATTATGCGTAATTATTTGTCCTCAAGCATGACTAAATGGAATCAGACTTTCTAGGTAACGATATCAATTAAATTTCAACTACTTCCATAGTTAATGATCATAACAAAAGTATCTAAGACTAACTTATAGTGTTAGTTTAGCAAGTCAGATTGTATGTGCTTAAGAGATTACTTAGATCTCTACCTTAATGTCATGTATTCACATTCATCATATATATTGCTGAAGTTTGACAGGTAAACAACATACACCATACAACTAGTAAAGAACTTAATGTTGATTAATTTATAGCTAGTGTAATTAGTCGTCTAACATGGCAGATTGAAACTACTAATAGATAAATTATATCTCTACCCTAATGCTATCTATGTATCTAACATTTTCACTGTACAACTAGTTTTGACAGGAAGACCACATACATTTGTAAATTAAACTAGTACTAGTGGAGAAGTATAATAAATAACCAACATCCATTTTAACTAATGTCCAGTTAGTCTTGGACCAAGCATGTTCATTTTGAAAATTATTAGTATAACTTGACGAAATAAAAATGAATATATATATATTGCGCGCTAGTTGTCTTGCGTGCACCGGTGAGTGCAGGAGCCTCATTTATGGTGTGAGGGCCTAGACCCCTCGCCATATTTCTTACTTAAATAAATTCTTCAACATTGTGCAGATTTGGCCTTGCAAGACTTAATTTTCTAAATCACCTTTGGTTATACCATTGTAAAGAACAAGATACAACACATAATTGTGTTTGAAAGTTAATAAGTCCTATCACTTTTAAACAGAATTAAAGTACTATCCGTAAATTTCATAAGTTACATACATACTTTATGTAAATTCCATCCATAACCTTGAATGATGTGGCTTAATCTACTTGTTTTTAAAGAAAGTCTTTTATGAATTATCTTATTAGTTAGTTAGATAGATAGATAAAGAGATACCGGAAGAGATAGTTATCTAATTAAATTCCTCTGTTTTAGATTTTTTAAAAAAAGTCTTTGCTTTGTAAACAAGGAACAGAGAGGGATAAACAAACACAAAAAACTCATCAACTACAAACTACTATATAAATAGGAGAATATATTATCCAAACAACTATAACATATGTGTTATGAATATGAGAATCAAAAGTTACGCATTGTGATCAATGTAACAGTAAAGTTAGTTACAAAAGTTTGTTATACTGTTAGTTAAAGGTAACTCTAGTTAAGTTAGACTAACTAGCTTGTACAGTTAAGATACACTATAAATAGAGTAGTGTAGGCATTATTTGTATTGTATTAGATTATCATTCAATACAGAGAAAAGTTCTTCTTCTTTGATTGAATCCTCGGCTCTGTAATTCTTCATGGTATCATAGCCATGGATGCTCTCTTGATGTATTCCGCAAATTAGGTTGTTAAACTCTTCTGCTTGCACACGAAAGGCTCTCCAACAGAGTCTGCATTGTCTTAGAAGCAGTCTTGTTTTTACTTTGTTTGTTGCTCCTGATTCAGTGAAGATCTTCATCAACGACGATAGGTGAAGGCTCCAATCCTGACACTCTTACTCCTTCAGCTGGTGGTAGAGAAGCCATAATTGATTCACATCATCATTTGTTTCTTCAAGCGTGTGACACTCCAAGTAGTTCACTGGTCTCTACTCAATTAACTGGATCTGAAAACTATTCTTTATGGAGCATGTCTATGAAGATAGGTCTGCTAGGCAAAGGTAAATAGGATTTGTGGATGGATCTAGTTCTAAAGAGAAGTTTCAAGCTTCCTTCCATAATCTATGGGAGAAATGTAATGCAATTGTCCTTTCATGGATCATGATTTCTGTTAGTCGAGAACTTCTCAGTGGGATAGTGTATGCTAATAATGCTCAGCAAGTGCTAGTTTGGAATGACCTGAAGGAAAGGTTTGATATGGTTGATGGATCACGTATATTCTATCTACATAAGGAGATTGCTACACTCACTCAAGGAATATTGTTTGTTTCTATCTATTTCTCCAAGCTTAAAGAGCTTTGGATGGAGTTTGATTCTCTCATGCCCTGTCCTGGATGTGACTGTGTAGTTTCAAAGACTTATGCAATTCATTTTGAGTATCAAAGGCTTATGCAGTTTCTCCTAGGTCTCAATGAGTCTTACAACCAATGTAGAAGCCAATTTATGATGATGGATCATGTTCCCAATGTGAACAAAGCCTATTCACTAGTGATTGCAGAAGAGAGTTAGAGGATCCTTGGTAAGGCAAATATTGTTATTGAGATGCCTTCTAACCATGGATCTATACAGGAGGCTCTAGTCTTCTTTAGTGGTAGTACTCATACCTACTCAGGCTCCAGAGGATCGGGATCTGGTGGTCCTAGTACTACTAGATCTACTTACAGACCTAAGAAGCCATCTAACAGTTACTTGTTTTGTGATTACTATAATTGGAAAGGTCATATAAGGGATCACTGCTACAAACTTCATGGTTATCCATCTAACTGGAGAGGTAAGAAGAAAATTAGTCCTGGTTCAACTAACACAGCTAGTTTTGTTGCTGCTAGTTCTGGTCCTAGTAGCCTCTCAGGCAGATCTCCATTAGGTGTTAGCAATACTGGTGTCTCTCATGCATTTATGACTAACTTGCAGCATCAATAGTTTCAACCTCCTGCAACTTCACAGCCACAACATTTCTCCCACCAGCAGTATATGCAGATCCTGCAACTGCTAGATCAGGGAAATGGGAAGACTACCACTAATGCTCATGTGTCTACCTCAAGTACATCAGGTTTGTTTCCTACTTCCAAGTGGATAGTTGATTCAGGAGCTTCCAAACATATGGTTCATAGTCTGCATATGCTCAATCACTATAATACCTTGTTTGAGTCTCACGAAGGAAAGGTGTATCTTCCTACTGGCAATCTTGCACCAGTTAGTCATATTGGCTCATCTCAGATCTTAGGAGGGGCTGAGATCACTAATGTGCTTCATGTTCCTTCTTTTCAATACAACTTATTATTTGTTCCTAGACTAACAAAGGAGTTGAAATGCAGTATTATGTTCTATCCTAATTTCTGCATTTTCCAGGACCTCTCCAATGGGAAAGTGAGGGGGATTGGCAAGTTGGAGAATGACATGTATGTGATTACTGTTGACTGTCATTTGCATTCTCAAGGAGCAGAATTGAGTTCACCTAAAAATCAAGCTAATGTAGTTTCTAAGTCTTGTTATGTACCTTCTTTACATTCATCTAGAATAAGTCTATCCTTGTGGCATAAACGCCTAGGTCATGTCCCTTTTAATACTCTTAGACAATTTAGTTCTTTGCAACAGTTGCATCCTACTACTGATGCACCTTGTACTGTATGCCCCTTAGCTAAACAATCAAGACTATCTTTTCTTTTAAGTGCTACTTCTACAACTGCTTGCTTTCAACTTTTACATGTTGATGTATGGGGTCCCTATAGAGTTCCTACTCATGATAATAACAGGTATTTTTTAACCTTAGTAGATGACTACTCAAGGTATACCTGGATAGTTTTGCTTCCCTCCAAATTTGAGGTCATAGTTGCACTCAGAAAGTTTCTTATTATGGTTGCGAATGTTTTCTCTTCCTCAGTCAAAATATTAAGGATAGATAATGGTTGTGAGTTTTTTAATTCCCAAATGACTATTCTCCTGGAGTCTCTAGGTATTTTACACCAAAGTTCATTCATATATACCCCTCAACAAAATGGTGTTGTTGAAAGGAAACATAGGCACATACTTGATGTTACTAGAGCCTTGAGGTTTCAATCTAGCATACCTCTTAAATTCTGGGGTGAGTGTGCTCTTACAAGTGTCTATTTGATCAATAGATTGCCTTCATCTGTTTTACACAACAAGACACCTTATGAGTTGCTTTATCTTAGATCTCCCTCTCTTGATCATCTTCGAGTCTTTGGGTGTCTTGCTTTTGCTTCTAAAGTCAAAAAGGTTGACAAGTTTGCTCCCAGAGCTTTCCCTACTGTGTTCTTGGGGTATTCTACATTACAAAAAGGGTATAAATTATTTTCTCTTCATACTTAAGAGTTCTTAGTATCCAGAGATGTAGCCTTCAAAGAGGACATATTTCCCTTTACTCAAACCACTTCCTCTTGTCCTCATTTGTTTCCTGTCTTTCAGTTTACAGAGTCCTTTACTGAGTCCACTCCAGTTCCTCCCATTGCTACTACTCATTCTTCTCCTTGTCCAGCTTCTATAGTATCTGACTCTCCCTTTTCTCCTGCCTCTGCATCTAATATGTCTACAGTTGTTCCCTTAAAAAGATCCTCTAGAAATTCCAAACCTCCAATTTGGCTTCATGACTATGTTACTATCCAGCCTAAGTCCACTTGTCTTTATCCTTTATCCAATCATGTCAGCTATCACCATCTGTCTCCACCTTATGGCTTAGCATTAGCTGCATATTCCAGCATCCCTAAGCCTAAGTTTTTCCATGAGGCTGCTCTCAATCCTTTGTGGGTCGCAGCTATGCAGGCTGAGATCAAAGCCTTGGAAGAGAATCATACATGGTCTATCACTGATCTTCCTTCTGATAAACATCCAATTGGCTGTAAATGGGTGTTTAAGGTGAAATATCTTGCATCTGGTGCAGTTGAAAGATACAAGGCCAGACTTGTTGCAAAGGGGTTCAATCAGAAAAAAGGCTTGGATTATTCTGAAACTTTCTCCCATGTTGCTAAAATAGTTACCGTGTGGTCTGTTCTAGCTGTGGCCTCTGCTAAACACTGCCTTGTATTCCAAATGGATGTCCATAATGCATTTCTCCAAGGTGACCTGGTTGAGGATGTGTATATGGTTGTTCCTCAAGGCTTTTGCAGACATGGGGAGTCTGGTAAAGTCGGCAAATTACACAAGTCACTATATGGTTTAAAGCAGGCACCTAAGCGTTGAATCTTAAACTAACAGAGGCATTACTTCAGCTGGAATTTGTTCAAAGCCACTATTACTATTCTCTATTTACCAGAAGTGAAAATAAAGAGTTGATAATAATTCTTGTTTATGTTGATGACCTTCTGATAACTAGAAGCTGCAAGAAGCTGATTGATAGGACCAGGAATGATCTGCAAGTTAAATTCAAAATGAAAGACCTAGGAGAATTGAAGTTTTTCCTTGGAATTGAATTCACCAGATCAAAAGAAGGTTATATTATGAGCCAAAGCAAGTATGCCTTGGAACTTGTCTCAGAAATGGGTCTAAGTGGTGCCAAGCCAGTCAACACTCCACTGGATTCAAACCTCAGACTAACCTCTATTGAATATGACTCACATGTACAAAAGGCAAACACTACATCAAGCGACAAATCTTTGGAAGATATTGGTAGATATCAAAGGCTTGTAGGGAGACTGTTGTATCTAACTATGACCAGGGTAGACATCTCCTTTGCAGTACAAGTTCTAAGTCAATATATGCATGCACCTAAAGAGTCTCATATGAAAGTTGCATTTAGAGTAGTCAAATACATCAAGTTAGCTCCAGGTTTGGGTTTGTTTATTCCCTCACAAGATTCTAATCAATTGACTGTTTATTGTGACTCTGATTAGGGTACTTGCTTACAAACGAGAAAATCTGTGACTGGATACTTAGTGAAGTTTGGAAATGCTCTTGTATCTTGGAAGGCAAAGAAGCAAGAAACAGTTGCTAGAAGTTCTGCAGAAGCTGAGTTTAGGAGTATGGCGTCTGTAGTAGCTGAAATTACTTGGCTCATTGGCATATACAGTGAACTAGGAGTAACCATCAAACAACCAGTTGATCTATTTTGTGATAGCAAGGCTGCAATTCAGATTGTAGCCAACCCTATTTTTCATGAGCAAACTAAGCATTTTGCTATTGATTGTTATTTTGTTAGAGAGAAACTGCTTTAAAAAATGATTCAGACACATCATGTATCCACAAAAAATCAGCTGGCAGATCTGCTCACAAAAGGTTTATGGAAAGCTCCGCACTCACATCTTATGTCCAAGCTGGGCATGAAAGACATTTTTCAGCCATTAGCTTGAGGAGGGGTGTTATGAATATGAGAATCAAAAGTTACGCATTGTGATTAATGTAACAATAAAGTTAGTTACAAAATGTTAGTTACAAAAGTTTGTTATAATGTTAGTTAAAGGTAACTCTAGTTAAGTTAGATTAACTAGCTTGTACAGTTAAGATACACTATAAATAGAGTAGTGTAGGCATTATTTGTATTGTATCAGATTATCATTCAATACAGAGAAAAGTTCTTCTTCTTTGATTGAATCCTCTGCTCTGTAATTCTTCAATATGTTTTAACTTTTTCATCTTTTTTTTATCCTTGAACATTTAAATGAATTCTTCCGTTATTTGCTTGGAATATTTTTCCAATTTTTCGTTTTAGATTCTTAAATATATTATATTATTAGTAACTAGGCACATGATTCATACATGTGTCCTTTGTTATTAAATTATTGTAGAAATTGACTTAATCATTTGTACAAAATAATAAAATCTTAATTGCACTAAATTATTTGCTTGAACGACAAAATACAAATTAAGTCAGCAGCTAACTTTTTAGAGATCAAATATGCTATCAAATAAATATTAATACTAAAATACATAATTATTGGATATTGTCTGAATATGCAAAGAAGAACACTAAATTAAAATTCTTAATATCATGTGAAATCAACCAAGTAACTATACTACACTGAATATTTAATTTTAGACTATATTAAATCAAAAGAATCCTCTGATTCTTCTTCTCTCACAATTATTTATTTTGATTTGATCGCTTATTCTTGATTTGATGAATTTGATCATGAAAGGCAAATTTTGATCACGAACTTAGATGTAATGAATACTTGTAGCTCACAACTAGAGAGAAATTAAGACTTCTTGATATGTGGAAGATTCTTAGCCACCGCTTAAAGGGAAGGTTTCTTGATATATATACCGGAGACTTATGGATAATGGATCATCACCGGAGAAGAAGATTTCTTTATACGTGGGACTTTCGAATTAGTTGGTACAATTAACAACAATTTTGAATCTAAATTT
Organism: Solanum commersonii; assembly: GCA_029007595.1. Taxonomy (NCBI): domain Eukaryota; kingdom Viridiplantae; phylum Streptophyta; class Magnoliopsida; order Solanales; family Solanaceae; genus Solanum; species Solanum commersonii. The sequence continues at coordinate 1,916,939 of JAJTWQ010000051.1, forward strand.
CAAAGAATTTTTTTTTTTGGGAATTAGGAGTGGCTTGGAGTGAGATTGTTCTCAATTCAATCTCGCCCAATTTTCCATCAAATTGAGATGTGTGTATGAATTTGCATATAAATTTTGTATAGTTTTAGTAATAGGAGAGTTTTTAGTACTGGCATGTGTATTTCATTTGTATGAAAATCAATTTTGTTCAACTATGTATTATATGGAATCACTATATAATATGGTATACAAAGTGGTTTACTTTTTTTAATCATGTTATATACAATGTGTATTAGTGTATAAAATTGGTATATAATATGATGTATAAACTAATTTACTTCTTTTTTTATCATGTTATATAGGTATGTTTTGTATGCAATGGATATATATAATATGGTATACAAATTGATTTATATAATTTTTTTATACCATGTTATATACAAACATATATCAGTGTATGAATTATGAATAAAATATAATATACAAACTTGTTATATATATATATATATATATATATATATATATGTGTGTGTGTGTGTGTGTGTGTGTTTTGCATGGAGTGGTTATATAATATGGTATACAAATTGGTTTACATAATTTTTTTATACCACGTTATATATAAACATATGTTAGTGTATGAATTGTGTAAAAAATATGGTATAAAAAACAATTTATCAAGATAACCTCGGATAAAAGTTTTGACTGCTCCGTTAAGTTAAGACTGTCAAATTTGGTGGGGTACCATATCACATTTGCATGCACGAAATTTCGAACGAATCTTAAGCATCCCGTCAAAGACTTGGACATTTAAACCAGCGTATGTGCATCACCTGGTGCAGGGTAATTTATCCTTCGCGTTTGCGAAGCCATGAGTCGCGTTCACGATGGCCAGGTTGTTGGGCCTCCACGATTGTGTGGCCTCACCCGTTTGCGATGGATTGCCTAGATAACCCTACGTGTTCGCATGCTCCATTGTCGTGATCGCGGCCCCTTAATCCTTTTTCCTTCGCGTTTGCGGAATCCTTCCCGCATTTGAGAAGGGCATTTATTCCGAGATTTTGCGATCGCAGTCCCTCTTGGCCATGATCGTGATGAATTAATTGGCCTGGTCTTTTAAATAATTAAGACCAGACCCAATCAATCTTCAACACTAATTATTCAATTGGCGATTTCTCCTTTATCTTAGCTCTATTTTGGTGATTCGAAGTCGTAAATGTGTGTAATCTTTGTGGCTATGTGGGTAATCATTCAGGGAGTGTCGGAGAGGGCTTGTTTGAGGAAAATTCCAATGTGAAGGAGTTGCCTAGCTCACTTTCTTGTTTCTTATGTGTGAAAATTTGCATGTTGGTCGTTGAAGTTGTTTCGAACCCAGAATTATGTTTTGTTTTGGGAAACAAGTTTGGGAGGTAACTAGGACCTTCTGATGGAGTCAATTCCAGAATTTTCAGTGCAGATCCCACATTTCTCATTTTGACTCCAATTTTGGTTCATCTCTGTTTTAAGTGATTTTAGTGTATAAATGATTGTATTAACATTGTGTTGTATAATTGATAGTATGAAACTGTTTGGAGATCGTTCGCAGGGAAAAATCTCAAGAATCTTGATTTGGAGCGCGCGCGTTCAACCTAAAGGTAGGGTATTACTTCTCTTTGATTATGTGAAATCATGTTTATTTGTGTGAGTTTGGGGCAAGTACCTAGTTGATCATGTTAAATTGCTTTGAATCCATGTTTTAGGCTTTTGTTGGACTTTTCGCGATTGGAATCATGTCGATTTCTATTTGTGATCATCCTTATCTTGTGGCATGCCTTGGTTGTTGTTATTATTATTTTATTTGAGCATGTTTTTATTTAGTGTAGGCTTAGACTAGTGATTTCCATAAATTTGTGTTATTTGGAGTCATTATGCCTTAGTTTTACTCCGACGTCATTTATGACGGCTTAGCTCCCTATAGATTGATGTAGCAAACTTGAGTTTGCTAGAATGATCCTTAGTTAGGAGACAACTCAGCTGAGTTTGCCCTTTTATACAATTGTTTTATTCTTGTGATCGACTTGGCGTTTATGCAGTTCGTTTTGGGCTTATTGGTGATTTGACATAGACTTGTGGGGTAGGAGCTGGAGTGGATCCCTGACGAGCTTTGAGATGGTTCCGTGCTATGGTTGGACCAGTGTTGGGTTGGTCACAACATTTGGAGTCGCTAAAGTTCGTTTCTACTATTAGATGATGTATACCTTATTAGTCTTGATTTGAGGCTCCTGTATGCACCTATGTTCAGTTGGGCGTCGTCCCCACTTATATCTTCCCTTTGATCAAATTAAAGGTCTGACTGGGCAAATTCTCTTTGATCAAATTAAAGGTCTGACTAGGCGAATTCCCTTTGATCAAATTAAAGGTCTTACTGGGCAACTCCCCTTTGATCAGATTAGTGGTTTGACTGGGTGACTTCACTAGATCCTTGGAAGCATGTACCACGGTTATAGTACATGGACGGCTGTAGCAATTTTGGTATTACCTTCAAGTTCACAGTATAGTTCTTAGCTTTTCTATGTACCCGTTAGGCTTACAGGGATCCATTCAGGTTTTTATTAACTTGTGCACAAGTGTGCCTTTTGGGTTTACTGGGCCAACTAGTTTAGTTAGTTGTACTTATTTCATTTCTATTCTTAGTACACTCGTGTGCATTCTTTTTTAGCTTCTCGTTCCTTGACCTCTGTTGTTTTTAGATTCTATAATTTCTAATTATTTTTAATTTTCTTGCTCAGTCGGCCTAAGATGCCTACTGAGTACCTATTGGTTTGGTACTCATGTTACACTCTACATATGTTTCGTGATGCAGGTCTGAGCACCATGTATCAATGCTAAGATTCGAGTATGTTGCAACTTCAGTTTAGAGGCGAAGGTGACCACATGGCGTCCTAGACTTACCTGTCTCCATCTGTATTTTGTTGTCTAATCTTTCGCATTTTGAGACAAGCCTTGTATTTTAGGTTCACTTTTGGGACTTGTACTCTTTGTGTTAGAATCTCTGTACTTATGACTTCAAGGTCCTTCGAGAAACTGTATTGTATATATATTTTTTGGTTTGCTTCCGCCTGTTCTTCTATTTCTCTTGTTAAATTGCCGTTTCTGCTTTGTTTCTACTATTATACCAATTACTTGTTGTTATGGGTTACAGATTGACTTACCTACTGGTGAGTCATCATGACTCGAGAAATCAGGTCGTGACAAATTTTAATGAAGTAATGGATTTTAAAAAAAAAAATTAGAGAGAGAATGAGGGCATGTGTAGTACTCTTAAAATTTATGAATTTTATGAAGACGCAAAAATGTAGGAGAAATTTATGGAATGAATACCATCTAATTGGGAGAAAAAATTGAGATTAATATCCTGTCAGTTTCAAAACTTTTTGTTTATGGAAAACATAATTGATTTATCAATGAGATTAAAAAAATTATGAATTACGGTTTTTTCCCTTTTTAATTGATTTATTATTTTGTTAGATTTTAAGAAAAATCTATTATTATATATTGAAAACTAGAAAGTCATGTTAGCACTAATAATAACACTCTTAAATGCATTATTTATTAAATATTTTTCCATTACTAAATAAAGGTGGACCAGTTGGTAAAATACCAACTAATTCAAATACGTTAGTAATTTAGAATCCAAAAAATTGATCCATAGGTAAAAGTTCCTAACGACTGAGTATTAGTTGGCATGTTACTAACATATAACAATTAGTTGGTAATTTACCAACATATATCGAATTAGTTGGTAAAATTAGCTACAAAATCCTTTTGTTGGCAAATACTTTATTTTTTTTTCGATTAAATAGGCTATTTAGCCCCCCACGAGTCCTGGTTTTATACCATATGTAACACTTCAAAGCTCTCACCAGGTGCATGATATATTAACATATCCATTTGTTGGCAAATACTTAATTAGTAATTCGGTAATCCGTTAATAAATCATACTCTATTTTTTTACCATATTTATCAACCGATATATATTCAGTTAGTAATAGGGGTGTACATAACCGGATTAGTTTGGGTTTTTCAAATATCAAACCAAACCATTTGTGTCAGATTTTTAAATCTATAAACCAAACCATACCAATAAAACTCGGGTTTTTCAACCTCGGGGTTTTTTGGGTTTTTTGGATTCTCGGGTTTTTTTAGTAAAGTATTCATACAAACATATAATTTACTTGTACTTCAATATTTCTTTAGTCATACCAAAATACAACTATCTAAGGTATTTCTTAAGAAAATAACACAAAATATGATGAGTAATGACATTAAAATATCCAACAAAAAAATAATAATAATGAAATCACGTAAAACAAATATTGCAAATTAACAAGTCATAATGAAGATGATCATAATTTAAAAGTACTAAATCATGCTAAAATAAGTTTAATAAGTATTAGTTACATGACTAAATATTAAAGGAAATTAAAATTAGATGATGCATTTGAATTGTCTAAACCAATGTAAAACCAAATAACAAATATTCAATATTATTGTCATTCTTAGTGTTGAATTGATTTTCTTTTTGCATTAGTATTAATTTCATTTTTATTTAAGCTTTATTATAATTACCAACATCTGTGGACTATAATTTTTATTGAACCATTCAGAATTCTAAGTTTCAAACTTGAAATAATATACTAAAAGATAAGAACTATAAAAAAGTATAGTAAATATTTAAAAATTATATCAAAGTAAATATTTTTATGTATAAAATAAAATTTTAAAATTATATATATAATGTCGGGTTGGTTTGGTCTTGGGTTGGTTTTTTTTAGTTAAAACCAAACCAACCCAAATATAGTCGGGGTTTTTTTTTCAATACCAAACCAAGTCAAACTAACCACTAGTCGGGTTTTTTTTCTCGATTTGACTCAATTTGCGGTTTGGTTCTATTTTTAGTTCGATTTTGTACACCCTTAGTTAGTAATAGGCAAAAGTACTCATTACCCCTGAACTTGAAGCTTTTTATACGGACGCTTAGGACATACAATTTAGCTCCACACGTGAGCCTTGAGTGTATAGTAAGTCATAAAACTTCATAATATATATACTTACTATAACATAAGAAGATTGCTTATAGTAAGTCATAATATAAGTTTGCAGGTCTTTCATATATTAGCAATGAGTAGTCTCTTTTCCCCCATCAACATGACTTAAGTGTTCATGACTTGTTCAAGGACTCCTCAAAATTATGTATCTTTAATCAACTTCAGCCTAAGAAGCCTAGCTTGGTCTTGTTGTGCCATCATCATCATCATGAAGTTGAGTTATCCTCGTCGTCATCTTCATGGCCATCCATAAAATCATGCGATGCAAATTATGTTGCATTGACACCCATAAGTTTCTTGGAGAGAGCAGCCAATGTTTTTAGTGAAAGAACTCCAGTTATCTATGGCCCTTCTTCAGTCATCTACACTTGGGAACAGACACATAATAGGTGTCTCAAGCTTGCTTCTGCTCTTGTTCATCATTTGGGGATTTCTCGTGGCCATGTGGTAACACTCTCTTTTTTTAGCTATCTAAACTTCTAATTCATGATTCTACTTAATGATGTTACGTTACATGGCTAGCTAGCTATATATGAATTATGCTATCATTAAATAGGATAGCTCGTCGAGTGCAAAATATATATATGGTTATTGGAAGTTTTTTTTATTTGTGTCAAGTTGTCATAATTATGTCTTTTTTTGTTCGATCCATTTGTTTTTATAAACTAAAAAGACTAATTAACCAAACCGAAGTTTGACTAATCTGCCCTTAAAGTTATTTTTTTTAAAAATTATAAATTGAAAAGTATATGTACAAGGAGAATTAAAAAATACGAAATGGAATGGAGGAAGTTAACCAATCCTACTTTGGAAAGTTTATTTTGAAAATTAGAAAAAACTATATGTACTATCTTTTTTCAGTTCATACGTATATAAATTGAAGTTTGAGGTCGATAACTCAATTTTATTGTTGATTTTTATATTCTTGCATTACTTATGTATTTTTATTTGTAATAACATCATAGAGAGTATTATAAACTTTGTGATGATCATAGAATATATACCTAATTTTTTCTAGCTCTTATTTTCTTCATACTTGTTAAATAGTAGGGGTTTGTTACCTCACTAGGAAAATAAGGTAAGGCTTATCCCCTTGCTTGTACTTTTCTATTTGAGGTTTCTATTTTTATTTATTGATTTAAAAAAAAAGCCTTAAGGCATCCCGCCTAGCGAATTCAAAAAAAAAATTAACTTTTAATTATCTGATTAGCTAATAAGCTTCTTTTTTTTTTTCGTAAAACAGGATACTTATATTAACAATTTAATATGCATCATTACATGGGATGGGCAGAGCAGTACGCTCGCTTAGTAACGTAAGGGAGTATTCAGCAGCATTGTAGCTATTACATACATTAGGAGCTAATATTGGCTTTTGTAACCTAACAAAAAATGTTCCTTCTTTGTCTGCTTCCAGCGCTTCTAAGGCAAACACCGGAGGAACATCCAAGCACAAAAAAGAGTTATCTTGGACTGTTTTTTATCCTTCCCTTGCTAGTGCATCTACCACCCTATTTGTCTCCCTAAACGAGTGTTGGATTGGGGGGCTCCCCAGCCTGCGCAGCAGATCCCTGCAATCAAGAAGCATGTTAGAGTATGAGGGGTGATCATTAATTATGATGCTTATGAGTTCCTTGCAATCTTTGTTGATCTCCAATGGCATTAGACCTCTGATTAACGCCAATTTGAACCCCTGTATAAGTGCTGTTAATTCTGCTCTAATGTTATTTGCCAGATGGAGATTCCCGACGAAGCCTACTATCCATTCTCCTTTGGTGTCTCTTATGACTCCACCTGTTCCGCTTTTGCCTGGGTTTCCTATTGAGGATCCATCAGTATTCAACTTGTAGCCTTGTATAGGAGGAATCCATCTGATCAAAGTTTTGATCATTTTTTCCTTTAGGCAAGTGTTACCCGTAAGGGTGTAGAACTCGATGGCTTGGTTAAGAATTTTTTTCGTGCAGATGTCAGTTTTAGTGTTCTGGTGGTAATTTTCATTCCTCTTGAGCCATATGTTCCATAGGAAGAAGGGAAATCCTTCTTTCCAGCTAATGTATTTTGTGTTTAAAGGAACCTGGAGGTTTTTGATGATGTTTAGCCAATCACTCTCTTGGGTATTTCCAATCTGATTTATGGAGTGTAACACTTTGAGACTATTCCACATTTTTCTTACAGTATAGCATTCTACAAAAATATGTTCTATTGTCTCCATTTTGTTACATATATGGCATAGTGGATCAATCTTTATTCCTATAGAATGTAAATACTTTCAAGTAGGTAATCTTTTATGTTGGCATAGCCAAATGAAGTATTTTATTTTGTTTGGGTAGTGAAGGGGCCATATCCAACGGAAGCCATCAAACTTAATGGTCTTATCTTGTTCTGCTAGCAGTTTATATACTGAGGTTGTTGATAGTGTTCCGTGAGGGCTTGGCCTCCACACAGCCTTATCTGTTCTGTTATGGGAGATGTATGTACAATTTATTTGTAGGAGGATATCTTTCGAGAGCTCAAAGGTTATTTCGTTTAAGTTCAGAATATTGTTCTTTAGGATTACTTCTCCCACTCTAATGTTATTTTCTTCTTTCCTAAGGGGACCCTGTATTTGTTCCCTAATTGTTTTCTCATTTGGTAGCCAAACATCGTACCAGAAGGATGTCGACTTCCCATCTCCCAGAACCCATCCCATGCCTTTTTCTGCATATGTTCCAGCCTGTTAGCAAATCTTTCCAAAGTCTGCTATGTGTACTGTTGCCTTTAGTATCCTTATCTAATTTTATATTGCTGGAATACTTCCTTATTAAAACTGAAGCCCATGGCAAATTTGGTTTTTGAAAAGCTCTCCAAGCTAATTTGGATAGGAGGGCTAAATTTTTTGTTTCTGATCTTTGGACTCCCAATCCCCCTTCATTTTTTTTGGAGGCTACTACTTTCCATTTAACCATATGTAATTACCCAAACGCCTTCTTAACAAAGAACTACTTTTTACTTCCTCAATTTGTTTTTTATAGATTTGGAGTTCTTTTCTGTATATTGCTACACTAGCCCCTAATGTACCAGCAATATAAGAGCTGCATTTTGCAGTACCAATGGCTGGAGCAGTTCTTTGTACATTAAACATGTGTCTCAATTCATCTATGATATCAACACTTCTAATCCATTCAGAAGCAAAGATCATATTTGTGGATCAACAGTTTCTCCAACTTGCTCAAGAAGCAATTTATATTCTTGCTAGCAAGAACAAGAAAACCAAACCACCTCTTCTTGTTGTAATAATCTCAGAAAAATCTAACAAATCCATTCCTTACACTTATGAATATGAAAGCCTCCTTGAAAGTGGGCATACAGATTTTGCTATTAGGTGGCCAATAACAGAATTTGATCGTATTAGCATTGACTATACTTCTGGAACAACATCAAGACCCAAAGGAGTTGCTTTCAGTCATAGAGGTGCATACCTCAATTCTATTGCCACATTTTTGGTTCATGAGATGAGCACACTCCCTATTTATCTTTGGACTCTTCCAACATTTCACTGCAATGGATGGTGCATGATATGGGGTCTAGCAGCAGTGGGTGGCACTAATGTTTGTCTCAGAACTCAGAAGTGTATCTCCAAAAGAAATATTTGAAAGTATTTCACTGTACAAGGTGACACATATGAGTGGTGCACCTACTGTCTTGAACATGATAGTGAATACACCCTCGTGTGACCGGAAACCACTTCCACATAAGGTGATGATCGTGACAGGTGGTTCACCACCACTACCACAAATCATTTCAAGAATGGAGGAGATGGGGTTTGAAGTAAATCATATATATGGACTAACGGAGACATATGGTCCAGGTACAATAATAATTTTACGTATGATCATTCAACTTTACCCAATATGACTGTTTAATCTTACAGTGGATAAAGTTCAGTTACTTTAATGCATGTTACAACATTTGGAGATTCCATTTTTATAGTGGATAAAATTCAGTACTAATGCTTGAAATTAACCCTTCAGGTACATATTGCTTGTGGAAACCTGAGTGGGATTCTTTGCCTTCAGATGAAAGATTTATACTGAAAGCTAGACAAGGAGTGCAACATCTTTGTGTCGAGGAAGTTGATATAAGAGATTCTGTCACCATGAAGAAGGTCCCCGCGAATGGTGTAACAATGGGAGAAGTCATGTTTAGAGGGAACACGGAAAGATCAAAAAGCAACAGATGAAGCTTTTAGAGGTGGATGGTTTCACAGTGGTGATCTTGCTGTAAAACATCCTGATGGTTATATAGAAGTACAGGATCGTTCAAAAGATATCATAATATCTGGTGGAGAAAACATAAGCACTATTGAGGTGGAAACAGTTTTGTATAGGCATCCAGCAGTTCTTGAAGCAGCAATAGTCGCTCGACCAGATAACCACTGGGGACAGACACCTTGTGCATTTGTGAAGTTGAAGGAGGGATTTGATGTAAGTTCTCGAGAAATTATCAACTTCTGCAGGGATAATTTGCCTCATTACATGGCACCTCGGACAGTCATATTTCAGGATCTCCCAAAAACTTCGACTGGAAAGATACAGAAATCTATCCTAAGGGAGAAAGCAAAAGTCTTGGGAAGTCTTTTCTGAACAAAATGAAGAAACCACTTGGCTTGCTTCTTTGAAGGTCATTTTCTAAATAGTAAGTCTGTGTATCTTTTTATGCCACTTTGTTCTATACTTATTCTACATTGCTGGTAATAACATTCATTTGTATCTTTAAGGTTATGTTCCAGCAAGAGAAATGTTCTGTTCTACAAATTGGGATGCACTGTGATAAGACTGGTAAATTACACCTATAGTGTAAAAGTAATTAGACTATCATGTCATTTAAAAAGTGCTTACAGGTTATCATCCATCATAATTGGAGTTAGTAACCTGAAAAATAAAGCAAGCAACCTTCTATAGCATATTAAATTACACTGCTAGTATCAAAATTTGATTAAACTGACGGTAAATATAAGTAAGATCCAAAAAAATAATACAAAATTTATCATTCTATTGACTAGGTTGGATAGCCAACAAGTACTATGGATTGGCTAGCTATTCCGGATGAACATGGGATTATTCCACCAATGAATTCTGTTTTACTCCCCCACCCCCAAACATCAAGTCTTCCGCTCAATTTGGTCTACATATAGTAGAACCATGTGAAGATTTTTCTTTCATTTATTTGTGAAATGAAATTTACAGGAGGGGTATTGGTTGCTTTATACAAAGTTTGTAAAAGAATAGCGGCAACAAAGTCCTACGGTTTGGGTAGCACAGTAACAGATGATTTTACTCAGTAAGGTAAAGTTGAGAAAGTTTACACCATAGCTGATTTATGTATTCAATCAACTTCTTTGGTCAGTAGTGCAATTGCAGCTCCATTCCCCAAAAAGCTTTCACTTCATTTGAAATGCATGTAGCCTCTAATCTCAAAGCAGTCCTATGATGTTGCAACCTAGAAAACGGAAGTACATAAGAACTCATGACAAAAGATAAGAATAAATTTGGCATCAATGAAAGGCAAAAATACAAATATTTCCAATGTAGCACAAGAAGGAGAGGGCAATGTAGTAGTAGGTATATGTTTTGCTAGCAGATGTTTTCATCTTATTGCTGCATAATGGAGCTGCTGGTTGAAACAAAAATTCAATTAGTCCTCCCTTGACCCCTCCCATCCTGCACAATTAAAGATAATGATACAACCAGTCTCTTCTAGATAATGAAAAGAAACCAAGTAGGACACTTGTTAGAATGTCCTGGCATTGGTTGAGGGGATATATTGCTGTCTCTTCATATGTTTTTGGGCAATCTTTACCTCATGAGTTACCTATTGAGGTTTAGTTAGGCTCAAGGTCCATTTTATTACCATGATATAAGAGCCAAACCCATCCCTATTCTTGGTTTATCCAATATTGTGCTCTCATGTGATATTGTCCAACACTTGGCGCATGAGGGGAGGGGAGAGTGTAAAAGAACCCACATTTGTTGAGGAAATGAACAGTTATCTCCTAATATGATTTTGGTAATCCTCTCAGCGCATAAACTAGCTCAGGGTTGAGTTATGTCCAAGGTCTATTTTCTTCACAACATTAACCAACTTTGTCCCCAACCTAATGTCGCTGTACCAGTATATATATCGATTGAATTTTTGCCAAGCATCTGAAATGCCTCAACTGCCAGGATATAGTTACAGTATGCACTTCTATCATTTCTTTTTCCGTCCTTTTCTTTTGTTTGTGTGCGCGTGGGGGGTGGGTGGGTGTGGGTTATATATGTTATTCAGAGCTACACATGCCAGCGTTTCAAAAGAATAATCAGCGCATCAACATTAGTGCAAGTTGTAACCTGACTAGTGAACCATAATGAAACATAGAGTTAACTGACCTCATTTTCTTTTGAGTCCTGTAAGAACCACCATGGACCATTTTTCGCTGATAATCTGAAATAGATGCATGAATTATGAATTTTACAAACAGAATGAAGCAAAGGTCTTCAACAGAGAGTACTTCAGAATGTACAATGTGACAACCCTTGACAATGCTCTATAATTTAAATTCCGCAAAAGAGCCCTTATCAACCTAGAGTCAACCATTCAACCTTCCTCCAAAAAACACCCAAAGAAAATTGCAGATTTTAAAAGTAAAAAGAGAATTTTTCTCTATATTTCCTTTGCAAAAGAGATCTGCTTGAACTTGGAAATACAGATGTAAAGAGATTCTGGGGACCAGTTCGGTAGATTTATGGGGAAATTGACATTTTAGGTCCAATTCAATATAGTAGCTCGTAATCTGTACATAGTTTATTTGGTAGTTGAATTACCTCATGAAACCGGCCACTGAGCGCAACCCCATGAAAATAGTCAAACCAGACCAAACACCAGGAAGACCAATAATAGGAGGAGCATAAATCAGAAATATTGAAGCGAGAGCACCCACGATCATCTAGAAAGTTGTGAGGAAATATCAGCACCAAGTTCAAGTATGAAGAGTAACTTTTCTTTTAATTGTTGCAACAATTTTATAGAGGTTGCTTACCATTGAGATAGCTGCATATGGAAAATCCGAAACACCATAGTGTAGCCCATCAAAAATATAGGCTAGAGCATTAAGGGGTTGACTGGCACTAACAAACTGTAAAATTGGACAGGAGATGTTGGGAATGATACCATGAAAGAAACATATAAACTAAGTGCAGAATTAAAAAAGATCGTACCAGTAAACCAGATCTAACAATGTCTAGCACTTGAGAGTCATTTGTAAAGCACTTCGCGAAAGATGGAAAGGATAGACCCAATATAATGGCTAACAAAATTCCAGTAGCTAATCCTGTCTGAAAATATCAATTGCACTTTGTTAAGAACTTTATTTTGAGAGACAGATAAGGATGGCTCAAATCCTTCCATCTGGGAGAGGAGAGCTATAAGATGCAAAAAAGGTCTATCTAACCTTTAAAGCTACATGTGTGATCAACTTAACTCTGCCATAGTCCTTCCTTGCAAAAGAACTTGCAATGAGTGCCTGCAAAATGGAAAATGGAAATCTATATTTGTCAAACAGTAAAACTGATAAAGATTTCTGCAATGAGGACATATTCATGCTTGGATGTTTTGCAGAAGATCTCGTACAGGACCACACAACAGTGAACAAACCAAAAGGTTAAATAGAAACAATACAAAATAGTCATGCAGAGTAAACATGTGTGCATGTGATTCCAACATGAATAAAAAAAATGGTTTAGTAATCGTAATAAAAGGCTAACAGTCAACTGAAGTCTGTTGAGAACTACAGACTTGTCCACCAGGTCTCTTAGTTATGGCAAAGAAATGTAACGAGGGAAGGTGCCTTTAACATCCATCACCATGCAGATATAATTGCAAACTCATTCATAATGGGAACAAATGAAGGGTCTTACAACTTCAAAAGTGTTTACCTGACCAGACGCAGCTTGGGCATCTGCCAGTAGCGAGGCAGACAACCATACTTGCAAGCATATCTGATGGGCAGCCATGGGTATTGCTCCTAATCGAGCCGCCATTGATGTGCTCAAAGTTACTGTAAGAACAGCAGCTAGAGTTCTCCCAAGAAGGAAACCACCTAATGGCACACAAAAGTTCAAACCTTACTCTCTCAGAGACTAACACGAGAATGCAGACTCTCAAATAATACCTGGACTAGTTCAGTTACAGGAACATCATTTCTAATGAACTAATCATCAGAACGGCTGATACTTGAAATTCGATTTCAGAGTAGAAAGAGTTAGATCAAATTACAAGTGTTCGAGTAATTTTTTGTTTCTTTTAAGAATTTCCAGAAGTTGCATCTACAGTAAAACAAAATGAAAGCATCACTGCTAGTAAATTGAAGCATGTTTTCTCCTTGTAGGAACTAAGCTTCTAGCTCATGTAGTTGTTTTACAACTCTTCCAGATAAGAACTGTAACTATAATCTCTAGTCTGCAATATTCTAAGAAGAGACTAGTTTAAGCCAAAGTAATGAAACATCCAAAAGCATTTAGCTACTCTGAAGGAAAAGAAGGATACACATAACAAACATGTCAACAGCACTTGAGATTTTATTTTTTATCATCATGCAATAACATAAGAAAGTATATACAACAGCTCAGACAATTTGGAACAAAAAACATGTCCAAGGGATTAATTAGCTCAACAACATCACTTACCCGATTTTAAATAGCCACCAAAATGCAAGTTCCTAATGTTTGGCTGCAGCAACACCGTCTTTTCATTAAGCTTCCATAACATCAAAATGGCCACAATATATCTGCAATTTAAAGTCGTCAGCTTCTTTTCGCCAGATGTTATAAGAGAACAAACTAGAACTTTCCAGGAACATACTGAGATGCAACAGTAGAAATGGCGGCACCAGTGATGCCCAGTTGAAAAGTATACATGAAGATGGGAAAGAAAAGTACAGCTGACAGATTCCCCAATCCTGCAACATCCACACATTTTCTACCAGTTAAAGTTAGAGTCTTAGAGAAAAGAAATTAAAGTATATTGAAAGAATATCTAGTTATTCATAACTTTAAACGAATAAAATGCATGCTCAACTAATAGAGTAAGAAACAGTACTTCTTTCATGCAGAAAACTATTCGGAGGAGGTTTCTTCCTCTAGTAAATATAGCTAGTGACACGACACACCAAAAAGGTAAATCACTACTTCTCCAAGAGCTCTTTTTTCCCAGATACATGTCACCAAAAAATTTCTGTTGTAATCTGTTTCTATGATTGATCAGTACATGACTTGACACTGAACATGTCATTCTTACATAAAATTAAATAAAAATAAGTGCTCTTCTTAGATGTGGAGATATATTGAAACATATACAATAACGTATCTACAATCCTAAAAACTTAGTTACTTGCATCCATCTAATGATTCCGATTCCGAACTGCTATTTGAAGGCATGCAATGGAACAGACAGTACCTTTCTCAAGATAAGTGTTAGCAAAAATGCAAAGTAGACAAAAAGCATTACATGAAAAAACAAAAAGTTGGTTGAGTTAGACCAGGGAGTTTTATATATTGTATAAACCAAAGAGATTAACACCCAAGTCTTAAAACTCTTTCCTTGAATATTGTACCAATAGTTTAGAAGACTTGCCTAAGCACATTACAGGGGTCCTTGTGTCCTTAAACCCACGGAAGATGCCTTGCACAGCCAGATAAAGCACAACAGCTGGAGCACCAAGCGCTCTAAGTTTAAGAAAATGCTCTGCTGGAATGCGCATGGTTGAATCCTGTTGAAAAGGGTTCAAGATACTAGTTATCATAATGCAATTTCAATCTGCAAGCATATACAAGGCCTGTGATTGGAAAGTATACAAGCTTAAAAAATAATAGCATGTAAACAACACATCAGGCTGTCCAAATGTATTTCAGTGAGGGTTACTTACCGTTGATAAACCCATGATGCTGAGAAATGGTCCAGAACCGAGATACATTGCTGCAGCTTCAATCAGACCAATCCCAGCAGATAAAACTAAGGCAGTGGAGACAGACGGAAGTGACTTTCTTTCAGCTGTGTCAGGAAACACTTGGTTCTTTCAGATACTTTCAAATAATATTTATCTTTTAATTGTTTACCATCTGCCTAAATATATAGGTGAATGTGTGACCCTGTGTATATGTGTAATCTAAGAAGTGCCATGCTTATAAGGAAATTCCCTTTTAGCACCTATGCAAACTTACCAGCAGCGGAATCCTCATCTGCATACTTAGAGATGTCTTCAGCCACGAATGACGTTGCCACACTCAGGAGAGGGATATTGAACACCTTTGATATTATGTTAAAGATTGATACAGAAATGCCAGCTGATGCCAACTCCAATGCACCTTTAATCAAAGCAAAGAGCTTTTCAAGAGTGAACTGGCGTTCATTGTTTCCACTAAAACACTTATTCATAGAAAAAATGGAAAGATGAAAAAATTTATCCAAAGATTTGAGTTGGGAAATATGAAGCACATGCTAACTAATATAATTGAAAAAAAAAAACTTGAAATCTAAGGGGAACTTCTGTTCCTCAGTAAAGAACTCAAGAAAGCAATTACTCGTAAGAATGCACAAAATCTCGAAATTGAGTAGAACAAAATAAAGAGGATTGGCATTTAGCAGATTTTCTATGTATGCTTGAAGTTCTTCAGATGAATACGTAACAAGGTAAGGTCATGAGGCCACCTGATTAGAACAAATAACAAATATAGTGTAATATACAGGAAAAAATTATCTCTGGCAAAGATCAGATGAATCACACACCTCTCAACAAAAGGAAGAACTGAAGTTGTACCGTCTTACATTTATTTCACAGAATAAGCCAGGATGATAGGAAGCTCAACAGAAACGAAAACCAGCATAATATAGATATAATCTCAGTGAAATCAATTAATTAGTGGATTTAGCACACAAGCATATACACCATTCTCAAAAGAGAGAAGTACAGAAAAAACAGGACAGTACTAGCAGTATAATGCAAGCAGAAGCGTAAACTAAATGGAATATCGGACAATAACTAACCCATTCGTCCAATATGTGCTGTCTCCATTAGTTGTGCCAATGGTTCAATTGCTTGTCCAGCAATAGCAGGCAAAGAAAGCATTATAAGCTCAGTTTGTACATCCTGAGTTGGCGATTGATCAATAGATGCCCCTGACAATGCACTGATCTCTAAAATTTAGCAGAGGGAACGGAGGACAGTACGAACTGAACCACACCTATTTCGTAGGAGACTCTCACCGTTACCACTAAACTGTATGTCTAGGTAGAATTTTCCCATGAATCTAATTTTCATAACAAAATCTTCTTTCTTTTTTATGGTGGTGAGTGGTGACCAAATGCAGTTTGAATAAACATACAAACAAGATATAGGAAACTTTATATAAAAAATCACCAATGTACACAAGGCTCCTAGCTCCTAAGAAAAATGAGTAAAATGGAAATCTTACATAGCTCCTTCATTTGAGAGTCGATCTCTGGTTGAGCCAAATTTCTCTTCAAGATTAGAAGAATCTAAGTTGTAATCAACAGCTTGGTCATCACTGGATAACCCACAATGTCTAATAACATTGTTCAATTTAGACCTCTTGGTAGATCTTGATCCAAGATAATTGTTCCATGTTGAAGTCTTAATTAAAAAGGGTTTGTTTAAGGTTCTTCTTGCTGAACATTCTGTACCACTAGTTCTTCCGCACGTTACTGCAACTGGGAGCTTAAGCACTGCCATTTTATTAGTCTATTTGCTCAAATGCAGAGCAGTTTTCTGCAACATTCAAATGCCTATTTGCTCATAATTATCACTTCATATGTGCAATTTCAGATCTCAATCAAACACAAATACATAAAATTTGAAAGAGGAGAGTACCTTGTAGGGGTGAAATAAAAAATAATCAGCAGAATCCTTGTAGGGAACACATTCTTTGGAATTTATTTGTATGGGAAAACGTGGAAGAAGTAATAGTATTTGGTAATGTGTTTGGTGAAGCTGTGGAGGAAATGAGAAGTGGGTAGGTGGACTCTCTCTCTCTTTCACTTCACTCGCGCCCAAATGTGTCATATTAGAGGCGGCTAAGTGTCAATTATAATATTTTTATAATTACACTCGAGTTTTAAAAAAATATATATGAATTTTGAAACTTGTAATCTAAAATAAAGTGACAACGTTTGTGGGAAATCATTTCATTATTAAGATATAGCATCATTATTACTAGGAGGAGCAGTGTGATAGTAATATATTTTGATATAGAAAAGATGACTAGAATTGCTTATAGATTATGATTATAATATATTTTTACCATCGGAATCGCGACAAAGCTAATGTAGTTATCGACCCTCGAGCAAAAGTTTTATGGGAGGTTTGGCTAAGTTGTGAGTGATTGATATCTACTTTAGTGGAACAAGTCAAAGGTATATAATTTGATCACGTAAACTTTTTATATTGATGAAAACGTGTGTTTAAGCTTTGAAAATCACTTATGTATTGAGGAATATGCAAAGAGCATTGCCAAGTCTTGAGAACTAGTTAATTAGTTTGCAAGTTAATTAGTTTGCAGAATTAGTTGTTAGGCTGATTAGTTGAGTCGATTATTCCTAATACAGCTGTCAACATTCTATTGGTCCATTGGCACTGTTAGTTAGTATAGTTGTACATATATATAGCTGAATATGAACTTGTAATTCATTCATTGAGTACATAAGAAATAAATGCAATAGTTCTCTCTCTGTAAACTACTCTCTTCCATTTTCATAGAAGAAAGTAGATTGAAAACAATCAGAATATTATCATGGTATCAAAAGCGGGAGTATGATTTTTGGAGAACTACAAGTTTCCTTCTCACTATTGAATCAACAGATCTGAAGAGGCAACAATGGCAGGAAAAATCGACCATAATCATCCTCTGTATATGTCACCTTCAGATGTACCAGGTGCAGTGCAAATTGGCATCCAACTCACAGGAATGGAGAATTGCACTTTATGGAGCAGAGCAATGGAGTTGACTCTGCTGACTAAGAACAAATTGGGCTTTGTTGATGGTAGCATCAAGCGAGAAGGATACAATGTTGATAATGAGAAAAAACAGTGGGATCGATGTAACGCGATGGTGCTTTCATGGCTGATGGGAAATGTGAGCAAGGAATTGGTGAGTGGAATCCTTTTCTGTTCAAATGCAGCATTGGTATGGAGTGATTTGAAGAAACGATTTGATAAGGTAAACATGTCCAGAATTTTTCACCTACATAAAGCAATTGTTACACACACCCAAGGTACTTTCCCTGTCTCAGTCTATTACTCTAAATTGAAGGATCTATGGGACAAATTTGATTCGATTGTTCCCCCTCCCTCTTGTAATTGTGTGAAATCTAAGAAGTATACGAATAGTATGTTTAGGCAGAAACTTCTACAATTTTTGATGGGCTTAAACAACAACTATAGTAATGCTAGAAGTCAGATCTTAATGATGAGTGAACCACCTACTGTAAATCAATGTTATGCAATGATAATTCAAGACGAAAGTCAGCGAGAATTAAGTAGTGATTACTATAACATTGGGGGCCAAACCGATCCGACTGCATTATTCACTACCAGGCCTGGAGGAAGTAGTTTTGGAAATTAAGGATCTCGAGGTCCTGGATCTGATAGTTTTCGAGGTCAAGGGAATGGGAAAATTTATAGACCACAAGAAGAAGTTACATGTACTGTGATCATTGTGACATGAAAGGTCACAGTCGAGTTGATTGGAATAAATTGAAGTATTGTACTCATTGTCATAAGCATGGCCATTTGAAAGAAGTTTGCCACCAGCTGATAGGCTATCCTTCCAGTTATAAAGGGAAGTAAATAGCAAACCTTGTGACATCAGATTTTTGAGATCATCCTCACATTCCAGGAGGTATGACTGATGGTTACTTGAATCCTATGTCCCAGATGCAACAACTCAGTGGAGGGAGTACAAACCAGATGCCACAACAATATGGTATTAATTCAGGACTTGGAGCTGGATCAGTTCCATACATTGCACCAAACCAATACAATCAAGTCCTCCAAATGTTGAATAAACCATTAATCCATGATGCAAGTGCTACAAATTCAGCAAACAGCAGTGCCAATATACTAGGTATTTTTGCAGGCAAATCTATATCTATTCCCTCAACCTCCAGTTTCAATTGGATTGTTGATAGTGGGGTAACTGATCATATTGTTGGGACTAAAAGCTTGTTGAATCATGGATTAACAGTGAAAAGTTCAGGCCAGGTACAGCTTCCAAATAGTGACTCAGCTAAGGTCACACAATCTGGATGTTCTCAACTACAAGGAGGTGATGTAGTTAAAAATGTATTATGTGTACTAGAATTTAATTTCAAATCTTCTCTCAGTGGCAAAACTAACTAGATAGCTGAATTGTTGTACCATTTTTTACCCTGATTTTTTCCTTCTTCAGGATCTCTTCACTGGGAAAGTGAAGGAGATTGGTGAAGAAGATGGTGGTCTATACATCCTAAAGCCTCATCAACTATTAGATACTAGCCAACATAGAAGTTTTGTTGCAGCTTCAAAAGACTCTAATGAGGGTGATGTCTAGCATAAGAGACTAGGACACATTCCTATGAGTGTGATTAGAAAGATAGATATGTTTGAAAATAAAAAGGACTTTATGCTACAATGTTGTGACATTTGTCCTTTAGCTAGACAAGTCAGATTGCCATTTCCTATTAGCAGAAATAGAAGTTCACATGGTTTTGACCTAGTTCACATGGATGTATAGGGACCCTACAGAGTTGCAACTCATAATAAAATGAGGTTTTTTCTTACTTTGGTTGATGACCACTCTAGATGGACTTGGATTTATTTGATGCATCTTAAGTCTGATGTTTCTACCATATTGAAACAATTTCTTAACATGATTCAAACTCAATATAATATCCAAGTCAAATTTGTTAGGTTAGACAATGGTGGAGAATTTTTTAATGCACAAATGAGTGAATTATTTGTTTCTCAAGGAATCATTCATCAAAGTTCCTGTCCACACACATCTCAACAAAATGGTGTAGTGGAAAGGAAACACCAACACATTATGGAGACAACAAGAGCCATCAGATTTCAAGGGCATATTCCTATCAAGTACTGGGGAGACTGTGTCTTAGCTGCAGTTCACATCATTAACAGGGTTCTTTCAACTATATTGAGCAGCAAGTCCCCTTTTGAAATATTGTTCAACATACGACCAGACTTGTCATATATGCGAATCATTAATGCTTGTGTCATGCAACCAATTTACAAAGGACAAATAAGTTTGGTCCAAGAGCTATCAGATCAGTCTTTATGGGTTATGGGACCTCACAAAAAGGTTACAAATTGTATAATCTTCAAAATAAAATTTTCTTTATTAGTAAGGATATTATTTTCAATGAATCTGTTTTTCCCTTTTAGACTCATATGAATGATGGCTTACAGGATATTATACCACCTGATGACTCTCAGGTTCCTGCTCAATTACCTTTGACTATCATCCCTGATGCACAACCTTCTAATGCTGAAGCATACCACAATGATCCTGTTCTAGAGGATCCAATACTTGATCTTCCTACACAAATGCACACTCCTGCTATCACTGAGGAACCTGTCATGAGTTCTACAATAGGCGGGAGACACTCCAACAGGTCTTCTAAACCTCCATTGTGGCAAAAAGACTTTATGACTGTCACTAAGTCAAAATCCCAATCCCATCGTCTGTATTCTCTTACAGATAGTATTGACTACAACAACTTGTCTCATATATATCAAGGTTACATTGCCAACATCTCAGTTGACATTGAGCCTCAGTTTTACCATCAAGTTGTTAAAGACAATAGATGGATAGCAGCCATGAAAGAAGAAATACAAGCGTTTGAGGACAATAAGTCTTAGGAGATAGTGTCACTCTCTCCTAGGAAGAAGGCTATAGGATGCAAATGGGTGTACAAGATTAAGTACAAGGCAGATGGTGCAGTTGAAAGATTTAAGGCCAGGCTAGTGGCCAAAGGTTACAATCAGCAAGAAGGGCTGGATTACCAGGAGACATTTTCTCCAATTGATAAAATGGTAACAGTACGGACAGTCCTCACTCTAGCTGCAACCAAAGGGTGGGATGTTCAACAAATGAATGTATATAATGTTTTTTTACAAGGTGACCTGGTAGAGGAGGTGTATATGCAGATGCATCAAGGATTCATTCATGAGCACACTGGTGTTCAACCTGTCTGTAAACTCCTTAAGTCACTCTACAGTCTTAAGCAAGCTTTAAGGCAATGGAATGTGAAATTGACTCAAGCATTGATGGCTGCTGGTTTTCAGCAAAGTCACTTGGACTATTCTTTGTTAATCAAAAAGTCAAGTGTAGGCATTGTGATTATTTTGATCTATGTTGATGATTTGTTGGTCACTGGTAGTACCACTGAACTGATTGATGACACTAAGCAAATTTTGAAAAACAACTTCAAGATCAAAGACCTGGGACTATTAAAATACTTCCTAGGGATAGAATTTGCTAGGAATAATGAAGGGTTTCTTATGCATCAAAGGAAATATGCATTAGAGATCATTTCAGACTTGGGATTAGGAAGATCCAAGCCTGTAGCTACACCTGTTGAAGTAAATGTGAAATTGACTACATTAATTTTTGACAAGCATACGGGGTCTTCTTCTGATACAGTACTACTAGATCCTGGTGAATACCAAAGACTGGTTGGGAGGTTGCTCTATCTTACTATTACAAGACCTGATTTGTCTTATGCAATTCAAACCCTTAGCCAATTCATGAATGCTCCAAAAAGATCCCACATGGATGTTGCTATAAGAGTTGTGAAATACATTAAACAGGCCCCAGGTTCAGGCATCCTTCTAGCTACTCAACCAAATAGTTCTCTTCATGTTTTTTGTGATGCTGATTGGGGATCCTGTCTTGACACAAGGAGATCCATTACTGGTTATCTAGTTAAATTTGGGGAGTCTCTCATGTCCTGGAAGTCTAAGAAACAACCCACTATCTTCAGGAGTTCTGCAGAGGTACCGTACAGGAGTATGGCCTCGGCTGTAGCTGAAGTAACATGGTTAACTGGTCTTTTTAGAGAATTGGATATGCCAATTGTTATGCCTGTTGTAATTCAGTATGATAGCACAACTGCTATTCAAATTGCCTCTAATCCTGTCTTTCATGAGAGGACTAAACATATTGACATTGATTGTCATTTTATTAGGGAGAAGATTCAAGGAGATCTTGTGACCATTCAGTACTTGCCTACTTCTGAACAGCCTGCTGATGTGTTGACTAAAGGTTTGGGACGAACACAACACAAGTATCTTGTGTCCAAGCTTGGGATGAAGAACATCTTCATAACCCTTAGCTTGAATGGGGGTATTGAGGAATATGCAAAGAGCATTGCCAAGTCTTGAGAACTAGTTAATTAGTTTGCAGGTTAATTAGTTTGCAGAATTAGTTGTTAGGCTGATTAGTTGAGTCAGTTATTCCTAATACAATTGTCAACATTCTATTGGTCCATTGGCACTGTTAGTTAGTATAGTTGTACATATATATATAGCTGAATGTGAACTTGTAATTCATTCATTGAGTACATAAGAAATAAATGCAATAGTTGTCTCTCTGTAAACTACTCTCTTCCATTTTCATAAAAGCAAGTAGATTGAAAACAATCAGAATATTATCATTATGTGTATCTAATATGGATAATTTTCAAACAGGGATTACAAAAAAAAAAAAAAGAACCTTCTATTTCAACATATGTTGTGCATTCAAATTCTAGCAAAATGTATCATGATCTAAAATATATTTATTAGTGGAACAATAAAATAAAAAAATCATATTTTCTGTCTCAATGTGTTAACAATCAAAAAGTGAGGCGAACAGTAGAAATTTGATGATCTAGGCCACACAAAAAATGGGCTAGCCCGGCCTGACCCGTAAAATTTCAAAGCATGTATGGATTAGCACGGATGGGGTGGGTCAGCCCATATTGACAACTCTATAAGTAATAATAGTTGTATGAAATCTTTTCATCATTAAAGATAAAAAAAATAGGTATTTTAAAAATAAACTATTACTAAATATAAAAATATGTCAAGTCTTTTCTAAACGAAATTAGAAAAATGAATCATATAAATTGAAATAGAGAAAGTAATTTTAAAATATCATGGCATTTATATTGTAAAATTTGATCATATTAGATGTCACCTTATTTATTTTTACGGTTTGTGATTTTTGCATTAAAGATGTGGCATCATTATTAGATGTCACCTTAGTTATTTTTTTACATTTTTGCTTTAAAGATATAGCGTCATTATTACTAGGAGGAGTAGTGTAACATTTATACAGATCAGAAGAGCATGCAAATATATATATCTTCAAACAAAAAGAGATAAATTTGATATAGAGAAAATGAATAAAATTGCTAATGTAGTAAATAGAGAAAATGAATGTAATATATTTTAGTGGAACAAGTCAAATGTATATAATTTGATGACCTAAAATTGCTATATTGATGAAAACGTGTGTTAAAGCTTTGAAAGTCACTTATGTGTATCTAATATGGATAATCTTCAAAGAGTGATTACACATAAAAATAAAAAAAAAACTTCCATTTCAACATATGCTGTGCATTCAGATTCTAGCAAAATGTGTCATGATTTAGTAAATATTTACTAATGGAACAATATAAAAAAAACATTTCATATTTTGTGTCACAATTTGTTAACTATCAACAAATGAAAGTCGAACAGTAGAAATTTGACGATTTGGTCCAAGTAATCAAGATATCAGAATGAAAGTGGAATATATATATTGTGATTGGCTACGTCAAACTTTTAAGAAAGGCATGATACATGACCTTTAATTTTGGGTGGTATAAAATTGAATAAATAGACACATTCATCATATATGACACTCTATATTGGAATTTTGTGTCCTATGTGGCGTCCTACGTGTATTATGTCATGTAACACAAGTGTGTTTACTTGTTTAATTTTATACAAGTTTAAATATCTACTTGTACATACTCAAAATTAGAGAGCATAATTATCCGCTAAAATCAAGTTAAGAGTCATGTTTATTTATTATGCGTTTAACAAACATGGCTAGATTCAGGACAAACGGAGACTGAGTCATAACTAGTAACAAATTGTTTATTCTTTAATTATTATTTAAGAAAATTCTTTTCAAGACTCAGTTAAAGTCTTGTTCTGCCACTCCATAAAGTTAAAGACTGACCAAAATACATGTGATGTGTGGCCAAGAGCTAACATACACAATGGGGTGTGTTAGGTTCAATTAAAATCATTTTAAAATTAATATTTTTTTGTATTTGGTGCTAAGTAATTAATATTATCTTTAAAATATTTTTTATATTATTTAGATAAATATTATCAAAGGTGGGTGAGGAATAATAGAGAGGACACAATTAATACAAAAAATTATTTTTGAAACTTATTTTCTCTAAATTTATTAATGCTCGAGAGTCATTTTTCTTATTTTTAATAAACATCATTTATTAGAAAATTATTTTTCAAAAATAAACATTTTCCTTTTGTACCAAACACACCTAACAAGTCATACTTCTCCACTCAGAATAAATTACTATATGAAACTTCAGTTGAAAATTCTGCACCTCTAAATTCTATATTTTCCCTATAAATACCAACCATTTTGTCAACTAAAAACCATAATTAAAAAGAAACTTAACAAAATGAGGCTTTTAGTATTGGGTTTGTTTAGTGTTTTGTGTCTAAAATGTGTTTTGGCACAAGATGTTGGTAGTGTTATTAATAAAAATTTATTTGAGAGAATATTTCTGCATCGAAACGATGCTGCTTGTGCTGCGAAAGGCTTCTATACTTATGAAGCTTTTATAACAGCAACTAAATCATTTGCTGCCTTTGGAACTACCGGTGATACTAATACTCGTAAGAAGGAAATTGCTGCCTTTTTGGCTCAAACTTCTCATGAAACTACTGGTATATTTTCATCTATCTCAATTTATGCGGTGTATTTTCTTCATATTTTAATTTTTGAAAGTAGTAGGTGTTTATGACAATTAATTAGGTGGATGGGCAACAGCACCAGATGGACCATACTCATGGGGATATTGCTTCAAACAGGAACAAGGAAGCCCTGGAGATTACTGTGTTTCAAATCAGCAGTGGCCTTGTGCTCCTGGCAAAAAGTACTTTGGTCGAGGTCCTATCCAAATTTCCTAGTAAGACTAACCCTCATTTATTAATACTGGCATAATTCTAACCTACGGTCGCTCAGTAACTACTGTCAATTTATTGTAATTAACTTGTTGTAACATGTAATTTATCTTGTTCTTCAGGTTACTAATCATCCTTTTTTCTTTGGATGTATAATTACCTATAATTAATTTTTTTTAGTTTAATTTGTCTTACATTATCAAGCAGAGGCTGATTCAGAATTTAAGATTTTCAGTATAGAATTCAGTGTAACATTAAAAGTACGGGTTCAACTTTAATATTTGTTGAAATTTCAGTTGAACTTTATATGTTTATTTGTACACAATTAATTGTATCAAAAGTTGTGGGTACAAATTAATGGATCTGCAGCTGAAAGGCTATATATGTTCCTTGCTATCAAGTCACCTAAAAGATAAAAGAATGAAATAAGTAGCATCACAAATAAGGCAAGTAATACACGGACTATATGATATATATTTTTTACCGTCTTAATAATAATTATGTTATGCAGCAATTACAACTATGGACCAGCAGGGAGAGCAATAGGTGTGAATCTGCTAAACGACCCAGATTTGGTAGCAAATGATGCAGTAGTGTCATTCAAAACAGCCTTGTGGTTCTGGATGACACCACAGCAGCCAAAACCATCGGCACACGATGTCATTACCGGAAGATGGAGTCCCTCTGCTGCTGATTCTGCCGCTGGCCGCGTCCCAGGCTTTGGTGTGATCACCAACATCATCAATGGTGGAATTGAATGTAGCAAAGGTTCAAATGCACAAATGGATAACAGAATTGGGTTCTATAGGAGATATTGTCAAATTTTGGGAGTTGATCCTGGAAACAATTTGGACTGTGCTAATCAAAGGCCATTTGGACAGTAGGCAGCTTAATTAATTAATTACTAAAATAAGTTGCTGCTTTATATGTGTGATCTATTTACTACGTTTGTGTAGTACATGACACATTAATAACAAGGTTTGGTCCATCTAAAATATGTATTAGTTTGTTTGTGTTCCATAATGAAACTTCCATTTGGTCACACACGCGAAATAAAATTGAAGTTTTATGCATTAATCCGTGTTTTCAAAGGCAACTTTGAGGTGGGTAGTGTACAAAAATCGAAAAAAAAAAAACAACCAAAAATAAAAGGCGTTGGTGGGAAGGGCATCAACATTGAAAGTTGAAGAGAAGTGCTCCAACACAATCAAGAGAAAAAATATTGTGAGTTGGAGAGAAAGTATTCCAACACTTAGAAGTTGGAAAGAAGTGTTTCAACACAACCAAGAAAAAAATATTGTGAGTTGGAGAGAAAGTGCTCCAATACTTGAAAGTTGGAGAGAAGGTGCTCCAACACAACCAAGGAAAAAAATGGAAATTGAAGAAGAGTACTCCAACAATTGAAGATCGAAGAGGTCCAACAATTGAAAGATTGGAGAGAAGTACTCCAATAATTAAAGATTGAAGAGAAGTACTCCAATACAACAACAATAACAAGAAGAAAAAGGCAAAAGTATACAACTTTGAATTACGAGAAAATGTTGGAAATAGTAATTTAAAGTTGGAGTAGGAATCCTAATTTAAATTCATAGAGCGCATGCTTTAGAGTTCAAAATATAAGTCCCAAACGTAAAAATGTAAGTATATGTAGTAACAATTCCACCTAAAATGTATTGTCGGTTACAACACGTTCGTATATGATATTCAAGACTCTAAACTTAAGTATTAAAAGCAACTTTTAATATTGCTTGTGCAATTAAATAAATGTATCCACCACACATTTCCTCGATTTCTTTTTTCAATCGTTATTTCTAATCTACATTAATAGCAGTGGCAAGAGCAGTATCCTTAGGTCTGATTTAAGCATAATTACCTAGTGATTTGTTGGTGCCTTGCCAGTCTACATAATTGCCTAGGGTTAGGGACTGAGTTAGAGACCAAGTTAGGGCCTTGGTCGAACTTTGTATTTATTTTAATATAAATTATTAATTTAAAATTCTATAACTTAAAACAATTGAAATCATGCCTGAAAATCTAACCAGCCCGAGAGTCTTGTTTGAGGTGACATTGTTGTTAAAAGCTATTTTTTAGAAAAAAAAATAAAAAAATAGTTTTTAAAAAAATGTTGTTGAAAAAAAATATATTTGACTAATTCATTTGAAAAATGTTTTAAATAAGCTTTGACTAATCTTCTTTTAAAAGTGTTTTTGAGAGTCAAATTACGAAAAAAGACAAGAATTAATGCACTTTTAATAATAAGATTATTTTATAGAGAGAAATTATTTTAAATATCTATTATAATTTTTTATTTTTATGAAATTAATATGTACATATTTAAATTTTCAATCAATACTATATATAAAAATAATTAAATATTGATGTAATATTAACATGATGATATAAATATAATTAAAAATATCAAGCAAAATAAATTTAAAAATTATTCCACATATTAAATCATCACATACGAAAAAATCACCACAAAATAAATAAAGTCCTATTTTTTTTCTAGTCCTGCAAAAGTATTGTTGTTACCTTTTTTCTAATCCTACAAAATAATACGTAAAATAATAATATATAAACATAAAATAAAATTAAAAATTATTATATAAAAATTAAAAATAAAATTTTAAAATGGAACTTAACCAAACTTATGAGATATTTAATTAATTAATGAGAGATACATTGGTAAATATGTATATATGACAGGATATATAATTTAATCTTGAAAAAAGTAAATTCTACTTATGCTTCTACTTTTTTTGTAAGAAGCAAATTTTTTTAATTTCTTCCTAATAGAAGAAAAACTGATTCTGTTTTTTATTTGCCAAAGATTTTAATTTTTCAAAAAAAATAAAAAATTCTTAAATTAAATATTTTTTACCTCCGAAGAACAATGTCAAACAAGCTTTTAGACCTTAATACATAACTTGGCCCAAAGAACATTAATGTTTAAATTCACACGAAAAGTTAGATGTATAAATTTCATCAGTGGTCATCCAAATTTAAAATTTAGCACATAAAAGTCGTCCAACTTAAGATTTATTATATAAAGTTACTTTTGTATTAAATACACTATTATTATTATTTCCTTAAAAATTAGTTTTAAATAAAAATTATATTTCAATAAAATTTAATAAAATAATTAAAATGAATATTTATTTTTAACAATTTTAATTAAAATAAAACAATATTTCAACAAAATTTTAAAAAATAATTAAAATGAGCATCTTCTTATTTTTTAAAATAGAAATAGTTTAAAACAAAGTTGCATTTCAACAAAAATTAATAAAATAATTAAATGAAAATCTTATTATTTTTAAAAAAAAATGTTTAAAACAAAATTGTATTTCAATAAAATTTAATGAAAAAATCATTTAAATTGGTTGGGTGACTTTCTAAATGAAATATCGATAGTTGAGTGATTTTGTAGGCAAAATATCCATAACTAAGTAACTTTGACGTTATGAAAGAAAGTTGAGTGATTTTTTGTGAAAAGAAATATTAGTTGAATGACTTTCTGTGGGAAAAATTTATAATTGAATGACTCTGATGTTATAAAAGAAAGTTGAGTGACTTTCTGAAAAAAACACTAAGTTTCACCTAAATATTTAAATATCGTACCAAAAACATGACATGACACTTCAAGATAGTTAGTTAGCTTAATAAAAATGTCCAAATGACATGTCGTTTAATTTGGACATGCGATATGAAATCAAATTGATTTGAAGTTGAAGTTTTATTTGAATATTAAATTAGAAATTCTTATGTTATATTTTTTTCATTAACATAAAAATCTCACAAGTTGTGAAAACTATCGAAAATTCTTCAATTTTTACATAGTCTTATCAAATGAACAAATCATATACTTTATAAACAAGATATAAGAATGTCCTATGACACTACATTGATAAATCACATGTCTCCATGTTCATTTTATAAATAAACTAGTATACGTACTCGCGCGTTGCGCGGATATTTTAAAATATAATAATTTTTAAATTCATGAATAACTAAATACGAATTATTATTGAGTAACTAAAGTGCATGTATAATCATATATAATGTTTTAATTTTTCATATACAAATAATGCTAACAAAATTTTACCATAATTTATGTGTAATAAGGGTATGTTCATAAAAGACACTAAACATTATTCTAACAACTTCTCCTTCTTCTAATATGATAAAGATTAATAGCATATGTGGCGTGTGTTGAATTGATATATTTGTGCTAATTAATTAAATTTTAAGTTCATAGATCAATCTAAAACCTAGTATTAGAAATATTAACTCTACTTTTAGCTAAAATCTAAATATAATTTACAAAGCATGTTGCAACCTCTTTAGCACACTCTTATCTTGTTTTATCCTACAAATTAAATTAAGATGTTTTTCATTTACTAAAATATAATTTCATAAAATTAGGATGTACAAAATAATGAATTTCAATGATCAATTACAAAAAAGATACTATAATCAAATTAATATATACCACATAAAAACAAATTATTTGCGATGAAAAAAACGAATCATCTTCTATTCCTTTGATTTACTATAAGTCTCTTCTTTTATATGATAATGCAATAATATCAATGATAAAAATAAAGTTTTTGAAAATGAAAATATGAAATAGCACTTTGCAAGTCATTATTCATTTTATGAAAATTTTCTCAATATGTTAGGTTGCTAAAGAAATAAAAACTACACCACAAATTTAAATTTTATTGTTTAACTATTCCTTTATTAATGTTTTCTTTTTCTTCTTTTTTCGTTAATTATTTTATTTTTATTTATTTTGTATCATGACAATCTTTAATTTATTTTGTAATCAAATAGTGATGCGGTAAGAATTTACCGTTTTTATTTTCTATAATATTGCTCTTTTTAAATTAAAAAAAAAAATCTTCATAAAAAAAAGTAGATTTAATAGTTTAAACTTTGAAATGCTTTATTATGAAAATTTCAATTGATGTATGTGTACGACTATCCAATATTAAGTAAGCAAATCATCAATATAATTAGAGAATAATCGAAAGTACATTAAATAAACAAAAAATTCATAACAGTTTGAGCATTATTTTAAATATAATAATTTGAATCGTGATAGAAATTAGCACTTGAAAGCATCAACTCAACTAATTAGAAAGTATCAAAGAAACAAAATCAACATATTAATTACTTGACTAATTAAAAATTAAGCATCAAACCAACAAAATAAAAAAATATACTACTTGTTCACTCCTTGTTCGAGTTCACATAGTCATAGTAACGAAAGAAAACAAAATTGTGACGTAATTGGTTATACTACGATAATCATAATCTGCATATAAAAAATAAAAAATGAATACTACATAATACTATATATTAGATGTAATGCAAAATCACTAAATCGATGAAAGAATTATTATAGTAGTAATTTATGAACTAAGATTATTGAAAGATAATATACATGGTCAATTGCCATGAAATTTTTCAGAATTCCTCCATTTCACTATCGTCAGTCTCTTCTTCTTTTTCTTCTTCTTTGTTGCATTGGAGAGTATGGTGATCATTCTCCTTCAATCATAACAAAACAATTTCATATCAGACATCAAACAATTAAGAAAGAGGGCATATAAACAAACAATACACTACTATATGTCCCCTCAATTTTCCTATGAGTGTAATTACATCTAGACTTTTACTTGAATATAATATTTGTTTTACAAATATTTGAATTGAATTTGACTTTGAATTTGTATTTTGAAGAGTTGGCTTAAGAAGGTGTGGATAATGTTGTTAAGAATTAAAAAAAATTTAAAAAGTTGTGGGTTATGAAGTTTATATTTATTTTTAGAGATAAAGTTAGTTATTATTTGAAATTTAAATTTTAAATTAATTATTTAGGTATTTTGTGGTGGCCAGTTTTGAGATTTATTTTTAAAGGACGTGGTTTATAAATGTTGTACTTAAAAAGTATTTCAATTTTTGAAATTATAACTGAAAATTTATAAATAATTTCATACACGTCCAAGTTATTAAAACCAATTTTCAGAAAAGCACAAAGTTAGCAGCTTTTTAAGGTATGACAATAATGATGTGATCGAATTATAATTGATTATATGTGAAAAATGATTTTACAAAATCATTATTAAAAATTAATGACATAAATAAGTTTTTTTTTAAATAATAATAATATAAATGAGCCAAACTTTTAACATAAATAAAGCTTTGAACCTCTATCTTCATCTCTCCACTCTCTCGCTCTCCGCCATAAAATCTTATTAACAATCTGTAAGTATCACCGATCTCCATACTCCTCCATGGCCAAATCCTCGAGGGGTTACCCTCCATTTTTACCATCGAAACCAATCGGATTCAAACACAAATCACTACTACTCAAAAATCAAACACCCAACCCCAATTAATTTTGACTCCAATTGAATTAAACCCTTCAAACGAATCTCGAATTACCCATTTTTATGAAAATTCTCTGAATGTTTTTTAAACAAGGTACGAATTGATGCTTCCTTTTTGGGTTCTATGGAGCAAAATTCTTTTCACTTTCTTAGTTGGATATTATGACTATCTTGTATTTCTTTCAATTTCTATCTCTATTAATGTTTTTTTTGTTGTCTTTATTAAGGGGATTGAAACTACATTAAAGAGTTAGTTTGATCAAGGTGGAAGAGTTTGTAAATTGATTGGAAACTACATCGGAGAAATTGCAACTGGGTAAGTATTAGTGTTTCTCTAATTTTGATGCTTTGTTTCAGATCTTTTTGAAGTGTATTTTCATTTAGCTGTCAGAAAATTGAATTAAACAAGAAGCAATTTGTAGCCAGGCTGAGCCAATAACTAGATTAGGGATTCTTCTTCATGTTCTTTTTCCACTTGAAACTCTTATAGTACTTCTTAATGTTAGTGTATGCTCTTTTAGGTCAAGATTCTGCATTATAGGATTCAATTTTTTTTTTGAATGCTCCATAGAAAATAGATTCAAATAGTTTTCTAAGCTATTTCAAAGTCGAAACGTTGCGACGGAAACTTTGAATTTTGTATCTACATTGGCAAGAACAACTAATTCGATTAGGAAAAAAATAAGAGCTTTGTTTAGTGGGATATTTTGATTATATTTGAAAGTTAATTTTGTTGAAACCTAAATTGCAAATGATTAACATGTCTCAAAAGTCAAGTCATCCAAATATAAAATATCAGTTTATCTCATAAACATTGATATGTTGTACTAGAGGCCTTGAACTTCTCTTTTGCAACTTGCCAATTAATGCAAACTTCTCCTAGATGAAACATATGTATCTTTAAATTTATAGCTCTCTAATTTTTATTTTTGCACTCCTCAGTTTTAGACTTCTTTAGTTGACGATTGTTGTTTACTTGGTTTTTGAAGGTATATCTAAACGCCTCCCTGCTATGTGGTTTCTGGGATAACAAAGGTTGACTATTAAGTTAGGTATTGTATCTCCACCACATTTGAAATGATAGATCAAGAAACGCTTTGGATTTTGAAGTTCCCAAATGGAGTTGTGTCATTATTCATTGTGGAGAAACTAGAAACTATTGCTTTACGAAGAGGGGAGCTTGTAAATAAGCTGGCAAAGTTGGAAAGGGATGTCAAAGAATGAGAAGGCACAAGAATTGACTCTGCAACATTTTTAAAAACCGTAAGCTCTTGAACTCTTTTTGATATTTTTTTATCCTAAATAGTAGTAGATTTTTTAATATTTGTTCAAGGTTCTTCATTTTTGCAACTGGCTGTTGAAAAAAATCTCTTATATCTCAACCGCTTGCTGGTTATTTGATTTTTATGGCTTTTATTATTAATATTGTCTTTGTGAATTATGGTGTTCCTCTCTTTTATAATTGAAGATATTGAGAGTGGTAATCAAACTTGTTATAAATTGTTTCTCACAATCTTTTCTTTGATCTCATACGAATAGTTCTCCTTTGCACTTTATCGGGTGTGGTTCTCCTTGTAGAAAACTGATATGTTAATAACAATGTGACCGATAAAAACAACTTTAGTTCATTG
This sequence comes from Solanum commersonii, assembly GCA_029007595.1. Taxonomy (NCBI): domain Eukaryota; kingdom Viridiplantae; phylum Streptophyta; class Magnoliopsida; order Solanales; family Solanaceae; genus Solanum; species Solanum commersonii. Next base: position 1,950,306 of record JAJTWQ010000051.1, read on the forward strand.
GATAGACAACATGGAAAACTATAAGTTACCTATTTTTTTTTTAGAGACAAGGGTAACTTTGTATTCACACCAAAAAATTCATCATCCCAAAAAATGATGAATTGGAAACTTACATCCCACCCATGGGTATACTTTACAAGTTTCCTTTAAAATCAACTAAATCTACTATATCCCCTACAAGATTCTGTTTACACCAAAAAAACAAAAGGCTTATACAATTCATTCTAATCTTCTATAAGTTAGTCTTTTGTCCCTCAAAACTTCTTAAATTTCTTTCTTTCCAGAGGGTCCACCATATGCAAGCAGGGATAGTTCTCCACCAGTGTTCATTTCTTCCTCTGTTCTCAATACCTTTCCAGCTATTTAGTAGTTCCTTTGTTGTGCTAGGCATCACCCATTTAACTCCCAACAGAGCCAAAAACATGTTCCATAGGCTCGCTGCTGCCTTACAATGAAGGAACAAATGGTCATGGACTTCTGTTTCCTGTTCACACATGACACATCTTGAACAAAATTGCCATCCCCTTTTTTGTAAAGCTTCATGTAACGACAAGCCTTTCTACAAACCAACCAACAAAAACAAGCTACCTTGGGGGGGCATTTGGTCTTCCAGATTAACTTCCAAGGCCAAATGTCTACCATTGACTGCCTTGTGTTAAGATTCCAGTAACATGATTTCACTGTGAACACACCCTTGTTATGTAATTTCCATCTAGGTTTGTCAGGCCTCATAGATAAAGCAGGGTGTGAGTTTAGTACTCCCTATAGGTTAGCAACTTTCCCAATTTCCCAGTCATTTAGTGCTCTTCTAAAAACAAGGTCCCATCCTTGCTGACTCCAAGCTTGGGATACAGAGATATTCCTTTGCGTACTCAAAGTGTAAAGATGTGAAAAGGAGTTTCTAAGACTGTCTTCTCCAATCCACACCTCATTCCAGAAATCAGTTTTCAAACCATTTCCAACCGTGATTGACATGTTGTTGTTGAAATGAGGCCATAATCTTCTTAGGTTTTCCAGACACTACATCCAAAGGTTCCCGCAACCTCCTCAGTTGTCCAGTGATCGAGTAAACCATACTTTCCGGTTATGAATCTTCTCCAAATGGCCCTCTCTTCTGAGGAGAACCTCCAAAGCCATTTCTGCAAGAGAGAGGTGTTTTGTTTGCTAAGGTTCTTCAGGTTGATCCCCCCTTGTTGAGTGTTGAGAGTCAGTTCATCCCATTTCACAAGGTTATAACCTCTCTTCTCATTGTTTCCTTGCCATAGAAAGGCTCTCCTAACTCTATTGAGTTTTTTTTCAATGCTCTTTGGTATGGGAAAAAGGCTCATCATGTATGTAGGCATGCCATCAAGAACTGACTTGGTGGGAGTCAATCTGCCCCCTAAAGAGAGATATTGACTTTTCCACCTAGATAGTTTATTCTCGCACCTTTCCAACACCCCACTCCACACCTCTAATTCTTTGTTTTTAGCACCTAGTGGCAATCCCAAATATTTAGTTGGTAAAGATTCCACTTGGCAGCCCAGAATAACAGCCAGATCTTGCAAATTCCAAACCTGGTTGATAGGAGAAATGTGACTTTTCAGCCAATTTACATGGAGACCTGACATACCTTCAAAGATTGTTAGGATGGCTCTCAAATGCCTGATCTGACTTGTCTCTGCTTCACAAAAAATAAGGCATCATCTGCATAAAACAAATGAGACACTTCAAGATCTTCACCTCCACCTGTCTGAGCACTGAAACCTTTCACCTATCTATTAGCATTTGCTGTTCTGAGCATATGATTTAACCCTTCCATAGCTAATACGAACAAAAAAGGTGACATGGGATCCCCTTGTCTAAGACCCCTGTGGGATTGAAAGAAGCCTTCTGTGTTGCTATTTATTATGAGGGAGAACTTCACACTGGAAATACAGAAACTGATCCATTTAATCCACCTACTACCAAAACCCATGTCTTTCAGAATTTTGAGGAGGAAATTCCAATTGACATGGTCATAAGCCTTTTCAATATCCAATTTACATAGGATTCCAGGTTGCTTTTGTTTAACACTTGAATCAACTAGTTCATTAGCCAACAAGGATGCATCAAGTATTTGTCTCCCTTTCAAGAATGTCATTTGGTGTTCATCTACTAGCTTCCCAGTAACTGTTTTAAGCCTTTCAGTTATGAGTTTAGAGATGATTTTGTAAACCCCCCCCCTCCCCGATTAGGCTAATAGGTCTGAAATCCTTAAGCTTAACAGCTCCAGGCTTCTTTGGGATCAATGCTACAAGGGTGGCATTGAAAGATTTTTCAAAGACTCCCCTCTGGTGGAAATTATGAATAGTCTGCATCAGGTCCTCCTTCAAGATCTCCCAGCATGCCTTGAAAAATTTCAAGGTGTAACCATCAGGACCAGGGGCTTTGTCTCCATCACACTGTTGGATAGTTTGCAACACTTCTATTTCTGTAAATGGTCTCTGAAGCCATTCACTCTCCTCATTGGTGACTATAGGACAGCCTGTCAAATCAAAAGTAGGTCTCCATGGCTCATTCTCAGTGTAAAGATTGGAATAGAACTCTATCATAGCACTTTTGATTTCATCAGGTTCTTGCATCTCTTCCCCCCTTACAACTTGACCTATCAATTGTGTTGTACCTTCTGTGTGTTGTTGCTAATCTCTGAAAGAACCTGGTGTTCTTATCTCCTTCTTTTAGCCAAAGTGCTCTAGATTTTTGTCTCCATCTCTCTTCATCATGATTAGCCAGTACTTCAAGTTTGACCAGTATTGTTGCCCTAACCATCAACTCTTCTTCGGATAATTCTCTGTCTTCTTGTGCTCTGTCAAGAACTACCGGTTCTTCAAGTAGGTTGTTTTTCCTGTTAGTCATTTCAGAAAATGTGTTCCTACTCCAATCTTTCAGTTTCTGTTTCAGTAATTTCAGTTTAGTACATAATTTATAATCAGGGCACCCTACAACTGTGAAGCCATTCCATCATTCCTGGAACAGTTCATTAAAACCCTCGACCTTAAGCCACCAATTTTCAAATTTAAAATAAGAATTTCTTTTTTCCCAGTCTCTGCACTCCAAAAGGATAGGGTTGTGGTCTGAGGTTACTCTGGGCATGATTCTTTGTCTGATATTCTTGAAGCTTTCCTCCCATTCCGTTGAGTATAAGAATTTGTCTAGCCTTGCATTACTTTGATGATTTAGTCCCCTAACCCAAGTGTATTTACCTCCGATTAGAATAGGGTCATGTAATCCAAGATCTTCAATCCATTTGGAGAAATCAGCCATAATGTTAGTTATTCTAGAGCATCCCCTTCTTTCCAACATATGTCTGGCTGTATTAAAATCTCCCCTCGTTACCCATGGCCCTTCGGACGGTCCCCTTCATTGCAGCCATTTCCTCCCAACATTCGAGCTTTTCCTTCCCGGTATGAGGAGCATAGATACCGGCAAAGGTCCAACAAAAAGAATCTTGCGGCGCTTCAAATTTATATGTGATTGAGAAGTTACCTTCCTCTACTTTTGAACCCTTCCACACCCTACTTGTCTCACATTAAGAGGATACCCCTTTGCTACCATCTCGCTACCATAAAACCACACCTCATCCATCTACTTGGCCATAATTGGAATGCCACTCTTTCTACTCCCTTGTTTACCTTAGTCTCCTGTAAACATATCACGTCAGCCTTCTACTTCTGTAGGCATGTCTTAACTAAGTTTTTTGATGCCTCATTGTTAAGACCCCTAACATTCCATGTTAAGATCTTGACCTTTATTTAAAAGTTAAGCATAGATTCCTCCCCCTGTTCCTTACTCCTTCCACTTCCTTATTGAGACTAGACTGAAGGTTTTTTAATTCATTTTTCCCTCTCGCCTCTGCTTTTTGGAGTTGTGGTTTTCTTCGGCTGTTTCGTTTTGTCAATTTCCATCTTCCTTTCATCAATTCTCATGAGGAGCTCCAGAGTTTCACTTTCAAAACCCTCGAAGGCTACCCCATATGTATTACTCAACTCCAGTATATGAGAATTCACCCAATTAGATGCCTCTGTCTCAATTACCTTAGGCTCTATTGGATTCAGCATGTCAATTGGTTCTGGTTGGTGTATCTATTGAATTTGTAGCTCTGCTTCTCTCAACTCAGCTTGGTTGGCAGTTGTATTCGTGGATTTCCCTTGTGTCTGTCTATGTGAGTCGTTATTCTTCAACTGTGCATGCGTGTGTGAGGTTTCCTCTACACTTGGGCCTTCTTCTCTTCTTTCGTGTGTCGCCTTGGAGGAAACTTCCCAGTTCTTCATTGCTAAGATGAAATTCTCAGCCAAAACCTTCATATCTTCAAGGCCCTTTAAAGAGGTCATGTGCTGGGCATGTGCATCTTTAATGAAAGGGGCCTTAGAAGCTTCTGTTACTTTTGGGGTGAGGCCCAATATAACTTTAGGGTCCAGCATACTAAGCCCATCAACATTAGCCCTATTTCTCACTCCACTAGACTCTGCGGAATCACATGGGAGTGCATGTGGCAGTGGTCTAGTCCCTTTCAACTGACCCATGTCAGTCCACATCCCTTTATCCAATGGATCTTGGTCAACAACCTTCTGGGTAAAGAGGTTAGAAGCTCCCCTATCTCCGACGTAGGCTCTCGCCGGAAGTTCAGCCCAAATCTGCATCTCGAAGATCACTCCACCATTCTTGACTTTGACCTCCCTAAGAATAGTATTTCCATCGCTGCATACTCTAATTCTCGCCCATTTGAGGTGGTTCCTCAGTGTGGTCTCCTCCTCTGTTTCGAGCTTTGAAAATTTTTTGCGACCAGAGATGGAGTGGTAAACCTAGAATCTTCACCCAAATCGATTTGCCTGTACTCCTCTCTTCTACAGTGGCAACTAAAGGATTCCACCAGATTAGCTTAACTGGGGTTTTTTTCCATTCCCAGATCCCTTCCATGACTTGTTCTGCTAGGTGTATGGACTTGAATTCAAAGAGAAAAAAATTGTTGCCCATTTCATATACATTCAAGCCATATGCTTGTTTCCAGGTATTGTAGGACCATTTCCGGACTTCTGTCAGTGTGGCATCTGCATTAAATTTCCCCACCAAACTCCTCTTGAGCGGTTCACTATGATTGCATATAGGTTCTTTAATGCTAATGACTCCTTTTTGCATTGTCACCTCTGCATTTGCATTTACTCCCCTCCCTTCTCTGTTTTCCCATTTAGAACTTCTGACCATCTCGGCGTAGGGAATGTTTTCATCAACAGTTCTGTATGCCTCCAGGTTGTTTGTGGTCTTGTGAGCACTTATAAACGTTGCCACCTTCTCTGCAATGTCTGTCCACCCTGAATTGCAGGTCAGTTCTGGGATGATGAGAACTGATCTTCTTCTACCCCTTACACTTATCAAACTGATGTACCTCCCATACTTATTATAGTTACGAGCACCAAAGATCTCAGCTATATCATCTGTTTTCCTCCACCTACGAACTGAGTTCCCTTTAGTTTGGGAAGCCTCCTTGAGAACCCTTACTATCCATTCTATGGATCCTTTGTTGAAAGTTGTCCTCGTGACTGCTTTCCTGCTTCTCTCTGTCCATTCAAACCATATACCAGAGGTCCCTGATATCCTTTCTATATCGAACGATTTGAAACCAACCGCAAAATAAATGAAATTATCCATATCGGTTGAAAATAAACTTTCTAGATCCTGTGTTTACTCCTCTTGATTGAATGCTAAGGATGGAGAGAAAAACTATTGTATCAGGAGATAGCTGGAGAAAGGGGAAGAAAGTTGGTGGTTCTCAGGTGACCCACCGAAAAGAGAGTTTCTTTCTCTCCTAGGAAATAGGAGAGAGAAAGTTTTTGGGAACTGTGCCTGAGAGCATTTTTTTTCCTCCAAGCTTTTCCCTAGGCCTTGAGATTTTTATTTCTAAAATCTAAAGTTACCTATTAGAGATATAGTTTCTCCTCCCTTCAAATTTGTTGCCCGAAAGTATAATTTTATCCAATTTCGGTTGTATAACTAAAAAGAATATTTCAGGAAATTCCTTCAAGTATAAGAACACTCAGTTATTACAAGTGGTATTCGACAACTTTGAGTTGACAATGCATAGGACATGGGAGTTTTCCTTGCTTAATGTTTGAGTACATTTTCTTTTTGATACACGAGAATGAAACTGAAGCATAAATCTGATTATAATCTAACAAACACTATATTATTTTTGTTTTTCCAAATCTAAAGGCAATTCATGCTTATGGGACTATAAGAGTTGTAAACATCTATTTCACATTTTTTCTTTGTTTCACTTAGAAGAAAATTTTGAATCTTTAGCACATGAAATTTGTAACTATGCGATACTAGTAACAAAATATGGTTCAAACTATTCGGTGTATGTCTATACAAAAGGCTATCAATCACTTAATACTCTCAACTTTTTGTCCATTATCATTGCGAGTTTCACTCACACAAGTGAAATGCTTCAATTTAATGGTTAGAGAAGAAAATGGAGAATTATTAGCAAGCTCTCTTAATTTTTCCATTCCGGTAGGATCCAAGAGAGGACGTCATACATGCATAGTACATGGATGACATCGATGAGAACCAGAGGCTTCCTCATCACCATGAGCCAAAGGAATTTGTGTCTCTTGACAAGCTTGCAGGCAAAGATCAGGCTAAGAATTATATCTGTATAAATTATCTATGAGAAACAGAAAATCCACCTTTACCACCCATTCAAAAAAAAATTGCTAGGTTTCAGGGCAGTTAATCACTTCCGTGATCCCTCCAATACCTTTGGATACGTTTTTGAGTTCTCTGAACAAGGATCTCACATTTGTGAATTCTGGCTAAGTGGATAAATTATTTCTCAGTTAATACTACTAACCTAATTTGTTGCCAACTCTCTTGGTATTTAGGGGTGAGAAATTGAATACGTGTATATCTTTTTTATGTTGTCATTGGCAGATGAGAATCCTACATTGATAAGGATGTATTATCATTGGTCCAAATTGAACAAGGAATAAAATAATGAACCAACCCTAAGAGTGGTTACAAGTTGATTACTGGTTTTGTCCTGCCTTTGTACTCCCTTCTTAATTAGTATGTTGGAATGCTCCGTTAGAGACTTGATGCCTACATTTATGGGACTAATGAGGAGTTGAATAAAATTCTGAAAGATCATGAATATTCATACATTGTATAATGTTAAAGTTACAAAACCTTGTCGTAGTTCATATTCATATTCAGGAAGAGTGGAAACGGAGGGGAGACCTTTCCTTGGTATATGGATACAAGTCAGTCCCTTTTTCTTTTTATTTTTTATGAGTACTAAAGCTTTAAGGATTCATAATTTGCTTCAGGATTTCTTTGAGGTTTGCCCTGAGAAACTACCAAATTACGAGGAGAAGATCAAGAGCTTTTTTGAAGAACACTTCCATACCAATTAGGAGATTTGTTACTGTGTTGCAGGAAGTGTTGTTTATTGATTGGATTTTGCTATTCTGCCTTCCAACTATTGTTGCTGGCCTTCTGGGTGTAATGTGAATGAGAGCTGGGTAAAGAAAGGTGGAATGATTTGTGCAATTCCTACTGGATTATATATATATTACAGCTTCACGCTTGATTCACATTGCTCTTAAGAAGTTAGGTAGGTCAAAATGACCTTGATTCTATTTTTTTTTTGTCGAAGGTCCACGAAGAAGAATACATCAGATTTGGCTTATTGTAGTGTTTGTTTACACTCTCATGTATGTGAATCAGTGATGTTGCACTTCACATCCAAAAGTTAAAAAGTATCTGATATTAGTATCTGATATCTGATTTGGCAATCACTTACGGTAATCAAGTTCTCCACTAATATTAGCAATTTTTCAAAATAAGTTCCATTTGAATGGCATATTTTAATGTTTGTGTGTTGCGAATCTTTGTAGGTTTGATACATTTACAGTGCTTCGCAAAGCAGGGGAAGCATAATTATGATTGTTGGGAGACAATGAAAGTTAATAAAGTTTTGGTTACTGACCTAAACAATGCGACGCTATTGTGTCACTTGAACCATATCTGACTCATCATGATCTGCTAAGAAAGTAAACATTTACATCTACAAGTTCAATAAATGTGGAATAATATAGTAAATAAAAAGCATTTAAAGACCAAACATTTGCTTAAGAGCTTGGATTGACTAAAACGTTGGTCAAATTTACTTTTAAATCATTTTTAATTTTTGAGAGTGTTTGATAAAGTTAAAAATAACTTTGAAAAAAAATTAAAAATAGGTACTCACCCACTTTTCATTTTTCAACTCAAAAGCTACTAAAGTTTAACTTTCTAAAAACTATATTTTTAAAGTGCTTACTTTTTTTAAAGTTAAGTCAAATGGGCTTTCAAATTAATCAAATATAATAATTTCAACTTTTACAATACTAGATTTGTGTTACAACCGAGCACTAAACAACGAGAAATCACATTCCAAATCACAATTTTATAATATTGAGTTTGTGCAAAAACAACGAGAAATCACATTCTAAATTGTAACGTACAAGCACCAAACAAGGACAAATCACTTAGAATGCAAATTCGTTGGGCCTGTGCTAAGCACGGGCTATATATACTTATCTAGTTATTAAATAAGAAGGTTGTGGAAAGATGGCTAAAGATATTTTTCCGGGGAATCACACACACGTTACATATTCAAAATTTAAAATTATTTTAAAAAATAAAATAGAAATTTATATGTAATCCTATTACATGTAATTGATTTTAATTATTTAAAGTGTGTATATATATATATATATATATATATATTATTATTATTATTATATATACCATATGTTTTTTTGCTGATGGCTGAATTCTTTTAATAATATAATATAGAATATGTATTTAAAAATTCAATTAAATAGATAACTATCTATGATTATAAAAATCACAATTTTTTTTTTTAAAACGGTAAAAGAATCAATTAAAGGAAAACATAACAAATTCAGAAACTATTTTTAAAATAAAATGTCAATTTATTGTTTAACCCTATTATATGTAATTAATAGTTTTTAATTATTTTAAAAATCTTTTTTTTGTGGTGCTAACATGTGGCACTTTTTCTTCTCCTATTATATATAGATAGATGTTTGCGATTACAAATTTATAGGTACATATAATTTTATAAAGATCTACGTAGTCAATAATAGTAATAATTAGTTATTCTTTAATATAATCTTTTCACATGTACGAATAATTCACGTTGAGCGTGAATCTTTGTTGCAAAATTCAAAATGATGAGCCTTTTTTTTTTAAGAGAAAATACATAAAATCCCCCCTGAACTTGGCAGCAAAACTTACTTTAACACTTTAACTTTATGGGTAATTATTTACCCCCTAATCTCTTTTCAAGTGAATTTAATATCACCCTAAAATTATAATACCAGTCTCACAATGGCAAGTGCATTCCACACGCGCCATGTCATTGATATGTCAGCGCCACATCATTTCCACATCAGCACCACGTAGAACATTATTTAATATTTTTTTTGTTTCTCAACTCAGTCATTATTTAATATTTTTTTTGTTTCTCAACTCAGTCCATGTTCCTCAACTCAGTCACGATTTCAATTGATCCAAAATGTCAAAATCATTCTCACAAAAAACATTCAATTTTTAAGACACATTATTAAGACAATAAATAATGATTGAAAGTTTAATTTGAATTGAAGAAATTATAGATTTTTCATTAAAAAGAGCTTCAAGTTCATCACATTCAAACACTACCATAAACAATAATTTTGAAGCAAGAACATTTGTTGGCTTTTCTATTTTTTTCCTATTCATCACACTTTTACGGATCAAAAGGAAATGGAGGTGGGGTGAGGGCATTCCAAAGAAAGCGAAAGAAGATGGAAAGTTCAACGAAGAAAAAGCAGAAAAGGGTGATGCAATGGTGGTTGAGGCGGCAGATCCGAAGAGAAAGAAAGAGGGTGAGGTTTCTAAGAGGAGAAATAGGATCGAAATGAGGGTTTCGAAGAAGGAGAAATCAAAGAGGTGGGGATGGTGGTTGAGGGCGAGAGGGGTGGTGGGGTGTGAGGAAGATGAAGGAAAAAAAGATTATTGGCTAAAAATAAAAAAATGGGGCCCATTTATTATTTTTCTCTTTAATTTTAGCTATTTACGCGCTGTAAATTTTTTGATTTGCCACGTCAACTGTTTGGGTGCATTTAAATTCACTTGAAAAGAGATAAAGGGGGTATATAATTACCCGTAAAGTTAAAGTACTAAACTAAGTTTCGCTGCCAAGTTCAGGGGGAATTTTATGTATTTTCCCTTTTTTTAATTATAAACTTATGAGTCAAGTTTTACATTTCTAAAAGGTGAAATCATGATTTGAAATTCCAAATCATACTTTTTTTTTGGAGAATTTGAGATATGACATTATGATTCTAAATTGCATATCCAAACACTGAGTTAAAATCATGACTTCATATAACAAAAACATATCGAAACACAATCTAAGTAGGCGTTTGGTCATGCGATACCATATCACGTTATGGTATTGTGAGATGGAATCAACGTTTAGACATGCGATTTTACGCTGATTCCATCTCATGATTCCATATCATGAGATGTGATTCCATCTTCTCCAAAAATCATGATATAGAATTATATGGTAATTCCATATCATGATTTGAGATTATTTTAATACAAAAATTGATCCACAAGTTTATAAATTCCATATCATGATTTGAGATTATTTTAATACAAAAATTGATCCACAAGTTTATATTTTGTTAAAACAACCCCACATATATATCTACTAATTAACCATTTATTTCATATGTAAATAAAATTTATAATCACATCATTACTTTTTAAAATTTATTATTCTCACCGACCTAAGATTTATTATTCTCACCAACATATAGTCACTTTAACTCACACCAACCGATTGTTAAAGTGATGAAATATTTATGATCTATGAGCATGAAAATATAGTTGCGGATAATATTGACCAACAAATGGCTCAAAGTAACAATGTTGGTTCATCTTCTCGGTCACATGATTGAGAAATGCAAGTTCAACGTGAGAAATTTGTCCGTACTATGTGGGAGGATTATATTAAAGACTAGTACACTATAATTTATGTTCAATTTTTTTTATTAAATTAAAGTTAGATGAAACAATTACTTAAGTGGAGAACAAATAGGTTTGTAATAATTTATTATGAGAACAAATAGAATGAAGAAGTCATCAATATGAAAAAAGATGAAAAGAAAAGAATAATTGCAGGCATTTTCTTTAGTGGGTACAAAAAATAATGTTATAAAAAATTAACGAGGGTTCAATTATGTATGTATCACATACTAGAAAGTGTTTAAAATTTATAATAGTTTTCCTTTATTAAAAAAGATATTCATAAATTAAATAATTAAATAAATTTAACATTAGATAAAGGATAAATCAGTCATATTCTATTTTATTTATGTTTATTTTAAATAGATTTAAAGAATGGTTACAAGAAAATCAAAATAAGGGAGGTATACGTAATAATATAAACCACAAGGAAAGCTAGCGTAATAGAGCAAAATTTGGAGGGAGGTCTCTAAAATTATCCCTTTTGTTTATTTGATAAGTTTGAATAAACAATTGGGGTTATTTTAATAGTTTTACAACTTATGAGATTTTTATGTTTATGAGAAAATATACCACACAAAAATTTCATATTGCATGTCTAAACAAAACTTCAATTTCATCTCATGATTCCATATCATGATACGATATCGCATGGCCAAACGGGCCCTAAGTTAGCGTTTGGCCCCAAGTTCTCAAATATTCTTGGGAAATCATATTTGGGTGAAGTTTCACCATGTATTTGGCCCCAAATTTTTCAAAAAAATATGATTTATACCAGAAGTTCTAAAAATTATTAAAATATCCATAAATTTATATTATCATTTTATGATGAATATGTTTCATTAAAAAATAACCTTATAATATAATTGATAACAATCAACAATAACAAAATAACAATATAGGCAAGACAACACATTAATATATTCAAACTTGTCACTGATTCAGTTATAATTACAACTCATTAAACACAAATTTTTCCTTTTTTCTCAAATTAAAACTCAAACTTTTCCGAAGGAGATAGTAATAAATATTAGTTGGAATTAATAAATAATGGATATTTTTTTTATAAAATATAAAAGTTAGAGATAATTTTTAGATTTTTCAAAATTCACAAATATTAGAACTAGGTCCAAGTACTAATTTTTTCTAGTATTTGAAACTTGGGACAAACACCACTTCCCAAGTATTTTTGGGGTCAAACGGATCCTTTTTAACGGATGGACTGTATCACAATTGATTTCATAAAGAAGCCATCATAACCCAACGAATTAGGGAACATCAAACTATCAGATTACAATTATTTTCCATAAAGTCAATAACTCCAACATTAGAGGATGCAATTAGTAAAGTTTTCCATATATTGAAATAGTACTAGGTGATTTTATTTTCAGGACAAAGAAAATAGAGTCCACAAGTCGTGCCCTGTACTCCAAAGAGGACTTGACAATGAGTCAATGCTAAATTTGGATGGTTCCACAAATGCATTTGATCCTAACAATTCATGATTTTCTTCTTCACAACTTTTGAAATACATGTCATTTTTTGATGATGATGATTCCAAAGAAACAAGCATGTCCTGTGATTCATCATGAGGAGCTGATGCCAAAGATGTTTTTGCTGCATCTTCTTCAATCATTGCCCTTTCCTCCAATACTTTAAAGGAGGTTGCCTTTCTATACACTTTGCAGAGTACTATGTCATGATCCTGCATCCAACATCTCAGTTACTTGAAACATGAAGTTTTAACTGTAGCGTGTTTGGTCAAACTTTTAAAATTCAAACTATTTTTCAGAAAAGGTGCTTTTGAAAAATATTCTGCATTTTGTGTTTGATCAATCAATTTAAAAAATACATGTTTGTAATATTAGAGCAAAAAATTATATTTGGCCAAGGGTTCCCTAAGAAAAAGTCACTACTTTTTGCACCTTCTAGAAAACAGTTTGTGCTACTACTCGAAAACACATTTTTACCACTAAAAGCTCGTCAAACATCTCAACTTTCTAACATAAATATTTCTGGCTCACTAAATCAAAAATGATTTTTAGCGGCAATTAACACTCTTTATATATGTCCCTAAAGCCTTTAGCGACATTGGATCCAATAGCAATTAACTTATGCCGATAAACTTGATCAAACATACTACAATAATATACACTGATATAATTTTGGCACTATTATATCGTATCACATGAATGATAATAAATAATTACAAGTAAATTGTCCATAATAATCAAGTAGAACCAGCTACTTGAAAACTAAACTAGATAACTAAATTACACCAATAGCGTAAAAATTCTTTATTCAATTAAAAAATTTATTCAAGAGTTTAAAATATGAATAAGTAAATACACGAAGAAACAAAATAATGATATAATTTAGCATTGTGTGTTTGCATAATAAATTGAAGTACCTTATGTCCATGAGGAAGTCTGTACTCATTCATGACCCAATCAGTTCTGGTGCCTTTAGGTGCCCTTCCACCATAGAAAACCAAAGTTTTCTTAAGACCAATTGCTTTTTTTGGTTCTAATGAAGAACGAATTTGACGATCAGAACCAGTTGCCTTCCAAAAACCATTTCTTGTTGTTCTATTGGGCCTCCCTTTAGGACCATGTTTCCTGCTTATTGGTACAAAAAAATACCACTCTCTTTCCCCTATTCTTGCCATCCCTATTTAACACACACACACACACCAACAAAAAGGTAAGTAATATACATAATATAATATTTTTTATGAACATTTTTAAATATTGCCTCTTCCTTGTCAAGGCCAAAAATGGTATGTATGACACTTCTTGGTGAGATTAAGAATGTCATTTCACCTTCACATTAAATTCAGTGATCAGGAGTTGTGTAATTCTAGTTGTATTAACTAGTTTTCTTTCTGAATGAATTGTTGTCTTTTTTTCCCTTTTTGAATAAATTGTTTCTTTTATTTTCAATTCATAACCGAATCAAAATCGTATATTATATTTTGTTTGATTTTTATAATTTTAAAAATAATTAAATTGATTTTGATTTTAACCACTTAAAGAAACAAAATGTATGGTCCAGAATAAGAAACTAAATGACCCGCTATCATAAATTTAAACTTACATTATGATACAAAAAAATAAAAGTTATACTATCAATGTATATAATTTAAACACTACGATGGTATTAAGGAGTTTACTAACCAGGTAACTCCCAAGGATCATAGAGATATATGTTGAGAAAACCAATGGTATTAGAATCGATTTTATCATCATTGATAATTCTTTTGAGGTAAAAATTGATAAGTTCTTCTTCAGTGGGATGAAAACGGAACCCAGGAAGTTCAAGCTCTGTTAATGACATTTTTTTATTTTTTGTTTCTTAGAGGATGTATTTTGTGACTACATAAATTAAGAAGCCTCTTATATAGGCAAGAAACTTTGTCCCGTTTTGCGCCCATCACGCAATTGAGAATGACACCCTATACTTAGGAGGTGTAAGTTAACGTTTAACACCTAATCATTCTGAATAACGCTTATTTCTTAGATATCATCATTATTTCTATTTTGTAAAAAAGATAATTGATAATTCATGGACATCACGCGGCATTTGAAGGATGACACACTTATCTTTCAAATCATGAATCTGCCTCTGTATCTTAGTCTCAATGTAACTCATCGTCCTCCCAAAACCAACTTCCTTATCATGATCATTGCAGGAATGTTAATTCATCCATATATGAAATTGCTATTTATATATATCAATGTAAAATATTGTGGATTGATCGATACTTCCATGGGACCTTTTATGTCTACATGTTGCAATACTCGTTCATACATTTTTTTTGTATGTTAATAATACTTTTATCAATGATAATAAACATATTATATCTATATATATTAGAGTCCATCATCAACTAGAATTCGATTATTGTAGCTTATTCATTGTAACAAAAGGATTACTCTTCCTTTAGAATACGTAGTAGATAAGGATTCTTATATTAATCATAAACATGTACAAAGTCTATAAATAAAAAGCACAAACAACAGAACAATCAATCTGCTCTTATTTTCTCAAACTCCCCTTGTTCTTAATCTTATTAATATATAATATATCGTAGATTGACACTGCTTAAATATAATAGAAAATAAATGTAATGATTTGAGATAAGAGGCAATATCTTAAAATTACTGCAATTTCATAATTAAACACACTTACTGAAATATAAAAGTAATACTCTTTTTGTTTTAACTTATGTGATATTTTTTATTTATCGAGAGTTAATTTAAGTAATATTCATTATTAAAGTGGATTAGGTCAATTCAATTTAAAATTTAAATTCAAATATTCAGAAGTTATACGAAAAATACTTGATAGTATTTATCTTATCAATGCGATAAAAATATATATTAAGAAGAAATAAAAATATATAATAAATATTGAGTGCGATGGAAAATGACATTATTTGTGTAAAATTCTGCGCACACCGCGGAGAATGACATTGAGAGCGAGTGGCACTAGGGAGGAATGAGCTAAAATTCCTTTCATAGGTTGGTGGATCCTAGATAGTGACATAGACATGTTGGGCTCTAAATAAACAATAATATACTCCCACAAAGTGAATTTGAAAAAATAAAGTGTACGCACACTTACTTCTAATTCAGAGATAGAGAAAATGTTTGAGATAATTTTTCAGATGGTCACTCATCTTAGAATAGCTCACTTAGAAAGTCACTCGACTTTGTTTTATAACTCAAAATCACTCAATTATTGATATTTCACTTAGAAATCACTAAACTGTTGATATTTCACTTAGAAAGTCACTCAACCAATTTAAATAAATTTTTCATTAAATTTTGTTGAAATCTAATTTTTATTTTAAATTATTTTCAAAAAATAATAAGATATTCAAATTGAACTATCCTAAGTTGAGTAACTTTCTAAGTGCACCATTCAAAGTTGAGTGACGATCGGAGACATTGTCTCGAAGTTATTTTCATAGACCCTCGACTCAGGAAAACAATAGTCCGAACAATTTTTTTTAAAAAAGTAATGAAAGTGAAAGCATAAGAATCTATTGATTTATAGGATATTTCTTTCTTTATAATATTATTGACCCCTTCCTAGTTTGGGCCATTTGAATTGTTCAACTACCATACTGTTGGAGATTTAAAAAAAGGATGCAGAGGCAGAGAAAAAAAACTTCTAAAGTCTTTCTGATTACTTCGAAAGAGGTACAACAGTGATCTGTTAAATAGGCCTATAACTAACTAAAATTAGCTAGAAATAAGCAACTAAAAGATAGTGGATAAACATGCTCACTAACTCCACCCTATCAACTAGAAAACAGCAAATAACTTAATGCTAAATAACTTAACAACATTATTTTTTTTTACTAGCTAAAAACTAGGAAACAAATCAACTGCTTTGAAGCACTAATCAACACTGTCCCTTGCTTCAAAGCTTGTCACTCCCATCTGTAGTCTGAAGTACTCATGCTTTCCAACTGGTAGTGCTTTGGTTAGAATATCTGCAACTTGCTCATTTGTGCCACAATGCTTCAACATAATACTTCCACTTGCTACCAGATCTCGGATAAAATGGTACCGAATGTCTATATGCTTTGTCCTGCTATGAAATGCCGGATTTTTCGTCATTGCAATAGTTGCTTTGTTGTCACAGAAAATCTCGGTTCCAGCAGCTTGCTCCTGAAATACATCAGCAAGCAATCTCTTTAGCCAAACCGCTTGACAAGATGATGCAGTGGCAGTAATATATTCTGCTTCGGATGACGACAAGGCCACAATTTCTTGCTTCTTTGAACTCCATGATATAACACCTGAACCAAGAGAGAATGTATATCCAGAAGTACTTTTTCTATCATCCAGACAACCTGCCCAATCACTATCAGTGAAACCAAATAATCTAAAATCTGATTTTTTTGAATACCAAATTTCAAAATCAGTAGTTCCGGCAACATATCGTAAAATCCGCTTAACTGCCCCAAAATGATGCTTTGTTGGGTTATGCATGAATTTGGAAACCACACTAATAGGAAATGCTATGTTGGGCCGTGTGTGCGACAAATAATTCAGACCACCAACTATACTTCTAAAGCAACGAGCATCCGTCAAACCCGTACCATCATCAGATATGAGCTTCTCATTTACATTCATAGGTGTATAAGTTATCTTACAACCCAACATGTTAAATCTCCTAAGAAGATCAGTAGCATATTTTATTTGCGAGACAAAAATGCCATCTGAACCTTGGTTAATCTCAAGACCAAGAAAATAATGCAACAATCCTAAGTCTGTCATTTCAAAATTTTTCATCATGAAAGACTTAAATTCAGCAATAAGAGATTCACAAGAGCCCATATAAATTATATCATCTACATAAAGACACATCACCAAGAAATCAGCTTTACCTCGCTTCTTTGCGTAAAGAGTTGGCTCATTTTTGCTTCATTCAAATCCATTCTCTTGGATATAAGAATTGATCTTGCTATACCATGCTCGTGGGGCTTGTTTTAGCCCATATAAGGCCTTTTTCAGCCTATACACTTTACTTTCTTGTTCGCTCACAACAAAACCTTCCGGTTGAGCAACATAAACTTCTTCCTCCAAGTCTCCATTTAAGAAGGCAGACTTGATATCAAATTGGTAAACTGGCCAAGAGAGTTGAGCAGCAAGAGCTAAGAGAGTTCTCACCGTTTCAAAGCGTGCTACGGGAGAGAATGTTTCATCAAAATCAACTCCTTGTTGCTGTGCATATCCTTTTGCAACAAGTCGAGCTTTGTGCTTCTGAATAGATCTATTTGCATTGTACTTTGTGCGATATACCCACTTTAGACCAATAACATTCTTACCATCTGGTAAGTTAACCAATTTCCATGTTTCATTCTTTTCGACAACGTTCATCTCTTCAATCATTGCTTGCTGCCACTCTTCTTTTTCAACTGCTTCTTCATAATTTATAGGATCTGAAACAAGAAGAGAAGATTGACAAGAAGTATACATGTTATTAGAGTATCTCGGATTTGGTTTTTTTCCCTTGTTGATCTTCTTAGTGGACTTGGCTCTGCTGAAGATTCTTCAACAATTTCAGATGTTATTGGAGCCAACTGTTCAGCTACAGGTGACTCAGGTGCATCATCAGGAATTAGAGAATTTGTTGGTGCTGAAATATTTCTTTCATTCCAAGCCCAACTTCCTGTTTCATTGAACTTAACATCCCTGCTTATGATAGCTTATCCACTCATTGGGTTATACAACTTATATGCTTTGGATTGAGGACTATAGCCCACAAAAATGCATTTTTCTGATTTCACATCAAGTTTGCGACGAGATGGAGAAGTATCCAAAGCATATGCTAAACAACCAAAATTTTTTAGATGGTTTACCCATGGCTTTCTACCCTTCCAGCCTTCATATGGGGTTCGATTCATGAATGCCTTTGTCGGTGAGATATTGAGAAGATACACTGTTGTTGCTACTGCTTCTGCCCAAAACTTCGTTGGAAGTTCTGCTTCTTTCATCATGCTACGAGCCATTTCCACCATAGTTCGATTCTTTCGCTCGGCCACTCCATTTTGCTCCGGCGTACGTGGTGCTGACAACTCCCTGTGAATACCATTTTTGTCACAAAAATCATCAAATTCTTTAGAAGTAAATTCACCACCTCTATCCGAACGGAGAGCCTTTAAAGAACATCCACTTTGCTTCTCTACTAATGCCTTGAATTTCCTGAAATTCTCAAAAACTTCAGATTTGAACTTCAAGAAATAAACCCAACTTATTCGACTATAATCATCAGTAAACAACAAAAAATATCGACTTCCACCTAAGGATTCAATACTCATCGGACCACAAACATCAGTGTGCACCAATTCAAGACAACTTGAAGCCCTCCATGCCTTGTTTACAGGAAATGAGACTCTACTTTGCTTCCCGTAGACACACCCTTCACAGAAATCAAAACCATCAATTTTAGGCAGCCCAATGACCATGTTCTTTTGACCCAACAACTTCAGCCCTTTAACATTCAGATGTCCGTACCTTAGATGCCATAAACTAGTATCACTAGTTTTCGCAATTAAAGCACAATTTTGCACACTAGACATTTCTAAAGGGAACATATGATTTTGTGTCATGGAAATCTTGACAATGCTCTGCGCAGATTTCTTATCATAAACAGTGCAACAACAATCATCAAACAAAATAGAGTAACCACCAGTTATCAATTGTCCAACACTTAACAAATTATGAGCTAAATTAGGAACATATTGCACATCATGTAGGAGCTTTACATTACCCTGGGTGGTTTTTATGGAAATTGTACCTTTCCCTTCAACCTTCATTGGCTTGTTGTCTCCAAGTCGAACCTCACTTTTCTGGGATTCGTCAAGGTTTTTAAATAGTGACCTTGTTCCGGACATATGGTTTGAGCACCCACTGTCCATGAACCACACTCCATTACGGCCATCATCGATAGAAGATTGGGTCATGAATAACTTACTCTCTTCTTCAATTTCCTCTGTGAAATTTGCTTGCTTTTGGTCATCCCTCTGCTTGGTCCAGCAATCAACTTCTATGTGGCCCGACTTCTTGCAATATCTACACAGAATGTTATTCCTGTTTTGACGTTGTTCACCAAATTGGCCTCTTCCTCTGATGTTTCCACGACCTCGACCTCGATAACCACTTCTTCATCTGCCACGACTACCTGAATATTCTGATTTTCCTTTGTAAAAGGGCTCCCCCTTCGCTTGAAAAGCCTTCTCTTCTACCTTTTCATTGGACCTACTGATTCGACTTCATGGGCTAAAAGTGAACTCATTAATTCATCAAAATTATAAGTAGATAGGTCCTTAGATTCTTCTATTGCAACAACAACAAGATCAAAGCCTTTAGTTAAACTTCTCAACACCTTACTCACAACCGTCTCATTATTAACATTTTCACCATATGTTTTCATGTGATTAACAATTCCAGACACTCTCGACATAAATTCCTGCACAGATTCTTTTTCTTTCATGGCCAAAGTTTCAAACTCACGACGAAGTGTTTGTAATTTCACAGTAATTACCTTTTTGTCGCCCAAATATTCTTGTTTTAGAGTATCCCATGCTTGTTTGGAATTTGTTGCTGTTGCAATTCTGGGGAAAATTTCATCATCCAATGCCGATTGGATGATAAATAATACCTTTGCATCTTTCTTGCGAGTCTCCCGTAGTTGATTGTCAGGTTGAGTCGGTGCCGGATTTGGCTCAACATACCCCGTCTCCACCAAATCCCATAGCTCCTGGGACTTGAACATTGTCTTCATTTTGAGACTCCAAAGATGATACTTTTCCCCTTTGAATATTGGAATCAGGGGCTGAGAGGAAGAATTGGAACTGTTGCTTGCCATGGACAGCTCTCACTCTATCGCCCAGTTAGTTTGATCTCGCCTGCGTTAAGAGAGAAATGGTTGTTCTCTCCTGCCTTGCTCTGATACCACAATATGTTGGAGATTTAAAAAAAGGACGCAGAGGCAGAGAAAAAAAACTTCTAAAGTCTTTCTGATTACTTCGAAATAGGTACAGCAGTGACCTGTTAAATAGGCCTATAACTAACTAAAATTAGCTAGAAATAAACAACTAAAAGATAGTGGATAAACATGCTCACTAACTCCACCCTATCAACTAGAAAACAACAAATAACTTAATGCTAAATAACTTAACAACATTACTTTTTTTTTACTAGCTAAAAACTAGGAAACAAATCAACTGCTTTGAAGCACTAATCAACATATACATAGTCATACAAATAAAAATCAGTAATGGAAAAAGTGGTGTATACTTAACTATTTAAGAAAAAACATTTCCATCCATAGATAAAGAATAAAAATGAAAGAAAATAAATGCGTTTTAATTGTGGTTTAGTTTGTTTAAGTGAAATTATATATGATCTTGACTTGAGGTCAACCAGGAAGACTAAAAAGAAATTAATTGAAAAAAGTTGTGATTTTGTTTAAACTTTCCAATTTGTTTTATATGCTAGGACCCATGTCATGTCAATTATTTGTCCTAACAAAGACAATTGTGTTACTGTCTCTGGTCATGGAAAAAAAAGGGTACAATATTTCTAAGTAGCTCCAGAAATCTATTTCAATTCATGCCCAACTTGTTGTCTTCTTGAGATACAATTTATACCAATTTTAATTAATATTTTAAACTATCTTATCAATGTTTTAAAAGGCAGGGGAGTTTTACTTAGTATAGGATGAGGCGTAAGCCCTATAAATTTTTAAAATTTTAATTTATAATATAATAACACAAAATTATAAAAATATATTAGTAGTTTGAAATAATTACAAATATTATTAAGGAAACTAATAGAAAATAAAATTTCTAATATGGTTATACAAGTATAAATAATCTAATATCTTAACTTCCTAATAATAAAAGAATCACTATTTCTAAAAATACTTTTTTTTTTTATCATAGTATACAATTTACCCCCTAAAAGAAATAATCAATAAAACTTACTACTATTATAATAAAAACATCACTCCATCATGAATAAATATAAAATTACTTTCAAATATCTAAATAAAATATGATAATTTTGAGACATATGACAAAACCATGAAGACCAATAATAAGTGAAAAAGTAAAATTTTGTTGGATATTTTCAAAAGAAATGTTACGTACTAAATAATCACCTTCAATGTGCTACTAACTAGTAAAGATGTGACACTACAACTTGTTATTTGAGTTACGCACAATCTTCTTATCTATATAGATTAAAAAATTATTAAGTATCTTTCACTTATTCAAGAATTATGAGGGTCAACAATGTTAATTAAAGATTTTAACACATAATTTGTGTAAGATTTATTAGGCAAGCCCCGAGCATTGAGCGTTGGGCGTGCTTAGGGCGTACAGTCGGGCGCTTAGGGCGTAACTTTTATATAGTATGTTTAAAACTATAAATTAAAAGATATTTTGGTAAATTCAACAAATCTTTTATTTAAAATCACAAAATTCAGAAGTCTTTTTTATTTCTTTTAAACTAGTTGTTAAATCAAAATCAAACAAACTATACATGCCAATCATTTGCATTAGCCAAAATTGTCCTTGCTCACACTTAGAAGAATATTTTTGCCCGCTTTCACAGTTAGTTTTATTTCATGATTCCTGCTACTTAATTCGTGTCAATACTGAACCAACACTCTAGCATCCTTGGTCATTGTTGTGCACTAACATGCACTTAATCGTCCATGCCCATGCCGAGTCCAATGCACAAGTCCTAATTTCACAGATCATATCCAGAAAAGAAAAATTAATTGCAAACATGAATAAAAGGATCACATCTGAAATATAAATTATACCAAGTATAACAAGTTCATGAATAATCCACCATTACACACACATATGAACTACAAGTATATATTAATAAGAAGCACGTACATTGCAAGTTACATACATTGTTCTTATATAACTGACCTTTTTGAACATTCTTATGAAATCTCCTATTGATTATATCATCTTCATCGATTTTCGTTGCATCACATTATAAGTAATCTCCATCTAGTGACATTGATTATATAAGTGTCTAGTTATGTTTTTGGAAAAATTATATAAAATAGCAAACTATTAATTCAAATTAAATGTTATAACCACAATTTGATTTAATTGTAACCCATAGCAAACTGTTGCCATTCTCCTCTCTCCCTGAAATTCTAGCTCGCCACTCTCCATTAATTTTCTCGCTGTCAGTCTCTCCCTCGCCTTTCTCACTTTTATACAAACACAAATGTATAAAATGTGTTTGTGTTTGTATAAAGTGAGAGAAACCTGTATATATACATATCTTTTCGTTCGCCTCTCTCCCCAGAGAATCTCACTCGCCTCTCTCACTTTATACAAACACAAATGTATAAATTGTGTTTGTGTTTGTATAAAGCGAGAGAAAATTGTATATACAAATACAAATACATATATTTTCGTCATGTACACTTATAATTATACAAATACAGATCTTCCCCTGCTCAATTTTCTTTTGTCTTTCTCTCTTTCTCGCTTTATATAAACACATATTATATAATTGATTCTTTTGTATATGTATATCGAAACAAATTATACAATTGATTCTTTTGTATATGTATACCGAAATATACATATTAATAGTCATAGCAAACATAAAGTTTGCTATGGTATCATTTTTTATTAGTAACAGTACTACAGGTAATCAAAAAAATTAAATGATGATTTAAAAAGAAAAATCATAACTATAATTACCTTAAAAAAATCTGAGGAAGATTTTTACATGTATGAAATAAATTATAATTACCCAGATGTGATTATAAATGATATGAATACATCTGATTATTCAGAATAATGAGCATAAGAGAAGTTTTAGATCTATTAAAAGACTTAATGGAAAGCCATAAACAAATAGCTTTAAGGCTAAAATTGATAGAAATAGAAATAACTTCTCTTAAAGAAAATATTCCTGGAAGGATTACCAATATAATCGAAAAAATAGAAAAATTTGACAAAAAGGTTAGTCAAAAATACATAAATGAATTACTTACAAAAAAATTTGCACGTAAAAATTCTTATCAAAAAGGAAGTATGGATGAAATATTAATTCAAAAATTTCTAGAAAAGAAAAAAATTAATAAAACAGAAGAAGAAAATCTAAAAACAACAGAAAACAAACCCTTAGAATCAGAGGAAAATTCTGAAAAAAATGAATGAACTAGATGAAATAGTTTTTGCAATGGAAGATCTTAATCTTTCAGAACAAGAATTAAAGGTATTTATGAATAAAGGGGAAACAGGAGGACCCCAAGGAAAATTTGAAGAAGGAGATGGATCTAAATCCATTAAAGAAAAATGGCAAGAACAAGATAAGAATAATGAAAATTTTATGAATAAAGCAAAAAAGAATAAAGACTTTATAAAACATTATCATAATGACAATAAATCTAGGTTCATGCCTAACAGACTCCCAACGGGAGAAATTGGATTAACCCAATTTCTAGATCTAGATTGTAAAAGAGATTCGGAAACAAGCCTAGATCTATGGTCTCAAAACATACTTCTTTATTTCCTGCTAGGAAAAGGAATAAATTATACCGATGAAGAAAAATATATCATCATGATAAATACTTTTACAGGAAAAGTAAATGACTGGTTCTCTGGATTAACAGAGGATGCAAAAAAATAATAAAAAATGATACCTTAGAAGGATTAAAAAATTCCTTACAAGAAGGTATAACAAACCTAAAGCAATATATAGCAAACGAGTTCTTTGGTGGACAAGGAAGCCTTCTCAACAATAGAGAAAAAACAAGAACAATTAGAAAAATTACAAATCTGTAAGATGAGTTATATTCAAGAATACACTTGTGAATTTGAAGAATATTATTATAAAATATTTGATAGTAGTAAAGAAATGATGCCATATCTTGAAAAATACTATCAGAAATTATCAGGCTTTTGGGCAAAATATTTCAGAGAAGAATATGAAAAAGAAAATAAGAAAGGAGATACTCTTGGTCAGAGAATATCTTTCCTAAAAAATAAACTTGGTCAATTATGTATGTCACATAATATACAAAGAAAAGCCAAAAGAATTAATACACAAATTTACTGTCTAGATACTAATGCAGCAACCCAATGGGGATGTAACGACAAACCCTATAAAAAAAGAATAAAACTCAAGAAAGGTTTAATCAAAAGGAAAAATATTTCCAAACAGAACTATGTACCCAGAAGAAGGTACTATAAAAAGAAAAATGATTTTAAAAGAATAAAACCTGCAGATAAATGCAAGTGTTATAATTGTGGTGAAGGTGGCCATAAAAATTAGGAATGTAATAAAAAAAGAGTAAAAATATCAAAAATTGACAGAATAGAAATTGATTCTGATCTAGAGTCTGTAAAATCAATAGGAAGTGAAGACTTCTTTGAAGAATATTCAACAGATTCAAACGAATCAAAATGAATAAAGAAATACAAAAAGAAGAAGACAATTCAATTCAAATATTAGAAACTGAAGAAGATCAAAGGGGTTACGCCCTAAAGGCAACTTTTGATGGAGAAGTATTTAGAAAATCCAAGGATTAAAACTAAATCTTAAAATAGAAGATAATTTGTTAAACAGAATGCAAAGAATTTTTGCAAGAAACAAAATATCTTATCATGAATATCAAGAAATAGAAAAAGTTATAGAAATTAACCAAACAACAGGAAAACATAAACTGAACCTGTTAACTAAATCAATGATCGATCAGATTCTTAGAAAAATTCCTGAGAAGAAAAGAAAAAAAAAAGAACTATGTCCATTTAAGTGGCATTCAAATACTGGTCAAATCAACTTTTAAAGAAGGAATAAATTGTCCTATAGTCATTAATCTCTCAGATGAAAGATTCATGAATGCAAGAGAAGAAAATCTTGGTATAGTTGAGGGAAACCTAACCTACACCAAACTTCTATTTACATATTACCCAAGATATTGTATTTCACTAAAAGATGCGGATTTCAATAACGCATTAAGTCTACATTTTCAAATTAAAAGAAACGATCTTTTTAAACCAGGTAACCATATAATGAGTATTTATTATCAAGCATTACATACGGTTACAAATTCCAATTATGGAAAAGTATATAAAAATAAAAATAAATGATCGAAATTGATCAAGAATGTTCAGGAATAGCAAGAATTGTTGAAGCAGAAATTCAACAGGCTCAAATTCCAGAAGAATATGAAATTCAGTTTGGAAAAACTCAAGAAATAGGAAGCTCTAGCAATAATCCTAGACTTTCCATAGACTATGGAAGAAATTTCATCAGAAAAAGTATATCTAATAGATATCCAAGGAAAATTCTAGAAAATCCTAATATTACTAGAATCACAGGAAGAATTTATAATGGGATAGAATGGATACCTCAAGAAAAATTAATACAAACAGGAGCAACAACTAACCATATAAAATGAATTCTAATAGATGGATTACAGATCTACGAAGGAAATCCTTATAATTATAAAACCTTTGAGGGTAACAATTTTAGTTATAAAAACATGGTAGACTTACCAATACAACTAGACACGATAAGAATAACAGTTTCATGTTATATTACAAACCACGAAAGTGATCAAAATCTTATCCTAGAAAATCTTTTTCTAAATAGTCTAGAAGATTACAATGTAGGAAAAAATGGTATAGAAATGATTTATAAAAATGATACTTGTTTTATACCAAAGATATAATGCCAAGAGAGACATCTTTTAAAGTATCAGTTTTCATAGAAATCACTTTCTATGATACCAAAATAACAACCTGTTGTCAAATAGACAAAGGATTTGAAGCAACCTTAGCAAAATCTTTTTTAATAAAAGATTGGGATATAAATAAAAATAATATATCAATGGTCGAAATCACGGGTGATAAAGAAAGACTTTCTCAGTCTAAAGAAAAGGTAGAAATAATTTTAGGATAAAAAATTGTTTCTATAAATAAATTATTTGCCTATAATAAACTGAAAATAGATTTACTATTAGGAAATGATTTTTTACAGCAATTCCAGGATTATCATCAAACATTATATATGATAAGCCTTAAAACTTCTTGTGGACTATTCATTAAAGTCCCAAGAAAACAAAATCCTTATATTATAGAAAAGGATAACAAAAAGAGATACTTAGAAAACCTAAGAAAAATATGCTTTAATCTTGAAAAAATTAAAGAAGACTTTAAAAAATCATATGGTGAAAATCCCCTAGAAAAATGGGAACAAGATCATGAAAGGGCAATTTTAACACTAAAAGACCCTAATATAATCATTAGAGTAAAACTCATGCTCTATAATGAAGACGATAAAATTGAATTTAAAATTCAAATTAAAGAGTTACTCAACTTAAAATTGATAAGAATGAGTAAAAGCCCTCACAATAGCCCAACATTTATGGTAAGAAATCATGCTGAAATACAAAGAGGAAAAGCTCGTATGATTATAAATTACAAAGAGCTTAATAAAAATTGTATATTTGATGGATATTTTATCCCAAATAAAAACAACTTAATAAACCTAGCAAGAGGAAAAATTTATTTTTAAAAATTCGACTGTAAAAGTGGGTTTTGACAAATAAAATTGGCAGAAGACTCCATTCCATTAACAGCTTTCAGCACCCCTAATGGACACTACGAATGGATTGTCATGCCCTTTGGGCTAAAAAAATGCCCCACAAATATTCCAAAGAAGAATGGATAAAATATTTTCTGAAAAAGAATTCCTAATCGTCTATATTGATGATATATTAATATGTTTTGTTATGAAAGATTAAGATCTTCCATTGCAAAAACTATTTCATCTAGTTCATTCATTTTTTTCAGAATTTTCCTCTGATTCTAAGGGTTTGTTTTCTGTTGTTTCTAGATTTTCTTCTTTTGTTTTATTATTTTTTGCTTTTCTAGAAATTTTTGGATTAATATTTCATCCATACTTCCTTTTTAATAAGAATTTTTATTTGCAATTTTTTTTTTGTAAGTAATTCATTTATGTATGTATTTAAATATAATTTGTATATGTATATGTATATGTAACTGTATTTTTGTATACAACTGTAAGTTGTAGCTTTATACAAACACAAATTATACATTGTAACTTGTATAAAGCAAGAAAGAGAGAAAGGCAAAAGAGAACTGGTAGGGGAAGATCTGTATTTGTATAATTATAATTGTATAAGACGAAATTATATGTAGTTGTATTTGTATATACAGTTTTCTCTCGCTTTATACAAACACAAACATAGTTTATACATTTGTGTTTGTATAAAGTGAGAGAGGCGAGGAAGAGTGGCGAGCTAGAGTTCTGGGGAGAGAGGCGAATGCCAAAGTATTTACTACGGATTAGAATTAAATAAAACTGTGGTTATAACATTTAATTTGAATTAATAGTTCCAATAATATCAATAGATGGATAAATTCGGACACTTTTTTAATTGATTGGGCTTAAAATAGGTTGAGAAGCATCTGAGGCCCAATAATGCAAGGGCCCATCTCAAACGGCCTAAAGGGTATTTACCTCTTACTCCATTCCCCATTCTTCCAATTCAAACCATTTCTGTACGGGCAGAAGAAATGTCTAGAAGGTTCGGAAAGAGAAAGGAAGAGAATGAATACGCTTCTGAAGGCGACAATCCTCCTAAGAAAGCTTCCAGAACCGATGATTCTGACGATGAAGATGGCATCGTCGTTTGTGAGGTACCTTTTTCGTTTCACACAAGCATTATTGTATCACTTTTCTACTCTTCTCTGATTGTTGTGGTGTGGCTTTGTTTCAGATTTCTAAGAATCGAAGAGTAACAGTTAGGAGCTTTGGAGGAAGGATAATGGTGGATATTCGAGAGTTTTATGTGAAAGATGGCAAGCAAATGCCCGGCCGAAAAGGTAGTTATTCATTTTTATTTTGTTGTCAATCCTTTGGTTTTGGTATCTGTGTTTTTAGTAGTTTTCGTTTTCGTTGTTTCATTCCGTTTGTGTTTGCGATTTGGGTGAGGCTAGTTACATAGACGATTTTATCTATGTTGCATTTAGGGTTTTTATTACTCTAGACTCTAGAGTGAGAGTAAATTATAATTCTTGGTTGGCCGTGACAAGTAAGAAGGGGTTTTTCAGTTGTTAACTGAGACACGGGAGTAGTAAAAGTTTCTTAGGTTTCTCAGTATCTTTTTTTATTTTCTCTCTGGTCTCCTCATGTTTCGTTTTAGAAATTGTGTATACAGAAGAGAACAAAGAAACCTCTCTTTTATTTACTCTCTCCTTCACCAATTCTTCCATTATCTCGAATAGTTTCTTAGTTATTGTATTTGTGCCACTCCAAACTTCTATCCACGAGTGTAAGCGTTTAAAGAGTTGTGGAACCTTGCGGAGTGACTGGCCGTAACGATTTTCTCCGGAATCAAGCCGAAATCGCTTTCAAGGTAGTGGTTTTCCATGACACAATGTTTGTGATGGTTCGCTTACTATTTGAATTCCTGTCTGGTATCAATATTATAGTATTTTCCCTAACACATCTTAGATATGCAAGCAGTTTCAATTTCCTTGAAACAAAGCAGATAGGTCACAAATTGCTTGGTGTGCTTATTCATGTGAAACAGTATTTATGTTTGCACAAGGCTACCTATATACAATTAAATCCTAATATCCATAGACGGCAAATTGTTTCTTACCTTTGGAGAAGAAAGAATATTAAGACTAAGAGACTGCAATAAAATTTGGAGACTTGAGGACAAAGAATATTAAGACTAAGAGACTGCTATAAAATTTGGAGACTTGAGGATAAGTTTTGGTCATCTTTATGGAACAGGTTCAGGATTAATATGATGTTTACTAAGGGAGGATGTGTTTTTTTTTTTTTTTTTTTTGCATTTGCAATTTCAGTCGGTTCTAAGAATTGTCAATTAGCAACACTTGAGGTGTGACCTGTTGGTCAATGAAGTGGGAGGGGTACCCTGTACTGTCCTGGTGGGAATAGTAATAGATACTTGGTGGAATAGTCGAGGTGCCTACGAGCTAGCTCAGATACCACGCCCATTAAAAAGAACTAGGCAATTCTCATTGTTCCTATATCAAATTGGTTAATGGAAGGAACATCTTTCTATATACACGAGCCAATTCAGAATTATACCCTCCGGGGAGGTGTCATCATTAGCTTAGGTAATGGTATATGAACTGTAGGTAATCCGCAGAAAGGAAAATTGCTCACTGAACAATCTTTTTGTTTCTAGTTGCCCAGGACTGATGCTTTGTTCACATGTCATATAGTTTGTGTTGTATGAACTGGCATGGTTATTATTGTAATCAGACAGATCAACTCAAATCATATCATACTGGGTTGACATTGGCAATTCTAGGGAAATGAAGAATCTACAGCAACATCATATTGCTCTAGAGATATTTTGAAGTTTACTCCGTTGTGTAGAAATCGATGTATGCACTTAATGTGGCTTTTATGGTCAGAAGAAGAGGTTGTGCCAATGCTAGTTCTTGGTTAAACAATAGGGAGCTCCTTTCCGCTGGCTAGGGAACTGTTAACATTTTTCTCTATGCCTTTGTGACTCTGTCCTTCCAAACGTTAGCTTTCTTCCCCAGAGCTATTTCCTTTTCCTATAAGATCTATATCTACATCTTGTACAATGTACAATAAATTATAATCTGTGATACTGGAGGATGTGGACTTATTTTCACAAGGTTAGTGGTCGTATCTTCAATTCTAAAAGGGAGGAGTTATTACCTTTGTGCTGTTTAGTCACATTGACTATGCTTACTGCAGTACTGAGCTTCTCAAGCTGATATACTTTGAGATGCATTAATAGTGTTCTTAAAGATTGATATGTAAGACCAGCATGGGTATATACTGCACGCTGTCTCTCTAGCATTGCTCCTTCCATTGATGTTAGAAATGGGCATTGTTAATTGAGCTGAATTGGGTCATCAGGAACCTTGTAGAAAGAGAGAATGAGCTGGTTTATCCAAAGCTAGATTGAGCCCAGCTTATAGGCTATAGCTGAATTCAGATGTTATGCTTATTTTTGTTGCCTCTTTCGCTGATCTGTTTAGATTCCTCAGCATGTCCTGGAATTTGCTCTTGTACTCTATGTATGTACCGCTGCATCTCCTTGGTACTTCATACATGAAATAAAACGTCAAACAACTCCTGCACCAATTGTTGACTGCTTTAATTATATCTTCTATTCTCAACACAAGTTTATTTATATTTTTATTCATCTTATATCTTTCTTTCTTGAAATCTTTTTCCAAAACTTTTAGTTCAAACCATTTTTTCCTGAAAAGACCTTTCTTGAGCCAAGGGTCTATTGGAAACAACCTCTCTACCCCATAAAGGTAGGGGTAGGGCCTGTTTACACCAACCACCCTCCCCAGACCCCACGTATAGGAATAATATATACTGGGTATGTTGTATTTTTCGGTCATGTGTTTGCAGGAGTTGGAAACTGAAACTAACTGTAGTGTTTTCCTTTTTCAGGCATCTCATTGAGCATGGATCAGTGGAATGTACTGAGAGAGCATGCAGATGAAATTGACGAGGCTGTTGCTGAGAACAGCTAGTGGCTATCATGTAGTTGGGTGTATAATGGAATTGGAACTTTTTCCTTGGTACTGTTGTAGATTAGATAATGGATAAAAGCAAACATGTTGTAGTACAGTTTGGTGTCCTATATCCATCCATGTACTCTTTTCCCGACTTACTTTCTTCTATATATGCATGTGGGCGGCGGTGTAACTTATCTTACCCCTCTGATAGAGAAGGAATATTCATTCAACTTGAATTCCTTACTCAACTTATTGTCATTGCTCTCGGAAGATTATTATCCCTCCTTATTCATCATGCAAATAATCCCTCGAAAGGTAGTAAGTAACGTAAGAGACAAATTTCTGGTCATTTCGTTTTGGATTTCTCGACACTTGTGCCAAAACTAGAAACTTATTTTGCAAAGGAAAATGTTAGTCAGCTTTAAGGTGAAGGTTCCAACATTGAAAGTGAGACCAACAATTACTTCTTTACCTCAGGAAAGAAAGTGAATGAGTGTTTTGCTAAAATAGGCATTTCTGTGGATATGTATTCCACTTCATGACGCAGTACAAGTACATGTATAGGAATTTATAAATTACAATAATGTTGGTACCCTTTAGTAGTAGAGTACATATTTCTAGATTCTTTTAGCTAGGCAAAGAACATTTTTTGCCCTTATAGTTTAGAGCTAGAATTATTAACGTATTTATCCCATACTATTTTTGTAATGACAAATGTCTGGTGGATTATGCCAAGATCTCAACACATTAGGCATTGCTTCTTAAATCTGACTCTTTAATCAATTCAAGAAACATATGCCTTCTCTTAAGGAGCAAAATAACTATGTTATAAGAAGTCTAAATAGGAATATTTATTTTATATATTTCTTAAGATTTTTCATTTATCAGAAGAGGTTTCCATAAGTAATCGAACTAATTGATAGTAAATTCATGTTTGAGATTGGTAATTTTAACATCAAGAACTCTATATAAAATGAGTTCCACACAAACATTTTATGTTTTGTTCATCAATCTTCATTTCAAATAAAGGGTGACATCTCCATTCTTGTTCGCAATAAATGAGCTAAAAAAGTAAGGCAGGTAGGACAAGGCACCACGTGGGGCGAGGCGATGCTAGGGAAGGAGAATGGCCTGTTCCATTGCCATCCCGTTAGGCTTAATGTGGTTTTATATTTTAGTCATCTTATATGAAGAAAAAAAAAAAGTGAGAGAAAGAGGGAGGTTTTTTTTTAATCATGAGGGAGGTTGTTGTCTGCTTGATGAACAAATTGAAAAAGCTTCTTTTAATACAAAACCATATGCTGGAATGTGATGCATAGTTAAATACAATGAGGATTGGTGCATATATACCTGTTATTCCTTGACATTTGCAACATAGTTATAGGAAACTAAGGGTAATATCATTAGAAGTGTTGTCCTGACCTACTGTAGGTGTATGTATGCCTCTGACAAGGTACGTAGGAAGATGAGTTAGTTAAAATTATGCCTTTTGAGAGAAGAATCATTATTGATACACCACACCAGCCCCAAGGCTAGTCGATTTTCGTTCTCTTCCAAGTGGTTTGGTAAAGATATCTGGTCTGCAGTGAGTCATTTCTCCACCTTGTCCCTGAGAAAGTGGTGAGATACATCTATATGCTTTGTTCGTACCGGGTTCTTTGCCATATTCATAGCACATGTGTTGTCTTGTCCCATCCCATCTGATAGGTATACATACATACAACCTACTTTAATTCCAAAATCTTCAAGCTGTTGTTTTATCCATGGGAGTTGAGCACAATAGGAGGCAGTATTCAACTTCAACAGTAGACAGGGCAACCGAGTTCTGTTTCTTTGTAGCCCAAGACACTAGGCATGGAGTCATTCCTGACGTGCTTTTTCTATCCGGCCTAGTCTGCATCAGCGAATCCTACCAGATCAAACGAGTCTCCTATTAGATACCATAGTACTAGGTTCACAGTTCCTTTAAGATATTTCAGAATTCTTTTCACATGAGATTTCTTTGGACAAGATTGGAAATGTGCACATAAACCAACGCTGAACACAATGTCAGGCCTGCTGCCAGTTAGTATAAGAGGGATCCGATCATTCCTCTGTATTTAGTGTTATTCACCGAAGAACCAAATTCATCTTTGTCAAGCTTGGTTGTCGTTCCAATTGGGGTATCATTTGTCTTAGCTTAGCATTTTTTTTTTAGTTCAGGTTAGATTTTGAACAGCCATGCATCCATGTCTAAATTTTTACATTCCTCAGCATTTTGGCATGAGAAGATATCTTGAAAGAAATGTGAAATATTGTACCTATGATTACCATTCAATGATGTTGATACCAATACCACAAACAAATACTTGACCAAGATTTTCCATACTGGTACAATCGATGGAAAATTTTGATGTCTATTGCACAACTGATCATTAGCAACACCGACAAGATAAAACATCGGAGTATGTATAGGGTCTCAACTTCTCTTCAAGTTCTAGTGCTGTTGGCAGTGGTTCCATCCTGTACATGCTGCTCCGGGCACAGCAGAACTCATACAAATTTCTGCATGCTCCTTTACTAAACGGAAAAACTCCTTCCGGAATGTTCCTGCAAATCAGCGCAAGTGTCAGCTCTCACGCTTTAATACAAGAAAATCCTGATATATGCTGCTATCATATTATGAAAGCACCACCTCAAAGCAATCATGAGATACATACATGCTACATTACAACAATATAACATGATACTAGAAATATGGAGAAACGACCAACCAACCTCATATAGGGGATGCGCCGTTTTCTAAGAACCTCAAAAGTGATCTGATTTGTCAAAATAAGATAGCTGTCCAAGAAACATGTAAAATCTCAGTTATTATTCCTGAAGTGGCATTTTAGAAATGTATTGAAGAGCAAACTTCACATGTCCGGTGAATGATATTGAGAAGAGCAAAGGACACTCCTTTTCAATTTTCACAGTGGCTGTTGAAATTTTATGTTCCTACAGTGCAACATTGACTAAAAGTTAATTGAAAAGACTAATGAAGAACTTCTGATGTTTTCTCAACTTGCTGGACCAGCAACTTAGTCCACCGCAAACCAAGCTAGAATGGATAGAGCAGCCTCTTCACTCGTGAATCCAGCCAACATGTCAAAGATTAGCCCAAAGTTTTTCCTAGCTTAGTTAGAATGTGTATCTCACAAGATCAAATTGAGGTGCTATTGAGTCTATTTCTCTCATCTTTACACGACAGATTTATTACATTGTGACAATCATTACATCCCTAGTCCATGAATTCCTAATCACCCGCAGAAATAGATGGTTTCTAGAACCCACATAACCCAGGCAACAAATTCAGGAACCGACAAACATGACATTTAAGAACTTAAACTTTTAACAGATTTCAAGGAAAACCTAAACAACCAAATGCCACTAAGTAACAAGAGTTAATAAACCAGAGATGAGAAAACTTACCTGTGGAATATGAAGAGGAGAATAAGAAAGAAGAGGCAAATAGACAAAACAGCTAACAGCAAGAAAACAATTGCATATGACCACCTGCAACAAAGCCAAAGTCACATTTGACATCTTTATTTATTCTGGATTGCAGGACTGTCAAGAGAAGCCTGAGCTTTGATGTAATTGCATCACACACACACACACACACACACACACACACATATATATATATATACACAGAAGTTAAACCAATCATCATGTCAGCACTGCCTTGTCACATCAGCTTAAATGCCGTCCTCATGATGTAGCCTCTTCTTTTACTACAGTCACCACAGTTAGTTGCTTAAAAATTGGTTCTAGCAACCTTACGCAATCAAAGTAATTCCATATTCATCTTAGACTCAAGGAACCCAAATAAGAACCAGTACTTGTAGATTAATTCAGTCTAGCTATATTATCATTCTTTTTCCAATCTCCCAACTTAGAGTAAACAAATGCAGTGCACATACGCAAAACAAATTTTATCTCGAGAAAAGACATAGAGTCACCACTGAAGTTGTCACGGATTTTCAAAAAGACACCTTAACTTTACGACCGTCCTATTACCCAACTAAACAATTTTGAACAGATATTATTATATCATTTTTCGATCAGCCCCAAATTTTAAGAAGCAAGTGTGTTCACACACCAATCATTACATGACATGTGTTAATTTAATTAAAAATGTAAAAAAAAATTCATTCAAAGTTTTTTTTTATTTCTCTCTCTTACTTTTTGACTTATTTTAATTTTGATTTCATCTTAAATTTCACTTCATCTTCTACCCCCACTTTCAAGTGATCCATCCCTCATTTTCTTTCTTTTTCTTCACCTCCCACCCTCACCCCACCCCACGTCAAGTTGAACCCCTCTCCCATTTTTATTTTTCTTCTTCTTATCAGTGTTCAGGAAAGCGAACACGCAAAGCGATGCGAGCCTTCTATGCTTCACAGACTAGAATGAGTATGTGAGCGCTTCATCGCTTAAAAGTGTGAAGTGGGGCCTTATCGCTTTTTTCCACTTCACGCTTCCCTGAACACTGCTTCTTATCCAGTCAAATTCTTTATTTCAATGATATTTTTATAAAAAAGAATTCATGCTATTTTCTAGACTTCATGGAATTATTGATAACAAAACTAATTATTTTCTAAGAAAATTTAAAATTTTGAAGGTATCATCAATTACTCATTTTCATATAACTTCAAAATTAGAATTGATAAATTTTAAAAGAATCAATGAATTTCCTGAAATTTGAAAGAACTTGATTGAAATCGGATAAAAAAAACTATATGATACTTCCTAATCATCTTGAAATCTTTGAAGAAGACTTCTATGTTTTCTCTTCAAATTGTGACATGTGAAGAAGACAATGCCAACAGTAATTAAAGGGTAAGGGCATCACCTTTCCAAGCTTCTTACATCTATAAAGAGGGACAGACATTTCATGCAACGACAGATTCAAATCCACTCATCTGTGTTCCATCCAACAAAATTTGGAACTTCCTTTAAAGTAACAAGAAGTGCAAGAATCCGCTTTTCACTAAGTTGAATCTTAAATGCAGAAAAAGATGAAAAGACTATTGAATACACTTGTCAACTTATAGCTTATCCTGGAGGTGATGAATGTTTCCCCAGATGATCGAAGATGAAATTACTGAGCGCTTTTTATGTATTTTCTCTGTTCAGAGGAAAATCCAAGCCAGATATTCTGATCCGTATTAAAAAAAAAGAATAAATAAATAAAAAAACTTATAGCTTATCCTAATGCAAATGAAACCAACTATCAAAACCAATCAACTATACCCCAATCTCAAAAACACTTGGGTCTGCTAATGTTTATAGGATTCATGATACTATTGACTACTTTTATGCTGACCGTTAACCTACTGCAACCTCCTTCCTTTATCAGGATTAGACTGACTATGCAAAGGGCACATAGGTGAAGTTGAACTGAAAACTAACAAACTTCCATTGGAAGTTCAAGAAGCATAAACCATAAAATTTTCACAGGTTCAATTTAAGTTGGACAGCAATGCAGATTATCCTTCTCTAGTATGCTCCACCTAAAGCTCCATCCATATTTTCTTTTTGAATGGAAGGAGTATATACTAGAATATAAAAGGAAGACATATTTCAGTGACGAGATGCGAAACTCCCATCTTCTTTTATGCCAGGACGCTATTGAAAAAAGAAACCCTCATAAGAAAAATCACTGACAGACAGATACATACCATGGCTTTGATACGTGAGATATCAAGTATTGAATATATAAAGTGCCAGTCCAAAGAGAAAAGGCTGTTTCCGAGCAAAGATACCACCTGTTATACTAGGAAAGGTAAATAACTATAGCAAAGACCAATAACTTAAACCTTAAGAAACAAAGATAAACAGGAATTTCCTATAGAATAAAAGCACAATGTGTACATGCAATATAAACATAAGTTATATTCCCTCCGTCCCTATTCATATGTCGTCCTTACTTAAAATAGATGGTCCTTAATATTTGTCATTTCACAAAATCAATGCATAAATGACATTATTCTTCCTATTTTACCCTTGAGAGTTATTAGCCTTGAAAGTATGAATTTGACCAACATAGGAAAACTAAATGATTAATTCATGTTCATTGGCCAATTTAATTAATCAAAATAAATTAATTTATGTTCATTTATTAAAAACTTGACTTCAAGAAAATACTAAATAAGGATACAATGGTAAACTTACATAGTTTCTTAAGGGATGTAAAATCTAAAACGGTGACTTATAAATAGGAATGGAGAGAGTAAGAAAAAAATATGAGTTTTGACATGTCAACTAACGGTCATAGCCAGTTGAAAGCTCAGAAATCAAGTGTACTTGCATGTTATAGACACATAAGCCTATTGCTTTGGCAAATTAGATAACAATGAATTAGACATTTTAAAGAACGTCTTCCAAGAAACCGACAAGTCCAACCATCAATGTCTCCAAGTCTTGCTGCACTCTATAAAATGCCCCAATATATTCTTACAGGTGTTCCAAACTTACCGAACTCTGGCCAATTTTTGACCTATCCAACTTGACCAACTTGCCATGGACAATACCATTTTTTTAAAGGAAAAAATAATCTTAAAATACATTTTAAATTGTCAACTAAATCATAAGGACACAGGTTAACCTTGTGTTCCCATTTAATGACAACAACTGGGAAAAAGGAATAAAGCTAAAAGAGAGGGATGCTGACAAATATATGTACATATGTATGCATTGTTTTCCAGAAACAAGGATTGCATCTAAAACATAAATGTACTTATGTTAAATCCATTGGTCACACACCCAAATGAAGGAGGAGGAACTACCTAATTTTTGATGAAAGATCAAAATAAAATATTTAAATTAGACAAGTGCTACCAGAGGTATGCCATAGGAGGATATCTATCAAAGTGAAACATAACTTCTATAAAGTGATTGTAAGACCAACAATGTTTATTTGGAGTGAATATTGAGCCTCTAAGGTCTAGCATATCCACAAGTGTCGCGAAAATGCGGATGTTAAGATGAATGTGCGACCAGAAAAAAAACTGTATAATATTAAAAATAATCACATTGGCAGGAGGTGCAAGTTGTACATGTAGATGATAAAAACAAGAGTTCACTTGAGACAGTTTAGTTATGTCTTATGTCAACCTCCGAACACCAGTCCATATGTGCGAAACAATGGTATTGAAAGTATTAAAAAGGATGAGGTAGACCTATAATCACATGGAAGGAAGTTGTCTCGAAAAACCTATTATCTATTGAAATCCATTTCAGATTTCGCCCCATATAGGATACACAGGAAAACATCTCTATTGGTTGTGTGTGTGAATGGGAGAGGGGGGGATTAAAGGGGGTTGACCAGCGCACTTAACGGTCTTCAACTGAATTGGAATGTTTTTTCTTAAACAGAAAGCAACGAATAACATAAGTGTATCAAATTGGGGAAAACTTGCTCACCAAAACCAGCAATGGTTACCCTGCCCTACGCATGAGCCAAGCCAAACACAGTGATGATCAAACTGGAGAATGCATTTGTCACAATCATGACAGTGTTTAGCTCGCGGAGGCTGTAATTCAAGTAGAATAACAATTTATAAGTCTGAAAAATTGTTAGCAAAACTGTAACAACATAACAGGAGAAATTACATGTACTTAACAAGACAAATAACCAATGGGAAGTCTCATTGTTTAACCCACTTTCTCTTTTAATCTTTACCTATTAACTTGACCTCTTTGATCTTTCCCGGTGGGAAAAGTTTTTGTGCTTGTCAAAAGAGACAATCTGTTTAGGCAGGAGAATGTGCAGATATAGGATTAAGGACCATGAAGTGCAATTTGGCAGGAGTATTAGGTTTCAAAAGCATATGCTCAATTTTGTGTATAAAGTTACTTAAATTGAAAGAAAACAAAAGCAGTTTGAAGTTTCAAGCTAGCACCAGGCACAAGATCACAAAATCCACAAACACAGTCCAATCCAAAATGCAGCACAAAGACGAAGAATGTTGGAAAGTATATGTTTGCATGCCAAACTCTGACAAAGAGATGAAAAGAAAAAAAGAGAAAAAGGTATAGAAATGGTGTCCAACTAAGGAGAAGTAGCCAAGATCCTTTCACAAAGATATGCACACAAGATAGGACGACGTTTGACTTCACCAATTCCAAATGCAAGAGAGATTATCAATGTTCGTTTATCTCATACAACCAGCTATGCATACCTCAATGAAAGTATAGCATGTATGGATGGAATATGTTGGTAAAACAAGTAATGTCACGGGAGAGAAAAATATGGGCAACGCATTTAAGGTCCAAAATTCAACTCATTTCATGCCAAAACCTATCACAGAGGTTCATAGCATAAGGCTCCCATATCATGTAAATAATTTGGCTAATGCAAAGATACTCCCAATCATTAAGAATCACCAGCAAGTATTTGAGACATTTGCTTTGTATACGAATGGAAGACAGAGATAGGAGTTTTTACCTGCACTATATTACAGTAAGTGCAAGTCACACTTCTGGAAAAGAGAAATAGAATTAGTTAGCAAGGGAACTTGATGAGAACACTAGGCAAATTACGAATCCATAACTGCACAACTGTGCAGTAATATTTCTACCTAAAACTGTGGAACAGAAAGAACATAGAAA
Organism: Solanum commersonii; assembly: GCA_029007595.1. Taxonomy (NCBI): domain Eukaryota; kingdom Viridiplantae; phylum Streptophyta; class Magnoliopsida; order Solanales; family Solanaceae; genus Solanum; species Solanum commersonii. Next base: position 1,990,141 of record JAJTWQ010000051.1, read on the forward strand.
GGAAATAATTTTGGCAGATTGAAGTTACAAGATAAACATCCGTCCACCAACTTTGAGAATCATTATTAGAATATATATGTATTAATATTTTTTTGATAATTGTGGTGTCCGAGCTAGTTTACACGCACCTCGACTAATTCGACGGGATACTTACCACCTCCCACCAGCAACCGGCACCAAATCATTATTAGAATTTAAAATGTCATGAAGCTCCAAGATAATACAAACTTCATCATCGAAGAGAGACAAGAAGAATTTACAGTGGCAAAGCTTATGGCAACATTCCCCCCTTTTATTGATGCAAATATATCACCATTTAACAATGTCTAGGCATTCAATATTATATGATCCATCGCTAACTGCTTCTAAAAGTGATGAACAAGAAAGAACAGGTAATCACACAAATTGTGCACATAACAGATGAGATATTAGTGGTTACATCAGTTTCCTGACCAAACCCATCTAATAATGTGTCAAGATCTGTCGATGTAAAGAACCTTGAGAGGAAAATCACCATCCTTGACACTGCAAGCAGCTGTAGCTAATTCCCATCGATTACACCTTTAAACAACCCACTCATAACAAATCTCATGATTTGCTTATATGGACATTTCTTTACCATATCTTGATTTCTTAATTAAAATGCAAGCTTAAGCTTCTCTTGCTTCACATAAAGGGCTTCACTTGCATGCTATACTGCAGTTTTGCTTCTTCATAGGATTGTGCAGTTTACAAATAGAGTACCTTGCTATAACATTTATATCTGAAAGCATCAATATGTTCACCAACAGCTGATCACGTAGCCAAGCAGGTAAGCACCATGTTGTTTAAAATGGATAGTGGAGATAAATATATTTACCACGATAAGCATTTTAGTTTAAGAACACAGAATTCTCCTGGTCCAACTAGCACTATGAAATATATAGTTCATCAAGCACATTTCACAGACTCAAATCAGGCTGTATAATAGTTACAAAACACTCAAGCTGCTTTAAATATAACAAGAAAAGAATAAACATGCTGATTTTCAAGTCAGCCTACCTAACAGATGTTCCTGGAGGATACATATCCATCACTAGCTTTTCCCAGGAAGTTGTACCACTCCCTAGAAGATTCTTTTCTAACTGGTTTCTGTTGATTGTGATAACTACACTGCCATTTTTGCTCGAAGCAGGCTGTCTTTGCTTGATCATATATCAGAAAAGGCAGAAAACAACAGAAATTAGATAAATCCCTATTACACTTAACTTTCAGGGAATAATCATTGTACTCCAATTACTTATTTTGCAGGTAAAGAACCAGAGAGGAAAATATCTTACATAGAGGTAATTGTTTCCCTATTACGCGATGCATCTGTCTCATTCATAGCCCTCATTGCATCAAGAACATAGCTACATGTTCATGAAAAATAACTTTTTAAGGCCCTTCAACAATGTAGTAGGTGAAGCTAGTAAAGATTCTGTATAGCTAGCTTAAGAACAAAATTCCAGCCTAATTACCCAGGAGAAGAACTACATACGACGAAGTATTTAGCCAGTGTAGCAACAAGCAGCAGCAAATACACTGCCGTGTACCTTGAAGGCAAAAAAGGAGGGTGGTCAGCAATTTCATAAAAGTGCCAAAAACAAAGTGAAACATTTGGAATAATAATACAGCGAAACAATCAAAGATATGAAAACTGTAAAATTGCATTGGAAAATAACTCAAGTATGATCTCCTAGGTATCCTATATTTACATAGTTCTAAAAGTTTATATTGATGGGCAATAATCTCTACCCCCACCCAAAATAAAAATATCTTTCCGTTTCAGCACCATTATGGAGTTTTTAGATTCTGAAAAGGAAAAAAAGAGAGAGAAGGTTCTAATGAAACACAGGACTGTGAGTTAAAAGAACCTTCATTCCTACCTGCACTTTCACAATGAATTGTGTCTAGAACTCATTGCATTCTACCACATCAATAAAATATGGTTTTTCAGATTTTTAATCTGGAGGAGGAAAAGCAATTTTACCATATGCAAGTCTAGCTCTTACAATTTTTATAGTTGTTCCTACCTCAGTACCAACCATAAAAAAAATTAGGCCTAACTAGTAACCTGATTGTAACTCACCTGAAAGCTTAATCCTAAATTTCAAAAAAGTTGCTGACTTGGATGTCGTATTAATCACACACGATCTATAATGTCCAATGCCAGATGGGGTAAATTAAGTCCTATGAATCTCTTCAAAAGTCTTATTAACCACTCACAACCTGATTGTCACTCGACTAAAAATTTAAGCCTAAATTTCAAAAGAGAATGGACTCCCTTTAAGAGTTAAAGATCCTGTCTCCTTCTCTTTCATTGCACTCAGCCCCTAACCAACCTGGAAGTCTACTATTTCCTCAGAGCCCAATTTTACTTGCTTGAGATGGAGAAATAAGTTCAGCTTCTAACATGTGTATACGCCAACACTATTTTTCTCTCAGAAGTACCAATAAAGCAGTTTAATTGAAAGATTGACACAGAACCACTTGGCATTTAAATTATACTAAGTTCCCCCATTTGATGGTCAAATTGGTCTTTATCTACTCTGAAACTACATCACTACTCTTATCTAGAAATTTTAGCAAGTATTGGAAAACAAATGCTGATTATCTCAATGTTGCATCTTCCAACCAATTCCATATCAATTGATTCCTTCATATATCAGGAAAAAATCAACTCACTGCTTTACCCCAATGTATAAAATAAAACAATGAGCTTCGGAAAAAAGATATTGAAAATCCTACCAATATTATAAATGTACAAGGATAATGTTTTGATTGAAGCAAATGATAGTAGAGCTGAGTATATTAGTTACCAGGGGCCTAGTTTGGTTTTTTGAATCAATTCTTTGTCAAAACCAAATAGAATACCGACATAGGTCAGATGCAGCATCACCAACACTAATTTCAAGCAAAAACTCGATCTCCGATCTAAAATCAATCAACAAGAAACAAAAATATATACGTAATTCAAAAAAAAAAAACCGAAGAAACAGTTTATACTAAAGATAGATATACAAAAGGGGAGGGTTACCAGGGTTGGAGAGGCAGGGGAAGAAGGAGAGAGCGCCACAAAATGCTACCATCCTCTTCACTTAAAGTTCGTCAATGGGAATCCATCTCCAGATTTAAGAATTTGCAGTGATGAGAGTTCGTTTGGTGCTAAAATTGAAGGAGAGAGAGAAGGATAACTGTGATTATTAATGCATTTGGTTTTTGTATAAGTATTTTACAAAATTATTTTTGTTATAAAACTATATAAAACAAAACAAAGATAGACTTATTCCTCTCGAATGATATTTAATTGATCTATGAAATATAGGAAATTTGATTTGGTCTCCAACTAGAACTCCATACATTTCTCAAAAAGATTCCATATAGAAGACATTTACTATAATATAAATATGTGTATAACAATTTTTAATTTTATGTTTCTTTTAGCGAGAATTATTCAATTTATAAATGGTCATAGAATCATGTCTAGTTCTATTTTTCTTAAATAAATCCCATTGGTTTACCTCATAATGTAATATTTCAAGTATAAAATTTGAGAAAATGACAAAATATGATCATAAAAAAAGTTTAAATGACCAACTTTATGCTATATATTTCGCCAACTCATGTGTATTTATTTTGTATGTATGAAAATGATTATAAAGTATATATATATATTGTGTAATTAGTCATAATATGTATATAATTAATATGTATATGTTACACACGGAGTAAATGTTAATTATATATGTATAACACAGAGCAATATTTTTTAATTTAAGTAAAGTGTAACGTCCATTTTTGGAATCGTTTGGAACTAAACAAAAATCTGGGTCTGGACAATGAACATTGCTTCTTTCTTCTGTTCTTTTTACATGAAAAGTTAAAAGTATAAAAGAGATTAAAAAATTCATTAGAAGATAACTTTTTTGACTTTTACATGGTTATTTTTTAAAGAGATTCATTTGCGTGTATTCGAATTAGTTTAATCTTAAAAAAAAAAAAAAAAACCTTAGTTTTCTTCAGTAGCTACTAATATGTGTACACATTGTTGAAGCACTGCAATGGTTGATCGCTTCAACAAGAATCGATGCTTATGAGTAGGAAAACATTTGCTATTGCAAGATGTTCGTTCACTTGTCACCAACTCAAATAAGAAGCGATGAAGGATATTGTTCGAGGCTTACTGATGCTTCTAGCTATGGGGGTGTGTGCGGTTTTGTTTGAATTAATTATTGGTTAAAATCAAAATTAAATAAATTTAGTTGATTTTTAAATTTCTAAAACCAAATCAAATCAAACGAAAGATAACTGTCGATTTGGTTTTTTTTTTTTGGTCTTTCAGTTTGAAAGTAATTTCTTTTTAAGGACATACATATTTTGATAGACACAGACACCTAATACATGTACAATCCACAAGAAAGCTAATGTAGATTCAATTAAGCAATTAAGCTATATATGAATTATTATTACACGAACAAAGTGGTTCAATTAAGAGAATGTGTGACTATCTTATGTGAAGCAGGGTAGGTAAAGTAAATTAATGGATTTTGATGGACTTGGACTTAAGGTTGTAATAGTTAGGCTAAAATTTAAGTATTAGGCTTGAGAAAATGGTGAAGTCAAAAGACTTGATTAAAATTTAACAAAATATTTTTATTTTATTTATGAATAATATACAAATAATTATAAAATTTATATATACATTTTTTTCGGTTTGGTTTAGTTATTTTTGCGGGTTTCTTTTAGCAAAATCAAAACTAAACCAAATAGTGTTGATTTTTCAAAATTTAAAATCAAACCAAACATCAATTTTTTTTAATCGAATTGCAGTTCAATTTTTTTTTTACCATAACCATGAACGACCCTAACTTCTAGGTTAAAGGGAATGTTGTTATCTTGACCTCTTAAAACAAAACAAGAAAATATTGCTCCCCATATACATGTTGGTATAAAATCTGTTTTTACGTATGTTACTGGTATGAAATTTTTTTAATTATGTTCTTTGATATTTAATTATGTTTTTTTTGTAAGACTTTGGCATAAAATCTGTTTACATGTATGATATTGGTATGAAATTTATTTAATTATGTTTTTATGAATGATATTGTATTAATTATGTTATGGCATTTGGTGTTAATTGTGTTTTAGTTATGTGGTGTTCAAAATAAAAGTTATTCAATTGTATGGGTATTGATATAACTTCAGATTTCGATAAATGTATATAAATTGGCATAATATCCACTACAATTTGACACCATATATTATGCACAAGCGAATGATTATTACTGATTTTTAATCGTAAGAATTCGTGCAACAAATCAGTTAATAAATCACTTTTTCAAACCATCTTTTATACACAAATATATTAGTAAAAAAGTAATTATTAGACACAATCAATTTATATAGACAAATTAAACCAAAAATTATACATTCGATCCAACTTATGTATATTTCTTGAAAACTGTGAAAGTTGGTATGCAAACTAGTAATTGGTTTAGGGGTCGTTTGGTAGGCCGCATTAAGAAAAATAGTCCATGTATTATATATGGTATTATTTAGTACTATATTTAGTAGGAATTTGGGCCTATGTATAACTAATTCATGCATTAGTTATACCTCCTACATGGTATAATATGATGTATTACTAATACCTTCCATTTGGAGGTATTAGTAATACATAGGATATAATACCATGGGATAAGTCTATGTAAAGACCAAAATATCCTCAAATCATTTTAATTTTTTTGTTTATTTTCTTGATTTTATGTTTTATATTTGTACTAATAAATTTATTTAAATAAATTAGCTTATAAATTATTTACAGAGAGTTGTTTGTTACTAAATAAATCCAACACAAATTAATACAATATTTGAAATGTGAGATGTTTAACATTAACTAATTGTTTGTTTTAATTATTTTTTATTTGAACAATTTATAAAATTGCATACATATTAAAACTACAACTTGCAATTTTTATATGTAAATTTAGATGGTTTATTCAATTTTGTTATTGTTTACCGTCTTTTCAATTTTAAAAGTTGATAGTTTATCTTTTATAATTTGAAAATTGGCATTTTGTAAGTGATCAATTTACTAAGATGACAATTATTTATCCTTAAATAATTTAAGTGAAAAAAGGCAAACATGACAACAAAATTGTTCTTCTCATAGCTAGTTAGAAGGACATAAAAAATAATATTTGTCCGGCAATTATTTACCTTAATCCAATTACATAATAATTCAAGGGTATAGTTGGAAAGAAGTTTTTTTTATAAAATTTTAATCCAAACACAAGATGAGGTGATTAATAATGAACCAAACACTTGATAAAAATAAACCCTGCATTACTAATCCCTGCACTATTAATCTCAGTATTACTAATCCCAACACTACTAATTCATGCATTATTAATATTTGTACCAAACGACCCCTCAGTGTATGAAATGAGTTATGAATTATGATATTTATTTTAGGGAAAATTAGCAATCAAGTCATTGTAATACCTAACATAATTAGTTAAAATAACAACATTTTAAAATATTTATTTAAAATGTCAGAATGACAATATTTTAGAAAATAATTTGTATTCAGATTTTATTATTTAAATTTCCTTTTATTTATCAAAACAGTCCTATATTGGACCAAATTCTAAACCAATAACCGTTTAAAAAGAAAAAAATAATTACACCACTACCCATTACCCTTATTTCCCCACCTTTCACGTTTACTAGCTTCTCTTTCTTCAAGGTTCTCACAAATTGTTCAACAAAATCTCTATTTTAGAAATTTCTCGATTGTTAAACGAAATCTATATATTAATTCAAGAAATTTCTCAATTGGCAAAGGTAATTTCCTTATTTACTGAGTATTTTGATTTGCTTTTTAAAATCACCGATTATGGTATATATTTCGGATTGTATATATTATGGATTTTCAGTCAATTTTTTCAATTTTTATGTGATTTTGTTTAGATATTCATCAAATATTTATGTTATAAATTACAAAATTACAGTATATTCATGTGTATATTATACAGGTCTTAATCATGACTGTATTAGTAAGACATTTTTTTGTATTTTAATCATAATTGTATTAGTAAGACATTTTTTGTATTTTATTTTTTGTAAGACATTTTTTGTATTCATGTGTATACTCTCTGCTAACTGTATTAGGAAGACATATTTTTGTATTTTATTTTGTTAAAGCAATATAAGTTTGATGAAAACATAATATATAAAATTGTGATGACCACATTATAAGAATGGAAATACAAACTTATTTGGTATTCATTTGGCGTTTGGAATACAAAATGATATTGAAATACATCCTGATTTTTGGAATATAAACTGATCCAGAGAAATAGTAACTACAATTTTAAAGTGAAGTAATAATAATAATATAACAAGACTGGATATTGAAATATAAATACAATTTAGTTTGAACACAACTTATTCTATGTTTTGTGTTTTCACCAAAAATGTATTTTCAATATCATTTTATTTTACTACTAATTTGTATTTATATTTTTTTTTCTTAAACTAGAATGCCAAAAGAGTTGTATTCATTATAATTCTATACCAACATTTTATTTTATTTTAAGTTATACATATCTTTAGGTATATAGATTGTATTCCATTTTTTATATAATTTAAATTTGTAACTCATATAAATTTTCAATTACACTTTAAAGTAATTACACATTAAATACACAAAAATAAAATAAATAAATTCATAACATAAATATGAATACATTTCGGTTGAACACATATCAAAGAATTTCAAACAAGTAATATATAAAACAAAGGGCATTAGAAATTGGGAAACAATTCTATTCTAATAAGATATGAAATTCAAGCATCATTAACTAAACAATATGCGATCCAATTCCTACACGAACGCATATTGTGCCCCTTAAACCCACAAGTGCTGCAAGAATTCTTGCTCTTCTTCCCATATAGCTTGTACGCCTTGTCACGATATTTCTGAGATGGCCTTCCAGGTAGCTTTTTGTGGTTTGGAGGCCGCACTATGTCATCCTTAATATACCCAGGTACATTCCACTCGTTTTGATCAGGTAAGGGAGTAATTGGAATGATGTATGTATCCAACAAGTAATTACACGTTAAATACACACACACACACAAAAAAACTAATTACATAAATGTAATGTGCGCTCAAACATCACTAGCTTCAAAAAGAAAAATATAGAACATGCACTCAATACATACTGATCTGTATTTACATACAAAGATTTCACATTTTAGCTCAACTACAACAAATTGAATCCAATATTTAATTGTATCCACAACTTACTACAAGGCAACAAATATTGGTATACAATTCTTAATTACTTTATGATTTTTAATCCCTAGTTGTACTCCGTTCAGTATATCATAGAATTTTTGTGACTATATCCCTATATAGTTACTATTTACATTAACTTAGTGGAATTCAAAATACTGTCTGCATTATAAAAAAAAAGGGAAAAGGCTCAAATATGCCATCGAACTTTCAGAAAAGGCTCATTTATGCCATCCGTTAAAAGTTTGGCTCATCTATGTCATTACCGTGTAAGAAAAAGCTCATTCATGCCATTATTTTTTAACGGTGGTTTTGCAAAACCATTTTTACACGTCACCATTTATAACTCGGGCACGACAATACTTTTTTCAGAATTTTGATTTTTTATTATTAAAAAAATAATGACGTGACCGAATTATAATTGGCCACGTGTAAAAAATGGTTTTGCAAAAAAAAATTGTTCAGAATTTTAATTTTTTATTATAAAAATAATAATGACGTGGCCGAATTATAATTGGCCACGTGTAAAAAATGGTTTTGCCAAACCACCGTTAAAAAATAATGGCATGAATGAGCCTTTTCTTAAACGGTAATGGCATAGATGAGCCAAACTTTTAACGAATGGCATAAATGAGCCTTTTCTGAAAGTTCGATGGCATATTTGAGCCTTTTCCCTAAAAAAAAAAGCAACTTCCAAACTATAAAAAAACAAACAATTTCATTTGTTCTACATCATAATTTGAATACAAAACATCCAAAAAAATGGAATACGAAAATCTCATATTGTTACTGTTTACATTAACAAAACGGGATACAAAAATATTGTATGCATTCAAATAAAAAGAAAACAACTACGAAACTGTAAAAAACCAAACACTTTCAATCGTTCTACATCATAGTTTGAATACAAAACATCCAAAAAAAAGCTAAAAATATCAAATCATACAAAGATTTCACCGATTTAATCAGAAAAAAATCACCCCACTATTATAGTCGAGATATACAAATATATCATCCAAACAAATACAATAATCGACAAAAACAAAAATACCTGATGTCAAAATTTCTTGAATTCAATGGAACTGGCAAAATTATAGTCGTGAATTTTGAAAACCTCCGTTTCAAGAATATGCCGAATTCAACTCGAAGAAGCTTTGAAAATTATCAATTGAATGATTCGGAAGACAAAACTATTTTTTGCAACATATGCTCTTTCAAAAACGTAACTGATTTATATTTAAAATCTTTTTTTCCTTTTTGAAATTTTCCATTCCATGTTTTTCTCTATTCTGTTATTAATTATTTGTATTCTTTCAAATTAATTAAAATAAAATAAATACATAACTCATTTCTTAACAAACTAAAATATTGTCATTTTAAATAAATAGTGAAACTATTCCTAAGGAGTCCACTAAAAGCTAAAATATTAATGTTTAGAAAATTTTCTCTTTATTTTATTGATATCAGTTTGTATACCAATTTCATATACTATAATACCAGTTTGAATTAAGATTTGACGTTATTATCGAGATTGAATGAATGCTATCACTTTTCATACTGAATAAATAAATAATTTTGTTATATTTCAAGATTTATCTAAAAAGATAAACTAAGAAAAATCATGAATGAAAACATAAAAATTATATAGACGACAAATAGAGAAGAAGAAGAAGAAGAAATTGTCTACCAACAAAATGAAGAAAAAATTGTCTACTAACAAAATGAAGAAAAAATTGTCTTCTACCAAAATGAAGAAAAAATCGTGTATGAAAAAAGTAAAAAAACTAAGAAAAAAACGTGTGAATATTTTTAAGGGAGAAAATTGTGTGAGAATATCGAGGGGAGATATTTTAGGAAGAAGAGAGACTTTTTGAGAAGAAGATTAGGAACAATTATTTTTGCTTGAATTATGGAAGAAAATTAGGAAGAGAAAATATTCTAGAGAGATATTTTAGGAAGGAGAGATCTTTTTGATCAACTGACTATGAAAAAATTAGAGAATGTAAGTTATAAAATATTGTATTTATGGAAATTATATTAGTAATTAAATACGTTAGAATTTTTTTTTTTAAAATGTTTTTCATTTTTATTTTTAATTCATTTATTAATTTTTTAGGTATTAATAAAAATCTAATGCTATATATTGAAAACTAGAAAATCGTGTTAAGAGTAGTAGTATATAATCCGTCATTTATGAAATGTGGTACAATGTGTTGTTATTGGTACATAAGAAAATTGCTACATAATTTGATTGATTCTATTGACATCTGTATTACTAAACCTCTATTGACTTTAGAGCCGTCAATATGGGTTAGGTCCGTTGGGTCAGTCTGGTTTAACTCGTGATTTGATAGGGTTGGGCTATGATTTTGGAGCTCATTTAAGAAAAGAGCTTTTTAGCCTGGCTTGAATAAGCCTGTCGATTTGTGGAGCTTGAGAAATATGGATAGGGTAGGCCCGTGGGCTAAATAAAAATTAATTAAAAAATAAAAATAAAATAGAGTATTAAAAATAACATGAGTCTACACTCAAAATCTGTTTAAAGTTTGAAATATTACAATTTTAAATACAAATTATGTTGGAAAAATTACATGGATCGATACTTTTTAATAAATAATTATTGATTTTAGCGATACTTTTTATTTATTACCATTTATAGCAATGCATAGCAATACTATGTTAAATCTGTAATATGTATTAAAAATGAATTATGTATGCAATATATATGTATTATAACTGTTTTTAAAAAATATATTATGCTTGTTTGGTAAGAATTTGACACATTGTATTATAAGTATATTAAAATGTGTGATAAATATATTATCCATGACTAAAACTTGTATTATATGTGTTCTATAAATTGTTGCCTGTAATATAAATGTATTAAAAGTGATCAAGTGAAAAAAATATTATTGCTATAAATGGTAAATACTTTTTTAATATAGTATATCTATGTAAGTTTCCAAATTATGTTTATAAAATATGTACTACATAAAATAAAATTCCTAAAATTTCTAGCGAATCACTACATAGGCCATAACCTATGGAATATTATCATAGTTTTTGTGTTTTATTAGGATAATTGGAAAATAATTAGGTTAATATTTCTATTTAGCTATTTATGTTTTTACTTGAAATCAAACTTAATAAATATTAGGGATAAGTGTCTGAAAAATACCCCAACTTTGGTCGAATTTGCTGTTGCGATACTAAACTTTCATGAGGACCTATTACCTCCCTAGACTATTTAATACCGTATTTTTTACGTCTTGAACTATTTAATAGTGTATTTTAAAGGTATATATGTGCCCACGTGGACACATTACTATTTATAATTTTGCATTATTTTTTATGTCCATGTGGGCAAATATATATGTTTAAAATACGGCATAAAATAGTCTAGAGAGGTAATAGGTCCTCATGAAAGTTTAGTATCGCAACAACAAATTCAACCAAAGTTGGGGTATTTTTCAAACCCTTATCCCTAAATATTATATAGATTTTTATTTGTGTATTTGATTAACAAGTAGTAACACTAGTCGATATTTATGATAATATTTTTAAATTATAATTTAATTTAAAAAATTATAAAAAATATACTTTTAAGAAAAGAGGGTTGGCCTGGCAAAGCCCGTAGCCCACACACTTGTGGGCTGGGCATATCATTTTCTGGCCCACATAAAAAATAGGTTAGCTCGGCATGACCCGTCAAATTGCAAAACTTGTATGAATTAGCCTGAATGGGGTAGACCAGCCCATATTGACAGCTCTAATTGATTAATGAAAAAATGAAAAGTAAAAATAAATAAATAAAATAAATAGAATTTATGATAAATGAAATAAAAGTATAGGTATAAGTTTCCATATTTTGTTCAATTTAATCTAATTCATTTCAACCAAGTAATTTTTGGATGGATCAATAATCCATTTATTTATGTATAAAGTACAAAAATTTCAACATTTTGGGCACTAATTATATTCTATCCTAAAAGTTTTCCAAATTACAATATCCTAAAATTTTCAGAACTCGAACATACATTACTCATTCGTTTGATACATAGCAAACGATACATGAGATTTGTATCAAATACATAACTTTAACCCAAATTCATTCAACATTTGTACCAAATACATTGTACACAAACAAAGTTGTAATGTATCTGATAGAGGTAGGGTGAAATAACGAATGTTAAGAAAAAGAGAAGAAAAAAGGGGATTTTTTTTATAATTAATTCAAATGGTAGAAATTATGTTATCTCAAGTCGAGTGATTACATAATTTTTGTTTTGTTTTATTTATTAACTCAACTTATTTTAACACGTACAATTTCATATTTTACACCCCTAAATCCAGAATGTTAAAACATTGTGCCAAAAGAAGGAACTATCTATCCATTTTACAAAGTAAAAATCAATAAGTAGAGTAGTATTTTTTGAAGAATATGTATGTTTAGTTCCTCAAGAGCCTTCATGTGATAAACCAATATAGTTTCAGTTTCACTTTTTCAGAATTTAGGTTTGATTATTAATAATAAAGTACTATAATCCAACTAAACCATTACCTTGAAAATGACTTGGGTATTTTTTGAAGAATATGTATGTTTAGTTCCTCAAGAGCCTTCATGTGATAAACCAATATAGTTTCAGTTTCACTTTTTCAGAATTTAGGTTTGATTATTAATAATAAAGTACTATAATCCAACTAAACCATTACCTTGAAAATGACTTGGCAATTACTATTATCCCACATCGATCATGTGGACGCACTGAATCCATAAATGCAGACTACAAAATTCAATCGCAATAGCTTAGTAAAATTATCTTTGCGCTTGGGGCAATGACGCAGCTAGTGAGGTTCTAACCGAGGCGCGTCTATTGCTGGTTGAAAACTATTTCCAAACCCCCTCTTTGGCCTGTGGCTTCTGCCTTGGCCATTGAGAATTTTTGAAAGGGCTTCCCTTCTGGGTCGAGCCTTACAATACCTAGTCTAATATTTTTGTTATCTTAAGCTGAATCCAACGTTTTTTCAACAAGCTTTTTAGGTCTTTTGAGATAATTTTTTCTCATCTAATTTAGGTTTACCTCTGTTGTGATTGATATTATTGGAGCCGAGTAAAATGTTGGAGAGTTTTATTTGGGATTAAGATCCAATTAGTTATGGTTACAAAGAATGGTTATGCAAACTATTATGTGGAAGCTTTGGCTTTCTAATTCTCTCATCTTCCTTTATCTCATTCCTTTGTGGTTACTTCTTTCTCGATTAATCTCCCCTTAGTTAGTGTATCATTACTTTCGTTGTGCTTATTTTACATAGAAACTTGTATTCAGTGAATAATATATATTAGTGTTTGTATTAGAAATCGAGTTTGTTTCAACCTCATCCCATATAACACTTACATTATAGTTTTACATCTACGGACTGATTTATTAGTAGATTGATGCAAGGATGATCAAACAATTTCAAATTACCTTTTCTCATTTTAGTAGATTGATGCAAGGATGACCAAACAATTTCAAATTACCTTTTCTCATTTTATCCTTAATACGTTCTACTTATATCTTCTTTTTAGTTTAATTTAATTTTGCACTACCACATATCTATCTATCTTTGCAACATTCATCTTGCGGATATGTTAGGCTAAAGCAATGGATAGGTTAAATGAAGAAAGTTACTAAGGCACTTAAAATAATTTCAAAAATATGTTCTATCGCACTTCTACTTATCTTAAATGCTTTCGATAGCACTCTATCATAAGCTTTCTCTTAGGTAATGAACACTACAGAAATTATAAAACCCCACTCTCAAACCATATACGTACATAGAGATGCTTCTATCAATCTGTAACTTATCGTTATAGTTACAATCAAGCACAAATTCCCTTTTACTAGTGATCTTTTGTATAACATCAATCATTTCAAAGTGGTTCCCTTAGCTGTGTTAACCAGATAGACAGCTCATAAAGAAAATGGTAGTCAGTTCTACACTAACCATATAGTTTACTAAATTTGTCTGCCCTTCTTATTCTAAGAAGACATTTTTGACATACTAAATAGAATAACAGCATTTACGTTAAAGCCTGGTTGATTTAACTAAACAGAAGAGAAATTGTACTCCCATGGGCCATGGCAATAGTCTCACGACACCTTGAGACGAGTTTCTAACTCTGAATAAGCAAAATAGAGAAAAAGGTTAGCAATTAGAACTTCGGCGCATTCAAAAGTATCCTTACAAACTTCCCAAAAATTTCCTTACTGTTGTGCACTTGGAATATGAAGGAAAGAAAGAAAACATGGTAAGCAGAAATTCGATAGAGCTCATGATTTTCAAAAGTAAAGTTAAATTAGATCAACCTTGGACATCTCAAACTCTATACATTGTGACAGATCCTGAAACCCCTGCACCAGATGTCAGTGATGACCCTTTTTACGAGCCGGCAAAAAGCCACCAATTGACTTGTCCTCCCCGTCATGCCCAACCTGTTTTTGTAGCATGTAAAACTAAGCTGAAAAAATTAACTTCAACAGAACCAAGATTACTGATGTAAATATCATACCTCTTTGGTTAGACGCTTGAGAATATCCAAAATCTCTGAAAAATCAGGTCTTTGAGTGGGATCTTGCTGCCAACATTTCTTAACAAGTTCCACAAGCTTTGGATGAGCATGTTCTGGAATTCTTGGCCGTAGATCCTGATAAATATCATTCTAATGAGGAACGGTAGCTCAACAAGAGAAGATTTCACTAAATTCACAATGACAATAACAGGCATATTACCTGTTGCACAACGCCTATTGCTGCTTGTAAAGGTGTTAAGTGTGCATATGGTATCTGGCTTGTTGTAGACATGATGTAAGTCTGGGTAATAAAGAAATACCAGGTGACATTGAGTAGCAGTAAAACTTACTTCTCCACTCAGAAGTTCCCACAGCACTATACCAAAGCTGAAAACATCGGCCTTGTGATCATATGGTCTGTGTTTGATTACCTTTCAACAAAGAGAAACCATTTTAGGTTGAAGTAAGCCTTTTTATTTTTTGATAAATAAGGAGGAAGTAAACTACATTGCTAACAAATGGTTAAGCACAAAATAGGCTTCAACATTGCTGAAATATAATGGTGGGGTGGGAAGATATAAAACGTAATTGAAAGTGACCTAAGAACTCAGTAAAACGTTGTTGAAAGTGACAGCATGAAGGAGAAACTCACGTTTCATTAAGTCGATCAATCAATCAATCAACAACTCCAGTCCCCAACTAGTTGGGGTCAGTTTTATTAATAATCTATCCTTTCTACCCTATTTGGATCCAGTTTATTCTAATATTCAACCACCAACAACTCTAGTTTTAGATGTTTCTAAAACTGGTGATATTTCTAAAACTCATACTCATTGAAATATTGATGTACATATCATCTCTAACCATAATGAAAATGTTCCAGATTAACACGAGACCTAATGTAAGTCTAAGAAATCAATTAGAGGCCTAAATCCTATCTAATTGACCTCTCATATCTGTATCTTCAGCTTTCATTCTGATTCTGGTATGTCATTAGCAAAATCCCCATGAATCTTGATAGATTTGAACTCTTTTGAGACTATCTTTCTCTATGTAACTTTGGATCTACCTCGTTCTGTTTAACATATTTAATCATCATAGTATGGTACATCAATACTATCTATCTATATTTCCCCTACTTAAATGCTATCTTTATAATATTTTTGTACCAAAAATTTACCATTTAATAAATAACAAAGTTGTACAAAAACAAGAAACAGTTAATTTCCTTACAATTACCACTTCCTACAGCTATCCTACTTAATTTTATGTGTCACATCATCATCTATTACGTCAATGTCATTCTTTTGTAAGACTAAAAATTGTTTCCATTTAGGCATCACAAACCTGTCTAAATTCTAATCTCACATGAACTTCATTCTTTTGGGGGAACAACAAAATGTAAGCATGTGATAAAAAAGAAATTTTGGTAGAGAAATCACGCATGATGTGAACAAGAAAATTACAAATATCAGAATCATGACTTCAAACAGAATTCGAGATATTGCAACAAGTGCTGGGAAACATATGAATGTTACATCTTGCACACCTCAGGAGCCATCCATCTATATGTTCCAGTTTCTGCAGTCATCACCCCAGTTTGAGCTTGCACTCTGGCAACCCCAAAATCGCCAACCTTAACAGCCTATACAGGAGAGAAATGCATCTAAGAATCAAGGAGAATACACAGTTTAAGAAAAGGGGGAATATCCTTTGAATGGAAGAGGATCATTGCCAGACAACTCGGGCCAGCACCAAGTTGAAAGAGCATAGGGATGATTTAAGGAAAATTTATTGTTTTCTTTCCTTCAAATGCAGGGACAAGTAAAAAAGACATTTAACAAGAATATTAGTACAATTTGGTAGTTTTGGGAGTGCAACATTTGCACCTTTTTTTTAATCATGACGTAATTTGAGTTATCTATTGATCAAGCTCTTGCTTGGTTATTCTTTGTCCTTAAGAGTTTGTCTTGTAGTCTATTAACAACTCTTGTTTCACCAACAACAATAACTACCCACCAAGTTAGACTAAGTTTCTGAATTAATTCATCATCTTCGTCAGTAAGGCATTTGAGGATATGAATCCCATATTGAGGTATCTAGGCACTTCAAAAAATTGATGTAATTATCATAAGATAGCATTTCCCATTTTTGCTTCAATACTCCAGGATAGCCTAATTATACAAGAAAGTTTTTCTCCATATTCTCTAATGCCATTGAAGTTCTAACCTTGATAAGCCCACCATCTTTCCTTTTTTAATAGTTCCCAACAATGGGATAGAATAATCTGAATAACTTAGTAAGCAGTGAAATGATATCCAAACTTCAAAAAGAACACATTAAAACTACATGACCACCCTTTCTCATGTTCTATAGATACATCTCTGACTTACTCCATGCTCATCCATTAGAAGATTGGCAGTCTTCAGATCCCGATGAATTATGTTATTCTGGTGCAGATAATTCATTCCCTTAGAGACATCAGCTGCAACCTTGAGGAGAGTAGGGAGCTTAAAGGCACCTTTTTGTTTGTGCAGAAAGTTGTAAATACTTCCTCTCGACATGAACTCTGATCAAGAGTAATCAAAATGAAGCTTTTAATTAATATGATGGAGACGGACAGATACCCATAGGTCTCGAAATAATTTGTGATGGAATGTGGTAGTGTTATCAAAGGCGAAAAGCGCAAAAAAGCTCTAAGGTCCGTGGGGGATTTAAGTGCAAAGCACAAATAAAGCGAGTGCTTTAATGAAAAAAGGCGTAAAGGGAGAAAAAATACGAACATATATGTTTAGTCCAAGACTAATAATTATAAACATGAATGACAAATATATGACCAAATAAATTGAAAAAAAAAATTGTGATAAAGTGAAATATCAATTGTTTAGTGTCACTTCTTCAACAGAGGCTCATTGGCAAGGAAAAGTTTGCCTTAGAACCTTGATGATGACACTGAAGTGCACATAAAGCAAGGCGAAGCGCTCAACATGTTTTGAGCCTCGCTTCAGGGCTTAAGCGCGCCTTTGACTACAGTGGAATGTGGTATCAGTAGCTAAGAGATATGGTTCAAAATTTCGGCAAATTCAACAGATGCACCACACCAGTCAGTAACATAATGAAAATCTAGATCTATTGATGAACAATTAACAAAAATCAACACAGACCCAGCATTTCTCCAATACTAAATAGCATATACTTCAAGCTTAGCAGATTGAAATCTCAGAATTACCAGTCACGATGCATAGGTTTGGAGGTTGCCTGCATGCCCCTATAAATTGAACAACATTTTTGTGCCGAATTTTCCTACATTAGGAGTTAACAAAGAAAAGAAAATGTAACGAAAAAATTATAACTTAGATACTGGAAATTCAATCCACGAGTACAGTTTGTCATTATTCCTCGGGCCAAAGGGAGGTTTAATTATGTCCATGACGAATTGACTGTCATATGCAAAGAAGGTTGGCAATTGGTGACTTAATCTAGAAAGATGAGCTGTCAATTGCCAGAGAATCTTTTATCTAACCAGACCTTTTTTCAGATGAGATCAAGTTTTGGAAAATGCTAGAATTTCATGAAAGCTTTATCGTTCACTTTGTGTATGATGTTTGTTACTGTGAACAGACAAATGCCAATTACAGAAAGAGTCATGGCACACCTAGTTCCCATGTTCATGCATGTAAAGAGATCACCAATTCAAGTACTAAAGCTAAAAAATGTTACCCCCTACATCCCAAATTGGATGTTCTATTTCACTTTTCATAGTCGTTAGTTGAATGTACTATTTTGTTCTACTTTTTATGAAAAAGGTTTAAAATTAAAATCTTATTTTCCGAAGAAATATTCAACCATCTTTTAATTCTACTCCAGGTATCGGATAAGTTGACACTTATAACAGAACATCAATTGGGACCAATAAGTGAGAAATATAAGAACATTCTCTACTGGTACATAATAATTTTTTCATATAAAGAAGCCAAATCCCAAGAAGCATTAAAACAATCTGGTCTCGATTGGTCTGTAAATCATGGACAGAGTCACATTCCACATGAATGAACACAAAGTTGTAAATCCTAAAGAGCTGCTCATTGAATGAACACAATGTAGTTGTAAATCCTAAAGAGCTGCTAAATGAATGAACATGAACATATGACTGACATACCTCATTATGAAGACCTCTTGTGAGAACTCTTTTAATATATCCATATTCAACTGTTCTGGCTTCAGAACTTTTATAGCTACTTCCTGGCAACAATACGTGCCTTTATACCTGAAAGAGAGTGTAAATCCACTGACTACAACCCAACTAGAAATCAGAAATAGATTATTAGATCATACAGATCTCCAGATGACCCAGAAGCAACTCTGTTTTCCAACTTCAACAAACGAAGATCGATTTCCCAGTCGTCAGTTCCATCAGTAGGTATTTTAACACAGTTAGAAACTGATTCAGATATTGTTTGACCTTGCCCGTTCTTAGCAACCAAGGAATGTCGTGGTTTCTCCTGAAATAACATCACCGGAAGATCACAAGTTTGACACCAATAGAATGTCCATTATAAAACCCCACTGTGAGTACACAATTACAGAGAAAAAGCGTGCTGAGAAAAGTAATAGAGAATTTCATCACCTTTTGTTATCTTATTAATTGGTAATTCATCACCCTTTAGTTCTAGGAAATTGTTTTGACACCATCTTACAAGAAAAAGGAGAGAAACAGGGAGTGGAAAAAATATGAAAAACATCACAGAGGACTATCGAGTACAGACCGAATATGGTAAGTGTGTGTAGACACAGGCTACCAAACATGTTTTTGCATTTATAAAGATGTGTTATATCTTTTTTTATCATTCTCATAACCAAAACCAAATGCATATTGCACATAATTACCTAAAGAGAGTTCTATAGACAGCCTTTTTTGATAGGATGCTCAATAGACAACCATAAAATGGAAAAATGAAAAAGCCAAGCTGGTCAGAGAAACCTAATTGATGTAGGCCCATGCTTTCAAGTAACAAATACGTCAAAGATTATATGTTCTTTAAGAGAATTACTGTCAAGATCTTTCTTATCTAATATGATGTGTGAGAAATTATAGTCCTTCTATGTCCTCCCATTAATACATACTAGCAGAATAAGTTCAGTTTACATTAAAAAAAATTGGGTACGTCATGATTTAGTTTACATTAATTTGTGGCTCTACCCGGGACTGGAAACCTGAAATCGATTTGAGGACAGTTAGCAACAAAGTAACTGTAGGATTACTCTACTAGAGATCACCCTATACCTTTGTCCTAAATCAAGGGCAACCTTCCTAAGGAGTAAGCAAGACTTCTCACTTTACTAAAGTAAGAATGACAGAAAGTAGCAGAGACCTTATGTTCACAAGTCATACATTTCTTCTTCTTATTTATTTTTTTCGACAATTATACATTTCTTCTTATTATTATTAACTTCCAATGGTTTTCAGACTACAAATCAAATAAACAAGCATGAAACTCTTCCCAGCAGACATTGTTAAGACCTTGGATCTAACTCAACCCTAAAAGCTATAGCTCATGAGATGAGAATTGATTGTCCAAGGCCATATTAGGAGACTTAAACAAATTTCCTACACCAATGTGGACACTCAACAGACATGCCAAATTCAAATTATAGCTATTATGACTAGTCCATTCATGACAACATAGATTGAAAATCAACTTGTTACAGGAGTACTCTAGAGGATGCACTAGATGTTAAAAGTAAGAAACAACATGGGACCAACACCTTGATATTGCAAAAGAAAAGACATTGACACGAAGCAGATAATTGATTCAAAAGGTGACCGACGGTTCCCGAATTTCTCCGCTTTCCGGCTTCCACAACCGTAACCACTTGTCATTCCAATATCCATAAACCTTTTTTTTAGTTTCAAACTACTGATATGCTCTAAAAACCGGTAGTTTTCCACCTACCTCGGGGTGAGAAGTTCCCTTCCCTTTTCTAAAATGCTTGAGCTAAGCAAATAGAAAAAAAAATTGAGTGACACTCATTCGCATATCAAGCAGTGACAAGAATACCTCTACCTTGCTCCTCATTATTCCCTTTTGCAGCTCACCCTTCAGCAATCCTGTTTCCTGTAATTATATATTAAAAACAAAAGTATGAATTATATAGCACCGCTAAAACAAAAGGCGGAAAAATAATTATTAAACGTTGCGATTGTAGGAAGAGAACAAAGACTTGGCTATTTGAGGGGTTTCTTTGCAGCGATAGGTGAGAAAGGTACAGTGAGGGTTTCACGTTTATTGCTCGGAGAGGACACTTCAATATTTTGTATCTTAGTCCTTAGACAAATTCTTATACGGTTCCAAGCTGTGTCAGACATCAAGATCAAACTCAAGAAGTATGATATAATTCCAATAGTGGAGTAAACTATATTGACGGTGCTTAATTGCAGGGTTGGAGCTATTAAAACTACTTATCTCGGCTTACCCTTGGGCGCTTCCACAAAAATCAGGGAACATGAAACCCAGTGATTGAGAGAGTTGAGAAAAAGCTACCAAGAGAGCAAAAACTGTATATGTCAAGGGGGGAGGATGTATTATTAATTAAAAACACTCTGTCTAGCATCCATACATACTTAATGTAATTGCTTCACGCACTGGCAAGTATCACAAAGCTAAATTGGAAACGCTCCAAACAACTTTTTATGGGATTCAGCAAACAGGATTAGGAAGTTCCACCTAGTCAGTTGAGAGGACGTTTGTTCTCCACACAAAAAGATGGAGTGATATTGGGTGCAAGATCTTTGAATTGTCAACAAAGCCCTATTACGGAAATGGCTATGGAGATTCAAGATTAGGGAACATGATTTATCGAGAGGGATAGAGGAAAAGTATGGAGTTGTTGAAAGGGAGTGGAGGACTAAAAATATCGCACCTCCTTTCGAGTTAGAAATATTATGAGGGCGGGATAACATCATCGGCAGCATAACCTTCAAGGTGGAAGAGGAAGCAGATTCAGCTTTTAAAGTAATAGGTGGTGTGAAAAAAGAACTTTGGGACACATTCCCAAGCATTTATAGTATATCAAGCCAAAAGGAATGACAATACAATAAATCTGAATGTTACAAGAAGGGGGAGTACACGGGAGGTAAGGGTCAAGAGGAGTTCTCGACAATGAAAAGTTGTCGAGGCCTGATTGTGAAATGCTTTACAAGAAAAGTATATCTACAGGACTCACGAAGGTGTCGGGTGGAGAGAGATGGACCATTTTCAGTAAAATCTTATTATCAATGATCTTGGAGAGGGAGGAATCTGGTTTTCTTCACACCTTAACTGTCTGAATTCCACGGGCACCAACAAAGGGGTATTATTTTGCTTGGCTGGCAGGTTGGCAGCGATGGGAGCAATATTCACAGCAAAGAATTTGAGAAAGAAGTGGAATACATATGTCAGATGGTACTTCAGGTGTAAATGTTGGGGTGAAGATGTGGACCACCTCCCTGTACATTTTAGTTGGCTACTCGCTTGTGGTATGATATATAGAGGTGGTTCGGGCCACGATGGGCAATGATAGAACAGTGAAGGATGCACTCTCCAGTTAGAAATTTAGGAGACGGAAAGAAAACCAGAGAGTTTGGAATGTGGCCCCACTAGCACTCATGTGGATCCTGTAAAAGGAAAGAACTAGGAGAGTGCTTGAAAGGATAGAGCACAATTATGCCAATTTCAGGAATAGCCTCTCTATTCTAGTTTCATTTTGGTGCACCCATGAGGTCCCAGTTTGTATAGAAAACTGAGTGTCTTCAATGTAGAATCATATTACTTGTAGATAATCTACTTTGTACTTGTATCAGGGAGATCTTCCCATTAAAAATAGAATTATTTACCTAATCCATAAAAGAAACACTGATATAATATACTCCCACATTGAATGTAACCATATTTAGTGAACTTCTATGAATCTATAATGAGAAAGATAAAAGCAGAAGCTCATTGGAAAAGAATTGCAAGCTAATCTTAATTGAAAAACAAATCAAACACTGAACCGACAACAATCCAGGAGGAAATGGTCCAAAATGTAAATGTCTTTGTAGGAAGAAGGAAGAATCAATATCTTACTTTCAGACTGGAAATTACAAAGTAATCCTCTTCCATATTATTTCAGTGTGTAAAACAACTATGCTAGTCAACTAAGTATAAACTGAAGAATAAAACATAGACCTTTCAAATGGATAGCAAGAATTGGTTCTTTATAGAAAGAAACATCAACACTGTACCTCATATGGCCATCCATCAACCACAAAGACATCTAAGGAGAAACCATCGGCGGTCGAAAAAACATGAGCTTCCTCAATGTTCAGACCAATCTCAGAAACTATAGAAGTCAACTGGAAAACCAAGATGAGCTTCAATTTTTAAGAGGAAACAGGATGACATCAAAGACAACATGCAAGCATTTCCAAATACTGAAACATATCTGGGAGTTTCTGCAGATTAACCTATTATAACTAACAAAGAATACACTCTAATGTGGACTAATTAATAAATGATTAAAAAAAAACAGCCTGAGATAGAAAAGCAAATAAGATAACTAAAGGGTGTTTGTGCATATAAATCATCTCAATATTTCTAATAGCTATCTTCTATTTTAAAAGGGATCCCAGCCTTGCATCATACATACATCTTTCAACCATTTAGGAAGGTTAAGAAGTTACAATAGCACAAACATCAGATTGCGGTAGAGAAGAACTTAAGTATCAAAACCTTCCAGTTAGTGAGATACCTTTATCCTGGTTTCTTGAGTTTAAAGATAACTTTTGTTCTGCACAGAGAGCCCATTTTTGTGTTACAATGAAGGCACTCCAGAATGAAAGAAATTGAGTCAACATCATAATAATAGGCGGTGATATTATGCCATAAATGATTTGAATGTTACTATTATGACAATTAACTTTTATCACATATTGTATCAGTATATATATGTCAAGATTGTAATAACACATTAAATTCTGTCAATATATGTGCAAACAGTAGATTTCAGAGATGCCTAGCTCATTTTCAGAACATTTTATGCTAATATCTACACTATATATTCAAGGACAGTTTTATGAAAACTCACAGTTACAATGTATAGGCGCAAGTACCATGTAAGGAGCAAGAAAGATTGCCACAAGGGAGAGCTACCTGAGTCAGCAACTTTGGCCTGTTAATCGTTGAAAAAGTAATCTCGTGCATGGACCTACATAAATTCAATGGCACATAGAATACTGCTTGAATACAGGAAAAAATCATCAATCAGAAAAAATTGTAAAAAAGAATCAAGGTTTTAGAAGAAGTGAACTTAATGATAATCTCGCAAATGAATATTTCACTTGCTGTAGGATCAGGGGCATCCTACTTTCGTCTCTATTTATCCTCACCACGATTATGACGACATAAGCAAAAATGTGTGTCATCTCTCAACCTCCATCTCTACCAACCATAATTGTCGCCAAACAAGTCTACCACTACCACACAATCAATTCTTATCTTTACAACTTCGATTGACATAGGTAAATTTCACCTGCTCTGTAATGCAAAGCTGAGAAATCAACCTACTTGAAATAACACTTTTCAAGGTCTTTTGATATGCAAACAAGTTATACTGAAATTATAATTTAGGTCTAAACCACCCGGTGTACCCCAAAAACCAAGAACGAGAAGCCGAAGTCGTCGGGAAACTTGAGAAAGTCACCAAAAACATTTTGTTGCGAGGAAAGTGATCAAACAAGGTCGTAAATGAAATAAATCAGGTCTGAACTGTGAGCTGAGCACTACAGAAGATCGCTATAGTTGAAAAGTTGTCGAGAAATTTCCATATGCGCCGGCGCGTTTCACAGATGTGCTTGCCAAAACCATAGCTTTAGCAGTGCGTGGTGGTGCATGAAAGGGTTCCTGCAGGAGGGCATGTCTGGCTAGGGTTTTAACGCCAGACATTGACGAACCTTGTGTGGTGTTGGTTTTTGCACAACACCACGGAAAGAGAGATAGTTGTGTGTAGTCACCAGAAATTGCACAATGATGGAATTTCTCCCAGTATTCGTTAGTATAGTGCACAACAATGACTCTGATACCATGGGAGAAATAAAAGACTTGGAAAATATTTTTCAAACAAGTTAACTACATTATTACACTGAGCCCTATTTATACGCACTACATTGCAATCCTTTTCCTATTCCTAGTCTAGCATTCCAGAAAGGGCTAATTGTGCATGTATATGTGAGATATTGACAGCCGCGAAAGCATGTCATAAATAAAATAGCTAACCTGAAATTGTGACGTACCAACAAGAATATAAAGGTTAAGAAGCCAAACTAGCATCGCAAGTCTTACTACTCCATATACCAACGGCAAGGTTAGGGAAAGCATTACCTGGTTGTCCCTGACGTAGAATTGGCATCACTTTCTCCATCATTTACATGAGCATTATTATCATCAATTTCAAAGGACTGTAGATTTGATGATGAACCAAATGTTGGAGGAGGATGGATGCTGGAAGGTGGAGGAAAAGAAGAAACATGATGGCAAAAAGATAAATTAAAACTCAAGGATGAAAGGACAAGCAAAATCACAAGTCTAAAACTAATAGAAAAAGATAAACAAACATAAAAAGGACAAACCTTAACACTTAAATAAGAACATACCATGGGTATTCTTCTTTAACTGCAGAATTTACATCATCAGAGTTGGATGAGATTCCATTGTAGGTGGGATGCACCTGCATTATGACATCTTTAGGTGAGATCACATTCTAGCATGTCATTATTCTTGTGATCGAACTTTGATAGGGATAGTTCTTCAATTTAATCAATAACTTATTTTTCTTTTGGTTCCCTTCCTCTTCCCATGGACAATATATCAAGAGGTCTTTTCCTTTATCTCATCTATTGTATTGTAGAGCAATCATAGATCTGGACAGAAGTGTCATTCCCAACCTTTGAGGCAGTACACCCTATTCACAGAGTCTTATCGTAATAAAGTTGCAGTCTTTAATATAGAGCTAGTAAAGGGATGCATTTTGCTTATTCACAAGCCTCTTGTTCTTACCCTACATAGAGCCTCTTTCCATTGCAAGCCTAAAAACCACAAGCTCTAACTTCTAGCTTCAATTCCTTGGGCCTTAAGAAGCATCTTAGAACCATATAAGACTTCTAACACATTGACTAACTTAACGGTATCAGCCTAAAGAAACTTAGGACCACCAAAAAATCTCTGGACCTATAAGAAAGTTGTAACAAAAGTCTAACCAAACTATGATGTTTTCGACTTAAAATTTACAGACATCTACACCAGATCAAAGATACCAACCGTAGCTTTTTTCGAGTAGACTGTTAAAGAGTCTTTTATCAGGTTATTTGGGCTGCCTGTTTATACTTGTATTGTTACTTTAAATATAGTATTATTGATTACATTGTGAAATTTATTGTTATGTAACAATGAAAAGACCCATTTTACGAAACAACCAATTAGGTGTGGTGGGATTTTTTTTTGTTGTTGTTGAGATAAAGGTAACTAAATGGTGTAGTGGGGTTGTTTTCTTATTTTTCTTTTCCATTCCGCCTTCACCATTTACTCTTTACCTTACTTTTCATTTCTCACACCACCCATTAACTTATTCTGCCTTCATTGTATTGTAAGACCCTCATACTCCTCCTTCTCACCACTATACATGTTCTCATTCTCACCACTTTATAGTTTCTTGTTATCTTTTTTCAAAAAAATAAAAAATAAAAATTGATTGTTTCATATACTATCAAATTATAAGTTTTAACAACCTGCTCTCATCAGTAATACAATTCCTCCGACTTTATACAGATACTCCTCCTTCAAGCCACTTTACTATCTTGTACGTAATCATCTTTTTTTCCTTTTTCCTACTAGTTTTATATTCTAATTGTTGATAAATCCAATATTTATGGTAATTAACAGTATTTAGTAAGCTTATCCGTTATTGTACAGTGCAATACAGCCAAACCAAACAAGAAAAATGTTATTAAATGTCAACAAAAAACACATTCTTTTTTTGGAAAAAGGTAACAACAAACGGCACATTCTATCCAAGCATTACTTTGACAACACAACGTAGTAAAATACAATACGTGTAAGACGATACATTATGAAACAATGGAAAACAACAATCCAGACAGGTGTTAAAAAAACTCATAGCTAAAATATGGGATAATTACCAACATAAGCCACTTTAAATCAAACAAGGGAGGAAGCCATAATCTTCATAGGTAGACGTGTGAGTCTAGCCCTCAATAAGCGAAGAAGGAAGGAGGCAAAGCAAGGCTTTCTTCTTTCTTTCAGAGTGAAAAAGGGAAGCTTAATATACCTTACCACATGAGATATAAAGATGTACAAATGCAGCTACTAAAGTTCCATTATTTGGAGAAATTCATGGGGTTATGCACCAACAGGTGTTTCAAATTTCAATTACAGCTACTATCATTTTTAAGAGAGTACATTGTTTTAAAGAGCACTGTTAGCAGTAACAATTGATTGGACACAAATCCATATCAAGTGTAAAGGATTGGACATTGGAGATCCGATTTCAGAAGTAAAATTATGTCTTGATAATAACGATCTATTTTCCCAATCATTGTTCATAGATGAAGCAGGAAACTGACTAATGGATTCAAAATAAAAAACAATTTATTGATAGCATGTAGTGGTCAATTTCAAAAATATATAGCATGTAGTGGTCCATGAAAGTACACTCCCCCAATTTCTATTTGGAAGACAGCGAGTAAGAAGGATAAATATCTAGCCTTTAGGTGCAATCAGTAAGAACTCATCTTAATAAGAGAACCTATTGAAATGATTTAAATGTGCAAATTGTATAATCGTGCAGAAAAGTTCATCTCCTATGTTGGTAGAATACCACACAGGATTTGGATGGAGGAAATAAGAATGGCATAGAAAAGGCTAAAGAGCTCGTTGGAAGATTCCTCCGTTTTGGAATCTATTTGAACCATATCGTTAGATCCTTTGCTGCTAAGCACCAAATGTGTGGAATTAAGAACCCAACTTAGTAGCTAAGACCAAATAGCAAGCTTTTGTTGTTGTTGTAATTTACGGGCTCTAGTTGCTCACAGTTTGTGCATATTATATGCACCAAAAACCATTAGGAAAAAAATAACAAGGGAAATATACCTGCACAAGGCGAACATCGAAAGCAGGTCTATTCTCAGGATCCTTCGCTAGTTGCAGTAATCTCCTGTGCATGAGCACATCTTCTGCTCTTTCCACATTCACATCTAATGCATATCTGCATGCAACCATATTCATCCCCATACACCACTACAAGTAGACAATCTCATTTGATCACAAAAATCAGATATTTAGACGAAAGAAAATCTATGATTCCGACTCAACCATACAAATTCAAATATATACAAATTGATTAATCATCAAGCTCATTTTCATAAACTAGGTCGGTTATAGTCCTTTGTAATCATTACACTTCATTCCAGCTCATTTCGTTATAGTATTAAATAATTTCTCTTTTAATACAAATTACTCTAAAACGAGAAGTTATCTAAATTAGACAAAAAGCACTAAACAAAATGCGCTGACTCTATTTGGATGGTTGTTACATGTTGTTACATAATGAATTGTATTCTTTTGAATGTTGATGAATACAACAATAACCACATACCCAGTGAAGTGGGTCTGGGGAGGGTAGAGTGTATGCAGACCTTACCACTACCTCATTGAAGGTAGAGAGTTTTGTTTCCGAAAGAACCTTGGCTCAAGTGCATCAAACCCAAGTAGAAGTAAAACAATGAATTTTGATGAATATAATGTTTGGATATATAGAATCATTTTGCATTGTTACATAACATCACACCTGAACAATTTAAAGTTTAAACCGATACAAGGTAGAGCTACTTTAAAAAAGGTAGACCAAATGATAAAATAGGATTATTAAATAATAAATAAGGACAAAATGAGGAGGAAAAAAAAATAACAACTTCATCACACCAAATCTATGGTTACACAAAATGGGACTTTTCATCTTTAACTAAGAGTGGAAAATTAAGTAAGAATCAAAACAAACATTGTGTAATAACTTCAAAACAAACATTGCATTTAAACTAAGAACACAATACAACAGGTAACAACCACCCAAACAAGCTAAAGATAGGGTTTTGGAAATTAACCGAGCGGGGAGGCGATTAAAGTGAAGCCAAAGCTGGTCTTCAAAGCCAGGGAGGTGAGCTTCTTCGAGATTCAAATCCTGTAATCGACTCAACACTTCGTTAAAAGCTTGAAGTTTCTGCCTCTGCAATCTGCTGTGCTTCGGAGACGACGGCTCCATAGCTCGGCTTCCGCAACTCTCGTTATCGTCAATCGCCATTTACAGAGCAGAACCAAACCTTCAGTTCAACTAAATTTAAACTCGCTACAACAATGGAGGAATTTCAAGTGTCACTATAGCGGAGCAAAAAGCTTGCTTCATCATTTGTTAGTACTTAAAATTGAGTGGAATTTTATTTCATGGGAAAGTACAAGAAAGGTGACAAGTTTTTCCATGACTTTTTTAAAAAAGAAAGTTTCTGCATTTACACCTAGTTTGGACGGTTGTTATTCATTGTATTATACTGAAATATTAATTTAAATATCATGTTATTTAAATTTTATTATATTATATCGTTAAAATTTATTATTAGATAATAAAATCTCATTTTGTGTAATAATTGATTTAGTGTGATCTTATGTTACTTTAATATTTCTTCTCATTTTGTTTTTACTTACAATTAAATAATGATCTTATCTTATATTTTACTCCATCTTTTTATAGTAAATCTACCTCATACTTTATTTTTCTTATAGATTTATAATTCAAAATATTGGTGTGTGATATTATATAATGATAGGGACGATACAATCTATCCAAACCTTCTCTTTTTATGAAATAATAAATAAGGACTTATCCAAATAAAGTGTTGGGAACCTTTCTGTATTAAGGGTGTTTTTTCCACAACTTCTTATACACTTTGATTTGATTAAGTATTTTTTTTCTATGTAAATATATTAGAAGGCGCGCGCAATGCCTTCAAAACAATTGGTATTTATGCGTTATAATATTAAAATTAAAATATTAAGCGCATATATTAGTGGCTATAAATTGACAAAAATGCTGGTAACACCTTGGACTATTCATTTACTCAACTTACTAACCATTATCTTCCTATTCACTGCAAAGAAGAATTCATCACCTATAAATAGTGGCTGTCTTTCTTTTTGTTGAGGTGAAATATGAAAAAGGATGTAAGAAAATATGAGAAATATTATATTGTGTATATATTGAGTTAGTGTAGTGAAAGAGAGAGTTGAGACAAAGCAAAATATTTTAAGTCTTCAACTAATTCACTATACAAAAGTGAATAATTATATATTGAAGGGAGACATTCTTTTTGTAGAGTTTTGAACTCTTCAACTAATTCGGAATTGCTTGAGTTGTACGACGTTGTCGGAGTATCCTGGAGGGAACAAGTCAAGAGTGATACTACTGGATCGGTGTAGATTATGGTGCAACGGGCTTGAATCTCCTGCGCCTCAGCCTAAACATTTATTTATTCATTTATGTCATTTTTATTTTTAATTATAAGTTATTATATTTGTGATATATTACACCAATATAACAAAAACAAAAAGTATGTGTTTTTATACACTAAGGTACCAAACAACCTGACACAATCAACAATTTATACTTCAGACTTATATAGTACAAAGTCTGTTTGGCTAATGTTTCTAATTTTGATCTTGAATTGAGAGGGTTGTTTGTTGTTGGATAAAAAATTAACAAGTAAATAGTTTTAATTTGGTTACAAATATACAAATCAAAATACTTATATCATGTAAGAAAAGTTATCTCAAAATCCAACATGTTGATACTAATTTTTCTTTTATCATAATATTATATTCTAAACTCAAAATTCTAGAAGTTCAATGAAGTTTTAATGTTAGAAATGCGGGAAGTTGATTGAGTTAACAAAATAGAAGTCTCATAACTAAACCATTTTCAGAATTTATAAGAAAATCAATAGATATAAAAACAATATGCAAAATATTCAAAATGAATTTTAAACAAGCAATGTTGTCAAAATAGGAAACTCTATAATAATTTCACATAAGAGGAGTAAGAAGAAGTATACAGCTTTTAAATGAGATGATTTTATACTGATATCAAAGCAAATAAAGATAGTGGGATGAAATCCCACCACCACTCATTATTATTTTATTTTATTTTTGTGCTTGACCTATAAAAAATGAATGAAGTCTACACTTCTCCGACATTTTACCGACTCTCCCCTTCATCCTTTTTGAAAAGGTTAAATTCATCAAACACACATGAGGGTTGTGTATGTCAAAAATATAATTTTAAAAAAAATAATATTCTTTTTAATATCTTAATTTTAAATAAAATGGTCATTTTTTGAGATTTCACATATTTATTTACTTAGTTATTACAGTATAAACTTACAAGAAAATAAAGGTTGAATCTAACTCTACCCTAAAAATTAGCTCAAGAGCTTAAATGTCCAAAATTATATAACAAGACAAATAATACCCTTCCCAACTGATGTGGAAACTCAATACCCATTGCATCCCCAGGATATATATGGAGCGTGATAATATAAGCTAGGAATTCAACATCACGAGATAAACCACAAATTGAGATGTGCATGATTTTGAACATAAAAATATATTAGGCTTAACTCATCAACCTCAAAAGCTAGTTTAGAAAGTAAAGATTTTCCAAAACTAGATAATATAATTAATAATACCATTCTTAACAGATCGATGTGGGAACTCAACATGAACTCAGAAAACAAATACACAAACATTGAAACCCTAGAAGTTTATTATTCCCTTCATCCAAACATATTTTAGTAAGTTTTTCAATTTCAACATTCTATGTGGCAAATTGAAGCCAACAAGATTTAAACAATTATGCACATCTTTAATTTAAAACCACAAGATTCAAAAGTCTCTCTTTGTTTCTCAAACTTGTGTCCAGTCAAATTAAAACGAAAGTAGTAGTAGTATATATATTCTCATTCCGGAGGTAGAAAACCAACCTCTATTCCCTGATGGAGTATCTGTATAGTGAAAAGGAACTGAGATATTGACACGGCTCAATCAAAGCAAAATTAATCAAAATAGTGTGTGTCTGAGTGAACCAGGCCAATATCAGAGTTACTATTTCATAGAAGAAATGATCTCTTGTTGAGTGCAAAAGCAAAGTAACATAAAGGGGTTTTTGGAAGAGAATTGATGAAATTGCAGAATTGAGAATGTGTTTAAGAAGAGATATACTATGTGGAGTGCATTTAAAACCTTGCACTACCAAAGCAGAAAGAAGGGGCCACTGCATTTAACTATAGTAACAGCTTTTCACTCTGCAGGTTTGGTGCATGTTAACTCTGCTCTTCTCATTATCATCATGCTTTCACATTTTCATATATCTTAGATTCGGATTCAAAATTTAAATTTAATAAGTTTAAACGTTTAGTCCGTCACTGTGAAAAGAGGGAGGGAAAACTCACTTTTTCTTTGTTTCAAATCTCTCTCATGCATTAATGCATTTATGAAAGGGGGAACAGAGAAGCAGAGAGGGATCACATATAGGCATAGGCCACTACCACAGAAATTTAATGTCAAACTAACTATCCAGAGCCACCAAGAGGAATTAAACAATATTGCATTGAGACATATTTTAATAAATTTATTTTATCAAATTTTAAAAATTAGTTTGTGTTGGAAAAATAAGATAATAGCTCAAAAGGAAATGTTTTTATTAATAAATATTAATTATTATTATGTTAAACTTTATTAGTATTTTCATTATACTCTGTTCCTAATTACTTGTCCACTTTTCCTTTTATAGTTGTTTCTAATTACTTGTTCATTTTGACAAATCAAGAAAGGATAAAAAATTTTTACCTATTATACCCTCAATTAATTACTTTGAAAAATGTGGAACTTTTTGAAAATCTTAAATTTTTAATACATTCACTTCATAATTAATAGGGGTAAAATGGTAAACTCACTATGTTAATAATTATTTTCTTAATAGATGTGTCAATTCAAAAGTGGATAAGTAATTAGGGACGGAGGGAGTATTGTTTAATGGCCAAACCGTTTTTTAGCTATAATAATGATGATAAATGTTTTGACCATGATTAATGTTGTAACGTTATTGTTTGGGTTGTTTATTTTTCAACACTCACTTTTGTTGAGTATATATTGTATAAATTTTAGGAATCACATAATTTTAATATGAAATTACAATCTATTTCTATTTAGTTTGTAATTATATTAATCTCTGAAAAAGTAAAACAAATTAAATACATAATATGTAGCTCGGATGTATTAAAAACTAGCTTGGATACATTATAAAATAAACCAAATACATAATATGTAGCTCGGATACATTAAAAATTAGCTCGGATACATTAAAAACTAGCTCGGATACATTAAAAGCTAGCTCGGATACATTATAAAATAATTTAAAATTAGGAGAGAAATAAGGGATTTTAGAGGTTTTTAGAAATATAAGGGAATATTGGAAATAAGGGAAACATAAGACGTGTATTTCAGTAATTTTTCCTATATTGTACTAGACACAAGCGCCCGTGCTAGCACGGGCCCAATATCTGTTATTTTTTGTCTCAATTTATGTGACGCTAATTGTTGACACCCAATTTCGACCCTCCCCGATGTAAATTAATTATCGAGCTTCTTAAATTTCAAACGAGTTGAAATAATTGACTTTATAAAATTCAATATATTTTTCAAGTTAGTTTAGAGTAATTTTGTCATTCTTATAACTTTTGAATAATATATATGTTTTACATAATTATGTATATATCAATTAGTATATTCTATAAATATTTGAAAATCATATTCAAAAGATTTCTACTTCGTTAAAATAAACATTTTATTAATTTAGTTTGGTAGTATTTATAGTTATAATTTTGAGTTATTTAAATTGATTAATTTATAATTAAGTTGATTATTTTATTTCGTTAAGACTAAGAGGCTCCTTAATTAATTTATATAAATTCGTCTTATATAACTTTTAGCCGTTTCACCCACTCAATTTTGATTCGGTAAGGTTTTGGCCTCAATTAGTTGAAATTTTAATTGTGATGATAGCCATTTCACCTCAACCCACCAGAAGAATCTATTTTGGACTCTTTTCTATTTTCCCAGGACCTAACACGTGAATCTGCCCACTTTCTCCAATCCAGCCCAACATTCAATATTCCCTCTTTATAATACAATACATACAACATGCCAAAACAACCCAGCCGGCCCAGTTCCCCTAAGAAAAATAATTAATCCCAGCCCACTGGTCCTTTCCTAACCCAACCCGGCCCAATTTCGAACAACAAAAGGAAATCAACAACATCTCTTCCAAACAAGGCGTCAAAACAGAGCAATACGGCACCAAACGGCATCTTCATCGATCAGTACTGTTCTTGTACAGTGCTTTCGGCTATAGCAGACTGCTGTTCCGTCCTCGCCACTATGAGATTACTCCACGTCGGCACAAGAGGGACGTTGGAAACGATCCAAGTCGTCCATTCTCCCTTTGCTCTTTCGGAATGGGGCAAAATCTTCAGAAAAATGTTTCGCTATGATGGGAAAAGAATTCGAATTTGAATTCAAGATGGGCCTTGAATCCGAATTTTTATCAGCTTCCCTCCAAGAAATTGAAACCCTAATCCTTGTCTATATATATTCTCTTCTCCATTCACCGAAGGGGGGATTTTTTCTTTTGGGGAATAGAATACTCAACATAGCTTAGGCAAAAAGACATACTAAATACGTTTCAGTGAAAACAGAGAAGAAACCTAGCTTTCGTGTTTGGGTTGGACATTCGGCCCAAACTTCCTAACTGCTATCCGTGTTAGAGTTTTCGTAGTGAAGGTGTCACCCTCACTCGTCTTGCCCTAGCTCGCTGCACTTAAGAAGGTAAATTCTGTTTCAACTCCAACTCTTTGGTGGATGTGCTGTTTTGACAGGCTGTGGTCGTTTAACTGATTCGCTAGCTTTTCTTTCCTTCTTGACTGCCTTCATTCTTCTCCATTCATTATTGATTATGTGATAGCCAAGTTGATTAGATAGGAGTTGGTGTTTCGGTCGTATGAAAAGTGAGATGAGCTCTTGTGAATGTTGTTGTTTGTATGAGTTTAGTTGGCTAGCAGGCTAAAGCACCTGTTTCTGTATAATGAAATCTCTAGCATATATGTGACGCTGCTGGTTTGTCTCATGTCTAGCTTTCTGTTCGCTTTAATTTATGGTGCTATGCTTTAAGTTCCTTTGTTAAAATGTTTCGGTTTAGCTAAAAATCTCATCGCCTAGATATATAAAAATTGGGTCCTCTCACGCTATTCGGTCCAAAGCATTTTCTACTACATTAGAAGTATTAGTTTAGTGGTGGTATCAATGTGTGTGTTTATTGCCAATACTTTAAAATTAGGGACATTTTTTTTACTTTTAACATTTAAATATTTGAAGCTAATATAATCCTAGAATATTTATGTGTCAAAAAAATAAAATTTGTAGTTCCTTTCATATTAAACTCACCTGTCATTTGCTCCTACTGCCAACACGTAATTCTATGTGTATAAAGTTCCCATATCTTCCTTTTCTTCGATCAATTTAATGGCTAACATCAGTCTTTAATGTATTGAAATGTTGTCTCAAATATACAATTGCCATTTATTACTTATTTCTGGATGAGAATTCACTAAGTTGGCATAAGTAGGTAATAAGTGGTATTGCAATTTCAGAAATGTTTTATGGATGTAAAAGTGCAAGTAATAGAATTAAATATATATTTACTTTCATTCTTTTAAAATGTTCTTAAATCATATTACTGTACCTTAAGTGTGCAAACGACATTTTTCCTTTGGCTCTCCAACTGTTAACGGTGTACTTCACTTTGAAAAAATGTGCTTGTAATCTCACTAGCATGATTTTCTAAATTAGAGTTGTTTCGCAATTTCAAATTCACTTATGCAATCTTCTTTGTAGTGTTTGCTTCTTTGTTCTTTTCTATGATGATTAGAGTCTATTTTCTACGTTGGGGAATTAGTTCTTATGTGCACCACTTGAACTCTCAAACTTTGGATAAAAATTCACATACAAGCTCATATTGGAGCAAAGATTTTCTTGCTAAAATGCAACAGGCTGAAATTGTTTCAGTATTAACATTTGTTTCTAGCTAATGGAGCCGCTCTTCACTTTGGTGTTTGTAAAACTATAACTGTCTCATTTGGGAGCATTTTGGCCAATTGTCTATATGAGGTATATATATATATATATATATATATATATATATATATATATATATATATATATATAATGCATATCGTGTATAGTTACATACACACAATTACTAAATTCAAGTTGTTGGTCCCGTGCTAGCACGGGTTGTCACTTACCTGGTCTATTAGAAGTATCACTTGGTCCTCAATTTAGTTGGGTTTATTGATGCAATGTCATCTCCTTGAATACTTTGTTTAGTTTACATTTATCCATGCTTGTATTCAACGTGTTAAGATGAGTGGTATTGCTATTATGTTTGGTTTCAAGACACCATCGATTTCTCCTCCTTTCGCTTAAAATAAAGTTAGACTTGCTACTGTCTCCTACTTTCTGTCTTCTTAGCATAATAACTTGGCATCATTAGGATATACTAAGGGAGTTAGCTTTGCTTACTGTGTGAGGCATATCACTTTGTTAAAAGATAAATACACTCTCTTCCTCATCACTGTTGGGTTTGTTACTTTTTTTAAAAAAAAATTGGTTGCTGGTCACATTTTTATATAGTGTAATTTGTCCTTGTTTTCTTTCCTGTGAGTGACCCCTAGTTTTATTTGTTCAAGCATACATCCTTGTTACTGCTAGGTGTTGAGAGTTAGTCTGTTTAGTCTTATCATTTGTTAAGCTAATTTGCTTTTGTTTTCCTTAAGATTCCTTTGGTATTTTAGTC
The DNA here is from genome assembly GCA_029007595.1 of Solanum commersonii. Taxonomy (NCBI): domain Eukaryota; kingdom Viridiplantae; phylum Streptophyta; class Magnoliopsida; order Solanales; family Solanaceae; genus Solanum; species Solanum commersonii. Next base: position 2,027,061 of record JAJTWQ010000051.1, read on the forward strand.
CACTAGTTGGTTCGGTTGCATCTTGGTTTTGAGTCTCTTAAATAGCTTTTATTTCAAGTTGTGTTTCATTTGTTCTATTTGATCCTTTTACTAATTCTTGCCTCTTTTGTTTTGTTGTATGAACCCTCTCCGAGTCTATGATGAGTTTCTTTCCTTTGCATTTCCAAATCAAGCCATAAAGGCTCAAATACCTTTCCATCATCGAGTCATCCATTTTATCGGGTGTACATGGCAGCATGTGAAATGCATGGAGCTGGAAACTGAATTTTCAGCCCCCAAAAAGCCCAAAAGAGGGCAGTATACATGACCTATACAGCTGTACACAAGTATACACGGAAAAAACAGAGATATACAGGTCCAAAAATTGAAACAGGTGTTTTGGAAGTTGAATTAGGTTGTATACATTTGGTATACAGTCTTATATACAGAAAAAATGGGCTGGATTCATACGATATACACTGATTTACAATCAGTGTATACAAGAACGGGAAACAGCGAATTTGGCCCAAGAAGGGCCCAAATTCAATTTCTCCCTACTCTTTAGTTATTTAATTATGATTATTTATTGTTTATTGTGTGGTGACTCTAACTTTTAAATTGTTAACTAACCTAATTAAATTTCCCAAACGATAAGTTATTTTCTTTACATGGGCTTACCTTTAATACATTCTTTTATTTGTTTTTATATTCATTTTATCTTACTAATCAAATATATTGGCCATATTTTATTTTAATTAAATCTTTCATTTTTTTTTAAAAAAAAGATACGTTTTGAATGCCTCTTCCTTTAATCATTTTGCTTATTTAAATGGTTCTAAGTTAATACTTTTGCTCAAATGAACCAAAATAAAAATAAAAATAATAAAAAATAAAATTAAATTAAATTGTGTGTGTTCTCTTTATCAATTGATAGTCTCATGTTTTAATTGGTTCAAATTATTATTATTATTATTTTTCAAATGAATTAAATAAATTTTAATTAATATAGTTTTATTGAAATTCTAGTTACATGAATCACAAGCCAAATGTGACATTTTAAATTCTTTTCCTCTAAAAAAGAAGATGTGTCGTTTATCTAATTATTTTCTCAAAATTAATTAAATATTATAATTTATTAAAATATTCTTATGTTAAATTTCTCAAAATTAGTCAAAGTCATTTTAGTCAAATCGCCGGTCAACCGCAAGTTAGCGGACATTTCGAGGGCCTAACACCTTCTCGAAGTGTACATTTGAACTCGAACCCTCTTATTTTCAATGGATTTTATCTGTTTAAATCCTCTTGAAAACCCCTTTAATTTTTTCTTGATTTTTATTAAAAATTAAGTGGCGACTCTGATCTTTTGGAAATTTGATTTCTCCTAAACCATAAGGTTAATCGATTTTTCAGAAACTTAGTCATTTTCACTTTTATCTATCTTTTTCAAATAAACACTGATAAAATTTAGAGAATCAATTAAATTTTAATATGATTTTTAAATATTTTAAGTTGTTAATTATTGTAATTGATAGTACTTTTACGTAATTTTTAAATAATATGTGTTACTTTTCTTGTCCCAATATATGTAGCACAAATAGAATTCCAAAAGTCAATATGTTGTTAATTATTGAGATTTACAATACTTTTTACGTAGTTTTCAAATTAAATAATACATGTAACTTCTTTTGTTCCATTTTATGTGACACAGATAGATTAATTTTATGAGTCAATCGAATTTTTTATAAGCAATTGAATTTTTATATATGTTTTGTTAAAAAGAATATTTTAAAATATTAATTATCATAATTTATAATATTTTTTACGTAATTTTTAAATATATATTAAAAAAATAAAACAAACAAATTAAAATGGAGGGAAAAAATAGACAAAACAGATAAAATTTAGAGAGTCAATTAAATTTTAATATAATTTTTAAATTTTTTGAGTTGTTAATTATTGTACTCCCTCTATCCCAATTTATATGACTCACTTTCCTTTTTAGTCAGTCCCAAAAAGAATGACACATTTTTATATAAAGTAACAATATAACTATAAAATATCTATTTTACCCTTAATGAAATGATTTACAGCCACACAAATTTCTATCATTCATTTTGGATCCACTACTAAAAAACTGCTAAAAAACGACGGAAGAAAAAGCGACAGACAGCGTCGCTCCAAAAAAGCGACAGACTAAGATATGCCGTCCGTCGCTTTTTAATTAAAATAATTATTTTTAAAATTATTTTACAAAAAGTGACGGACTGCATCTCTTCGTCTGTCACTTTTTCTTAAAAATAATTATTTATAAATTAAACAATAACCACGTTGTCCATCGTTTTAATTTATTTTATTTTATTAATTAGTTTTTAAAAAAAGCGACGGACGACATCTCTTAGTCTGTCACTTTTTGGTCAAAATATCTAGTCAAATATTTTTAAAAAGCGACGGACAACGTCTCTTAGTCCGTCGCTTTTTAATTAATTTTTTTAAAATTTTTTGTTAAAAGCGACAGACGGCATCGCTTAGTCCGTCGCTTTTTTTCTGCGTACTTTCGCTAATTAATTATTTTATATAGATAGTGTCACAGTCCGTCGCTTTTTATTAAAAATAATTATTTATTATTTTAAAAAAAGTCACGCCGTCTGTCACTTTTTATTAATTTTAATTGTTTAATTATTTTTAAAATTAGTGACGGACAACATCTTTATGTCCGTCGCTTCTTGGTCAAAATATCTGGTCAAATATTTTAAGAAAGCGACGGACAATATCTCTTAGTCTGTCGCTTTTTGATCAAAATGTTGGCCAAACATTTTTTTTAAAAGCAACGGACATAGAGACGTTGTCCGTCGCTTTTTTAAAAATATCTGCATTAGCAGACACAATTTTCCCCATTTCTCCATATAAAAAAACAAAATTGAGAAATATTTTGATTCAATTTTATTTAAATCGTCTTCCGGAGAATGGTTTTGTGTAAAATAAAAAACAAAAAAAATTATAATACCAACTTTCAGATGTTGGTAAAATTAAATAGTATGTAATAAATTAATATTTTCAATTAACTTTAAATAAATCTTCCTCCGAATGACGGTTTTATATAAGTTAAAAAATAATTTAATATAAAATACCGACCTCCCGATGTCAATATTATTTAATTAACATGATTACTTTTTATTTATCTTAAAATTTAATGTGATACCGACCTCATAAGGTCGGTGTTTTTTATTATATCTAATTACTTTTAATAAAAGCGACATCCGGAGGTCGGTATGTTTAAAATATTTCTATTAATCATAATTTGCTATTGTGCATAATATTAAAATTTCATTTTACACCTACGATTAATTGTTTAAAAAGTGTAACAATTTTGTATACTTTTACAAATAAAATGTTAGAATTCATGAAATAAATAAAAAAATATCTATAATCCATATTTAGAGTATGAAACTACGTTGATATGAATTAGGAGATAATTATACTTATATTTATAGAGTAATGTACAAATCCTATCAGTCCGTCGTCTAATCATAAACTTAATATCTCATGTCATGATGTAGTAGAGGTGAAGAGCTAACATATAATCCATTCCAGTATGAAATGCGAGATAGTATTATTATATACGTTCGATCTTGAATGGATGTCAAGTGTAGTGATCACCTCCTAATTATGATGACATGTAAAGGATACTTCATCGGAGTATGAAATACGTTGATTAATTATATGTATATTCCTTGAGTAGTTTAACAAATCAAGTCTTATATACTAGTGGTTCAGATATGAAATACATTATCAATTAAAGAAATATCGATAATCAATTCAAGGAGATTTATATATTAAATTTGATATTGATAAACTTTTGTTGATCAATAAAATTAAATTTATATAATTAGAAGGTATATAATTTAAATTTATAAAATTAACTTGATTGATATATATATATATATATATATATATAATTTAACTACACATCAACAAAAATTTAATTTAATAAATTTAATTTATCGATCAAGTTAATTTTATAAATTTAAATTATATACCTTTCTAATTATATATATGGCCAAACACATATACAACCCCTCTAACTTGTCCACATTTTTTATTTTGGCACTTTATCTTAGCCTTGTTCCATTTTAACCCTTGAACTCCATTTTTTATGTTCCATTTTAACACGAAATACTATTTTTATGATTTAATTTATTTTTATATATATTCTTCAATTGCAACTTCTTATTTTAAATCGACATGTGTCATTTAATTTTAGTTAAAAAATTAAAAATTAACAAAAAATAATTCTTTTTAAAAAATAATAATTTCTTTTTAAGAGTGTTATGTATTTTTGTGTGAAAAATAACCGACGAAATTGTGTTGGTTTTCTTTCTTTAAAATCACTGATAACCTTATAACAAAGTCGGTCAAGTTGTAACATTGTTTAGTAGTGTTATTAGTAATGAACAAGAGTCTTTTTTTTAGTAGTGTTATTAACTAAGTCAGTCGAGTCTTTTTGAAGATGGGCTTTTTTATTCGTATTGATTTATATTAAAAATAAAAAGTGAGTATTTGCGATAAATTTAGATAGCCTAGATGATAAGAAAATATAAATAAGTAGTGTTATTTAATTTGATTGAATGTTTAAGAAAGAAAATCAAAGAACTTTCATCAATTTATTTTCATGCAAAAATACAGAGAAATATCAAAAAATAATATTATTGTTTGAAAAATTTTATGTTCGTTCGCGAATGTTTAATTTTTTTAATTAACATGCACACGTCTATATGTGTTTGGCCTATATATATTTGTGTGTGTGTGTGTATGTATATGTAATTTTAATTAATAAAATCAACCTCAAAATGTGAGTTTATATTAAAATAAATTAATAAATACCGACCTAAAGAGGTCGGTATATTTAAATAATTATTTTATTTAGATAATATCAACTTCACGATGTCGGTATGTTGACACCCAATTTTGACAAACCTATAACCCTTTCGAAAGTGCTATTTGGTTAAATATGTGTTTTTTTTACAAATATTCCGAGTTTAAATTTTTAATCGATTTTGTCTAAAAATTATATATTTTAGTTTGCATGCTTTATAAAATTATCGTAAATATTTTTAAAATTATAAGTAAAACTCGGAATAATTATTATATTCAAATGTTTTAAAATTTAAGTGATTTTTATTATATAAAATGTTAAAATATTTGTAGTATTTTAATTGGATAGCATTTCTTTAATTTTTCTCGAAATCATTTAATTTTTAACCCATTCTAATCTAATTCCTTTCAATTTTAGCTTTTCCTTTATTCAATTCATTGCAATTCTAGCCACCTCAATCCAATTTCGTTTTTCAATTATAGCCTCTTATATCAATTTTAGTTGCAATTTTAGTCATTCATTCATTGAAATTATAACCCTTTTTGTCCAAATTTTGAAACATTAGTTTAAATCTTAACCGTCCATCCTTTACGTGAATCTTAGATCAAATCCTAGCCGTTCATCTTAACTAATCTAATGGCTCAAATTAAATCTACTTAACCTTCCTATTTTTTACCTAAAAAAAGACCAAACCCTCTAATCTCTTCTCTCTCAAGCAGCCCTAGCTCCTCCTCCCATCACCCTCCCCCCGCCGCCCTCCTCTTCTCATCTCTTCTCTCCTTGCTCCCTCCCGTCTCTTCTCACCGGCGAGACAAATCGCCGCCTATCTCTCGTCTCTCCAATCAACATCAACAGCCGGCGAGGAGAGCAACATCTCTGGCCAACTGACCCCGACCTCGATCCACTGCCCTTCTCCTTTAATTGAAGGTTAGGGTTTCATAATATTATTTTTAATTTCTTTCAATGTGAGTATTAAATTTGTTAATTAGTGTATTGAATTAGTTTTTTTATTGATTGTTAGTTTGAGTGATTGTTAGTTTGAGTGATTGTTAGTTAGTAAGTGAATGATTTAGGGGTTTTTGATGGTTAGTTTGAATTTGGGATTATTTGATTGTTAGTTTGTGTTTGTTGATTGTGAAATGAAAATTTTAATGTTGGGGTTTGTTTGAATTAGGGTATCTTAGAATTTGTTTGAAATTCGGTATTTCTTGAGTTATTTAGTTCGATTTTGGAATTGTAAGATTAGATTGAATTAGGGTATTTAAGGAGTTGTTTGAATTTAGGATTTTAATTAGCACTAGTTAGATTTTGGGATTTTAGGACTAGTTTGAATTTGTGATTTCAAGACTAGTTTGAATTTTGAATTTAATACTAGTTTGAATTATTATTGAAGTTGAACTTAGAATTTGAAAATGAACTTAGAAATTGAAGTTAAACTTAGAACTTGAACTTGAAATTAGAACTTGAACTTAGAACTTGAACTTGAAATTAGAACTTGATCTTGAACTAGAACTTGAACTTAGAACTTGAACTTAAACTTAGAACTTGAACTTGAAATTAGAACTTGAACTTAGAACTTAAACTTGAACTTGAACTTAGAATTAGAAGTTGAACTTGAACTTAGAACTTGAAATTAGAACTTGAACTTAGAATTATAACTTGAACTTGAAATTAGAAATTGAACTTGAACTTAGAACTTGAACTTGAAATTAAAATTTGAACTTGAACTTAGAACTTCAAATTTGAGTATTGAATTTGTTAATTAGTGTATTGAATTAGTTTTTTTTATTGATTGTTAGTTTGAGTGATTGTTAGCTAGTAAGTGAATGATTTAGGGGTTTTTGATGGTTAATTTGAATTTGGGATTATTTGATTGTTAGTTTGTGTTTGTTGATTGTGAAATGAAAATTTTAATGTTGTGGTTTGTTTGAATTAGGGTATCTTAGGATTTGTTTGAAATTCGGTATTTTTTGAGTTAATTAGTTCGATTTTGGAATTGTAAGATTAGATTGAATTAGGGTATTTAAGGAGTTGTTTGAATTTAGGATTTTAATTAGCACTAGTTAGATTTTGGGATTTTAGGACTAGTTTGAATTTGTGATTTCAAAACTAGTTTGAATTTTGAATTTAAGACTAGTTTGAATTATTATTGAAGTTGAACTTAGAATTTGAACATGAACTTGAACTTAGAATTTGAAGTTAAACTTAGAATTTGAACTTGAACTTTAAACTTGAACTTGAACTTAGAATTTGAACTTGAAATTAGAACTTGAACTTGAACTAGAACTTGAACTTTGAACTTGAACTTAAACTTAGAACTTGAACTTGAAATTAGAACTTGAACTTAGAACTTGAACTTGAACTTGAACTTAGAATTTGAAGTTAAACTTAGAACTTGATGTTGAAATTAGAACTTGAACTTGAACTTGAACTTAGAAATTGAACCTGAACTTGAACTTAGAACTTGAAATTTGAGTATTGAATTTGTTAATTAGTGTATTGAATTAGAACTTGAACTTGAACTTAGAATTTGAAGTTAAACTTAGAACTTGAACTTGAAATTAGAACTTGAACTTAGAACTTGAACTTGAACTTAGAATTTGAACTTGAAATTAGAACTTGAACTTGAACTAGAACTTGAACTTAGAACTTGAACTTGAACTAGATCTTGAACTTAGAACTTGAACTTGAACTTAGTTATTGAAGTTGAACTTAGAATTTGAACATGAACTTAGAATTAGAACTTGAACTAGAAATTATAAATTGAACTTGAACTTAGAACTTGAACTTGAAATTAGAATTTGAACTTGAACTTAGAATTTGAACTTGAAATTAGAATTTGAACTTGAACTTAGAATTTGACTTGAACTTAGAACTTGAACTTGAAATTAGAACTTGAACTTGAACTTAGAATTTGAAGTTAAACTTAGAACTTGATGTTGAAATTAGAACTTGAACTTGAACTTAGAATTAGAACTTGAACTTGAAATTAGAACTTGAACTTGAACTTATAATTTGAAGTTAAACTTAGAACTTGATGTTGAAATTAGAACTTGAACTTGAACTTGAACTTAGAATTAGAACTTGAACTTAGAATTAAAACTTGAACTTGAAATTAGAAATTGAACTTGAGCTTAGAACTTGAAATTAGAAATTGAACTTGAGCTTAGAACTTAAAATTAAAACTTGAACTTAGAACTTGAACTTGAACTTAGAATTAGAACTTGAACTTGAAATTTAACTAATTTTAGAACTTTTCGTGCTAGGCAACTGTGGAAGCTCAACATCTAAAAAAGTTGATACAAGACTATATTGCTTCTTTCATCAAAGTAGGAGATAAGGTTGGTGCTTCTAAATTTCTAAAGTTCAAGTACAATTGTTTTCAATAATGTGTTTGTGTCCATCTAGTATTGATATTTAGCTTTAATTTTATGATAATATTTTTGTGTCCATCAAGTGTTTGTTAAGCATAAGTACCAACACTAGTTGATCCTATTGATGACAAAATTGATTTTCTTGCAAGATCGATTTGTGTCCATCTAGTATTGACACTTAACTTTAAATTTAGAAATAATATATTTGTTAAGCATGAGTACCAACACTAGTTGATCCTATTGATGACAAAATTGATTTTCTTGCAAGATCGATTTGTGTCCATCTAGTGTTGACACTTAGCATTAAATTTAGAAATAATATATTTGTTAAGCATGAGTACCAACGCTAGTTGATCCTATTGATGACAAAATTGATTTTCTTGCAAGATCGATTTGTGTCCATCTAGTGTTGACACTTAGCTTTAAATTTAAATAAGTTAAATTAAAAAATGTGGTTTTGTTGATGGATTTAGTTGTTGGAATTAAGTCAAAACTAAACTAGTTAAAGTTGTTAAGTTGTTTAAATAAGTTAAATTAAATAATGTGATTTTGTTGATTGATTTAGTTGTTGGAATTAAGTCAAAAGTAAACTAGTTCAAGTTATAAAGTTGTTAAGTTGTTTAAATAAGTTAAATTAATTAATGTGGTTTAGTTGGTGGATTTAGTGTTGTATTAAGTCAAAACTAAACTAGTTAAAGTTGTTAAGTTGTTTAAATAAGTTAAATTAAAAAATTTGATTTTGTTGATGGATTTAGTTGTTGGAATTAAGTCAAAACTAAACTAGTTAAAGTTATAAAGTTGTTAAGTTGTTTAAATAAGTTAAATTAAAAAATGTGGTTTTGTTGATGGATTTAGTTTTTAGAATTAAGTCAAAACTAAACTAGTTAAAGTTGTTAAGTTGTTTAAATAAGTTAAATTAAAAAATGTGGTTTTGTTGATGGATTTAGTTGTTGGAATTAAGTCAAAACTAAACTAGTTAAAGTTATTAAGTTGTTTAAATAAGTTAAATTAAATAATGTGGTTTTGTTGATTGATTTAGTTGTTGGAATTAAGTCAAAAGTAAACTACTTCAAGTTATAAAGTTGTTAAGTTGTTTAAATAAGTTAAATTAATTAATGTGATTTTGTTGATGGATTTAGTTGTTGGAATTAAGTCAAAACTAAACTAGTTAAAGTTGTTAAGTTGTTTAAATAAGTTAAATTAAAAAATGTGGTTTTGTTGATGGATTTAGTTGTTGGAATTAAGTCAAAACTAAACTAGTTAAAGTTATAAAGTTGTTTAAATAAGCTAAATTAAAAAAATGTGGTTTTGTTGATGGATTTAGTTTTTGGAATTAAGTCAAAACTAAACTAGTTAAAGTTGTTAAGTTGTTTAAATAAGTTAAGTAAATAATGTGGTTTTGTTGATTGATTTAGTTGTTGGAATTAAGTCAAAAGTAAACTACTTCAAGTTATAAAGTTGTTAAGTTGTTTAAATAAGTTAAATTAATTAATGTGGTTTAGTTGGTGGATTTAGTGTTGTATTAAGTCAAAACTAAACTAGTTAAAGTTGTTAAGTTGTTTAAATAAGTTGAATTAAAAAATGTGGTTTTGTTGATGGATTTAGTTGTTGGAATTAAGTCAAAACTAAACTAGTTAAAGTTATAAAGTTGTTAAGTTGTTTAAATAAATTAAATTAAAAAATGTGGTTTTGTTGATAGATTTAGTTGTTGGAATTAAGTCAAAACTAAACTAGTTAAAATTATTAAGTTGTTTTAATAAGTTAAATTAAATAATGTGGTTTTGTCAATACTAAACTAGTTTTAGGACTACTACTAGTAAACTTATTATTAAATTTTATTTATAATATAATTGAATATCTATATTTTTGTAAATGGATCATCGTTTGTGGATGTATAATATGCATTATGAAACTGGTGCTGGTTTGAAACCTGAGTTTATTGACGGTGTTAGAAATTTTATTGAACATACAATGACACTTGACATTTTTAAGATTAATGGATTGGTTAGGTGTCCTTATAGTGCATGTAAGTGCTTAAAAATTTTTAAACCAAATAGAGTTATGGTTCATTTGTACCGTAATGGATTTAAGCCTAGATATTTTGTATGGATTGATCATGGAGAAAGTGATGGATTGGATGGTATCTTTTATAATTCGATGCCTGTTGATGTATATAATATGGTTGCACCATATGGCCAAATTAGGGTTGAACAAGTTAGAGTTGAACATGATAGGGTTGAACATGATAGGGTTCATGAAATGATCAATGATGCTTTCGGGGTTCAAGGTGGGATGGAATCGGAACAGGAACAATATTTTGATGAAGCTCCTAATGAAGAAGCAAGACGCTTTTATGATCAATTAGAAGAGTCTAGTCGTCCACTATGTGAAGGGAGTCCGCATTCTGCCTTGTCAGTTGCGGTTAGATTAATGAATATTAAATCAGATTGGAATGTTCCTAATGCTACTATGGACTCAATGGTTGATCTTTTGGGTGAACTAGTTAATCCGGAGTTTAACATACCAAAGAACTTTTATCAGACAAAGCGTTTGGTGTCCAAGTTAGGATTGACGTATGATAGAATTCATTGTTGTGTTAATGGATACATGTTGTTTTACAAGACTGATAGTGAATTAGAAAATTGTAAGTTTTGTGGACATACTCGTTATAAGAGGACTTCGGCTAGAAAGATGGTCCCAGTTCAGGCGATGCATTATCTACCAGTCATTCCTAGGTTAAAGAGGTTGTATGCATCGATGAGGTCTGCCCCACATATGAGATGGCATCATGAATATAGAAGGCCGCCGGGTGTCTTATCTCATCCATCTGATGGTGAAGCATGGAAGCATTTTGATAATGTATATCCTGATTTTGCTAGTGAACAAAGAAATGTTAGATTGGGGTTGTGTTCAGATGGCTTCACACCATTCTCTAATAATGCTTCGCCTTATTCATGTTGGCCGGTATTTCTTACTCTGTATAATTTTCCTCCTGAAATGTGCTGACCAGTCCCTACATCTTTCTAAGTTGTGTTATTGCAGGTCCCCGGAATCCAAAAAGTTTGATTGATGTCTATCTACAACCATTGATAGATGAGCTCAAACAATTGTGGTTTGAAGGCGTTTTGACTTATGATATATCAACTAAGCAGAATTTTATCATGTGTGCTTCTTTAATGTGGACTATTGATGATTTTCCTGCATACGGGATGTTGTCTGGTTGGATGACAGCTGGAAAGCTAGTATGTCCGTATTGCATGGAAAATAGTAAGGCATTCCCTTTAAAGCATGGCAGAAAAAATACATGGTTTGATTGTCATCGCCAGTTCTTGCCAATGGACCATGAGTTTAGAAAGATGAAAAATGCATTTAGGAAAAATAAGGTTGAAAGTGACCCCCCACCTCCATTTTTCACAAGGCATCAAATTTGGGAGAGAATTTCTCAATTACCTAAAGTTATAGAAGCTTCACCTTCTAGACTTCATGGATATGACATTGAACATAATTGGACCAAACAAAGCATATTTTGGGAGTTGCCGTATTGGAAGGACAATCTGCTACGACATAATCTAGATGTGATGCACATTGAAAAAAATTACTTTGACAATTTGTTTAACACAATGATGAATGTTAAGGGTAAGACAAAAGACAATCCAAAAGCTAGAATGGACATAAAGAAATATTGTAGGAGAAAAGAGTTATGGCTGCAGGAATTACAGAATGGTAAAATAGTTAAGCCCAAAGCCAGCTTTTCATTCACATTGGATGAGAAACGTGAAATTATTGAGTGGGTTAAAAATTTGAGGATGCCAGAAGGTTATGCTTCGAATTTAGGAAAGCGGATAGATATGAATGAAGGAAAATTGATAGGTATGAAAAGTCATGATTGTCATGTGTTCATGTAAACTTTAATTCCTATCGCTTTTAGCCATCTACCCGAAAGGATATGGAAACCAATCACAGAGATAAGTCTTTTTTTTAAAGATTTGTGTTCTGGAAAGTTGTTGGAGAGTAGTTTAGATAGGATGGAGGACAATATTCTTGTCACTACTACTAAGTTGGAGAAGATATTTCCATGTGGTTTTTTTGATGTGATGGAGCATCTTCCCATTCACTTTGTACAAGAGGCCTGCCTCGGAGGTCCGGTTCAAACAAGATGGATGTATCCATTTGAAATATTCACTAAGTTATATATATTCGCCAAGTATTTTATATTAACATATATATACATATATACATGCAGAAAAATTGGTAGTTCGAAGCAAACGATTAGGCAAAGGGGAAGGATCGAAGGATTATTTGTTCAAGGTCATATTAGGAGAGAAACATGTGATTTTTATTCTTATTACTTTGGTAATGATGTGTCATGTAGGAGAAACAGGCCCAATCGCAATGATAAAGGCGATATTGATCCTTTATTTCCACCGATATCAATTTTTAATCAAAATGGTCGAGGATCTAAAAAGCGTAGAAAGCGAGGCTTCACTGATATGGAAATGCAATCAGCTGTGACACATGTTTTGCTTAATTGTCCAGAGATTCAATCATATGTCAAGTAAGTGTTAAAAATATGTTATTAAATTACATACTAATAAGTGATCATTAACTAACGAAATACTTGAATATAAAATGATCAGCTTGTTCGTAAACACATGGGGTAATGAAGCCATCTATACCGAATTTTTCAAATGGCTGAGGAACTATGTAAGTGTGCAATCACTAAGTATTTAATAATATATTCATGTTATACTAAATTATATTACTTGAAATAACAATCGCGTAGGTTTACAATGAATATTCAAGTGTCCAACATTTGCAATTAGTGAAAGAAGTAGCCTTTGGACCTGAATCTCAAGTACTGGCAATGAATAAGTATTGTGTCAATGGTTTTAAGTTTCAAACTGAAGAAGTATCTAGGAACAAGAAAAAAAATAATAGTGATGTCTATATACAAGGTGATGTTGATGGTACTGGTCAAACTATTGAATATTATGGTGTCATTCAAGAGATTATTGAAGTAAGTTATTTAGGTTGGCCTAATAAGAAGATTGTATTGTTTCGATGTGAGTGGTTTGACCCATCACATAGAGGCACAAAGGTGGACCATCAACATAATATAATTAAAGTTAAGCACACCAGGAAATACAGAAGTTTTGATCTTTTTATTATTGCACAACATGCTAAACAAGTGTATTACGCTTCATATCCATTGCGTAGAGACAAAGTTGATTGGTGGGTTGTTATAAAAATTAAGCATGTGGGAAGAATTGAAATTGACAATGTCTTAGATGTGGCGTATCAAAATGATGTTGCAATTGTTCAACAACAAGTTGATGTTGAATTGGAAACCACACTACAACATCCTCAACACATATTAGAAGAAGTATTTGATGATGAGATATTGAATGTTGAGGAAGAAATATCCGAGAATGAGGAAAATGAATCATTTGATAAGGAAGAATGAGACGATAATGAAAATGAAACAACTGAGGAGGAAGAATGGGAGAATGATGGAATTGAAACAAGCGAGGAGGAATAGTGTAAAATAAAAGCTAGCTAGTACATATGTAAGTGTATTTTACTAATTTTATTTAATTTATGATTTTTATATATATTATACATGTAAATTTGCATACAGATGTCATCAGGCGGTGACGGTGATAGACATCGCGAGCATCTTGGAGTTAGCCAGACTAAACAGGCTAAAAAGAAGAAGTCTAGGAGACCAATAGATCCTGAGGATATTGCAGGATCTATTTCTTCTACGCCAAAGCGCATCAGCCATGATACTCATTTATTTTCTGTTCCGTTTGATACGACGGATCCTCGATAATAATATCCTAATTATCGTCGACCAGTCGGTGCTTCATCTACTTCACAGGCATTGCCTTCACGAAGCTACGAGGACCTACCTTTACAGGTTATTCGTCGAGCACGACCCTTATCGGCAGGTACTCCATCTCCCACAGGTACATCTCCTCAGTTATCTGCCATGAGACTTGGATATTCTAGTAGCGAACAGTCAGATGCTATGGCCGGTACGCCTCCATTGACTCATCGTTTTGTGCATCCTGATGTATCACCATCGTCTACAACTGCACCTAGTGCTATACCATATGATACGATGTCTGCTCTAGCTCCTGGCCAGAAGGACAGACTTGGTAGAGTCATGATTGAGCCGGATGGATCATCGTAAGTTTGTTTTGTTATCTATTTGTTAGTTTATTTTATTTATTTCTTATACTTTAATATATTATTCATGAACTAACATATTTATTATGTGTTTTGCAGGTGGTATCCTGCAAAGGATGCTGCCCGAGCTTTAAAATAGTGTGTTAGAAGACTCTATACACAAGCTTATCACTCTTGGAGCGAGATTCCAAATAGTATACGCCAGACGATGTTTAAAAACTTTAAGGTATATATTCTTTAGTTAAGTTTAATATACTTTACTTTATTTTACTATCGATTTAATTAACGTTATTCAATTATTTTTTTAGACTATGTGTACTTGGGAGTCGAGGTACAATTTGGTCATTGGGACCACATTTGAGAGGAAGGCATCCACCAGACTGTCTAGCTGGCTAAAGAGCGTTCGGGATAGTGGTGAACGTCCCGGTTGGATGTTGCCTTATATTTTTGATGAATTGGGTCAGTATTGAAACACAGTCAGGTTTAAGGCAATATCAGATCAAGCCAAAATGGCTAGAGGTAGTCTTAAAGGTGGCTCGTTGCACACCGAATGTGCAAAGACGGTTGGAACAATTGCACGAGAGATGGTAAGTTCTAATTCAAACTTTTAAATAAATAATTAGTTGATACATATATATCGTTATAAATTTCAGTTTTTATTTATAGGAAAAAAAATTGGGACGCACTCCCATTGAACCAAAATTTTTCAAAAAGACTCATGTCAGGAAGAAAGAAAATGAGTCGGATCCAGATGTGTGGATAGAGGAAAGGGCCGAACGAACTTTTGTAAGTTATTTAATATGAATAATATATATCAATAGTGAATATATTTATGATATGTATATATATTGATGTCAATATTTATATTTAATATGCAAAATGACTTTCATAAGTACGTTGCTGAGAATCTAGATAGTTCGGTTCAATTGACACCTGAACTGTCCACTCAGATTTGGAAAGAAAAAGTGGTAGGGGGACACACAAGGGTAGATGTTATGGTCTAGGCTCTTGCAACGATGTTAGACGCTTTCAGTCAGGCTTAGAATGTATTGGATCGTCACGTCAAGCTGAGGCACTTGATGGTGTTCAGATTGCTGCTATGTCGGATCAAATAACTAAACTTACAGCGGCACTAGCAGAGTCAAAGCGGAAAAAAGTAGCTGAACAACAAAGCATGAGTGAGACCGTTCAACAAATCAAAGAGCAAGTGATGAACCTCACTCGTCGACCTACTACTTTGGCTCCTGATGACACCGATGACGAGAGTTATGAGGATGATTATGTAGATCTCACTCCCTAGTTTAGATCTCTGTACATTTATGAACTTTTTGAAATTTTAAAACGAATTTTAAAAGACTTTATAAGTCTTTAATTTATGATTTAGATACTTTTGAATGTTATTTTAAGTTTGTTGTTTTATGTTTTGTTTAAATTGTTTATAATTGTGTGTGTTTGATTGGGCTAAATAATGTAGAATTGAATTGAATTACATTTGCAGGTGGGCAGCAGAAGCTGCGAGCTGCTACTGCCAAAAATATTCCAGAAAAAGGGACGGACAGCGTGGTTTAGTCTGTCGCTTTTTTGGGTTTTAATTTTTTTTAAAACCCAGAAAAGCGACGGACAGCGTGGTTTTGTCCG
Source organism: Solanum commersonii (assembly GCA_029007595.1). Classification (NCBI taxonomy): domain Eukaryota; kingdom Viridiplantae; phylum Streptophyta; class Magnoliopsida; order Solanales; family Solanaceae; genus Solanum; species Solanum commersonii. Next base: position 2,043,117 of record JAJTWQ010000051.1, read on the forward strand.
TCACTTTTTTGGGTTTTTAAAAATAAAATTTCCAGAAAAGCGACGGACAGTGTCCTTTTATCTATCGCTTTTCTGGGATTTTCAAAAAATAAATTTCCAGAAAAGCAACAGACTGCGTAGCCCTTTAGAAATTAAAAAAAATGAAAATTAAAATGAAGCGACGCAGTCCGTCGCTTTTTAAAAAAAATTCAAAAAAAAAAAAGAAATAAAAAAGTGACTCAGTCCGTCGCTAAAAGAGACGCAGTCCGTCTCTAAAAGCGACGCAGTCCATCGCTTTTTTAAAAATGACGTTGTCCGTCGATTTTTAGCGACGTAGTCCATCGCTTTTTGAAAAGCGTCAAGCTAAAAAGCGACGGAAGTGATTGCGTTGCTTTTTCGTCGATTTTGACCAAAAAAGCGACGCAGTCCGTCGCTTTTGGCCGTCGTTTTTTGACAATTTTTTAGTAGTGACCACAAGTTTTAACAGTCTTCCTTTTTTTCTTAAACTCCGTGTCAAGTCAAAGTACCTCATATAAAATGGAACGGAGGGAGTAATTGATAATACTTTTACGTAATATTTAAATAATATATGTTACTTTCCTTGTCCCAATATATGTAGCACAAATAGAATTTCAAGAGTCAATATGTTGTTAATTATTGAGATTTACAATATTTTTTACGTAGTTTTCAAATTAAATAATACATGTAACTTCTTTTGTTCCATTTTATGTGACATAGATAGATTAAATTTATGAGTCAAATGAATTTTTTATAAGCAATTGAATTTTTATATATATTTTGTTAAAAAGAATATTTTAAAATATTAATTATCATGATTTATAATATTTTTTACGTAATTTTTAAATATAATAAAAAAATAAAAATAAAACAAACAAATTAAAACGGAGGGAAAAAATAGACAAAATAGATAAAAATTTAGATAGTCAATTAAATTTTAATATGGTTTTTAAATATTTTAAGTTGTTAATTATTGTAATTAATAGTACTTTTACGTAATTTTTAAATAATATATGTTACTTTCCTTGTCCCAATATATGTAGCACAAATAGAATTTCAAGAGTCAATATGTTGTTAATTATTGAAATTTACAATACTTTTTACGTAGTTTTCAAATTAAATAATACATGTAACTTCTTTTGTTCCTTTTATGTGATATAGATAGATTAATTTTATGAGTCAATTGAATTTTTTATAAGCAATTGATTTTTTATATATGTTTTTTTTTAAAAATATTTTAAAATATTAATTATCATGATTTATAATATTTTTACATAACTTTTAAATATAATAAAAGAATTAAAAAATAAAACAAACAAATTGAAACAGAGGAAAAAAAAAGGCAAAACAGATAAAAATTTAGAGAGTCAATTAAATTTTAATATGATTTTTAAATATTTGAAGTTGTTAATTATTGTAATTGATAGTACTTTTACATAATTTTAAAATAATAAATGTTACTTTCCTTATCCCAATATATGTAGCACAAATAGAATTTCAAGAGTCAATATGTTGTTAATTATTGAGATTTACAATACTTTTTACCTAGTTTTCAAATTAAATAATACATGTAACTTTCTTTGTTCCATTTTATGTGAAACTGATAGATTAATTTTATGAGTCAATCAAATTTTTTATAAGCAATTGATTTTTTATATATGTTTTTTTTTAAAAATATTTTAAAATATTAATTATCATGATTTATAGTATTTTTTACGTAATTTTTAAATATAATAAAAAAATTAAAAAATAAAACAAACAAATTGAAACAGAGAAAAAAAATAGTCAAAAGTAATAGAAGTGTGGAACCACATAGGTGAAGCAGACATGTTGACTGCCTCCGTTGTCGTTATCGACACTTATAAATTCTGATATACATAAATATCTTGTATTCCTTGAGGAGAAGTGGAGATGGAAGTGATCAAGAAAAGAAAATATAACAAAACAAGATTTTCTGACTACCTAATTATATATTCTAGTGCTGGATTATTTTATACTTTGATTGAATCTTTGTTAGTTTCAGGCTTCTAGTTTTATACTAGAAGAGTTTGTTGAATCTTGAGGGATATATCTATACCGGGTGAAATATCCTTAAAGACAATATCTTTCTACACGCTTCAAGCTTGGAGAATTTCCTACAATCATGGTGAAGTATAAGCCTTGGTGAATTCCATATCAGATTTTTGACTTTTGATTTACGAGTTAAAAGCTAGTCATAAATTAAAAAATTTAACTTATGACTTATTTTTACCATGTTAGCTTAAAACTAAGTGCTTATAAGCACTTTTTTAAGTTATTCAAACACTCCAAAAATGTTTAAAAGAATAGATCAATCCAAACGGGCTCTCAATTTTGAAAATAATATTTTTTGACATCTCATTTTTGTAAAAACATCTTGAATATTACATTGCATGTGCATATTAACGTTGTTGGTAACATGTGAAAGAACGTGATTTTTACTTATTTCCAACTCGTAAAACAACTAAAAGCTTAACTAATATTTTCTCGGCGAAAATGTGAAATTATATGTGAAACAAAAATATAATGACTATCTTTTAAAGGTATTTTTAATATTATTTTTAAAATGCCTAAGAAAGATAGTCATATTGTAGTGGGGATGATACGAGATCATCAAAACAAGCAAAAAAAAAATGGTGATTGATAGCGATAATTTGATTCAAAGAATGAGAAGGACGATCAGATCGAGGAAGTGGAGCTGAGGCGGTTAGCAGATAAAAATAATACTTTAAAATGGGACAACAATGAATAATTTGTTGAATATTTATTTTGCATGAAACGTCAATCTTTTAGTAAGGACAAGATATAAAATGCAAAAAACTTAAATATACAACTTAATAACTTTAATTACATCAATATGACAGTACTTTTTTTTTTCAATTATATAGCAATTTTTTTTTTCAAAAGTAGAATTTTTATTTTTTTTAAAACGTTTACCAAGTCAGTCACAATTATCACATATTCCTTAAATTTCTCCAATTATTTTACCTTCCTTGATTTACTTCAATTTGTTACTATATTATCTCCCATGAAGAGAGGTTTCATACAAAAATAAAACTCCACTTCTCTACTACAATCGACAATCCAAAATATATACCAATAATTTTTCAATTCTAATTCAACGCAATGAGCGATGGGACTCATCAGGTAATTGAAAAAAAAAAATTCATATGGTGTTTTTTTACGTGGTTGTATTTATTTTTCACAACATATAGATTTTAATCTTTTTTGAAGTTATTCTTTTGGTTTATTTTATCGATTTTACTGGAATATAAATTCATATGATTTGTTTGATGTTCTGGAGCGTCAATATGCTGGTTTAATTATTAAATAAAAATTAAAATTTAGCAATTGTTTGTGAAATAATATTTGGGTTTTTCACGGCATCTGAGTTTTTATTCTTTTGGGTATTGATTAGTTATTTTATATTAACGATTTTGGTGTAATTACAACAAGTTCGTGTGATTTTGGTTGTAATCTGATGTGTCGAAAAGGATTTTTTTTTTTGAAAATTTTAGGTTTAGTTGAGTGATTAATGCACCAACTTAATATAAAATCAATAATTGTGTTTTTAATTGGCGTATGTTAACAGATGGTATCAATAATTTCTTTTGGTATGTGATATGGTGTACACATACCAACTTCAAGTTATATTTCAGGTGCATGTATTTGTGTATTTTGTTGTATTATTTAGTTGGTATATAAAATACAACTATAAAAAATTAGTTTAGTACATTATTGTTGTATTTTAATTAGATGAATTGGTGTATATAATAAATTGAAATGTTGGTAATATGTTGATTGTTTGTATCCCAAAAAAATTGGTAATATTTTGATACATTTTTGGTGTATTTTATTATCTGAACTGGTGTATATGATAAATTAAAAAATTGGTAATATGTTGATTGGTATGTGATCTGGTACTTCTGCTAGAATAGTTGCTTCTATGAATTGGTGGCAAATTAATACTTTGATCTATGTGTTGGTGTATTTTATGGTACATTATTGGTGTATTTTAATTAGCTGAATTGGTGTATATAATAAATTGAAAAATTGGTAATATGTTGATTGTTTGTATCCCAAAAAAAATTGGTAATATTTTGGTACATTTTTGGTGTATTTTAATTATCTAAACTGGTGTATATAATAAATTGAAAAATTGGTAATATGTTGATTGGTATGTGATATGGTACTTATGCTGGAATAGTTGCTTCTATGAATTGGTGGCAAATTAATACTCTGATCTAATGTGTTGGTGTATTTTTTGGTCTAAATTATAATACCTTAAATGTCATAATACTTATGATATGTTTATTGGTATAATAAATTATTTGATATAAATGTTAGTGTGAATTACCATGAGTATGTCAATTTATTATTAGTACAGTAATGGATGAAAAAGTTGGTCACTTACTAGAGTATATCAAAAACTTAGTTGTGTGCCATCGATTACCAATGTAACTGCCAACCTGTTTAAGTATATGGATGTAGTAAATGCATTCTGCAAAATTTGGCAAATTATTAAGAGTTACGTAATTACGTGGATTACGATATTGAAGGAGTGATGTATGATGCAAACACCAAGTACGCAGGCTTGATTACTACTATATCTTCACAATTGGGTGTGGACACGACCATTTATCATTTGGAACTCAAGTATTTCGTGAGTGGTCCATCTCCACCAATGAAGATGGACCACCTGTAGTGAATGCGGTTTAGCTAGGCATAACAAGAAGACTTGCCCAAAAAACACACATGAGAATTAGTATTATGATACTTATATTGTTATTTTTACTTTGCAAAAAGTTATGTAGTTGAACTCATTTAGTTAATTACACCATTGAACTCAATGGAACCTTATTTGAAAGTTAATTATTGTTTGTTAACTTATTCATATTTTTGAAGTCGTAATTATTATTAATGGCCATCATGAACTTATTTAATTTACGTATTGTGAAGCAGAAATAGTGATAAAAAGGTGAGATATTAATGGATGATATTCTGCTATATGTACAAATTGCAGCCTAAAATATAAATAATAAAAAACTATTTATTGTGAAGAACTTGGTTACCAGACTATGTTAATGTAAGAAGTTGATTAACGTATGATAAACTATGCTCACATATTGGTAAAAATATAGGACAAATTGAAAAATGAGGTGCGTTAATATATTGATTTAATCTGGAACCAGAAGAAATACAATCTATTAAAGGAAAAATTGGGTGAACTTATGGTAATCTAGTCACGAAAATTGGTGAACATATAGGAGCATAATAATGGTTGTATGTAGAAATCATATGATTGCATTATATACCAATCTAAAATAATAAATGAAAAAAAAATAGTTAAGGTTAAAATCATGGTTTGAATGAAATATCAGAGAAAACACTTTGTTAATGTAAAAAAATTGATTTACTTATAATAAAACTACACAAAACGTGGTAAACATAATGGTATATATACCAAACTAAAACATTGAATGAAATCAAATAGCACATATAATAAAGATTTGGTTTAATATTTGAGTAATGCTAAAACCAATTGTCATAATAATGGTTGTATAAAGTAATACAAATATTTGAATTAGGAAAAATTCTTTTGGCCAGAATAATATTTTAACTATGTTATTTTACCTTTTTAAACATTTTTACCATTTTAACTTTAGTATCTTTTAACTAAAAAATGGAAAAAAGATCAGTTTATTTTTTTTAAAAAAATATTATAGTTTTTAAAAATTTCTGGCCAAATTCTGGCTATATTTTTTGGCCATTTAGCATTACCCTTTGAATTATATACCAACCTAGAACGGTGAATTGTAAAAAAATTATAAAAGGTTATTAATATTTTGGTTTGGACTGTTACCAGAATTAACACATTATGTTCAGAATTAACATGTTAGAAATTAAATTTTTACTTGGAACTATGAATCACCTAGATAAGTACACCATCTTTATTGAAAACTGAAAGGTTTTACCAAAAAAGGAAGCAAATAATTAAGATTCCAGTAAAAGAGTCATTAACGCATGAAAAGTAAATATATCATAAAGTAATAAACGTGTATACATGAGACTGTTTAGGAGAGATAAAATTGATAATATGTAATACCCTAATTATGCTCCACATGTATTTAAAAGATATCAAATAGTAAACCAAAAAGGAGAGAGAAAATCGATTAAAAAAAACATTTAAATAAATTTTTTTTATTATTTTGTTATCTATGTAATTTAAAAACTGTTTATGTAATTATATATAAATATATTGATTTTAGGTTAATTAAAGTCTTAAAGTGTATACTTTTATAATTTTTACGATATAAATTAGATGTTTATGAATTAAAAAAGAGTGAACATTATGTGCTTTTACAAGTTCTGAAATGTGTTTAATATGAGCACACAATGTTATATATGTCCAATATTTGTTTCACTCAAAGATATGGTGTGAAATATTATGATTTTTTGGATATTACATTTATAATAAATTCTTTGTAATGTACGTGTAAGTCACGTGTTTGATGATCAATTATGACTCATTTTTATGTGACACAATCTTGAGGATAATATTTTTTGGCACCTTATTTTTGTTGGAAATATCTTCAATATTACATTGCGTAATCATATTAACATTGTCATTTGTCGGTTACATGTGAAAGAACATGTTTTTTTTACTTCTTTCCAACTCATAAGAGACTAAAAAGTTTTAACTTATGTTTTCTCATTGGAGAAAAATGTGAAGTTTTATGTGAAAGTATCAATGGTAGGATAGTATTAATGGTAGGAAGGAGTGTTGGGTTAATTGGTAGACTTTTGGTATTTGCAAGGTAGTAACACTAACTTTGCTAACAAATTCACAGAAAAGGAAAAGAAGAAAAGGGCCAAAAAAGAAAAAAATAGAATAAAGAAAAAGAATAATCTTTTTTTTTTCTGTAAAAAAAGTGAAATATATTACGTGGCAAGGAGCGTGCATTCACTACCTAACACAAGTTTGGGTGTGACATTTTAAGGAGCAATATATTCCGCTTTTAAAATATCTAGGAAGGGCTAGTAAGATTCTCGTGAAAGAACCATCACTCGTATAGATTGATGCAAAATTGAACTTTGGAACCATCACTCGTAATATGACCACTGCTAAAGTTTTAAGCTAGACATCTCCTTTCATTAAATATGTCAATCAACAGAATTGGTGTCAAATACTAGTTAGAAATTGCTTGGATGATAGAAATTAGATGGAAATCATGTCATGCACTCAAGAGTGTGTGGATGAAATCGCAGCAAATATCACAGAAGACGATGAGGAAGCTAGGTTCGTTTACATTTGTCTTGGCTTTGGAGGGCAAAGTTACTTGATGAACATACCAAATAAAGTCAAAGTGGTGTGAGCATGCTAATTTTAGACACCACAACTATTGAAAAGATAAAAGAAATAAATATCATGCCAACACCTTAAGTATCACAACCTTTTTTTATCACTGAGAGTTGAAATCCAAAAATGTTCTGTAATCCAATGTCTAAGTAACAATATACAGTTCTATTTACACATACTATGGTGCAGTGTAGTACAAAAAGAGAAATTTCCTTCCCTACCGGTGTAAGCATAAATCTGAATCCGCTTCTCGGGTCAACTCAAGGGCCACAAGTGTTGTACAAATAACTCTCGGGGTGCGACACAAAAGAGCCAAACTCAACAAAGCTGGCACTTCCAAACTCCGCCAATTTCGTACTTAACAGCTGCATTTTTAGGTCAGACCAACTAATGAAACCTTGGGAAGTTGTTTCAACAATTTGATAAGCTCATACGTCCTTATATCTCGACCAGAATGGAGACAAATGTCAAGTGGGGTTAGACCATCCTGCAACATAACAATGTTCTTTTCTCAAATGAAAACAAAGGCCATGAGATATTAAAAGAAAAGAAAAGAAAGAAACTAGATCTAAAACCATACATACAAGATTATATATCATCTCGATTTGCCTACATTCTAAAACATCAAATAGGACGTATACATTCTAGACATGCACCAAAGTTATGAGATCTGAAGAAGCAAAAACATCAAAACATAGGAGTTCAAAATTATTAAGCAGCAATAGAATTTACCCTGTTTTTTAGAGTCTTGTCAGCTCCCTTAATTAACAAAAGCCTCACTATATCGGTTCTACGGGATTGAACAGCTAGATGCAAAGGTGTCCATCCATCCTGAAAGAGAATGTCATTCAATGTTCATAAACCTATACTGGAGCACATATGAGTACACCAAAAAAATGTATTTCAAGATGACAGTAAAGAATTAATTAACCATACATGATCTTGGAGGTTTATATCAACATTATACAAGAGAAGAATTTTTATCATGTGAGTGGATGCCGTTCGAACAGCATAGTGCATCAAGGTGGCTCCATCCTGTAATAAATCAAGAAGATTATTAAACTAATAACAAGCTACAACACTGGTTACCCAAAAGTTCATAAAGAACGAAAATCATATAGTTGATTCTTATGGTTGGCAACAAAGCTAAGACTGAAATGTAGTTCAGTAAGGACAGATCGGACTGTGCTGGGAGAAGAGAACAAAAGGACACTCGATATGTGGTTTAGTATGAGACAGAGTCTCGGTCAAGGGGAGAGAAGAAAAACAAAAGGATAACTCAATCTGAATTGACACAGGAATAATGGTTACATGGATGTCAATGAAAAAGAACCAACATGAATGTAAATTGTCAAGCATTTGTAGAAGGTTGTGCTCACTTTGTCACGTATAAGTGGATTTGCAGATTCTCTTAAAAGAAAGTTAAAAATAGCCTGCTTCTTGCCAAGAATTGCTTTATGGATAGCTGTCAATCCATCCTGTAAAAAAAAAAAAAAAAAACTCAATAGGAGCTAGAAAAAGAAGACACTGCTTGCAAAGCTATAAAATTATTTGGTATATAATTAAAAATATATTAATAATCAACAAATATGGAAGAACAGAAAGGACCATTCTACTGGTACATGTCACTCATTTTGTACCTTATCTGGAACATTAATATCAACAACATGCTTCAACAAAGAGGTGAGAAGGTAAAACTCTCCTGAGGCAGCTAAAGTATGTAGAGGATGCCATTTTTCCTGCAAGGTTTTGGTAGAATTCAGGAATCAATCTAAACCATCTATAATAAGAGGATTACTTGCACAAAGTGCATTGAAGATTGAAACAAGCTTGCACAGGAACAAAAATGTAGAAATAGAACAGCGTAAAATGATCAGCTTCAACACAATTCGTAAGTGAGAATAACCAATATAGGAGAAAACATATAGATACATTTCACTAACACCAATATATAAGCGAACACATAAGGCAGGAGCTTACAGAGGTAGCAGGCACCAGATCAGGATGCCGCTTGTTTAATAGGAATTTTTCCTCTGTAGTGAACAGCTTACGAGGACCTACACAGATTAGTATACCAAAAACGTTGAGTTCTGAATGATGCCCTAAAGAGGGAACAAATAACATCTCAATTATATGACCAAAAGGTCATATTAGCCTGTGGAAAAGAGTTTGAAATAAAAGGTGTACATTACTACTGAATTTGTCCAATTCAATGACAGGGGAAAAACATATAATATGCATGCAAATCCAGTTAGCACGACAAATAGTGGACACCAGTAAATAAATACTAGCCTAAAGCAATATAAGCTTGACAGGAATTTATATCTTAAATTTGGAAACAAAAATAGACCAATGTAGATAGAGGAACTTCTTCAAAAATAGCGTTCCTCAAAACTTCTCCAGGCTGAACGTTGAGAAGTCAGGAGATTATGATATAACAGGGACCTTAATTAAGCAGATTTGCATCTTGTCCAAAATCTTGTTTCTTTTCTGATAGTTTCTAAATTCCATTCAAGTAATGGGCATCAAAAAAATGCTACAAGTATGAGATAACAGCTTCAAGCGAGCCATAGACATCTACTTTAGTACTTCTGGATCAATTCATCCATATGTTTTTATCTTTTAGAAACATCAATATACTTCGACATATTGGCAGGTAAATAGCTTCTAGTGTTTCAAGATTTAACAGTTTCAAACTCCCAACTGAATGTGGTAATTGGTGCTTATATCACCACTGGCAAACAATATATACGTGTAGTAATAACAATCCAGAAGAAAGGAAATGAGGATTAACCTTATTCTATATGCTATGATAAAACACACGAATCAAGAGTTAGGGCCTTCATGAATATTCAGTATCGACATTTATCTTTGCACTTCTGACATCCAAGTCAACAATGCCAAATTGGAAAGAATCAACTCAACTTAGTCAACAGTGACCCAAGAACAAACTCAATAGTTTAAAAATCAAAATTCAACTTAGATTAGTGATCAGATGCTTTACTAGGCTAGTCTGTAACAATGGAATTGCTTATTACTAACATTATCTCAATCTGAAACAAGTATATACTATAACATTCTCGTCCAAAAGGTTAATTGCCTTAAAAAGCTGACAGGTAAACTATCTTAACTCAGCCCTCTCTTAATCCAATGGAATAGCCTGAGTTCAATACTTCTCCATCTTGTTTTACATGATACTATTATTTGGAGAGTCAAACTGTTCTTTCAACAACTCCCAGTCGACTGTTTGGTTCAACAGAGAGGAGCCCGAGTTTGGTATTCCTTTATCCCATTTTATATAACACTATTTGGAGAATCAAAACATTCTTTGACAACCTAAATGTACTTTAAGTGTCAAAACTGATTTTTTTAGTAAATATTATGTAGTTGCAGAAATGTACACATTATTTCCTAAAAATTGTGAAATGCATATCCAAATTGGAACCAGAAAGTACATGTTTTTAGTACTAAAATGAGTTTATGGTATAAAACACACCTAAAGTATTCCGTTATTTCGAGTTTCATACCTAAACTATTAGGCATGCCAGTTTGCTACCTGAACTATCATCATCGTTCCGATAGGAGAAGAGAACAATTCATAGTTGAGGTGTCTTTTTTGATAAATAGTTGGTGATAGTTCGCGTAGGAAACTCACTTGCACACCTTAAAATTCAGGTATGGAACTCAAAAAAACAGGAACTTCAAGTGTGGTTTTGACCCTTTCACTCCACTAAAACTATGCATAACAGATTCCTCCAAGCACTTCGACAAATTCAACCTACCCAAACATAAAGAAACCATACCTTCAGGGCTTTTAGCCGCATTGGCCTCATAAATCCCACTGTTGAAGAACTCCTTAATATCTTCTAATCCACCACCATAAACCGCTGATCTAGGATCTCTTGGCAACACCCTTTCACTTGAAACCCTCAATACGGAATTCTCCTCTTCACTTTCACTCAATTCAGCATCACTCTTCTTCTTCTTCTCATTCTTATCCCTTTTAACCTTTAAAAAATCTGGGTTTTCAAGCACAAGCGGCTTCAATTGCTTCAACTTTTCTTCTCTCGCTTTCAAATAATCCTCAATACTACTGCCTCTCGTATTACTGTTACTACCAATTGGCATTAAATCTAGCCTCCTCCTCTCCGCACGTTGCCCAAACTCCAATTGCTGTGAAAGCTTACGCCTTTCCTTCTTAGTAATGTTAATTTCCCTCTGAACTTCAACCCATTCTTCAGGAATTAAATTCTCGGATTGAATTTCTGCTGATTTCTTCTTGTTTTGTGACTTATTTTGGTTGTTGTCGGATTTTTGAACAAAAGGGTCGTCGAAAATTCCTTCTTCAAACACTATGCAGTCTCCGATTACGTGTTCTTCGTCTTCGAGGGGAAAGTAGGGTTGCTGTGAGTTGTTTTGAAGGGAGAAGTTGAGAGAGTGAGGAGGAATTTGGGAGCGAAAAGTCTTTTGGGGAAATGAAGGAGGTAAGTTGAGGAATTGAAGTTTGTATAGAGGAAATGGAGTGAAGTTTGGGATTCGATGGTTTAGGATAGCTGTTGGTGACATGGTGAAGATAGAAACGAAGAAGACGAAGCTGGATTTTGATGTTTAAACTCATACTATTTCGAAAAGTAGTATTTAATAGTGTAACTTAGAGAAATAGCTATAGAAACAAAAGGGTACGTCACATTTTTTTAAATCAAAAGGGCAAAATCATTACTGTCAAAGCGATTTTCCTCTGACAGAAATGAATGTTATTTACTCCGTTAAAATTAAAAATCGCTGTCCGAGCAGCAATTTTCTCCAATTTTTTTTTTCTTTTTTTCCCCTAATATTGCTGCTATGGCAGTGTTTTCATAGAAACTTTTTTTAAATTTTTTTTCTCATGAAAACCGTTTCTTTGGCAGTTTTTTATAAAAGAAAAAGAAAATTGGAATCGCTACGCTTTACTTAAAAGAAAAAAAATTCAAATTCGCTGCCTTGGCAGCGTTTTACTTAATTTTTTTTTTCTTTCTAAATTTGCTGCCTTGGCAGCCTGAAATTTATTTTTTATTTGGAGGGGGAATTTCGCTGCCTAGTCAGCGATTTTATTTTTTTTAAAAATAAAATAAAACACGATTTAAAAAAAAAAAAATAATAAGAAAAAGAAAAAAAAACCAGGAAAAAACGTTTAAAAAAAAAGTAAAACGCTAATTTTTTTTAAGTAAAACGTTTCCTTTTAAAAAAAAATAATTTAAGTAAACGCTGCCAGGGCTGCGATTTCAAAAAAAAAATTTAATAAAAAAGCTGCCAAAGCAGCGATTTTCATGAGAAAAAATTAAATTTTTTTCTGTGAAAACGCTGCCATAGCAGCGATATTAGCGAATAAAATAAAAACTTTTTGGAGAAAATCGCTGCTCACAGCAGTGATTTTTTATTTTAACGAAGTAAATGACGTTCATATGTGTCAGAGGAAAATCGCTTTGGCAGTAGCAATTTTACCCTTTTGGTTTAGAAAAAATATGATGTGCCCTTTTGGCTCCGGACTCTATTTAATAACATGCATAAAAGTAGCATAAACATAAAACAACAAATTATCTTTTAATTTTCTAAATTAAATAAGTATTGTTGAACAATTATTTTTATTATAATCAACAATATTTACTGAATAAGTAAAGATGAACAAAGAGAGTAATAAACAAATACATAAATCATAGATTTTAAGTAAAATTAAGCTAAAAGATTAACAATATGAAGCAAGAAAGTATAAAAAAAATACTAAATAAATAATAAAAGAATACTTTATTATTCTTCAAATAAATATTTTCAAGTATATTTAAAATATGACTTCTCAAATCTCATCTCTATTTATAGGAAATTATAACATAAGATTAACAAATTACAGATGCCTCTCAAACTTTCAATGTGCAAAAAAGGCTTCATTGGTCTCAAATCTCATCTCTTAAACTTTTGTTTCCTACAAAATGAAATTTGCACTACCAGAAGGAGGAAGTTGCTGAGATGTTGAAATTAGCAAACTGTATAGTTTATAATAATTTCAAGGGTTTCTTACCAAACCTTACTGGTCAGCTAATTAAATAAAACTAATAAATTACATGAAACAAAAAACACATGTAACTTATATTAGTTAAATAACTTTATTGATTATTTGATTAAATAAGTTAGTATATAGCTAATTCTTTAATCAGAAAAGTAGTTAAAAGAGAAAAAGTTATCTTACCAAAAAAGAAGATAAATAACAATAAGAGAAGTGTTACATTGCCCTATTTATGCACAACTTTATAAGAGAAGTGTCACATTGCCCTATTTATGCACAACTTTATAATAAATATATAGATGGTGCAGGAAGAAATTGCGAAATTATGACCGTATAAGGGTGATCTTGAAGTTTTGATCCTTTTGTCTAACCGGGAGAAAGGGTCAAAATTACCCTCTATTTTTATTTATTACTCCAACACAGGTATCTTGAACATATCATTCCCAAGGAATAAGGGGAACAAGAAAAAACCAAAGTTCTACAACAAGTTGTGCCATACACTTCAAGAACCTGGCTCTTGAAAAATTCCCTAATTTTGGTCATTCGTGCAAATCATTTCTTTCTTCTAACATACTGCACCCTCTTGAAACAACGCAAACTATGATACAAGAATCACAAATTTTCAATTAAAGTTCCATCAAATCAGCAGCAGAACTATATTTCCCAGGGTTTGTAATTTCATTCTGTTCGCTACTTAAACCTTGTTGCTAAGGTACATATAATAAGGAAGTCAGCTAGAGATAAGCACAATACATAAACACACCAGCCTAGACAAACCACACTATCAAGATTCTTGTAGCAGTTTTCCATTGCCATTGGGGATTACGCCTTGACAAAGTCCTATCTGGGACCACGAGGATAGCTCCTTTCATAAGGAGAATATGACCTAGAACGCTCCCTTCTTGACCTTCCCCCATAAGGTGAATGCCTAGGTGAATAATCTCGTCCACCTCTATATGGTGAATGCCTTGGAGATCTTCGGTACCCATAGTCCTCACGATCTCTATACCTGCCACGGTCTCCACGATAACCTATGAAGAAAGCAACCAGTAGTTAAGAACTTCCATGATTACACTGAATATGCCATACAAACTTGTATAATATTAGAAACACTCACCGTCATCCCTTGCGTTCTTAAGCCCTAGATAGTGACCAGGCGTAGGAGTCCTTCCACGTTTCCTCCGAGACTGAAAAATAGATATATGTCTCAAAATGGGAGATCTGAACAAAATGTGCATTTACATCCCAAAGAAATGGGGTATCCAGATCAGACAATGAAATCCCTGTTGTAATAAAGAATGAACACACCATTCTCTCCTATGGGCAAAGAAATCAGATTCATCTATTTTCCCTTCCATGCTTAGTGAATGAGTGGCACAAGCACATGCTAATACCATTCAATTTGTGTAAACAGAGCAGCTTAGTTATTTTTACATGTTTTATCACAGGAAGAAGGATGGAAGATAGAAAACAATGCCAGGTATCCAATACCATAAAAGCCTGATTAGATTGTTGATAATGACCGTTGATTAGTTGAGAGTTGAAAGAATTTGCTGAAGTAGTATAGTTGTTGGTCAATATAGTTGCTATGTTTAGTTGATCAGATGCATGTGAAAAGTTGTTTTAGCGAGCGATTGATCAAACTGAGTAATAATGTTGCAAGGGAAGAACTGATCATCTTTGATTGCTGCCAACAAAGCTGACACAATGTCTTTCTGAATGTAGCCAGAAAACCTCCAAGTTAAGAAGACAGATATGCAATCAAACAGGAAACAAATGGGTTTACTACTCCATAGACAAGCTAACCTTTTCCACTGTGATGTAACGGCCTTCAAGAACCGACTGATTAAGGTGTCTAATGCAACGATTAGCATCCTCCATACTATCCATCGTTATAAAAGCAAAACCACGAGAAATCCGAGAACGCGGCTCCATGACAAGAAAAACTGATTTCACCTAGTCAACAAAATTTAAAGAAAATTCAGAAGAAACAAAAAAATCAATACAGGTATAATGGGAAGCTATTCTGGTAAAGATAACACCATAAATCAATCTGTTTGTTTACACATTGACCAGACTCTACTATGGATAAACCTGAAGAAAAATACAATACACGTGATTTTGGAGGGTAAAAACCTTGCTGTGAGCTAGGAAGATCTGCAGGAGATGGAACTTGAGAAGAAATGAGAAAGTAACCTACTAATACATAAACTAAAAATAACCAACCTTCCCCTCCTTTGAGAAATGCTCCTCCAGGTCCCTTTCCGTGACCCTTGTAGACAAACCAGTCACATAAAGTGTGTTTCCCGGATTAGAAACTTCTTCCCTGAAATAAGTCATATAGGACGAGAAAAGCACCTTCAAAACAAACCAATCAACACAACCCGAACATAATTCCGGGGAATATGCATGTATCACTACAATAATAAATACTAAGGCAAGGTTGTACCCAACCCCAAGGACACTGTCCTAATGATCAATGAAGTGGGTATTGGTAAAAAAAACCACCAGAGACGAAAACACTAAACTGATTTCTTCCCATCTGCCTAGTGGGACGAGTTCCCATTAGCAAGTACTTAGTGGAATAGTTAAGGTGCTTGGACACCACTGTTAAAAAGAAAATGCTAAGGTAGAGTAAAGCTGAAGGTCCAACAAACCTTCCACAGCTTCTTGACCTTGATCTTTCCTTTGGCCTTGAATATGACCCAGGTGGAGATCTAGACCTTGATTTAGATCTAGATCTCGACTTTTCTTCCCAAGGAGAAGGAGAGCGTGAATACCTGGACATCCGAAAAATATAAGATCAAACAGTTTTGAACAATAAACGTAAATGGCACAAAACATATTGACATAAAACAACATATATCAAAGGGACCCCTCAAAGAATGAAATCATCTTTTTGCAGGTAAAATTTCATACATATCATAAAGCAGGAAAAAAATTTATATATTAAAATCCACAATTTTTTTTATATTAATGCAATGCTTGGAATACATTTAGAAAGTGTTCAGAATGAATCATAGAATTATACTTGGACAAGGAAATGACACTCCAAATAACAGCAATATAGTTGGATAAATGTAAATTATTCAAAAAATAACATGCTCCAGCAATTAAGCCTACAGATTGGCCAGAAACCTCGAAAATATAGCTTGAAGTGTATCTCCATTACACTTCCACCATCCAATGAAACCAGCTACTCGCCATGAAATAACACAAGAGTTACTCAGGATTTGACCCCATACTTATAAATTATAATTGTGGAAAATACATAATTTGTGCTCAAAATATAAGTCTAGAAAAAATTACAATGTTTATAGCTAACATAAAAGTGAACTATCAAAGTATAAACTAAGAGAGTGGACAATTACAAATCTGAACTTTCCGGAGGAGTAGGATAGTTATTCTATGATATTGATGCTTAGAATGTCACATTCATTGAAAGAAATGGGATTGTCTTTTTTTATATGGCCTTGAACAACCCTCACATAATGAGCTAGCTTTTGCAATTAAATTAGGTCCAAGGTCCATTTTTTAATCATGGTAAAAGAGTCAACCCACCACCGGTACTGTGATTTTAAATGTTTGATCTTTAAGTAATGTCATCCATAAAATAATAACCAGTAGAAACTTATATTGCATCTTTGAGTTAACTCAGCCTATTACACTATTAGGCGTCAAAATCAACTTATGGGACTAAACAACAACAACAAATCATTGATGAGTGACATAAGGGTTAAGCACAAGTCATGGTTCGAATCTTTCGCAGACAAAAACCTGATACTTAAGGGAGAAGTTAGAGATCATACACAAAGTTTAGAGCCATGTACCAAATAGCTCTTGGGAATTCTTGGTTATCAAAAAATAGAGGTATGTTAACCAAGTTCAAGATCATAATTCATTTTCTGAATGAGCTGGAAAGAAACATTTCTAACTTACCCAAACTTAATGGCTGATTTTCTTGCACCAAAATTTAAAATTGTACAAATACACTACAAAACCAACAAGTAGGGGACGACTATACGAATTCCGTTGTCTATGTAACTCCATTTAAGTCCCTCTCTGTCAAATACTCTCTCCGTCCCAATTTATGTGGCACTTTTCGAATTTTGAGATTCAAACAAGTCTATCTTTGACCGTAAATTTTTCACATATCTTTTAATTATTTTGAATTGCCAATTATTGTGACTTATAGTACTTTTTACGTAATTAACAAATATATAAATTTCATTTCAAAAAAATTGAAGACTCCACGCGCAAATTTCTGGTCAAACATAAATTGTTTGACCCTCGAAAAACGAAAAGTGCCACATAAATTGGACAGAGGGAGTACTATAAAAAATTAGTTTCACTAGCACCAATAGTTCTCCACATTTTCTACTAATATATAAACTCCAACAAACATTAGACCTAAAACATAATCCTAGCTAACTGCTATCACCTTTACAGACATTTTTCTTTCATTGTACCGTACTTTTCCTAGACTCCGAGAAATGTCTTATGGCAAAATTCTTTTATATACGATTTTAGGTTGTACCTTGTCCCCTGGGTTCCACAGGTATAAACCGCCAACTGGTGCATCAGGAGGTCAGTAAGGATATGATCAATCATCTAAAGTGCCAGTCCCCCATCTTATCTTCTACGCGTGTTACTACTAACTAGCACATTCTGTAGAGTATGATTATTTTCAATCTTGTATCACTACATATCCATCTCAGCATTCATTACGACACTCACCTTGTGGATATGTTAGAATTTCAGAGGCCTAACATCCACTCCTACATTGTTGGTCTTACAACCATTCTATAGAACTTGCCTTCACTATGGTAAGCATATGAACAAAACATTGAGAAAGTGCAATTAAGTGACATATATAAAGTAAAGCATATGAAGTAAGACACTTTTCTTGAGCCGAGGGTCTATCTTTGGCAATTTCTCTAACCCGCATACACCCCACTCTAACTAGACCCCACTTGTGGAATTACACTGGACATGTTGTTGTTATGGTTGTATTGTATAAGAAGTAAAGTTTGTGAATTGGCTGTCTGAATGCATGTTTTCTGAGTCCAACTTTTTTCTTCAAAGTAGGTAAATATTTAAGTCAAAATTGATACCATAATCATACAATAGCTTATTCAATGGTCCCAGCTGCATCCTACTCTATAGCACATAACCAACGAGATCTATGGAGTCATAAACAAGTTAACCTAAAACAATCAAACATGAAGGACTTGCCAAAAACCGCAACTACAACAAAGAGATGCAAGTGGCAATTTTTAAGAGAAAGATGCTTCAATAAATACAAAAATCAAATATAGAATTGGCGAAAGAAACAAAGACGAACCTTTGGCGAGGAGAATCAGCCTGCAAAGAATCGAAAATAAGATCAATTGGCGAAAATCAGAGGAAAAGGGATCAAAGCATTTGCAGGTGAGAAGAGAGGGAGTTCACCATTTCCCAGGATACGAGAAAACCCTAAATCGAAGCAAACGATTTTGCTGCAAGACGCCTCTTTTGGGGGAACGTGAAGTGCTGTGATGTGATGGAAAGGGCATAGATTTCCTCTTACGCCTTGTTTGGATGGATTGTTGTTATAATGTTTGTTTTGATTGTTATTAAAATTTAAATTTTATCATATCTTATATGTTTAAAGGGAAACAGATAAATATATCCCCGAATTATCGCAAATGGTATGCAGATACTTTCGTCATACTTTTGGGACATGGTGCCCCTGCCGTTCAAAACCTAGACCATATATACTCTTTATACTAACAGACATACACGGGTTATAATTTTATCTACCGACTCGACATTTATTAAATATCGGATCGATAAATAAGATTGTGTCACGTGTCCCTATTTAGTTTTCCGTTAGAGTGAAAGGCATATATGCTCTAGTTTTTGGACGACAGGGGTACCAATGTCCCAAAAATATGACGGAGGGTATGTGCATACCATTTACGATAGTTCGGGTGTATATTTGTTCTTTTTCCATTGTTTAAATCTATCATTAGATAAAGAGCCTATTTTATATAAAACCAATTTGGTGTGATTGCATTGTTATCTTAATAATTTCTTCTTATTTTGTCTTTATTTATTATTTAATGTAATTATATATCTTTTTTATCTTATATTTTCAATGTAGCTCTATCCATAACGTACTTTTTAATATGTTTATCATTCAAATTATAGATGCGTTACATTTTGTAAGACAGAAAATAATACAATCTATTCAAATATTATATTCACTATAGCAATATAGTATTATACAATACAATACATTATAAAATAATACATAAAAACCATCCAACAAAGTGTTAACTTGTCCCAAAAAATTGAAAGAAAAACATCCATAACATTTGCTTACCACCTTCTTGGCCTAACTTTATTCGCTATTTAGGCACGACTAAACTGTGGCTAATTAACACTACTGAAAAATAAATAAATTATTACATTTTTTTTTAGGAAAAAGGATGAAAAATATTCTAATATTGGCCGAAATTGTTGTTACGATACTAAACTTTATGAAAGACCTTTTACCCCCTGCACTATTTAATAATGTATTTTAAAGGTATATATGTGCTCACGTGGACACGTTACTATTTATAATGACGCAATATTTATGATGTCCACGTGGACATATATATACCTTAAAAATACACTATTAAATAGTGCAAGAGGTAAAAGGTCTTTTCCAAAGTTCAGTATTGTTACAACAATTTCGGTCAAAGTTAAGATATATTTCAAACCTTTTTTCCTTTTTTTATTCCTCTTTTTTAAAAACAAAGAGATCTACCCCATTAGAGTCTTAGGTCTCATTTGTTTTGCAATTAATAAAGGTCTGAATCTAAATAGTTCAGACATTAGAGTGTTTATTTTTCTTAAATAAATCACTTAATGAGTCTGAAAAAATCTATTTCGGACAGATTTATGAGAAAATCTTATTTTTATTCAGATTCTTTTTAAAATGCTAATTTATTTCCTCATAAAGCTCAAATATCATTATTTTTCTCTATATATACGGTTGTCCCCTCTCTCTCCATTATCAGTGTTTGCCAACTCTCTTTAAATGAGTGTTGACTTTTTTTTCCATCTTTAACAAGTTAGTTTTCAAAACTTTTTATAAGTACTTTGTTTATTACTTATAAAAAGTTTTAAAAACTAACATGTTCAAGAGAAAAAAATTCAACACTCGTTTGAAAGAGAGTAGGCAGACACTGATAATGGAGAGGGAGGAAGGGGGAGAGGGCAAGCATAAATATAGAGAAAAAAAAATAACCATACATATATTATATCATATATGTATATAAACTTTTCCTCAAGCGCAACACTATCCAACTTTGTATGAGTATATATATACTTTTCATTGAAAATTTATATTATTTGCACTTATTTCATCATATCAGCGTTTATTCTATCTCTCCACACTACACTTATAGAAATACATTGAGTATGTTATAATTATTTAATTTATATATGTTAACTAAAAAATAAGGTTTCTCTATGAAATTTGACTTTAGGCCCCCAAATTTCTTGAGACTGCCCTGTAAATTAGCGTTTTAGAAAAAGTCTGAATAGAAATAAGACTCCCTCATAGATCTGACTGAATCAGATCCTTTCAGACCCATTAATTGATTTTTTTTTAGAAAAAAATAAACACACATAATGATTTAATATCTGAACAATTTACATCCATACATCTATTAAGTGCAAAAAAAATAAAAATAAAGCCTTAGAGAGTTTATCTACCCCATTAAAGTGTTAGACAAGTAAACTTACCAATCTTGATTGAATAATCTTTAATTAAAGTTAGAGACAATTTTTTTTTTTTTAAATGATTGTGATGTTTGGGTAAGTTTTTACATCTTGACTAATTATATAGAATACTTTCCACCTTCTACTAGTTGAGACAAATGATTATAATCATCTTTATCAAACTTTGACTAGACTAAGCAAATCACAAGTTAAATGTGTCATTTTTCATAGCAAGGACTAAACAATTGATTGTTTTTTTAATTCCTATACTATACTACTAGTACCACACTTAATGAACAACCTATTGCTAAATTACGAAGAAGTTAATAACGAGAAAATCTGATTTGTTAATCTTCCAAATCATAGTTCATTTCATAGATTAAAATTTAAACAAAGGAAAGAAAAATAAAATAAAGGTGATAATCACTTATTGATAAACATGTTTTTGAAATTTCAAATTATCCCAGACTTCTACTTGTGAAATTTACAATAACTATTTTGGCAGAACCAAAAAGAGGCCAGTGGGGTCTATTTTTCTATCCAAATAATAATATGCAAAAGCAAGAACACAGAGACAGAAGACTAGCTATCCTTCTTTGCCAACAAAAAATGTTGAATTTAAAAATTTAAGAAGTAGATAAATTAGAAGAAATATGAAATTAGCATTTCCTGGAAATGGTTAGAATACAAACCAGGCAACAAGTCCAATTCTGGCTGTTTTAATTTGAAGTTTTCCACTATAAGGACAAAGTTAAATACAAATATGTAGTTGTTTAAGAATAATTAAACCAATGTGGAATTAACAGAAAGGAAGTAATTGACAATCAAATTTCTATTTCTTTAACAAGGTCCAGGAATTGTTTACAGGCATTACAATATTTTCAAGTTCTTTTCTACCTTTTGATGTACAACATAAACAGATATGAATGAGAGTATACTATTTCACAGCTACATGCTCCATCTTGACATTGCCAGAGACTCAGAAACATGAGAATTATTGAATTTGTGCGTGTCATTCTTGTACAGGGTCATGTTAATCTTTTTTGTATCGTTCTAGTTTTATCAGATGCCCCAAAAGGGACATCATGACTATTCTTGAAAATCAAGTGGTCAAAACATCCGGGATGGTAGGGGACGGGTTTCCTACTATTTTACCTCCAAGATCTGGAAAACATTCATATTCAGGTAAGGAACCTACTTTGCCATCAGCATCCACTAGTACAGGATACTTGAGAAGATGTCCATTCAATTCAGTGAAATTATCAGCTGTGTATCTCTTCCAGTTATCTTCAGCGACTGCATTCACTCTCCTTACACATTCTAATGCTTCTGGTTCTTGGAAACAATCTTCTAACGTTCCGAGGTGCTCTGCCCACAGAGACATTCTATATCCATAGATCTGGAGATCAAGACAATATGAAAAAAGAAATGATTCACTTAAACATCAGAGTTTTGCTCAACTTCATCTCAAAACAGTGGATTTTAGTAAATGAACTTTTGACTTTTAACAGTAGACTAGTATTGATTCCTTCTTCTTTTCAATAATTTGACATATCAATACAGTTTGGGCTATTTGAACTAATAGTTTATGATAAATGAATAGTTCATTGCCTTGGCCCCTGGTTCTAAAATGGAAGACATAGTCTTCTTTTAAGTTTGCACGTAACTTTCCAACTAAAACTAATTCCGTTGGTTGCTTCCCCTGTCTATAATATGTTGTCCAAAGTTCATCTTTTCTCTCTAACTTCAAATAATAAATGTAGAAAAATAAAGAATTTTGCAAGGGAAAATTATCAAACATTCGAACCTGTCCCCGTGGATGCTGCTGCTTCTTTCCCCAGGAGTGATGCGGCTGATAGGCACCCATAGCTATCTCAGTGTCCTTCGACCCAGCTAAAGAACGTTGATTTATGTTAGCTGAACCCATTATGGCATATTCATCATCTACTATCATTCCTTTAGCATGCACATATATCATAAAACGCTGAAATTTAAACGAATCTGAGACCTGGTTGCATGGCAAAGATTGAAAACATGCTTCAAAAAATTGCCAAGCTTAATTGAATCAAAACACATTAAAGTAATTTCATGAAACATGATCTGCCAATATATGTTGCATTTCACAGATGCTTGTTATGTGAAATGGAGGTTGACGATTCAAATCACCAGTTTTTCAATTATAAAGTTACCAGACAACTATGGAACCTGCTTTTTATCATCTTTGAGCAAAAGTGGACTATGAAGGACAGCTGGGAATTACTTCAATGCTGGTATAGAAGAAGATCTAATTATAACTGTACCTGCATGTATTCCTTGGGCTATGTGGACTGTGGAGGGAAAGGAACAAAAGATATTTTGTAGAAAAAATTGTAACTGTACTTAGCGTCACATACACATATAAGAACTATGTCTCAATCCCAACAAGTTGAGGTCCGCTATATGAATCCCCAGAGACCATGTCACCCTATCTAAACTCATCTCAAACCAATATTTACTTATTTAGTGTCAAATGCATATATATATATATTACTAGCTTCTTGATTTAGGGTTATCAATGCTTATGAAGCAAATACTGCTAGAGTTACTTGGTTCCTTACATGAATAGCAATTAATTGAGTTTATGCAACCTCATGTATTCGACAGCTCTCAGCACCATTTTAGAGTTGTTTTTGCATTAATTTTACTTCATTTACTTATTGCTTGAGAAACATCTAGAAACACCATGATAGTGAACTCCCAGTGACAGTATACTTATCTTTTAGAAAATAGGTCACTGCATAGAGTTTGGGCTTAACACTAAAAGACCCATCAGGGCCAACATCTTCATTGGTACTAGTATTCACTGCTCATAACAAGGACTTAAATCATAGCATGTAGGGAAATCTCTCAGTGCAAAACAGTTGAAATACCCCATCATTACAACAAATAAGGGGACAAAAACACAACACTCACTAGGATATGACAGATGGGTATGTTGCTTTGTCGTAGGAACAGAGGGAAAACATAGAATGGAGAAGCGAAAACTTAGGAGTGCATAGAGGGTTAAGCACTTTTTTCATGTGAGGTTGCTCAAAGACAAGGAAGTTCTGTATTCATTTCAAGGATTCTGTGACAATTCCATTGTCGACCTTGCAGAGTTTGAAACAATTATACTATGAGGGCAGTGACTAAGATGGATTGTATAAATGAAGCATACTAATCAAAATGCATGCATTGGCGAAATTACTGTGTGAGGAGAAATACTTAAGGAAGTGACATGAAAGGAAGATAGATAAAAGAAATGTAACACCTTTATGAAGAAGACAGTTTATCCATATATACTCCCTTATCCAGACATACTATGGGCTAAATATAAAACCTACTAGATTAGATTAAAAAGTGACCGGTTCATAGACACCAGCAAGCCAACAAGCTAGATCTATGAGTAAAGAGCACAAATTTTTCAATTTCATGATGACCTTCCACTTCACTGCAAGTGCATGTTGTGTTTATATACTCAGATAACACAAACTACACAAATTCACTTGGCTATTACCTTATCAGCATCACAAGAAGATTGAGCATTCGCTTCACGGTTGCCAAGGCAGTAAAAATTTAAATAATCTAGTGGATGTGAGTCTAAAAGATGCATTGACTTGAGCTCCCTTGCAATAACTTGATACATCATTTGCATTGTCTGGCTCTGTTGAAAGCACACTAAATCTCAATAAAGCACATCCAAAAAATTCTTGTGTTTGACGCATCTTTTTTATATCATATCATACTAAATCATCAAAATTAAATAGAAAAATAGCATAAGCTTGAGACAACATAAAATATTTAGTAAAAGGTAGCATTCTTTATCAAAATTATCCTCTCATTCATTCTGCCGGGTTCCTCAAATACAAAAGATTTTCCCATTGACATCCTTTCTCAAAATCTTTTTTCCTTGGTTTTGTGTCCCTACATATTTAAGAAATAAAATACCAATTTATAAGGATGAGAATGATTAGAAAATGGGCAGCTATTTCCATTCCCTTTTATGCTAATCCACACGATAACAGATGCATAAAATTTTTGGATACCCAAACAGCTGGCATCTCTATTATCTGCCCACCGTGAGCAGTGTATCACATAATCAATGTTAGATGAAATTACATTTATGAAATCCAATATACAGGTAATGATGTTCCAGGAAACAGATTACCTGCCAGTATAGAATTTCTTGCATAGTAGTTGACTTGGGATCCCCCTCGGGCCACATGGGCATAACAACATATACACAAAACCGTTCCTTGGATCTAATTTTACTAGCAATTTTCAGTGCCAACTCCATTGGTACCAGATGATCAGCTCCTGATAAAAAATAACAGTAGGAACACAAATTCAAGTCTGGTAAGAAAGAAGAACCAATGCTTTTAAGTCGAAGTAGAACAAGAAATTTTGATGAGCTCAACTGATGACTGGACGATCCTATTAAACTTGTAAGAGCTGTAAGAAGTACTGCTTTCAGGAAGAAATGGAAAACTTTCAAGACTTGCTGTAAATGAAACACTTGAAGAAAATAAAGTGGAGATGAATTGGTAGTTACAAAATTTTTAAACTTTGTTCTAGGAATAGGAAGTACAAAACATTGAAACCTGTTAGAGTATAACAGCAACTTTCTGATGCAATTATTAACAAGGACACATCTTATCTGTATGATGGCCATGTAAAATATGATAGTTAAAGTAACATCTGACTTTACCATCTGGATTTACCTATTAGTCAAATGCACTGAAGTAGCAAATGTAAATTGGCTCAACAATTTTACTTGTGAATATAAAACCCAAGCCACATCTTTTGGTTGAGAATCATATCTTTTATTTATTTATTTGGGGGTACATATTGTCATGTATTTTACATTTATATTTGACAATACAGCAACAGAATATAAATTTACCTGCATCTTTGTATGATGGCCAAGCATATGATGACCCAAGAAAATACTGATTTTCAATATATATGAAATGCTGAGCGGATCTTATCGCCTGGATGTATGCCGCTTCAATGCTTTTGTCTACTACCAGATCTTTTGAGCTGATAAGGTTCTGCAAAAGACATAATGCACATAAATTGTGAATAGTGATGGGCAATCAGATACATTTTCTGCTAATTCTCCATATAAAGTATAGCTAGTTTAGCAGAACTATGAAAAGATTATGATAATAAACTATGGTTTCTGTACCTGTTCCTCAGCAACATCAGTACTCCTGGGAAAACCTTGCACTGAACCTGAATCAATGGAACGAAAGATCTGCAATATGAGAAATGACGATGAGCATTAAAAGTGATCCAGCGAATTCTGTAAAATCATTTGCATGAAAAAGAAATACTACCTGCACATGCCAATTTTCAGGGTGATCTTCCCTAGATACATATAGTTCGGGATCATCCTCTGGAATCTCAGTCCTTTCTTTGGAAACAGCAAAAGCAGGGCTGAGTATCCATGAGATACGCTCGATTTTTAGCATTGCATCATCATGCCAGCGGGCCATTGTTTTCTTGAGAAAAGAGAATTCCCTCCACTTTGTTGCTCTCCTCCATCGCTGAGCAAAGTTTATAAGCATGTCATATGCAGCAGGTCCATCAATTCTACAGTGCAAATCATGCCATGGCTCCCTTGGGGCCTTGGTCCCTGGCTAGTATATGTGGTACAAATAAAAGACAATTATAAAGATATAATCAACTAGAAAACCACGATCAAAAGAAATAGTATGAAATGTCATGGTAGAAAAGACATAGGAAATCACATAAACAAGTGGCTGGCAATAATCATATAATGAAACTGCCTAGTTTCACTTTCACAGTCATTGGTTCAAATCAACCATTACAACCCTTATCCTAAGTAACTTGGGGAGTAACCTTATTTACGGTTGACAATCAAATACTCAATGTTTAATATACTTAATCATAGTCCTTGGACATGTCTAATAAGGTAAATAAATATCACTCAACACATTAAACTTCCATAAAGTGCTTGAGAAATTTAAGTCAAATAACATTGGAATATCAATGAATTACTGAATGTCAAGTAATACACTAAAACATTCTTAAAGTCATTGTTTGTGTAATAAACTATTTTTTTTATAGTTCTTGTTTACCATTCTCCAAAACCTATTTTTAAACTAAGACTTATTTTCAATAAAAAATATCATCTTGAGAGTGTAACAGATTTGACATAGTTACAACTGCATGCTTTGTATAGTGTTTTGTGTAAATTGGCTGATGACAAATATTATACAATAACCAGCCTACAAAATACAACTCCCAAACTAATTTACATCAGCATCCAAGCAATAAATTACAATGATATTAAAATAACAATATAGGAAAACACAAACTTTTACCTGAATACTCAAATTCCAGGGACATGAGTGTCAGTTCAGATTTTAGTTTTTTCTATGTTATTTGAATCCTTTTTATCACATAGACACCTAGTTTTTATAACCATTAGTATTTTTTTTTTCTTTTCATCAAAGTGTGACCACTTTCCCATGATAGATGGCATGACAAATGCAAAAGACTTGGCTAAATAGTTTGGGACAACAGTAGCTTGTAGGTAACAGTAGTTTCAGACACTTCAAATAGTAAGTAGATATAACAACATTATTCTTGTGGTATTTCAGAATAAAGTTAAATTAAAGATTTATTTTCAAAGTGTCCATGTTTCCTACATAGAGAAGCATTGATCAAACCAGAATGATACATATATAGAAATTATATCTGAAATCTTCATAAAAAAGGATAAGTAATTAACAGGATGCCCTAAAGTGTAGTTGCTTCGGGCCTTCAAGCATAAAAAGTAGCTCTGAATACTTTACTAGAACTTCTTTCCGCTCTACATTTCCCCACTTGGCTGTTGAAATAAAAAGTAAACCCTTTTAGATTGCTAATTCCGTTCAGAAACAGAGTTAAGGCTGGTGAAACTCACAAGAGAGGAACCTCTTCATGCATCAACTCCAGCAAGGAATGGAACTCTGGATCAATTGGTTATTGGGATTAGAAAAATAATACCAGTATAAAATCAGGGATTATTTTATTCCGTTTGGTTGGATTTGTTCGCAGTATAAACGATACCAGAATTCTTCTATACCAGAACTATACTATTATCTTAAACCTGATTTAACCTGGGATTCTAATACCAAGATTACCAATCCTTGGATAGAACAGAAAGACCAAAATAATTTTTAAATAAGGGTAAAATTGAAGAGAAAACGTTATCTTGCTTTAAACCAAATACATTTATACACCGTATATCCCATTTTCAATGCAATGAACCAAGCATTCGTCAAAAAGAGGTATATGCACTGGATTATTAATCCCAGTATTACATCCCTTGCATTATTATCCCGGGATAATTTTTCTATGAGCCAAACAATTCCTAAAGGGAACAGAAACACACTTGATTCAACCAACATGGAAAGCTTAGAAAAATCCTGAGCAAAACTTTTGCAGCAATTACAGAAGTTGAGGACATGCTTTACTGCCCAAACTAATCAAAAAGGCATCAAAAATTGAATACTTTGAACTACAGGTTGCCCTTTGCTTGCTGACATTTTTAGTCACATGAGCAATAACAACTTCTAAAATGTCTACAAGCATTAACAGATGGATTAAACTTCATATGCTGGAACAGACTTTTGGACACTTTATAAGGAGTTAATATCTCAAAAGGCCACTCAACTTTGAGAGAAACATTTAGTAAAATCATTAAACTTTATTTTATATCAATAAAATCACTTAACTTAGACATCTATATAAGTAAGGTCACTCAACTTATCATTTGTATCAATGAAATCACTCAATCAAATTTATTATTAAAAAAAATATTGAGATGACAAAATAAATTATTTTTTATATGGACTTCATAAATTAAGATAATCGTGATTCAGGCGACATAGATTAATTGGTGTTATTTTCAACTGGATAAAGCGTAAGGGTTTGGATGTTGTTCGCCTGTTCAGTGGAATTGTGATACAGGCTACAGAGATTGGTGTTGGAAATTGGTAGCGGTAGAAGCAAACATTGATTTTTTGGCCGGCGGGTGGTGGTGTAGGGTTTTGGTTTCTCTTAACATATTTGACAAATCATTTGAAAACATGTCTATTTTAATTGGTTGAGTGATTTTATTGATACAAATGTCTAAGTTGAGTGATTTTATTGATACAAAATAAAGTTCAATGACTTTACTAGATAAATTAACAAAGTTGAGTGACCTTTTGAGATATTAACTCACTTTATAAGGTATATAGCTTAACAGGGAACCCTCAGAATCATTCTTTTTACATGACTTGGTCTCCACTAGTAATAATTATCAATCTGCAGCAGCCCAGGTAGTCCATCTAGAATAAACAATAAAGTATACTAGACATTTTCCCAACTAAAATCTACTAGCAGATTTCTGTAGTGCCATATCGGTGCCTGCGGACTGTTCTCGTAATTTCTTATTGTTGAATTCGAGAGAGCAGTCAGCATACATGTTTCAGCAATAGAAACTATAGTAATTTCAAAAATTCTTAGCAAAATACTCTTTGTAAGAAATTGTCAACATAATGCAAGAGAGAATTTGGAACAAGGCTATAGGTCATCTGGATTTGTGAGGCTGACTCTACCTACCAACTTCAAAATTCTTGAAAGTTTTTTTTTGACAAGGTCTTTCTTGTAATTATCAATTATAAATGTAGGAACCACACCAAATTAAAAATTACAGGTATCAGAATTATCAAGGAAATATTTGGAACAACAAGCTACTCACAGGAAAGTTAGGCTGATGCACATCATCTTTAAATACAGTGTCAAGATCACGGAATAAGCGATGTTCAGGTGTATCATAGCGACCATCACAGAGATCAAGACCTCCTAAGAATGCTGTAATTTTTCTATTATTACCAGGAGCCTGTGTATCAACAAGAATGCACTTCTGGTGATGCGTGAACATGGTACCAACAACCTGGAAGAAAGAATTAAATATGCAAAATATCAACAAAGGGGAGATAAAGGACAAGGAGTGAGGAAGTGGTTTTGTGTCAAAGCAAGAATAGATTTTTAATACGGAATATTCATGCTGTCGTTAGATATGCACAATAACAAAATTTAGCTTCACTCAACCCAGCAAAGCCTGAGGTGTTATGTTTATAAGAAGTATGTTTCTCCAGTCCACTATTCAGGACAATATTCACCATCAACAACAAAAAAGAATGCATTGTTGCAATCATTTCATGCTGAACCTCTTGATCTCTTTTTCATTTCTCCAGCAAACTTATGTGAACACTTTCTATTTTATAAGAATTGGGTCTCGATACGAATATTTAAAGGTTATTGCAGGGACAGTAACTACATAGTCAGGCATAGAAGCTAAAACTCAAAATTCTTAGACTATCTTAAACTAGACAAACTGGTGGATGGTTAAAAAGTTGACCTGTTGCTTCATAATGCTAATCTTGCAGCTATTTCAAATGGCTAGGATAAGTAAGTTACCTGTTGCTTCATAATGCTGAGCTTACTGCTAGCATAACGTGGTGACAGAACACAAATCACAGATGAATGCTTAAAGAACTTTTTGGTCTCCTCATCATGAGTGCCCATTAATCCTTCCTGCAACAAATGTAATCTCAAATTATAGAAAAGGGTGCTATACAACCAGAACTACAACTGAAGTCATGCATCATATTGGAAAGCAAAGACAAAAGCAATTGTTGTTTGACGCTAAGATTATACTATACACTGAGCTCAGTTTGGTTAAATAATAGACGTCATCCAGCACACATCTAAATTGCATAGAAAGATTTCTATGCAATTTAGATGTCTCAATATTAGCTGAAAATGTTTTAAAAGGAATTGACCATGCAGCCTTTGAGGCTAGGAAGGCTTAATTGCCTTTAAAATGCCTACGAGCGGTATGCAGAACATTCACATAGCCGTATAGGAAATTATGGAGGACTACATAGTCATTGGAGTTTAAGCAAATAAATGAAGAATTTCAAACTAAATAACAGCAGCCAGCAAGAGTTGAGTACGAATGAAAAATATTACTCACTCCATTTCAATTTGTTAGTCTTACTTTCTTTGTTAGTCCGTGCAAAAAAGAACGTATCTTTCCTTCCTTGACAACTCTTTGATTTCAACTTTCATATAATATGTTTAAAACCACAAATTAAATGATATTTTGATACATTATAAGTATCTTTAGTTTAAGACCACAAGATTCAAAAGACTTTTTTACTTTCTTAAACTTTGTGTCAAGTTAAAACAAGACAAATAAATTGAAACGGAGGGAGAGAATATAAAACAACAGCAACTTGCTAAAGTTAAATGCTGCTAGCTTATAGATTCTGCTAAGCCATGAAGGACGTAACAATTAACAAGTAAAGATAGTCACGGGCAACTATTATCTAAACACCTTCTTTAATAAACAAGAATAAAGTATGCATTGAAGCCACAATATAATACTATACTTTATCAGAATGTATTTCAACAGTACATACCGTGGTAATGAAGAACTTATCATGAGAAGTTTTATCATCCCAAAGTAGCAACAAAACTCTTACACCTTCTTGTGATTTGTATTTAAGTAATTCACCAAGTGTCAAATCACCTCCTCTTGGCAATGGCCTTGTGGGTTCTCTGATTAACTTAATCTTATGAAAAACAGACCACCCAACAATGTAAATCAAGTGATGAGCCTCTGAAATTGCATAACATATATCTTCCCAACATTTATTGTGTTCAAAATCTGTACCATTTTCCAGTCCAATTTCTGGGAATTTTACATCATTACTCACATGAGCATCTTGGTATAGTTTCACTGAACTCCCTTTCCTCACTGGAAAATACGAATTTCTCACACCTAGATACTGAGGATCTGAAGCAATCCCGTGTTTGTATAATGGGTTTTTCTCATAAGGGTAAAATTTCATGTGTACGCGAAGAGCCGTATCGGGTTTCCCAGAAGACCCAATAATCGGAAACCAACCGGAGATATCCTCACCGGCAGCAATTCTCTCCGCTGGTATTTTCACTTTACCCATGATCTCCGCCCCGAAAAGGTCATCATCCTTGACCCGAAACTCCAAATAGGCTATAGGATGAGCTAAGGGGATCCGAAAGTGCTCATCCCAAAATGGGTATTGCGAGTTAGGAATGACCCGAGTACGGGCTAGAGCGGTTTGTGGAGCTGAAACGGTAACATATGGGTCACTGGTAATGATTTTCCGGTGGTGATCTTTTTTATCACTCCGGTAATCTTCTCCGGCGCGGTCGACGGTGGAATGATGTGGTTTCCCGCATATACCACCGAAAGTGAAGCAACGGCGAAGACGGTCGGAAGTTATGTCGAAGTTTGGTAAATGACGGGCTTCAATAATATGGAGTTGTAAATCTCCATGTAATATGATAGTTTTTGGTTCAGACATTGTGTTAACTATGGAATTGAATATGGAAATCACAGAATATTTATAGCATGAATATGATGGATGTTAAGTATAGAAGTAGAAAGAAGAAAGGGATATTCTTATTGCTTTTGGTAGATGGGAATTTGGTTTGATGGAAACGTATGGGATAATGGCACGTTATAGTGACAGTGACTGCTTTATTTGTTGAGAATTTACGAGTTGGTCATGCATGGAGGACGACGATGTTCTCCAAGTGTTGAAACAGACCCATTAAAAGGATGTGCATCTCTTTTTAGTTGTCGTAATAAAATTAATTTAACTAATTTTCAATAATTACTTCATATTTTAAATATTTAAAAATTATACAAAAAATATTATAAGTTACAAAATTTTCATATATATATATATGTTAAGTTTGATTGAGTTTCATTTGAGAATTTTAGATTTTATTTTATTTTATCATTAGTGAATTGCGCGATATAAAATACCTCATTAAATTTATAAAATATATATTTTGAAATATTTAGTGCTAAAAAATTATACTAACCGCAAATTTTATGATTTTTACAATTTTAAATTATTTATGGATCTTTGTTCTTCGGAAGATTTTTCCTTAAATAATGTGTTTAATAACCAAAATTATTTATATATAATAGTAATATAAGAAAAATATAATTTCAAATATGAAATAAAAAGAATATTTTTGAGTAGGGATCTCGTGAAACAATAAATTATGAATTTTACATTTTTGAATTATTTATGAGTCTTTGCTCTTTAGAAGATTTTCCTTAAATAATGTGTTTAATAACCAAAATTATTTATATATAATAGTAATAGCAGAAAAATATAACTTCAAATATGAAATAAAAGGATAATCTTGAGTAGGGGTCTCATGAAACAATAAATTATGAATTTATGTAGATAAAAATAGAGGAATCTTTAAAGAAAACATAAATAGTTCGTTATACAATTAAAAGAATGTATTTCAATATTTAATGTATATATTTCTTGTAAATCATTAATAGTATTGTTTGAGCCTTCATTAGTAGTTGATATATTTCCGACATTGTTGTATTGCATCTAAATAAAAATACAGACTTATGATAATTAAAAAATCATAAGAATCCAAACTAAAACAGTTACATGAAGAGAATACATATCTTTCTCAAGGTCTTAATCATATTAGAAAAAAAAGATGATGAAAATAAAAATACAGATTCAATGCATAAAATTTGATACTATAATATAATAATAATAATAATAATAATAATAATAATAATAATAATAATAATTTCAGGAACAATAAAATAAAAGTACTATCTTTGAGTAGGAATATATCTTATGAAACAAAAAATGGTGAATTTATATAAGATAAAATAGAGGAATATCATAAAGCATCTTAAATTTTATAATTAAATATCATAAAGTTTATTATATTATTGAAAGTAGAAGTTTAATAGGTATGACTTATGAGTCATGAAGGTGAAACTTTAAAAACAAATAAAGGAGAAAAACATAAAAAAAATAAAAATAAACACGTGTGTATATATGTGTTGAGTTTTTTTAAAAAACACAATACGACTGCTTTCATAGCTATAAATTCATCATTCATATTTTTATACCATGTTCAAATTAAGACTTAACCTCATCAAACATCAAACATCAAAATCATGACAGCCACAAGCCATCATTTGTTTATGAGACATTACCAGTTACAAATTTAAACATCACGTTATTTTTATTTGAATTTTTTAAAATATTTACTATTGTAATAAGAATTGTGGCCTTAGAGAGCGCCACATCACCGAAGTGAAATATATATATATATATATATTGATGTAAATGTTCAGTTTTCTCTACACTTTTTCATTGACAATTTATTACAATAGTAAATATTTAAAAAATTCAAATAAAAAACATAATTAAATTTGATAAACATAGAGAAATGACACATCACTTTAATATTAAGTTGTGTATACTTAACTTTAATATTATACTATACATATTTAGATTTAGGGAGAGAGACATATTGTATAGAATTAGAACTTAACTTCCTAAAACTAAAATAAAATCTTTAAAAAAAATTAAATAACATTGATATTGATAAAATAATAATAATAATAATAATAAACTATTGGCTTATATCAAAAGCTTCATAGTAATATCCTTTTCAAAGGATAGTAACATATATACATACGTTAAAAATAAAATAAAAAATGGATAAAATCAACTCTTGGTTTTCCTCTTCTGCTCTTCATATCAAAAAGCTTCATAGTAATTATCTTGTTTAAACTGATGCTAACATATATACATTAAAAATAAAAATCAAGGATGGATAAAATAAAAGAAAGAAGATGAAAGAGAAGAAAAAAAAAACTACATGAAACCCCCAAAAAAAGGTACAAGAAGATATGAAAAAAAAACTCACATGAAACCCCAAAGGAAAAGGTCTAAGAAGGTATGAATAAATAGGGGAATGAATTGTCTAATTAATTATAGGTGATTAAGGATTACAAAAAAAACTGATAGTACGTGGGTTGAAGCAATGATTTAATAGGAAAAAATGCGTGATAATGCCCATTAATTGCTCCATTATGTATTTAGTTGTTACATATTTTCTTTTGGAAGGAAGAGTTAAATGTAGTAAATGCTAATAATAAGGAAAGTGAATAATTGTTTTAAAAGGTTATTGAACAGAAAATGAGAGAAAAAAATTCAAAATTTTAAGAAATAGATAAATAGTAATAATGATCACAGAAGCATGCCACATCAACGTGATTTTATTCAGCTTTATAAATATATTAATATTCTTTTGTTTGTTAACTATATTGATATTCATTTATTGAATTTATTGATCAAAGAGCTGTATATTTATAAATTTATTTAATTGATAAAAAATGGCAAATAAAATATAAATTTAAGATATGCATATGTAAAATATAAAAATCAACTGATAAACATATAAGAAAAATGCATATAAAAAACAGAAATGAAAGTGTCACATAGTTCTCGAGGAAAAATTCTTTCATAGGAAAAAAGAATGTGTAACATACAAGTCCTGTAGTATGTCCTTTGTTACGTATGTTTTATCCATAAATAATTTAATTATTAAAAATTAATAATCGTTATTTAGTTAATATATTTAGACGTAATTTTTATTTTTACATAATAAGAGACACATTTGGTCTCAAAAGAATTTAGAGAGTTTAGTTATTTTAGTCCAAGAGAAGGCAATCTTAAAATCAAAAGTAGCAATTAGGGGGATATTAGAAATGGAAGTGTGATACGATCTTTCACTTAGACACCTTAATTAGGCTTTGTTCATTTTAGACACCTCATGTCACGCTCAACTGTGTCAATTTGACACTTTCTGCTGAGATGGCATAGCAAGTATGATACACTCACTAGACGCGCGTGAGAGCCTCATTTTACCAAATTTTAATTTTTTTCTTCTTCTTTTTCTTCCCCATTTTTGGCTACCATTTTCCAAGCTTAAACTCTTTCCATGGTGAAATAAATTTGACGATGTCACAAACAAAAAGTGAATTCTAGCGCCTATAAATTTTAAGCTTAAATACTTTCACTTATTTTGTTGTCCTTCTTCCTCCTCAAAATAATTTGAGAAAATAAACATAAATTTCAAGAAGAAAAAAATACTCAGAAATGGCAAGAAATCATATTTTCAATTATCAAATCCTACATTCACAACAAACAATTTTAGCGTTCCAATCCATTTGTATGCCTTCTCACATCATAATCACAGAAAAAGTCCAAATCAAATAGATAAGCTATATAATTTTTAGTAGAAAGTTTGGGACTCCATATTTATGTACCAAAGAACCAAATTTTGACTTGCATTGACCCAGAAATCCAGCAAAAAAGAAACAAAAAAAAAACCTCAAAAAGATCAAGCAAATGCATTACCACATTCACCAAATCAAGCATTCAAACATCAATCTATTAGAAGAAAGACGTTCTTATCTCACAACATTCACAAAGTGACAAAAACAAACAAAAAAAAAGCTTCTTCTTTTGACACATTTGGGTGGGGGAGGGTCGAGGGTGGTGGTGGGTGGAGAAGAAAATTTGAGTGAGAGAGAGGGGTTGGGGTTTGAGGTGGAGGTGGGTAGTAGAGAAGACAATTTGGTGGTGGTGTGGGTATAATTTTCTTTTTATTAAAAGTGTTTTTTTATAAAAATTATTTAGTTAAAGAAATGCCACATGTCAATGAGTCATTGGTAGTTTTTTTCCTACTCAAGATTCATCATTTAATATTTTTTTTATATATATATGCCACGTGTCTTTATTTAATTCGTCACTTTGACACGTCATCAGCGAGTGTTTTACACACACCTTACAAATTTGGCAAATTGTCGAAAAAGTGTCAAAATGACACAGTTGGGCATGACATGAGGTGTCTAAAATGAACAAAGCCTAGTTAAGGTGTCTAAGTGAAAGATCGTGCCAAGTTTAGGGGGCCACCGATGGGTTAGCCCAATAAAATCATAAAAAACTAATATCATAGAAATCTATACTATAAAAGAGAAAATGAAAGTCCGGAAATTGATATAACGCTAAATCAAAGTTGTGTTAACGAAAATAAGATATAGATTTAGTGATCGTAATAATAATTTGTGCTTGTAGTCATTTTAAAAAAAAACTATTCGATATTCAAAAAATATTCGTTCATGAAATTATAGATATTTGTCCACGCATTAGCTAATTTGTATTGCAAAATGCCTTTTAAAGAAGGAGATTGAATCAATATATAATGCTCCTACCATAGTCCTTGAAGAATTGCTCATAAAAAACTAATAACATGGAGATCTATTCTATAAAAAAGAAAATAAAAGTCCGAAAATTGATATAACAACTAAATCAAAGTTGTGTTAACGAAAATAAGATATAGATTTAGTGATCACAATAATAATTTGTGCTTGTAGTCATTTTAAAAAAAAACTATTCGATATTCAAAAGATATTCGTTCATGAAATTATAGATATATGTCCACACATTAGCTAATTTGTATTGCGAAATGCCTTTTAAAGAAGGAGATTGA
Organism: Solanum commersonii; assembly: GCA_029007595.1. NCBI lineage: Eukaryota > Viridiplantae > Streptophyta > Magnoliopsida > Solanales > Solanaceae > Solanum > Solanum commersonii. The sequence goes on from JAJTWQ010000051.1 coordinate 2,080,754, forward strand.
ATCAATATATCATGCTCCCACCATAGTCATTGAAGAATTGTTTGATTTGCAGACAAAGTTATTTCAAAATTATAATCCTACCTAATTTTATATCTCAAATAAATAAACTATAAATCTAATTTCAACTTTGATTTTAGATAATCTACCTTATTCTTGTAACAAAATGATTTATAGCAATTGTCAAATAAGAAAGGAGAGTGAGCTCCAAATTTGCCAACTTTGCACTAATAAGAAAGTCTAATCAAGCATAAAACTTTACACATTAAAGCTAATTTACACTTACAAAGAAACATATTAAAACTAAAAAAGGAGGAGAAAAACAAATCATAGCTAACAATTTATTAATTACAAAGGTAAAGATTAAAAAAAATGTATATAGATTTCTTCGCCACGCTAACTTCAGAAATTTATATATCTAAACAAAAGGTTTAACTAACATGCAAACATAAGAACTACGTTTGTACCAAAATTAGAAAAAAAAAGAGCATAAGAACTATATACAATAAATTTATTGAAAAGGAGAATAGAGCTATCGCGAGAATAACGACTAAACATTTAGGCATGTAAATATCAATATTAAATTTCTGTCTATAACCTACTTCAAAAACTACCTTGAAATTACTTGTACTTGAATTGAAACAAAAAAAAATCAAAATTATCTCAACCACATGTAATTCATTGTTTCATGTTTCTGGAAAAAAATTCAAAGAATACAAAAATAATCCACAAGTCCTATTTAACTAAAATAAATGTGTGGAAGTTTTGGTTGAATTCCTGATCTTTGAAGAGCTTATTGGCCCCTTCTCCTCTTTTAAACGTAACTCTCAGTCGATTCATTCTTTTGTCAAAAACTGATCAAAATCATTCTTTGTCAAGCAAAATCATTCGTCCTTGATCGGAGATTGGCTCGCACAATAAAGATCTAAAAAATTTAGCAACATGTAGAATGTTATTATGAATTTAAATTTTAAATAGTAACCTTGCAAATTTCTGATTTTCAAAATATATATATACACAATTAAATATATACTACTCACTCTTAATTAAAAAAATGGACAATTAAATATTACTATTTAATATAATAAATCAGTGTTAGTCCAAGACAAAATAAAACGGAAGAAGGTGACAATTAAGCAGGTAAATATTTTAATTGGATTTGGGAGAAGGCCAAAAGACATGTCATAATTGGATTGTTATAAAGAAGGCAAGAGGCTGTTATAACTTATGATGTACCACTTTAAATTAAGCAATGAATATGTGGTAATTACTTTCAGTTAGATGGTAAAAATAGTTATTTTATTTGATAGGAAAAACATTAAAAAAATGTTTTAAAAAAGGAAGAGAAAATAGATAAATAGATTCTTGGTCTTAGAGAGCGCCACATCAACATGTTTGATATCCAGCTTTATATAGGTACTAGGGAACATAGCCACGCTTCGCGTGAGTGTTAAAATATATCTGTTAGAATCAAATTTTTTTCCGATTAATTATATGTTCACTATATTATATTGTTTGACCTTATCATTATCTCTTGATTTAATTGTTGGAAGAAGGGTAAAAAATATCCCTAAATTTTTGTTTAATAGTTGATTTTATCCTCAGTTATACTATTTGGTCATTCATACCCATCATCTACAAACTTTCGATCTGTATTCTTCAATTGGATAGAAATTTCTAAATCAAATGAAAAATAATCCATCATCCAATCTTAACTCGTATCTGACATCTAACTATCTTAACTCAAACAAATTAAACTCATGTCCGACCCATCTAAGTTTATCTTGTAATGGGTAGTAATACATGAACATAATGCAAGTTCATTATATTTTAGTATTTGAATAAAAGAAAATGGTGAATACAATGGAGCAGGTAAGGATTCTGTTATTCTCCATTAAAATGGAATATGAAAGGGTGTGTTAATTTTATTAATGTGTAATATGAAAAAGTTAGCCAAATATTGACAAACTCATAACCACATATTAGGCTAATTTATTAGATTAGAATTAATATCACAATAAGTTACTATCATTTCTTAAAATTGAGAATTAATTATAGAAAGCATAAAATGAAGTCTTTCATATTGTGAGCTGTGACTACTAATTAACAAATTAAACAAATGTAAAAGTTCATTTTTCTTTACACCTTTTTTATTGCAATACAAAATTTAAAAAATGAAGAAGAAATCAAATAAAAAATAAAAAGAAAAAGATAATATAAGATTGATAGTTATTATCATACCAAATTTTTAGAAAAGAAAGTAACTTAACAAAACAAAAGCAATTTTCTATAGTTCTTTCAACATCCTATTTTTTAAAGAATGAATATGAAAAAATATTCCATGTTAAATAAAAACAATCAATTTACTTCGGATTATAGAAATAACATAAATAAATAAGTAATAAAAATATATAATAATTGAAAGATATGAGATGCAACCCACTTTTTTTCTTCTCTAAAGTCTCTTTTTGGTATTTATTTGTTGGAATTGGTTGGTTGTATTTTCTAAAATATTACACCTTATTTAGATGGTTATTATCTATTATATTATACTAGTGAATTTATCCGCGCTTTGCGCGGTTAAATAAAATAAAATATAGATAGAAAAGATACTTTTAAGGAAAAATGGTTGGTTAGTAGTTATATGACTTCCAACAAATTCATAAGTTGTCATTTTGAATCAAAATAAATTATAAACTTGTGACAATAAAAAAATTTGTATATAATACAAAGAAAATTATAGAGAGAATATATAATAATCTTAATCATTAAAAAATAAAGAAAAAAACATAAATTAATGCACAATGTTTTGAGCTCTTGTCAACATTTATTTCCATAAGCCGATCATCATTCAATAATCTTCATTTTATTAATCAAGTCAAACTAAAACATAAATATAAGAAGTGCGTATCAAAAATATAATAAGTTAAAAGGTTTACTACAATATGAATACCGAAATAATGTCACGACTGTTAATTATTTTAGGGGTTATGATGATAAAGAATTATGGGGAGTAATGAAAATAAGGACCATCAAATTTTACATTATTAAAGGATATGATAAACGGTTAATTGACATATTTATTATTCTATAATAAAAATAGAGAAATAAGAAAAATTGAAAAAAAAAAAAGTAAATAAAACTCTAAGCCAAAATTATAATAATGATTGACAATTCAAGGGACTTAAAAAAATTATCATGTAGATTTTAGTATGTTATTTAAAGGTTATAACAAATGATTTGTAATTGAAATCCATGGGGTCGGGGGTGGGGTGGGGGGGGGGATTATATTTAGACATTTTTAAGAAAGTAAAACATCAGAAAAGGAGCAAAAAGAATATTATGTATATCGGAAATTTATTTTTATATTTCTTAAATTGATTGATTACAAATTACAATAAGTTCTTGATAATTGTTGCAACTCTTCATTCTCTATTAGTACAATAATACAGATTTCTTTTGTGTAAAACTTTTTATTATCCTTTTTAATGGTAGGTAAATAAATGGATAAGAGGTATTTAGATAATTATGTCAAGAAATAAAAAAAAATTAAAAATTGAGAGAAAGGATAAATAGAAATACTGGTCATAGAGAAACAATAAGAGCATATCTATATATTTATAAATATTTAAACTTCAACTTTACCAAGCTAATTTAACTATATCTTCTTATGAATTTTCGTCACCATCATTAAACTTTCTTCTTCATAACTTGATGAACTTGACCATCTAACTTTGATGTATTTTTACATTGTCATTAAACTTTATTCTTCATTTTGATAAACTTGTATTTGGTTGTTGTGACACAAGAAGTTCTAAATGATATAACTATAATCTTCATTAAAGTGATGATCATAAATTATCACATCATTTTTTTTATGTCATATCTCTTTTGGCTATTAACCACATGATTGATATAAAAAGTCGAGGGAAAAAAATATGAATAAATAAAGGAGAACAAATATATTGATAAAGCAAAAAAAAAGAAGAGAAGATGAAAATGAGTATTCAATAACTCTATAGATGATTGATTTATATTGATTAAGTCATGAAAATTACATTTAAGAAAATAGAGAATTGTCACGACCCAAAAAAAGGACGTGATGGCAGTCGTCTTATCCCACCAAGACAAATCAGCCTAAAACTCAACCATTACAATAAAATGCGGAAATTTCATAATCAACTCAAAAATACCCCCAAAATCTGGTTGTCACATGTACAAGTCTCTAAAGTATTACAATTGATTCAAAAGAAAAAACAATGACCTTGTTTCTAGAATAGAACAAGATCATAAATAAGAGTAAGAAGGTTTGGTGAGTTGATAAACAACTACCTCACAAATCTCCAAGAAGCCTCGGAAAATAAGATAATATATCACAAAGGTCCGGGCTAGTAACCTACAAAAAAATGTAGTAGCAAGGGGTGAGTACCAAATCACGTGGTACTCAGCAAGTAAATATCTAAACACAAGCTAAGGGGATAGAATACGGGTACTCCTTACACCCCAACCAAACCTCCTCAACTACAACCTGCATAAAACCAACCCAACCTAACAGTTCACAATTTACAAGCGCATATCTCAACAACAACATTCTAACAATCACATATTCTCAATAACAAGCTCAATATTCATCAACTACAACCTCCACAACTACAACCTGCTTAAAATTAGCCCAACCTAACAGTTCATAATTCACATAGCACACAGCTCAACAACAACACTCTAACAATTACATATCCTCAACAACAAGCTCAATATTCATCAATCAAAGTTCCACACAAAGGCACTCACAAGATCAGCAAACACAATATCAAGTTCACTAATGATAAATATGTGCAATGCAATGTAATATAATGTCAAGTATCGTGATGCATGTCTAACCTAGTGATACACACCCGCTGTCTCTCAGTCCGGGACCCATGGGGGACATATCTGTCCATGCATCCATCGCGGTGTGCGATACGACCCTCGATAATAGTAACCATCACGGCGCGCGATACGTCCCTCGAAATATAGTATCCATCGCGGCGCGCGATACGTCCCTCGAAATGGTGCATTCTCTTTAATTTCTTATTCTTTCTCAATGCACATAACACTTGCCACAACCATGTCTCAGAACAATACAAATGACATGTTCACACAAATAATGAAGAGATGACCATTTTCATAGCATTGCACAATTTACAACAACACAATCATGATACAATATCAACAATGATTCAACAAGCCTTTCAAATCATTCTCAACACATCACACAAACAATTGATCACATTGCCTTTTATTACCCCTTTTTCATCATTAGAATTAATCAATGTGGACAAGTCAACCCATCAACAAGTCTCATTACCCCCAACACATATTGCAAGGAAATACACGAATTCCATACACTTAACAAGGGTTTAGAAATCCACTTGCCTCAATTAATCAACAATCACTTCAGGACTTGAGTCTTCCCTTTTCGTTGAGCTTTCAAATCCATAAAATCTATTCAAATAAATAATCATAATAAGATTTCAAAACTAACAACACTCATATTACTATGTGTCTAGTCTAAACACAGAACTTACTCAAATTTATAATCAAATTCCTAAGTTCGATACCAATTAACATGTCAATTGTCATATTTTCCAAGTTTCAAGCTTATGATTAAGTTCCAACTTCTCCTATATCATAAATCGAAAACTAGATCATCCTATAAAAATATTTCCAAGATGGATACAACCCACCAAAATAGTAACGATTATGCAGAAATTATACCCACACGCCTTCTTTTTATCACTTTAGTTTTCCCAATGATTAATTACAATAATTATCCAACAATTATCCCAAAATGGCCATTGACGGCGTATCACTATTCCACTGGAAATCTTGGCATATTGCCAAAGGGAACACCAGCAATAACTTCTCAAAAAAATAACCAATGACATATCTATAATGGTCAACTAATTATTGCATTATCACTTATAATCCTATATTTTTTTTCCTTTAACTACGAACAACACAGGGATGTCAATTCAATATTGACATTTTGATGATACTCTTTCTCCAACCAATAATAATAATAATATAATAATAACAACATGGCTATCCCTTAATTAGAAATGAAGTAATCGTATGCAACAATATCTAATTTAAAATTATTACCTCAATGAATCGTTCTTATGTGACGGCGCTAGGAGGTATTCCGCCGACCTAATTCTTTTTTCATTCGAAAATAATTTTGTGCTAAAAGTGACAAACCCATTAATTTATTTTAATATGGGTTAAGTAGTATAGGTATTAAATAAATTATGGCATTGTCTATTAACCACCAACTATTTCACTCTAGTTAAACAAATATTCTAAATTTCCAAAAATAACATTTCGGGTCATTACAAGAATACATGTTATTTTAAGTAGAGAGATGCAAAGATTGTTTGTAGCTCATGAGATATAATTTGATATAGTAAATATATTTATTTTTTTATTATTAAATAAAATAATTGATTGATTAATAAATAAATGAATAAAGGAAAAAAATTAAAACAGAGATAAAAGATTAGTAAAGAATGCAAATAGATGTAGGTTTTTTTTGTAACTGAGGAGATACAATTTAATATAGTAAATATAATAATTTTTTAATTATTAAATAAAATAATCGATTGATAATAAATAAAGGATTTTTTTAAAAATAGAGATAAAAGATAAACAATTGTGTGCCTATAAAAGAAATGTCATATCACCTTATCAATATTTAGATTTATATTATATAATATAAGATTATTTACAAGGTCAAATTAAAACTTGGAACTGTTTGGATACCATCCTGTATTTTCATACCCACGTTTTTTCTAAAAATTATACTAATTGGATGTGATATACGTAATAGGGAATATCAAATGATATCATGAACATTAGTATTCATATAGTTTTGGAGTTATGACTATTAAAAGTCATGAGATTGATAAAAATAAAGATAATTTAATTTTTATATTAAGGAATATTAATAATAAAACATTAATAATTGACATATTTATCTTTGTACAATAATAAAAAAATAAATTAAAAAAATTCTTAGTAAAAAATGGATGGCACGTCATTTTTTTTTTAATTACATAGCTTTATATATTATATATAAATTGATACAATTAATTGAAGCATAACACAATAATGAGTTAAAGGACAGTACCTTCGTTTTAAATATCGGCATTCACTTGCACTTTTTTTTTCCTCCCTAAAATGAAATCAAAACTTTTTAAAATAGAATTCAAACATAAAAACTATCAATTCTTTTCTACAGTTCCAAGAGTAAATCTTGAATTTTCTACAAAATGATAAATAAAGGACTTAAATAATAACTTCATGCAGCAAATTATTATCAAAATAAGCATGTCTTTTAGTTTTTTTAAAAACATTACAATTTTATTTTTTTTGATTTTCCTCCCAATGTCCGGAGCCCACATTGGAACTCCGACTATAAGCTTCAATTTATATGGAGTACCATAATATGAAGTAAATATAGGAAATTGTGAAAACAACGTAATATGGATTTACTTGAAAAGTGAAAAACATGTGCAATCCACACTCAAATTTAAAAACAAATAAATAGGAAAACTTAAGAAAAGAAGACAATAATTTGATATGAAATCTTGAATCACTGAAATATAAAAAGAAAAGTGTCAAGTACATCATATTTTTTGTCATGAATAAAGTTCGATAATATTAAGATTAGAAACTTTAAAAGAAAAAAGAAATAAGTTTTCGACGTGCATAAAATACGTATTTTGTCCACTACCCTAAGAAAAAATTAACATCTCAATAAAACAACACTTGTCATCATAAACTTAAGAAGGAGGGAAAAACTTATCGTATCCCACTTTACAAAGTTCATCAATTATTATTTCTTGAATAAATCATCAATAATTTAAAAATCAATTATTGTTTCTTGAGAGTTAATCCTCTTGTATTTAGAATGTTTGACAAAAATAATAGAACAGAAAGGCCAATGAACTATTTTAATTTAAACAAATAAAAATTTAGCTTTTACATAAATAATAAATTAATATGAAATATCATACCTTCTAAATTATGGCAGGTCAAGCAGGGGCGGAGCCAACCTTCTGTTAGGAGGTTTATCCGAACCCCCTTCGGCGGAAAATTTTATTATTTATATATGGTTAAAATTATTTTTAATGTATATATAATAGATGTCGAACCCCCCTCGGTTAGTTCGTGTGTTTGGTTCTTCAGATATTGAACCCCTTATTAAAAATCCTAGATCTGCCATTGAGGTCAAGTATAAAATGCTCATCTGTACCATTTATCGTCTGAATATGTAGAACACCTAAAAAAAAGTTCCCATCAAATCAATTATAGTAAAAGAATTGTTCTATAACATGTCATAAAATCTCATATAGTTAAATTTAATATTCTATAGAGGAGAGACGTAAGAGAATCGTTAACAAATCATATCACTATTCAACACAATATAAATATTTATCATTAAAATAATAAGAAAATCATTAACAAATCATATCACTATTCAACGCAATATAAATATTTATCATTAAAATACTATTTGCTTCTACATAAAATTTATGATATATCACAAAAATAAGTTAAAAGAAAAGAGTAAAAAGAGAGATTTGCTGGTCACTCAACATACCTCAACTGGGAAGAAAACTTTGTAGTCACGCCATGTTGAATCTTTGTAATTCTCATAAATTTATAGTAATCCTTTGTTACCCTTGTGACTTTTCATTTGCCTCACACCTCTTCATTATTTGTAACAGTTGGTTTTCATTTCACAACTTTTAATTATTTTAATTGCAATCATTAGTACTATTAAACCTCTTTTAATCCATTTGTTACAATTTTCCCTGCAGGAAAGAACAAAACATAACATGTAAGAAAAGGCAAAATGTTTGGAACTTAACATGTAAGAAAAGGGAAAAGGTTTGAGTAAACGTGTATTTAAAAATAAAGGGATAAAAATCTGAAAAATATCTCAACTTTGGTTGAATTTGCTGTTGTGATACTAAACTTTCATGAGAACCTATTACTCCCTAGACTATTTAATACCGTATTTTAAACATAAATATTTGTCCACATGGACATAAAAATAATGAAAAATTATAAATAGTAATGTGTCCACGTGGACACATATATACCTTTAAAATACACTATTAAATAGTTCAGAGGGTAAAAAATACGGTATTAAATAGTCTAGGGAGGTAATAGGTCCTCATGAAAGTTTAGTATCGCAACAACAAATTCGATCAAAGTTGGGGTATTTTTCAGACCTTTATCCCAAAAATAAAATATAGCATTTGAAGAGTAAAAATTGAGAAATATTTGGATTAAAAAAGAGAGTTAATAGTGTAATAATAATTGGATTTAGGGAGGAAATTAAAATAAGAAAGAACAGAACATAAAATGTAAGAAAAGGCAAAAGAGTTGAGTAAACGTATATTTAAAAATTAAAATATAGCATTAAAAGAGTAAAAGTTGAGAAATATTTGGATTAAAAAAAGAGTTAATAGTGTAATAATTGGATTTAGGGAGGAAATTAAAATGCTAAAACGAAGAAATTGAGAAATATTAAGGAAAAGAAACTAACAACATTAATGATAAAATAAATTAAATATGACTATTGATAAAGGAAGATTTAAATGTGGTTATCTTTAATATTTAGGTGATTTTTTTTGTATTTTAAACTATGAAAAATATGCAAAAAAATCACAAAAAAAGATAAATAGATATCTAGCCCTTAGAGGCATGCCACATAAGCAAGTCTAACATTCTCCTTTATATATATATATATATATATATATATATATATATATATAGAGAGAGAGAGAGAGAGAGAGAGAGAGATTGTTAGTTAAATATATGTTTGTTTTAGTTGTTCTATAAATTTATTGTATCATATTGTTTAAATTTATTGTTAAATAACGAAAAAATATAAATAATATATATAATTATAAATTGACCATCGGATAGTGAATTTGAAAGGATAAAATATAAAATAATAATTTGAATGCACTTAACAGTCATAATGTTAATAAAAAAACAATCATAACTGTATATAATAACTTTTAATTGTTGAAAATGAAGTGAAGAGATTTTATTTGATTTCTAAATAAAAATATGAGAATATTTTACGTGATTTTCTCCCTTATTTAAGACTCATAATTATATAAGAAATTTTTTTGATAGTCGAGTATGTTAGACAAATTTATTTAGAGCGAAAAAAAGAGAGGAGAAAATGATAGTAATAAATTTAAGGGAGGTATTTAAGGAAATGAAATAAAAGAGGAAATTTACATTTTTTATTTGGAGGAAGATGGAAGAAAGAGAGAGAGAGAGGCATTATAAGGAAACAAAATAAATGGCAATAATGAGGAAATTATATTCATTTTTTGTTTAAGGAAGATTAAAGAAAGAGAAGAAGAGGGATAGATTTGAAGAAATGTAATAAGTGTCAATAATTAATGAGGAAAGAAATAAAAAAATTACAAGTTTTTCTTAATAATTTTTTTTTAAAAAAATGTTCAAAATTCTGAGAGAAAAGGATAAATAATAATACTGTCCAATGAGACATGTTACCTTAACTTTTTTTTTATCATTTAACTTTAGTATTATATATAGACATTGATTTTTAGCAAAAGAAATGATCTAAAATAAAATTAAAATGATAAATTAAATTCTGTAAAAAAAAAAAGTAAAATACAATGCATATAAAGTTATAATACCTAATTCCTCAAGTTGAATAAATACTTTTAAAAAAACCACAAAGAAAGAAAAATGAGTGATTTAAGTATTAATGATGAGATTGAGAAATGGAAAAGAGATTTAATAGCATTGATGATGAAAAGAATTAAAATATGATTACCTTAAATATAAAATAGTAAGTAAATTTTCAATTTTTAAAATTAAGAAAGGGGTAAGAACAAAATTATAGAATTTTTTTTTTATAGTTTAAAATATTGTACCAGTAAGTATAGTATCTATATATATATTTTTTTTTTTTTTTTTTTAAATAGCTAATTAAAAATATCGTTAATAGTTTTTTGCTTGCTTTTTAAAATTTTAATATGAATAATTAGAGCATTGATAAATTCAATAATAATGGAATTACCCACTATATCTAACACACACAAAAAAAACCAATTCCTTTGAGGTGAAATCCAATCAATCTATATATTTATATAAAGGAGGAACATAGATAAGGTGATGTGACACCTCTCTATGGTCTCCATTTATATTTATCTTTTTCCTCTTTTTTTTTTTTTAACCATTTTTCTTCATTTAATTATCTATTTTATTTTAATAACTCATAAAGTCTTTATATTCCATTATATAAAAGAGGAACATAGACAAGGTGATATGACACCTTTCTGTGGCTTCCATTTATATTTATCTTTTTCCTCCTTTTTTTTTTTTACCATTTTTCTTCATTTAATTATCTATTTTATTTTAATAACTCATAAAGTCTTTATATTCAATTACTCAATTTTTCATCTCCCACTATGATATATCTTCGTTATTAGATATAATGTGCACATATTTATAACTCTCATAATTTTCAACTTTTCATATTCATAACCCTCTCCCACCATAATATATCTTTTTTATTAGACATAATATGCATATAGTTATAACTCTCATAATTTACAACTTTTCATATTCATAACCCTTAAATATTAAATATGAAAGTTAAGATACCTTATGATATTCCTCTATTATTTCTATATAAATTCATATTTTTTGTTTCATGAGATTTTATCCAAAGTTATCCTTCATTTTTACTATAGAATTATATTCATGCTTTTATTTGGCTTGAAAACGAAGAAGAAGAAAACTCTTGAATATTGATAGGCTTGCGAGGTGGATATTGACAACAACTTAGATAATTATATATTGATTTCTTTTTCCTTCTATTTTTAATGATATGTGTATTGTACTATTCCTTTTTACTTTTTTTTTTCTCTTTTTTATATATATCTCTATGATGACTCTTAAATTTAATTTTTATACAAAGAAAACATTTGAATAGTGATTGATTTGTGAAGTGGATATCAACAAGAGTGATGTCTCTCTGCTTTTGTTTGACTTGAAAAAGAAGAAGAAAGCTCTTGAATATTGATAGGCTTGTGAAGTGGATATGACAAGATCTTAGACAATATGTATTGATTTTGTTTTCCCTTCTATTTTTTATTTTAATGATTAAAGTCGCAATGATATATGTATTGTATTATTTCTTTCATTCTTTCTTTCTTGTGTATCTTTATGATGACTTTTAAGTTTAATTCTCGTACGAACTTCTTATTGTTGTAAATCTATAATTTCTTTTAGTTCTAATTAGTATTATAAATTAGTGCTAGATTTACCTCTAATATTTAAAAAAAGAAGATGATGTATGTATATTTAGTCAAATATATATTGTATCGGGATAAATAACTTAAATATAGAATAAATATGAGAAGAGGGCATTTTAGGTCATCATTGTTTGAGTTCATTTTGGCTTACATGCTCATAATGTTTTGAAATTATAATAACAATAATTAATTGACTTGACTTTTTAAGAACAAGAACACTAATTATATTTTTTTTCATTTTATAAAAATTATTATTCTACATTAAAGTTAATTGGTACGTAGAAGTTCCACGATTAAAACATTACTCATTATTTAATTGTAACTGTTACTTATTTATAGTAAAAGTATATTAATTATAATTACCAAATCCAATACATATCACCTATTCTTTAAAACTATAATTATTTATTTCTTCTTCTATCGTTTTTTTTTTTCACTTACAAAAATAGTGTATTTATGTTATTTATTTTTAATCATTATAAATTATAAGAATGTTCTTTCATCTAAAGAAGATATTACATGTAATTTATTTTCATATTTTTTTCCTATGGAACCAAATTATACATCTATATAATTATTTTATTTTATATTATTTTTATGTAAGAAGAAATTCTCAAAAAGTATTTAAAAATTTCAACTAAAATTCAAATATATTAAATATACATAAGAAGACATATATATATATATATATAATACCTCTTCTATGTAAATAGTATTTAGTAAATTATTTGTATTTTTTATGACCGCGCGAAGCGCGGATGAATTCACTAGTTAATAAATAAATACAAAAATAGAATGTAATTCTAACATTTGACTTTTGAGTTTACTTTTTAAAACGTTTTATATATTAAATTCTATCTTTTTTTTTTACTTATTTAAATTATTTAAGATTTTTAATTATTTTAGTAGCCATGTATAATAACATGATCTCAATATATATATATATATATATATATATATATATATATATATATATATATATATATATATATATATATATATATATATATATATATATGAACACATGTTCATTTTTCATGGTATTATATATTATATAAATTTTAGATTTGTTTCTTGTAACTAATATTTGCATGATATCTTGTCCCTAATACGTTTATACAACATCCTAATAATCAATCTAAATATTGAATATTTAATGTTACATAATAAAACCTTTTCATGCGGGTAATCATAATATATCCTATTAGGAAAAGAATACCTATATATACATAATATAACCTATTAGAAAAAAAACATATATATATATAGATATTTGTTCATGAATTGACACCATATAATCGTGTACTTATATATTAATTTTAACTAAAGATGCATAAAAGAAAAAATAAAATAGAAAATACTTTTAAGGAAAAAAAAATAAAAAAGAAAAAAATTAGTAGAACAAAGAAGTTGAAAGAAATAATGTCAACATTAATTTTGACTCTTTCCAAACGTACATTTTTCCTTATCCTCCTCCTAATTTGATATGAATTTCATAAATATATTAATTATTTCTCCAAATAATTCTTCCTTATTCTCATCTTAATTTGATATGAATTCCATAAATAGATTGATTCTTTTTCCAAATATTCTTCTTGCCCTTTGAACACTCTCCACTAGGGTTGGGCATAATATGGTTAAAACCGAAAAAACCGACCGAACCGATTTTTTTAAAATTTTGGTTTCGGTTTTTCGGTTATTTCGATCGGTTTCAGTTTTGATTTTCAATATTTCAGTTTTTCGATTCGATTTTCGGTTTTTTAGCTTAAAAAATCGGTTAACCGAAAAAACCAAAATTAGATATATATATATTCTTTAGTCTTTACCCCTTCATTAAATCTTAGCCCATTCCTTTAATAAAAATACAACTATCAGCCCAATAGCCCATGCCCAGGCCCAAATTCTAATTTGTTTAGAAATCCCTAATTTGAGACCACCGTAGTCCATAAGTTTCAACTCTCGCCTCAGACTCTCAGTTACGTCGCGGCTTCGAGCTTGTCTCTCAACTCTCATCTCTCATCTCTCATCTCTTAGCTCGTCGTCTCAAGACTGCCGCTGCTCCTAGCTCCTCGCTGACGTTGATTGCTTGCAGCCCGCAACTGTTGTCTGCTCAGTGCTCGCGACTCAATAGTCAAAGGTCAGTGCTCACTGCTTATTGGCCACTGCTCATCGCGGCTTAAGTCTTAACTTCATCTAGAAATCTTTATTATGTTATATTCAATTTCAAATACAAGATGAGTACTTGAGTAGTTAGTGTTAAGGGGTGTACAATGTACTTGTAACTTGTAACTGTAACTATTCTTTTTGCATTTTGCCCATGAAAAGCACTGATATTTTGTTCATCTTTTGCTCTTAAATGAATAAGACCTCAATTGCTAATGGTGTTATGAACTTCCGTGGCTGGGTAGATAGTAGGAGAATAAGAGAAACAAATTGAATGCCATCTAAAATCAGTGTGACGAATAGAACTTTTGGTATTCAAGCTTCAAAGTCACCATGGATGTCTATTAGATATTCATGTTTTCTTTTTAACAAGAATCAATTATTCAAGCAAAGCTTATTGACAAAGATCTCCTTTGTCCAAAATCAGTATCCATTTACCATTAGCATTTACCAATAACTTCTACAAATGTCTGATAGTTTGGACTTTGGCTTTCTTTTGCTTTTATACACTTTATCTCTTCTTTTTCGCTGATATGATTTACTGACCATTGTTTACATTATTTTTTTCGATTACGAGTCAATATCTTAATACTATTTTTATTTCTTGCGGTCCAGGCTTCCTTTTGGCAGCAACAAAACTACTTTGGGGTTGATTTGACACCATTGCACGGATCTGCTACCAAGGATACTTTTCCCAGGTCAATATCCTATATATTAGGAACTCTTGCTTGGACTGGCTTTAGTGACCATACTTTTCTTATCCCTGAATACTTCACTTTGACTTGAACAACACTTTTAGAGCTTTCTTTAATGTTCCATTTTCCTGCTATGTGGAGTTCTCTTATTTATTAGTTACCTGTACTTTTACATATGCAGTCTATGCTAAAAAACCAATTGTACTATGGAATCTTCAGAATATAAGGCTATGTTTCAGTAGTGTCTGTTAGTTAGGGACTAATCAGTGAGTCGGTTAGTGAACTGTAAGTCTGTAATGTACTGCGTGATTATTGTTCTTCTGAGTTCGAACATGGCGAACGTGTGAGTTTAATCATTGAATGCAAGCATGCAACTTTGTGATTATTTGTGTGATTTGTGAACTGTAATGTACTGAGTCTTTCTGATTGTTGTTATTCTTGTTTTTTTCACTTTTTTACAGATGACACAAATTGAAAGTAGGATAAGTGAAAGTGGAGGTTCAAATGACAGCATACCTAACACCTCATCTTCCAATGAGGTTGAAGTTGATGTTGATACTTCAAATAAAAGAAAAAACATGGAACCTAGAGCTACTTGTTGGAAGCATTTTGACAAGTTCACTGATGAAAGTGGAGCTAAGAAAGCCAAATGCAAGTATTGTAAGAAACCCTATGCAGCTTCTACATCGACTAATGGTACATCGGCAATGAATAATCATATGAGAATATGTCTTAAATTTCCTCGTGACACCGTAGATAAAGGTCAAAAGCTAATTAATTTTCTACCATCTTCAACGGGAGCAAATGAACGGGTGATTAGCACTTGGAAATTTGACCAAGCACAAAGTAGGAGAGCTTTAGCCAAAATGATAATTGTTGACGAGCTACCATTTAGTTTTGTTGAGAAAGAGGGTTTTAAAAACTTCATGAGAGTTACAGTTCCACAATTTCATATTCCTTCTCGTAGAACCGTGACAAGAGATTGTTATGAACTATAACTTGAAGAAAGACAACTTTTGAAGAAGGTTTTCAAAGAAGCACGTCCAAGAGTTTGTCTTACGACAGATACTTGGACCTCTGTACAAAAAATCAACTACATGTGTTTGACAGCCCATTTTATAGATAGAAATTGAACTTTGAATAAAAGAATAATAAATTTTTGTCCTATTTCTAGTCATAAGGGAGGGGATATGACAGCTTGCATTACTAATTGTTTGCTTGAATGGGGTTTGAATAATGTGTTTACTATTACAGTTGATAATGCTAGTTCTAATGATGTTACTGTGAAAGAAATGTCTAAACAATTGAGTAATTGGGGAACTAACATTATGGATGGTGACCATCTTCATGTGAGGTGTATGGCACATATCCTTAATCTTATTGTGCAAGATGGGTTGAAGGAAATTGGTAAGTCTATCAAGCTAGTGAGACTAGCCGTGAAGTACATTAAACAATCTCCCGCAAGACTTATAAAGTTCAAAGAATGTTGTGAATCTCAATTGATAGCTTGTAAGAAATCATTGTGTTTAGATGTTCCTACTAGGTGGAACTCTACATATTTGATGCTTGATGTAGCACAACATTTTGAGCTTGCATTTGAAAGATATAGTTTTTATGATATTGGATACTTGAATCATCTTCGTACCTTTGGTTCTGTTTCTTCTGAAGATGAAGATAGAACTAGTGATGAAGATGGAACTAGTGCAAATATTCTTACAAGTGCTGACTGGAAAAATGTGAGGTCTATGGTGAAATTTCTTGAAACTTTTTATGTACTTACTGTGAAGGTCTACGGTTCTAATTATGTCACTAGCAATACACATTTTGTTGAAATTGCTGAACTTAATCTTATTTTGAAAGAGATGATGGAAAATGAAGATGGTAATTTGAAAGAAATGGCAAAAAGTATGAATGAAAAGTTCAAAAAGTATTGGGGTGAACCACATAAAATGAACAAGATGATCTTTATTTCATCCGTGTTGGATCCCCGTGACAAGCTTGATTATGTTCCATTTGCAATTGTGGATATGTTTGGAAAAGAAGTAGGGGACAAGCTATGTTCAGAAGTGAAAAAATACATGAAAAACTTGTTTGATTATTATGTTAAGAAATCCTCAAAAAGCTCTTCACTTGTACCATCTTCACCCACTTCATCTAACAACTCATCAAGTATATCTAGTGTGAGTGGTTGTGACAACTTTGTAAATAGAGGAAGAATGAGAACGAAACAACAATTTGAGAAGCATAAAGAAGTTAGTGGAAGTTCAGGTAGTAAATCAGAATTGGAAAGATATCTTACTGAAGATATTGAGCCAGATAGTGATGAATTTGATATATTAATGTGGTGGAAATTTAATGAGCCGAGATTTCCTATTCTCGCGGAGATGATTCGTGATGTGTTAGCCATTCCCATTTCAAGTGTCGCATCAGAATGTACATTCAACACAGGAGGTCGTGTTCTTGATCCCTTTAGGAGTTCATTAACTCCTAAACTTGTGCAATCTCTTATATGTGTTCAAGATTGGCTTAGAAGTGAGCCTTTTCCAATCAATATTGAGGAAGATTTAGAGTATCTTGAGCAACTTGAACTTGGTAAGAATTTGATATTTGTATTAATCGTCTTGAAAATAATTTTCTTACTAGTGTTTCTTAACAACTAACAAATTCTTTCATATTTTTTTAGATTTTGCATGTAGTGGGACTAAGTCTAGTATTATTGATATATAGGTGCAACTTGTAAGTTCAACTATCAACTAGCGAAGCGTGGTAATGGGTAAGTAAATAACTTATTTACACAACTTGCTTGATAGTTTTATATATTTTATTATGAAATGTAGATCATTTGTCTTAAGAGTTCTATTTTCTCGCAGGCACATCAATGTTTTGTTATTTTCTTGGTTGCTATCTGTTGGAACTTGGAACTTGGGAGTTGTTGCACTGGAGGTTGCACAACAATGTTTTGTTGGTTTTCTAAATCTTTTGGTTGCTGCAAATTGCAATGCTGCCTACTGGCAACTGGACTTTAGTTTGTAACTAACTATATTTTAGGGCTGGGTACAAGTTTGTTGAATTTTCTAGTGTTGTTGTCTTGACTCTTGATAGTCTTTATTCTTATTCTCGACTAGTTTGTTAATGTTTGCTGCCTGCTGGACTGCTTGGACAAGAATTATCAGTTTTGTTTGATTATTTTAGTCAATGATATTGTAAGTTACAAGTTAAATGTTTGTTGAAATTTGTGCGCTCCTTGGTAACAAATGCTTGCGAGTATGACAACATTGGTCAAGCCGCTTTCCATTTCTGCTTTTCTGTGAGTTGTGAAAGTAAAAGGCTTGTGAGTTGTGACTTGTGACCTGCTTGTAAAGAGATGAAAATATGCACTTGTTGTGCTCACAAAAGTTGTGAGCTGTGAGTCTGTGACAGACTTGTGAGTTATGTCCTGCACTTGTTGAGTTGTGCTCACAAGAGATGAGAATATGCACTTGTTGAGTTCCTGCAGAGATGAGAATATGCAAAAGAATATGACAATGTTAAATACCTGCACTTCTGAAGTTTGCACTTGTTTTGAAGTTTTTTTTTTTTTTTCAATTCTTGCTTTTCTGAAGCTTTATTTTTTTCAATTTACTAAAATTATCCATATGCCACAGGCCACTGTTAATTAAATTTGGTTAAACCGAAAACCAAATCGAAATAAATCGAACCGAAATTATAATAACCAAACCAAACCGAATTTATTTCAGTTTGGTTTGGTTTCACATTTGGCCAAACCGAAAATCGAAAAACCGAAAAACCGAACCTACCGAACGCCCAACCCTACTCTCCACTATTATAAAAATCTCAACCAAATGAATTTTTTCCCCAACGAATATCTCTTTGTAGGAAAAATTACAGTGAAACATTCTTTCAAAAAGTCTTGTATTTTGAGGAGGTACGCTTGAATTTCTCAACCAAATGAATTGTTTTTCCAACAAATATCTTTTTGTAGGAAAAATTATAGTGCAACATATTTCAAAAAGTCTTTTATTTTGAGGAGGTACACTTGTTGCATGACCTTTCTTTTATAAACAACATGGTACTCAGAAATTGATTGACGTGAAGAAGAAGAGGCAAAGGAGTCTATTGTTGTTGCTTATGAATGGTCAAATGTTTCTATTTTATAGGCTAAATATAAACAATTGTGAAAAATGAAAGTTTTTGGTCTCTTCATCTTCCATTTTCTTAAATGTATATTAATTTGAGGAATGTTTAAAAGGGATGTGATTAATTGGGTAATGCATTTAAACACTTTCAGTTTTTTAAAGTATAAATTTAAAAGTAGAAAATAAATAAAAAATGTCAAAAAAAGGAGATAAAAAATAAATAGGTAAAAATAGATAATTGAAAATGCTGGCCATTGGAGGGTGCCGCATCAGCCGATTTAGATTCAGCTTTATATATATATAAATTTTATGTGTTTATATTATTATATTACATTTTAAATCATTGAAAAATTGATGATGTATGAGTATTTATTTTGTGGTGAACTTTTCATTTATACTGATTTGATTTGTTCAATGATTTTTAAATTTATTTTGCTTGATATTTTTAAGTATATTTAAAATATGATATTAATGTTATATCAATATTTAATTTATTTTCTTATTTATCTATATATAATATTGATTACAAATTTGATTATGTACATTTTAATTTAATTAAAATTTTTATAATAGATATTTAACATAGTTGCTCTCTATAAAATAATCATAATATTAAATACATTGATATTTGTCATTTTTCGTAATTTAACTCTCAAAAAAATATATTGAAAAAAAATTAGGCAAACACAATTTGTTTATCAAAATCATTTTTTAAATGAATTTGTTATCCGCACAATTTTTTTTTCTAAACCACTTTTTTGATAAACTATTTAAAAAAATGTATTTTTAGAAAATCACTTGATTTATTAACATGGAATAATAATGATGAGTAGTTTTTCCTTAAAAAACTTACATCCCATTGGGGGGTGCACATAGAGGATAGAAGATACAAATATTGCACACCATTCTTCATATAAAAAAGGAGAGAGAAACTTTTGTTGATAGTCGGATTTGCACCCACATTCTAGCATGGAAGGCATCTTCATAATGTCTTTTTACCATTAAGTCGTCAATCAATTTTGTTAGAGGGTTGACAAGTTAATATACATACATATTTACTAATTTTCTAATAAAAATATAAAATCTATAAAAAAATTGTTGAATTCGTCCGAATCCCCACTTAGCTCCGCCCGAAGTACCATTTATGACTATTTCTCCCAAAGTGATTTCCTTCTTTCTTTATGAATCGAACAATATTATGTTACTTGGGAACCTATCCACAATTTCCACGTATTAGATTTTTTATATTAAATTGCTTATTAAATAATTTAAAGTTTAACCAAATATATTAATTATTAATATGATTTCAATGATTTTTTATCACTTACTTTTTTTAATTGTTCATCTTTGAAGATGAAAAGTTTATCGAAAATACAAGGTACTTTAGTGTAGACGAAAATTAAACTTATTGATTATATATATAAAACTTTATTGGATTTGCTAAATTATTCAAAACTTGTCAATTACAAATAGAAAAAAAGAGAAACGATAATTAGAGACTAATTTTGAAGGGAAAAACACAATTCTTCTATACCCTCTTCAAAACAAATGCAACTATCAAGCCAAATGAAATTTTAGAAGTACACTTTGGGTGTGTTTGGTATGAAGGAAAACATTTTCCAATTTTCTCATGTTTGGTTGGCTTAAATGTTTTGGAAAATGTTTTCCAAATCAACTCATTTTCCTCAAATTTAAGGAAAATGACTTCCCTTCAAAACTTAAGGAAAACATTTTCCAAAACTCTCTTCCAACTTCAAATTACAATTACTTTTTTGTTGAAAATATCAATTTATTTTGTCCTACCCTCAAACCAGCCCCCCAACCACCCCCACCCCCCAAAAATTTAAGTTTGTTTTTAAAAAATATTTTTAACTTCAAAATTTTAATTTTTCACCCCTACGCTCGACCCCCCCACCCACCCCCTACCACCCCCCACCCTGCAGAAAAAAATTAAGTTTGTTTTTAAAAAATATTTTAAATTTCAAAAATTATTTTCTACTTTAGTAAAAATAAAAGATATTTCTCAAAAATATTTTTCATTCATAAATCAAACACTAAAAATCTTTTCCAGAAAATATTTTCTACTCACCAACCAAACATGAGAAAATAAATCAAAAATCAACTTGTTTTCCATGGAAAACATTTTCCTTCATACCAAACACACCCTTTATTCCATAAATTTTTACTTGTTATGTATTAATTTAAACTATATCATATATTTTAAATTCTAACCTTAAATGATGAAAAATGTGAAAATTTCATATATAACATATATTACAGTATTATTTTCAAGCTATAGCAGTAGAGTTTCAGTTTCAAGTTAATAGCATTTACAATTTCAGGTTTTAACAAATTCACCAAAAAGAGAAATGTTTTATTAATTGGAAAAAAACTGTAAAAAAAATAAATAAATAAACAAAATTGTTTTTTTTAAAACGGAATTAAAAAATAATAAATTAAAAGACTGAATTTGAGGGCTATTATTTAATTTGAAATTATTATAGATAATTAATGATTAGCACTAAATAAGGAATCCAAAACAAATTAACATTATTTTTTATCCTTAATTAACTCAATTCCGTTAAAATTAAATCTAATCAGATCATTTCCTTCTTTTCATCAAAGTTTCTCTCTCTTCATTCTTCATCCAAAAAAAATAATCTCAGGAATGAATAGTTGAATATTTTTTTCATTGAAAAAATTGATTTTATCGATATGGACAATTGTGTATCAATTTTAATTAAACACGGTGAAAGATGGGATCATTCGGGTAAGTATTTAGTATTGTTTATTGTTTGCTTTTAAGTTAAGTTGAAACGAAAAATTGTTTTGTTTAACTGAAAATGCTGTAAAATGTATAATATTAGTGATTTTAAGTTTTTGTGATTGTTTTTTGTATTTTTTCTTAAATTATAAAGTGATTGTATATTTGCGAATGAATTTAATAGAATTTTTGGAAAGAAAAATGTGTTAAGTTATATGTAAACAAAATTATTTGGATTTTTTGACAAATTGTATGACAAGTGGTTTTAGTTGGTATTAAATTCTAAATTTTACTGGATCATATTAGATGTTGTCATCGCTGAAGAAATTAGTGAGTTAGAAATTAATTATCTGGAATGATTAAAAAAATGTATTTGTAATGAGTGAGTAATTGTTGTATGAAATGTGTATTAAGTATGTTTGAATGTTGGTATGATATAAGTTGTCTTTGCAACATGTGTATGAAATGTATATTAAGAAAGTATGAATTTCGTTTGTAGTCGTGTTTGACGAAATGTATGAAAAGTTTTTTTAATGTTGTATTGATGGTGAAATTTTATGTAGACATTTGTGTATAAAATTTTTTGTTATTAAATAAGTATTGGATGTATGATTTGTGTATTATAGTAGTATGAAAGTGCTTGGAATGTACTATTTGAATGATATTTGTAACAATTGTTTGTTTAATTAAAAAATAAAAATTATTTTGTAATATTCTGTCTGTCTGAATGATATTTGTATTTCGAATTGTTTGGTTATAATCTGATACTTTTTAAAAAAATGAAATAGGGCATTATGTGAATTTTCAAATGGAAGGGGTTTTATATGATTCTTCTAGTCTTTATAGTGGTCTATGAAGCTTGATAATATCGCAGCTTATGATAGATACTAATATAAATGATTTTAGAGATAAAATATTTAGTAGATGATCGATGCCCACCTATTAGAATACACAATGATGTTGGTGTGCATGTTTTCTTAGATCAAAAGAAAGTTAATTTGGATTTCTTTACTAAATATTCATTGTGCATAACTTAGTTTATTCATTCAGTAATTATACATAATGCATACTCTTATAAATTTAGTTTTTTTATATGTATTTCAATTTATACAAGATTCATTCATTCAATACACAAAATTCATAAAGTTGTTAATAAAAATTGTTCCTAATTAAATGTATTGTATATATTAGTAATACTTATAAAAAGTTAATTATGTAATTAGTTCAAACACTATTTTTTATGGTTTAATCCATTGTTTTTTTTATATGTGTTTCAATTTATTCAAGATTCATTTATTAAGTACACAAATTTCGTACAGTTGTTACTAAAATTTGTTCCAGATTTAATGTATTGTATATATTAGGACTACTTATAAAAAGTTAATTATGTAGTTAATTCAAACACTTTTTTATGGTTGGGAATACATATATTAAGCATATTTATGTAATTCAAACACTAATTTTAGGGGTGATAAATGTATTGTAAATATTAGTAATACTTATAAAAAGTTAATTATGTAATTAATTCAAACACTATTTTTATGGTTTAATCACTGGTTTTTTATATGTGTTTCAATTTATTCAAGATTCATTCATTAAGTACACAAATTTCATACAGTTGTTTCTAAAATTTGTTCCAGATTTAAATGCATTGTATATATTTGGACTACTTATAATAAGCTAATTATGTAGTTAATTCAAACACTTGTTTTATGGTTGGTCATACATATATTAAGCATATTTAATTCATGAGAAAATAAGACAGACGCAAACACTGATCATTGATTAATCATACATAATGCATACTGTAAGAATTTTTTATTTATACACTATTCAATAATACCAAATCTATCGAATTGTTTATGTTAAAAATTGTCTCATATTTAAGATATTGTATATATTAGTGACTAATTTAAGATGTGGTCATACACATAATAATTACTTTTAATTCAAACTAAAATAAGAAAACAATGAAAACACAATTCGCATTTTTAATAGTAAATTCATAATCATATTGATATAACTGGTATTTCACACATGTTTCATACATTCAGTATACACACTACTGCTTAAAAGATAGTGTATCCGAACTATATGAATTATGTATAGTAATTTTGTCCTGAACATATGAAACCCAAACATTATAAAAAAAAAATTCATACCAGACACTATGTGCACAGTGTTAACTATTTTAGAACACTCAAACAAGAATAAAAAGGTGCAATCAATTGTTTTGATAACATATTGTAGTATATATCATCAAATACTTAAACGGTAAAGAATTATCCAAAAGTTAAACATGAAAAAATTATCCAATCAACTATTTTGACTTTTTAATCGGTGGTATTGGTGTAGGATAATCAATTGTATCCGAAACGTGTTCTTTTGCTATCCGAGGTCCACCATATTTGCTAGCAACTGTCCCCGTAACTTCACTTTCGCTGATCGCGCCATCTTCAAACAGTATGTTAAAAGGATGGAGCATGAGCATCATCGATTAAGGTTTCGTCAAATCTGGGGCTCTTTCTTGAAGTTTCCATCGATTTCTTAGACATGATTAATCGGTTTGATTTTGGAGAAGATGAGAAACAATGGAGAGAGAATGATAATGGGTGGTGGGTTGAGGTGTGTGTGAGTGAAGAAACGTGTGGGGGTGGGGGTGGGGTGTACGATTGGTGAGGGTAACAGTAAACAAGGAAAAGATATTGAGTAAATCCCTAAATTTGGGCATCTAACATTTTCTTTTTAAAAAAGGAAGTAAAAAACAAATTAATTACCTATTATTAATTAGTATTAAAAACCTATAAATACATTAATGATTAATTAAATAAATATAATTTAAATTTAAAATTAAAATAATTTTAATTGATATGTCATAACCAGTAAATATTCTGTTATAATCAAGAAATTTTTAAAAGTAGGTTTACAACTCGTAATATTTACTCTTAAATGTGTATATGGGGTGATTTTTCCATGAAAAATCATGGTTAACATACAAAAGGAAATAAATTGATCACGAATTTAAAAAATTAGCCAATCTCATCTTGCTTACACGTAAGATGCTATCACCTCATCTTGTACCTCCTATACATGATTTTAATTTTTTCTACATATGTTACGTACACAAAAATATTTAACTTTGTATGACTGATTAAGAGTCTGTTTGACATTATTGTTGCAGAACAAAAATACTTATTTTAAAAAAAAAATTATTTTAAAAAATTAAGGTATTTGACAAATTAGTAAAATTACTTTTAAATGAAAGCACACACAACTTTAAAAATGAAAGCACACGCTGTTCTTCTGCTATTGGAAGAATCTAAAAAAAATTGTTTCTTAAGACAAGTAGAAGCAAAAGCTGAAGCAAAAACAGTTTTTTTTTTTTTTAAGACCAAATATATCTTCTTTATATACATATTTATCAATATTTTATCAATATTATTAAATAGCATGACTTGGGGCTAAGATAACTCAAGTGGGAGAGATGTGTTATGGCCTTATGTGATACCTTATCCCTTATTAATTAATCAAGATATTTTATAAATTTGGTTAAATTTGATTTAAGAATTTGTTTTTTATCTTTATATAATAATTTAATTTATTTTATTTCACATTTATATATTATTTTGCAGGATTAGAATAAAAAAATAATATTTGATTGAAAATTTGAATATGTATATTTTAGTTTAATTAAAATTTTATAATAGATATTTAAAATAATTTCTCTCTATAAAATAATTTTGATATTAAAAGTACATTGTTGCTTGTCATTTTCGTAATTTGACTCACAAAAGCATTTTTTAAAAAAAAAAGTTAGCCAAACACAATTTACTTAACAAAAGTGTTTCTAAAAATAAGTAACTTTTAGGAGCAATGCCAAACAGGTTCTAAGTTAACAAAAATTACTTAAATGAAGAATAATTGAAGAAGTTATCAAGCTAAGATTTCATTCATCTATATTGAACTGAATGCATATATACTTACAATTTGCACTAAAAAAAACTTAATAGTATGACTGTATGAATTACAATGCTAGAGATATATTCTTTTGCATTTATTTCTCATCTCATTCTCATTTTTTTTTTTTTGAAAAAGATTAAAGAAAATCAAAATATATTTAAATGAGCCGTAGCTCTCAAACTTTTAAATTCTCATATTTAAACCATTAATTTTTACAAGTCATTCATATTTGGTGGAAAAGAAAAAGAAAAAGAAAAAGAAAAAATGAACACAATAATCCAAAACCCGCAGCAGTACAAAAACTTAACACAAAAACTCATAATAAAATAATAAAACAAATCAATATCACAGACAAAACATTAACGTAGAAACAGAAACAATCCCATCAAAAAATAAATACCTACTCCATTAAATATAAATGTAGGAATAATATAGTACTACTTTATTATATGTAAAGGAATTGAAAGTGGAAGAACACTTCTTCTTTCCATATTATATAACAAAAATATTCTACTCTACTCTACTCTACTATTGATTATAAGAAAAATAAATGGTTATTAGTGAGTGCTGACAAATTATTGAAAGCATAACACAAATAAACGGCTCAATAATTTAATTAGGGAGGGACATAGAGAGGATTAGACACCTTTATTTATTTATGTAATATAAAGAGGTGTTACACTACCTTATTTATGTCTAACTTTATATATGATGTAAATACTTTCCAACAATTATTTTGATAGTAACTAGATTATTTTAGACCTCAACAACACCCATCTTTATCAGATATTTTTACCACCAACAAATCATAATTCAAGTCTGCTTGAGCTTGAGGATTTTTTAAAACTAACATAGGACTGGAATTATTGTGCATTACATCATCAGATTTTGATGATTTAGTTATCGGCTTATCGCCAAGACATTGTTTTTGGTGAACGTACTGAGATTTTTATCATCGTCTATTTGAATAACTTCTTCCAGTCCCCTCTTCTCATTCAAAATTCTCCTTGTAGTGCCCTTATATTTTTCATATCACACGCTACTTGATCATGGATTATGTTCTTTTTCAAGATAGACGACAATTTGTTTCGGCATGACCTTGATTCTTGCAATTGCAATTTACAATATAGAGGAAGACTATCATAAACAATCTCCTGAAAGTATTCCAAAATCTTATAGTTTCCTCATCCAAATATTGGAGTTTAATTCGTTTAGGGTGCTTGTCCAACATATCAAGTTCAACTTTTACTCTTGCTGTGCTAGGTCATGATCGAACTTGAGTTGCTTTATTGATTGCAATTGGGCGCCTCGCTGTCGATGCAATTGATAAAAGAGATTTCCTAGCACACAAACTGGTAGGAAAACTTGGCAGGGATAACCAAGCTAATGCTCTTGAAGTTTCTTACTTCACATTGAAAGAAAGAGACCATGGAAAAGTTCTATAAACATAGTGCTCACCATCAAAGTGAATATAACCCGATTGATGCGATAAAACTGATATGAAATCCTCATATTGGTCACAATGAATCAATATAAGTAACCCATTTAAAAACTGACCTTTGATAGCAATTCTTTTTTGGAGTAATGCTTCGCAACTCTTGGATTTCTGGTGCACCATACGAAAAACGTCATCACAATAGTTTGGTGAAGTCCCTCTTCAGTAGCAAACTCGTCTAACTCCTTAAACGTGAATTGTAGGGTTGGCTCTCCATGTACATATTTGATCGATTTCAATTGTGTTTTTGGTAAGATTTTGAAGGAGTTTTAGATATGATTTGTATTTTAGTCATGATCCAATGTGGATGATATGATAAGGAGATAATGATTTTATGAAGCTTTTGAATATAATGGTTGATGACAATATTTTAAGTATTGGTTGAAATAAGTGAGATAAAGTAAGAGTGTAACTATTATGCTTTTTAAATGAGAATGAGTATCCACTCATATCCCATAAGTAGAGCTGTAACGACCATGTTCCGTCGTTATAGAAAAGTCAACGGGGAAAATTTTTGGGCCGGAAAACTTTTTTGTAGTAACTTGGAATTTCCAACCTAATTCAGATTTGGACGAAATCGAAGACATTAAGAGATAGGGAAATCTGGAAGCAATCGGGTGACTTATTTATGAATTTGATTACATAAGTAGTTAGATAAGTCGTTAAGGAATCCGTACGACTTTACATAATTGAATTCAAGTGAGTAGAACTCCCGAAATCGATCTTAGCATGAACGGTATTTTTTGAGTGTCGTTGGTTAAAGGTGTGTTGTTAATTGAGGGTCTTAGAATTATTAAAATAGCTCACTATTTCGTGCAAGCCACTTTGGCAGTGGTTTTGGTCGCTCTGGCTGGGCCGCTGTAGCGGGGTGAGGGCTGCTGTGGCGGGCCAAACGTGACTTAAAGTCGTAAATAAACCCCAAAATGACTTTATTCTGCACTTATCAATTTTTAGAGCTAAGGAATGAACCCCAGTCGACTCTTGACAATTTTCCACCATTCTTGAGGCTAAATGTAAGCTTTTCACTCCCCAAATCTGTTTTTTGATCCGTAGAACGTATAGAATGAGTAATTATTGATGGGAGAGGTTTTTAATCTAGATTCTATGGTGGAAATAACCCTATGTTTGGATACTTGGGATCATGGGTATGATCTAGGTTTCATAGAATTGTTAGTGATTCGAGTAATTAGTGATTGTTTATTGATTCCCGTGTTATATGATTATTTGTAGACCAAGAACAAGCAGAAAGAATCTGGAAAGGGAAGGATCAAGTTTTTTAGGGTTTCAAGCTTGTTTTGAGGTAGGTGACGGTTGTGATTCTATGATTGTGTGATGTATGTTTGTTTTTGCGTCATTATAATACATGTATGTATGCGGATGTTGCATTATTGATCACACTTGTTGTAAATGAGATATATGAATAGTTATATGCCATGAATCACTTCTTGATTGTATGATTATTGAGAATGTACTTGTGATTGTGATTGTGATTGTGGTGTGTTGATTGGATCGGATACCGCATTTCGGTATACTAATTGGGATCGGTTATCACGTTTCGGCATAAACATTGGATCGGGTACCATGTTTCGGTATGCTAACAGTTTGGGTTTGGGTTCCATAAGAGGACCAATGACTTGTTATAAATGTATATTGTTGAGCATGTGATAATTTATATTGTGTATGTTCGATATGTTGCATGTTTGTAATGTTGTATTGACTTGCTTATATTACACCTAGTGGGATTGCCGCATGATCCTACTAGTAAACTTAGGTTGTGTACTAATACTGCATTTGTTCTTTCTTTGTTGAGTACATGACATTTTCAAGTGGCTATTGACAGACCTTGCTTAGAAGATCAGTGATCGTTCGAATTCAAATGTGAGCCAATTCTTTCGGGCTGCCATGGGTTCTCTTTCGTCTATGTCCACCATTTCGAACTTAGACTTTCTAGTTAGTTATTAGTCATTAGTTTAGGGTTGCATCCCTTCTTGTTTAGACTTGTTGAGCTTTAGATATTTTGGTACATTGACTTTTAGGTTCTAGGTGTATTTTCCGCATTGTTAGATGTTAGATCTTTTGTTTGAAGTTTATGGGAACTTCAGTTTTAGCTATTATTCCTATTTTCGTATCCTTAAATGCTTTAGGTTTTGGTTTAGTTGCTTGGTTTGGGTTGTAGTAGTGGTTCTACCACCGGAGGGTTAGTGTGGGTGCCAATCACGACGGTCTGGGTTGTGACAAAGTTGGTATCAGAGCCTAGGTTCGTTGATCTCGATGTACCAAAACAAGTCTAGTAGAGTCTTGAGGAATGGTACGAGGACTCCTTTACTTTTCTTCTAGAGGCTTTAGGACTTTAGGAAATCTCTTTGTTTTCTCTTGTCTCCTTTTGTGCTATGACTTGATTCCAATTGGTATTTGGCGATTCAAATTGATATCTAACCTTTTTCACTCTTCTGCCCGCAGATGGTTAAAATTAGATTCAACGGCATCAGGCTCGTAACTCTCGTTAATGCTCTAGCTGAGGAATCTGCAGCGAGAGGTTACGGTCGAGGTAGGGGTAGATGAAGAACTAGAGGTAGAGGCCGAGGAAGGGCAACACTTGTTTCGGATGGAGCACCGATTGGAGATGCGCCCAGAAATGAGGCCTATCCTGTGCATCATGAAGAGATAGAAGAGGATATTAAGGTTGAAAATGTTGAGGAGGTTGGACAAGAGGAAGAGGTGCAGGCTGAGACTACCGATGTTCCTCCCATAGACCTAGTGTCAGCTCGACAGATCATGTCATTCTTGAAAGGGTTGGTTGGTCCCGGAGTGCTTCTTTTTGTTGAAGAAAATCAAGCTCCTACTAATCCCCCTGTTGCTAGCACTGTGCCCAAGGTGGGTGGAATGAAAGGTAATGATGCTTTCTTTTGTCTTTTATTGGGTTCTGTTATGACTGAGCATGAAATGTTGACTAAGTTTTTGAAGCTAAAGCCTCCTATGTTTCTTGGTTCTGAGAATGAGGATGCATATGAGTTTATCTTAGATTTCTATGAAAGGCTTCATAAGTTGGGAATTGTCCATCAGCATGGGGTTGAGTTTGTGTCCTTTCCACTTCAAGGGGAGGCTAAGCAGTTGTGGAAATCTTATATGGAATGTAGATCTTCAACTTTACCTCCACTTACTTGGACCCAATTTCATGCTCTGTTTCTAAAGAAGTATGTGCCTAGGACTTTGAGGGATCGCAAGAAGGATGAGTTCGTGGCTTTGGAGCAAGATGGTATGTCGTGGCTGCTTATGAGGCCAAAATCTATGCTTTGTCTAGATATGCTACTCAATTGGTGACTACTGAGGATGAGATGATCTGTTTATTTTTTATGGGACTAAATTTTGAGTTGCAGGTTTTATATGTTCATATGTGTTACGATCCGATTTCTCAAGTCATGATGGCACCTACTATAACCCACTAGTAGGTAAGCCAACCCGTAACTCGGAATAACAAGTAAAGGGTCTGAGGGTAGAAACTAAACAAAAGTAGGCAAATAACAATATAAACAGGCGGAAGCAAACCAAAAACATATATACAAATAAAGATCCCTCCCAGAACCTGAAAGTCACTAGTACAGAGCTACTAACAAAATGAGTACAAGTCCCAAAAGGGGACAACAGAGACTGGACTGTCTCGAAAGAAAAAAGACAAGTCTATATATACAGATGGAGACTGAAATAGTATAAAACACCGTGTGCTCACTCTCGTCTCCGGATTAGTCTGTTTCAGGCTCGATCAACGCTGGCTACTAGTGCCCGAACCTGCATCACGAAACAGATGCAGAGCGTAGCATGAGTACCAAAAAACCAGGTACCCAGTAGGCATCATAGGCCGACTGAACTTGAAAATTAAACACAATACGAAAAGAAGGAATAACTTAAGCCGAAGTCAAGAACAAAAATCTAACTAACAATGAAATGCACACGAGTGTAGAAAGAACTAACTAAAGTAATCTACAAGCTAACTACACCTAACTGGACCCCATAAGCCCAGAAGGTACACTCGTGTGCAAGTTAAATAAAAACTCGAACAGACCCCCATAAGCCCGACGAGTACACAAAATAACTATAACTAAAGAGAATTGCATATGAGAACCCAAGAACAGAGAACACGAATCAGAACCTCAACCCTAATTAGTAAAATCTGACAGTACGGAGGCCGAGCCTCGAATCGGATGCTCACCAGAAGTACCCAAGTAACCAATCACAAGTATCAAGTATCTGAGGTCGGAACTCTAACCAGATGCTCTATATAAGTATCTGAGCAATAGAGGCCGAAACTCTAACCGGATGCTCTATATAAGTATCTGGGCAATAGAGGCCGAAACTCTAACCGGATGCTCTATATAAGTATTTGGGCAATAGAGGTCGGAACTCTAACAAGATGCTCTATATAAGTATCTGGACAATAGAGGCCGGAATACTAATCGGATGCTCTATATAAGTTTCTGGGAAATAGAGGACGAAACTCTAACCGGATGCTCTATATAAGTTTCAGGGCAATAGAGGCCGAAACTCTAACCGGATGCTCTATATAAGTTTCAGGGCAATAGAGGCTTGAACTCTAACCGGATGCTCTATATAAGTATATGGGCAATAGAGGCCGGAACTCTAACCGGATGCTCTATATAAGTGCCAATGTAGCTGCTGAAAGAGTTTCAATCGATCTATTCTCATAAATATCCGTGGATCGCCGTCCATACCTAGCTAATCAATGTAAGTCCTTGGAATCGAATCGAAAATTAAATTCAAATCGCGAAGCAGAACTAGTGTCGTCAACGTAACTCTTGAAGCTGTAACATCGAAGAAAATGTATCGCCTAGCTAAGGCCCAAACTATCAGGATCAAGTCTGCTATATCAGTCTACAGGATCTAAGTCGATCGAGCGACGTCGGGACAAAGCTAAGGTTTATCGGATCCGAATCATGTATTTCTAAGGCAAGCCCTAGTCAAACCTAAACTAAGGCCCAAATGTTTCAACAAATAGTTAATTAAGAATGCAAGCACTCCACATAACGAGGAGGGTCAATTAATAACACAAAACATGCTCACAGTTACCCGATAATTCTCAAAATAGGCCGAAAACATGATTTCCAAACACTTATGCATGATTCAATAACAACCCAACCCAAATCCCAACTAATCAACATGCATCTACATTCTCAAACTCAATCTAGGAGATGGAAACCATAGCCTACCTGTAGGCTGATCACACGCGCTCCAAAATCACTTCTCTAGAGCTTTCCCTTTCCGAACGTCCTCGGAATGCTGCCCCGCTATCAAAATGGAGTCACAATGTTATTACGGTCATTTAGACACCAAAATCACAACAAACGGAGACGGACCAATTTCGGGGTCAAAACAGGGAAAGTGGAACCTGCGCTGGAAATTCCAGAATTAACCCCAAAAGTGGGTCCTAAACAGTTCCCCCAGCTCATGTCCCAAAATGGGACACAATTCGGGGCTCGAAAATGACTCAATATCAACATGCTACTAAAACCCAAATTACCCTAAAATGGAACAATAATAGCAACAACTATTTACAAGAAAATACCAGAAACGAGGGTCCAGATGCTGAAACCAATCATACTACAACGATCTTCACGAAAAACCCCACAATATAGGCTCTTGAATCACCAGATTCTCACCTAAAATGACCAAGAAATCACCTTCTAAAATTTCCCAAAAATTGAGCTCGAAATGAGCTAAGACAGTAGCTAAAACACAACTTTTTACCTCCAAAAAAATTTAAATACAAAATCTAACCATGCCAACGCACTCTCCTTGAAAAACCACTCAAGATAGCCCCAGGAATCACCAAAATCGAATCTAAAATGACTGAGATATCAAGTTTCAAAAATTTCCAAAATCAATCTCACAAAAAGGGTGTGGCAGCAGGTATTTTATGAAAATTACCTCAAACGGGGATCCCAAATCACTATCCGAGCTCACCAACACGTTGTCCTTGAAAAATCTCACAACTTTGCCTTTTGAATCGCCCAGATCGGACCTGTATAGCTCAAGGTATTGCACTTTTAAAATGAGGAATAAAGCTAAGTTGGGGTTTTAAAAAGGATGAAATCGGTTGCTAAAACCCAATAACTGGTCGTTAAAGGGCCAAACTCTGGTCACTAAAGAGCTGCACCAGATCTCAGCTTTGGCTAAATCTTCAAAGTCTCCGATGGGGTGCTCGGAATTTGATCGGTACCCGATAAAAATAAAACAGACATGCTATCCCACTAAATTCGATATTCCGGACTCAACGACGCAGTCAAAATTTCCATCCGAGGTCATCTCGATAAAAAGTGATTCCTACTTCCAAAAGCCATTTTAAGTCAAAACCACAAAAGAGATCAGGAAAATATCAAAAACCTCGAGACACAAAAGAAAGGTCAATCTAGACCAAACTTGACATTCCGAAGCTAACCACGCTGACGGAATTTTCATCTGAGCGCATTTTCCAAGAATGTTGACCAAAGTCAAACGATCATCCAGCTCGACTGCATCATACTGGAGCACATGGGACTCATCATGAACATATCGCCGCAGCATCGAAATATGAAACACTGGGTGGATGGAAATAAATGTTAGAGGTAGGGCCAACTCATAAGCAACCTCCCCAACTGTTCGGAGTATCTTAAAAGGCCCAATGTACTTAGGGCTAAGCTTGCCCTAGCTCTCAAACCTCATCACGCCTTTCATGGGCGACACACGGAGGAATACCCGGTCACCAACAGAGAATCTCAAAGGTCGACGCCTCTGATCCGCATAACTCTAGTGCCTACTCTGAGCCGTCCTGAGCCTATCCTGAATCACTCTCACCTGATCTAGGGCCTCCTGAAGCAAATTTGTACCACGCGGCCTAGGTTCTTGTCACGACCCAAGCCTAGGGCTTAGACGTGACCGGCGAATAGGGAACTCGAGGGAACCCCAAACAAGCCTCATAGCATATCATTACACATCCTTGGTTGCGGAAGCAATTAAAATGACCATAAGCAATAAGTATAATCAAGGGAAAATCGGGACTAAGGGAACAAGAAAAAAAAAGGAGAATAATACATAAATACCATAGATGAGTCAAGCTCAAGTAAAATACACAACTTGTCCAACACCACCTCTAAACATGGATACTTAGCGGGGGCCGAGAGAAACTACCGGGCTCACCCTCATAGTCAATACATAATTAAAAAGGAAAAGTCTTATACATAGCAAGAGATCATAAGCAACGTCCCCGGAATGGAGGACTCACCAATAAGCTCGATAGGAAATCGAATTAGCCACGCGGAGGAGGATGGTCAAGCGGTGCCTACATGGTGACATCATGTAGGCATAGAGTATGCATTAGTACATTTGAATGTACTAAGTATATGAGATGCAATGCAATGCAACAATAGATAGACATCATAGACAAAATGCATAATCGTACCCGATAGATAGCATATTAATGAGATGATATGTATAATGATGCTTATATAAAAATCATATTTAGTAGGGCGTAGTACATGTGTAGTGAGTGACCATCAATATAGTATTTCCAAGGCCTACCACCCCCTTGGAGAGGCGAAAGAGGTACAGGCCCCTCAATGTGGTTACCCGGGCCTACCACCCCCCGAGCTAGGGATCAAGGTACAAACCCCTCGATATGGTTATACGGGCCTACTACCCCCCGTACTAGGCAACCAAGGTACAAACCCCTCGATACGGTTATACGGGCCTACTACCCCATGTACTAGGCAATCAAGGTACCAACCCCTCGATACGGTTACCCGGGCCTACAACCCCCCGAGCTAGGCTTGGTCGACTCACAACACTATATAGAGAAAACCATATACATTTATCCATTTCATCATCATTTCAATAATTATATAACCATCCGACTTATAGGATGTACATTGGACCTTCCATTTCATAAGAATTCTATAAATGACATTTTATCAAACATATGGTGGGCTACTTGTTCATGTAAATAAAATTATATGTTTCAAGAGTACTAAGTTCAACCAATTTCAAAATCCATATAAAACAGCCCACCAACAACATACATATATATATATATACATATATAACAACCTTCATAATTTGATCATGGAGGCATGAAAATCATAAACATCACATAATAATACCATTTCATGATAATATGCAAGATAGACCTTAATAGGGTGTGTAGTAGTGATTCCATACTCAAGAGTTCATAAATAAACAAAAGGACCTATAAACTTGAAGTAGTAATAGAGGATAAATGGTTGGGCTTGTGGAAAGGAAGGTTTCCACAATCAAACCCACATACCTTGAGTTTTTATGAAGGTCTTGAGAGTGTCTTCAATGGAAGCTTGGAACTTGGAGCAAAATCTCTTCAATCTTGATGAAGTTTTTGGATTAGGGTTCTTGAGAGAACTTGAGAGAAAAATTGTCTAAGTATGTGAGAGGTGTTTTGGGAAATGTTTTAGAGATGGGGATTGAATTAATGTTATATAGGAAATAACAAATGCCCTTTGGAAAAACGGAACCAACACTTAGAAAAAAAAATGAGGCGGGTGAACAGTAATTTCGGTCACTGGAAATTGCATTTCCTGCCGGAGAGATTTTACGAAAATGGGCATAACTCCTTCGTCCGAACTCTGAATGAGGTGAAACAAATTGCGTTGGAAAGCTAACTCACAGAGATTTAATTTTTATAGTTTGAGCTCCTTCCAGTTCCTTGTGTGCTAAGAGATATGCCCCTTTAAAGTTGACCCTCAAAATTGCATTTTTTGCGATTTTCGAATTTTGATACGGTTGCTCTAAAATTCGGGTTAGACCCATTTCCCACTCAATTTGACCCCCTGAATAAGAATATGAAGTCAAATTTCCGAAATGATGCACGGATTTTGAGATATATAAAAATTACAATTTTAGGTGTTTTCGAAGCACATTTTTGGGGTCGTTTCAGTTCTGTAGACTCAAACCAACTAACTGGAGAGCGACAACGCCTACCATATAAGGCCTCGAATGGGGCTATCTGAATAGTAGAGTGGTAGCTATTGTTGTACGCAAACTCCGCCAAAGGCAAAAATTGGTCCCACTGACCTCTAAAATCCATAACACAGGCCCGCAACATATCCTCAAGGACCTGAATAGTACACTCCGACTGGCCATCCGTCTGTGGGTGAAAAGCTGTGCTAAGGTAGACACGGGTGCCCAACTCCTCCTGAAAAGCCCTCCAAAAGCTGGAAGTGAACTGTGAACCCCATCCTGAAATGAAAGAAACAGGCACGCCATGAAGACGGACCACCTCCCTAATGTAGATACGAGCCAACCTCTCAGCAATAAAAGTAGTATGAACAGGAAGGAAGTGTGCCGACTTGGTCAATTGATCCGCGATGACCCAAATGCTGTCAACACCTCTAGAAGTCCGAGGCAACCCCACAATGAAGTCCATAGTGATACGCTCCCACTTCCACTTCGGAATGGGTAATCTCTGGAACTCGCCACCAGGCCTCAAATGCTCGACCTTTACCTGCTGGCAGCACAAGCAACGGGAAACAAAGTCAACAATATCTCTCCTCATGCCACTCCACTAGTAATGCTGCCTCAAATCACGATACATCTTCATTGTGCCCGGATGGATAGAGTATCTAGACTCATGGGTCTCAGAAAGTATCAACTGTATCAAATCTCCAACTTTCGGAACATAGATGCGGTCGGCGAATTTCAACACTCCATCAGGATCTAAGGTAGCTTGACCACCATCACTTGCTAACGCTTGATCTCTAAGGGCCACCAAGGAATCATCCTCAAACTGGCAACCACGGAGCCTATCAAGCAAAGAAGACTGAACTCCTATAAAGGCCAAGACGAGTCTAGAATCTGAGATATCCAACCGAACCATCCTATTAGCTAAGGACTGAATATCCAAAACTATCCTTAACAGATAAGAAGGCTAGACTACCCATACTCACCGCCTTCCGATTCAAGGCATCCGCTACCACATTCGCCTTGCTCGGATGATAGAGAATAGAGAGGTCGTAGTCCTTCAGGAGCTCAACCCAACGACGCTGCCTCGAATTAAGGTCCCTCTAGCTCATGATGCATTGAAGACTCCTATGATCGGTATAGATCTCACATCGAACTCCATACAAGTAGTGCCTCCAAATCTTAAGCGCGAAAACTACCATCGCCAACTCCAAGTCATGAGTGGGGTAGTTGCGCTCATGGATCTTAAGCTGCCTCGACGCATAAGCAATAACCCAGCCCTGCTGCATCAATACATAACCCAAACCAATGCCGAATGCGTCACAATAAACTGTGAAGCCCTCGCCCTCAACTGAAAGAGTCAATATAGGAACGGTGGTCAATAATTCCTTGAGCTTCAAAAAACTCGCCTCACACTCCTCTGACCAAACAAAGGGAGCATCAACATGAGTCAATCGAGTTAACGGGGCTGCAATAGTATAAAAACCCTCAACAAAGCATCTGTAGTAGCATGCTAGTCCAACGAAGCTCCGAATCTCAGTAACTGAGGTGGGCCTAGCCCAATCACGAATGACCTTAATCTTCGCCGGATCTACCTTAATGCCCTCCTTGGATACAACATACCCCAAGAACGCTATAGAGTCTAACCAAAACTGGCACTTTGAGAACTTGGCATAAAGCCGCTGATCTCTCAAAGTTTGGAGCACAATTCTCAAATGCTGCTCATGTTCACTTCGGTTCCGCGAATACCAGTATGTCATCAAGTCCATGAAGGCAACAGGGGCATTAGTCAACCAAACTATATCACTAAGAACTCATAATGGCCACAACGGGTCCTAAATGCAGTCTTAGGGATGTCCACTGACCTAATCCTCAGCTGATGGTACCCGAGCCTCAAAGCAATCTTAGAAAACACGGCGGCACCCTGAAGTTGATCAAACAAATCATCAATGCGAGGCATGGGGTAACGGTTCTTCACCGTCACCTTGTTCAGCTGTTTGTAGTTAATGCACATCCTCATAGTCCCGTCCTTCTTCTTCACAAACAGAATAGGAGTACCCCAAGGCGATGCACTCAGACGGATAAACCCCTTACCTAAGAGATCCTCTAACTACACACTGAGCTCCCTGAGCTCTGCAGGAGCCATCCGGTAAGGCGAAATAGAAATAGAACAAGTGTCGGGCTCCAAATCTACGCAAAATCAATGTCCCGATCTGGGGGTAAATCAGGTAGGTCTGTAGGAAACACATCTAAGAAATAACGAACAACAGGAACTGACTCAACCGGAGGAACCTCCCTACTCATATAGGCTAAATATGATAAACATCCACTAGCCACTAGCCTTCTAGCCTGAATAAAAGAGATAACCCCAACTGGTGTGCTACCACGAGATCCCTACCACACCACTGGAGGAATACCATGAATGGCTAAGGTAACGGTCTTAGAAAAACAATCTAAAACAATGCATTAAGGGGATAGCCAGTCCATGCCTAGAATCACCTCGAAATCAACTATATCTAATAAAATATGATCAACTTTAGTATCATAACCCTGGATAGCCACTAAGCAAGATCGCAATACCTGATCAACTACTAAGGACTCACCCATCGGGGTCAAAATATGAATCGGCTTTGCCAAAGACTCATACCTCATACCTAATCGGGGAGCAAAATAAACAGATACATACGAGATTATGGACCCGGGATCAAATAATACTGTAGCAGGCTGATGGCATAATAAAAACATACCTGTGATAACATCGTCAGATGCCTCAGCTGTCGCCCTCGTCGGGGCTGTGTAGAAATGGCCCTGAGCACCTCTACCCGATGCATCTGATCTACCACCTAACCTGCCTCCCCGAGCTCCGCCTCTGGTACCCTGTCGGCTGTCCCGATGACCCTGGTCCTGACCACCACCTCTAGTTAGAGGGGGCACTGCTGAAACTGGTCTAGGTGCAAGGGGAGTTGGTACAATCGCTCCTCGCCCTCGTCGGGGGGACTTTCTGGACCAATGGTTAAGCGCACCGCAATCAAAACACCCCAAAGCTGAATGCCCTGAAGTAACCCGACCATGGTAGGAAGGGAGGGAATCTGATCCCCTGGAACTCTGGCCCGTACTAGGACCACCCTGGTGATGCTGGCCTCCATCAGAAGCAGGTAATGCCGCCTAAACAGGCCGACTGGACTGACCCTGCTGGAACCTCTGGTGGGGCCTATCATAAGAGTCTATCCATTTAGTCTGGGACCCGCTGTAGCTGCCCTGGTAGCGTGCCCTCTTATCGCTGTCCCCTTGGGCCTTGAGATGAATATGCTCCATAGATCTAGCATGATCGACCACATCAAGAAATTAACGGCCAACTGAAACCAAATGCTCTGTGTCGACCCTCAGACTGTATTGCAACTCATGTACAAAATAACGATCTCTTACTTTCTCCATATCTCGGGTCGATGTTACGGCCCTGGCTCAACCTCGATGTCAACGTCTACCCCAAGATTGGGACCTATCTACAGGCCCGATTGCATCAGCCCCGACCACGCCGCCTCGCGTGCGAGCCATCCCCCGAAAGAGTGAAACAAGTGAGATTTCAAGGAACCAATAAGACACAAGGTGCACGAAGTGAAAAAAAAGAGGAAATTTTCCTAAAGACATGTAGCCTCCCGAAGATAAGTTACGGACGTCTTCGCACCGATCCGCAAGACTCTACTAGACGTTAGCACTGTACAAGTGAGACCGGTGAACTTGAGGCTCTGATACCAACTTGTCACGACCCGATTTCTCAAGTCATGATGGCACCTACCATAATCCACCAGTAGGTAAGCCAACCCGTAACCCGAAATAACAAGTAAATGGTCTGAAGGTAGAAACTAAACAAGAGTAGGCAAATAACAATATAAACAGGCGAAAGCAAACCAGAAAAATATATATAAATAAAGATCTCCCCCAGAAATTGAAAGTCACTAGTACAGAGCTATTAACAAAATGAGTACAAGTCCCAAAAGGGGACAATAGAGACTGGACTGTCTTGAAAGGAAAAAGATAAGTCTATATATACAGATGGAGACTGAAATAGTACAAAACACCGTGTGGTCACTCGCGTCTCCGGATCAGTCTATTTCAAGCTCGATCAACCCTGGCTACTAGTGCCCGGACCTGCATCATGAAACAGATACAAAGCGTAACATGAGTACCAAAAAACTAAGTACACAGTAGGCATCATAGGTTGACTGAACTTGAAAAGTAAACGCAATACGAAAAGAAGGAATAACTCAAGCCGAAGTCAAGAACGAAAATCTAACTAACAATGGAATGCACACAAGTGTAGAAAGAACTAACTAAAGTAATCTATAAGCTAACTACACCTAACTGGGCCCCCATAAGTCGAGAAGGTACACTCGTGCGCAAGTTAAATAAAAACTCGAACGGACCCCCATAAGCCCGACGAGTACACAGAATAACTATAACTAAAAGGAATTACATATGAGAATCCAAGAACAGAGAACATGAATCAGAACCTCAACCCTAATTAGTAAAATCTGATAGTACAGAGGCCGGGCCTCGAATCGGATGCTCACTAGAAGTACCCAAGTAATCAATCACTTGTATCAAGTATCTGAGGCCGGAACTCTAACCAGATGCTATATATAAGTATCTAGGCAACAGAGGCTAAAACTCTAACTGGATGCTCTATATAAGTATCTGGGCAATAGAGGCCGGAACCTAACCAGATGCTCTATACGGTGCGGAACTGGTCGTTAGTGTATTTGTGGAAGTGGTAGTGTTAGGTGGTAGTGTAGTAGGTGAGTAATTTATTTTAAAGATTTTATTATAATTTTTTGGTGCTAAATTCATGGTAAAATGTAATAATATTTATTGTAATATTCTTCTGATAGTTGTTTTAATATGAATATTTCTTTAATATTATTTATGATATATTCTAGGTATAACATATCTTGGGTTTCTTGGTACATGTATAAATTTTCTTCCATTAGTTGTTCTAATAGTTTTATATCTTCCATAGATTCTGTCCAATATCGTAATTAGTCGTAGTTCATTTTAATCTGAATTTATTTCTAAATCGTACCATTCTATTTTTTTGTAGTCTAAATTATGTAGGTCTATTTCATACCATTGTTGGTTTCATATATCTTCTGATTCGTTATCATTAAATATTTTTTCCCATATAATTCTTCTTAATTCAATTATTTTTATATCTTTAAGGATATATAAGATTAAGGTTTCATAGTTTTTTATCATTTTATCATGCAAGTATGTAGTCATGTTCTTTATCATGCAGGGTTTTTATTTCAAATTATTCCTTCCTATCTTATTCATAATTGCTTAAATTCATATTAGATCATTATGAACTAAATTATCTTTATAATGTTTTCCTGTCACTACTAGCATCGTACTTTAGCGGATACTTCCTTCTTATCAGCGTCTCAACTTTGTTTACTCCCCTAAACGGCTTCCTTGCCTATCGGTTTCAACATTAGGATGTCATAGTATAGAAGTTTTCTCCTTGTTTCCAGTGTGCTAATAAACTAGAAATCATGATTCAAATAATTCTAATACATAATAACTAACATAAATTTATTCAATCATATATATGATATTCAGGAATATATGAAATTAGTTCTGTAGAACAATATATCTTTGCCTCTTGCTTAGCCATGCTATCTGAAATATCTGATTGAATTTCAGATTTGTCCATTATCTTTTAAGTATTTTTATATCTTAGTGGAGAGAGTGTTTTCAAGAAAGTTTTTATTACGTTAGGCATTGCCTGCCTTTCATTTACATATATCCTCCCTATATAGAGGAGAATTCTTCCTTACTTACAATAATGTACCTATATAGTATAATAGTATGACACATACCTACTACTTATGGCACACCATACACTTGTCCACTTAATAAATTATACCCCCTACCATTCCTTACACATGCCCATCCTTATTATGACACACATTATGACACACTACTATTCACACCATACTTTATTGACTATTTTACAAGACAAATAATTTTACTCTCTTATCTCATCTTTTTATTTTGTCCGCATCTCATCTTCATCATCTTATCTTCTTATCCTCTGCTTCCGTCTTTATCTCTTTATTCCAGCTGAACGTTTGGGATTATATTATCTTCTTCGTTACATTTTGAACATATATGGTCAGGGTATTTGTGACCAATTAGCGTGCAATATCTGGTTAATAATTTTGCCGAAATAAATCCTTCTTTTAGTGCTCGTGTCGTAGGTCGTCCTTCTGGCTTAAGTAGTGATAAAATCCATCTTTGAACTTCATCCATATCTAATTTCCTTAGCTCCCTTGAATTGGAATAAATCATTAGTTGGTCTCTTGCATAATAGCTCCATATAGCATTTCCGTTTAAATAATTGTTAGCTAACTCCTTGATGATAGTTGATATACCGATTATTCTCTTATTGGCGTAAAAACTGGGCATCTCAAATTTTTGTATCTCTGACTGCTGTTCGATATCTTCTGGTATTATCATATCTTTTGTCAAACCTATCTTTACAACTTATATCGGAGGTTTTATTTCCTCGTATAATATCTCTGCTGTTGCCGTATAAAATTTTACATAGAATAGATTTCCCTTAGTAACTCTCTTATATGTAATAAATGCTTTATGTAGTTCCGGTATTCCACTTAGTTCCTCTCCGTCATATGTATATACTGTATTTAATAGTCCATAGCTATAACATGTCCTTACTAGGTTGTCGTTAGTTTTTGGTTGTGCAATCATTTTATTATAACCTTGTAATTTTTGGGTTAAATAATCCTGGTTGGGTTCTTGGGTTGTAGTAGATTTGGGGTTAAGATTTAAAAATGTTTGGATTTTGTATATATTTTCTATATAGGTTTGCGTAATATGGTTATATGTTCTTTTGTCATGGTGTATGCTATCCGCAGAAGTTTGTGGTTCTATAGTCAATGTACATTTTGGTGTTAGCCTTGGGGTAAATGGTTTTTCGAATAACTGGTTTAAGTTTGAGTTCTTATGTTTTTCACTAACTCGTTGGCTTGTACCTGCAGCTGTATTTAAACAAACATTATGGGTTTTAAGGAGTTTTGCATCGTCTCCTTTTAGCTCTGGATTTTTTTCGTCTTTCGATTGACGTAGCTCCGCATTTTTATAGTAATGCTGCTGACTAGCTTTAGACTTCAGATTATCTTCATTAGTCTTTAGCTTTTGTATCTCGTTGTCCATACTCCGAATCTTGTATTTTTCTTGTTAGCCACCATTTTACTTGTGTATTATCTGTTCTTATAATAAATTTGTTATATACAATATATGGTTCAAATGATAATAAACACTTATATACTGAATATAATTCTTTTCTATTTATTTTCCATTTCATTTCCGTATTATTAAATGTTCCTGAATAATACCTGCAATGATGTTCTATCGTAGTGTCATCATATCTGTATTTTAAAATTCCTCCATAACTTTTTTCACTCGCATCTGATTCTATTATATAAGTAAATTTTTTGTTTTCATCTGGAAAGTGTAGTTTAGGTAAGTTTTTACATAATAATTTTACCTTTTATATTTGTATTTGGTCTTTTAATTTTTATCAAACTGATATTCTATATCTTTCTTTAATTTTTGTTGTAATGGTTTTAAATTCTCTGCTAATTTTGGTATGTATTCTCTTACTTGATTTACTAGTTCTAAGAGTGATTGTAATTTCTTTTTTTGTGTCTAGTTGTTCATTTGAGTTAATTATTTTTTGTACTATATGTATTTGCATTTTTATTTCGTTTTTATCAATTTGTATTCCTAAGAATTCTATTTGATTTTTCATTATGTCGGCTTTCTTTTTACTTAGGCTTATGCCTGAATATTCTATAATACGTATGAATTTTTCTAATAATCTTATGTGATCATCTTGGGTTTTAGAATATAGCAATATATCATCAATATATACTACACAATTTTTTAATTGTTTAAAATAGTTATCCATAAAGTGTTGATATCTACCTGGTGCA
Source organism: Solanum commersonii (assembly GCA_029007595.1). Classification (NCBI taxonomy): domain Eukaryota; kingdom Viridiplantae; phylum Streptophyta; class Magnoliopsida; order Solanales; family Solanaceae; genus Solanum; species Solanum commersonii. Next base: position 2,125,314 of record JAJTWQ010000051.1, read on the forward strand.
TTTTTATATCCAAACGGTAATACAATCCATTCGTAAAATCCTTGTGGTACAGTGAATGCTGTTAGTTTTTTAGATTCCTCTTATAGTTTTAAGTGATAAAATCCTGATTTACAATCAAATTTGCTAAAATAATTATATCCTTGTATTTGTCTTATCTTTAGTATTTCATTTGGTATCGGATAATTATATGTCTTAGTTTTTGCATTTAAATTTCTATAATCAATAACTATTCTACTTTTTCCTCTTTTTTGTTCACTATGTTTATTTACGATAAATGCCGGGCTCTTGTGCTTACTATTACTTTCTTGTATATACCCTTTTTCTAGTAATTCATTTATATGTATCTTAAATTCGGTTAAATCATTAAAATTATATTTTAATGGTTTTTGAGTTATTATACTATTATTATCAATTAGTTCAATTTTTACTTTTGTTTTATGTTTCTCCCATCCTTATAAAGGATCTTCACTATATAATAATTCTAACTTATCTTGGATTATTTTTACTTTATCTATAGAGAATATTATTAATTCTATTCTAGGGTCTTCTTTTTTTATATTTTCTAATTTTTTCGCTCCCTTTTATCCATTCTGTTGTTTTTCGTTTTTTATTATTTACTCTTTTTGCTTCTATTTTTTGTTTACACGGTGTTGTGAACCACCAATGTATTTTTGTTATTATATGTGGGTATAATTTTTCTAAAAATGGCATTCCTAATAACATATTTGTTGTAGTTAGTTCAAAGTTATATATTTCCTCTATAGTTAATATCTTATCTCATATTTATATTTTTATATTTTTTGCCTTATATGTGATCATGTTTCCTTCATTGTTAAATCCTGTTACTACTATTGGTGTTTTTAATTTTTTCCACTTATCTTCTGGTAAACAATTATATTTACATATATTAGCTTATGCTCCTGTATCTATCATTGGTGTATACTATCTGTTGTAATATCCTTCTATTATTATCTTTGCAAGTATATATATTTTCATATTTTTATCATACTAAAGTCCTTTTTATTATTACTAAAGACCATATAGACCAAAAAAGTAATAATAAAAAGGACTTTAGTATGATAAAAATATGAAAATATATATACTTGCAAAGATAATAATAGAAGGATATTACAACAGATATTATACACCAATGATAGATACAGGAGCAGAAGCTAATATATGTAAATATAATTATTTACCAGAATATAAGTGGGGAAAATTAAAAACACCAATAGTAGTAACAGAATTTAACAATGAAGGAAACATGATCACATATAAGGCAAAAAATATAAAAATACAAATATGGAATAAGATATTAACTATAGAGGAAATATATAACTTTGAACTAACTACAACAGATATGTTATTAGGAATGCCATTTTTAGAAAAATTATACCCACATATAATAACAAAAACACACTGGTGGTTCACAACACCGTGTAAACAAAGAATAGGAGCAAAAAGAGTAAATAATAAAAAACGAAAAACAACAGAATGGATAAAAGGGAGCGAAAAAAATTAGAAAATATAAAAGAAGAAGACCCTAAAATAGAATTAATAATATTCTCTATAGATAAAGTAAAAATAATTCAAGATAAGTTAGAATTATTATGTAGTGAAGATCCTTTACAAGGATGGGAGAAACATAAAACAAAAGTAAAAATTGAACTAATTGATAATAATAGCATAGTAACCCAAAAACCATTAAAATATAATTTTAATGATTTAACCGAATTTAAGATACATATAAGTAAATTACTAGAAAAAAGGTATATACAAGAAAACAATAGCAAGCATACAAGCCCAACATTTATAGTAAATAAACATAGCGAACAAAAAAGAGGAAAAAGTAGAATGATTATTGATTATAGAAATTTAAATGCAAAAACTAAAACATACAATTATCCGATACCAAACAAAATATTAAAAATAAGACAAATATAAGGATATAATTACTTTAGCAAATTTGACTGTAAATCAGGATTTTACCACTTAAAGTTAGAAGAAGAATCTAAAAACTTACAGCATTTACAGTACCACAAGGATTTTACGAATGGATTGTATTACCGTTTGGATATAAAAATGCACCAGGTAGATACCAACACTTTATGGATAACTATTATAAACAATTAGAAATTTGTGTAGTATAAATTGATGATATATTGCTATATTCTAAAACCCAAGATGATCACATAAGATTATTAGAAAAATTCATACATATTATAGAATATTCAGGCATAAGGCTAAGTAAAAACAAAGCCGACATAATGAAAAATCAAATAGAATTCTTAGGAATACAAATTGATAAAAACGAAATAAAAATGCAAACACATATAGTACAAAATATAATTAACTCAAATAAACAACTAGACACAAAAAAGAAATTACAATCATTCTTAGGACTAGTAAATCAAGTAAGAGAATACATACCAAAATTAGCAGAGAATTTAAAACCATTACAACAAAAATTAAAGAAAGATATAGAATATCAGTTTGATAAAAAAGACCAAATACAAATACAAAAGGTAAAATTATTATGTAAAAACTTACCTAAACTATACTTTCCAAATGAAAACAAAAAATTTACTTATATAATAGAATCAGATGCGAGTGAAAAAAGTTATGGAGGAATTTTAAAATACAGATATGATGACACTACGATAGAACATCATTGCAGGTATTATTCAGGAACATTTAATAATACAGAAATAAAATGAGAAATAAATAGAAAAGAATTATATTCAGTATATAAGTGTTTAATATCATTTGAACCATATATTGTATATAACAAATTTATTATAAGAACAGATAATACATAAGTAAAATGGTGGCTAACAAGAAAAATACAAGATTCGGTAACAATAAAAGAAATAAGGAGATTGGTATTAAATATATTAAATTTCACATTTACAATTGAAGTAATAAAACCGATAAGAATGTTATTGCAGATTACTTATCAAGACAAAACTACTCGGGCGAGGCGAGGAAGAAGATACAATTGAAAAGATACTCAAAGCCATTACTACACTTTGTACAAAAGTGGATAGTATGGACAACGAGATACAAAAGCTAAAGACTAATGAAGATAATCTGAAGTCTAAAGCTAGTCAGCAGCATTACTATAAAAATGTGGAGCTACGTCAATCGAAAGACGGAAAAAATCCAAAGCTAAAAGGAGACGATGGGAAATTCCTTAAAACCCATAATGTTTGTTTAAATACAGCTGCAGGTACAAGCCAACGAGTTAGTGAAAAACATAAGAACTCAAACTTAAACCAGTTATTCGAAAAACCATTTACCCAAAGGCTAACACCAAAAAGTATATTGACTATAGAACCACAAACTTCTATGTATGCGGATAGCATACACCATGACAAAAGAACATATAACCATATTACACGAACCTACATAGAAAATATATACAAAATCCAAACATTTTTAAATCTTAACCCCAGATCTACTACAATCCAAGAACCCAACCAGGATTATTTAACCCAAAAATTACAAGGTTATAATAAACTGATTGCACAACCAAAAACTAACGCCAACTTAGTAAGGACATGTTATAGCTATGGACTATTAAATACAGTATATACATATGACGGAGAGGAACTAAGTGGAATACCGGAACTACATAAAGCATTTATTACATATAAGAGAGTTACTAAGGGAAATCTATTCTATGTAAAATTTTATACGGCAACAACAGAGATATTATACGAGGAAATAAAACCTCCGATACAAGTTGTAAAGATAGGTTTGACAAAAGATATGATAATACCAGAAGATATCGGACAACAGTCAGAGATACAAAAAATTTGAGATGCCCAGTTTTTACGCCAATAAGAGAATAATCGGTATATCAACTATCATCCAGGAGTTAGCTAACAATTATTTAAACGAAAATGCTATATGGAGCTACTATGCAAGAGACCAACTAATGATTTATTCCAATTTAAGGGAGCTAAGGAAATCAGATATGGATGAAGTTCAAAGATGGATTTTATCACTACTTAAGCCAGAAGGACGACCTACGACACGAGCACTAAAAGAAGGATTTATTTCGGCAGAATTATTAACCAGATATTGCAAGCTAATTGGTCACAAATACCCTGATCATATATGTTCAAAATATAATGAAGAAGATAATATAATCCCAGACGTCCAGCTGGAATAAAGAGATAAAGACGGAAGCAGAGGATAAGAAGATAAGATGATGAAGATAAGATGCGGACAAAATAAAAAGATGAGATAAGAAAGTAAAATTATTTGTCTTGTAAAATAGTCAATAAAGTATGGTGTGAATAGTAGTGTGTCATAATGTGTGTCATAATAAGGATGGGCATGTGTAAGGAATGGTAGGGGGTATAATTTATTAAGTGGACAAGTGTATGGTGTGCCATAAGTAGTAGGTATGTGTCATACTATTATACTATATAGGTACATTATTGTAAGTAAGGAAGAATTCTCCTCTATATAAGGGAGGATATATGTAAATGAAAGGCAGGCAATGCCTAACGTAATAAAAACTTTCTTGAAAACACTCTCTCCACTAAGATATAAAAATACTTAAAAGATAATGGACAAATCTGAAATCCAATCAGATATTTCAGATAGCATGGCTAAGCAAGAGGCAAAGGTATATTGTTCTGCAGAACTAATTTCGTATATTCCTGAATATCATATATATGATTGAATAAATTTATGTTAGTTATTATGTATTAGAATTATTTGAATCATGATTTCTAGTTTATTAGCACACTGAAAACAAGGAGAAAACTTCTATACTATGCCATCCTAATGTTGAAACCGGTAGGCAAGGAAGCCGTTTAGGGGAGTAAACAAAGTTGAGGCGCTGATAAGAAGGAAGTATTCGCTAAAGTACGATGCTAGTAGTGATAGGAAAACATGATAAAGATAATTTAGTTCATAATGATCTAATATGAATTTAAGCAATTATGAATATGATAGGAAAGAATAATTTGAAATAAAAATCCTGCATGATAAAGAACATGACTACATACTTGCATGATAAAATGATAAAAAAACTATGAAACCTTAATCTTATATATCCTTAAAGATATAAAAATAATTGAATTAAGAAGAATTATATGGAAAAAAATATTTAATGATAACGAATCAGAAGATATATGAAACCAACAATGGTATGAAATAGACCTACATAATTTAGACTACAAAAAAATAGAATGGTACGATTTAGAAATAAATTCAGATTAAAATGAACTACGACTAATTACGATATTGGACAGAATCTATGGAAGATATAAAACTATTAGAACAACTAATGGAAGAAAATTTATACATGTACCAAGAAACCCAAGATATGTTATACCTAGAATATATCATAAATAATATTAAAGAAATATTCAGATTAAAACAACTATCAGAAGAATATTACAATAAATATTATTACATTTTACCATGAATTAAGCACCAAAAAATTATAATAAAATCTTTAAAATAAATTACTCACCTACTACACTACCACCTAACACTACCACTTCCACAAATACACTAACGACCAGTTCTGCACCGAAAAATGGTATCTCTTATTTCGGGTAGATTATCTTGGTTATTTTCTTCTAATTCATCTTCTAGTTGCAATTTTTCTTTAATTTTAATTATCTCATTTGTTAATTTCGTTTTTTGTTCTTTTTCTTTTTGTTTTATTTCATACATTTCTTTTAATATTGCTAACTCTTTTTCTAGTTCTACTATTTTGGTATTTTTTACTTCTTCTAATTGTTGTACTTTCTTTTTTGCTTGTTGTTTTATTTTTTCAATTTCCGTTTTTCTATCTATTTTTTCATTTTCTTTTGTTATCCTTATCATAACAGTTAAACTATCTTCTAGTTTTACTGATTCTTTTTCTAACATTAAGCTTATATTGTCGCCTATTTTCTTATATCTTCTTCCTAGATTAGAAAATATTATCTTTATTTTTAATCCGTCATAATTTTCGTATGTTTTTTCATCTATTGCGTATTCTTCCTTATTCATTTATAGATTATGTTGGAGTTTATATTCTAAGCTATTTATTTGTATTTCTAGATATAAAATAGTGTTTCTTTGTGCTATTATAGATTTGTGATAGATTCTGCAAATATATTATTGTTAAGTCTATTTTTTCTATGTGCTAATTCTTGTGTTTTTGCTATAATTATTTCATTAAGTTTTTGTCTATATTCGTTATTGATTGTAATTTTAAATATTGAATATATTTATATTCTACTTTAGATATATTATTTATTAATTGATTTAATTTTTTGTTATCAGTTTTTGTGATATTAAGTTGTTTATATTTCGGATATAATTTATTTAATTTTCTTCTTATTTTTCTTAACTTTCTACTAATGCGGTTCTTCTTATATTTATCGACATCTATAGCTCTGATACCATTCTTGAGGCTAAAGGTATGCTTTTCACTCCCGAATCCGTTTCTCGATCCATAGAAGGTAATAAAATTGGTGAATATTGATGGGGAAAGGTTTTGTTATAGATTCTATGGAGAAAACAACCCTAGTTTGGGTAATTGAGATCATGGGTTTGATTTAGGGTTCATAGAATTGTTAGTAATTCGGGTAATTAGCGATTGTTTGTTGATTCCCGTGTTATTGTGGTTATTTGTAGACCAATAACAAGCAAAACGAATTCGAAAAGGAAAGGATCAAGTTTCTTAGGGTTTCAAACTTGTTTCGAGGTAGGTGATGATTGTGATTCTATGATTATGTGGTGTATGCTTGTTCTTGCTCCATTATGATACTTGTATATGTATGAATGTTGCAATGTTGATCAAACTTGTTGTAAATGAGATAGATGAATGTCATTGCCATGAAATCATGACTTAAATGTATGATCTTGATGATGTACTTGTGTTTGTGATTGTGGTGTGTGAATTGGATCGGGTTGCCACGTTTCGACATAACTAACTTGGATCAGATTGCCACATTTCGGCATAATTATGGGATCAGTTGCCACGTTTCGGCATAAAAATGGAATCAGTTACCACGTTACGACATACTAACTGTTTGAGTTTAGGTTCCGCGAGAAGACCAATGATGTGCTATAAAATGTGAAGTTGTTAGTTGTTCATAAATGTTGATGATGTTGTATATGTTGGTATGTATGCATGTGATTATAATGTTGTTTGAGTTTTTTATGTTGCACTAGTTGGATAGCCGCGTGATCCTACCAGTACACTGTGGTTGTGTACTGATTCTACACTTGCTCTTATTTTTGTTGAGTACAGGGCATCTTCACGCGACTACTGATTGACCTCGCTTAGAAGATCAGTGATCATCATTTCGAATTCAAGGGTGAGCCAATTCTTCCAGGCTGCCATGGGATTCTCTTTCGTCTATGTCCATTATTTCCGGACTTAGATATTTGTTCTAGTTAGTTGATTAGTTCATTAGTTGGGGATTTATCCCTTCTTCTTTAGACTTGGATAATTTGTTTAGATGTTTTGGTACATTGACTTTCAGGTTCTAGGTATTAAATTTCCGCATTTGTTAGTTAATTAACTTGCTTCTGTAACTTAATTGTCTTAGTATTGTTTTAGTTGCTTAGTTTGAGTGTAGTGGTGGTTCTCCCACCGGATGGTTAGTGTGGGTATCAATTACAACGGTCTGGGTCGTGACACTTATAACCTTTGGTGTTTGATATAGCTAAATTTGACATGATAGTTGTTATCTCATTTGTTATTTTAACGTTGATTTTTTTTTAGATTTCATTTATGTATCCTGTAAATCTTGAATTTCTCTTTTCGTTGTTGTTATAACACGATTTACATGCTTATATATATTATCTTTGTAGCCAATAAATGTATTTTGTGTAGTTATAAAAATCAATTAGATTCTCTATTTTTTATTCATATATAGTATAAGCATATCACATACTTAGTTTGCTTTACCCCCTCTTGATAATTTCATGAGATTTCTCTGGAGGGAGACAATTTTATGTTAATTTTAACTATTTTAATAAACTTACACTTGTGTTTTACATTTGATCTTTTTGTAAAATGGGGGTGAAATCTTTGGTTCATCAATTGGTCTCGGATGACATGAGTAGGAGGAGAAAATTAAGTAATTTCCACAAAATTAATTTTTGAAGGGGTAGATTTTTTATTTTTATCAATTTATAGATCATTTTGAAAATAATAAGTTCACTAGGGTGGCGGCGGCACAAAATTAGGGTAACGGAGGGGAGAGCAAAACCAAAAGAAGGGTATCATTATTATTGACCTTGAGATAATTATTATTTTTATCGGATGTAGACAAAAAAAAATAAAGAGTTTTGATTTTAATAAAATAAAAATATTTCCCTTCCTATATTTTGTTTAATTGAAAATTGCTTTCTTCGAGGAGTTTTATTTTCTTTTGTAATTCTACAAAAAGAAATTGTATCTTTTCATTTTTAGACTAATATCTTTTAATATACACATGTTCAAATTTAAAAAAAAACATTATTAATTTTCTTCTTAATTTTAAAGGAAAAAGTTGAATCTAGTTTAATGGCTACTTGCTGTTGTAAAACTAAAGTATAACAAGACAAGAAATATAAAAGATGATAGCAATAGAAATAGGAAAACAAGAGATGAGAGCTTTTCTTATTTTTCATAGTATTCAAGTGTTCACCAAATCTTCAAGTGTATACAATATGAACCTTTATGCCTCTATTTATAGTGTAAAATAGAGGCATACAAAAGGTTAGTCATAAACATGACATTAACATGAATACAATGGAGGAGTTATGGAAGTGAAAAATACAAGAATAATGGTGATATTAAGCTAGAGGTTATGGAGGTTATGATTATCTTCATAATGGAGGAAAGTAATGGAGATAATGGGTGAGAGTAATTTCTTGGTGTAGTGGACATCCACACTATAATATTTTATAGCACTCCCCCTTTGATGTCCATAGATAATATGCATCATTAAAACCTTACTAGCAAAAAGCCCTGTGGGAAAAAATCCTAGTAAAGGAAAAATAGTACACATATCCTTTAATACGCTTTGAATGTTGCCTCGTTAAAAACCTTAGCAGGAAAACCCGATTGGGATAAAACCATGGTTAAGGAAAAGAGTACAATGCGTATTTTTTTCCCATGATAAAAACTTTACTTGATAGCTCGGAGACGATGCATTCCAATCTTATATCACAACTTCTCAAATATTGATGTTGGCAATCCTCAGTGAATAAGCTTACAATATTATCACTTGAATGGGTCTTTGAACGTCTATCTCACCATTTTGTTTAAGATCATGTGTGAAAACGACTTTTAGTGAAATATGCTTTGTCTAATTTCCTTTGATTGTATCCTCCCTTCAATTGAGCTATATATTATTTTTGTATATGGTGGCTAGAATATCCTTTTCAAAAGAAAATCACATATTTTCTGAATATGATAGATCATGATTCCAACCAAACACACTCCCGACTTAATTAATAGATCAATATTATTTCTGCATGATTTGAAGAAGTGGTTACTAATGTGATTCTTTGAATGCCACAATATTGTTGTGTCTCCATATGTAAATAAACAGTCCATTTGTGATCGAGCTTTATGCAGATCAAATAAATATTCTTCATCTACATAATCAATTCATTTCTGACTCGAGGATTGATCATTTCAATTTTATTGAAGCTCGTCTTTTCTTCTGAAAGAAAATCACACATCTTCTATGCATTGAGTCACTTGCTTTGTTAGTTTCTTCTCATAACTTGAATGGTAATATGACAACCCTTTCACATAACTTTCATTATGTATATCAAATAATCTTCTAGCATTTGCATAATCAACAATATGTAAGTGCATCAATTGCACTAATACATGACATTTTAAAATCATTTTCATGATATCAAAAAGATTTTTTCTCTGTGCTAAGCAGTCTCAAAACCATTGGGAACTCAATGAAATTGCTTTAAGACCTTTTAAGTCCTTGAAGGATTTTCATATAACATGCATCGTCTAGTTAGACATAATAACCATTCATTATACATATTCAAGTATTTCATCTATTGCTAGACTGAAACAAGTCTAATTGCATCCACCACTGGAGAATATATCTCCATTTAACAATGTCAGGATTTTTGCGAAAACCCTTTATGACCCTAGGCACAAACCGTACTTTATATCTTACGGTTATACTTTTGCACAATTATTCATTTGTACCCCCACTGACATATATTTTGATCTATGAACTATAAGTTCAAAAACATCATTTTTCTAAGTGAAACAAAATATACTTGAATAGTGCATTTTATTTAGCCAATCATTTAACTGTTCACATTATATGACAGATCAAATTTAAGATCCTTGTAACCATTTATAGCATTGAGTGCTACTTCATATCAAAGATATAGTCGACTGTCATTTTGATTCAATTCCAATACAACATAACTTATCGAGATCTCTTCATTTTTCATCATTTTCAAGTACCTGAACCTTTGCCAAGGTTTTATGAAGTTTTATGTCATAGTGCCCTTTCAAAGCATTTACCTCATTATCATAACCATTTTGATAATTTTCTCCTCTCCTTCCTCAAGGAATTTTATGTTTGGAATTGATTGGTCTATCACGTTTCTGGCATACCATAGACTCTGTCCTTCAAGGACTATTTATTGGAGCATTTGTAGCTTAATTAAAATACTGACTCAACAAATACATCTGGCAAATTATTTGCAACATTTTGCAAATGAATTATCTCTTGAACTTCAAGTTCACATTTATTTTAACGAGGATCTAGTTAATTCACCCCACACATAATTTTCAGCTGCTAAACATATCTCCCCCTAATGTTAGGAAATCTAACATTTACCTCCAACCTCATTTGGGGATCCATCTTTGTGTGTGGTGGAGCAATAAAATCATATGTCCACACATCAAATTTTTAGATGGAAATTATTTGGTTTCTGACCCTGAACCAATTGTGATGGGAGAACCTTGTTGTCTTGATGCATACACGTTACAACTAATTATAGCTAGACCAACTAGTATTATCAGCACAATTTTATAGTTTGGAACTGTGCTCTTAATTTAACAATTTGAGCAAACAACCTTACTAAAACCAATTTGTAAGTTGATACAAATGCACATGTGACCATACCATAAATGCATCTATTAAATCTAATAGCAAGTGGTCCACATGGCAGGTTAATGGACTCATATTCACCTTTTTATATGTTTCAAATAATTTCAGGGGATACAATTCCAACCTTAGCTGGTACAATGATCATTTTATCATGAGAACAAGCAACACATGAGAATTCTTGAAGAATCTTTTATTTCTTCAACATATAACCACATGAATTCTCAATTCTTTTGCATCACATTTGAACCGAAATGGTCAACCGGTTATGCCAACATATATTTATTCTAGTAAACTTCTAGTTTAGTTTTAAATGTGATTCCTTCATCATGCCCATAGTTTTATTCAACAAACAAGAGAAAGACGGCCAACCTTTTATGTAAATATTCATAACCCGCTTTGATTGCAGTAATTTGAAGATATTTAATCTTTCAATAATTTACAGTCTCAATATAACAAATTTTCTTTTCAATTCCTCTGAAACTTAAAAAGTTTCTTTTGAGACTTACTACAACCTCAATATTATGAACTATTTCATTTTCTGGATAGTAACAAATTAGTCCTTCCGAAACCTTCAATTAATTTTGTGTAATGCCACAAATTTCACAACACCATTCTTATGGTGACCATCTCCTTCAAGGAGAAAATTACTATTATTGTCATGGTTAGAATTATTACTGAAGGACTTATTTCTTGACAATCAATGACAAACTTGTGTTGCCACACAATAACATTTATTTTGGTCATGACCATAACCTTTATACAAGAGAATTATTTCTTTCTTTTGTCCTCCAGTAGTTCATAATAAAACATACCACAATATTTGTGTAGTACTCAAAGTATATGACCGAAATGACCATTTATGTCAAAATATAATTTTTTATTTCAATATCTCAAACCTCCCGTAGAGGTAAGATGTGGCAATTATCCAACCATACATGAACATGTCCTTATCCATACAAACACAAGTCACATTCTCTTCAAGAAATGACCAAAACCATTTGTACATGCTCCATGAGTTTTTATTAGTCATACTTTGACATTATGAAATTTATTTGACCCACCTCAACATCACTTTAAAAAAACTAAATGTACTACCACTTTGTATTTCTCTATTTTGATGGAGGATTTAAAAAACTTTCAAATTGGGTTGCATCAACTCAATGTGCCCAATAAATTTTCATACCACTTTGATGGCCAAAACTTACCTTCTCATTTGAAGGACCATCTTATGAACCCATAATGTTCTTCCTACCACAATTGACCAGTAACATTTTACCACACTCATATTCATATATTTAACCACTTGTCATTTTCAGACACATTATGTCTTGCTACCACATTCACATAAAAGAACGGAGCAAATCAATTGGACAAATTTCATGACTTTTATCAAGAGCATATCAATTTGCTCAATCATTGTTACATCGTCATTATATAACGTTGGGACTTGAACCCAACGTCTTACCCCTAAGAAGACATTTTAGGTCATTATTTGTTGGGACCCAACCCACCATTTTATTATCATGATGCATCAGGACTCTCACCCGATGTATTACCCTCTTGGTGCGATAGGACTTGAATCCTTCGTCTTATCCTCAATCAATGACATAATAAGCAAAATATAATAGGACTCACATTTGAGCCTTAAAAAAATATTGTGACTTTGTGGTTAACATGTACAAATAAATATAGAACAAAAGAAACACAATAAAAATATTCTCAACAAATTATGTACTAATATCTTAAACTTGTCAAAATAGAGAGTTACATATAGCATTATATTATATTATGTTTGGAGCACAATAATTAAGCTAGTGAATTACCATTATAAATCAAAGAATCAATTGCACACTAAGAAAATAATAATTTCAATTACACTAAAATAAATTTTCTCACTAACACTACTCCTTTTTCAATTTTCACGTGAACCCAAAATATTTCACAGACAAAACAAAATAAATTAAAAGCTTATGCAATAACCAAAACAGTGAGCATAATCATAAATAAAATATAAAATAACTTTCACATACAAAAGAAAGTATCTATAGTCATAGGTGGAAAAAGAAATGCACAGTAACAATAATATTAATCATTCACCTTGTTCACAAGTAAAATATAAAATAGATTGCACAATAATTTACCTTGTTTTCGAGAGAAAAATAAACACAATTATTTTACCTTCTTTTATTTACTTTGCTTCAATCCTGCAATGGTAGAACATTTGTGCTGCTAACGTGTTGTAAAACTAAGTAAAACAAGACAAGAATATAAAAGATGATAGCAATAGAAATAGGAAAACAAGAGATGAGAGCTTTTCTTATTCTTCATAGTATTCAAGTGTTCACCAAATCTTCAAGTGTATACAATATGAACCCTTATGCCTCTATTTATAGTGTAACATAGAGGCATACAAAATGTTAGTCATAAACATGACATTAACATGAATATAATGGAGGAGGTTATGGAGGTTATGGTTATCTTCATAATGAAGGAAAGTAATAGAGATAATGGGTGAGAGTAACTTCTTGATGTAGTGGACATCCACACTATAATATTTTATAATACTTGCCAAATATCCTTTGTTTTGCTCTACCTTAATGGTCATTCAATTACTTTCTCTATTTTAACTTGTGAAGACAATAGATAACTTTTCAGAATATTCTAAAAGAATGACTCATTTTATAATTATTGTACTCGTAAATTATTCTAAGACGATGATTCTATAGAATTACTTCAACTTGCAAAAAAAGTATATAACTAACAATTTTAGTGTAGTTTAGTCTGTTTTATGGCGTTTCCCCTTCTTCTTTGTTTGATTTATCATTTATGTGTTAGTATTCATTAATTGTTCCTTATCTAATATTTGTTAAATAAAAAAATAAATTATGTGTTAAATCATTTCAACTTGAATTTTTTTGCTAATTAAATTGAATTGATTTTTTAATAATAGATTCCTATATGATCTTCTCTATTCTATAATTCAATTATTTATCCTAACTAAAACGGTATAAAGCTTTATTATGTGAACATGTCTAATATTTGCTCACATTAATTATAATATAAGTTGATCAATATGTGCAATTGCATAAACTAAATTGTTGCAATACAAGCTAAAATTTTATAAATGAATTTTCTTATGAGAAGTAATAACCTTCATGATGATTTTGTGTACAATTTTGTTCATTAACTTTCAAAGAGAATTGATACAGTTATAGCGGTTGATACAACTTCAACAACAATGCCAATGCTCTTTGAAGGAAAGCAAAAAATTGATGTGATGATCGTCAATGTATCAAATTTGATTTTTGTTGACCTCTTAGCTCAAGCTAAGGCGTTAAATATAATTTCACTCAGTATGTATTTATCCTATTCTTCTATTTATGACATTTACCATAAGTAAAATCAGTTATTTTAATTAATACACTACAAAAGAATTAGCTATAAAATTCACTGTTATTTTATTGTTATGTAGTTTGTAGCTAAATAGATTTCCAACTATACATTGTTAAATAGGACTAGCAATGAATTTTGTGGTTAAACGACATAATTATTAGTTGCTAATTCTTATTATATTTATTATATGACAAACAATTGTTTTGTAATGTTAGTGTTAATTAGGGATGACATTGGTGAAAAACAGATGCGGGGCGGGTTTAACCTTGTGTCGGACGGGGCGATTTTAAGGTTGCGTGGGGGGGGGGGGGGGCAGATATGGGTGGGTTGAAGTGGGTTTTTTAAAAATTAATGTGGACGAGACGGGTTGCGGGTCTATGTGGCTTCAAATTTAATTTTAACTTTTCACATGTTATAAGAGTGATAGAACATTATTTATTAAGATAGTTTCTTGAAAGTTACTAAAATATTCAAGAAAGTAAATAAATATATGGTTCAATCACAACTAATATGATTTCTTACATGCTTCCTTATTGAACTCTATAAAATACAATTGTAAGTCATTATTTATTAAATTACTACAACTTAATGAGAAAATACAATATATTAATGAATATTATTTCTAGTATCAAACTTAATTAAAAAAATATTAAAAATATTATACGGGCGGGTTGAAAACAGAAAAAAATTGTTATGTTGGGACGGTCAATGCGAGGTGGGGTGGGTTGAAAATAAAAAAAATTGTTACGCGAGCCATGGTAAGACGGGTTGAAAATGAAAAAATCGATATGCGGGGCGGGTTAAGCTCAACCCGCCTCGCCCCGTCCCATTTCCATCTCTAGTGTTAATAAAATTTAGTAAATAAGCATTAATTTAACCATACATATAATATATAATTTAATTCAATTCTAATTGATAACTTCTTGAACAATTGTGCAGTTGTATGTGATGAATTTGATGAACTCGTTGCAAAGAAGACTTTGGGCGATGGAGCCTATCTTTACCTTAAAAAGCCATTTGACAAGTAAATTGTGAGATATTTGTGGTGTTAGTGTAGGGGCATTTTAATATTATAAGAATGTTACATTTTAGCATGCCGTTTGGACCATTAAGTTGGTGCATTACTCCATAGAGTAATTGCATATGTTACTAATTCTTTGGTGCAATTGCAGCAGGTTCAGCCGTTGGTGGCTGTTAGCTTTTTTATCCCATTACTTCTTACTCTTTATTCCTCCATTACACCTTGTAACTTATGTAACTCCTAAGACCATTATCTTCATTATTTACTACCCCATTATCTTCCTATCAATTGGTAGGAAGACTTCCTCAACTATAAATAGTGATAGTCTTCATTTGGTTTGGGAGATACTACACACAAGAAAAATATAGAGTGAAAGAGTTAGTAAAAAAGAGAGTTCTAATTAGTTGAAGGAAGGTGTTCTTTTTGTGGAGCTTTGAACTCAACTTTGTCCAGGGTTGTTGAGTTATATATTGTGAATAGGTTGTTGTATCCTGGAGGGGACAAGTCAAGAAGGACTACTGCTGGACCGGTGAAAACATTTGCTGCAGTGGGCTTGAATCTCCTTAAAGAGAGCGAGATATCCGCGCCTCAGCCTGAAGAGATTTATTTTCTTCATATTTATTTTCAATTGTAATCTTGTATATTTGTTATCTTGTACGTTTTCACTAACAATTTTAAGGAGATTCATCATGGCTACAATTGAAGACACCGCGAATGTCAAAATGGGAGACCTTAACAAGCCATTTCGATTCAATGGTAACCATTTTAAGAGATGGAAGGGTAAAGTACTTTTCTACTTAAGTCTTCTCAATGTTTCTTATATGTTAACTGAGAAGAATCCTAATAAATTTGATGACACCTCAATGGATGATGATGAACTTATTTCTCATCATGAGAAAGTGAAAAAGTATGATGGTGATTCCTATAAGTGTCGGTATTATATTCTTAATTGTCTATCTGATAATTTTTATGATTATTATGATAGAACTTACTCTAGTACAAAGAAAATTTGGAAAGCGTTGCAGAGTAAGTATGATACCAAAGAGGCTGGAGCGAAAAAATATGCGGCTAGTAGATTTTTTCGTTTTCAAATGGTGGACAACAAATCAGTGGTAGACCAAGCTCAAAACTTTATAATGATTGTCGGAGAGCTTAGGTCCGAGGAGGTTAAAATTGGAGATAACCTTATTGTTTGTGGCATAGTAGATAAACTTCCACCTTCTTGGAAGGAATTTCAAAAAACTATGCGCCACAAACAAAAGGAAATCTCCCTTGAAACCTTGATAATGAAAATCCGCATGGAAGAAGAGGCTAGGGGCCAAGATGCACTTTTACAAGCAGAAGAGACCAACATCACAATGAAGGTAAATTTAATTACTTCAAATAATGCTACTCCTGAAACTCACAAAAATACTTCTTTGAAGCCTAAGAAGAAAAAATTCAAGAAGAATAATGGTAGACCTCTCAAGAAAAATAATGGTGAAAATAGCCAAGCACAAAATCAACAAGTTCAAGACAAAGGACCGTGCTTTGTTTGTGGCAAAAGTGGGTATATTGCTCGATTTTGCAGATTCCGAAAACGTGGTCCTAACCCTCAGGCAAACGTTACCGAAGAACCTTTTGTGGCGGTGATTACCAACATAAACATGGTTGAGAATGTTGATGGATGGTGGGCTGATTCTTGTGCAAACCGTCATGTCTATTATGACAAAGACTGGTTTAAGAAATATACTCATTTTGAGGAGCCCAAAACCATCATGCTTGGTGATGCTCACACTACTCAAGTGCTTGGAAAGGGAGATGTCGAATTGTGTTTTACTTCTGGAAGGGTATTAACTTTGAAATATGTACTTTATACTCCTTCTATGAGGAAAAATTTGATGTCTAGTTTTCTTCTTAATAAAACATGCTTTAAACAGATTATTGAATCTGATCAATATGTAATAGTGAAGAAGGGTATTTTTGTGGGAAAGGGGTATGCATGTGATGGGATGTTCAAACTGAATGTTGAAATGAATAAAGTTTCTACTTCTGTTTACATGCTTTCTTCTACCAATTTTTGGCATGCTCGTTTGTGTCATATTAATGACCGTTATGTTGGAATCATGAGTAGTTTAGGATTAATCCCAATGATTAAAAAGAATTTTTAAAAGTGTGAGGCTTGTAGTAAAGTCAAGATCACCAAAAGGCCTCATTTTCAAGTTGAAAGAAAAACTGATTTGTTAGAATTAGTTCATACTGATATTTGTGAACTTGGTGGAATTTTAACTCGTGGAGGTAATAGATATTTTATCACTTTCATTGATGATTTTTCTAAGTTTACATATGTTTACTTAATGAAAAATAAAAGTGATGCTTTTGAAAATGTCAAAACTTATCTCCATGAAGTTGAAAATCAGTTTGGAAGAAAAATAAAAAGAATTAGAAGTGATAGAGGCCGTGAATATGCGTCAAATGAGTTTAATTCTTTTGTTAGATCATTGAGAATAACTCATGAAACTACTCCTCCTTACTCTCATTCATCTAATAGAGTAGCGGAAAGGAAAAATAGAACTTTGGTTGAATTGACTAATGCCATGCTTATTGAGTTACATGCACCTTTAAATTTTTGGGGTGAAGCTATTTTAACTGTTTGTTATGTGTTGAATCATGTGCCTCATAAAAAGTCTAAATTGACACCTTTTGAATTGTGGAAAGGTTACAAGCCAAGTTTGGATATCTAAGAGTTTGGGGTTGTCTAGCCTTTGTGAGGCTAATGGATCCCAAGATTACAAATTTGGGTAAGAAAGTTACTACTTGTGCTTTTCTCGGTTATGCTTCAAATAGTACAGCCTATAGATTTTTTTAATCTTGAAGATAATATTGTGATAGAATCGGGTGATGCTATTTTTCATGAGAATAAATTTCCTTTTGATTCTAAAAATAGTAGGGGTCAAAGGATTGAACAAAATATTTTGTCATTACCTAGTTCTTCTACTTCTACTTTGAAAAATAAAGAAGTTGATGATTTTGAGTTAAGAAGAAGTGAAAGAGCTAGAGTAGAAAAAGATTTTGGTCCTGATTTTTATGTGTTTAATGTTCGAGATGACCCTCTTATTTTGAAAGAAGCATTATCTTCACATGATTCTATTTTTTGGAAAGAGGCTGTAAATGATGAAATGGAATCACTAATTTCTAATAAGACTTGGAAACTAGTTAATTTACCACCCGATTGTAAAACAATTGGTTGCAAATAGGTCTTAAGAAAAAAATTGAAACCGGATGGTTCTAGTGATAAAATACAAAGCTAGACTAGTTGCAAAAGGTTTTAAACAACTAGAAGGTTGTCACAACCCGATTCCTCAAGTCATGATGGCACCTACTATAACCCACCAGTAGGTAAGCCAACCCGTAACCCAGAATAACAAATAATGGGTCTGAGGGTAGAAACTAAAAAATAGTAGACAAATAACAATATAAATAGTCGAAAGCAAACCAAAAACATATATACAAATAAAGATTCCTGAAATAGTACAAGACGCCGTGTGCTCACTCCCGTCTCCGGATTAGACTGCTCCAAGCTCGATCAACGCTGACTACTAGTGCCCGGACCTACATCACGAAATAGATGCAGAGCGTAGCATGAGTACCAAAACAACAGGTACCCAGTAGGCATCATAGGCCGACTGAACTTGAAAAGTAAAGACAATATGAAAAGAAGGAATAATACAAACCGAGGGTCAAGAGCGGAAATCTAAGTAATAATGGAATGCACACGGGTGTACAAAGAACTAACTAAAGTAATCTATAAGCTAACTACACCTAACTGGGCCCCCATAAGCCCAGAAGGTACACTCGTACGCAAGTTAAATAAAAACCCGAACGGACCCCCATAAGCCCGACGAGTACACAAAATAACTATAACTAAAAAGAATTGCATAAAAGAACCTAAGAACGAAGAACATCGAACCAGAACCTCAACCCTAATTAGTAGAATCTGAAACTACGGAGGCCGGACCTCGAACCGGATGCTCACCAGAAGTACCCAAGTAACCAGTATAAAAGGCCGGAACTCTAACCGGATGCTCTACATAGGTATCTGAGCAATAGAGGCCGAACCTTAAACCGGATGCTCTATATAAGTATCTGGGCAATAGAGACCGGACCTTAAACCGGATGCTCTATAAAGGTGCCAATGTAGCTGCTGAAAGAGTCCTAATCGATCCACACTCATAAATGTCCATGGAACGCTGTCCATACTTACCCAATCAATGTAAGTCCTTGGAACCAAATCAAAAATCAAATTCAAATCGCAAAGTAGAATTAGTGTCACCGACGTAACTCGTGAAGCCGTAACATCGGGGAAAATAAGAATAACTAAAGTCGGAGCAAGCGTATCGCCTAGCTAAGGTCCAATCTATCAAACTCAAGTCTACTACACCAGTTTACAGGGATCTAAGTCGGCCGAGCGACGTCGGGGCAAAACTAAGGCCTATCAGATCCGAATCATGTATTTCTAAGGCAAGCCCTAGTCAAACCTAAACTAAGGCCCAACATTCTTCAAATAAACAGTAATTAAGCATACAAGCACTTTATCTAGCGAGGAGGGTCCACTAATAACACAAAACATGCTCACAGTTACCTAATAATTCCCGGGGAATCGTGGGACCCGCGCAGAAAATTCTGAAATTAACCCCAAAAGTGGGTCCTAACCAGTTCCTCCAGCTCATGTCCCATAATGGGATACAATTCGGGGCTTGGGAACAACACAATACCAACATGCAACCAAAACCCAAATTTTCTCAAAAATTAGAAATGGGACAGCAGCTAATTCAGCATATTTACCAAAAACGGGCGATCTACAGTAAAATTTGACAACACCACAATGTTCTCCTCAAAAAATCACTCATTATAGCCTCAAAAATCACCGAAATCGAACCTAAGATGACTGAAATATCAAGTTTCAAAAATTCCCAAAATCAAGTTCACAAAAATGGTGTGGCAGCAGGTATTTTTCGAAAATTACTTCAAACGGGGACTCCAAATCACTATCCGAGCTCACCAACACGTTGTTCTCGAAAAATCTTACAATTTAGCCTTTTGAATCGCTCAAATCGGTTGAGAGATGAGAGTTTGAAGTTTGGAAAAATTGGCTGAAAATCTGCATTATATTGCAGATTTTCTGCAACTTTCCAACAACTAAAACTCCGACGGGGTGCTCCGATCTCGTTCGGAACCCCGTGCACGCAAACGAGATATGCAACCATACCAAATTCGACATTCCAGACTCAATGATGCAGTCAAAATTTCCATCAGAGGTCATTTCGATAAAAAGTGGGTCCCACTTCCAAAAGTCCTTTTAAGTAAAAACCCACAAAAGGGCTCGAAAAGATATCTAAAACCTCCACACACAAAAGAAGGGTCAATCTAGACCAAACTCGACATTCTGGAGCTAACCACGCTGACAGAATTCTCATCCGAGCGCGTTTACTCAGAATGTTGACCAAAGTCAAACTTATGTCAAATTTCAAAAGCTAAAACGCCTAATCGCACTGACTCACACTGAAAACCTCGGGAGTCATGATGACCATGCTATCAGCCTAAGATAACCCTTTTGGAGCCGATGGAATCGTCAGAATTGGATTCCGATGTCATCTTCTTGAACTTTTGATCGAAAATGATCGTTCAAGGTTCATAAGCTCCAAAACACAAACTCGCACCAAGACCAAGCGAACGACCAGGTGACCGAACTGCCAGTCCCAGCAAGTCATAAATGACTTGGGGTCGCTATAGGAACGTTCTAAACGACATACAGAAGGCAAGACATAGAAATGACCAAGAGGGTCATTACAATATCCACTACTAAAAAGGACTTTCATCCGCGAAAGAAAGGATCAAGGAGTACCTGAAGGCTCAAACAAGCCGGGAAACTGCTCTCGCATCTCCTGCTCGGTCTCCCAGGTAGCCTCCTCAACTGGACGATGCCTCCAACGGACCTTAACAACAGGAATGGCTCTCGAGCGCAATCTCATCACAGTTCTAGCTAGAATGGCAACTGGCTCCTCTACAAATGTCAAATGATCATCCAACTCGACTGCATCATACTGGAGCACATGGGACTCATCAGGAACATATCGCCGCAGCATCAAAACATGAAACACTTGGTGGATGGCCGAAAATGCTGGAGGTAGGGCCAACTCATAAGCAACCTCCCCAACTGTCCGGAGTATCTCAAAAGGCCCAATGTACCTAGGGCTAAGCTTGCCCCGCCTCCCAAACCTCATCATGCCCTTCATGGGCAACACACGGAGGAATACTCAGTCACTAACAGAGAATCTCAAAGGTCGACGCCTCTGATCCGCATAACTCTGGTGCCTACTCTGAGCCGTCCTGAGCCTATCCTGAATCACCCGCACCTGATCCAGGGCCTCCTGAAGCAAATATGTACCACGCGGCCCAGGCTCTGTAGACTCAAACCAACCAACTGGAGAGAGACAACGCCTACCATATAAGGTCTCGAATGGGGCCATCTGAATACTAGAGTGGTAGCTATTGTTGTACACAAACTCTGCCAAAGGTAAGAATTGGTTCCACTGACCTTCAAAATCCATAACACAGGCCCACATCATATCCTCAAGGACCTGAATAGTACGCTCCGACTGGCCATCCGTCTGTGGGTGAAAAGCTGTGCTAAGATGGACACGGGTGCCCAACTCCTCTTGAAAAGCCCTCCAAAAGCTGGAAGTGAACTGTGAACCCCGATCTGAAATGATAGAAACAGGCACGCCATGAAGACGGACCACCTCCCTAATGTAGATACGAGCTAACCTCTCGGCACTGAAAGTAGTATGAACAGGAAGGAAAGATCCAGGATGACCCAAATGTTGTCAACACCTCTAGAAGTTTGAGGCAACCCCACAATGAAGTCCATAGTGATACGCTCCCACTTCCACTCAGGAATGGGTAATCTCTGGAATCTCTACCAGGCCTCAAATGCTCGGCCTTTTACCGGGCAAGACAAGCAACGGAAAACAAAGTCGGCAATATCTCTCCTCATGCCACTCCACCAGTAATGCTGCCTTAAATCATGATACATCTTCGCTGTGCCTGAATGGATAGAGTATCTAGACTCATGGGCCTCAGAAAGTATCAATTGTATCAAATCTCCAACTCTCCGAACACAGATGCGACCGGCGAATTTCAACACTCCATCAGGATCTAAGGTAGTCTGACCACCACCACCCGCTAACACTCGATCTCTAAGGGCCACCAAGGTATCATCCTCAAACTGGCAACCACGGATCCTATCAAGCAAAAAAGACTGAACTCCCATAAAGGCCAAGACACGTCTAGAATCTGAGATATCCAACCGAACCATGCTATTAGCTAAAGACTGAATGTCCAAAGCTAAGGGTCGCTCCTCAACAGATAAGAAGGCTAGACTACCCATACTCACCGCCTTCCAGCTCAAGGCGTCCGCTACCACATTCGCCTTGCCCGGGTGATAGAGAATAGAAAGGTCGTAGTCCTTCAGGAGCTCAATCCAACGACGCTGCCTCGAATTAAGGTCCCTCTGGCTCATGCTGTACTGAAGACTCCTATGATCGGTATAGATCTCACATCAAACTCCATACAAGTAGTGTCTCCAATTCTTAAGTGCGAAAACTACCGCCGCCAACTCCAAGTCATGAGTGGGGTAGTTGCGCTCATGGATCTTAAGCTGCCTCGATGCATAAGCAATAACCCGACCCTGCTGTATCAATACACAACCCAAACCAACGCCGAATGCGTCACAATAAACTGTGAAGCCCTCACCCCCAACTGGAAGAGTCAATATATGAGCGGTGGTCAATAACTCCTTGAGCTTCAAAGAGCCCGCCTCACACTCTTCTGACCAAATAAAGGGAACATCAACACGAGTCAATCGAGTCAACGGGGCTGCAATAGTAGAAAAGCCCTCAACAAAGCATCTGTAGTAGCATGCTAGTCCGACGAAGCTCTGAATCTCAGTAACTGAGGTAGGCCTAGCCCAATCACGAATAGCCTCAATCTTCGCCGGGTCTACCATAGTGCCCTCCTTGGATACAATATGCCCCAAGAACGCTACAGAGTCTAACCAAAACTGGCACTTTGAGAACTTGGCATAAAGCCGCTGATCTCTCAAATTCTGGAGCACAATCCTCAAATGCTGCTCATGTTCACTCCGGCTCTGCGAATAAACCAGTATGTCATTAATGAAGACGATGACAAATAAATCAAGGTATGGCCTGAACACACGTGTCATCAAATCCATGAAGGCAGCAGGGGCATTAGTCAACCCAAACGACATCACAAAGAACTCATAATGGCCATAACGAGTCCTAAATGCAGTCTTAGGGATGTTATTTGCCCTAATCCCTCGCCTGATGGTACCCGGACCTCAAATCAATCTTAGAAAACATGGCGGCACCCTGAATATGATCAAACAAATCATCAATACGAGGCATGGGGTAACAGTTCTTCACCGTCACCTTGTTCAGCTGCCTGTAGTCCATACACATCCTCATAGTCCCGTCCTTCTTATTCACAAACAGAAGAGGAGCACCCCAAGGTGACACACTCGGACAGATAAACCCCTTACCTAAGAGATCCTCTAATTGAACGCTGAGCTCCCTGAGTTTTGCAGGAGCCATCCGATAAGGCGGAATAGAAATAGGACGGGTGTCGGGCTCCAAATCTATGGCAAAATCAATGTCACGATCTGGAGGTAGGCCAGGTAGGTCTGTAGGGAACACATCTGCAAACTCTCTAACCACGGAAGCGGAGTCGGCGAAGGGCCCTCCCTACTCACATCTCGTACATAGGCTAAATAAGCTAAGCACCCAGAAGCAACCAACCGCCTAGCACGCATTAAAGAGATGATCTTCGTCGGTGTATGACTATAAGCACCCTGCCACAACACTGGGGGAATGCCAGGCATCACTAAGGTAACAGTCTTGGCATAGCAATCCAAGACCGCATCGTAAGGGGATAACCAATCCATGCCCAGAATCACATCAAAATCAACTATATCTAGCAAAATAAGATCAACTCTAGTATCATAACCCTGACTAGTCACTAGGCAAGATCGCAATACCTGATCCACTACTAAGGACTCACCCACCGGGGTCGAAACATGAATTGGCTCTGCCAAAGACTCAGACCTCATACCCAATCGGGGAGCAAAATAAACAGACACATACGAGAATGTAGACCCGGGATCAAATAATACTGTAGCAGGCTGATGGCATAATAAAAGTGTACCTGTAATGACATCGTTAGATACCTCAGCTGCCGCCCTCGCCGGGGCTGCATAGAAATGGCCCTGGGCACCTCTGCCCGATGCATCTGATCTACTACCTAACCTGCCTCCCCGAGCTCTGCCTCTGGTACCCTGTCGGCTGTCTCGACGATCCTGGCCCTGACCACCACCTCTACTTAAAGGGGGTACTGCTGAAACTAGTCTAGGTGCAAGAGGAGCTGGTACAATCACTCTTCGCCCTCGTCGGGGCACTCTCTGGACCACTGGTCAAGCGCACCGCAATCAAAACACCCCGAAGCTGAACGCCCTGAAGTAACCTGACCGCGGTAGAAAGGGAGGGAATTTGATCCCTTCGAACTCTCGACCGTACTAGGACCACCCTGGTGATGCTGGCCTCCCTCGAAACGGAGTATCTTTGCCGAACAGCCGGCCGGCCCGACCTCTTTGGAACCTCTGGTGGGGCCTATCATAGGAGTCTCTCCTCTAGTCCAGGACCCGGCGTAGGCGCCACGGTAGCGTGCCCTCTTATCGCTGCCCCCTTGGGCCTCACGATGAATATGCTCCATGGATCGGGCATGGTCGACTACATCAAGAAATGAACGGCCAGCCGAAACCAAATGCTTTGTGTCGACCCTCAGACGGTACCTCAACCCACGTACAAAATAACGAACTCTCTCCTCCTCCGTGGGTAGGATCATGGTAGCATGTTGAGATAACTCATGGAACCTCGTCTCATACTCTGAGACGGTCATAGGGCCCTGCTCCAATCTGGAAAACTGATGACGAATTCTATCCCTGACGCTCCGTGGCATGAACCGGGCTAAGAAAGCCTCTAAGAACTCACTCCAAGATACAGGAGGCGATCCAGCTAGCCTGGACTCTCGATACGAGCGCCATCACTGTCTGTCTGGCCCACGAAATTGATGAGCAGTGAAGTCGGCTCCTCTCGACTCCAAGAGGCCTAATGACTGTAGCAGCTCCTGACAAGTGAGCTGGAACTCGCAGGCATCCTCTCCAATCGCCCCTGAGAATATAGGCGGTGCCAATCTCTGGAAAACCCCGAGCATCTTTTACTCGCGCAGTGTGGAGGTACATATGCTGCCTGAGGTTCCTCTTCCCTATCTCGAGCTGGTGCTACGGCCCTTTCTCGACCTCGGGGTCGGCGTCTACCCCAAGCTAAGGCTCTGCCTGCAGACCCAGGTGCGCCACCCCTGGCTGGGCCACCTCGCGAGCGAGCCATCCTGCGAAAGAGTGAAACAAGTGAGATTTCCAGAAACCAATAAGACACACGCTGCACGAAAGCGAAACAAAAGAGGAAATTTTCTTAAGCACATCCTGTAGCCTCCCGAAGATAAGTTACGGACGTCTCCGCACCGATCTGCAGGACTCTACTAGACGTTAGTTCTGTACAAGTGAGACCGATAAACCTGGGGCTCTGATACCAACTTGTCACGACCCGATTCCTCAAGTCATGATGGCACCTACTATAACCCACCAGTAGGTAAGTCAACCCGTAACCCGGAACAACAAGTAATGGGTCTGAGGGTAGAAACTAAAAAGGAGTAAACAAATAACAATATAAATAGGCGGAAGCAAACCAAAAACATATATACAAATAAAGATCCCTCCCAGAACCTGGAAGTCACTAGTACAGAGCTATTAACAAAATGAGTACAAGTCCCAAAGTGGACAACGAGGCTGGACTGTCTCGAAAGGTAAAAGACAAGTCTATATATACAGATGGAGACTGAAATAGTACAAGACGCCGTGTGCTCACTCCCGTCTCCGGATCAGACTGCTCCAAGCTCGATCAACGCTGAATACTAGTGCCCGAACCTACATCACGAAATAGATGCAGAGTGTAGCATGAGCACCAAAACAACAGGTACCCAGTAGACATCATAGGCCGACTGAACTTGAAAAGTAAAGGTAATATGAAAAGAAGGAATAATACAAACCAAGGGTCAAAAGCGGAAATCTAAGTAATAATGGAATGCACACGGGTGTACAAAGAACTAACTAAAGTAATTTATAAGCTAACTACACCTAACTGGACCCCCCATAAGCCCAGAAGGTACACTTGTGCGCAAGTTAAATAAAAATCCGAACGGACCCCATAAGCCCGACGAGTACACAGAATAACTATAACTAAAAAGAATTGCATAAAATAACCCAAGAACGAAGAACATCGAACCAGAACCTCAACCCTAATTAGTAGAATCTGACAGTACAGAGGCCGGACCTCGAACCGGATGCTCACCAGAAGTACCCAAGTAACCAGTATAAGAGGCCGGAACTCTAACCAGATGCTCTACATAGGTATCTGAGCAATAGAGGCCAGGCCTTAAACCGGATGCTCTATATAAGTATCTGGGCAATAGAGACCGGACCTTAAACCGGATGCTCTATAAAGGTGTCAATGTAGGCCTTTGAAAGAGTCCTAATCGATCCACACTCATAAATGTCCGTGGAACGCCGTCCATACTTAGCCAATCAATGTAAGTCCTTGGAACCAAATCAAAAATCAAATTCAAATCGCGAAGTAGAATTAGTGTCGCCGACGTAACTCGTGAAGCCGTAACATCGGGGAAAATAAGAATAACTAAAGTCAAAGCAAGCGTATCGCCTAGCTAAGGTCCAATCTATCAAACTCAAGTCTGCTACACCAGTCTAAAGGGATCTAAGTCGGCCGAGCGATGTCGGGGCAAAACTAAGGCCTATCAGATCCGAATCATGTATTTTTAAGGCAAGCCCTAGTCAAACCTAAACTAAGGCTCAACATGCTTCAAATAAACAGTAATTAAGCATACAAGCACTTCACCTAGCGAGGATGGTCCATTAATAACACAAAACATACTCACAGTTACCTGATAATTCCCGAAATAGGCCAAAAACATGATTTCTTAACACCTATGCAGGATTCAATAACTACCCAACCCAAATCCCAACTAATCAACATGCATTCACATTCTTGAGCTCAATCCAAGAGAGGGAAACCGTAGTCTACCTGTAGGCCGATCACACGCGCTCCAAAATCACTTCTCCGGAGCTTTCCCTTTTCGAACGGTCTCAAAATGCTTCCCCGCTATCAAAAATAGAGTCACAACGTTAATACGGTCGTTTAGACACCAAAATCACAACAAACGGAGGTGGGTCAATTTTGGAGTCAAAACGGGAATCGTGGGACCCGCGCAGAAAATTCTGAAATTAACCCCAAAAGTGGGTCCTAACCAGTTCCTCCAGCTCATGTCCCATAATGGGATACAATTCGGGGCTTGGGAACAACACAATACCAACATGCAACCAAAACCCAAATTTTCTCAAAAATTAGAAATGGGACAGCAGCTAATTCAGCATATTTACCAAAAACGGGCGATCTACAGTAAAATTTGACAACACCACAATGTTCTCCTCGAAAAACCACTCATTATAGCCTCAAAAATTACCAAAATCGAACCTAAGATGACTGAAATATCAAGTCTCAAAAATTTCCAAAATCAAGTTCACAAAAATGGTGTGGCAGCAGGTATTTTTCGAAAATTACCTCAAATGGGGACTCCAAATCACTATCCGATCTCACCAACACGTTATCCTCAAAAAATCTTACAACTTAGCCTTTTGAATCGCCCAAATCAGTTGAGAGATGAGAGAGAGATGAGAGTTTGAAGTTTGGAAAAATTGGCTGAAAATCTACATTATATTGCAGATTTTCTGCAACTTTCCAACAACTAAAACTCCGACGGGGTGCTCCGATCTCGTTCGGAACCCCGTGCACGCAAACGAGATATGCAACCATACCAAATTCGACATTTCAGACTCAACGATGCAGTCAAAATTTCCATCAGAGGTCATTTCGATAAAAAGTGGGTCCCACTTCCAAAAGTCCTTTTAAGTCAAAACACACAAAAGGGCTCGAAAAGATATCTAAAACCTCCACACACAAAAGAAGGGTCAATCTAGATCAAACTCGACATTCCGGAGCTAACCATGCTGACAGAATTCTCATCCGAGCGCGTTTACTCAGAATGTTGACCAAAGTCAAACTTATGTCAAATTTCAAAGGCTAAAACGCCTAATCGCACCGACTCACACTAAAAACCTCGAGAGTCATGACAACCATGCTACTAGCCTTAAATGACCCTTCCGAAGCCGATGGAATCGTCATAATTCGATTCCGATGTCATCTTCTTGAACTTTTGATCGAAAATGATTGTTCAATGTTCATAAGCTCCAAAACACAAAAACTCGCACCAAGACCAAGCGAACGACCAGGTGACCGAATTGTCAGTCCCAACAAGTCATAAATGACTTGGGGTCGCTATAGGAGCGTTCTAAACGACATACAGAAGGCAAGACATAGAAATGACCAAGAGGGTCATTACAAAAGCCTAGAATTTTTTCATACTTTTTCACCGGTAACAAGAATTACATCCATAAGACTTTTAATTGCTATGGCTGCAATTTTTGATTTGCAAATTCATCAAATGGATGTAAAAATTGCTTTTTTAAATGGATACCTAAATGAGAAAATTTATATGGATCAACCCGAGTTTTTTGTTGAAGCAGGTCAAGAAAGCAAAGTATGTAAACTTACTAAATCCCTATATGGCTTGAAACAGGCACCTAAGCAATGACATGAAAAATTTGATTCCTGCATGATTGAAAATGGTTTTAAAACAAATGAGTGTGATAAGTGCATATATCATAAGTCTTGGAATAATTCACATGTGATTATTTGCCTATATGTTGATGATTTGTTGATCTTTGGCTCTAACATGAATGTTATTGATGTAGCTAAGAATATTCTTAGAAGCCATTTTGATATGAAAGATCTTGGTGAGGCAAATGTTATACTTGGAATAAAAATAACAAGAACTTGTGATGGAATTTTCCTTGACCAGTCACATTATGTTGAGAAAATTTTGAAAAAATATAACTTTCTAGATTGCAAGCATGTTGCTACTCCTTTTCATTCAAGTGTTCACTTATTTCCTGTTGAAAGTGAAAATGATGTAGTAAATCAAAATGAATATGCTAGCATAATCAAAATTTTGAGGTATGTGACTGATTGCACTAAGCCTGATATTGCATATGCATTGGAAGTACTTGGCAGGTTTACAAGCGAGCCAGGTAATGAACATTGGTATGCTATAACAAGAGTTATGAAATATTTAATTGGAACGAAAAATTGTGGTTTGTTCTATAAAAAATATTCTGCTGTACTTGAAGGCTTTTGTGATGTAGATTGGAACACTTTATCAGGTGATTCCTGTTCTACCACTGGTTATGTATTTACTTTAGGTGGTGGTGCTATTTGTTGGAGATCAAAAAAGCAAACTATAATTGCTAACTCTACCATGGAGGCTGAACTAATTGCTTTAGCTTCAGCTAGTGAGGAAGCGAATTGGTTAAAAGATTTATTATTTCAAATACCTTATTTTGAAAAACCAATTCCTCCTATTTTAATTCATTGTGATAGCACTGCTGCAATTGGTAGAGTTCAAAACTGTTATTACAATGGTAAATCCAGACCTATAAGGAGGAATCATAGTAATTTAAGATCGTATTTGACAAATGGTATCATTAATATTGATTATGTCAAATCTTGTGATAATCTTGCAGATCCTCTTACTAAGGCCTTAACGAGAGAAAAGGTCTGGAGCACATCGAGGGGGATGGGATTAAATCCTATAAATCATTGAGTCATATATGAGGAAACCCAACCTGGGGACTAGAGATCCTATAACCAGGTTCAAAGGGAAAAATTAATCATATGATGACTTGTTGTGAAAAATGCACTATATTTTTATTCCCTCCCTATGATGTGAGTGCATTGTTTCTTGTAGTTTGTGAAGGTTGAGTTGATAAAACTCTTAATGAATATCTGTAGCCCGTATGGGTGGAGTGTTAAGCTTACAGGAGCACTCTCGACAGATTTCACCTATGTGATGTGTGGAAGTAGGTCGCTTCTTATGAGAATTGGGCTTATTCTCAAAAGCACTCATGAAACCGAGATAGCACATGGCCATAACGTGTTTGGCTTTAAAGCTCATGTCAACACCTTGATTATTATGTGTGAGCAAAGTGATATTTTATTTCCCTTAAGCAGTCATAGTTCAAGTCTGAGACCACTACGACTCTGGAGTAAAAGTTACTGTTTCACTAAGTGGAGGTTCAATGCAGAGCACACCTTCATTATGCATAGTAGTCTTCCTTCAGCTGATATACTCTCTTAACTAATATTAATATGAGTGGGGGATAGTTAGTGTAGGGGCATTTTAATATTATAAGAATGTTACATTTTAGCATGCCGTTTGGACCATTAAGTTGGTGCATTACTCTATAAGAGTAATTGCATATGTTACTAATTCTTTGGTGCAATTGCAGCAGGTTCAGCCGTTGGTGGCTGTTAGCTTTTTTATCCCATTACTTCTTATTCTTTATTCCTCTATTACACCTTGTAACTTATGTAACTCCTAAGACCATTATCTTCATTATTTACTACCCCATTATCTTCTTATCAATTGGTAGGAAGACTTCCTCAACTATAAATAGTGATAGTCTTCATTTGGTTTGGGAGATACTACACACAAGAAAAATATAGAGTGAAAGAGTTAGTAAAAAAAAGAGTTCTAATTAGTTGAAGGAAGGTGTTCTTTTTGTGGAGCTTTGAACTCAACTCTTGTCCAGGGTTGTTGAGTTATATATTGTGAATAGGTTGTTGTATCCTGGAGGGGACAAGTCAAGAAGGACTACTGCTGGACCGGTGAAATCATTTGCTGCTTTGGGCTTGAATCTCCTTAAAGAGAGCGAGATATCCGCGCCTCAGCCTGAAAAGATTTATTTTCTTCATATTTATTTTCAATTGTAATTTTGTATTTTTGTTATCTTGTAAGTTTTCACTAACATGTGGCAATTTGTATTGAGTGAAAAAATACGAAGAGAGAAAGTGAGAGAAGGATCAGGAAAATCAGATGAAGGTTGATGATATCGGTAATAATAAAATTGTTAGAGAAAATAAAGAATCCGAAGAGAAAAACATGTCTTATACAAAGGAACAAAGCAATAATATTCATGAGGCTAGAAACGATGTTGAATTAAGTGAAATATACATGCTACAGAGGAAGAGAGATACAAAAGGCATGAAAAAGAATAGTGAAGGAGAACGGCAAAACAATGTTATTGATAAGGTTGTTACGCGAAAGGAGTATAGAGAATGGATTGAGGATCTTCATGCTAGATTTATGCAAGTTGTACACCAACTTGGGTAAGGACGTAAGTTTACTTCACTAATAAATTTTTTTTACAGTTCAATTATATTGAACAATATGAACAATAAGAGTTCATACCTATATCTAACGTCCGCTTATTTAGAATTAAAGCATAGTGATTTTCTTATTTAGATATATTGCGACTTGATCTGAGAATATTATAGTTATTAAATTAAATTTACATTCTTACGGATGATGTAGGAAGTTTCCCCAAGGAGATTGTTGAAGTGATGAATTTACCTGGTCTTACTAGGATGCAAGTTGCGAGCCACCTACAGGTACATCTTTTTTTTTTAAAAACTAAGTGGTAAATTATGTATCATTTGTGGGTGTGAGTATGGAGAAAGTTATTTTTCAAAATAAAAAAATAAAAATTAAATCTTTTTTTTCTCGTATCTGTTGAAATTTGTTTTTTCATCAAAGGGTTTTGAGTTATTTTTATCGCACCTATCTTAATTTTTATTTTGTATTAAAAGGAGGAAAAAATCTAATTATATTTCACTTTTGTCAGTAAATTATTAGATGTGTTATCAATCTTTAGTACTTAGAAAGTCTTATCAAAACGCTCACTCGTTAAAAAGGATGAGTCATAGACTTTTGTTACATGTTTACCGATAGAAGTTAATTATTCGCTTCCAATTTCTATTATTTTATAGTTCAATGGAATAATATTACTATCAATCTTTAATTCATATTATTTCAAAAAATGTTTATCATTCACTAATTACCAAATGCAAAAAAATATTTTTCTTTATAAATGACTACTGTCATTTCAAATACACCTAAATACACCTATATATATATATATATATATATATATATATATTCATATTTTTCTCTTTTTTAATTTTTTTCTTATAGCCTCTCAAAAATGTCGTCGCAACAATTGGAGATCTCTAGAAGAGAGAAAATATATTTGTCAACTATCAATTAAGCAATCAAAAAATGTTCCTCATGAAACAAAGGTAGCTTTCGAAAATTCGGAGTAATGCCTTATCTTCAAGCAAATGTACCAAATCAACAATGGAACCAAGATCAAATCCAAAGAGGCACATAGTTTTCATTTCCTACTCATAATACAAAAAATACTTTTGCTCGAGGAGAGACTTCAATTCAACAACTCTACCGCCCACAATTTCAGGTTCAACCCCATTACCTCAACATTAACGACAATTCATTTAATAATCCATTTTTGTCTCCCCAAACTAATGTTACTGGTGAGCTACAACAACATGGACCATTATTTGGAATGTTGGGTTCACAAGGACTACAAGACTCAATTATTGGGAACACTAATTTTGGGCCTGCTATGACACTTAACAATGAAGATAATCTTACTGAAAAAAATTACAACTTTGATCTCAATGTGGCCGAGGGAGCAACATATTCAGGTAGCAGAATAGTGTCTAGTACATACATTGGAAATGCAATAATTAATAACTAAAACTTGAATGTCATTGCGGACAATGTGACAACTTATTCAATTGTAGTGCAATGATGTCTGATACTTATGTTGAAAATGTTACTATTAATGGTCTCGGGGAAACAAATACGAATGCAAATTCCCAACAATATGTTAGTGAACCAATAATGTCTGGTCCAAGAAATATTGTTGTGGCATCATATGAGAATAATGTTGTAGGGAGTAATTCTAATGAGAAGGAAAATTCTGATGCGTATTTAAATTTCAATAACATGGATTATCTCTTTCAGAATATTAGACCTTCAGGTGCTAACCTACCTAATGAACAAGGCAATGAGTTTGATCAAGTTTACTCTGATAATCAAGTTAGTGCTTCTATATAATTTGGTATTACGTATATTCTGTGTTTGATTATTGGTTCAAGCTAAAATTAGTATAAATTTGTGATGCATATTTAAATTTCAGTAACATGGATTATCTCTTTCAGAATCTTGGACCTCCAAGTGCTAACCTACCTAATCAACAAGACAGTGAGTTTGATCAAGTTTACTTTGATGATCAGGTTAGTGTTTCTATCTAATTTGGTATTACATATATTTTGTGTTTTATTATTGGTTCTAGCTAAAATTAGTATAAATTTGTAATGCATATTTAAATTTCAATAACATGGATTATCTCTTCCAGAATCTTGGACCTCCAAGTGCTAACCTACCTAATGAACATGACAGTGAGTTTGATCAAGTTTACTCTGATGATCAGGTTAGTGCTTCTATCTAATTTGATATTACATATATTTTGTGTTTTATTATTGGTTCTAGCTATAATTAGTATCAATTTCAAATAATTTTTTTGTATTATATACTTATTAGACATGGGATTAAAATTCATTTTTCCTATGTTTGGTTAGGACTATAATCTTAATATACTTGTTTCGAATCAAATGAACCCTTTGCAAATCAGGTAGTATTTTGAATGATTTTTTTGGAATTAAAAAAGATTATTATATATACTTGAAGTAGTCATTTTCCCCCTTTATTAAAAAAAGATTTTCATAGTCATATTCTTTTAAAACTTAATAATGACTTGTTTTTCAAGAAAATATTTTTTGTCACACCTATAATCTCCTCTAAAGTTTACCTTAAACTTACATACGCAGGTGACAGGAGCATCAGCGCCCGATTCTCAAGAATAGAAAATCACTCTGACAAATCTTCAATATGACGATCCAATGCTATCGAGACTATCAACGATAACTCTCATTAAACTCTTTGTAGTGGAAAAATTATTATCTCAAATGGAAATGGTATGTTTCATGTTTTTGGAGATTATTTGTTTGATATGACTTGGGTTGCTAGTTTATTTTTTTTATTTTTTTTCATTTGGAACTAATGGTCGGTATTAGATTGTAGGCTTTGTTCAGTTCTTGACTTGGGATTATTGCTTTGTTTAGTATCGACCACATTTACCCTGTCATTACATAACTTTTTGTTTGACTAGTGATATATCATATATGGAATTGATTATATTGCATTTTAATTTAGCAGAATATTTTGTGTATTCTTAACATTTATGTGATACACTTCATATTATTGTGCTATGTTAGGATTTTATTCACATTTTTGTTGTTCATTTTATCCTAGTTATGATAATGAGTTTGGTCAAGTTTATTCTGATTATCCAGTTTATGCTTCTATATAACTTTGCAATCGCAAAGCTAGCTACTCTTTATTTATTCAATATGTGTGTTTGATATCAGGGGCGGATCTATGAAGGGCCTTGGGGGTGCCACGCCACCCCCGAACTTCGACGGAAACTCTATATATACATAGGTATATATACATAATATTTATATAAATATAAAGCGTGCCACCCACAGAACAAAATTGGTTTGTGGTGCCATGGTAGGAGGGCAACTTTAGAAGGTTGAGGTTGCGGGTTCGAATCCCATTTGAACCTATTTTTTTGAAAAAATGCTGCTGACGTTTTTAAGTAAAAAAAAAAGGCCCCAAGCCCCCTTTTTTTTTAAGGAAAACAGCTACACATTATTTTTATTTTTTTATAATTGTTATTGACGTTTTTAAATTAAAAAAAAAAAGGCCCCAAGCCTCTTTTTTTAAGGAAAACAGCTGCACATTATTTTTATTTTTTTATAATTGTTAATGACTTAAATTAAATTAATTACATTACTCCTTTGACTTAAAAGTGTTCTCTTTCTCTTCAACTATTTCCAAACCCTTCTTTCTCCAAGTTTCAACATTTCCAAAATTTTCATTACCCCATTCCGAATCCAAATCACTTCTTGTCGTTGCCGTCCCCTGCCCGTCTTAGCATTCCGTTCAGCGGTTAAGCCTCATTTGGGTGTTATTGTTTTCACTTTTCTCCATCCATCCACTACTTTTTATAGATTGTAAGTTTGCAATTCTATTTTTGTAAGATTTTTTTTATTTCTATTTCTTGAGTTCTTTTAAGTTTTAATCAGTGATGATTGATTTCATATTATACAAGAGTTTTGATTTTACTTTGATATTCTAAATTTCTAACATTGTAAGACATTATTGGTTAAAAATTGTGTGATATGAATCATGCTAATTTGAATTAACTATGCCTTACACTATTAAATTTGAACTAATTGTGAGTTGAATTGAATTTTAATTTTTGTAGGAAAGTGTTCTGGTTTTGTGAATTGAGATGGAGAAGTTTCTTGTGAAATTTAACCATTCTCAAGCAAGTTCTAGTAGGAATGTCAATCCTTCTAGTCTTATAAATGACCTTAATTTAGATTCACTTGAAGCCGATCCAGGAAAAAGGGTACCAATTGCTCACTATAACCCTCAAATAAAGGATGAAGTGAGGAAACATTATATTCAAAAAGGGCCTTGTCAACCAAAAATGGATTCATATCCTCCAACTGAAATTGGAAAAAGAATGCGTCAATTTTGTAAAATTTGGTTTGAAGGTCCATATTCTAAATGGTTGGAGTATAGCGTGGAGAAAGATTCTGTCTATTGTCTATTTGTTATTTATTCAAAGATGATTTTTTTCCATGGAAGTACAAGTGAGTTTTACACAAAAACGGGTTTTAGGAGTTGGAATAGGGCACTTGAAAGATTCCGTAAACATGTTGGTGATGTTAATAGTATTCATGACAAATGTTTCAACAAGATGCTAGATTTGTCAAATCATCATCAATCAATTCAAGTTGTTATTGATAAGCATTCTCAAAAGTTAAAAAATGAGTATCGAATGCGTTTGGAAGCCTCAATTGATGTGTCAAGACTTCTTTTGCAATATGGATTACCTTTTCGAGGTCACGATGAAAGTGAATCTTCAATTAATCAAGGCTTCTTTCTAGGATTTTTGCGATGGCACGGGGACAAACATCCGGATGTGTCACGCCCCGAGCCTACACCCTGGGAGGGACCGGCACCCGGAGACCATTTCTGGCCCCAAGCGAACCCTTGGCCTGGCTTTCTTAACTCAGCGAAAAACTAACCCAACAAAAATAACTCAATGTAATGCAATATTACAAAACAACTTAACTTATAAAATATGGCCATAAAGGCAACTCGAATCTCAAAATAGAATATTTACATATATACATAGATGAGAGACTCAAAACTAACTGCCGACCGTCCGTCTATAAAGCCTCTAAAATACCGAGATGGATGTTGGGACGAGACCCGCAACATCCTAATAAAAAAAAAAAAAACTAAGAACACAAAATAATTGAGTCCTCCGGAATACAAGGAGGCTCACCACTGACTCGGAGTGCTGTTTGGATCAACGACGTGCGGGATCGATCCAGGGTACTGAACCGCATCATAAGACGATGCAGGCCAATTGGCATCAGTACATGGAATGTACGAGTATGCGAGCTGGAAAACTAAGCAACATAGGCTAGAAGGAAATTTGGAAGAAACTGAAAAGTTTACCTTGCTCAATTCAACTCAA
Organism: Solanum commersonii; assembly: GCA_029007595.1. Classification (NCBI taxonomy): domain Eukaryota; kingdom Viridiplantae; phylum Streptophyta; class Magnoliopsida; order Solanales; family Solanaceae; genus Solanum; species Solanum commersonii. The sequence goes on from JAJTWQ010000051.1 coordinate 2,162,746, forward strand.
CTTGACTGACTTCTCTCAAAATAAGGCAATTTAAAACAAGTGCGATATAAAGAAAGACTGTTTAAAATATGTTAAAAACTCTGTGTGTATACAAGGATACAATAAGCCTGAGGTGTATATAGAAATACAATGAACTGATGTATATAAAAATACAATAATCTCGTGTATGAAAATACAATAAGCCTTTGTGGGAGTTTCTCTAACCGACAACCATCACATAAGAGCTATAATGATGATACAGCGATCGACCTCACGCTGCCAGAGCATCTTATACCCGGCCAAAGGTTTAAGACCTGAACTGCCTAATGGATCCACTAGTCTAATCTGAAAATGATTCATCTAAAAAGTATGATCCTTTTCTACCCATGGTGGCTAACATGGTTCTATGGGGGCTGTGGGTTCTTTAAACACTCCCCCGATTCGGTGCTCAAGACTACTCCCAAAAATACTTTAGCTCATAAGTGTTTTAAACACATATTTCTATAATTGAGGTAATTACTCAAAACTACCCTCTTAAAAGAGGTAATTGCTTTTGAAAACTCTTTCTAAAAAGAACATCTCAAAACCATATTTTTAATATGATCATTGATGACTCGGGATATTCATACTGCTTAAACATTGATGGTATATCTAGAGACCATCTTTGTTTAAACATTGATGACATACTCGATTTGTCATGCTAATCATGTTTTAGAAACTCTTTTGCAAAACTCATCTTTTCTCAAAAAGAGATAGTACTTAAACTTCTCAAAACTCTTTTAGAAATCTCAGTTTCCTCTCAACTTAAATGTGAAAACACTTATAAACTTCTTTGAGAAATACTTAGTTCCCTAATTACTTTTGAGAAATGAACTCAACTCTTGACTTAACTTGAAACTCGATACTTAACTTGGAACTTGAGCCTTAAAATGAAGTTAAAATGTTCAATAAAGACTCTTGAAAAGCTTGGAGGACTTGCTTGAACTAACTTCTTAACTTCTAAGCTTGACTTCTAATTTCACTTGACTTCTAACTCGACTTGACTTGGAAACTAACTTCACTTGAATTGGAAACTAACTTCACTTGACTTCTAACTTTACTCTCCTTAAATTGGAATTATGAATTCAAGGGTAATGATTTGTGTTTGGAAGGACCTCATGATGTTTAGGAAATAATTTAGGACAACTAAACTTAAGAAGAATTACGAATTTAAATTTGAAAACAGGGCAGATTTTGTTCGCAGAGGGAACACAGCTGCAACACAGACTTGTTTCCGAAAGCAGCCTAACTTTTTCTTTCATGTTGCCAACTCTAAACCCTCTTAACTTCAAAGGTTCTTTTCCCAAACACTTGGGGTCATAGACCCCTCAACATACAGTGGATTCCACTAAAAAACGCAACCAGATTCTGTCCCAAATCAGCAAGAACTTCAACAACACAACCAACAACTAACAACTTCAACAACCAAAATAAATCTTTTCTTGGAATTAAAAACGAGTTGGTGTGTGGGGGTATGAACCAACCAACACTAAGGATCATAAAATCCCTCAATATACAATAGATTTCAGCTCAAGAACACAACCAAATCATGTCCCACAACCAACAATAACTTTAACAACACAACTAACAACATCAACAACAACTAACAACTTCAACAACAATTCCAATCTTTTCTCAAATCATAAAAACGAGCTTGGTGTGTGGGGGGAAAGGATCACCCAATACTAAGAACTCACATACCTTGATAGGGATCACCCCCGACGAAATTCCACGACGGAAACTTGTTGATCTTCTCTTCTTCTCTTCTTCTCTTCTTCTTCTCTTCTTCTTCTCTTCTTCTTCTCTCAAGCCCCAGCTCTTAATCTTTTAAAATGAGATAAAAAAAATGATCCAACAATCAGCTTAACACACAATATAACCCCAAAAGAAATGGCTAGGGAAAAGACCAAAATGCCCTTAAAATTTCCGGACGGACTCCCTGCCAACTGCCCAACTTTCAAAGGGCATAACTCGCTCATACGAACTCGGAATCGAGCAAACTTGGTGGCGTTGGAAAGATCATTCCACAAGCTTCACAACCATAGCTGGAAATACTCCTAACTCATCTTGAGCTAGGAGTTACGACTGCTCAAAGTTGGCCAAAAATCACTGATTTCCCACACTTAGCCAAATTTTCCAGATTTTTGAACTTAGCCAAATTTCCAGATTCTGAACTTTTTTCCAAAAATGACTACTTTCAAATTTCAATCTTCTTCATATTCATTTTAAATTGTCGGATGTTACAGGATGTTGGAAAAGTGATATTGGAAAATGCCCCACAAAATGATACGTTGACTTGTCCTATGATTCAAAAAGATATTGCCAATGCTTGTGCAAAAGAAACATTGAAAGCAATAATTGGGGACTTGAATGGAGATTACTTTGGTATATTAGTTGATGAGTCAAAAGACAACTCTCACAAAGAACAAATGGCTCTTGTTTTGCGTTTTGTTAATAAGAATGGTGAAGTAGTTGAATGATTTATCGGTCTTGTCCATGTTAGTGATACATCGGCATGTTCATTAAAGAAAGCAATTTATTTTTTGCTTTCCGTTCACTCACTAAGTCCATCCAAAATACGTGGACAAGGTTATGATGGGGCAAGTAATATGAAAGGAGAGATAAATGGGCTCAAAACTTTGATTATGAAAGATAGTCCATCGGCATATTACATTCATTGTTTTGCTCATCAATTGCAACTAACACTAGTGGCTATTGCTAAAAAACATTTGGATGTTGAAGACTTTTTGATCATGTTAGTAATGTGTTGAATGTTGTTGGAGGATCTTTCAAGCGTAGAGACTTACTTCGTGATCACCAAGCCAAAAAGTTAGAGCAATTATTTGAATCCGGTAAAGTTCAAAAAGGCCAAGGATTACATCAAGAACGTGGGCTTCAAAGACCAGGTGATACTCGTTGGGGATCACATTTCAAAACTTTAGATAACTTTATTGTTATTTTCGCATCTATTGTTCATGTTCTTGAAGTGATTGAACTTGAAGGGTCCACATCAAGTGATAGAAATCAAGCGGAGTATCTTTTGACAAAGATTAAAACATTTAAATTTATTTTTATGCTTCACTTGATGTTGAAAGTGTTGGCAATGTCAAATGAGTTGAGTAAGATTTTACAAAAAAAGATCAAGATATTGTTAATGCCGTGGAGTTTTTTAATATTACAAAGAAAAGATTGCAAGATATGAGGGAAAATGGATGGGAATCTTTGTTGGATGATGTTTCCTCATTTTGTGATGTGCATGATATCTTGATTCCCAAGTTGGATGAGTCTTATTTTCCCGGAAAGTCAAAACGTAAGTCTTCGGGTGTTAGTTATGCGCACCACTTGCGTGTTGAAGTCTTTTTTGCTGTCATTGATGTGCAACTTCAAGAACTTAATGACCGTTTTGATGTAGTGAGTAGTGATTTGCTTCTTGGGATAGGTAGCTTGAATCCGGTCAATTCTTTCTCTAATTTTGACAAAGGTAAAATCATGACTTTAGCAAAGTGTTATCCAAGTGAGTTTGATGATGGAAAAATTCGAGATTTGAGCTATCAACTCGATACTTTCATTATTCATATGCGAAGTGGTAATCCCAAGTTCTCCAACTTGTAAGGAATTCGTGATTTGGCGAAGGCATTGGTTGAAGCAAATCTTGCGGAGACTTATTCACTTGTTTATTTACTTGTAGAGTTGACTTTGATTTTAACGATCGTTTTGAGAATATGAAAACTCGTCGAGGACAATTGTAAATGAATGTTGAATATTTATAATATTAGTAAATAGTAATATTATTGAAAGTTTTAAATTTGTTAACTTCATGCTTTTAGTGTGGAGTGTGGATTTGTAATATCTTATTATTTATATTTTATTGATTGCTTTATGATATATATCGAAAAGACGAATAATTTAATCAAATATAAAATTAATTTAATCGATAAGTTTATTTGGCACCCACGGACTCTAAATCCTGGATCTGCCACTATTTGATATGATGGAAGTTGTTTTTCAAAAAGTTTTTTTTTGGAAATTTATCTTATGACTTGCACATTGACATATATTGGTCAGATTTGATAGGTATGATGATTATGTAGTAGATGCTGCTAAATATGTTAACTGTCCACTCTACAATTATATACACCACAAATATATGTGTTTCTATGGACCATTGGCCTTAAACCCCAAAGAAGAGACGTCAAAAGCTTTTGTTTGTATGTCTCGTTCGAGTTATTCGCTAAACCATCATTACTGTTCATAGCTTCCGCAGTAAGCAAATCAATTGTGATTAAATGATATATAATTTCTTTCTCTTATCTTACACTCTCTTCTTCCTCTGAACCATTTATTCTTCATCTCTGACAACTCAAGTATCAGCTGTTAGAAAAATTAGGAAGTATAGTTGAAGAAGATGATGACTTTGAGGCGTGAAGAATCACTTTTCTTAAAGAGATATTGCTCGTATAAGTCATTGACTTCATGATATAGCAAAAACCCTTGTATATATTTGCAGATTTTTCTTAGGCTGCTTTTGGAGAGTCCTTATATTTGTAAAACTTAAGAAATTACTTTTCATAACAATCATGTTCTTTCTTGAACAAATGACTTTTCATAATAGTCATTTTGTTTCATGAAGAGATGACTTTCTATAATAGTCATGTTCTTTAATGAACAAATATGTCTGTTTAATTTAAAATCTCTATATATTACAAAATATCCAACATTAACATGGTATTAGGGCAATTGAGCTTCCGATTATTGCTCAAACAACCAGTCTTCCAATGAAGAACATGTTCCTTCTATTCCTTCACAAGTTGTTCCCTTCATTCCTCCAAATTTTCAGCATACAAAATATTTCAACCTAAGAAGTCACACCTAGAGTCAGCTATGAAAATAGTCAGGTATGTTGAGGCTATGGATCCTAAACAATTCGAAATGAAACAAATGTTGCTGGAAATGAAACAATTCGAACATGAAGATGACTTTATAGGAGCTTTGCCTTCTCATCAGGTTGCTAATGAAAATTATAAAAAAAAAAAACTAGTAAAGATCAACAAGAGGATACAAAGACTCAAAAACCTTTAATTTGATAGTGTATACATTGAAAATTTGTGGGACTCTGCAAAATGTATTCAATTTTAGTTGGGACTGTACAGGATGTATTCGATTTCAATTAAAATTCTTAGAGGTTACTCTACCCTAAACCATAACTCATACATATAAAGGGTAATATATTTCCTTTGAAGAGACATCTTGAATATTCTGTAAATTCATGGAATATTTAAAAGAATTTGCAGAATATTCAAAAGATAATGCATGACAAATAAATCTCATCCTATGACTTTCAAATCAGAGAGAAATTATAAGAGAGAAGAATTAAAGGAGGGACATAGTTGTACCCATATTGTTCGCTTATATACATGGCTAAAGGTTGGTGTAAGACGTCTTTGACTTACAATAATGACTAATGCAACAGAATTTGTTGACAAAATTACTTTTGCTATTCTTTTACTCCTTGTTCTTATCTATAGTACAATAATGTTTTTCAAAATTTATAATAGATATAATTGAAGTATAATATTTTGAAGAAGTGTGTCTTAAATTCGAATATGCAAAATAAATTTAAATTAAATAGGTGTTGAAAAACTTTAAAACAATGACATATCATCATTGTTGTGAAATGAGTTTCATTAATTTGTTGTTGTTTTGACAAATTGATGTATGCGGTTTGTTTTCTTATGATATATGAAATTTGTATTTCAAATTATGTTGATATGAAGTAGATTTGATTATTTTATTTTTTTACCCCTCTCTCTAGGAGCTTCCACCTTTGCTCTTGAACTCACAATCTTAAGATTGAAAATGAATGATGCTCACCATCCGAACAACTCCTTCTTGTGGTAGATTTGAATGTTAAATGTGTGTTAGTAGAGAGTTATTGTTGTCTTTTTTAAGTAGGTTCAATCGAAGAGATCGAAGGTAAATCATTAATATATTCAATCATTATAATGATCTTTGTAAGATGAATCTTAGTGAAATTTAGAATACTCCCAAGGAATTATTCCCACATTGTATAAACTTGGGTAGGACTTAGCTTATAAGTTACCATTCACATGATCATCTAATAGCTTTTTTAATATATATTTCAAAAATTTATTAAATATTCTAGTTATAAATTTTATTATTATAATAATATATTAATAATTTGACATGATTTCACAATTTTTTTTTTTCATGAACCTCACTATTTTAAGAATTTAAATATAATTTTTTTCATGAAAAGTAGAATCACTTTAACTATTTTTCAAAAACAACACATTCATAAATCACCAAAAACTAGTTAATACAGTTACATCTATTAAATTGGAAAAATTAAAAGAAAAATAATAGATCAATGAACTACATAAAAGAAAATTATGATAAATAAATTACGTCAGTAACAATTTTCTAACTAATATAATAGACAATAAAAAATAAGTAGTAGGACGACAAAAATGCAAAAGAAGTTTCCTGCATCAAAATGATTGACAAAGATGATCAGTAACATTCTGAGAAAAAGGAATTATGATAAATAAATTACGTCAGTAACATTATGCACTACTTGGTTTTGAGTAGGGGATCTGTGGTTCGGTTTGGATCAGTTATTGATTAAAATTAAAATTAAATTAATTTAATCGGTTTTTAAGTTTCTAAAACCAAACTAAACTAAATGAAAAAAATAACTGTCGGTTTAGTTATTATTGTTGGTTTGATTCAGTTTTTCTGGTTTTTTTGGTTTGAAAGTAACAAATTTTTTGAAGACAAACGTATCTCGATAGACACATACACCTAGTACATGAACAATCCACAAGAAAGCTACTCTAGATTCAATTAAGCAATACTAGAGTTATTAGTATACAAACAAAGTGATTTAGTTAAAAGAAAGCGTGATTATCATATGTAAGGTAGGGTAAGTAAAAACTAAGGGTGTGTTTGGTATGAAGGAAAAATGTTTTCCAAATCAACTCATTTTCCTCAAATTTAAGGAAAACGACTTTCCTTTAAAAATTAAGGAAAACATTTTCCAAAACTCTCCTCCAACTTCAAATCACAATTATTATTTTTTTGAAAAAATTAAATTTAAAGCTTATTTAAAAAAAAAAATTCAACTTCAATTTTTTATTTTTTTAACCCACTTTCACCCCTACCCTCGACAGCCCTCTATCCACCCCCCTCCCCCCCCCCCCCCAAAAAAAAAGAAAATTTTAAGTTTGTTTTTAAAAAATATTTCCAATTTTCAATTTTTATTTTCACCTCACCCCACCCCTACGCTTGACCCCTCCCCCTGACAGCACCCCCCCACTCTCCCAAAAAAAATTAAAAAATTGAAGTTTGTTTCTAAAAGTATTTTCAAATTCAAATTCTTATTGTTCATCCATCCCAAAAAAATAATTTAAAGTTTGTTTTTAAAATATATTTCCAAGTTCAAATTTTTTATTTTTTTACCCCACCCAAACCCCTAACCCCTAACCCAAACCCTGCCATTCCCCTACCCCCTTCCAAAAAAAATTTAAGTTTGTTTTTAAAATATATTTCCAATTTCAACGTTTTATTTTCACCCCACCTCTCCCCCCCCCAAAAGAATTAGAAGTTAAAGTTTGTTTCTAAAAAATATTTTCAAATTCAAATTCTTATTTTTCATCCCACCCCACTCCCTGGCCAGCCCCCCTCCCCCCAACAAAAAAAAAATTAAGTTTGTTTTTAAAAAATATTTTCAATTTCAATTTTTTATTTTTTCACCTCACCCCACCACCCCCTGCCCGCTACCACCCCCAACCCCCAAAAAAATTTAAATTTGCTTTAAAAAAATATTTTCAATTTCAAATTTTTAATCCCCCCACCCCCACCCCCACCCCCTACCCACAAACCCCCCACCCAATTAGTCCCCCACACCCTCCAAAAAAAATTAAATTTATTTTTTAAAATATTTCAATTTCAAATTTTTATTCTTTTTACCCCATCTCACCTCTACCTCCCCTGCGCCATCCCCACCCCCACCCCACCAAAAAAATTTAAGTTTATTTTAAAAAAGATTTTCAATTTCAATTCAAAATTTATTTTCTACTCTCTAGTAAAAATAAAAGATATTTTCTCAAAAATATTTTTCATTCATAAATCAAACACAAAAAAAAACTCCGGAAAATATTTTCTATTCACCAACCAAACATGAGAAAATAAGTCCAAAATCTACTTGTTTTCCAGGAAAACATTTTCCTTCGTACCAAACACACCCTAAAGTAATGGATTTTGATGGACTTGGACTTAGGTTGTAATAGTTGGGCTAAACGTTAAGTTTTGGGCTTGAGAAAATGGTAAAATTTAAAACTTAAGTTGATTAAATTTGAGCAACTTTCACATATAGCAAACACAAAATTCATATTTGTATGCTACAGCAAAGTTTGCATAATTGCGCTCCATAGTAAATATAAATATATATGTATATTTCGCTATACATATACAAAAGAAAGCAGTTGTATAATCTGCTTTGGTATACATATACAAAAAGATCAATTGTATAAAGTGAGAGAGGCGAGTCAGCGAGCGAGATCTAGGAGAGTGGCGAGCGAGATCTAGGAGAGGGGAGAGAGGGGAACGAAAATATATGTATATATACAATTTTCACACATTTTGTACATTTGCGTTTTTGTATAAAGTGAGAGAGGCTAGTGAGAGAGCGAGATCTGAGAGAGTGGCGAGCGAGATCTGGGAGATGGGAGAGAGGGGAACGAAAATATATGTATATATACAATTTTCTCTCGCTTTATATAAACACAAGCGCATTTTATACAATTTGCGTTTTTTGTATAACGTGAGAGAGGCGAGTGAGAGAGCGAGATCTGGGAGAGTGGCGAGCGAGATCTAAGAGAGGGGAACGAAAATATATGTATATGTACAATTTGCTCTCGCTTTATACAAACACAAACACACTTTATACACTTGCGTTTGTATAAAAAACGAGAGAGGTGAGGGAGAGAACGAGAGTGGCGAGCGAGATTCACCAGGAGAGAGGTGAAATAGCAACAGTTTGCTATGAGGCACAATTAAATCAAACTATATTTATAGCATTTAATTTGAATTAATAGTTTGCTATTATATACAATTTTTTAACAAAATATTTATATTTTATTTATGAATAATATACTAATAATTATAATAATTATATATCTAATTTCTGGATTCGGTTTGGTTATTTTTGCGATTTTTTTTAGTAAAATCAAAACTAAACCAAATAGTATTGATTTTCCAAATTTAAAACCAAACCAAATCACATATCGACTTTTTAAATCGGTTTGATTAGGATGGAGGATCAATTTGATTTTTAAATCATAACCATGAACAACCCTAATTTCGAGTATAAATAACTTCCACATCAAGAGATTTCAAAGATGAAAGATTTGATAATTATAAATATCATTAACTACTAATTAAAAGTAGTCATCAAGACGAAGAGATGTGAGTTATGAAATTGATTTTTTAAAATAAATTATTTAAGAAAAATAAGGAAAATTATCAACAAAAAAAAAAGATAAAATAATATTTTTGGTCAAAGAAATATAGCACATTTCTTTTTAATATCAACATATTGATGTTGATGCAATTTTTTTCACAATTATTTTTACATAGTATAACTGTCGTACAGCTAAAACAATTAACTACACTTCACCAAAGGTTTCAATACTAACTCGTCGACTTAGTAGACATCTTTTTATCACTTCAAAAATCAAAACACATGAAGAAATTTAGGATGAATACCTGCAAAGGGCAAATAAATATCAATAAATTAAACGATTGAAATTGAGAGAAGCTCAAAAAATATGTATGGTTAGCTTGTGATTCAACTAATCAAAAGTACTAAAGTTTGATGTCTTTCCCTGACCTACACAAACATTACTACTATTCTACAAGATGTGACGTTTGTTATAAGTAATTTTTGTAAATAATCTTATGATTATTTATATACTAATTTATCAACTCAGATCTTGGGGATAAGGAGGATTCATATGTATTATTGTGTTTAACTTGGAGTAATAAGCCTGCACATGTTACAAAAATTCACTTGATTGCCTATCTAAATGATTTGAAGTATTTTCCTCTTTTGTTCTTCTTCAAATATGTCCAAAAACACTTGATAGTTCATAACTTCTTCTTGGAATTATTGGATCTTGATGAATTTATTGACACTGTCATATGATTTTGCTCTGCTAGTCGCATTGGTAGGTGCCTTGAAATAAATTCCCCAATCACATTGACATACCAACTATTCTTTCTTCCATGCTTCTTCCTTTTTTATTGCGTTGTTACCTCGGAGAAATATTTGTATCCCTAGCTGCATTCACAAAACCCTGATCCAACCGATCCTCTTCGTCACCTTCCTCATCTTGTAGGTTAGCAAACTGATTTGGGGAGAAAGTACTTCTACCAGGCCACCTACTTGTAGTTGTTTGTTAGTGTTAATATATAGGTGTAAGAGAAATCAACTTTTCAATATTAGAACTCCCCAATGCATCAATAAGCTCCTTGTCACTAACATAAAATTGTTGAACATTACAACCTGTTAAAATCAATTGTTGCCCCGGATGTAACAGAGATGAAACACGGGCAACGCTACTACCCTTAGGCACAAAGGTTGGTGCTCTAGGGATCAATTTACTATGAGGTCTGACATGCTCATCATCTTCTTCTACCATATACGCCCATCGACTCTCACCTGTAACACATTTTTTCCCTCGAGAACTCATCAAACTATTAGTTGAAGTAGCTGCTGCTTTTTTCGGTGCCACCAAATTTCAGCCCTTGCTGCCATGTTGAGCAGAGGCCTCACCACTGATTTTTTCAACTCGTTGTGTTGCCTCATGTTCAGTCTCTATAACATGTTTACCCTGTTCAACAACTAAATGCTGCCTATGCGATAAAACTGATATAAAATCCTCATTTTGGTCACAATGAATCAAAATATGTCTTGTAGCAAGTAACCCAATTAAACACTGATCTTTGAAAGCAATTTTTTTTTGGAGTAATGCTTCTGGTGCACCATACGAAAAACTTCATCACAATGGTTTGGTGAAGTCCCTCTTCAGTAGCAAACTCGTCTAACTCATTAAACGTGAATTGTAGGGTTGGCTCTCCACCTACATATTTGATCGATTTCAGTTGTGTTTTTGGCATAGAATTTGAAGGAGTTTTAGATATAATTTGTGTAGCATATGCAGGTTTTGGTACTGGCTCTTCCTCAGCTATAAGTTGGGGAGAGGACGACAAAGCCATGGAAGGCCTTCAGTCGCCATTCCAGTCGACTAGAGAGAAGAGAGCATTTTAGGTTTTATTCTCTTGACTGTGTTTTCCTTGCTTGTACTTATCCATGTCTAGTGGTATAAATTCACTCAAAAAAGAATTTAGTCATGTCCAATGTGGATAATATGATAAGGAGATAATTATTTTATGAAGCTTTTGAATATAATGGTCGATGATAATATTTTAAGTATTGGTTGAAATAATTGAGCTAAAGTAAGAGCGTAACTATTATACCTTTTAAATGAATATGAGTATCCACTCATATCCATAAGTAGAGTCGTCAAAATGGGCTTAGCCCATGGGGCCGGCCCAACCCAACCCTTTATTGGGGTAGGGTTGGGATATGATTTTTCAAGCCCATAAAACTAGGGCTTATAAGCCCAACCCATATAAGTCGTTGAACCTTGAGGCTTGATCAGGGCCAGACCAAGGTCGGCCCTTGGGCCAAAACTATTTATTTAAGGGTAACTTACAGAAATCTCGCTAGTGTATGGGTACACTACTTAGATGCACATTATTTTGTAATATTACGAATCCTACAGATTTTGGTGTGTCTAGATACATGTATCTCGGGATACAAGGACTCAAAATTAAGTGTAATTTGTTCTAGATACACTCTATCCAAGTAGATTTGAATGTATATGCTGGTGACAAGGACATCGACCGTCTAGTTTTCAAGAATAGAAAACCATTCGAACGAATCACAATCTTATTCGTCAATTCGATAGGGAAACGTGGCACAATCTTATCATTCGATCCGATATTTAATAAATATTGGATCGAAGGATAAGATTATGACACATGTATGTCCGTTAGTATAAAGGGTATATATGCTATAGTTTTTGGACGGCAGGGCATCAGTGTTCCATAAAGTATAACGAAGGATATCTGCATACCATTTATGATAGTTCGGGGATATATTTGTCCTTTTTTTCTAAAATATATCTATGAAATTAACTAGATATATGTTGATTTAACAGTAACATATGAAGTTCGCAAGTAATGAGATTTTGTAATATAAGAAAAAGAAAAATATAGAAAAAGTTAGGTAAAATTAATTTAAATATTAAATAGTTTCATATTACTGCTGCATATTTGTAAGTGGGTTAAAAAAGATGTTGAGGTCTTATATTCTTTAATGTATTTATGTAACACCTCGGACTTCAAAAGAGCTAAAGAGAAATTTGTACAAGTAACCATCAGTTGTTAGTTTTGGGTCAACTTTAAACGACCATATATTTTAGCACATAAAGAGTTAGGTGAACCATGACCTATCAAATCAAAAGTCTTTGAATCCTCTTTCGAGTGCCACCAAGTTTTCTTAATTTAGAGCTAGGGATAGAAAGTTATGCCCGTTTGAGTGAAGCCTCTCTATTTAAGACATTTCATCCGTTTTAAAAATGTGTATTTTGGTCTTTTCCTTTTTCCACTAGGCCTAAAATGTTTTTCTCACCCAAATAAGGGTCTAATCTGATTTAGACCATTTTCCACGTTCCTAAAACACTTAGAAATTTAGAGCGATGTTTCAAGAGGAGAAAAAGGTCTAAGTTCAAGCGTTCTTGAAGACTTGTGGTTTTCGCCAAGAACATCGTTCTTTCCAATGTATGTAAGGATTCTCATAGTGATGGAATTGTTCTTCCTCACGTCATACATTTAATTCATTCATGAATTCTTCCATGAAATAGTTATATTAAGAGATTCTTGAGTAGTTCTTGAGTTTAGTTTCATTCTTTAACAATGGAGGTTTTGAGTTTCTTGGGTTGAGGATCTTGGGTATGAGTTGTGACTCTGAAAGGGATTGTATGAAATTTCTATGTATTTGTGTTGGGTTTAAGAGTCAAGGAGAGTTTAGGGGAATTAATTATTTCTAAACGAGTTAGGACCCTAAATTGAGTGTAAAAATTCATCAAAAATTTGGGCAGGGGTATGGGGTGACGCACCACCATAGCGCCAGAACTCCTGGTCAATAGTTTGGGGCATGGCGCGGCGCGCCAGCAATACACCCCAAACCACTGCCAGTAGTTTGGGGCCTGGCGCAAGTAGTGCACCAGGGTCGTCTGGCCTTTATCCTTCTGTGCTTCGTTTTGGACATATTTCTTTGAGTCATGACTACGTTCTCTCCTTTGTATTAGTTTCTATGAAACTGCATTCACCTTTGAGAATTTCTACATGTTCAAATCACATGTCTTAATCTACATTCCGAATTAAGGTGAGTTTAAGAGGAAAGATTAAGAGGTCTTCTGATTCATTTTGAGCATTCTTTTGTAATCATATAAGTTTTGAGAAAGTAAATATGAGAAGAGTTGCATTCATGTTTGAGAATACTATAAGAGAACTAAGTACTCTCAAAAGTAATATGTTTACATTTAAAAGAGATAAACTTTGATTTCTAAATGATATTATGAGTTCAGAGACATTTCAGAGTATTACCTCTTTTAAGAGGGTCTTTTGAGTAATAACCTCAAATTTAGAAAGAGAATGTTTTTAAGAGCATGAGTATATATATATATATATTGGGAGTAGTATTGAGCACAAATATGAAATGAGTTCAGACAACTCACATTCCTCATAAATCATGTAGCCAACATAGGTAAATAATCGTACTTTTTAGAAGACTTCTTATTGCTTTTAAGCATAGCTTAATGGATCAACTTAGTTGAGGTGTTCTATACACCGACAAGGTATATGGCAGTTATGACAGCGTGGGCGAGACGTTGTATCATCACTTAGCTCATAGTGATGGTTGTCGGTTAGAGAATCTCCCAAATAAGAGTAAAGAGAATCTTATTGTATTTTTACACATCATTGAGTTTATATCTCCTATATTGTTATTTTTAAACATTGCATCTCTTATTATTGATTTGTATTGGAGTTGAGTTGAGGTAAGTTTGTCTTCCAGACTTATCATTTCAGTTGTTTATGCTTTCAGTTTTCCCCTTACATACTCGTATATGCAATGTACTGACGTCATTCGATCTGCATCTTTTTATGATGCAGATACAAGTGTTCAGGTTCATCAACAAACGCTTCATTGATACCATTTGCTTTCCAACTAGCTTTGGTGAGCCTTCTTTCTTTCTGAAGGGATTCACAATTATTTTCTTGTTTTAGTTAAGTTTTCGGGGGTCCTGTCCCCAAATCTATCTTAGTATTAGAGGCATCATAGATAGTTAGACGTTGAGGAGTCTCATGTTATTTCCCATTCATGTTGAGATGTTTTGAGGTCTTGAGACAATTGATTTGATAACTTCATAAGTATTTTCAGATGTTCATTTAAGTTGATTATTGAATTAGACTTTAAAGTTTAATTATGCATTTGCAGTTCCTATTTGATTGAGTAAGTCTTCCGCTAAGTAGTCAGCCTGGCCAAGGATTCGCTTGGGGACTAACAACGGTTCTCGAGTGTCGGCCATGTCTAGGGTATAGGCTCGAGGTGTGACAATTGATTACAACAAAATTATTAAGGTTTTGTCTGATATATATATATACATATATATATACATGCACACAAATATTTTACCTTGAGAAAGTTATTTTCTAGATCAATTTCCAAGTTGTCATGATCCAATGTGGATGGTATGATAAGGAGATAATATTTTATGAAGCTTTTGAATATACTAGTTGATAATAATATGTGAGTTTGGTTATAGCGGTTGAGATAAAGGAAGAACGTAATTATTATACCTTTTAAATAAAAATGATTACCCACTCATATCCCATGAGTGACATAAGTCATTCTTCTTATAATTAAAAATGTTTTCCTGAAAAATGAAAATTAATTTTTTTAAAGGAAAACATTGCGCTCCATATTAAATTCATAAATGGAAAAGAAAAAAAAAGTCAAAAGTATACCCTTGTCTTGACTCAAGAAAGGAAAAATATAAAATAGATCGAATAAAAATTATATGTATGGTCAACGCTAAACATATTTATTAGTCATTAGAGGTACTATTTAAGCAGAGCTAAGGGGTTCTCTACAATTTTTTTCCTTTTATATAAAAAAATATTTTCTTGTATCTCCTCCTTGTTAAGGTCGAAGCAAAAAATTCTCAAACTACTGAACAAATAGATAATTCAATGGTTGCTCCCTATTATGGTATGATCAAAGAAGTTTGGGTGATGCTGATTGATGATGACAAACAGTTTGTCACTAAGATGACTGATATGCTAAAGTCTCACAACTATAAAGGTGATATCTCAAAAAATTTATATAGCGTACTTATATCCTTTGGTGTTTGATATAGCTAAATTTGATATGATAGTTGTTATCTCATTTGTTATTTTAACTTTGATTTTTTTTTAGAATTCATTTATGTATCCTGTAAATCTTGAATTTCTCTTTTCGTTGTTGTTATCACACGATTTATATGCTTGTATATATTATTTCTGTAGCCAATAAATATATTTTGTGCAGTTATAAAAATCAATTAGATTCTCTATTTTTTATTCATATATAGTATAAGCATATCACACACTTGGTTTGCTTTACCCCACAAAGATGTATATAATGTTTCACAAAGACATGATAATTTTATGAGATTTCTCTGGAGGGAGACAATTTTATGTTAATTTTAACTATTTTAATAAACTTACACTTGTGTTTTACATTTGATCTTTTTGTAAAAGGGGGTGGAAACTTTTCTTCATCAATTGGTCTCGGATGACATAGAGTAGGAGGAGAAAATTAAGTAATTTCCACAAAATTTATTTTTGAAGGGGTTGATTTTTTATTTTTACCAATTTATAGATCATTTTGAAAATAATAAGGTCGCTAGGGTGGCGGCGGCACAAGATTAAGGTAAGGGAGGAGAGAGCAAAACCAAAAGAAGGGCTAGATAAGATCGATCTGGCTATCATTATTATTGACCTTGAGATAATTATTATTTTTATCGGATGTAGACAAAAAAAAATAAAGAGATGTGATTTTAATAAAATAAAAATATTTCTCTTCCTATATTTTGTTTAATTGAAAATTGCTTTCTTCGAGGAGTTTGTATCTTTTCATTTTTATACTAATATCTTTATATATACACATGTTCGAATTTTAAAAATATTTTAATTTTATTAATTTTCTTCTTAATTTTAAAGGGAAAAAATTGAATCTAGTTTATTGGCTACTTGCCAAATATCCTTTTTTTTTTGTTCTACCTTAATGGTCATTCAATTTCTTTCTCTATTTTAACTTGTGAAGACAATAAATAACTTTGCAGAATATTCTAAAAGAATGACTCATTCTATAATTATTGTACTCGTAAATTATTTTAAGACGATGATTCTTTAGAATTATTTCAACTTGCAAAAAAAGGTATATAACTAACAGTTTTAGTGTAGTTTAGTCTGTTTTATGGCGTTTCCCCTTCTTCTTTGTTTGATTTCTCATTTACTGTGTTAGTATTCATTAATTGTTCCTTTCTAATATGGTAAAATAAAAAAAAATATTTGTCAAATCATTTCAACTTGAATTTTTTTGTTAATTAATTTGAATTGATTTTTTAATAATATATTCCTATATGATCTTATCTATTCTATCATTCAATTATTTATCCTAAATAAAACGGTATAAAGCTTTATTATGTGAACATGTCTAATATTTGCTCACATTAATTATAATATAAGTTGATCAATATGTGCAATTGCATAAACTAAATTGTTACAATACAAGCTAAAATTTTATAAATGAATTTTCTTATGAGAAATAATAGCCTTCATGATAATTTTGTGTACAATTTTATTCACTAACTTTCAAAGATAACCGATACAGTTATAGCGGTTGATACGACTTCAACAACAACGCCAATGCTCTTTGAAGGAAAGCAAAAAATTGATGTGATGATCGTCAATGTCAATTTATCCAATTTGCTTTTTGTTGACCTCTTAGCTCAAGCTGAGGCATTAAATATAATTTCACTCGGTATGTATCTATCCTATTCTTCTATTTATGACATTTACCATAAGTAAAATCAGTTATTTTAATTAATACACTACAACGGAATAAGCTATAAAATTCACTGTTAATTTATTGTTATATAGTTTTTAGCTAAATAGATTTCCAATTATACATTGTTAAATAAGATTAGCAATGATTTTTGTGCTTAAGCGGCATAATTATTAGTTGCTAATTCTTATTATATTTATTATATGACAAACAATTGTTTTGTAATGTTAGTGTTAATTAGGGATGACATTGGCGAAAAACGGATGCGGGGCGGGTTTAAGGCTGTGTCGGACGGGGCGATTTTAAGGTTGTGTGGGGAGGGGAGGGATACGGGTGGGTAGAAGTGGATTTTTTTAAAATTAATGTGGGGCGAAATGGGTTGCGGCGGGTCTATGCGGCTTCAAATTTAATTTTAACCTTTCACATGTTATAAGAGTAATAGAACATTATTTATTAAGCTAGTTTCTTGAACGTTACTAAAATGTTCAAGAAAGTAAATAAATATGGTTCAATCACAACTAATATGATTTCTTACATGCTTTCCTATTGATATCTATAAAATAAAATTGTAAGTCATTATTATTAAATTACTACAACTTAATGAGAAAATAAATTATATTTATGAATATTATTTCTAGTATCAAACTTAATTTAAAAAAATATTAAAAATATTATGCGGGCGGGTTGAAAATAAAAAAAAAATTGTTATGCTGGGCCGGTCAATGCGAGGTGGGGCGGGTTGAAAATGAAAATATTGTTATGCGGGGCAGGGCATGACGAGTTGAAAATGAAAAAATAGTTATGCGGGGCGGATTAAGCTCAACCCGCCTCTCCCCATTTCCATCTCTAGTGTTAATAAAATTTAGTAAACAAGCATTAATTTAACTATACATATAATGTATAATTTAATTCAATTCCAATTGATAGCTTCTTGAATAATTATGCAGTTGTATGTGATGAATTCGATGAACTCGTTGCAAAGAAGATTTTGGGCGATGGAGCCTATCTTTACCTTAAAAAGTCATTTGACAAGGAAATTGTGAGATATTTGTGGCAATTTGTATTGAGTGAAAAAATACGAAGAGAGAAAGTGAGAGAAAGATCAGGAAAACATAAAGATCAGATGAAGGTTGATGATGTCGGTAATAATAAAATTGTTAGAGAAAATAAAGAATCTGAAGAGAAAAACATGTCTTATAGTAAGGAACGGAGCAATAACATTCATGAGGCTAGAAACGGTGTTGAATTAAGTGAAATATACATGCTACAGAGGAAGAGAGGTACAAAAGGCATGAAAAAGAATAACGAAGGAGAACGGCAAAACAATGCCATCGATAAGGTTGTTAGGCGAAAGGAGTATACAGAATGGACTGAGGATCTTCATGCCAGATTTATGCAAGTTGTACACCAACTTGGGGAAGGACGTAAGTTTACTTCACTAATAATAAATTTTTTTTGACAGTTCAATTATATTGAACGATATGAACAATAAGAGTTCATACCTATAGCTAACGTCCACTTATTTAGAATTAAAGCTTAGTGATTTTCTTATTTAGATATATTGCGACTTGATGTTAGAATATTATAGTTATTAAATTAAATTTACATTCTTACGGATGATGTAGGATGTTTCCCCAAGGAGATTGTTGAAGTGATGAGTTTACCTGGTCTTACTAGGATGCAAGTTGCGAGCCACCTGCAGGTACTTTTTTTTTTTAAACTAAGTGGTAAATTATGTATCATTTGTGGGTGAGTATGGAGAAAGTTATTTTTCAAAATAAAAAAATAAAAAATTAAATAATTTTTTTCTCGTATCTGATTGCTAGAAAATGTTTTCTTTGGACACATTTTTTCGTCAAAGGGTTTTGAGTTATTTTTATCGCAACTATCTTAATTTTTATTTTGTGTCCAAAGCATGAAAAAATCTAATAATATTTCACTTTTGTCAATAAATTATTAGATGTGTAATCAATCTTTAGTACTTGATAGTCTTATCAAAACGCTCACTCGTTAAAAAGGATGAGCGATAGACTTTTGTTACCTGTTTATTGATAGAAGTTAATTATTTGCTTCCAATTTCTATTATTTTATAGTTCAATGAAATAATATTACTATCAATCTTTAATTCATATTATTTTAAAAGATGTTTATCATTCACTAATTACCAAATGTTAAAAATATTTTTCTTTATAAATGACTACGGTCATTTCAAATACACCTAAATAACAATGAGTCGGATGATATATATATATATATATTCATGTTTTTTTCTTTTTTAATTGTTTTCTTATTACCTCTCAGAAATGTCGTCGCAACAATTGGAGATCTCCAGAAGAGAGAAAATATAGTTGTCACCTATCAATTAAGCGATCAAAAAATGTTCCTCATGAAACAAAAAGCAGCTTTCAAAAATTTGGGGTAATGCCTTATCTTCAAGCAAATGTACCAAATCAACAATGGAACGCAGGTCAAATCCAAAGAGGCACAGAGTTTTCATTTCCTACTCATAATACCAAAAATACTTTTGCTCGAGGAGAGACTTCAATTCAACATCAACTCTACCGCCCAAAATTTCAGGTTCAACCCCATTACCTCAACATTAACAATTCATTTAATAATCCATTTTTACCTCCCCAAACTAATGTTAGTGGTGGGCTACATCAACAACATGGATCATTATTTGGAATGTTGGGTTCACAAGGACTACAAGACTCAATTATTGGGAACACTTATTTTTGACCTGCTATGACACTTAACAATAAAAATAATCATACTGGAAAAAAATTACAACTTTGATGTCAATGTGGCCAGGGAGCAACATATTTAGGTAGCAGAATAGTGTCTAGTACATACATTGGAAATGCAATAATTAATAACTACAACTTGAATGTCATTGCGGACAATGTGATAACTTATTCAAGTAGTGCAATGATGTCTGATACTTAGGTTGAAAATGGTACTATTAATGGTCTGGGAGCAACAAATACGAATGCAAATTCCCAACAATATGTTGTAGGGAGTAATTCTAATGAGATGGAAAATTCTGATGCATATTTAAATTTCAATAACATGGATTATCTCTTCCAGAATCTTGGACCTCCAAATGCTAATCTACCTAATGAACAAGGCAATGAGTTTGATCAAGTTTACTCTGATGATCAGGTTAGTGCTTCTATCTAATTTGGTATTACATATATTTTGTGTTTGATTATTGGTTCTAGCTAAAATTAGTATAAATTTGTGATGCATATTTAAATTACAATAACATGGATTCTCGATCTTCCAGAATCTTGGACCTCCAAGTGCTAACCTACCTAATCAACAAGACAATGAATTTGATCAAATTTACTCTGATGATCAGGTTAGTGGTTCTATCTAATTTGGTATTACATATATTTTGTGTTTTATTATTGGTTCTAGCTAAAATTAGTATAAATTTGTAATGCATATTTAAATTTCAATAACATGGATTATCTCTTCTAGAATCTTGGACCTCCAAGTGCTAACCTACCTAATAAACAAGACAGTGAGTTTGATCAAGTTTACTCTGATGATCAGGTTAGTGCTTCTATCTAATTTGGTATTACATATATTCTGTGTTTGATTATTGGTTCTAGCTAAAATTAGTATCAATTTCAAATAATTTGTTGTAATATATCCTTATCAGACACGAAATTAAATTCCATTTTTTCTATGTTTGGTTGGGACTATAATCTTAATATACTTGTTTCGAATCAAACGAATCCATTGCAAATCAGGTAGTATTTTGAATGAACTTTTTTGGAATTAAAAAAGATTATTATATATACTTGAAGTAGTCATTTTCCCCCTTTAGTAAAAAAAAGTTTTTCATAGTGATATTCTTTTAAAACTTAATAGTGACTTATTTTTCAAGAAAATATTTTTAGTCACACCAATAAACTCCTCTGAAGTTTACCTTAAACTTGCATATGCAGGTGATAGGAGCACCAGCGCCCAATTCTCAAGAATAGAAAATCACTCTGACAAATCTTCAATATGACGATCCAATGCTATCGAGACTATCAACGATAACTCTCATTAGACTCTTTGTAATGGAAAAGTTGTTTTCTCAAATGGAAATTGTATGTTTCATGTTTTTGGAGATTATTTTGTTTGATATGACTTGGGTTGCTGGTTTATTTTTATTTTTTTCATTTGGAACTAATGGTCGGTATTAGATTGTAGGCTTTGTTCAGTTCTTGACTTGGGATTATTGTTTTGTTTAGTATTGAACACATTTACCCTGTCATTACATAACTTTTTGTTTGACTAGTGATACATCATATATGGAATCGATTATTTTGGGATTGATTATATTGCATTTTAATTTAGCAGAATATTCTGTGAATTCTTAACATTTATGTGATACACTTCTTATTATTGTGCTCATATTGGCTTTCAGGTAAGCTCTGTTAGTATTTTATTCATATTTTTGTTGTTCATTTTGTCCTAGTTATGACAATGAGTTTGGTCAAGTTTATTCTGATTATCCAATTTATGCTTCTATATAACTTTGCAATCGCAAAGCTAGCTACTCTTTATTTATTCTAAATGTGTGTTTGATATGATGGAAGTTGTTTTTCAAAAAGTTTTTTTTTTGGAAATTTATCTTATGACTTGCACATTGACATATATTGGTTAGATTTGATAGGTATGATGATTATGTAGTAGATGCTGCTAAATATGTTAATTGTCCACTCTACAATGATATACAACACAAATATATGTATTTCTATGGACCATTGGCTTCAACCCCAAAGTAGAGACGTCAAAAGCTTTTGTTTGTATATCTCTTTCGAGTTATTCGCTAAACCATCATTACTGTTCATAGCTTCCGCAGTAAGCAAATCAATTGTGATTAAATGAAAAATATTTTCTTTCTCTTATCTTACGCTCTCTTCTTCCTATGAACCATTTATTCTCCATCTCTGATAACTCAAGTATTAGTTGTTAGAAAAATTAGTAAGTATAGTTGAAGAAGAAGATGACTTTGAGGCGTGAAGAATCACTTTTCTTACAGATTTTTCTTAGGCTACTTCTGGAGAGTCCTTATATTTATAAAATTTAAGAGATTACTTTTCATAAAAATCATGTTCTTTCTTGAACAAATGACTTTTCATAATAGTCATTTTCGTTGATGAACATATGACTTTCTATAATAGTCATGTTCTTTAATGAACAAATGTGTCTGTTCAATTTAAAACATCTATATATTACAAAATATCCAACATCAACATGGTATTAGGGCAATTGAGCTTCCGATTATTGCACAAACAACCAGTCTTCCAATGAAGGACATGTTCCTTCTATTCCTTCACAAGTTGTTCCCTTCATTCCTCCAAATGTTCAGCCTACAAAAAATTTCATAGCCTTTGATGTTCAATTACTTGGTCAATTTCCACATCAACCTAAGAAGTCACACCTAGAGTAAGCTATGAGAATAGTCAAGTATGTCGAGCCAGCGGATCCTAAACAATTCAAACATGAAGATGACTATATAGGAGCTTTGCCTTCTCAATAGGTTGCTAATGAAAATGAAAAAAAAAAAAACTAGTAAAGATCAACAAGAAGATACGAAGACTCAAAAACCTATAATTTTAAAGTATAGACATTGAAAATTTGAGGGACTCTGCTAGATATATTTAATTTTAGTTGAGACTCTACAAGATGTATTCTATTTCAATTAGAATATCTTAAAGGTTACTCTACCCTAAACCCTAACTCATACATATAAAGGGTAATATATTTCCTCTGAAGAGACTTCTCGAATATTCTGCAAATTCATGAAATATTCAAAAGAATTTGCAAAATATTCGGAAAAGATAATGCATGTCAAATAAATCTTATCCTATGACCCTCGAATCACAGAGAAATTATAAGAGAGAAGAATCAAAGGAGGGACATAGTTATACCCATATTGTTCGCTTATATATATGGCTAAATATAGATATATATTTGGTGAAAGGTTGATGTAAGACGTCTTTGACTTACAATAATGAGTAATGCAACAACGAATTTGTTGACAAAATTACTTTTGCTATTCTTTTCCTCCTTGTTCTTATCTATAGTACAATAATATTTTTCAAAATTTATAATAGTTATAATTGAAGTATAATATTTTGAGAAGTATGTCTTAAATTCGAATATGCAAAATAAATTTAAATTAAATAGGTGTTGAAAAACTTTAAAACAATGACATATCATCATTGTTGCGAAATGAGTTTCATTAATTTGTCGTTGTTTTGACAAATTGATGTATGCGGTTTGTTTTCTTATGATATGTGAAATTTGTATTTCAAATTATGTTCATATGAAGTAGATTTGAATTATTATTTGTTTTGTTTTTTTTACCCCTCTTTCTAAGAGCTTCCACCTTTGCTTCTTTGATGACTCGAACTCACAATCTTAAGATTGAAAATGAGGGATGCTCACTATCTAAGCAACTCCTTCTTGTCGTAGATTTGAATATTATATGTGTGTTGGTGTCTGATACACTCAAATTACACCTCTTTTCAGAAGCATAAGTGATCGTTATCACGTAAAGAACCCAACTTGTAGGTTGGGATCGATCCCACGAGGAATATGGTTTAGCCTTAAGTTCAATAACGATTATATTCGTTTAGCCAGTGTATTTCCGAGATAAATAAGTAAAAAGGGGGGGGGGGGGGATTTGTGTAACAAATTTTGGAAATTATGAAAGTAATTAGTAAGCAAGATTCAAACTTTTGTTGTTATCAAATTGAGAAAGAAACTAGGGCGTATGTGTTCCCCATAAGCTCATAACTCAGTAATCCTAGTAATAGCAATCCCTTCCTAGTGTATTACATGCAAAACGATAAGTTATATATATCTCTAAATCCTTGGTCCGGCATCTAGAGAATTTTACCTCGCACCTTGATCCTGCTATATGTGTATAATTTACTAACCCTTACCATTACCTCATATTAGACATCACATCGATGTATGGCTTAGTTTTCACCCTCGCACCAATCGACATTAATTCTATTAGTTAGTATCACACTAAATCTATGTTGATAATTGTTTTCTTATTAACTACCTCTTTGGTCCGGCAAGTAGCAACAAGGGGAGTTCTAACGTTGCGCACCGTTAAAAAGAATTCTAGACGAAAGAATTATTAATGCAAGCAAAATACTATTCGGGAATTACTTAGTTACTATTCATACTTCGTTAATCGCTCATGATTCCCACAACCCTAGTTGTGAATTTAGTTACCCATATTAGTAAGAACATAATTCATAATTTTAGAAGAAGAAATCATAAACTTACGCAATGAGAATGATTAACCCAGAATTTCAACTTGAATTTCCAAACCAAAATCTTCAAAACAAGGTTAGGAAATTAAGAATTGCTAAAGTTGCAAGTTAACCTCCAAAGCCAAAAACTAGGACAAAAGTAATAAAGTCTAACCCCCAAAAACGAGGTTTACATGCCCTATATATAGAAAAATAAATCCTAACTAAAAAGGAAACGAAATAAAGAAATAATGTTTCAGGATGCGGTTTCGGTCAATGATACTGACATACGGACTGTGGATTGATCTACGATCCGTAGGTCCCTTCCGTGACTCAGGACTTGGGCAAATTTCTAACTTCAAAATCGTCAAATCTCTGAACCAAATGACGGAGCACCAGTACGGACGGTGGATTGATCTACAGTCCGTGGATCCTCCTCCGTAGCTCCATACTTAGAATATTCAAAATCAGGTACTGGAACCCCTCTCTGAATCATTTGACGGATCAGCAGTACAGTTCGTAAATCAGTATACGGTCCATCGATTGCAACCGTGGTTCCACACTTGGTCAATAATTCCCTGATTTTCCTTCAAGCCTTGCCTGCCCATCTACGACACCCATTTACGGAGCGTGAATGGACCTACGGTCCATGGATCTCCTCCGTAGATGCCCTTTTTTACACATCATTCAGCTGCGTCTCTCAGTTTCCACGTCTGAACATATTTCCTGCAAATATGAGAAAAATACATAAAAACCAATACAAAATGGTCCGAGACACACACAACTCTTAAGTGAAATGAATTAAAAATACCGTAAACTCACGGAATATCAACGCCCTCAACTTAAATTCGTTGTTTGTATAGAAGCAAGCATTTCAAGCACAAGCAATCACATGGCTCTCTACCTCGACTCTTTTCTCGAGTGCAAATATTTTATCTCAGACTCAACAAGCTAACTTGTGCAGATCCAAACATGGCAAAGACTGACCAACCAACACATAACATACAATGTTTTACTATCACCAAGGTACCAACTTTTCGACAATGTAACTAGTGCCCTTACTTCAAACAAAATCCCTTTTTCACACAATAAATTTGATTTTGAGGACAAGGATTTATTCAACACTCACACTCAGAAGTAACTTCAAGTATAGTTAGTGCTCAATACCATAGGCTTGCCCTTATTTTCACTGCTTAGACTTTCCAAATTAGGTTTTAAGATCACTATAGGACTTTCTTTGCTTGTAACGTAGGCTCAGGGTCATGTGTGATACATTTGGGTTTGTTTTAGTCACTTTCTACCCTTCTTGACATTACATTAAGCTTTCTACCTCTTTTTGCCCTATCTTTGACATCCTACCTTTTTCTCCTCTTTCCCTTGATTCTTTTCCATCATTGATGTGACTTTCAACTTTGTAGCTCTTTTATTTTTCACTTTTCTTCTTTTTCTTGCTTTTTCTTGTTTTCTTTAGTTTTGCGCACTTTCTTTCACACAAAGTCACATTTTTTTTTTTTTTCTTTTTCAACACCAAACTCTTTTCATACTCATTTTTCTTTAGATTTTCCCTTTCATAGCCACCCTCAACTTAAGGAATTTCCATTAGTTGAGGTGCACAATACTCGATGTCGGATCAGGGCCAAGATTAAGAGTAACTTTTTTTCATTAGCCACCCTCAACTTAGGCTTTTGACCTAAGTTGAGGTGCACATGTCCAATGAGGGACCGGGGCCAAAACAATAGATTATGGGAAGGTGAGTTACGGGTTTAAAAAGGAATGGTCTCTTTTAGGCTCAAAGCATTTGGATCAACGGGAACATTCATTTTCATTTGGTCAGATTCTTTTAGGCATTTAGTGGACTATTCAGAACAATGGCCTATGATCACTTTCTAGCCTCTAGAGTAGATTATCTTCGCAGGACTAACCTGGCAAGTTCTAGATTGGCACTACTTATTTGAACAACCAATGATTCTCGTACACTCTTGGCACATAGTTCCATTATCAGATTATCATATTACCAGTTAAAGTTTTTAGCTTAAGTCATGGAATCAAATTTGTCATTATCATGTCATACTCAAAGCCAACACATTCAACTTATTATAGTCTACAGCTTTTAGCACACATTTCAATATCTTTGGACGGGTATCATTTTTTCAACAAGCTCATGCCATCATGCTTATCCTATCATTCTTTATCATGCTTCTACACATACAATCCTAAACATGCCGCTTCAACAAAAATTAAGCAGTCTCTTGGGCAAAAAAAAACACAAAAAAGAAAACCCTAAGAGAAAATTATGAGTTGGGTTACTCAGACTTCACCCTATCACTCACAATCCATTTACCCCACCCCCAACAAAAATAGGTGCAATTGTCCCCATTAAACACAAAAAGCAGTAAAACTTAATGGATTTGGGTTAAGCAAACCTGTGGCGCTTAGCGCCGAAGAATCATCAATAAACAGGTGGGTCCGGTTTAGCTAGGGTTGGACCTACGAGACCACGCTTACGGTACGTACGTCGATCTACGATCCGTAGATTGGAACCGTAAATCAACTTTACACTTTGTAAAATTTCAGACACTTACCTGGGATCTATGGACGCCATTTACGATCCGTAGAATGAACTACGGACCGTCGATGGGGTCCATAGACCTCTGCACCAGACCATTTTCTACAGATTTTGTCTTGCGCACCTGCACATGTAGCAACCATTAGGCCATTCTTTTTACATTTTCTAGACACTTTTTAGACACGGACCCTATGTTATATCTAGCCAACACTAACCAAGAAATTAAAGCACCTATCTAATTGAGTACAAAGACGTAATTAACCAAAGAAACTACTAGACGTAAAACAAAACCTATAGTTGGCTAGATTGTACATCTTGGGTTACCTCTCAACTAGCGCTTGATTTAATATCGCGCCACGACGCAGGCCCCTTGATTACTCAAACTTTATCAAGATGCCATGCCTCTATCACTGCATTTACACTCTCAGAATTTCCCATGTAGCTTTTTATCCTCTGTTGGTCGGCTTTGAACCTTGTCCCATTCCTTTTCTCGAGCTCAACCACTCCATATGGGGACACTTGGGTCACTCTGAATGGTTCAGTCCACTGGGACTTAGATTTGCCTGGAAAATAGCACATCCTTGATTTATACAACAGCACCAGATCACCAGGAGCTAATTTGCGCTTTTCTGTCTTTTGAGCATGGCGCTTCTTCTCTGTGTACAAGGCTACACCTAACTTCACCTTACTAAACACTTCAGCACCTCTTCCGAAAGTGTGACTCACCACCGATACTGATTTAAGATCACTTTCCTGCTTCATAGACTTACAGACATTAAAGGTCACCTCCTTCTTATTTAGTCGGAACTTCATCTACCCTCTTTCCATATCGACTAAGGCACGCCCAGTGGAAAGGAATAATCTTCCTAAGATGATGGGGACCTCAAAGTCAACCTCGTAATCAAGTATAACAAAGTATGCCGAAAAAATGAATGGCCCCACTTTCACAAAGACATCTTGAAGCACTCCAATGGGATTCTTCACAGTTCTATCAGCCATAAGTAAATGCATCGCAGTTGGTTTTGGAGCTCCTAAACCCAACTTCTTATAAATTGACAATGGCATCAAGTTAATGCTGGCACCCAAATCACACAAAGTTATTGCAAAGTACATCTACCGATGGTGCATAGAATAGTGAAAGCTCCCGAATCCTCTTTCTTTTTTACCAGTGACCTCGTAGAAATGGCACTACAATGCTGCAACCTCTCACCATTCTCAAAACTGACAACCCTCTTTTTGGTCACCAAGTCCTTCATGAACTTTGCATACCCAAGCATTTGCTCCAAAGCTTCTATCAAAGGGACATTGATGGAAAGTTGTCTCAACATAGTTATGAACTTGCGGTACTTTTCTTCTTCATCCTTCTGCACTAAACTCTGTGGGAAAGAAAGTGGAGGTCTAAGTATGGGGACGACCTTTTGGGTTTTCTCCGCTTCTTTTTCTGTAGCATTCTTGGACTCTCCAGTCACCTCAATCTCATCATCACCATTTTCTACCACTTTAATAGTCTACTTTCCTCCGCGAGTCGTGATTGCCATACAATGCCCATCATTCTTCAGATTCTAGATGGTGTTACTGGGCAATGTTCCCAGCTGGCATGTATTCACGGTAGCAGACAACTGACTAAACTGCTGCTCAAGCTGCTTTATCGACACTACATGGGAATCAACTTTCTGGCCAATTTCAGATAACTCATTTCGCATCTCCTTCACATTCTCATCAGTCGCGTCAAACCTCCTCATCATTTTATACATCATATCCTCAATACGTGACATATTACCTTCAGCTTCCCTAGGAGCAAAATCCTGATTTTGAGGAGGAGCATAAGGTCCAGCCCGATCATTTTTGTTGCCATAGTTGTTCCGATTATAATTGTTGTCGCGATTGTCGTTTCCATCCCGGACATATTGACCCTCGCGGTTGTAATTGTCATAGTTCCAACCTTGGTTTCCTTGACCTTGGCGCTAATTATTCGTGTTGGAACCTTGGGCATTTGGTCGGAAACCCCTCATCTTCTCATTCACCGCATAAGCATCCTCTTCAAAATAATACACTTCTGCCGGTGGTAGAGTTCTAGTCAAATAGTTCACAGCATTTACCTTCTTTTCTCTTCCAGTCACATGCTTTAACACCAACCCTAGTTCAGTTCTCATTTGTGCCATCTCCTCGCGAATCTCTTCTGCGGGCTAGTTGTCTGTAGCTTAAACGGCAAATGTGCTCATCCCAGTGTCGGACTTTCTGTTGATCCAAGCTTTATTATTTAGAGATATCTTCTTTATTTTCTCTGTAATTTTTGCAAAAGTGCATTCACCGTATGAACCTCCCGCAATAGTATCGAGCGATGCCTTACCATTATCATAATGTCCTTGGTAGAAGTACTCCTTCAGCGACTCATCATCAATACGATGATTCGGGACACCCCTCATGAAGGCAGTGAACCTATCCCAAGAACTACTCACAAACTCTCCAAGTAATGCTACAAAATTGTTGAGTTTATCCTTCTTGTTTAACTTCTTGGACACTAGAAAGAACCTTATTAAAAATGCCTCTGTCAACTGCTCTTATGTATAGATTGAGTTGTAAGGGAGTTCATTGAACCACACAACAGCATCTCCGATCAATGATAAGAGGAACACACGTAACCCAATGACGTTCATATCCCAATTCGGTCGACCTATACAACTTTTGCAGACATGATCAAGTTTGGCTATGTGAGCATGTGGATCATCCGTTAGCAACCCCGCAAACAAGCCCCTCGTTGTAAGCATTTGCATCTGTATCAAGCTACTAGTCACCACAAATGTATGCCCCTGAGGTAGAGGCTGTAGGACAAGAGGTCCATCAGAATTGGCAATATTAAGGTTGACCTTGAAATTTTCATGCAGATGTGGTCCTTATGGTTCATATGCCCTCAGTGCATCTCCCAATCTATTCTCAACTGGAGCCTAATTATTCGCATCAATTACCCTCGGAGGTTGGAATCCAACACCTTCACCTAACTCTCCCCTGATAGGGTTAACCGAAACTCCTTGATTATTCATTCTCCGCAAAGTTCTATTCAGTTTCAGATCGTAGGGAGTAAGTGGTTCGCCTTGGCTCCGTGTACTTGGCATACACTAGAGTAAGACCCTGAGAGAGAGAAAAACAAAAGAAAAAGTGAAATTAAAAAAGATTTGACTAAAGTGCAATAATGCGATTATACTTAATCTAAAAGTCTTATTCCTTGGTAGCGGCGCCAAATTTTGATACACTCAAATTAGACCTTTTTTCAGAAGCTTAAGCGATCGTTATCACGTAAAGAACCCAATTTGTAGGTTAAGGTCGATCACATGAGGAATACGGTTTAGACTTAAGTTCAATAACGATTATATTCGTTTAACCAATGTATTTCCAAGACAAATAAGTAAAATGGGGGGGGGGGGGGGGATTTGTGTAACAAATTTTGGAAATTATGAAAGTAATTAGTAAGCAAGATTCAAACTTTTTTTGTTATCAAATTGAGAAACAAACTAGGGCGTACGTGTTCCCCATAAGCTTATAACTCTGTAATCCTAGTAATAGCAATCCCTTTCTAGTGTATTACATGCAAAGCGGTAAGTTATATATCTCTAATTCCTTAGTCCGACATCTAGAGAATTTCACCCCGCACCTTGGTCCGGCTACGTGTGTATAATTTACTAACCCTTACAATTACCTCATATTAGACGTCACATCAATGTATGGCTTAGTTTTACCCTCACACAAATCGACATTAATTTTATTAAATAGTATCACACTAAATCTATGTTGATAATTGTTTTCTTATTAACTACCTCCTTGGTCCGGCAAGTAGCAACAAGGGGAGTTCTAACGTTGCGCACCGTTAAAAAGAATTATAGACGAAAGAATTATCAATGCATGCAAAATACTATTCGAGAATTACTTAATTACTATTCATACTTCGTTAATCGCTCATGATTCCCACAACCCTAGTTGTGAATTTAGTTACCCATATTAGTAAGAACATAATTAATCATTTTAGAAGAAGAAATTATGAACTTACGCAATGAGAATGATAAATCCAGAATTTCAACTTGAATTTCCAAACCAAAATATTCAAAACAAGGTTAGGAAATTAAGAATTGCTAAAGTTGCAAGTTAACCTCTAAATCCAAAAACTAGGACAAAAGTAATAAAGTCTAACCCCCAAAAATGAGGTTTACATGCCCTATATATAGAAAAATAAGTCCTAACTAAAAAGGAAACTAAATAAGGAAATAATGTTTCAGGACGCGATTTCGATCTATGATACCAACCTACGGACCATGGATTGATCTACGATCTGTAGGTCCCTTCTGTGACTCAGGACTGGGGCAAATTTCTAACTTCAAAATCTTCAAATTTTGAACCAAATGACGGAGCACTAGTATGGACGGTGGATTGATCTACGGCCCGTGGATCCTCCTACGTAGCTTCATACTTAGAATATTCAAAATCAGTTACTGGAACCCCTCTCTGAATCATTTGATAGATCAGCAGTACGGTCCATAGATCAATCTACGGTCCGTCGATTGCAACCGTGGTTCCACACTTGGTCAAGAATTCCCTGATTTTCCTTCAAGCCTTGCCTACCCATCTATGACACCCATCTACGGAGCGTGAATGGACCTACGGTCTGTGGATCACCTCCGTAGATGCCCTTTTCTACACATCCTTCAGTTACGTCTTTCAGTTTCCATGTCTGAACATATTTCCTGCAAATATGAGAAAAATATGAAAAAACCAATACAAAATGGCCCTAGACACACACAACTTTTAAGTGAAATGTATTAAAAATATAGTAAACTCACGGTATATCAGTGTCACGACCCAAAGTGCGAAGCCTCTCACGGCAAGTAGTAAGAAACTCATGGGCATCCTCACCCACAGCCCCAGAAAACCTCGGTGGTGTCAGCCTGATAAACACATCAAGTATCTTCTGGTCCTCAAGTGACATAGGTATGTCCTCTGCCAAAGGTTGTACTCCCTCAGGTGGTACCTGGACCTGAGGTGCCTTCATTGTAGACTAATATAGCGGTACTGGTGCTGGCGTAGCTGGGGTGGGTGGCTGTTGCATACCCCTAAGCACACCCCAGAGTTGAGCAATAGCGGCCTGGAGATCTGGAGTCAGAACTGGTTTGGGTGGCGGCTGGGTTGGCCCCGGCTCCACCGACTGATTTGGTATACGAGGTTCGGTAAGGTCCGCTATTGGCTCTGGATCCTTCTTTCTCTCCTGGCTGGTGTTGCGGCCCTTTCTAGACCTCAGGGTCGGCGTCTACCCCAAGCTGGGGATCTGTCTGCAGGCCTAGGTGAATTAGCCCCGACCCCTCCACCTCATGAGCGAGCCATCCTGCGAAAGAGTAAAACAAGTGAGATTTCAAGGAACCAATAAGACACACGCTGCACGAAAGTGAAACAAAAGAGGAAATCCCCCTAAAGACATCTTGTAGCCTCTTGAAGAGAAGTTACGGATGTCTCCGCACCGATCCAGAGGACTCTACTAGACGTTAGCTCTGTATAAGTGATACCGATGAACTAGGGGCTCTGATACCAACTTGTCACGACCCAAAGTGTGAAGCCTCTCACAGCAGTAGTAATAAACTCGTGGGCATCCTCACCACAGCCCAAAAAAACCTCGGTGATGTCAGCCTGAGAAACACACCAAGCATCTTATAGTCCTCAAGCGACATAGGTTTGTCCGCTGCCAAAGGTTGTACTCCCTCAGGTGGTACCTGGACCTGAGGTGCCTTCATTGTAGGCTGATCCTGCAATACTGGTGCTGGTGTAGCTGGGGCGGGTGGCTGTTTCATACCCCTAAGCACACCCAAGAGCTGAGCAATAGCGGCCTAGAGATCTAGAGTTAGAATTGGTCCGGGTGGCAGCTGGGCTGTCCCCGGCCCCACCGACTGATCTGGAATACTAAGTGCTGGAGGGTTCGCTACTGGCTCTGGATCCTTCTCTCTCCTGGGCTGGTCTTGCAGCCCTCTCTCGATCTCGGGGTTCTCAGTTCACGTCTAGCTTTGGAGGACTTTTCATAATGAGTTGGGCACTCGGGTTTACCTTAGCACAGCTCTCTACCCGCATACTGATGGTCAATCGAAGCGTACTATTCAGGTCCTTGAGGACATGCTGCGGGCTTGTGTTTTGGAGTTTGGTGGTCATTGGGACTAGTTCTTGCCTTTGGTTGAGTTTGCGTATAATAACAACTACCATTCCAGCATTCAGATGGCCCCGTTCGAGGCCTTATATGGTAGGCGTTATCGCTCTCCGGTGGGCTGGTTTGAGTCTACAGAGCCTAGGCCACGAGGTACGGATTTGATTCAGGAGGCTTTGGACCAGGTGAGAGTGATTCAGGATAGACTCAGGACGGCTCAGAGTAGGCACCAGAGTTATACGGATCGGAGGCGTCGACCTTTGAGATTCTCTATTGGTGATCGGGTATTCCTCCGTGTGTCACCCATGAAGGGCGTGATGAGGTTTGGGAGGTGAGGCAAGCTTAGCCCCAGGTACATTGGGACTTTCGAGATGCCATCATGACTCGAGAAATTGAGTCGTGACAGTTGGATCATTAAAATTCGAAAAATAAATTACTAGTTATGAACAAAAAACTGTTAGCCTAAACTTTTATGCCAAAATATTTGAAGTGCACTGCAGCCAAATATATGTATGGCCTCATGATGCCAAAATATCTTAAGTTAAACATTATATGTTGAAATGCAACCTTGCCAGAGACATAATTTCAGTTAATAATGTCTAAAGTTATGTGGTTATCTAACGATAAATTTAAACGATAATACACTAAAATTTAAGTAACAATCAAAGCAACATAATATTTAAACTAACAAAATAATACCATACAACATGTAACAACCATCCAAACAAGGTGAAAAATTACAACCTACTCATTTTACAAACAACTTTGGCATGTGACTCCAATTTGTGGATCATTCCAACTCTCAAGCAAAACATCAAAACTTCTTTCTTTCTTTTTTTAAAACAAAGACTAGCTCCACTTTTTCTTGAATTTTTTTTAAAAACAAAACCAGATTCATTCGAATTTCGATCAATACATTTTCTTTTCCTCCTTCCATGTTTTTTCTCCATTCAGAAGAAATAGAACAAGTATTCTTTTGTATAAGCAGATGAAGGAGATACATTCATAAAAGAGACAACAAATGAAGGCTATGCAAAATGTTATTAAAGAAAGGTTGCGAAAGAGGTTAAGAATGAAATAATTTGTTGTATATCTCTTACTAATAATTATACACATATTTTTTAAATTTTATTATTGATGTAATTATAATAAAAATTATAGACAATTAAATTTATAATTATTTTTTATTTTTTAGTTTGTCTTATTCACTTCAATTTGAATCAACCATGTTTTAATATCGGCGGTGTAAGACTGTCTTCTGTTCTTTGAGATGTTTTATTAAATATTTCAAGCTCAAACTAATTAGATTATCAAATAATTAAATTTTTAAAAATATTGTCTTAACTTTGAATGTCTTCTAAGGTAACAATCACTATAATATTGGTTTTTGTAATTAAAAATATTACAAAATATTATATAAGTAAAAAAAAATGATACTCTAATTGGCGCATTCAATGATGTGAAGTCTTAATTTTATTTTTAAACACTTTTAAAATAATTTTGATAGTTTATGTCATAATTGATACTATTGAAAAGTTTTTCGAAACTATAATCAATAAGAGAGATTTGAACGCTTGTATTGTTATGTAACGTACAATAATTTTTATATGTTTATTCTTGTCTTACAAAGCATTATAAAAAAATGTTATATTGTCAATTGAAAAAAAAAAAATTATTAAACTATAATCAATTACAATATTTTCTTAGAATTTAGGAAAATAAAATATATTTAAAATGTTGAATAAACATGCATATTTCTCTTTATTAAATTTTGGGTTTAGGTCAATTGAGACTCCCTGTTTGCTATGTGTATATAAAGAAACTGTGTAAACTAATTAAAACTTCGAGTTTTTTTTGCAATTCACCCACAATATAGGAATAGTTACTGTTAACTCATTTTATGCCTTTTATTGTAATACGAGGAGAAATGCATGTTTGTATTGATATACATGCATGAGTCTACTTTGATACAAATATATAAGTAGATAATCTATTAATGTTCTAAATAAATTTTAAATTCTTGATTATTTAGGAGTACAGTAAGCATTGGAAGAAGATGTTTTTCTACTTTATTAATGAACTTGTACGAAACAAAGTAATGACTGAATTGAATCATACCAAATCAATTATCAAGTTACTTTAATTAAAATTCAGTACTCATGGTTATTTGTTTTACTATATCATTGTTTTTGTTCAATAAATTGGATACATTTAATATATTAATGTTGAGTAATATTTTAAACGTCTAAGCTAAAATTATCTTTTTAATCTAACATCAAATAATGGTATTTGCACGACAACAACAAACTAGAAATTTCTAACCTATGAAAAGTTTTAGAAGGGACTGAATTAGTGTTTGGAAATGCCGATGGAAAT
Source organism: Solanum commersonii (assembly GCA_029007595.1). Lineage (NCBI taxonomy): Eukaryota > Viridiplantae > Streptophyta > Magnoliopsida > Solanales > Solanaceae > Solanum > Solanum commersonii. The sequence goes on from JAJTWQ010000051.1 coordinate 2,198,412, forward strand.
GAAGAGAAAGGGGATGAAGAAAGAAATTTTTTTAAAATATTTTTTAGCAATTCATTGATGATATATAGTTATCCATAACTAATTTTATGTCTTTTTTTATTATATAGTATAGGAAGTAAATTTTTTATTATTTTAGTGCTTCAAGAAATAGTTAATAATTTCACCATTACAAATTATAATGAACAAAGTTTGAGGAAGATTATACATGAAATAAAGCAAACATCTGCTTCACGACCAAAGTTTGAAATTATGAATAAATAGAGGCAATAGGTATTGGAATCCTTTAGAAGGAAATATTTAGAGTTAGATGAGTACGTGAGATAAGGATAATAATATCGGTATTAAGATAGCATTGTCATAGTATTTTATCTATAAGACAATAAAGTTAAAAATAGTGAAATTACTATGAAGGTGGAATAGTTAATATAATTTCATAAAATATTCTTGCTTATCATATTTCGTGTACCAAACAATTGCTTAAAAATATTCAAGACAACACCTTGTCTTTGGGTAAGCGAGCCTAATTAATAGTACGGATCAATTTATCTTTAGTCTAATATTATACATTTACCTTTTGTATTAACCATGATTAATTAATGTATCTATTATGAGCTAAACTTACTGCTTAACCATAATAAATGATCTCAAGAGGCTAGTTTTGGCAAAAATAATTTATTATAGAAACTGACCTTCGAAAGCTGGTTTTCATTTTTCATATTTTTGACACTACAAAAATGATCTTCGACATAACTCAAAACTCGAGCCTTGAATTTGACCATAAAACCAAGACTGGAGACCCGATAACTGAACCTTACTGGGGGACACGAGTCAAAATATAACTCTAACCCAGATTTAGGAATTGAACCTGACTCAGCACTCGGCATCCTAAGTATGATCCTAACTGACCGAAGACCGATCTTGACCCAGAACCTAGGCCTTAGTCCTGATTAGGGACCCGGTATCCCCATCTTGACTTAGAACTCGTGATTCGAGACCCAATCCTAACTTAGGATCCAACCTTGATCTGACACAATTAATTCGAGACATGAGGTGCTAGCCCCGATCGATACAAAAATCAAAGTAAATATCAAGTAATAAATTCAAATTAAAGTATCCCTATTTCTTTCATAGTTAATTTGTGTTTTTTTTAATAAAAAAAATATTGTATCCCTCCTCAATAGATTGTATCATTTTCACCATGTATGCTATTTTTTTTTCAGAATCTTGTATCCTTTCGTAAATTATATTTATATGTAATGATTGGATTATATTGGGATATAATCATGTAATACAATTTTAGTTTTCATTATGAAAGTAAATACTAATTTTAATTTGAATGGTAAAGTAAATGCATAAAATGTAAATATTATTGGTATACAATTACGAAGAAAACATAATAAAAAATTTATCTTTTATGTTATTAAATAATTGTATTCTTTTAAATCAAACAAATAAAAGAATACATAAATTAGATACATAAGAAACTAAAATATTGAAAGTGTAGCTAAGGGGCCCTATTAAATATCAAAATATTGACACTTTGATAATTTTCCCTAAATTTATGTGCGAGATTTAACTCCTTTCCAACCAGAAGATATTGCAAGGTATTAAATATATAATCAAATATCTTCAGGGAACAATTAATATGAAATTATTTGATTCTAATGCATCCAAGTTAAAAATGATTGTTTATGTAGATGGGAGATATTTATCTTGACCCATATAAAGTTTGATTTCAGACAAACTATTTATTCACATATGAAGTTATAACTATATCATGATGTCCGATATAACAAAATAGTTGCCACTTTTATAAATAATGCAGAAATAACCGTCATTCATGAAGCCAACCAAGAAAGAGTATGATTATTTTACAATTATATGATCTTTCTTTGAAAATGAAGATTCCTACAATATTATGAAAATAATATTGGTTGCATAGGTCAATTGAAGGGAAGACACAAAGCATATTTCATCTAAAAAGAACTTCATCTTTAACAAAATGGTGAAATAGATGTTCAACAAATTTGTTTGAGTGATAATCTTGCATATTTATTCACCAAAGTGTTGCCTATGTCAATACTTAAGAAGCTAAGTTATAAGATTGGAATGTGTTTGTTTGCAAAAATTTCAAATATATGAAAAATAGATCATCCATAAATAAAATATGAAGAAACAAGAATACTATTGATAAAATAACGTGGGTACAATTCTGTTCTTCCCTAGATTTTTTTCCCTCTTAAGATTTCTCTATGATTCGAGGTCTATAGTGGTGTATTTCTCGAACTATGATGATATGGACCTTCTTGAGATTTACTTGATCTCCATTGCTCTTTGTGAATATTTCATGAATTTGTGAAATATTCGAGATTTCTTTGAGAAAAACAATATTTGATGTCTTCATGATCTATCTTTGTGAATATCCAAGAATTTATGGATATTCGAGATATTGATATTTATGAATATTCAAGAGTTTATGACATATTTGAGAATTTGATCTTTATTAATATCCAAAAATTTAGGGAATATTCGAGATTTCTATGAGAAAGACAAAATTTGATGTCATTTTGATCTCTTTGTGATTATTCCATGAATTTATGAAATTTTTGAGATTTTTTTCATTGTGAATCTTTCATGAATTTGCGGTCATGGAATTTTTGAGATTTTTATCTTTGTGAGTCTTTCATGAATGTACAAAATATTCAAGATGTAGAATCTCAACTAGAATTTGAGGTAGAGTAGCTTCCAAGAACCATCTTGTAGAATCCCAACTAAAATTAAGCACATCTAGTAGCAGAGTCCTATAAAATTGTAACACTCAAATCATATTACAAGATGAGTATACTCTTTTTTTCTTCCCTAAAAAGTTTATTTTTCATTGAATTTTTTCTTATAAGGTTTTACATTGAATTCTTTAGTTATGACATTTGAGAAGACACTATGCTGCAAACTATAAATAAGTGATAAAAAGAATAAAAATTACATTATATCTCATATATTTTCATAAAAGAATAATTCTAGATGTGCATTGATAGATAAAATTTAAAAAATATATAATCTGTCAAAGAAAATTGTTAGATTTAAGTTGTATCAACTATGACCAACTCTTAAACCATAGATCTGTATAACCAATAATAAAATCTTCGGAGAAAAGTGGGATAGAATCAACTTCATATTCTTGCGGTGGTTCAGGAATGTAAGGAACCATTGTTTCGAGTACAGAGGCAGCATATGCATCAAGTTTTTTGTGGTAAGTAGCAATGTCATAAACAGAGCATTCTTCTTCTTCTTCTTTTGAAGCAGGCAATTTTGATTCTTTTGTGAGTAAACTGATGTTCCCATTTGAAACACTGTTTAACTGAATATATGGAATTGCATTATTAGCAGCACTGGTTTGTCCCAAATCTTGAACAAAAGATTTCACAGTTTTTTGTGGTTGTGATGAAGAAATTGGGACTACCTGAGAAGAAGAATTGACACTCCTCGTAATGCGACATACAACAAATTCCTCCTCATGTTGAATACGACCACCTTGTATTAAGGCATTTAGTAATTCATCACAGAGACGATATTCTTTCATAATTCACACATGATTATTTTCCTCAAAACGAAAAGTTTTCTTGAACCCAATCACTGATTTTTTCCAGTCATAAACTGGTTTACTAATGTCAAGTCCTTTCCATGAGCCGCCACCGCCAACAATTCCCCTGTTGAAATTCTTACCATTCCCTGTTGTTTCCTTCTTTAACTGAGTGAATACATGATATTCAGTAGTACTAGTGGTAGTATCGAATAATTGAGAAGGTTTGTTATTGCCATACAAGTCGACAAGTTGAAATTGAACAGAGCTACCACTAACAAATTGGAGAAGTGAGATCATAAGTTGTTCATCATCAAAATTCATCTTCATATTTTATGGATGGAAAACAAAGAGTGGAAAAAAAAAACTAACACTCCAACTCTATGTATAGAGAAACCAACGCTGAACTACTTCCGAGTTTTTTTATGATTGGGAACTGGGATTTAGCTAATTGTTTAAATAAAAATTAGTAGTATAAGTCAATTTGGACTCTAATTATTTTCTATCAAAAATATAAAGGATTCAATGTTCGTCTTTATGGCTATTAGGTATCATATTACCAGCAGGAGAGTATTTCCTTTCATTAATTAGTTGGTGACTATGATAATTCTATAGAGAATATATATACAACTGTTTCAATACATTAGTGTTGAATGAACTTTTAATCTAAATTTAGGGAAAATGCATAAGTACCCCCCCAGCCTATACTCAAAATTCCAGAGACACACCTAACCTTTACTAAGGTCCTATTACCCCCCCGAACTTAATTTATCTATGATATTCTACCCCTTTTCGGCCTACGTGGCACTATCCTTGAAAAATTTGTCAACATGCGCTGGGCCCACAAGATAGTGCCACATAGGCCAAAAAGGGGTAGAATATTACATATAAAATAAGTTCGGGGGGTAATAGGACCTTAGTAAAGGTTAGGTGTGTCTCTGGGATTTCGGGCATAGGCTGAGGGGGTACTTATGCATTTTCCCCTAAATTTATCTTCTTAATCTAATATCAAAGGAGTAATAGTATTTGCACAAAAATATCGACAAACTAGAAATTACTAATACATCAAAGCAAAGTTTTAGAAGGAATTGAATGTAGTACTAGGAAAATTAAATTAGTGTTTAGAAAATGCAGAAGGAGGTGAAGATGGAGATCTGCAGACAGAGAAAGAAAGACTTTTTGTTTAATATGTTTTTAGCAATTCACGCATAATAATTAGTTACCCATAATTAATTTTATGCCTTTTTTTTTAATCTTTAATATAGTTCTTGATGTATTATTAAAGGGGATCACTTTAGTCCATTACCCTAAAACTAACTTAAGTTTAACGCCGTAATCCACAACAAAATAAACGGCCAAAACTTTTCTATTCCCCTATAAACCATAGAGTAAAAACTGCCCTAATTTTCTCCATCTTCATCTCTTTCAAGTTTCAAGCTCACTGTAGCGTATTGAAGTGAAGTATTTTTTGAGTTTTTGCCACTAGAGAGAAAGAGGCATACTCCAGCTCTAATATTGAGTTTATAGTGAGATGATATAATTAGAGAGGAAGAGGGAGAATCTCTTTATTTTTAAGCTAGTGAAGGATAACAATATTCTACATGTTTTGCATTTTTATTTTGGTAATTAAGGAAATGTTATTACCAAGTGAGAAGTCATAGTTACTACGCCCATACTTCTTGCCTCTTATTTCAAACTCAAAGAAAGCCTTAATCGATATGACAAAAGATGTTCTCGTATAAAAAAAAATTGAAAGAAGAAATCTTGGAGCTAGACAAATGGTCTTAACCCTCGTTAAGCACTAGAGCTACTACATAAACTGTTTTGCAACCAAACAAATCTTCGAAAATTGCATCACTTCTCTGCCATGGTTAAGGGTAGAAATTTAACATTTGTAGCCTTTGTCCCGGTTAGTTATCATTGTTTGTTACCCTTACAACAACATCAAGTATCATAGGTATTTCACCTTGGTTGTCATCTGCGTTGAAATAATTTTTTTGAAGCCTAGAGTCTATCGAAAATAATCTATTCACCTTCCATGAGATAGGGGTAAGATCATCCTAAACTCCACTTATGTAACTACACTAGACATGAATGTGCTAAGAAGTGAACCAGATGTGCTAGTAAAATGTTTCACTATGCACCACCTTCTTGCTCAAGGGAGAAAAAACCATTGACATGTCACATGGTTTTAAACTGTTTTCACTATTTTCAAGCAACAAGTGACATACAGACTTCAACTAGACATAAGAGATTAACCTCTTAATCTAACAACTACACTAAGTTCTACAATTACACATCAGCCTATGGCAACCAACGTGCACCATGATTGAAATGATCAAGTCGCATTTTAGATATTACATCTACAATAGAGTCACACAAGATAATATACCAAAGCACATTCTCTCTACTTTTGGCATTAACCAATTTGCTCTTCAATCTTTTCACCTTTTTCTTCTCTTTTTCAAGCTCACTTTAGATGGACTCCGTCTATATCTTTTTTATCTTCATCTAATGTTATCGAACGATGCTTCTGTCCATTTTCAAATACTTCCAATATACTTTCAGTTTCACTCAGTTTCTTTATGAATTTCGGAATTACAAATATTGTAGTGGATCAATTTTGTTACCTTCAAATACGGCTTTGATTAGAGCTTTTGTATCTATCTTCAAATACTAGCTATTTTTTTTAACAACGACAATAAAAGATTTCAAGAATTGCTTCTATTAGAAATCACTTATCATCTTTGAATTGGAGTAGCAATTAGGGATTCAGAGATGAACTACAAAGAGAAAAACTTCTTCCTTGACATTTTGCAGTAATAAAACAGAAGCTCTGTTTAAGTGAGAGAAGAGAAGTTTCCTTTTGATGGCTGAGGCAAAAAAACGCACAAGCTCTTCTGAAACTCACCTGCTGTAAACTGTGAGGCAGGGAGGTTTAAGTTGCCATTCTTTTTCTTCAATTTTATTTTTATTCGATACCAACTAGTTAATATCAAGATTTGGTTATTTGTTACTATGTTGAATTAAATTAATCACTAGACTTGCAGTGTTAGCAGATCAGTTAGACTTAGTGGTATAACTCTTTTTAAGATGCATAAAACGCTTAAGCAGTTTTGGGGAGGGGTGATTACGATAGGCTCAGGGACAGTATTTGAGTTGAACATAAAGTATTTGAATTTGAAGTTGAAAAAATTTGTAGATGAAAACCTGTATTAAGACTTGGAAACTTGCCCTTACAGTTTAACGGAACTAACTGAAAAATGATGAAAAAATCGAAGTTGTGAAGACAACTGAACCGAAAATACTGAAGTAGTAGGTGCAACTAAACTCTCCTACAGATAGCAGTGGAGAGACATACACATGAATACGAAAGAATTCAGATGTGAGAGAAAAGGGCATAATCAGAGAAACTCGAAGAAACTAACAGAGGGAGTTTCTGCATGAACCTCAGAAACAGAGCATTCCTCTTCGTTTGCAGCAATCACATTTGATTCTTTTGAGAGTAAACTAACTGAGGGAGTTTGTTGATGAACCACAGGAACAGAGCATTCATCTTCTTTTACAGCAGGCAATTGGGTCACATTTGATCCTTTTGCAAGTAAACCACTTGGCTTATGTTCCCATCCAATGGTTCCGGAATGTTATGACCCATTGAATCGAGTAGAGGGCGAGTATACACATCAGGATGAGTTTCTTGATGAACAACTTCTTGACGAACAGAGCACTCATCTTCTTTTGCAGCAAGCAAGTGGGTCACATTTGATCCTTTTGCAAGTAAACCAACTTGGCTGATGTTCCCATCCAATGGTTCCGGAATGTTACGAAACATTGAATCGATTAGAGGGCGAGTATACACATCAGGATGAGTTTCTTGATGAACAACATCTTGACGAACAGAGCACTCTTCATGATTTTCTTGAGCGAAGGATTTCACACTTCCTTGACATTGTGATGAAGAACTGTCAAGGAAATTCTTTACATTGGCCCTCATAATGCGACATACAACAAATCCCTCATGTTGAATTCGACCACTCAAGTCCTTTAGTTTACTATCAATAAGGCTATATTCTTTCATAATCCAGACATGATTTTCTTCTTTAAAGCGGAATTCTTTCTTGATACCAATCACTGATTTATTCTTGTCGACAACGTGTTCAATGGGGTAGCTTTCTTTCCATGAGCCGCCTCCGCCAACAATTGCCCTGTTGAAGTTCTTACCATTCTCTTTTATTTTCTTTAACTGAGTGAAGACATGATGATGATTGGTAGTAGTTGTATCGAATAACTGAGATGGCTTCTTGTTGCCATACAAGTCTACAATACGAATTTCATCGCATCCAACAGGCATACCAGAAACAAAATTGATAAGATACCCAATGAGCTGTTCATCTTCGATATTCGTCCCCATTTTTTTATCGATAACAAAAGAAACAGAGGAAGAAGAAGAAGAGAGCGCGAGTGAGGATTTTTTTGCAGAAAGAAAATCAATATGCACTCCACCTTTCTTTGTATATATACATTTTATTTTATTTTTTTGTTGATTAGAATTTTTTTAATATTTTTTTAACAAATCACACGTACGTAATATATATTTACCCTTAACTAATTTTATCTTTTATTGTTATAAAATATAGTAAGTAAAATTTAATTATTTTAATGCTTCAATAACTTGGGGCGCTCCGGTCTTGTTTGTGAGAAAGAAAGATGGTTCCCTTAGGATGTGTATAGATTACCGCCAGTTGAACAAGGTTACCATCAAGAATAAGTACCCTCTTTTGAGGATTGATGATCTTTTTTATCAGCTTCAGGGTGCCACTTGTTTTTCGAAAATTGACCTTAGATCGGGCTATCATCAATTAAGAGTAAGGGAATGTGATATTCCAAAGACAGCTTTCAGAACCAGATACGGTCATTATGAGTTTTTGGTCATGTCTTTTGGTTTAACCAATGCACCGGCAGCATTCATGGACCTTATGAATAGAGTCTTCAAACCTTATTTAGATATGTTTGTTATCGTCTTCATTGATGACATACTAATCTATTCAAGGAATGAAAAAGATCATGCTAGTCATCTTAGAATAGTTCTTCAAACTTTGAAAGACAAGGAGTTGTATGCCAAGTTCTCTAAGTGTGAGTTTTGGCTCGAGTCTGTGGCATTCCTAGGCCACATTGTATCTGGTGATGGAATTAAAGTTGATACTCAGAAAATTAAGGCCATGTAGAATTATCCTAGACCCACATCTCCAACTGATATTAGGAGTTTCTTGGGTTTAGCTGGCTATTATAGAAAGTTTGTAGAGGGGTTATCGTCTATTGCATCTCCTTTGACCAAGTTGACTAAGAAAACAGTGAAATTTCAATGGTCTGAAGCTTGTGAGAAAAGCTTTCAGGAATTGAAAAAGAGGTCGATTATTGCTCCAGTTTTGACCTTACCAAAAGGTACTCAAGGTTTTGTGGTGTATTGTGATGCATCTAGAGTTGGTTTGGGTTGTGTCTTAATACAGAATGGTAAGACTATAACTTATGCCTCCAGACAATTGAAGGTTCATGAAAAGAACTATCCAACCCATGACTTAGAGTTGGCTGTTGTAGTATTCGCTTTGAAGATATGGCGTCATTACTTGTATGGTGTGCATGTTGATGTATTTACTGATCACAAGAGTCTTTAATATGTGTTCACTCAGAAAGAGCTTAATCTCAGACAGAGGAGGTGGTTAGAATTACTCAAGGATTATGACCTGAGTATTCTTTACCACCCAGGTAAGGCTAATGTTGTTGCTGATTCATTAAGCATGTTGTCTATGGGTAGCACCACCCATATTGAAGAAGGAAAGAGAGAGTTAGCAAAAGATGTGCACAGCCTTGCACGCCTGGGAGTCAGACTTATGGATTCCAGATAAGGAGGTATAGCAGTGACAAACGGAGCCGAGTCATCATTAGTGTCGAAAGTGAAAGAGAAACAAGACCAAGATCCCATTTTGCTTGAGTTGAAGGCAAATGTTCAAAAGCAAAAAATATTAGCTTTTGAACAAGGAGGAGATGGTGTGTTGAGATATGAAGGTAGATTGTGTGTACCTATGGTGGATGGACTCCACGAGAAGATTATGGAAGAAGCTCATAGCTCCAGATATTCCATTCATCCTGGTTCCACAAAGATGTATCATGACTTAAGAGAAGTTTATTGGTGGAATAGCATGAAGAAAGGCATTGCTGAATTTGTTGCTAAATGTCCAAATTGCCAGCAAGTGAAAGTTCAACACCAAAGGCCCGATGGTTTGGCTCAGAAGATAGAACTTCCGAAATGGAAGTGGGAGATGATCAATATGGATTTCATCACAGGGTTGCCAAGGTCTCGCAGACATCATGATTCTATTTGGATAATTGTCAACGGAATGACAAAGTCAGCCCATTTTCTACCGGTAAAGACCACCCATTCAGCAGAAGATTATGCCAAGTTATATATTAAAGAGATAGTGAGACTTCATGGAGTCCCAGTCTCCGTTATTTCAGATAGAGGTGCACAGTTTACTGCACAGTTCTGGAAATCTTTTCAGAAAGGCTTGGGTTCGAAAGTGAACTTAAGTACTGCATTTCATTCTTAGACTGATGGGCAAGCAGAGCGCACTATTCAGACTTTAGAAGATTTGTTGAGGACTTGTGTAATCGACTTCAAAGGGAGTTGGGATGACCACCTACCTCTCATTGAGTTTGCCTACAACAACAGTTATCACTCTAGTATTCAAATGGCTCCATATGAAGCTCTTTATGGGAAAAGATGTAGATCTCCTATTGGATGGTTTGAAGTTGGTGAAGCAGGGTTGATAGGACCAGATTTAGTTCACCAAGTTATGGAGAAGGTGAAAGTGATTCAAGAGAGGTTGAAAACGGCGCAGAGTCGTCAAAAATCCTACACTGATGTTAAGAGAAGGGCGTTAGAGTTTGAAGTAAATAATTTGGTATATTTGAAAGTTTCACCCATGAAGGGGATTATGAGGTTTGGTAAGAAGGGGAAACTTAGTCCCCAGTATATTGGACCTTACCGCATAGCCAAGAGGATTGGCAATGTTGCTTATGAGTTGGAGCTACCACAGGAATTAGCAGTGGTTCATCCAGTATTTCACATCTCCATGTTGAAGAAGTGCATAGACGATCCTTCATTGATCCTACCAACTGAAAGTATTAGGATCAAGGATAGCTTATCTTATGAGAAGATTCCTATTCAGATTTTAGACTGCCAAGTTCGTAGTTTGAGAACGAAAGAGGTAGCCTCAGTCAAGGTCCTTTGGAGGAACCAATTTGTTGAGGAAGCTACTTGGAAAGCCGAAGAGGACATGAAAAAGAGATATCTACATCTCTTTGAATCTAGAGGAAATGCAGATCAAGGTACTAATTTCCTTTTTAGTGCTTTTTAAATTATAGTGAGCATGTTGTTGTTGTTTGCATGATTGCTTGTTGGGTGTTGAGTTGATGTTACACCCTTAGCCCAGTAAGAGTAATCTCATTCGCGGATGAATGTTCCCAAGGGGGAGATATTGTAACATCGTGTAAATTGAAATAACTATGAAGAAGCTGGAAATTTGAAATAGTCATTTTTGGAAAGAATTCTAAAATTTGGAAAATTGACCAAGTATGAAAAAAAATGAGTTTTTAGTCAACTTTGAGCAGTCATAACTCCTATATCAGGATGAGTTAGGTGTATTTCCAGTTATGTTTGGAAAGCCCTTGGAATGATCTTTCCAACGCCGCCGAGTTTACTCGATTTCGAGTTCATATGAGTGAGTTATGCCCTTTCGAAGTTGGGTTGTTGGTAAGGGAAGTTCATCCGAAATTTTAAGGGTAGTTTGGTCTTTTCCCTCACCTTTTCTTTTGGCTGTATATCAAGGGTCTAAGCTGATTTTACATCAGTTTTCCCTTTTAAAAAAAAGTGAGAGTTAGGGCTTTTGAGAGAAGAGAGAAAGAAAAGGAGAAAGAGAAGAAGAAGCAAGGATTCGTCAAGATCGTCGTGGTTTTCGTCAGGGGTGATCCCTATTAAGGTATGTGAGATCATAGTGTTGGGTTGGTTCATTCCCCCACACGCCAAACTCGTTTAATTCCGAGAAAAGATTGGTTGTGTTTGTTGAAGTTTGTGGTTGTGTTTGTGGAATTCTTGTGGTTGTGTTGTTGAAATTTCTTGTTGATTTGGGCCATCTTTCCGGTTGTGTTTTCGAGTTGAATCTATTGTATGTTGAGGGGTTTTATGATTCTAAGTGTTTGGGGCTGAAACCTTTGAAGTTAAGGTGATTTAGAGTTGGAAAAACAAAGGAGAAAAGTTGGGTTTTCTCGGGAAAAGACTGGGGCGTTGCGCCAGCCAGCGCACCCCAAAAGGGGCTCTGAAGTTTCCCCCTTGGGGAGGCATGCCTTGCAGAGCGTCCAGCAGGCCCCTCTGAAGTCTAAAGGCTGGCGCCCCGCGCCTCTCAGAGCGCCAAGGACACCAACCCTTCCCATTCCTTCCCCACTTTTTCATACATGTTCCTTGGTAATGTACCTATGTTTTATAGTTGTTTTTAACACTCTAAGGTACATCTAAACATCCCGAACTCATCCATAAACATGAGATTATTACCCTTGAATTCATTATCCAATTCGACGAAAGTTCAGATCAAAGTCAAGTGAAGTTAGAATCAAGTCTAGAAGTTAAGAAGCAAGTCAAAGCAAGTCTTCAAAGTTTTTCAAGAGTCTGTTGAACATTTTAACTTCATTTTAAGGCTCAAGTTTCAAGTTGAGTAAATAGTATAGAGTTGAGTTCATTTCTCAAAAGTATTAGGGAACTAAGTATTTCCAAAGAAGTTTATAAATGTTTTCACATTTGAGTAAGAAAGGAACTGTGATTCCAAAAGAGCCTTTGGGCTAGTTTTCAAGAAAAGGGAACATCGATTCCAAGTGAGCCTTTGGGCTAGATTTTGATCAATTATCTCAAACTAAAGAAAGATATGTTTAAAACACTTATGAGCTAAAGTATTTTGAGAGTAGTATTGAGCACCGAATTGGGGACGCGAGTTCATATTAACTCAACTCTCCATAAGAACCATGTAGCCAAACATGGGAATTAACGGGTCATTCTTTTTAGATGATCACGTAAGATTAAGCTAGTGAATCCACTAAGTAGGGTCCTATATCACGGCAAGGTATATGATGGTCCTTGGGCAACGTGAGGTAAAACGTTGTATCATCACTAGGGCTCATAGTGGTGGTTATCGGTTAAAGAATCTCCTATTAAAGTTATATTACTTTTATATAAGTAAAGTTGAGTTTGTTATTGCTTTGTCCTTAATGAACTAAGTTGTTTATAATGCTTTACAAGCTTTATGTATTGCATGTGTCTTATTGCTTTACATTTGAATTTAGTTATTCATGAATCGAACAGAGCTAAGGTAAGTGTCCACTTGTACTCCTTTCAAGCTTAAGTTGTGGTTTAGCTTTCCATCTCGCATACTCGTACATTCAATGTACTGATGCCAGTTGGCCTGCATCTTATGACGATGCAGACACAGGTACCCAAGATCAGCATCCAGCACGCCGTTGATCCAGTCGAGCACTCCAAAGTCAGTGGTGAGCCTTTTTGCCTTCTGGAGGACTCTGTTATTTTGTGTTCCTAGTTTTGCTTTATTAGGATGTTGCGGGGTCTGTCCCAACATCCATCTCAGTGTTACAGAGGCTTCATAGACAGTCAGTAAGTTAGTATTGAGTCTCTCATCTATGTATATATAAATATTCTATTTTGAGACTCGAGTTGCCTTTTTGGCCAAGATTTTATCAGTTAGATTGTTTTATAACCTTTCACTGCTTGAAGTTATTTCTGTTGAGTTAAGTTTCCGTTGAGTTAAGTAAGTCAGGCCAAGGGTTCGCTTGGGGCCAGCAATGGTATTCGAGAGCCGGTCTCGCCCAGGGTGTAGGCTTGGGGCGTGACACATTAATAAAGAATGTTAAAGTCTTTATCGGCATTAGTTTATTGTCATTGGATCCATGGTCGCTAAAGGTTTTAGGGACATATACAAAGTGTTAATTTTCGCTAAAAGTACATATTTAGTGGCAATTAAGCTATTGTCATTAATTAATTGACATGAAAAATCATTTTTGATATAGTGACGTTTGATATTGAGTAACTTCTGAATAACCTTGCGCAACTCATTAAATCCAGTTTTCCATAAGAAAATTTGAGAATAACTGCTTGATGTAGTCCTTCCTCTATGCTGAATTCATTAACTTCATCTATAGTGGATTCAATGGCTAACTCTCCATGAATGAATTTAATTAATTTCAATTCAATTTTGGGTGTAGACCTGGTAGATGAATTGGTTTGAAGTTGTAAGACATATGTTGGTTTATGTGTTGATGAATATTATTTTGGAGATGTTGTGGTGGTGTTTTCTCCCCATCAGGAGGCTGGGACATGGCTAAAACAATCATGAGAGTTGCTGCCCTCAAATCTACATGAGCAATGAGAAGAGAGCATATGTTCGGGTTTTTTTTTGGCATAATACATAAATGTGTCATTTAATTTGGCTTCACTTGACATCTATGTCCTCCAACTTTAAGTGTACACAAGTAGACACTCAAACTTGTATAAAATTGAACAAATAGACACATATCCTACGTGACATATTACACGTAGGACGTCATGTAGGATGTGAATTGCCACATAGGGCGTCATGTAGGATGTGAATTGCTATATAAGACATCATGTATCTACTTGTTCAATTTTATACAAGTTTGAGTGCTTATTTGTACACACCCAAAGTGTTAATACATCGTTGTAACTTGTATTAACATGTGTAGTATTTTATCGATAAGATGATAAAGTTATAAATAGTGAGACTTCTATCTCATATAGAAGATGATATATGTTTACTTATCTCATTCCGTATACCAAACAAGTGCTTAAGAATTTTCAAGACACTACCTTATCTTTGAGTAAGCGAACCTGATTAACATTACGGATTAACCTTAATTTAAGTTGAAGTCTAATTCTATACACGTACCTTTTATACTAATTCATGATTAATGATTGTATCTATTATCACCTTAATTTACTACTTACCATAATAAATGATTTGAGGAGCTAGTTTTGGCAAAAAGAATTTATTTATTAAAGAAACTGAACTCCGAAGGTCGGTTTTCATTTTTCTTATTTTTGATGCTACAAAAATGATCTCCGACATAACTCAAAACTCAAGCCTTGAATTTGACCATAAAACCAAGACTCAAGACCAGATCCTTGAACCTTACTTAGGACCCGACTCGAGGTCCGAGTTCTGATCCAGATCCAGGAGTGATCTTGACCCAGAGCCTGAGCCTTAGTCCTGATCAGGGACCCAATCCCTACCTTGACTCGAAACTCGTGATCCGAGACTCAATCGTAACTCAGGATATGACCTTGATCTAAGATCTTTAATTTGTGACTCGAGACGCTAGCTCCGACTCATACAAAAATCAAAGTAAATGTCAAGTAATAAATTCAAATTAATGTAAATCTTAAATATGTATTTGAATTAGGTTAGTATTGAACTAAATTGAAGATCACTTTAAAATAAATTATGTTGGGTTGGACTAAAATCAGACCAATATAAAATTATTTGTGCCTAATCCATGAAAGAAAAATAAATAAGAATTGTATATTTCCTACTTTGAAAAAATATTCTCTCAACTTAGAGAATGAAGCACATTTTTTTAAATTATTAAATAAAATTTGGGTGCTCTAGCATTTTTGTTTGGTTCTTCACTTTCAGTTTTAATATAGGTTCTTCTCCATTTTCCTCGACTATTGTAGGTTGTATCTATCTTTAATATATGTTGTACGTAGGGGTGTAAAAAATGAGTCCTAATAAATTGGTTAAAGAGAGTATCGATCTTATTCATAATGAAAGAGCAAGACGCTCTTTTTATAGATACAAAGTACAAGAACAATCGATGTGGTTAACTCCTACAAGGACACAAATTCTATACCTAGAAGAGTCCTGTATGAGACAAACTGTATACCAGATCTTTTCAATTCAAAATTTAAACTAATGCATATCTATAACTACCAATACATTATTACGCCCCCTCAAGTTGGAGCATGGAGGTCCCGAATGTCCAACTTGGCAATTAATATTTGAAACTGGTGCGAACCTAAAGCTTTAGTAAAAACATCAGCAAGTTGATTTTGTGTTGAAATGTGATTGTAATGACCCTCCAGGTCATTTCTGTGTCTTGCCTTCTGTGTATCGTTTAGAGCGTTCCTATAGCGATCCCAAGTCATTTATGACTTGCTGGGACTGATAGTTCGGTCACCTGGTCGTTCGTTTGGTCTTGGTGCGAGTTTTTGTGTTTTGGAGCTTATGAACCTTGAACGATCATTTTCGATCAAAAGTTCAAGAAGATGACATCGAAATCCAATTTTGACGATTTCATCAGCTCCGGAAGGGTCATTTTAGGCTAGTAGCATGGTCGACATGATTCCCGAGGTTTTTAGTGTGAGTCGGTGCGATTAGCCGTTTTAACTTTAAGTTTAAGTCTAAGTTTGACTTTGGTCAACATTTTGAGTAAACGCGCTCGGATGAGAATTCCGTCAGTGCGGTTAGCTCCGGAATGTTGAGTTTGGTCTAGATTGACCCCCCTTTTGTGTCCCGAGGTTTTCGATATTTTTTCGAGCCCTTTTGTGGGTTTTGACTTAAAATGGCCTTTGGAAGTGGGACCCACTTTTTATCGAGATGACCTTTGATGGAAATTTTGAATGCGCCGTTGAGTCCGGAATATCAAATTTGGTTTGGTTGCATATCTCGTTTGCGTGCACGGGGTTCCGAACGAGTTCGGAGCACCCCGTCGGAGTTTAAGCCTTGGAAATTGTTGCAGATTTTCTGCAATATAATGCAGAAAATCAGCCAACATTTTCCAAACTTTCAACTCTCATCTCTCAACCGATTTGGGCGATTCAAAAGGCAAAGTTGTGAGTTTTTTCGAGGATAACGCGTTGGTGAGCTTGGATAGTGATTTGGGTTCTCAGTTCGAGGTAATTTCGCGATAAAACCTGGCAGCAGTACCATTTTCGAGCCTTTGATTTTGGTATTATTGTTTTAATCATATCTCACTCATTTTAGCTCGGTTTTGGGTGATTCGAAGTTCCACATGTTAAGAATTGTCGAGACTTCATCGTAGAGTGTTCAAAGAGGGCTGGGCACCTTTCAATTTTCATTTTTTTCGAGTTTAGAATTTGCTTAGGTTTTTTTTAGTTGATTAAAATGTGAATTCTTGCTTGTTGTGTTTTGAGCCTCTAATTGTGTTCCATTTTGGAACACAAGTTTGAGGTGCTGTTTAGGGCCTCTTGACGGAGTCAAATTCGGACAGTTCGGTGCGGGTCCCACGATTCCTATTTTGACTCCAAAATTGACCCATCTCCGTTTGTTGTGATTTTGGTGTCTAAATGACCGTAGTAACGTTATGACTCTATTTTTTATAGAGGGGCAGTATTTTGAGACTGTTCGAAAAGGAAAAGCTCCGGTAAAGTGATTTGGAGAACGCGCGATCGGCCTTAAGGTAGGCTACGGCTTCCTTTTTTTTAGATTGAGCTTAATTGTGTAAAAATATGTCGATTGGAGTGAATTGGGGGTGGGTACCGTTACTA
Source organism: Solanum commersonii (assembly GCA_029007595.1). Taxonomy (NCBI): domain Eukaryota; kingdom Viridiplantae; phylum Streptophyta; class Magnoliopsida; order Solanales; family Solanaceae; genus Solanum; species Solanum commersonii. Next base: position 2,215,634 of record JAJTWQ010000051.1, read on the forward strand.
CCTTACTTTGATTAGATACCTCATGTTAGGATCAATTGGCAATATTTCGGGTATAGTATCATGTTATCCGATTTAGTAGAGTTGCATGTCTATGTGCTAAATGTTATTGTATGCTTTGTTCATCCTTAACCGTAAGCATGATGTCCTTAGTTTAGATTAGGCTAGCATTGCCTTAGACTTATGACCCGTGTGGGCTGGTTAGCCTTGACTTGCTGCCGACGTCGTTCGGATGACCTAGCTCCTTGTAGACTGGAGTAGCAGACTTGAGTCTGATAGTTTGAGCATTAGATTAGACGTTATCGCTACTTGCTGCACTTTTTTATCTTCTCCCTCGCATTCTGCAGTTTCGACGTATTCTCGAAGGTTTGGTACATCACTAGAGGCGTGAGTTTAAGTGGACGGCGTTCCACGGTGGTTGTTGTGGGATTGGATCCTATTGGAGATACCATCACCCTCGGGGTCGTTCTTTCTAGCTGGGCTGGGAACGTATCGCTGGCTGGGTAGACTCGGTGATATCGGCGATCGCCCCCGGGCCTCTCTTTCTAGCTGGGCTGGGAGTGTGCTGCCGGGCCGGGTGTCCCCGGTCGCTCTTTTCTAGCCGGGCCGGGAGCCGATCGCATGGTAGGACGACTCGCGATATCTACCTCACTCACGGGTCCCTCTTTCTAGCTAGGGCCGGGAGTGGATGTTTGGTTGGGTGCCCCCTAGGGTCACTCTTTCTAGCCGGGCCGGGAGTGCACCGCCGGCCGGGTGAGGTTTTATTTGATCTTGCGCGCGAGTGTACCTTCTGGGCATATGGGGGTCCAGTTAGGTTTAGTTTAGTGTACTTAGTTTGTTTCTAGTATGCTCGTGTGCTTTCGTTGTATATCAGTTTTGACCTCTCTGTGTCTAGATTTTATCATTTCTTATTGTTTTTACCCTTTTTGCTCAATCGGCCTATGATGCCTACTGAGTACCTGTTGTGTTGATACTCATGCTACGCTCTGCATCTATTTCGTGATGCAGGTCCCAGTACCAGTTACCAGCGGTGATTTGTTCCAGCTTTCTTTTGCAGCAGCAGTGATCCGGAGACGAGAGCGAGCACTTGACGTTTTGGGTTTGTTCTGTCTCATTTTTTTGTTTTAGCTAGTCTTGTTGCCTCTGAGACACGCTCTGTTGTGGTCCACTTTTGGGACTTGTACTCTTTATTAGATAGCTCTGTACTAGTGACTTCCAGGTTCTGGGAGGGATTTCTGTATATATTTATTTTGGGTTGCTTCCGCCTTGTTATTCTTGTTTAGATTATTGTTTTCGCTCATTGCTTGATGTTCTGGGTTACGGTTGGCTTACCTACTGGTAAGGTATAGTAGGTGCCATCATGACTCGAGAAATCGGGTCGTGACATGACAAACCAACAAACCTCATTGAACACAGTCCCGAACAAAATGACAATCCACCTCAATGTGCTTAGTTCATTCATGATAAACTGGATTGTTGGCAAAATGACGTGAGGCTTGACTATCACAATATAAAGAAACTGGATCCAAACAAAGGACATATAAGTCTGAAAGTAATTGGCATATCCAAATGATCTCAAGCAGTTGTTGCCATTGAACGATATTCTGCTTCAGCAGAAGAACGTGACACTGTTACTTGTTACTTGTTTCATGGTCTTCCATGAAATAGGTGAATGACCAAGAAATATGATATACCCACTGGTTGAACAACGGGTGAGTGGACAACTTGCCCAATTTGAATCACAAAATCCTTTTATAGATAAAGGACTTGATATTGAAAGGAAAATACCTTGGCTTGGTGCAAGCTTTAATTAACGCAATATTCGGAGGGCAGCTAACCAATGATTCTGTCAAGGCTGGTACATGAATTGAGACAACAAATGAACTGAATAACAAATATCATGCCTAGTAACGGATAGATAAATCAGCCTCCCAACCAATCTGCGAAAAGGCCTAGGATCCTGCAGAGGAGAACTTTCATCCAAAGCTAAACGGTGAAGCTGCTCCATGGGAAATTTCATTGGTTTAGATCCCAGGATGCCCATTTCTTTTAAAATATCCAGCATGTATTTTCGCTGGGAAAGAACTATTCCTTCTGAACTGCGAGCAACTTCTAGACCAAGAAAATACTATAGAGGACCCAAATCCTTTATAGGAAACCAGGATGCTAAGTAGCCCTTTAAACCTTTCAAATTGAATGAATCATTGGTGGCAACGATCACATCATCTACATATACAAGAATAGCTGCAAAAGAATTTCCTCGTCAATATAAAAATAAAGAAGTGTCAGCCTTGGATTGTGTAAAGCCAAACCTTAAAATAGCAGTAGAAAACTTAGCAAACCACTGCCTTGAGGCCTGCTTTAATCCATAAAGTGACCGCTGAAGGTGACAAACTTTATTATCTTCGGCCGACAAATATCCAGGTGGTGGTTGCATGTAAACTTCTTCATGTAAATCTCCATGAATAAAAGCATTATGCACATCCAGTTGATGGAGATCCCAATTTCGCACAGCTGCAACAGCTAAAAGGGTACGAACTGTAGTGAGTTTGGCAACTGGAGCAAACATTTCATTATAATCTAAACTTTCTACTTGGTTGCAGCCTTTAGCGACAAGGCGCGCCTTATATCGCTCAATTGATCCATCAGAGTTAAACTTAATTTTGTAGACCCATTTACCACCAACAGCTCTTTTATCTACTGGGAGATGTTCTAAGGTCCATGTGTGGTTTTGCTCAAGTGCTTCCAGCTCTTTTCTCATGGCCTGCTTCCAGTGTTCCACCTGTACTGCTTGTTTGTAAGATGTTGGCTTATTATGGTGGGTAATGGCCGAAAGAAAACATGTATGAGCCGTGGAAAAATTGGAGTAGGAAATGTTGCTCCCAATTGCACACGCAAGTAATATAGTGTCTCTTAAAAGAACCAGATTATCGAACCCAAAGGACATGTCAATTAACTATTTTTATTAAATTATATTGGTCTAATTATTTATTTAAGAGTGTCAAAAGAAAATAATGCAAGAACAAAATAATAAAATTACTTACACTAGTTGAAAATTCCAGGGCTGCAGCATGCAATGAATCTCATGTATCATATTCTTGGCTTAGAACTAATTTTAGTTGTCAAGTTACTGATTTATAGGGTTGATGATATGATCCGGGTTATATGCCTCTCGTCGCCTACCCCAGTTAGTTATCTAACTACATCGTTGAGCGGGGATAAATAGACTAACTGGCAAGCATTTATATTTCATCCTATTTCATAACCAAGCAAGGTGTTCATCTGAGCGTCACTCCTGAACACTAATCACCTCAATCTAATGGGTGGACCGAGCTCTCTATATTCTCTGGTCTATCTAACCCCTCCTCTCTCGATTTTAAAATTAGACAATAAATTTATCTCTAAATGGCCAGTCAAGAAATACTAAAACAAGAATATAGAAGTAACTTATAATGACAATCAAGAATTAATTCATAAACCTCAAATAATCAACATTTAATTTGTGACTACAGCCTCAGAACAAGGGCGTTTAGCCACTAATCTCTAAGAAAACAAGAAGAAGAAAAGAACCTAAAAAGTATTGACGACTTTTTACTTGATGCCCTCTATTTGATCTCCTGTAATTGCCTGCCTCCAATAATTATTTATATTGACTATTTATAGATATAGTAAACCCTAAATAAAATAACTGAGTCCAAAATAAATTGGGAAACCAAAACCCAAATGGAATTCGACTTCTGTACAGGGGTTCGCCGCCTCAAACTCTTTGCTCTCTTCAGAATCTGCCACGTGGATCTTTTCCACATAGATAAATATTAATATAATATTAAATTTAATTCATTAAGTTGTCTGCTTGATTTCCTTCAACTTTCCATCTTTAATTCATTTTAGCTCCAAACTTCTTCAACTTTATGTCAATTTACTCTTACAAATAAAATACACTATTTAGCACAATTCATAAAATTCAGGCTAAAAAAGGACAGATATAAATAATAAATGTGAGGCAAATAATAATTAAAAATACGTATTTTTGGCCTCACACCAACACCTCACACTTAAACTTTTGCTCGTCCTCGAGCAAGCATTAAAGCTCATCTCAAAAAATCATATTAGGAATGTCATCACTTTGGTTAATACAAACAATTAGATCATGTACCAATTTCAAAATATTATGTACTCTTCTCAATCATTATGCAAGACATCCAAATAAACAACAAACCTCTAATCTCAAGGAAGGACTTTAAACTCATCAAATTTAAGCTTGCTCCCCTACTCTCATCAAAGAAAGTTAATAAAATCATCTATCCATCATGAAACAAGTGCCCTCACAAGAAGAAATAGTCCACACACTCAATTCAAAAGATTGAATATAAATTAAGGGCTTTATATCAAGAACAACTCTCACACTCACAAAGAAAATTCACATGTATGCACAAAGAACCATATGCTTGCCATTACGTACATCTCCACTAATTAAGCATGCTCGAATAGAATCAAATAGGACTTAAACGGGTTGTAATGTAGACTAGGGGACGGGTAGGAAAACTATATAATAGTGACTTACACTTCCTTAAGCACTTTTCACTTTAAGACTTCATCGCCCATTATTTTCTTCACTTTATTTTCAGCCCTCTATTCAACAATTATTTCTCAAGTAATTCTCATCATCTCAAGAATGTTTCAATCATTTTTTTTTAAATTTTTTTTTTAAGTTTCCTTCATAATAGCCACCCTCAACTTACGTATTTTACATGCGTTAAGGTGCACGATGTCCTTGGAAGGACCAGGGCCATCATCAAGGTAACTCTTTTTTTTTCTTTTTTCTTTTTTTTTTTTTCTTTTTTTTTTTTAAGATCACATTCTTTCAAAGAGGGCTTTTAAGCACTTTGTAGCTATCATCGATTACCTTTTTACTCAACCATCCCTTTTCTCAGAATTGATAATTAGAATAAGTCTATGATATAATGCTCATGGAAGCAAGGCGCAAAAACTAGAGATTCAACAAAATAGTCAAGGGCAAAAATATGGTTAGCAATAAAAGGGGCTAACTAGTGATATAATATCTAAAAAGGCTAAAATTACCAGGCAAATCAAAGAAAGCCTATTATCATCTCCTAAACAAAACAACACTTTTTTATTTCGCTTCAATAATATGCAGGGTAAGTTCTAGACTAAAATGCAAAACATGGAATAAAGAAACTCTCACCACACATGGCACAAGTATCAATCAAGATGGATCAATTCCACTTCTAAGAGAGACATGATCATAACAAACTACAAAATAAAATAAATTATATACAAAGTCACAACCATGAGCTTAGGTGTTAAAGAGTCCACATTTTTTATTATCAAGCATTCACAAAAAAGTACTACTGAAAAATTAGACCTAAATAGCAAGTATCACACCACTCAAAAGGATCCTTTCTTTTCTCTCAAAAAAAGATTATTAAAAGAAAACTCATTCCTAAACTTATCGTGACTGCATCTAGCTCAACTGTATTCATTGATATTTTCATTTTTTGAGTTTTATAATATAACTTTGTAATTGGTTATTAATTCTTCATACCTTTCATCTCTAGGATATTAATATAATTAGCACTTTGAATTTTGTAAGAGAAAATGATGACAGAAACTTTAGAATATTTTTTTATTTCAAGATCTTTAGTATAAATGCAAAAAGAATTCTCCTTGATATTGATTGAGTGTCTTCATCTTTTTTTAATTGCTTTTGGAGGATGTATTTGAGTTTTTCCGTTAGAAAAGCACCATATCTTTTTCACCCACAATACAAAATTTATATAGTAGTAGAAGACAAATTTGTAACACACATTTCGAAAACTAATACGATTAAAAGCATAGAAGAAAGTAATAAAAATTACATTGTGTCCCATATCTTGTCTTCATTTCTTATTCATTATTTATATATTTCTCTCATTTTACAATAGTACACCTATTTTGAATAATTGATTGACAAAAGAAATAAATACACTTGCTAACAAGTCCAAGAACACTTATTTTGAATACAGTTGAAACAAAAGAAACAAATATGGGTGCTTGCGCGCGAAATTCTAATATTGCCAACTACCAACTTCAACTTCACTTTGATCACTCCTGCTACTTCAATGGCTTCCAAAAACCCTAAGTCCTCTTCAATGTATCCACAACTACTAATTGACCGAAATACCCTTTCCCCCTTTTCAACCTCTCGCCAAAACCTTTATCCGACCATCGACATGAACGACCTTGTAGAAAATCTCTTCCCTGAAAATGACGAGACTACCCCTGAAGAACAACATTACTCACCATCTTCCCCTCTTGAAACCCTTCTCGTTATCCCCGGTTCCATTCTTCACTTGATTGACAAGCACTATTCCATTGAACTCGCCACTGGCGATTTATTTCTACATCGTCTCCGACAAGGGAACAATATCGTCGCTCTACTTATTTCTGTTGGAAATGAAATCCAGTTGCCATTGACTAAGGACCTTGCTGCGGTAAAGCTCGATGATTCGCATTACTTTTTCTCATTTCAAGCTCCCAAAGACGATGAATCGGATAAAGAATCAGTCAGTGATTTGTTGAATTATGGTTTCAGGATTGTTTCCAAGGGACAGGAGAAATTATTGAAGGATCTGGATGGTACTTTGGAAAATTACAGCAATTTTGCGGTGCAGAAAGTGGAGGAAAAGGCCGCGGTGGGATTGGGTGGACCGGTGGCGAAGGAGTTGTCACCGGCGGATTTAAAGTCGGAGAAGAAGATGGAGGTGTTGTAAGAGCGATGTGCGGCGTATTGGACCACATTGGCGCCCAATGTGGAGGAGTACAATGCCAAGGCGGCAAAGCTAGTTGCTTCAGGCTCAGGATACTTGATAAAGGGGATTTTGTGGTGTGGAGATGTTACTGCAGATAGATTGAAGAGGGGGAATGAGGTTCTGAAGAATAGGTTTAAGACCGGTTCGAAGACTGAGGTCAGTCCTGAGACGTTGAAGAGGATCAAAAGGTATGACCTTTCTAGGATTTGGTGGACTTTTGCTTTTTTTTGCTTGGCTGGCTTGATGATTAGCTAAATATCTTTGTTTTGCTGTTGTTGTTTATCGTTTTGATAAGCTATCTTTTGAGTTCTTGACTGTTTTGCAAAGTAAGGTCTAGTATAGTAAAACTACCTGTTGAATTCTTAAATGGGCTATGAAGGTAGAATGTGAAGGGAAGTGCTTCTGTTTGTTCTCTTCACATGGGAATGCAGGCAAGTTGAAGTAGAGGAGATTTTATGTAGCCCCACATCCACATTAATAGGTGATAGCCTTTAGTATTTAAATGATTGGGATGAGTCAATGCCAGTTGAAGGTGTGATTGTGAAAGTGGCGAATTAGAAAAATTTAGCCTTATTCTTTCGTGCACACAAGTCTTTCTCTTTTGTTTTCTTGTGACAAACATTCATTGAGTGAGAGGATATTGATGGGAGAGATGTCATTTGGAGTGAAATTTCTAATTTTAGTCATTACAAGGTAATATCGACTATGACTCTTTTATATATCACTTGACTGTTTTACCAACGTAGGGGTAAGGTCTGTGTATACACCACTCTATCCAGACCCTACTTGTGGGATTACCCTAAATATAGAACAAGAAATACAAGGATACAATGGTTTCTAAGTTTCTGAATGTGGAAAGAAGGGGATGCATATCCACTTGCCAGAATAGCATGATGGGAATGTTCTCGATATTTTAGAGATTTTGCTAATCCAATGAAATTGTTGGACTAAGAAAGTTAAGATATCACTTTCTTAACTGTTTTGGCTATAAATGTATTGAAACTGTTATTCAGTTTTTATAATGTGTCCTTAAAGCCCTTCTATTGAACCAAGATAATTTTGGTTCATCTGAGTGTAATGAGTTTCTATTACTGATGATGTTCCTTGATACTGCAAATGCCTATAAATTCTAAAAGCTGCCATGTTAGATTTTTAATGATCGATAGATATGTATGGGAATACGCAGCACAAAAAGTTTGCTTTCATCTATTTCCACTCCTGGTGCTCTCATCTATTTCCACTCCTGGGAAAGGGACAATATCATTAAACTGAATTCTTTTTTCTTAAGCTACCTCTTGCTGATGGATATGAATGTCCCATTAAGATGATCTTAGATACTCATGTGAATAGTCAATGTAATAGTTTTGACGTATTTGGTTGGCTGTTTTTTTTCAGTGTTAAGAGAGTGACAATAGTGACGGAGAAAATGGCAGTTGGGGTCCTATCTGGAGCTGTGAAGGTTTCAGGATTCTTTACTAGGTCCCTTGCAAATTCCAAAGCAGGAAAAAAGTTCTTTAGCCTCCTTCCAGGGGAAATGGTTCTTGCCACTCTTGATGGATTTAGTAAGTCACGTCTTTTTTTTCTCTGTTCTAACTAATTTTGTGGAATTTGTATGCCTCTAAGTTCTGCTATTTGCTTTTCTGCCTTTTCTTCCCCAACTGCTTCAGGTCTCAACAAAGAAATTCAAGGCAAGCTTTATAATCCCTATATGCAGTCAACTGGATTAGCTAAGGCATCATGTTTAGACAGTGTAGGGTTCATAGGCCAAGGACATGTTTGACGGGAAAAGAATAAACCTTTATAGATTTTCATCAATTGTCTTAATGTTAATGAACTAAGTTTAACTGGAAAACATTTATTCATCATACAGTGTTATCATTCCCTCTTCTTGGTTACCTTTGACTCAAGAAAAAATAAAATCATTCCCTCTTCTAAATCAGCCTTGGTTACTTGATTCTGTCTTTGGCTATTCTGATCCATATTTTTGGATTAAGAGAATAGAAATTCCTCCTCCTCTTTTTTCTTCTTTTGTTTATGATAATCTATAAGATCACGGAACTATGCAAAGGGAAAGACAAGGAGATAGGAGAAAAGACAAGTTTTACTTTTGAGTTTCTTATGGCATAATTCAACATCTAACTGTAAAACTACTTTGAGTAATTGTTTTATGTTTGGGTGGCTCTTGCTTCCTCCCCCAACCCTCTCGTACAGGATGCCAAGTGGCATAAGGGTGACAAGAACATCAACTTTATACATCTTGCTTGTACAATATGTATATTGTGAACTTGAAAGATGATATTTGGTGGTTTCAATATAAGTATATGGGCTGGATCTCACAGCAATGCAATTTGTCTTTGGCACAAGTATTGTTTTTTATTTACAAGTTAATGACTTAATTTGGAAGAAGCCTAATGCAGATATTCTTGTTAATTGGCAGAATATGTGATACCGTTGAAGTAGCTGGAAAGAATGCTATGTCTACATCAGGCACTGTGCGACTGAATTTGTTTCTCACAGATATGGAGAAGAAGCAGCTAAGGCAACCAGTGAAGGGCTTCATGCTGTAGGGCATGCTTTTGGGACTGTGTGGGCTGTAAATGATGTGATTTCCCTTAAAGACTTCTTTAGCTCCTTTGATTAGCTTAACCACTTTGAGTTTTTGCTATAGGTTCTAACTCCAAGATCTCATTTGTTTTTTGCATTTCTGGAGTTATCACCTATTTACTTGTATCTCCTTGAAGCTTTTTAATACAACCTCCTACTTCATCGAAAAAAAGAAGAAGAAGAAAGGCTCTGAAACCCAAAAGTGCTTTGAAGTCCGCTGCCCTGGCCAAAGCTGCTTCTACGATCGCTGCAGCTGATAAGAAGGCTAAGAATTCAAAGTCGTCACTTATAAGTGTGACCTTGTTTGACCTACCATTGCAGGTGTGTGCTGTCAATTAGAACCCACTCTTAGATATTTCACTTCATTTGTATTATTAGTCATGATAAGAAATATAGTCCATTGTTGTAGATATGCTGTTTTAAATTATAATGCCACCCAAACTCTCCATCTGTTCTTTCTACCCTCTGGTTTTTATGTATTATTTGTATAATGAGTAATTGACAGTGGCAGACACTTTTTGCATCTTGTTTGAACAGTAGCTTTCATCATTAGGTTAACGTACATGTTGGTGGGTTGCAATCATGCATTAATGGTTTTTTTTGCTGAAAGAGTCCCTCAACCTTCTTCTTTTCCTTCTGCACAATTATGTTATTGCAGTTGTTAGTATTTCAGATTTTATGATGATAATATTGTCAAGGATGATGCACTCATGTCGGTTCAACTGGAAAGAAAGGAATTCATTGAATTGTTATTAGGGGAGTGAGGGACAATTACTGCTGTGGGGTAAACTGCTAATATTATTAAAGAAAAGTAAGCAAGAGACACATTTAGGAGGGCACTCTAGTCGTCAATGAAGTTAGTGCAAATTTTGGAGATCAGGGTTCAATTCCCAGCAGAAATAACAAACCTAGTACTTGTGTTGGTGGCGGGGGAGGTAGCAGTTACCTAATAGAATAGTCATGCAAGCTGACTCGTACACCACTGTTATCCCAAAAAAAGAAGAAGATGGACTTATTATGAGGTTTTTTGTGTGCATCATGGCCCTCAACCCCTTGGAGTTCTATGGTTGAGTTGTCTATATTGATTATAAGTGATTTAAAGTAAGTGCTACTAGCAATAGTTAGAGTTAATTACTGGTAAATCTTTGTAGAATCTAGATGTCCATATTTAGGCTTCTGCATATCAGCTAACGTAACTCCAGTTCCAACTTTTTTATTGTGTTTGTTTCATTTGGTGCTATCAGGAAAGCCGTGTTTTGATTCCAATGTGTTCTTAATTACTCTTGACATCTAGAATATGAAGAAGTTAATTTTGGACTTAAATGCCAAAATGCAATTTGTCAAAAATTAACAGATGAAATACACACTACATGGACCTCACTTTGTTGTCTTTGCTTTTCTCTTAGGTATCAATGCGCTATTCCTTTGTACCTGTAAAGCAGTATGTTGTCGTGAGAAGCTCAATTTAGCTGTCTCTTATTAGCAAACTGATGTCAATGTGGGTGGTGGAGACAAGCAGCTCTTAGCAACGACCATTAGACATCACAAGAAAACACTTGAGATAACAGGCATTGGCTCTGACCTCTTCATACTATTTTTGTGTATGTGAGTATATATACTAGTGAGAGCACCAACCCACCTTCTGTAAACTGTGAATAGTTCAAGTTTTCAGTCTTTATCTTCAAATTTATTTTTATGTGATACCAACTAGTTAAGATTAAGATTTGGTTATTTGCTATATTGAATTAAATTAAACACTGGGCTTAGTGTATTCAACAACAGTTCGCCTCAGTCATAGTTTTGCTTAACAAGCCTTCATTCTAGTTTACATTGACCAGAAGTCATCAAATATGCAAACTCTAATTTTCTTGGCGTTTGTTGTTATAAATCTGCAGCGGTAGCTGATCAGTTAACCTTAGTGGTATAACTACCATTTAAGACGCATAAAAAGCTGTAGTTGAAATCTCAGTGTTTAAATATGAGTTCTACTTGGAAAAAAAGTTGAAAACGATGAAAAAAATCAAAGCTTGTGAAGAGAACTGAACCGAAAGTATCAGAGACACTTGAGGAGAGAATAATAAAACACAAGATGGCCCATGCTGGTCTCAAACCTGCAACCTTCACATTATTAGCACAATGCTCTAACCAAGTGAGGTAATGGGCTCAATATTGATTTGCAGCTAACCATTAATCTCTATAATCCAAACAGTGTAGTTTTCTTGTCAAAAACATATACAATTCTTCAAAGAATGAGTTATATCAACCATCACAGATTACTCTCAACTCCACAGATTTGTATGACCAATATAAAAATCTTCGCAGAAAAGTGGGATTTGATCCTCATCTTCTTGGGGTTCTGGTCCTTCTGGAATGTAAGGAACCATTGATTCAAGTACAAAGGCAGCATACACATCAAGTTCTTTGTGGTCATAATCAGGACGAACAGAGCATTCTCCTGCTTTTGCAGCAGCCACATTTGATTCTTTTGCGACAAAACTAACAGAGGGAGTTTCTTGATGAACCACAGGAACAGAGCATTCTTCCTCTATTGCAAGTAAACTAACTGGGCTAATGTTCCCATTCAAATTCCATTTAACTCATCAGATTGAATTACATTAGCAGAACTGAATTTCATAGTTTCTTGATATTGTGTAACTCTGAAGTTTTGATGATCTTAACAAACAATGGGCCCTGGTCCCATGAGTATCGCATGTTCCAGGACAAATGTGGAACAGCTGAAAAAACTGCCAACTCTGTTATGGTTGGCGAGCACGGAAAAGAGGACAGAGCTCTCGGCCAATGAGATCACACTAGGTTGTTTCGCTCAGAGCATATTATACCTTTGTTGACGAGAAACTAACACACACACGCGTCTAAGAATTTTGCCATTAGCAGCTTTCTCTCTCTTGAGCAAAAGAATAAACTTTCAAGAACTACAAGGGACCTGATAGAGTTATCAAGTGAGTCTTAAGTTTGTTCATCGGAAAGTTGTGTTTTGTGTCTTAACTTTGTAAGATCTATTCCTGAACTAAAAAGGAACTTAGATCGTATTACCAGTTAAAATGATTGGTTCCAATGATTAAAATTCTCGAGAAACAAATGATCGCAAGTTGTCTCGACGAGAAAAAGATGGAATCAAAATAAAATTGTGGCTGGCTGACAATATTTTTACTTATAATATTATTTTTGAAACAATGCAACAAAATGAGAATCTGAACTCAAAATTTGTCGATGATTAGAGAAAGAGGAATGACATGAACGACCTTGTAAATACACCTTTACCTTCACTACTACCTCACTGGCTGACTCTGTTGATCAAATGGATTCTTTCTGTATAGATAGACGACCTTCACTACTAAGACATTGAACCTTGGTCTTGGTGGACTGCATTCTGATAAAATCAATGAAGAGATTAAACAAACATTCCAATCGGAATTTTTTTCATTCAACGAAGGAAAAAAAGACAATAAAGAAACAGAGGTGCAACTCTGTAACAAAAAGGGCCAGCTGATACTTTAGATCTTAGATTGTTACATTCCTATGTTTTGATGAATTAACTAACTATGAGATCTGGTAGAGGGATCTGATCCCTCGAGTAGGAGCTATCCAGGATGAGTTAATGCAGTTGTAAGGCTGCTACGCCTACTGGGGTAGGTGGGCCCGATAGCTTAGGCGCAGAGCTCTCACCCAATGGCAGTCTACTAGATTGTTTTTGTTCAAAGCAAAAGTCATCTCTCTCAATAAAGCACTATTCTCATAAGCAGTAAGGGACCTGATCGAGGGATCTACAATAGTCTTTAGTTGTTATTTGAGTTTAGTGTCTTGTGTTCAAACATTGTAAGATCTATTCCTATGCTATAAAGGATCATAGATCATTTCAGTTGTAATGTCGAGTTCATGGCTAGAGTTAGCCGTGGTGTGTTCGATTGAAGTTTATGTTAACATCACCACAAGTGTCAAAAGAGGTAATGAAATCCCATGACTTAATCTTTGCTAATAGGCCACAACTTGTTTCTGTACAGATTCTAAGATAACAACAGCCTTTCATTCTCTCCTTCTGGAGACAGCTTAGGAAAGTATGTATCTTGGAGATTTTAAGTGCAAAGCGCATTCAATCATTTGAGTCGATTAGGGGGAGAGAAAGTAAAGAATCTTATTGAAGCAATTTCCTTGACACAGCCACAAGTTCCTATTGATATTAGTAAAATGATCTTCTCGATGACAAATAACATAACAGCCAGGGCAGCATTATTCACCATCTGCCCCTCCTCCCCTGTTCCATTCTCCACTTGATCGACAAGCACTACTCTCTACTTCAGTACTTGTTCCTGTTGGAAATGAAATCCCGTGGCCATTGACTAAGGACCTTGCTGTGGCAAAGCTCGATGATTCGCATTACTTTTTCTCATTTCAAGCTCCCAAAGACAATGAATCAGATAATGAAGAAGGTGTTGGAAGAGTAATGTGCAGCGTATTGGACCACATTGGCTCCCAGGAGAGAAAGCGGCAAAGTTAGTTGCTTCAGTCTCAGGACACTTTTTAAAGGGGATTTTATGGTGTGGAGATATTACTGGCTTACTGCATACAGATTGAAGGTATGGCCTTTCTAGGATTTATCATTCAACAAAATAGCAAAAATAAAGCTAGAGGAAAACAATCAGAAAATTAGTACTACGTATAATTTAACAGATGAAATATACAACTAGCAACTAGTTAAGATTAAGATTTGGTTGTTTGTTATGTTGAATTAAATTAATCACGAACTTGTAAAAAGACAAGATGGTCTCGAACCTGCGACCTTCACATTATTAGCACGACACTCTAACCAACTGAGCTAATGGGCCTTGATTTGCAGCTATCCATTAATCTCTTTAATCAAAACAGTGCAATTTTCTTGGAATTACATTAGCAGCACTGAATTTCATGTATAAGGAAATATTTTCATGAAAAAGTTATTATAAACCACAAAGTAAAGGACTGGTGTAAGAAGAAAAGTGTGCATTGACAGATAAAATTAAAATCATACACAATTCGGCAAACAAAATTTTAAGAGTTGAGTCGTATCAACAATCAGCACCTCTTAACTCTATAGATCTGTATAATCAATATAAAAATCTTCGTAGAAAAGTGGGATAGAATCAGCTTCATCATCTTCTTGCTGTTGCGGAATGTAAGGAACCATTGATTTGAGTTGAGAGGCAGCATAGGCATCAAGTTCTTTGTGGTAAGTAGCAATGTCATAAACAGAGCATTCTACTTCTTTAACAGAGGGAGTTTGTTGATGAACCACAGGAACAGAGCATTCCTCTTCTATTGCAGCAGACAATTTTGATTCTTTGAACACTAAACTAACTGGACCAATTTGGTTCCCATTCAAAATACTGTTCGACTCATCAGATGGAATTACAGTAGTAGTGTTGAATTGTTCCAAATCTTGAAACTGACTCTGAGCAAAAACAGCACTGGATTGTCCCAAATCTTGAAACTGATATTGAGCAAAGGATTGTCCCAAATCTTGAAACTGATTCTGAGCAAAGAAATCCACAGTTTCTTGACATTGTGATGCAGAAATTAGCACAGAATCAAGAAAATTCTCTACATTGTGATCCGAAGGGATGATAACCTGAGAAGAATTGACGCTCCTAGTAATGCGACATACAGCAAATTCCTCCTCATGTCGAATTTGACCACGTAGTCTCAAGGCCTTTAGTATATTATCACTAGGACGATATTCTTTCATAATCCAGACATGGTTTTCTTCATCAAAACGGAAGGTTTTCTTGAACCCAATCTTTAATCCTTTTTTGTTGTAAACTGGTTTACCATTGTCGATTCCTTTCCATGAGCCGCCACCACCAACAATTCCCCTGTTGAAGTTCTTACCATTCCCTTTTTTCTTCTTTAATTGAGTGAACACATGATATTCAGTAGTAGTAATCACCGTGGTATCGAATAACTGAGATGGCTTCTTGTTCCCATACAAGTCTACGAGTCGAATTTCGTCGCATTCAACAGACATACCAGTAACAAATTTGAGAAGATACCTAAGGAGCTGTTCATCATCAATATTCATCCCCATATTTGATCGAAAAAGAAAAGAAAACAGAGGAGTAGAAAAGAAAGAAGAAGAAGAAGAGGAAGAGAGATAATATATATATTGTAGAAAGAAATTTAACCGTGTAAACAAGAAACGCTCAACAATTCACACGTAATATAAAGTTACCGTTAACTAATTTTTGTGCCTTTTTTTATTATAATATGGTAACTAAAATTTTATTGTTTTAATGCTTCAAAAAATAGTCTAAATCACTTAACTATTATGAGTAATAAACAAAGCTTGAGTGAGATTATAAGTGAAATAAAGCCAACATATGCTTTGTATAATGTTTTGAGTTTATTGACTATATGGAATAAGGAGAATAATATCATTGTGTTACTACACATCCCTTTAGTGGGATTACTATCTAATATAAAAGGTGGAATATGTTACTTATCTCATCCCGTGTACCAAACGACTTCCTAAGAATTTTCAAGACACTACCTTGTCAATGAGTAAGCGAGCGTAATTATCAGTATGGATTAATTACTTTAGTCTAATTCTATACATGTTCCTTTTGTACTAATCATGATTAATGAATGTATCTATTATTCCCTCCGTCCTTTATTAGATGTGCATTTTCTATTTTACACAGTAATTAAAAAATCATTAATAAATTGATCAACTTTACTATTTTGTTCTTTGTTCATATCAATGCACATAAAATAAGTTAGAAAAATAATACATAGAGTATAGGAATAGCTATAGTATTGAGAATTGTTCAAATTTCCAAATGCCATACTGATTGTAGGGATAAAATGGAAAAAATTTAATTAATTCTATCCTAATTTAGTGAGTGGTCAAGTAATATGAGACAATTATTTTTAATAAGATATCAATCCGGCAGCAGATGAAATATCACCTTAATTTAGTGCTTAAACATAATAAAGGATTTGGCCAAATTTATAGAAAATATCTTGTCCTTATCAATTTAGGAAGTAGTTTTCCAAAATTGGTTGACTTAACTATGGTTATAATATTTGTTAATCTTGACCTTAAAAATTTAAATAAGACACATGTCTCTTATCTAGATGTGCACTTGACGAAATGGAGGAAAGGGTTAATGGAGGGGAGCCAAATCCCATAATAAATACTCAATAAATTAATGTACAACATATCTTTTTCAAGAATCCTTTTAACTTTTCTTTTTGGTCCTTTTTAAATACTACATATATTATCACCTTAATTTTGCATACAAGTAGTAGCCCTTAATATAGAGTTAATAAAAACCAATGAGGATTGTGGTGGAGTGGTAAATACTCTTTTATCCTTCACCATTTATTTGTTTTACAATAAGTTTGTTGGTGAGATTTAGCTTCTCTCCAACAAGAAGACATTGAAAAGGATTAAGAATATATTTAGATATTTTTGAGGAACAATTGATATGAGATTGTTTTATTCTTATACATTCACGTTAGAGGTGATTGATTATGCAGATGTGGATATTTGTCTAACCCACATAAAGCATGATCTATTTATTTATATATGGAGGTACATTTATATCATGGTGTTCGATGAATATAATAATAATTGCCACTTCTTCGAGAATCTAGAGATAATAGTTATTTTAAAGGCAACCGAGAGTGTGTATGGTTAAGGTCAATAACTCAACATACTTTACAATTATGTTATCTTTCTTTTAAAACAAAGATTTCACCAATATTGTATGAAGATAGTACTGCTTGCATAGCTCAATTGAAGGAATGTTTTATCATAGGAGATTGAACAAAACATATTTCACCTAAGTACTTTTTTACGCATGATCTTCAATAAAATGGTGAAATAGGCAAATAGTTATTCAACAGATTTGCTCAAGCGATAATCTTGCACATTTATTACTATAGCATTACGACTGTCAACATTTGAGTAACTATAATATATAAGATTGGAATACATCATTTTCGAGATGTCAAACAAAGTTTTCATCACAAGAGTAAAATGCGTGTTTGCCTATTCTCTTTCTCTTAAGTCTTAACTAAGCTTTCTATTAATCTATTTAATCCAAACCGTGCAGTTTTCTTTTCATGTACAAAGGAAATATTTTTATAAAAAAATAATTCACAAAGTAAAGAACTGGTGTGTAAAAAGAAAAGTGAAAGTGCATTGACAGATAAAATAAAATAAAAGATGCAAACAAAACTGTAAGACTTGAGTTGTATCAACTATCTCCAACTCTTAACTCCATAGATCTGTGTAACCCATATAAAAATCTTCGTAAAATGGTGGGATAGAATCAGCTTCATCTTCTTGTGGAACCATTGATTCGAGTACAGAGGCAGCATACGCATCAAGTTGTTTGTGGTAAGTAGCAATGTCATAAACAGAGCATTCTTCTTCTATCGGGAGTAAGCTAACAGAGGGAGTTTGTTGATGAACCACAGGAACAGAGCATTCCTCTTCTATTACAGCAGACAATTTTGATTGTTTCAACACTAAACTAACTGGACCAATTTGGTTCCCATTCAAAATACTGTTTGACTCATCAGATGGAATTACATTAGGAGTACTTAATTGTTCCAAATCTTGATTTTCTTGAAACTGATATTGAGCAAAGGATTGTCTCAAATCTTGAAATTGATTCTGAGCAAAGGATTCTTGACATTGTAACGAAGAAATTAGTAGAGAATCAAGAAAATTCTCTACATTGTGATCTGAAGGGATGGTAACCTGAGAAGAATTGACGCTCCTCGTAATGCGACAAACAACAAATTCCTCCTCATGTCAGAGTATGACCACGTAGTCTTAAGGCCTTGAGTATTTTATCACAAAGACGATATTCTTTCATAATCCAGACATGATTATTTTCCTCAAAACGGAAAGTTTTCTTGAACCCAATAACTGATTTCTTCTTGTCGTAAACTGGTCTACTATTGTCAACTCCTTTCCACAACAATTCCCCTGTTGAAGTTCTTAACCATTCCCTTTTTTTTTTCTTTAACTGAGTAAAAACATGATATTCAGTAGCAGTAGTAGTGGTGGTATCGAATAAACTGAGAGGGTTTGTTGTTGCCATACAAGTCGACAACTTGAAATTGAACAGAGCGACCACTCACAAATTTGAGAAGAAAGATGATGTGTTGTTCATCATCAAAATTCATCCCCATATTTTACCAAAAACAAAGAAAGAAGAAAAAAATGGATTAACACTCCAACTCGCCCTTTGCTCTATGTATAGAGAGACAAACCGTGTAAATTGATGGGTTAACCGAGTTTTTTTATGATTGAAATCCATTTTTAGAAACTCAAACATAATTTTTAGTTAGTGACCGTTAACTAAAATTATGCCTTTTATTGTTTTAGTATAGTAAGTAGTAATATTTTCTTTTGTTAGTGTTACGATAAATCGTGAAGTCTAAGAATATATTAATTAGCTAAGTTTTATTTATTTTATTTAGTTTTTTTTTACTAAAAGGTTTGATAACATAAATAATTTCATTTCAAATATAGTTAGATTTAAATATTTTAAATATTTGGGATGAGTTTATATTAAGAATTTGTATAAATAAATAAAAAATTAGAACAAGTAACAGAATTCAATTAAATTAAATTAAATTTGGATTGATAATATAGCTATGTGGCAGTCTGCGAATGAGATTTCTAGATACATCATTTTTTAATTGAAATTGGGTTGAAGCATCATACAAAAATTTGGTGTGATTAAGATAATCAAGTTGCTTTTCATATTGCCTCAAATCCGATATCTCATGAGAGAACTAAATATATTGAGGTTGACTGTCATTTTATTCGTGAGAAGATTCAGGATAACTTTCCACTAGTTATGTGATGACAGGAACGCAATTGACAGTCTTGCACTCAAAAGCTTTAAATGAAACTCGAGTTGAGTATATTTGCAATGAGCTAGGCATGATCAATATCTATGCTCTAGCTGCAGGGGGACTATTAGTTTGGTACAAAGATTAGTAACAAAGGAATTAGTAATACATGGATGAGTAATGCAGGGTTTATTTTTCAAGTGTTTGGTTAAAAGTCTACAAAAAGCTTCTTTTCAATTATTTCCTTGAATTATTATGTGATTTTCTATTTTATGTAATTGAATCAAGGTAGATAATTGTCGGACAATTATTTTTTTTATGGCCTTCTACCTACTTAAGAGAAGAACAATTTGTCGTCATGTGTTACTAACTCTACCTTGAATTATTTAAGGGTAAATAATTGTCATCTTAATAAATTGATCACTCACAAAACATCAATTTTCAATTTAAAAAAGATAGATCATCTACTTTTATAATCGAACAAACGGTAAACGATAGTAAAATCAAATAAACAATTATGTTTACACATAAAAATTCCAAATTGTAGTTTTAATATGCATGTAATATTAGAAATTGTCCAAAATACAAATGATTAGTGTTGAAAAGTAGGAGAACATATAAAGTAGTTTTGATGATTCATAAAATGAATATGGTTCACTACTTGTTGTCAGCGTACTCTATCATGTGAACCAGGTTCTCACACGTGACTGCAGTCAACCTGTACAAATACGAGAGATTGCGGCAAAGAAGAAAAAGTGCAGAAATAAAGGAGCGAAAAAGGAAATAAAGAAAGAGTTGAAACACATGAGCAAAGAAGGAAAGAAATAAAGGAGGGAAATAAAGAAGGAAAGAAATAAAAAAGTAGCAATTCAAGTCAAATAAGGAAAGAAATAAAGAAGTAGCAATTCAAGTCAAATAAGGAAAGAAATAAATATAGACAAGTTCAAGAAGGAAAAGAATTTGTTATTCCTTTTCTTGTAGAAGTTGATGAAGGAAAATCAAATGCTATAAAAGGTTCAAGCCAAAGAAGGAAAAGAGTCGTCTTTGCATAAACACAAATTGAGAGAATTTTCCAACAAAGCCAGAACGATACCTATTGCATATTCACGAAATTCATCATTTTGAGAACAATAGTTATTGGAGAAAAAATGCAGGGCTTCGTCACAGCAACACGAGGACCAGGTTCACGCTTCGTCACAGCAATACGAGGATCAAGTTCACGAGTTGTGTTCGAGTCTGAACTATTGATTGTTGAAGTCTGATCAATTAAAGTCTAGGGTTATTAGTTTTTGTTGATTTGTTCTAGGTTTATTATTGAGTTGTAATAATTCCTAGATTTGTAACAAGAAGTGGGTTTTGGCTTCTTGGAGAATAGAATAGAGAGAGAGAGAGTGTTGAGAGAATTGTAACAAGAAGTGGGTTTGACTTCTTGGGGGTATAGGTAAGAGAGAGTTTTGAGAGAATTGTAACAAGAAGCAAATTTGACTTCTTGGATGTTGAGTCTTCGATTATAGTTAATCGTTGGAGAGTTAAATGTACTAGAGTTAGTTCCTTTTGAGTTGTAATCCTTAAAAGGACGTGAATCTTGAAGTGAATAAGATTGTGGTGTGGCTTTTTACCTTCCTTGAGGTAGGAAGGTTTCCACGATAAAATCTCTGTTTTATTGTGTTGCGTTTTGTTTGTCTCGACAAAACCTGATTCTTGTATAGGGTTACGGTTTCTTCAATTAGAAAACCACATTTATCAGCAAATAATACATTTAATGAAGATCATAAACGGCATGTAGTGATATATTTGTCTTTTCAATTAGTAAATGTTAAATAACTCACATTTTAAATATTGTATTAGATTTGTTTAGCAACAAGTCAACTTTCTCTAAATAATAGAATTTGTAAGCTAATTTATTTAAATAAATTTACTAGTACAAGTATCAAACATAAAATCAAGAAAAAAATTAAATGATTTTAAGAATTTGATGGGTATTTTTATCTTTAAATAGATTGACCTCATGATATCAAATCATATGTATTACTAATATTATTAAATGGAAGCTATTAGTTATACATTCTATAATACTATAATACAATATAGGGCATATACTCAAAATTCCTACCAATGCGAAGACACATTAAGCGAAATGAAGTGCTCAACACGTTTGAGCCTCACTTCAGGACTTAAGCACGCTTTTGATTATACTGCTAGAGGGGCAACTTGTCTTTTCTTCCTTGTTTTGAAATCCCAAGAAAGAGGGCTTCCTTTAGTGTGTGTGCTCAACATCGTTCACCAACTGTAACTCATTTTAGATTACAAAAGTATGAATTGCCCATGCAGGTCTTAAACCTGTGCCCTTTCATGTTATTAGCACGACGTTCTAACCAAGTGACGTAATGGGCTCAATGCGGCTAACCATTAATCCCTTTAATCCAAACACTGCAGTTTTTCTTTCAACTATTAAACCTTTTAAGAAATATTTTCATAAACCAGATTTAGAAACCACAAAGTAAAGGAAACTGAAATGCATTGACAGATAAAAACAATTAAAAACATAAGAATGAGTTGTACCATCACAGATTACTCTTTACTCCACAGATTTGTATGACCTATATAAAAATCTTTGCAGAAAAGTGGGATTTGATCACCATCTTCTTGGAGTTCTGGAATGTAAGGAACCATTGTTTCGAGTATAGAGGCAGCATACGCATCAAGTTCTTTGTGGTAAATAGCAATGTCATAATCCGGACGAGTTTCCACAGGAACAGAGCATTCTTCTACTTCTTTTGCAGCAGGCACATTTGATTCTTTTGCGAGTAAACTAACAGAGGGAGTTTCTTGATGAACCACAGGAACAGAACATTCTTCTTGTATTGCAGCAGGCAATTGGGTCACATTTGATTTCATGTTCCCATTCAAAATACTGTTTAACTCATCAGATGGAATTGCACTGGATTTCACAGTTTCTTGACATTGTGATGAACAACTGCCAAAAAAATTCTCTGAATTGACTTTCCTCCTAATGCTACATACAACAAAATCCTCATATCGAATTTTACCGTGTAGTCTCAAGTCCTCTAGCATTTTATCACTAACGCGATATTCTTTCATATACCAAGTTGGGGCTGGGTTTTTTTCACCAAAACGGAACCTGTTCTTGAACCCAATTACTGATCTTTTCTTGTCGTAAATTGGTTTACTAATGTCGGACCTTTTCCATGTGCCGCCTCCTCCAACAATTGCCCTGTGGAACTTGTTACTCTTCCCTGCGTTTTTCCTCTTTAACTGAGTGAACACATGATGATGATGATTAGTAGTAGTTAGGGGTGTCAAATAGGCGAAATTAGAGATATTAAAAGGGGTTGAACTAGAAATCGGGTTGGGTCTTGACCCGCCCAAGTTTAGGTTGGGTTCAAATGGACTAAAAAATTAGTTGGGTCTTGACTCACCCAATTTGACCCGATTAATTTCAATAATTTTAACATAGTGATATTTAATTTTTATAATTACAATGCAAATTTTAGCTCAAGATTTTATTTTTTTAAAAGTAACAAATTGATAGATAAATCCTAAAAGATATTAAATAGATAATAATATATACCTTTAATATAGGAACATATCTTAGTAAAGAGTTTTAAAACGGATTGAAATTGAAGATTAAATTGGGCTCAATTGAGGATTCTCTTAAAATGGGTTGAGATTGAACCCAATTCAAATTATCTTGAGTCAACCCTTGAAATTCTGGACGGATTACCTATGTTTGGGTTCATTTTTGACACCCCTAGTAGTAGTATCTCGAATAACTGAGATGGCTTCTTGTTCCCATACAAGTCTACAAGTCGAATTTGGTCGCATTCAACAGGCATACCAGTAACAAAATTGATAAGATACTTGAGGAGCTGTTCATCATCAATATTCATCCCCATATTTTATCGAAATGAAAAGAAACAGAGGAATAGAAAACAGAGAAGACGAGAGTGAGGATATTGTAGAAAGAAAATTAACAAGAAAGGTGAACAATTCACACATAATAATATATATAATAATTACCGTTAACTAATTTTATTGTTAACGGTATAGTAAGTAAAATTTAATTATTTTAATGCTTCACAAAAACAGTTTAATAATTTGACTATTATAGTGAACTAAGTTTGAGTGAAACAAAGCCAACATAGAGTTTGTTAGTACATGGGATAAGGATAAATAATATCAATGTGTTAAGACAATGTTATATTAACCGTCTAGTATTTTATCGATAAGACGATAAAATTATAGAAGGTGGGATATGACTTGCTTAAAAAATTTCAAGGCACTACCATATCTCTGAGTATGCGAGCCTAATTAACATTATGGATTAATTTAACTTTAGTCTAATTCTAAACATGTATCTTTTGTACTAATCATGATTAATTAATGTATCTATTATCACCTTAATTTATTGCTTAACCATTATATAAATTAATGTGATCTTGATGCAAACACTATTTTACAGTGATTCTCTCTTGTACAGATTGTGTATTGATCTACCATAACTATAGGTTACTCTCCTTTTGTGAATTACTGTGTTTATGATCAACAAACGACAAGAATCTCTCTTTTTCCTATTCCTATCCCGATGGGCTGAAAACTAAAGCTCTCATTTTCTGTTGAGTGATAATTCTAGTAAGCCTTGAATGAACCCCTTGAAAGTTTGATGCAATTAAATGAATTTGTATTCTATGTTTCCTAGCAATATATCCCCATTCAATTTTGGTCATTAAATAAATAAAAATTTGACGAATAACTAATTGACTGCTTTTCTTTCGGTTAATCCTTTCCCCATTCCTAGTCTATTAATAGCAAAATGGATTTTTCCAATGTATAAAATCAAAATTCCAATGGCTTTGGCTGCTCTAACCTTCCCAACCATGATTTTGTTTTTAGGTATTTCACTGCAAAATAAGATAGAAATAAGAAATTGTAATGAATAACATGCTCCCACACATATATCAATTTGGGGCATGAATCAAAACCTTGAAACCACCACAATACCAAATTGTGATAATAGACCAATAATGCAGTGAAGGGTGGCAACTTGGACTACACAATGCTCCAGATAAAAAGTAGCATTCGAAGGAATTGTTTTGGTGCAACAAGTAGAAAAGCTCAAGCAAAAGAAGTCGGAAAATGGCATTCAAAGAGCTTGAGAAGAAGGCTTACTGAGCTTTGATTGTTGAAGTTCAAGTATGACACTTTTTCTATACCTGAAACCTCTACTAGCCCAAATGTAAGAACCCTGGGATCATGGTTGAGAGAGGAGCAAAGGCTGAGGATGACAAGGCCAAAGTATGACAAATTAGACAGTGATAATAACACGGGTGATGATATTGAATAATCTCCAAATTCTACTCACTCGGTATCTATACTGGTGAGAGGCAACAGGTACCTGGTGGAATAGTCAAGGTACACACAAGTTGACCTGAACACCACTAGTATAAAAAAATAACCTAGCTGACAGAAATCACTAATGTGTGGACACATGCATTTGAGTTGATACATAATAATCAAGCTAAAGATAAGGATGAGGTGCACAATATCTTACCTTGAGAGACACTGAAACAGAGTGGCTTCGCTGTGATCCAGGCAGCCACAATAGAAGGAAGAGTTAGTTTTGACTTGATGTATATATAGAATTCATCGAAAACCTGGTAATGCAGATATTCTGAAGAGTGAATATCAAAGGAAAACCTTTCTGACAGAGTACGGTTGATGAAAGTGGTGACTGCGCTTTGATTAATTTTGTGCAAGACAAGCTACTAGGGTTTGTCATCAGAGGATGTTATTAGTTTAGAAGAGATTTAGCTTCCACACTGGTTATAAATAATAATGAACAGAAACAATGGCAGATTTCATCCGAATGCATGATGAGTGTGCTCAATTTTTTAACAAAATGCTCGTCCCTCGTGCAGCAATTTTCAACTCCTGCCAAAATTTAATCTCACGGTTGCCAAATTCTGAAATATTATCTTACTCCTAGTTGTTAAAAAGGAGAAATCATGTGGTCTATACATGAAGCTTCCGGCTCTGTAAAAACCAATAAATGACTACTTGAGATGGGATATGGTTGCTTACTTGAATATAACAAGATTAGGAGAACTTAATTTTAAAATTAGGGAGGACCAGACAATTTGCCAGTCAACCAGGTCAGCCGCTTCCCAACGTTGAGAGACAAGAAAATCTCCCTAGCTGCATGATTGTTGAAGAGATCCAAAGTAGCATAATAAACTTGGTCATTGACACCTTCCAATTTATCCAACGCTCTAATACAGTTGGTTATGGTGAACTTGTCACTGCACTTCTCAACAGCAGAAGCTCTAAGTCTTGAAGCAGCAGCCATCTCGGATATAGCTCTTGCAATAGCACCATCAACCCCCTTACGCCTTTTCTTTCGACCTGTATCAGTAGGTGAGCTCACAGATTGAATAATTTCTTGCTCATTGGAATCAGGACCTTCTTCAGACTCTGAATATGACAACTCTTCCTGGGACAGTGTTGGAGGTTGAGAATGAGATGATGAACCAGGGAGACGGTCCTTGTGCATAGTAAACTCATTATCTGTCCCTCTACTTCCAGAATCCGCAAATATCACACTCAGTCCCTTGTAAAATGGGCAGCCTGTGCTCCTTATGGTCTCCACATCTGGATGTTCCTGATTAGTACATGTCAAGGGGGGATTTTGTGATGGATGATTTCTATAAGAACAATATAAAGACCTTGGCATGAAAAACTTAGATATGGTAAACAGCAATCCGTCAATAAATCACTTTTTTGATCCATCAATGAATTACTTAGGCATTGAAAAAGGACGTTTCGTTCACAAGAATCTTCTGGAATTAGGAGATGTAAGAAAATAAAAAGGAAACCAGAGTTCAACTTGCAAACAGAAAAGTGTGTCCTAGCAGCTAAAGTATTTCTTTTCAGAACAGAAAATGTGGGAACACACCTTCATGTACCGATCCCAAGCTTCATCTGTTGCTGTCACTAAACCTGTAGTTTCATCCCATTTGAAATCAGTATGATCAAGTAGCAATTTCATAGTAGCAAAAAGCTTTCTTAGTGCAGCATATCGATACTTCAATTGCTCCCTCTCCCATGTAAGACCTGTTCTTTTATGAAACTCATCACAAATACATTTCCAACCTTTCTTGCTAAAAGACTTGTTTTGTTTATTCCCTCCTTGAACTTCGTCTACCATTAACCCCACCAATATTATAGTAAGAGATGTGGTCCACTTAGCTCTACACTGGGATTCTCGCTGCTGCACAGTTACCTGTGTTTTCAAACGAGCCGACCTCCCAGCCATCTATTTGATTGAACAAAAGTACAATTATTAATTACAGCAGTATTGCGCCTTACCATGACAAGCAAGAACAACTCAGAGATAACAGAACTTCAAGCTTGAAAACTTTTGTTTTTCATCTCAAAGAAGGCATTCAAACATCTAAGTAATCTTCAAAGATGAATACATGTATCACCAAAGACACTTGCATTGAGAATTTAGTATTTACGTAAAGATTGAGGCGTTATCCAACATGAAGTTTTTATCAAAAGGAGAAACGGTATCCTCTAGTTAACAAGACGTTATGTACCAAACACTAAAGAATACCCTCTTCTCTTATGTACCAAACACTAAAGAATACCCTCTTCTCTTATGTACCAAACACTAAAGAATATACCCTCTTCTTCCATTTCCTTAAAGTTTCAATTTTTCATGCATACACAGATGCAAATGAACCAATTCGCCTTCGACCTATCACAACAATTAGCAATTTCAGTGAACCTTTTACCCGGAAACTATAACTCAATCTAGAAAACAGCAATTTCACATTTGTTAACTCACAAACACCAAAGTAAATAATTTTTTTCCACAAAGGAACAAATACATAAAGGTCTATTGGCACTCAAGGTATGACACAGTAGTCAATAGAGTGATTTGAGAAGTTCAAATCGCAACAGATACAAAAACATTAGATGATTCCTTTCCATCTGTCATACAGGTATCCCGTTAAATTAGTAGAACAGACCAACATTGGACTTGAAAGAATTAAAGTTTAGTGATGACAACTTCATTGTGGCCACTTGGATACATGGTTCAAATCTCGTCTGACCACTAATCACGCGCCAAAAGTTAATCCAATTCGATTATAAGCTTGATAAAATTCTAAAATTTCCGCTTTATACAATTCATAGTAATCAAATTGGTGAAAAAGACAGCCCTAGAAATTACGAAACAGAAGAGAAATTATGTAATCTTTTTTATATGAACAATGCAGACGAATAAATAATAATAAAAATATACATCGAACAGAGAGAATTTACCTCTGAGCAAACTGCTGCTGTAAAAATTGACCTACTTTCGTTACAGTAAACAACTGGATTTTTCCCTAATTCACAATTTTGGCCATCCAAACACGGCATAGCCCTTTTTCTCCTTGTGCGTACGAGATCAAGAGAATATATTTTATAAAAAACCCAAAATCTTCTATCAATTTGCACTTACACCCCCTAACCTTTGGCGGTAATGACAATTATGCCGAGGTTAATTCTTTATTATTTATTTCGGCATGATGTGAGGGGCTAAAGCCTACCTAACAAAGATGACTCCCTACCAAAAGAAATTTGAACTCAAGACTTCTGGTTAAGAATAAAGGAGTCAGGAGAGGCTCTACAGCTTTGCAAAAAAAGCATGCCCCAAAATTTGAGGGGACTCATTTTTTAAAAAAATATTAAGTTATAAGTATTTTTTTTTAAAAAAATATCGAATATTATTTGTAGAAAATAATATTTTTTTTATAAAAGAGTAAAGAAGTAATAGAAGTTTGACAAATTATTAATATTGTCTCAAAGATTAAATAATTGACTATAATAAACTTCATAAAAAATATATATTCAAATTTAAGGCCTTCATTCAAATTTGTCTTTAAGCCACCGATTTATTAGAGCCGCCCCCTGAAAGGAGCATTTACCACTCCGCCATAACTCTTGTTGGTGGCTGAGGTTACTCTTTACTCTTTCCAATCGAATTTTATCTTCTATAGTTTGAATTTATCTTTTAATTTGTGAAGAAAAAATATAAGTACTATATTTGATATTTAGTTAAATGTAAAATATGCACAAAGGTTTTATTCTTGAAGTGTTTTTGTTTTATCTCTACTAGTCGTTTTCCGGCTTAACTTTAACATTTGTCACGTGGGACTAAGTAGATAAACAAAATATCCATTTTTTCTGATATATATAACCGTGCAATATTCCGAAACATGTACCTGAGCAAAGAAATACCTACGAAAATATTTTGAAAATCCAAATTTAGATATTCAAAATTACTACAAATTATAATTTTTCTTATATTAATATGATGAAAAATATAGATTCTGGTCAAAATTTACATCATTTGGCTCTAAAAAGAAATTTGTGACAAGTAAAAAGGCAAGGAGGAAGTGTACAATTATATGCTCTTATTACTTTGACTTAGAAAGGTTAACCACTCAAAATTTGTAACAAACAAAAAGGAGACTTGGAAAACAAGCCACTTATGAAAGGAATAACAGTATTTATAAATGAAGATTAACCACTTTGTTATTATAATTGTGGTATTTGAACTAGCTTGTGAGCACAAATAACTTTGTCCACCAAGACAGGGTAAAATGATTTTTTTTTAAAAACCTAGTATTTTGTCCCTGCTCTCCTATTATTTTCAAGCGATGCATTAACCGCGAGATCACATCCCGAAAAAGAGAAGGGAGGCATGCCTGGTTTATATAGTACCCATTTGGCAAGGTTCAGCAGGCAGCAAAATGGTGGGCAGACAAAAGTAACATGATATATCTACTAACAATAGAAACTTAAACGCTCTCCACAACTTGTAGCAAACATGCCTGCAACCAAATTCACTATTTTAACCAACCATTTCAAATCAACAAATTCAAAAAAATAACACAACTTTTGGCCTTCTTCCTATAAATAGCCTTTGCCATTCTTATGTACTTGGCATAAATAATCAATGTCTTATTCTGTACCATGTTGAGCTCACATGCCCTGAGGCAAGTCAAACAAGCAGTTGAGGAGGCCACGAAGAAGGACAAAGCAGTGCCTGCAGCACTTCCAAAGATGCATTTCCTTGATAGTGCCATCCAAGTACACCTCCACAAACCTTATTCAATTATAAAAATCCCATAATGGTTAAACTTTCTCACACTTCCCCCTCCCGTTGCTTTTTCTTTTTACGATTTTATCCCCCTTTTACCTTCTTGACGGGTTGTGATGCTTTGGTTTTGCTGAACTCCAAGGGAAAAACTTGGCAGAAAAAGATGGTCCTCTAATGTTTCTATGCATGCATCCTATGTCATTGATAATGCAAAGAAAGCAGTTGAAGCTCTTTGCCCCAGCATAGTCTCATGCACATATACTTCAGCCTTTGCTGCGATAGATGCACTGGTGATGATAAACTTACCCCTATGATAAGCAGACAGAATACATATAAAGAGGACAGCAATGCAGTAAATCAGTTCCTTCTAATATTAATTACTCTAGAATGCCCAAAAAATAGATAAATGGTATGACAATTGACAAAGTCATACACATTATACAATGGGAGAAAATTAGTGATTTCCTATCAATTAGTGATATCGCGCATTAAAGTTATTTCTTATTTTTTGACATGGTATTACCAAAACAGGTAAATACAATCAATGTTATATTCTACCAGCTTAATAAAGTTGATTTGCTCTGGTGGGCCTTAGTGAATATGCCTGGAAAAAAAAAGATGGGTGAATATCAAAAGCTAGTGAAACAGAACAGCTGCCAAGTCCAGCATTGAACAAATTGACTTCAACAAAGTTTCTCTCAGAGGGGTCTATCAATTGAAGACTTGATGGCTCTCTCGGGTGAATATGACAAAGCTCCAAATCTCACATTGTCTACTCCATCTCTAGAGTCTAGGAGTTTTTTTCCCATTGCTCATCATGCAATAAATGGATACACAGCTTCAATACCACCTATGACATTGACATTACATTACACCCAGCCTTTGCAGCACTCTTGAAGAGCATATATTCACTGAAACATGGGAAGACCCATAGATCCATCATCAACCACCTTTATAATAATATATAACAAGCTAATTCTCCGGTGGAAGAGCTTGTTTTATTCAGAACAAGCTTTATTCAAGTACTCCAAAACTAAAGATATGGTTAATGATTTTGCTAGCTCAAAAGCAGATTTCTCCAAAGTTTTTTCCAATTCTATGATCAAAGATGAGCAGCCTTACAGGAGGTGACATGGTTAAAAAAATTGTATGACAGTTAACTGATTAATTCAAAGTTAATTCTGCTTTTATCTATCATTCCCTGTATTATCATAGTTCATTATATTGAATGCAATAACAAGCAAATTCTCCGGTGGAAGAGCTTGTTTTATTCAGAACAAGCTTTATTCAAGTACTCCAAAACTAAAGATATGGTTAATGATTTTGCTAGCTCAAAAGTAGATTTCTCCAAAGTTTTTTCCAATTCTAAGATCAAAGATGAGCAGCCTTACAGGAAGTGACATGGTTAAAAAAATTGCATGACAGTTAACTGATTAATTCAAAGTTAATTCTACTTTTATCTATCATTCCCTGTATTATCATAGTTCATTATATTGAATGCAATAATTAGAGGAATTGTGAGAAATATATGGGAAAAATATTATTGAATTGTGTATCTAAATAGTTACATTGAGACCCTATTTATAGACACTACATTGGAATCCTTTTTCAACTAGGATTCCTATTCTTATTCCTATTCCTATTCCTATTCTAAGTAGGAAATACTTATTTCTATTCTAACACTCCCCCTCAAGCTGGTGCATACAAATCATATGTACCTAGCTTGTTACAAATGTAATTAATACGAGGACATGTGAGGGACTTGGTGAAGATATCTGCAAGCTGATCATTTGACTTCACAAATTTCGTAACAATATCTCCCGAGAGCATCTTTTCTCTGACAAAGTGACAGTCAATCTCAATGTGCTTAGTCCTTTCATGAAACACTGGATTTGATGCGATATGAAGAGCCGCTTGATTATCACACACAAGATCCATCGATCAATTTTGCCAAATTTTAGTTCTCCCAAAGAATCTGTTTGATCCAAACTAGCTCACAAGTTGTTGTCGCCATTGCTCGATATTCGATTTCGCACTAGATCGAGCAACCACATTCTCGTTTCTTACTCTTCCACGACACCAAATTACCTCCTACTAAAACACAATATCCGGATGTCGAACGTCCGTCGAGGGTGATCCCGCCCATCGGCGTCGTATATCCAATGATATGCTCATGGCCTTGATCCTCAAAGAGTAGTCCTTGATAATTCAGCTTTCCAACAAGTCGTCTAGACCTTTCAGGATTACTAAGTGACTCCCCCTGTCCCAGAAGGAGTTTAACATGTAGATCCAACGGAGTGTCACTAGGTCTACATCCCATAACTACTATCTCTTCAAGAATGCCTAAGGCATACATGCGTGGAGAAATAACAATACCTGATCTAGACTGAGCAACCTCAATACCTAGAAAATACTTCAATCTGCCAAGGTCTTTAGTCTGGAAGTGCTTAAAGAGATGTTGCTTCAAATCGGTGATACCATCTTGATCATTACCGGTGATAACAATATCATCAACATAAACAACCAAATAGATGCATCGACTTGGTGCAAAATGCCAATAAAACACAGAGTGATCAGCTCCACTACGAGTCATGCCAAACTCCTGAATTACTATGCTGAACTTCCCAAACCAAGCTCGAGGAGACTGTTTCAGACCATAGAGTGACCTACGCAATCGACATACAAGGCTACTAGACTCCCCCTGAGCAACAAAACCAGGTGGTTGCTCCATATAGACTTCTTCCTCAAGATCACCATGCAGAAAAGCATTTTTAATGTCCAACTAATGAAGAGGCCAATGGCGAACGGCAGCCATAGATAGAAAAAGACGAACAGATGCTATTTTAGCCACAGGAGCGAAAGTGTCACTATAATCTAGCCCAAATATCTGAGTATACCCTTTGGCAACAAGGCGAGCCTTAAGTCGATCAACTTGACCGTCTGGACCAATTTTGACTGCATAAACCCAACGACAACCAACAGTAGATTTACCTGCAGGAAGGGAGACAAGCTCCCAAGTACCACACTTATGTAAAGCAGACATCTCATCAATCATAGCCTGCCTCCATCCAGAATGAGAAAGTGCTTCACCTGTAGTCTTAGGAATGGAAATAGAGGACAAAGACGACACAAATGCATAATGGGGTGGTGATAGACGATGATAACTTAAGAAGGTATAATGTGGGTTAGTATTTCGAGTGGATCGTATACCTTTTTGAAGTGCAAGCGGTTGGCTAGGAGGAGGCAAGTCCGCAGTAGGAGAGAGGATCTCGGCGCATGACATGAATCATGCGGGACTAGGGTTGGACGTGGACGGCGATGATAAGTTAGTAGTGGTGGCACTACAACCGGAGATGTAGAAGTAATCGTAGATTCCTCAAAGGTTGGCACAGTAAAACCCGAGGTATAGGTAAGATCATAGATACATCGGGATGATCGGAAGATGTATAGTAAGGTTGAGACTCAAAAATGTAACATCGGCGGACATAAGGTATCGATGAAGATCATGTGAATAACAACGATACCCTTTTTGAACTCGAGAGTAACCAAGAAAGACACATTTAAGGGCACGAGGAGCTAATTTATCTTTCCCTGGGGCTAAATTATGAACAAAGCATGTGCTCCCAAAGACACGAGGGGGGATAGGATAGAGATGTGACTGAGGAAACAGTATGGAATGTGGAACCTGATTTTGAATAGAAGAAGACGGCATTCTATTTAATTAAATAACAAGATGAAAGGACTGCATCACCCCAAAAACGCAGCGGAACATGGGATTCAATGAGGAGAGTGCGAGCAGTCTCAATGAGATGCCTATTCTTTCTTTTCGCTACACCATTTTCTTTGAGGAGTGTATGGACAAGATGTTTGATGAATAATTCCTTGGTGAGACAAAAACTCCCGAAACTGGGATGATAAGTATTCTAAGGCATTATCACTACGAAAAGTACGAATAAAAACACCAAAGCGATTTTGTATTTTTGGCAAAGAAACTTTTGAATATAGAAAATAACTCAGAACGATCTTTCATTAAGAAAACCCAAGTGCATCTTGAATAATCATCAATGAAACTAACAAAATAACGAAATCCTAAGGTGGAACTGACTCTACTAGGACCCCAAATATCAGAATGAACTAATGAAAAAATAGACTCTGAACGACCCTCAGTACTACGTGAAAA
Organism: Solanum commersonii; assembly: GCA_029007595.1. Classification (NCBI taxonomy): domain Eukaryota; kingdom Viridiplantae; phylum Streptophyta; class Magnoliopsida; order Solanales; family Solanaceae; genus Solanum; species Solanum commersonii. Next base: position 2,249,271 of record JAJTWQ010000051.1, read on the forward strand.
TGTAGCACGAGTGTGTTTCCCAAGTTGACACGACTCACAATCTAATGTGGATAAACTAGACAAACTAGGCACCATCTTTTGCAGTTTGGATAGACTTGGATGTCCCAAACGTTTGCGAATTAGATGCGGGGAATCAGAATGGAGCATCTTTGTTAAGGAATTTGAAGAGGTAAGATAGTAAAGGCCTTGTGATTCATGTCTGTTCCAATCATCTCGTCCGTCTTGCGGTCCCGCATGAGAAAAAAATCATCAAAAAGGTTATGCTACAATGTAGGGCTTTCGTCAAACGACTAACCGATGCTAGATTAAAAGGAGAACCGGGGACATAAAGAACAGAGTCTAGGGTGACAGAAGATACGGGTTTGGCTTTTCCAACCCCTTTTGGTTTTGTTTGGATCCCATTGGCTAAAGTAATAGCTGGAAGAGATTGTGAATAAACAATATCAGACAATAGTGATTTATTGCCAGAGATGTGATCAGAAGCCCCTGAGTCTATGACCCATGATCCAAGAGTGCTAGACTGTGACACGCAAGTAAATGAATTACCCGCAACAGAAACATCAGGTTGTGCAACCGAAACTACTTGTGGAGACGTTTGTTTATTTGCACGATACCGAAGGAACTCTTTATATTCCTTTAGAACAATAGGATCATAACTGGGTGGTGGACCATGCAAAATATAACATATGTCACGAGTATGTCCCGGGTTTATGACAATGACTACACTTGGATCGAGGTTTTCCAAAACTTTGTTTACTTGCGCGATTTCGAAGGAGCTCATTATATTCCTTTAGAACAATAGGATCATAACTGGGTGGTGGACCATGCAAAATATAACATACGTCACGAGTGTGTCCAGGTTTATGACAATGACTACACTTGGATTGAGATTTTCTAAAACGTTCTCTCCTTCGTCGATTCTCCATAGGCGGTATGTATGCTGGAAACCGACGTAAGCGCTACGGTGGTCGCTACGGTGGCTTCGAAAATTATGATTTTACCGGGAACTTGCCGGAAAGCGCCCTACGGTGGTGCGCTATCGCCGGAAATCGCTCGTAAATCACCGAAACCCTAATTCCGGTGATCGGATCTCGGAGAAAAGCGGCGGGTTTCGTCGGAAATACCGAACGACCCTAACGGAGAAGAAAAACTGCTCGAAAACAGAGATGACCGGAGCGGCACTTACGCGCCAACGCGTGACCGGATCTTGCCGAAAACTTCCACCTTCGAACGGCGCGTGGAGGCGCGTGAGGGACCTGTTTTCCGGTGGATCTAATTGGGGTTTGGTCGCCCGAGCTTCCCGAGCCTCGTGATGGTGTTGTCTTTCGCACAACACCTTTAGAACGAAAGATGACACAAATCGGTCCCAACCGTCGTCACCGGAATTTGACACCGTGACTTGAAGTTTCTCACCAATACTCTGATACCATGTGAGAAATATATGGGAAAAATATTATTGAATTGTGTATCTAAATAGTTACATTGAGACCCTATTTATAGACACTACATTGGAATCCTTTTTCAACTAGGATTCCTATTCTTATTCCTATTCCTATTCCTATTCTAAGTAGGAAATACTTATTTCTATTCTAACAGAAATAATGGCTCTTTTCATAAGACCTTGTTGCACTAGTCACTTCTATTTAGTTGATCACAAGTTATTGCATAGAAACCTGAACTATTACAAATTATGGTATCATTTAAAAAGTAAAAAATAAGAGGACAGCAGCAAAGATTTTTAAAAGGCTATATATTTGACAAGTAGTGGATCACTGACTTACAGTGGGGGAAGTAAAATACGTCAGCAGAACCTAATATTTGGCACCATCACGCTTGAATTCAGTTACATCAGTTTTTTCTCGTCTCCGTTAGCTGTGTCCAAAACAATCTCAGCCAATTGAATGTTACCACTCAAACTAGACGTCTTGTAAGATGGCATGAATGAGAACCCATCAAGAAGCTTAACACACTTCAGGCCCCATTTCACCATCAAAAATCCAATTAGGTGATGCCCACTACACATGGTTTAAATGAATTAGAGGAAACATCTCCCTCAGAAGTTGGATCATCTATACCTCTGAAGGAGCGAAGTACACAAGAAAAGAATCCTTAGCTGAACCTAAAGCAAGAAAAGAAGATAGAAATGCACCTTCTGTTGTGATATGTAGTAATAAAAACGGATGATGGACTACTCTGGAGTAAAAATGCCACAGTTGCAAAAAGATCATCAAAGGCTTGGTAACCATGCAAGATAGACATTTCAACTTCAGTAGACAGGTCCAGAAAAGAAGGAAAGAACAAGATAAATAAAGATAATCCTACCACAACTGTCATATAGGACATCAGCTCCAAGGATAATGTTTGGGCACAGACAGAAGGTTTGTGTACCCCACACACCCCATGTAAGTCCGTGTATCTAGAAGAAAAAATTGAATAAAATACTTCAATAACAGCATGGGCAATGTGAAAATGAAAGACCTCAAATAGATATCTTGCACAAAATAAAGGCATGAAAGAAGATCTTCATAACACCTACAGAGGAGACACGCATAAAAACTATCACTGTTCCAAGGCATTCTGTATGCTCTTAGATACTCAAGTAAAATGGACACAGTTTACCCCTTCTACACAAAATGCATCATGTGGAATGAGAAGTTGCATATATAGAAAACAAAAGCATGCAGATTACCTTGCATTTGATATCATTTAAGTCACACTGTCTTCTCATATGAGTGAGCACCTGTATATCAACAGAAAAACAGTTCTAGTAAAACTGAAGTAAGTATCTTGGTGCATGTATGGGAGTACAAGGTGCTGACAAATAAATTCTTCAAAATGTTTGAGACATTCTTACTCAGGATCGGTACTTTCTAGCCTACCTACTAGCATCAATTTTTTAGTAATTCAATGACATCAATCACTACTGCAACTTCAGATTGTTGATCACTAATACTGAAGCAACATGAGTGTGTGAGAATAGGGTCAATGGCAGCTCTATTTCATTTAAAGCATCCCCAGGACAAATTCTACAAGTTAAAACCCAGAACAGTCCAACAGTTTCTGTAACCATATTACTTCCATTACCAATACTGTTGTGGGGCACACCAGATTTTTCATGACAACAAAGGCCTCAAAATACACCAAAACACTTTACACTCCAAGGTGATTAAGATAGAGGAGAAAAAGCAAAGGGCTTCTCCTTTACCAATAATTCCTAATACTGCATTCCTGTTGTGCGATATTATATGCCCAGTTCTTGAACCCAATTTAGATTACCAGTAATATAGATATGTAACACATCCATAGTTTATTAACGGGGTTAAAACACTGTTTCAAGGGCTATGATCAAATAATGAAGTCTCAATTCAGTGTCAACTGAAAAACTAGTAACAAAATCAGACCTCTGATCTGTTTGAATCGTCAGTCAGTGTCACATCTGCACCCACTTTTGCAGCAACCAGCCCAGGCAACGAGGTCCCTGCCCCAAGCTGTAAACCATATGATGAATAAGAAGTAGATAAAACACTAATCAAACTAAGACTAAAACACAATACGCAAAATAGGCAACAAACAATGCTAGGCTTCAACATCAATTTGCAACGAAGTCATAAAATTTTCAATAACAGAAAGAACAAGTAATAGAATAAAGCAAATTCAGTTTCATTACCTCAACCACAGATGCGCTAGTAAAGCGCGACTTTTGTTGCCATACGTACTCGGCTAGAATAATACTGCAAGGCCATACGAACAAACCGTACTCTTCTTTCATGTTCTAGTTACATGCCAAAAGGAAATAGCTATGCTGAGTTCATTCTTCTTGTTTTTCTCGCTTTTGAAATTGTACATAATAGAGTTGTGAAATTAGAGAGATTTAAAAGAGAGGAAAGACCTCGATAATGGTGACGGAGAAGCCATCGGCGGTGTCTTCAGAACTTCCGAAATGGTGGCGAGAAAAAGTAGTCATTACTTCTTCAGCCGGAGACGTACCCGCCGGTTCGCCGTCGTCCCCGCTATCTACCATGCCGCCGTTGGGAACCTCTAATTTGATGTTTTACAAATTTATCCCTTTGAATTGCAACACTTTTTCTTATGCTGCTATATTAGAAAGAAACTTTTGTACATACTGCCCTCAAGGGTGTCGAATTTTTTATCATTCTATATTAAATAAATGCTTAATTATTATTTTTGAGTTACTAATTATTATTATTATATTGACTAGAGATCTTATAAAATTACATTACGTGTAATTGAAAATTTCTAAGCACATTATTTATTTATAGAAGATATATATGGATTGCTCATTGGTAAGATAATTGGGGAAATTTTAATATTTTATATTACTTGTGAATTTTCATGTTTATCGAAAAAATACAACTTAGGAACTCCAATTTGAATGTCCAACAGAAACTTCACATTCATATCTATCTAATTTCAAATCATGATTTTATATCTCATATCCAGCGCGTCCATAGTGGACATTTGGTCATGAAAATCATATATTTTTCATTTAATTTGAAAAAATTAAAGTTAAATTTGTGTTTGATCATACTCACACAAAGAATTTTTAGAATTTGAATGCATTTTTTCTTGATATAAGTTATACCGTCAAATTACTAAAAATTAGCAAAATCACTTAACTTGACTACCTGAAACATGTATATAATCAAACCTGATCTAAGCTTGAAATAGATAGTACATAATGTCATAAAGTGAATCTCATATATGAGCTACTACATACCATTATAAATATTCTTCACTTTATTTAAAAAATTTGAAGTTGGAGTTGAAGATGATTTGGTTATAATTTTTACAAATAATAATCGGTTGTTTCAATATATTTTTTCTATAAAAAAAATATCTTAAATAAGGTCATTTTTATATATAAAAATAATTAAACGGACAAAAATTGAAGAAAATAATAAAATAGTAAAAGTGAAAAGGATAAAAAGAAATAGAATTTTTGATATTTTCATGATCAAACACTAATTTTTGAGTAAGTTAAAATAATTTTTAGAAGAAAAAAACGCAAAAAATCATGGCCAAGCGGGTGGTTTCAAATTTCATTATTATAGTTGGTATCAAATATTTGATTTATCAAGTATTGAAAGTAAAGATTCTTAGGTGAATTCGAAATTCTAGGCATTACATAAAATTATAAAAATTACAATTTTATGTTATATGTAATTATTTCTTAAAAATAATAATTTTGATTGTTAAATTGTATAAAAAATAATCAACATTCTATAATTATTTTTATTGATCAATATTTGATTTGGTGATTCAATATTTAACTTTTAAGTTGATTCATTAATCTTTTTGAGTCAAATATTAAATTCAATTATTAAGAAAATTAAGATCAAACTAAAATATCGAATAGAGAATCACCAAGTTTATGTTTTTTGTATTAGGTTGTAGCTAACCTCAAGTAGGAAGATCTTGAATACGCATAATATATATCTACTTATCACTAAATAATCAAATTTAAAATTTAAATGGAAACGTGAAAAGTTTATAGTGATCGACGCGCCGCTTGTAAATGTTACACGACAATTATCAAACCACGTGGCATACAAGCAGACAATTCAAATGGAGATGACTTCGATCAGACCACCATATATTTGGACTATCTGTCAAGAAAATCGTGAAATTATTGTCATTTAACAAGTGAAAAAATATTATTTTCAAATCTTAAATATTAGAAGGATAAAGTGAATTTTACTAAAAAATATTTATTTATACAATCAAATCGTTTATTACATAATTACAAATAACCTTTTAATACGGACAAACCTTGTTATAGTGTGAAACTAGTTTGGATCAATCAAAAATCATGCGGGTGAAACTAGTTTTTTCACTCAAGTAAACTCTAGAATTAGGGTCCTTTCATAAATCTTAGCTTTGTAATACAATTCGGCTTAGATTTTCTATTAAAGCAAAGAAGAAAAATACTATTCCAACATAAATAAATTTAGCCAAATAATTTGCTTTTAAAATAAGTTCTTTTAAATAAATATTATTTCTCTTTTAAAAATTTGTCTGAACCAGTTATTATTTGTGTACAATATACTCCCTCTGTCCCAATTTATATGACTCACTTTCCTTTTTAGTCAGTCCCAAGAAGAATGACACATTTCTATATTTAGTAACAATTTAACTATAAAATGTCTATTTTACCCTTAATGAAATGATTTACAACCACACAAATTTCTATCATTCATTTTGGACCACAAGTTTTAAAAGTCTTCCTTTCTTTCTTAAACTCCGTGCCGAGTCAAACTACATCACATAAAATGGGACGGAGGGAGTAATAACTTTTACTACTTTATCATAAATTTTTCATTAAAACGAAAGAAAGTAATAACATGCGAAAAAAATGACTTGCCCTCTAAATAATATGATTGAATACATGTGTGCTTTAACTAGTGTAACATTAACACATATATATACTTTATATTTTCAAAATCTCAAACATTAATTCCATTATGTGTATAAAATTACATTATGTGTATTTGAAAATTTCTAAATACAAATATTTATTATAAAAAAAAATAAAAGCAATTTATCCATGCGTCGTCTTATGATGTATAAATGTCTTGTTTATGAACTATATATGATTTGCACATTATGTGTAAGATGATTCGGGAAATTTTGATATTTTTCACTACTTATGGATTTTCATGTTTATGAGAGAAAATACAACTTAAGAAATTCAAATTGCATGTTTAAGCAAATCTTCACCTTTGTCTATATTTAATTTCGAATCATGATTTTATATACACGGGTCCTTAATGAGTATTTGGTCATGAAATCAAATATTTTTTGCTTTATTGAAAATTTGTGTTTGATCATACATTCAACAAAGAGTATTTATAATTTGAATGCACATTCTTTTATTATAAGTTAAACCCCAAATTAGGGTTGTCTATCGATCGGTTCGGTTCGATTTTGAAGTTTATCGATTTGACTTATTGGCTATCAGTTTGTAGAGATGCTAAACCGTTATAGAACCATTAAGATATTGACTTATCAGCTATTGATCGTTATCGGTTTAACCGTTAAGATTTGACACAAAAAAAATCATTGAAAATCACTTAGAAATGAGGTGACAAACCAAATGAACCATGCACATGAGTTCATAAGTTATATTTTGCTCAAAAGCAAACACTTTTATATTGTAGAATAACCAAGAGTTTGAGACAACCAAAAATAAAAGTAGGAAACCAAACTCTAAGTCAAGGATTTTATATACAAACTGGTATAAATATAATTATTTAATTTACTATCGGGTTATCGGTTAACCCATTAAGAAAAAACCTCAAACAGTTAAGAACCGACAACCCGATAACAAAAAAAAAATCAAAACCGTTATCAATACCGTTAAACCAATAACTCATTTTTGATAAACCAATAACTTTTTTTCGGTTTAGATTTTCAGGTTCGGTTTGATTTTAAACAGCCCTTCCCCAAATTATTAAAATCTAGCAAAATCACCTAACTTGACTACCTGATATATATATATATATATATATATATATATATATATATATATATATAAAGCTTGCTTCGTGACGGAGCACTTAGCAATGGCAGCAGCCGACCTAGAAAGTTGCAATTCGATTAAAAGCCAATAGCACGATAGTTGTTCCTCGATATCAATCCATTCTGTCAAGCGAGAAGGAAAATCAGTGTAACTCCCACCGTCCTTGTTGCTTTAGTAATATATATATATATATATATATATATATATATATATATATATATATATATATATATATATATATATAATTTGTTCTAAGTTCGAAATAGATAGAAGATTATATTATAAATTAAAACTCATTTATGAGTTGCTACATACTATTACAAATGTTTTCCTTCACTTTATTTTTAAAAAAATGAAGTTGGAGTTGAAGATAGTTTGATTACAGTTTTTGCGAATTATATCCGGTTGTTTGAATGTATTTTTTCTTAAAAAAATAAAATATAGTTTAAATAAGGTCATTTTATATATAAAAATAATAATTAAAAAGGACCAAATTTGAAAGAAAAATAATAATAAATGTGAAAAGGTAAAAAGTAACGAAATTTTCAGTATTTTGATGATCAAATACTGAATTTTGGCAAGCAAAATCATTTTAAGAAGGAACAACAGAAAATATCTTGACCAAACGGATGGATCAAATTTCATTAATATAGTTGGTACCAAATATTTGATTTATCAAATATTGAAAGTAGTGATTCTTAGGTAAATTCAAAGTTTTAGACATTACATAAAATTATAAAGATTACAACTTTATGTTATATGTAATTGTTTCTTTAAAATAATAATTTTAATCTTTAAATTGTATAAGAAAAATATCGATTTCTGTAATTATTTTATTAAACAATATTTGATTTGTTGATTTAATTAACTTTTAAGTTGATTCATTAAATATTTTTAGTCAAATGTCAAATCAATTTATTAAAAAAAAATCTAAGATCAAACCAAAATGTCCAACTACATTAATGAATCACCTAATTTAAGTTATTTCAACTACATTAATGAATCACCTAATTTAAGTTATTTCAACTACATTAATGAATCACCTAGTTTAAGTTATTTGTATTTAGATTGTAGCTAGGCTCTTGTCATTAGTAGGAAGATATTGAATTCACATATTACTAGATAATCAAATTCAAAATTTAAATGAAAGCGTAAAAAGTTTGTAGTGATCAATGTGTCGCTTATAAATGCTACACGACAACTCTCGAACCAAGTAACATACAAGTGGACAATTCAAGTGGAGATGACCTCGAACATACCACCCTAAATTTGGATGGTATGTCGATAAAGTTGAAAAATTATCATCGTTCAACATGTGAAAGGATATTATTTTCAAATCTTAAATATTAGGAGAGTAAAGTGAAATTTATTCAAAAAAAAATTTTTATACAATCAAGTCGTTTATTAAATAACTATAAATAACCTCTTAATACAATTAAACCTGGTTGTAGTTCATCTGACACTTTTTCTACAAAGAATTTGGAATTTGGAATTTGAATGCACTTTTTCTTGATATAAGTTATATCCCCAAAATACTAAAAACTAGTAAAATCTCTTAAATTGTATTAAAAATGATCAATATTTTGTAATTATTTTTATTGATCAATAATTCATTCGGTGATTCCATATTTAACTTTTAAGTTGATTCATTAATTTTTTGGAGTCAAATGTCAAATCAATTTATAAAAGAAAATTAAGATCAAACTAAAATTTCGAACTACATTTGTGAATCACCAAGTTTAAGTTCTTGTATTTAGATTGTAGCTAGTCTCTTGTCACCAGTAGGAAGATCTTGAATTCACATAATACATGTTCACTTATTACTAGTTAATTAAATTCGAATTGTTTAAATGAAAACGTGAAAAGTTTATAGTGATTGACGCGTCACTTGTAAATGCTACACGATAACTCTCAAACCACATGACATACAAGCGGACAATTCAAGTGGAGATGACCTCAAACGACTATCCTAAATTTGGATTATCTGTCGGGAAAGTTGTGAAAATATCATCGTCAACACGTGAAAGGATATTATTTTCATTCCTAAATATTAGGAGGGTAAAGTGAAATTTATTTTTAAAAAATCAATATACAATCAAGTCATTTATTAGATAACTAGTTCTGGACACGTGCTTTGCACGTGTATATTACACATTTAAGTTATTAAAAAAAGGTAAATTACTAAAATTTAATCGTGTACATATTCAAAATGTTTAAATGGATTTATAAGACAAATATTTGAAGTATTTAAACTTTTTATTAGTTTATTAAGAATAGAATATTTTTAAAAATATCTTTAAAATTTTAAATGCTGTAACACATAATTATATTGAAAATTGCTCAAGTGGTAATAATGAGGTGGCTTATTTAGTAAATAAATCTTTACATGTTGGTGTATATTGTATCCTACCATTTAAATTACTTTATCATGATTAAAACTATTGTCGCCAATATAACATGAGAGTTAACAATGCATTTTAAAATATATCTTGATTGCACATAACACATCATATATGCATACAATGCCAACAATAACATTTACAAAAAATAAAATGATAAATCCTTCTTACAAATATTTATCAGATCCTAATAATTGCGATTGAACCTGAAAAAACCCTATTACATTTTTATGTGTCAAACTGTTAATCCAAATACAATATAATTTATATATTCTTATAGTAAAGCGCTTTAGATCTTATTAAAATGAGAATTTAGAATCAAAACGTAAGTACAAATTAAGACAAGGGAATGAATGTAGTCACGATTGTAATAGGGTGTACACCAGTTTATCTAAAGAGTAAAGTTATATGGACTAACATATGTTCTTCGCATACTCCTATTAAAATCTGTAGCGTATATAAAAATTTTCGAATGAAATTCACCTTTTTCCTTATTGTACATGAAACTTCAAATGATGTCCAAAAGAAAATTACAATATAATTAAAGTGTCAATTACAATAAATAGCAAAAGAAAATAGATATAATTATTGTATTACACAAATCTAAAAAAGCTGTCTAGATGATGGTATCGACAAAACACGCAAAGCAGATAACATCCTATTACAATTTACAATATGTAAGACGAAAAAAAAAAAATCTCTTCCCTAAATAAAGAATGAGAATTAGTCAAACTATTACTGCATATTATGTCTAAATAATGAAACTAACTTTACCATCTTGTAAAATAATTGGATGGATAGTTGTCATTTACCTTCAAGTAATTTGGCTGTCATATGAAATTTAGTTTTTCAACTTCCTTTATTCATTTGAGGAAAAGGAGTGGTATTTATACTTATTTATAGTATTTCATTTGGAGAAGGTTAAAGGTTAGACTTTATAATGTCCTACATTCATTTACAATGAAATGGATATATCAATTCTAGCAATTTTCAAATAGATCAGGATCTCTGGATGGCTGAAATGTAGTCGGTGAATCTATATGTATATCGATATGTATAGTGGGATCGTATTAAATAAAGAGTATGTTATTATTTTAGATTTAACCAATTTGATGAATTACTCCTAAAGGTTGACATCAAACTAGTGCTAGTTGATGAGAGTTACTTCGGAAACAAAAAAGTAAAGTCAAATTTCTCTGGGGTATTATCTCAATTCCAATAAAATGCAATCGAGTAAAGTATGACTTGGCGATCAGTCGATATATGGATAGAACTTATAACGGGGGCTCGAAAAATAAGTAATTTTCTTTGGGCCTTGATCCTTTTTTAGGTTCATTAGGCTTCTTATTAGTTGGAACTTCCGGTTATCTTGGTAGAAATTTGCTATCTTTTTTTCCGCCTCAAAGCAAATTATTTTTTTCCACAAGGAATCGTGATGTCTTTCTACGGAATTGCGGGTCTCTTTATTAGCTCTTATTTGTGGTGCACAATTTCTGGAATGAAGCTAGTGATTATGATCGATTCGATAGAAAGGAAGGAATAGTCTGTATTTTTCGTTGGGGATTTCGGGGAAAAAATCGTCGCATATTCCTCCGATTCCTTATAAAAGATATTCAGTCCATTAGAATAGAAGTTAAAGAGGGTATTTCTGCTAGACGTGTTCTTTATATGGACATCCAAGGCCAGGTGCCCGTTCCCTTGTCCCGTCTTGATGAGAATTTGACTCCACGAGAAATTGAACAAAAAGGCCGCCGAATTAGCCTATTTCTTGCGTGTACCAATTGAAGTATTTTGATAAATTGAGAATCGAACGTTCATTCAATTAAAGAAAACGTATATGAAAGAACCATAAAACGAAACTCTTTTTATGGTCTTTATGCGTTTTATGGTCTTTATGCGCACGCAATTCAATAACAAATAACAAATCGAAATAATAGATTCATCTCTGACGGCAAACCATTTCGAAAGCAAGAATTTTTTTTAGTTCAATATTTGTTGGAATTGACACTTTAGATCCGAGATAGATCGTATCTTGTAAATTTGAAATTCTTTCTTTTGTATTCTTTAATGACCAACAATTGGATTTCTTAATTAAATACCGAGAACTAGCCAATTTATCCTTTGCCGCTTTTTTTTTTTTTTATCATCCTAATATCTTTCCCTCAATTATTCTATTCGACTATGGGTAATCGGTGAAATTTTTCGAAATATTGGATATTTTGATAGCAAAGGAGTTCTTTCGTCTCAAAATGAATAATATTCATTACTTAAAGTGGTTCTTTCGATCATTCATCGAAAGGATACACTTTATTTTTAATTTGACCAATTGAGATATCGGGAAACAATATTCTAAATTTCTTCATTCGAAGTGAATTCTTAGCCTATTTTCGTATTCTTTCTAGATTCAAAGACTAATCACAAAATCACAAAGAAAATAGATTCATAAGTTCGATACCTTGTATAAAACTCATGTGTGTAAGAAATATTCGATCGCATAGAGTGTACGAATGGGTTGATTAACAATTTACGAGACGAAAAAATGGCAAAAAGAAAGCATTCACTCCTCTTTTCTATCTTGCATCTATAGTATTTTTGCCCTGGTGGATTTCTTTCTCGGTTAATAAATGTCGGAATCTTGGGTTACTAATTGGTGGAATCTTTGGGCAATCCCAAATTGTCTTGAATAATATTCAAGAATAGAGTCTTCTAGAAAAATTCGAGAGAATTAGAGGAACTCCTCTTCTTGGACGAAATGATCAAGGAATACTCGGAAACACATCTCGAAGAGTTTGGGATAGGAATCCATAAAGAAACGATCCAATTAATCACGATACAAAATGAGAATCGTATGGATACGATTTTGCACTTCTCAACAAATATCATCCGGTTTGGTATTCTAAGCGGGTATTCAATTTTGGGTAAGGAAAAACTTGTTATTCTTAACTCTTGGGCTCGGGAATTCCTATATAACTTAAGTGACACGGCAGAAAAGCTTTGTGTCTTCTTTTAGTAACTGAGTTTTTCTCGGATATCATTCACCCCCAGGTATGGAATTCGCTATACGCTCTATCTATAACGAGGTTGGAGTTGTTGCGAATGAGCAAACTATAACTATTCTTGTTTGCATCCTTCCTGTAATTTTTGATACATGTTTTAAATATTGGCTTTTCCGTTATTTAACTAGTCTGTCTCCGTCAATTTTACTTGATTTATGATTCAATAACCGAATGATAAAGGATCCATGGATTTAAATCTAATCCAATTAGAATGCTTGGTACTTTGTAGTTGTACATAAGCAAAGTATTGAAAATCATATTTACTCTTCCTATTTCTAACCATCGGGAAGATTCATCCTAGATTATTCTAGCAAATAGCGAGAATCGTGGCTAGGAACTATACTAGCGACCTACCCAATTTATTGTAGAAATTTTCGCGATCAATGATTGGACCATGCAAACTAGAAATGCTTTTTCTTGGCTAAAGAAACAGATTACTCGATCTATTTCCGTATCGCTCATGATATATATCTTAACTCGAACGTCCATTTCAAGTGCATATCCCATTTTTGCACAGCAGGGTTATGAAAATCCACGAGAAGCGACTGGGCGTATTGTATGTGCCAATTGTCATTTAGCTAATAAGCCCGTGGAAATTGAGGTTCCACAAGCGGTACTTCCTGATACTGTATTTGAAGCAGTTGTTCGAATTCCTTATGATATGCAACTAAAACAGGTTCTTGCTAATGGTAAAAAAGGGGGGTTGAACGTCGGGGCTGTTCTTATTTTACCGAAGGGGTTTGAATTAGCCCCTCCCGATCGTATTTCTCCTGAGATGAAAGAAAAGATTGGCAATTTGTCTTTTGAGCTATCGCCCCAATAAAACAAATATTCTTGTGGTAGGCCCCGTCCCGGTAAAAAATATAGTGAAATAACCTTCCCTATTCTTTCCCCGGATCCCGCTACTAAGAAGGATGTTCATTTCTTAAAATATCCTATATACGTAGGCGGGAACGGGGAAGGGTCGATTTATCCCGACGGCAACAAGAGTAACAATACGGTTTATAATGCTACAACGGCGGTATAGTAAGCAAAATCATACGAAAAGAAAAAGGGGTATGAGATAACCATAACGGATGCGTCGGAGGACGTCAAGTGGTTGATATTATCCCTCCCGGACCAGAACTTCTTGTTTCCGAGGGCGAATCTATCAAATTTGATCAACCATTAACGAGTAATCCTAATGTAGGCGGATTTGGTCGGGGAGATGCGAAATAGTACTTCAAGATCCATTACGTGTCCAAGGACTTTTGTTCTTCTTGGCATCTGTTATTTTGGCACAAATCTTTTTGGTTCTTAAAAAGAAACAAGTTCGAGAAGGTTCAATTGGCCGAAATGAATTTCTAGATTCGCAGATTTATCGATATCAAGTACGTAAAAAGAACCAAATTCTTGTTGGCGATTATTTATGATCAAAAAAATGAAATTATGAAAACTCCTTTGTCTTATTTATACTCTTCTTCAAAATCTACATTACATACTCTTTTCTACGAGATCTTCGGGAATCCCTTGTACCACATAGTATGTAGATTTTGAAGAAGAGTATTTGGCTTTCATTTATTTTGATTTAGTTTTTTTTAATTGGAGTAGTGTAACTATGTTACTATTGCGCAGATTTCTTTGCCATAAAACGTATCAATAGTTTTCTATTCTAAATAGAAAGAAAGTCAAATTTGTCTAAATACTAGACATAAGGAAGCGGGGATAAATGCGGGAAGAAAAAAATTCTAGCGGGGATTATTTGTCTTCCTAGTCTTCGGCACAAGATAGGGGTGTAGAAAAATCCTTTTTCTTGTGTCGAAACGAAAGAGTAATGATTCTTGATCCTGTTTGTTAAAAATTCCTAGTCTTGGTTTCAATTTTTCCGGATGTATCGAAACCCTACACCTACCCCCTTACATATAATATATGAATTGATGGACAAACAAAACAAAAAGAGAGGAAATTTTATTAATTAAATAAAACTTCTTCAATCAACTTATCTTATAAAAAATTTGATGATGAAATAGGAAAACAATAAAAAATAAATAGAGTAATGTAATATAGAGAGTGTAATATAGAGAGTAAGGTTCTACATTAGATTAGTATAGAAAGGACTTGCACGCTATCTAATATATGATAGCAGCCAAGAAATTGAGTGATTCCTTCTTTCTTCCAACCTTGAAAGTCTTGGAAAGTACCGATAGATACTATCATAAAAAAAAAAGAGGTGGTCCGACTAACTCAATGAAGTGAATTTTTCAAAAACATGCTCAGAAAAATGAGAAAAATGGAGTTTTTGAAAAGAAAAAGAAATCCATTTTATCATTTAGACGAAAAAAATATTATGATTCTTAAGAACTCAACGGGCCCTTCCCCTTCAAATCAAACAAACAAAGAAGGGAATCCCGTTAAGTTCTTACGCTTTCATGTTGACAACTCAATTCAGTCGATTACTACAGGGATGAACCCAATTCGGAATATGAACCATAAAAGAAAATACCTAT
The DNA here is from genome assembly GCA_029007595.1 of Solanum commersonii. Lineage (NCBI taxonomy): Eukaryota > Viridiplantae > Streptophyta > Magnoliopsida > Solanales > Solanaceae > Solanum > Solanum commersonii. Next base: position 2,264,752 of record JAJTWQ010000051.1, read on the forward strand.
TAAACTGATTACAAGAATACCAGCTACAGTACCTATTATCCAAAGAGGAATCCTTCCCGGTAGTATCGGCCATTTACCCCACTTCCCTCCGATTTCATCAAGTGGTCATGCTAGAGACATAAACGGTCATGGATAATTAAATTATGAGATCCTTCCGAATGAGCTAAGAGAATCTTATTTATTCTCTTTCGTTTTCTTAATTGAAGAAATAATTGGAAAATAAAACAGCAAGTACAAAAATGAGTAATAACCCCCAGTAGAGACTGGTACGATTCAATTCAACATTTTGTTCGTTCGGGTTTGATTGTGTCGTAGCTCTATAATTTGGATTAAGTTTATCGTTGGATGAACTGCATTGCTGATATTGATCCCAAAAAAAAGACAGTAGGTACAGCTAGGCCGTGAACAGCCAACCATCGTACTTTGTAAAAGTTATTAATGGAATTCCTTGTCGGCTCTCTGTAAAATACTCGTTTGGCCGCGGGCTTCCAAACACATCGTAAGCTAAACCTGTGCTGACAAATAACCAACCCGCAATGAATAGGGAAGGTATAGTAATGCTATTCATCTATTGTATTTTCATGCAAATAGGGGGCAAGAAAACTCTATGGAAAGATGGTGGTTTAATTCGATGTTGTTTAAGAAGGAGTTCGAACGCAGGTGTGGGCTAAATAAATCAATGGGCAGTCTTGGTCCTATTGAAAATACCGGTGAAGATCCAAATCTAAAAATGAAAAACATTCATAGTTGCGTAATGTTGATTATTTATTCGGCGTTAAAGACATTTGGAATTTCATGTACGATGACACTTTTTTAGTTAGTGATAGGAATGGAGACAGTTATTCCATCTTTTTTGATATTGAAAAACAGATTTTTGAGGTTGACAACGATCATTATTTTCTGAGTGAACTAGAAAGTTCTTTTTCTAGTTATCGAAACTCAAGTTATCTGAATAATGGATTTAGGGGCGAAGATCCCTACTATAATTCTTACATGTCTTACATGTATGATACTCAATATAGTTGGAATAATCACATTAATAGTTGCATTGATAATTATCTTCAATCTCAAATCTGTATAGATACTTCCATTATAAGTGGTAGTGAGAGTTACGGTGACAGTTACATTTATAGGGCCATTTGTAGTGGTGAAAGTCTAAATAGTAGTGAAAACGAGGGTTCCAAAGAGACGAACTCGCACAAAGGGCAGTGATTTAACTATAAGAGAAAGTTCTAATGATCTCGAGGTAACTCAAAAATACAAGCATTTGTGGGTTCAATGCGAAAATTGTTATGGATTAAATTATAAGAAATTTTTGAAATCAAAAATGAATATTTGTGAACAATGTGGATATCATTTGAAAATGAGTAGTTCGGATAGAATTGAACTTTTGATCGATCCGGGTACTTGGGATCCTATGGATGAAGACATGGTCTGTTTGGATCCCATTGAATTTCATTCGGAGGAGGAGCCTTATAAAGATCGTATTGATTCTTATCAAAGAAAGACAAGATTAACCGAGGCCGTTCAAACAGCAGGCATAGGCCAACTAAACGGCATTCCCGTAGCAATTGGGGTTATGGATTTTCGGTTTATGGGGGTAGTATGGGATCCGTAGCAGAAGAGAAATTCACTCGTTTGTTTGAACACGCAGCCAATCAAAACTTACATCTTATTATAGTGTGTGCTGCTGGGGGTGCGCACAAGCGGGAAGGAAGTTTGAGCTTGATGCATATGGCTAAAATATCATCTCGCTTTATATGATTATCAATTAAATAAAAAATTATTTTATGTATCAATCCTTACATCTCCGACAACCTGGTGGAGTGACAGCTAGTTTTGGTATGTTAGGGGATATCATTATTGCCGAACCCAATGCCTACATTGCATTTGCGGGTAAAAGAGTAATTGAACAAACATTGAATAAAACAAGTACCCGAAGGTTCACAAGCAAATTTGAATACTTATTCCGGAAGGGTTTATTCGACCTAATTGTACCACGTAATCTTTTAAAAAGCGTTCGAGTGAGTTATTTAAGCTCCACGCCTTTTTTCCTTTGAATCAAAAGTCAAGCAAAATCAAGTAGAGCACTAAGTTCAATTATTTTTTTTGTGTTTGTAGCAAAAAGTAGTTAGTTTATCGGAATCAAAGTAAATAAGATAATAATGGCCTTTTCTTTGGTGATAGAAGATCGAATTGTAGAAAGAATCAAAACGAAAGTTGAGGATAACTCTTTTTTTGACCTATATTCCCGATTACGAATCAAGAAACCTTTATCACCAAGAGTGAGTTCTTCCGTTCGTGAAATTAGTAAAATAAAACGAATTTGGTCTTGTCTTAGGTATATAATTTGAAATTTCAATATAGATAATAGAGTTTTGTATCTTTCTCTATCTACCGAAAAACCATTTTAGCTAAAAATCCATGTTGGGTCGGATTCGAACGAATCCTTCGATAATCTACAATGAATGTGGTGTGCGTTGAATTTCATCTCTTAGAATTCTTCATGCTTTGACAAAAACGTAAAAATATTTTGAATAAAATATGAGTCATTCTCATTCACATATCTTACTTAATTCCATCATTAAATAATTTCATGCAGATTGAATACTTTTAAAACTTATTTCATCTATATCTAATTAGTTATTAGAATATATATTTGGATTTGTAAAAAAAATATTATAGAAATAGTGTTTTGAAGGATAAAAAGGTATTTCAACTTTTCATTTTGATGTTCCCACTTTTAGTATAATAATATAATAAATATTTAACATTTTTAGTATAACAAATAACCTCTTAATACAATCAAACTTTATTGTTGTTCATTGTTTGTCCGACACTTTTTCTACAAAGAATATTTAACATTTGAATGCACCTTTTCTTAATATAAGTTATATCCCCAAATTACTAAAAACTAGCAAAATCACCTAACTTGACTACTTGAAATATATATATATATATATATATATAGATAGATAGATAGATAGATAGATAGATAGATAGATAGAATATAATGTCATAAATTAAATCTCATATATGGGCTACTGCATATTTTTATTTTTTTAAAAATCACTTTATTTGAAAATTTTGAAGTTGGAGTTAAGGATGATTTGTTATAGTTTTTGCAAATAATATTTGATTTTCTAAAAAAATAAAATATAGTTTAAATAAGGTCAATTTTATAAAAAAAAAAGATAATACTAATTAAAAAGTACAAAATTTGAAAAAAATAAATAATAAAAGTGAAAAGGTAAAAAGATATTGATTTTCACTATTTTCATGATCAAATACCGATTTTCGAATAAACCAAAATAGTTTTAAGAAGAGAAAAGGTCTAAGTCATCTACGGCGCCTTAAAGTTGTCCGCATAATTCATTTAGACACCTCAACTAAGACTCGTACCTATTGAACACCTGAACATTTTTTTGCCTACATGGCACATTGTTTGTGATTCACCCAAATAGGCGTGTGAAATGTATTTAGTTTTGAGTTTTTTTTTTTTGGAAAAAGATGTTCTTCCTTCTTCCTCACCTGTTTTCCATCACTTCCCCACCGCACCAGTTCTGAAACGACCCCAAAAATGTCCGAAAATGTGCTTCGGAAATACCTAAAATTGTAATTTCCATATATCTCAAAATCCGTGCATCATTTCGGAAATTTGACTTCATATTCTTATTCAGGGGGTCAAATTGAGTGGGAGATGGGTCTAACCCGAATTTTAGAGCAACCGTATCAAAATTCAAAAATCGCAAAAAATGCGATTTTGAGGGTCAACTTTAAAGGGGAATATCTCTTAGCACACAAGGAACTGGAAGGAGCTCAAACTATCAAAATTAAAGCTCTGTGAGTTAGCTTTTCAACGCAATTTGTTTCACCTCATTCGGAGTTCGGACGAAGAAGTTATGCCCATTTTCGTAAAATCTGTCCAGCAGAAAATGCAATTTTCAGTAACCGAAAACACTGTTCACCCGCCTCATTTTTTTTTCTAAGTGTTGGGACGTTTTTTTTATAAAAAGGGGGTATATCCATACTTAGTCATTTAACTTCAAAACACTCAAAAGCACTCTCTAAACCCTCTTCAAAAATTCCACCAAGATCATCCACCAAATTCAAGAATCCCAAGCTTTAATTCCGGATTCAAGATTCAATCTCAAGCAATTCTCCATTCCAATCTTCATCAAGAATTCTCCAAAGTTGAGGTATGTGGGTTTGATTGTGGAAACCTTCCTTTCCATAAGTCCAACCATTTATCCTCTATTACTACTTCAAGTTTATGGGTCCTGATGTTTATTTATGAACTCTTGAGTATGGAATCACTACTACACACCCTATTAAGGTCTATCTTGCATATTATCATGAAATGGTATTATTATGTGATGTTTATGGTTTTCATGCCTCTATGATCAAATTATGAAGGTTGTTATATATATATATATATATATATATATATGTACGTTGTTGGTGGGCTGTTTTATATGGATTTTGAAATTGGTGGGACTTAGCACTCTTGAAATACATGATTTTATTTACATGAACAAGTAGCCCACCATATGCTTGATAAAATGTCATTTATAGGATTCTTATGAAATGGAAGGTTCAATGTACGTCCTATGAGTCGGATGATTATATAAATATTGAAATGATGATGAAATGGATACATGTATATGATTTTCTCTATATAGTGTGTGAGTCGACCAAGCCTAGCTCTCGGGGTTATAGGCCGGGTAACCGTATCGAGGGTTGGTACCTTGGTTGCCTAGTACGGGGGTAGTAGGCCCGTATAACCATATCGAGGGGTTGGTACCTTGGTTGCCTAGTACGGGGGTAGTAGGCCCGTATAACCATATCGAGGGGGTTTGTACCTTGGTCCCTAGCTCGGGGGTGGTAGGCCCGGGTAACCACATTGAGGGGTTTGTACCTCTTTCGCCTCTCCAAGGGGTGGTAGGCCTTGGAAATACTATATTGATGGTCACTCACTACACATATACTATGCCCTACTAAATATGATTTTTATATAAGCATCATTATACATATCATCTCATTAATATGCTATCTCTCGGGTACGATTATGCATTTTGCCTATGATGTCAATCCATTGTTGCATTGCATTGCATCCCATATACTTAGTACATTCAAATGTACTAATGCATACTCTATGCCTACATGATGTCACCATGTAGGGACCGGAGCACCGTCTGACCATCCTCCTCCGCGTGGCTAATTCGATTTTTCTAGCGAGTTTATTGGTGAGTCCTCCATCCCGGGGACATTGCTTATGATCTCATGCTATGTATAAGACTTTTCCTTTTTAATTATATTTTGACTATGAGGGTGAGCCCGGTAGTTTATTTCTCTTGCTCCTTTAGTCCCAATTTCCCCTTGATTATGCGTATCGCTTATGGTCATTTTAATTGCTTTCGCGACCAAGGATGTGTAATGATATGCTATGAGGCTTGTTTGGGGTTCCCTCGGGTTCCCCATTCGCCGGTCACGTCTAAGCCCTAGGCTTGGGTCGTGACAAGTTCACGCCGCCATCATACATCCTTCTTCTTCCTCTTTTTTCTCCATTGACATTCATGGTTGTCACGACCCGATTTCTCAAGTCATGATGGCACCTACTATAACCCACCAGTAGGTAAGCCAACCCGTAACCCGGAACAACAAGTAATGAGTTTGACGGTAGAAACTAAACAAGAGTAGATAAATAACAATATAAATAAACGGAAGCAAACCAAAAACATATATACAAATAAAGATCCCTCCCGTAACTCCGGGAAGTCACTAGTACGAGCTACTAACAAAATGAGTACAAGTCCTAAAAGTGGACAACGAGACCGGACTGTCTCGAAAGGTAAAAGACAAGTCTATATATACGGATGGAGACCGAAATAGTACAAGACGCCGTGTACTCACCCCGTCTCCGGATCAGACTGCCCCAAGCTCGATCGGTGCTGACTACTAGTGCCCGGACCTGCATCACAAAATAGATGCAGAGCGTAGCATGAGTACCAAAAACAACGGGTACCCAGTAGGCATCATAGGCCGACTGAACTTGAAAAGTAAAGGCAATATGAAAAGAAGGAATAATACAAACCGAGGGTCAAGAGCGGAAATCTAAGTAATAATGGAATGCACACGAGTGTACAAAGAACTAACTAAAGTAATTTATAAGCTAACTACACCTAACTGGGACCCCATAAGCCCAGAAGGTACACTCGTGCGCAAGTTAAATAAAAACCCGAACGGACCCCAGAAGTACCCAAGTAACCAATCACAAGTAACAAGTATAAGAGGCCGGAACTCTAACCGGATGCTCTATATAGGTGTCTGAGCAATAGAGGCCGGACCTTAAACCGGATGCTCTATATAAGTATTTGGGCAATAGAGGCCGGACCTTAAACCGGATGCTCTATATAAGTATTTGGGCAATAGAGGCCGGACCTTAAACCGGATGCTCTATAAAGGTGCCAATGTAGCTGCTGAAAGAGTCTTAATCAATCCACACTCATAAATGTCTGTGGAACGCCGTCCACACATAGCTAATCAATATAAGTCCTTGGAACCAAATCGAAAATTAAATTCAACCGCGAAGTAGAACTAGTGTTGCCGATGTAACTCGTGAAGCCGTAACATCGGGAAAAATAAGAATAACTAAAGTCGGAGAAAGAGTATCACCTAACTAAGGCCCAAACTATCAGACTCAAGTCTGCTACACCAGTCTACAGGGATCTAAGCCGGACGAGCGACGTCGGGGCAAAACTAAGGCCTATCGGATCCGAATCATGTATTTCTAAGGCAAGCCCTAGTCAAACCTAAACTAAGGCCCAACATGCTTCAAATAAACAATCATTAAGCATGCAAGCACTCCACATAGCGAGGATGGTCCATTAATAACACAAAGCATGCTCCACTACCCGATAATTCCCGAAATAAGCCGAAAACATGATTTCTTAACACCTACGCAGGATTCAATAACTACCCAACCCAAATCCCAACTAATCAACATGCATTCACATTTTCGAGCTCAATCTAAGAGAGGAAAACCGTAGCCTACCTTAACGCCGATCACACGCGCTCCAAAATCACTTCTCCGGAGCTTTTCCTTTCCGAACGTCCTCTAAACGCTTTCCCACTATCAAAAATAGAGTCACAACGTTAATACGGTCGTTTAGACACCAAAATCACAACAAACAGAGACGGGTCAATTTTGGAATTAAAACGGGAATCGTGGGACCCGCACAGGAAATTCCGAAATTAACCCCAAAAGTGGGTCCTAACCAGTTCCCCCAGCTCATGTCCCATAATGGGACGCAATTCGGGGCTCGGGAACAACACAATATCAACAAGCAACTAAAAACCCAAATTTTCTCAAAAAATTAGATATGGGACAGCAGCTTAATTCAACATTTTTACCAAAAACGGGCGGTCTACAGTAAAATCTGACAACACCACGATGTTCTCCTCGAAAAACCACTCAAGATAGCCTCAAAAATCACCGGAATCGGACCTAAAATGGCTGAGAAAACAAGTCTCAAAAATTTCCAAAATCAGGCTCAAAAAAAGGTCGCGGCAGCAGTTTATTTTCGAAAATTACCTCAAACGGGGACTCCAAATCACTATCCGAGCTCACCAACACGTTGTCCTCGAAAAATCTCACAAGTTTGCCTTTTGAATCGCCCAGATCGGACCTGTATAGCTCAAGCTATTGCACTTTTAAAATGAGGAATAAGGCTGAGTTTGGGTTTTAAAAAGGACAAAACCGGTCGCTAAAACCCAATAGCTGGTCGTTAAAGGCCCAAACTCTGGTCGCTAAAAGGCTGCACCAGATCTCAGCTTGGCCAAATTTCAAAGTCTCCGACGGGGTGCTCGGAATTCGTTCGGTACCCGATAAAAATAAAACAGATATGTCACCCTACTAAATTCGATATTCTAGACTCAACGGCGCAGTCGAAATTTCCATCAGAGGTCATTTCGATAAGAAGAGGGTCCCACTTCCAAAAGCCCTTTTAAGTCAAAATCCACAAAAGGGCTCGGAAAGATATCGAGAACCTCCAGACACAAAAGAAAGGTCAATCTAGACCAAACTCGACATTCCGGAGCTAACCACGCTGACGGAATTCTCATCCGAGCGCGTTTACTCAGAATGTTGACCAAAGTCAAACTTAAGCCAAAATTCAAAGGCTAAAACGCCTAATCGCACCGACTCACACTGAAAATCTCGGGAGTCATGACGACCATGTTACTAGCCTAAAATGACCCTTCCGGAGCCGATGGAATCATCAAAATTGGATTCCGATGTCATCTTCTTGAACTTTTGATCGAAAATGATCGTTCAAGGTTCATAAGCTCCAAAACACAAAAACTCACACTAGGACCAAACGAACGACCAGGTGACCGAACTATCAGTCCCAGCAAGTCATAAATGACTTGGGGTCGCTATAGAAATGCTCTAAACAACACACAGAAGGCAAGACACAGAAATGACCTGGAGGGTCATTACAATGGTAGGATTGGCAACATCGTCATTGCCACCGCCATGGCGGCCATCATAATCATCATTTTTATCATGTTAATTTGTAGAGGGCTTGAAGTTTGAATATTTTTTTTGTTGTTAATATAATATTTTGGGGTTAAATTAATGTAGATTTGTGTGATTTTGTTTGACTAATCAACTATAGAACTCAAAAATAAATCCGACATAACTCAATTTTTCCAATAATGTCATAGGAGTTGGTTAATTTTTCGATGAAATTCATCTTTTCGTACAAAAAATTGAATGAAGAAGAAAGTGAAAAAAAATATATTTCCTATTCAGCGTAAAGAAATCGACAAGAACTAATGACTTGGAGAAATTTATCATCAACTCCTCCCCAACTTATTTTACTTTGAATTTTTTCTTGCAGATGAACCAAGAAAGTTCTATAATAACATATTTGCGGGTGGGTTACCGTGTTGGAGGGTGGGGCATTGTAGAGGGAGATGACTTTTGGGCTCCGCTGGTATAAGGGGTGGGTAAGTTAGAGGATTTCTTTTTAAAATGTTTATTTTTAACTTAAAAATAATTTCCTTTTTCTTTTACTTTATAATACATTTTAAAATAATTTTTTGGACTAAAAATATCAGATGTTATTATTTAATTCGTCAACTTGCCATGTCATCGCGAAAGTATTTCACACACTTTATACTTTTAGTTTATTGTCAAAAAAATATTCAAATGGTTCAAATTTAAAGGGGTAGATGTGTTCAATAGGTACAAGCCTCTGTTCAAGTGTCTAATTGAATTATGCGGACAACTTTAAGGAACCGTATATGACTTAAGTCAAGAGAAAATGAAAAAATATCTTGACAAAATAGATGGACTCAAATTTCATTATGATAGTTGGTACCAATTATTTGATTGATAAATATTGAAAGTAATGATTCGTAGGTAAATTTAAAGTTCTAGTCGTTACATTAAATTATAAATATTACAATTTTATGTTATATGTAATTGTTTCTTAATTGTACTAAAAAGGATCAATATTTTGTAATTATTTTTATTGATATTTGGTGATGCAATATTTAACTTTTAAGTTGATTCATTAGTGTTTTTTTTTGAGTCAAATATTAAGTCAATTTATAAAAGAATCAAGATCAAACTAATATATCGAACTACATTAGTGAATAATCAAGTTTAAACTCTTTGTATTTAGATAGTAGCTAGGCTCATGTCAGTAGTAGGAAGATTTTGAACTCACATAATGCATGTCCACTTATTACTATATAATCAAATTTAAAATTTAAATAGAAACGTAAAACGTTTATAGTGATCGACGTGTCGCTTGTAAATGGTACACGACAATTCTCAAACCACGTGACATACAAGCTAACAATTCAAGTGGAGATAACCTCGAACAGACCACCCTAAGTTTGGACTATCTGTCGAGAAAGTTGTGAAAATATCGTTATTCAACACGTGAAAGGATAATATTTTCAAATCTTAAATATTAGGAGATTAAAGTGAAATTTGCTTTCTTTTTTTAAAATCATTTATACAATCAAGTCATTTATTAAATAATTACAAATAACTTCTTAATACAATTAAACCTTATTATCGTTCATCGTTTGTCCGACACTTTTTCTACAAAATATATTTAGAATTTGAAAGCATTTTTTTTAAATATAAGTTATATCACTTTTTCTATATATATATATTTCAAGTAGTCCGGTTAGGATTTTGCTAGTTTTTAGTAATTTAGTGATATAACTTATATTTAAAAAAATGCATTCAAATTCTAAATATATTTTGTAGAAAAAGTGTCGGACAAACGATGAACGACAATAAGATTTAATTGTATATAAATAATCAAATTTGTTCCAAGCTCGAAATAGATAGAATATAATGTCATAAGTGAAATCTCATATACGGGCTACTACATATTATTATAAATATTTTTTTTCACTTTATTTGAAAATTTTGAAGTTGAAGTCGAGGATGATTTAGTTATAGTTTTAGCATATAATATTTAATTTTCTAAAAAAATAAAATATAGTTTAAATAAGGTCATTTTTATATAAAAATAATAATAATTAAAAAGAACAAAATTTGAAAAAAATAAAAATAAAAGTGAAAAGGTAAAAAAAAATGGAATTTTTAATATTTTCATGATTAAATACTAATTTTCGAATAAACCAAAATAATTTAAGAAGAGAAACGAAAAGATATCTTGACCATATGGATGGACTCAAATTTCATTATGATAGTTTGGTGCCAAATTTTTGATTTATCAAATATTGGAAGTAAAAATTCTTAGGTAAATTCAAAATTCTAGACATTATATAAAATTATAAAGATTACAATTTTATGTTATATGTAATTGTTTCTTAAAAGTCAATATTTTTAACATTTTAATTGTATTAGAAATGATCAATATTCTATAATTATTTTTGTTGACCAATATTTGATTTGGTGATTCAATACTTAACTTTTAAGTGATTCATTATTTATTTTGAGTTAAATGTTAAATAAATTTATGGAAAAATCAAAATCAAACTAATATATTGAATCACATAAGTGAATCATCAAGTTTAAGCTCTTTGTATCTAGACAGGAGCTAGACTCATGTCGCTAGGAAGATTTTGATTTCACATAATACCCATTTACTTATTACTAGATAATCAAATTCAAAATTTAAATAAAAACGTAAAAGTTTGTAGTGATTGATGCGTTGTTTGTAAATGCTACACGACAACTCTCAAACCACGTAACGTATAAACAGATAATTCAAATGGAGATGAACTCAAACAAACCCCCCTAAATTTGGACTATCTGTTGAGAAAGTTGTGAAATTATCGTCGTTCAACACGTGAAAAGATATTATTTTTACATTTTAAAATATTAGGAGGATAAAATGAAATTTACTCAAGAAAAGTCATTTATTATTAGATTATTATAAATAACCTCTTAATACAATTAAACCTTGTTGTAATGTTATTGTTTGTCTAAAATTTTACAATTGCTATGGTAAAATATATTTATGGGTATGTACAGTGGCGGAACCAGGATTTTCAGTAAGGGGATTCAAAATCTAAAAAAATAGATACCTGAAATAGCTAAAGGGGGTTCGACATCTACTATATATACCTAAAAAATTATTTTAACCATATATAAATCATATAATTTTTCGTCGAAGGGGATCGGATGACCCCCTTCATTGTAAGGTGGCTCTGCCACTGGGTATGTATAGTGATATTTAATGACTATTATAATAACTATAACGAGGGTAAAACCCCAATTAAATCCATGCGGGTGAAACTAGTTTTTTCACCGCAAAGTAGACTCTAGAACAAGGGCACTTTCATAAATCTAAGTTTTCTACTACAATTTGGTTTGGGTTTTCTCTAACTGCTATTAAAAGCAAAGAAGAAAAATACTACTCCAACATAAACAATAAACACAGGAGGAAGAGGAGACAGAAAGCTCGGAGGAGAGAGGAAGAGAGAGAAAGCTCGTCTCTCTCTGCTCTGTGAGTTTGTTTTGGTGCAAAATCATCTTCGATTGTTGTTTATCAGTTATAATAATCGCTAACTTTTATTTGCATTCATTGATTTTCAGTGTTTCTGTAGAAAATTTTGATCGATTCAATATTTGTTTATTTGTTCTTTGGGAATAGTCTAACGGATTTTCAAGTATAGAGGGCACTAATTAGAATCCGTCTTCCAGAGATTTACGGAGATCACTTTTGATTTTTTTTATTCCGTACAAAGAAACCCTAGTTTTGATGATGGCTACACCTACTACTAACCCGGCTCCGGCACATCATTCTCACTCCGGCACCGGAACCGGCGCTGGTGGTCCCAACAGTCCACAGCAGTCACGGCGATCATCAGCCGCGCGTGGCGTTTCCTCACCTTGGATACAGGTTGTTCGCACTGGCGAATCAGAATCTACCGTTGCGGTTACCTCCTCTTCACCTCCACTTTCTCCTCCGGCGTCTTGTGAGCAAGTTGTTCACTCCTCTGATTGTTCGCCTCCTGATGAAGTGGTGATAGCCGATAATGCGTCTTCCTTATCGCCAGAAGATGCTGCTATAGACACTCAGCTTGAGAGTGACACCAACAGCAATGGGGCGAAAAAGCCGGCTTGGAATAAACCCTCTAATGGTGCAGCTGATGTTAGTCCTGTTATGGGTGCTGTCTCTTGGCCTGCTCTCTCTGACTCCACTAAGGCTTCACCTAAATTGCCTTCTTCTGATTCACTCAAATCTCTGTCCGACGGATCAGTTTCTGTAACAGAGGTTATTCCCCCATTCCTTTTCTCTATACTTTGCTCTAACTGCTTAGTTTAGGATTTGAGGATTAATATAGCTGATGTTAACTACCTTAGGATTGAGGTGCACTAATTGATGTTGTTTTTGCTCTATCTGCTGCTTGGTTCTCGTTGTTTTATTGCATGTCCTATATTTTGATTATATATTTTCTGGTTATGTGTGTACATGCTAGAGGAGCCTGTGTATGGATTAATAGTCCACACTAGTTCCAGAAGCTCATTTATATGTTAATGTGTGGATCTTATAGGGCACTGGGATGGCATCAGCTTCTCATAGGCAAGCTAATACTAACAATGTGAACCCTAACACTATGCTGAACCATGTTGTACCCAGCCGCCAAAGATCTATGAAGCGCGGTGGTGGTAATTCAAACCATAATGCATCAGCCAATGGTGGCTTTTCTCAGCAACAGGCACAGGGTTTTGAGGTGGAAACAGTCCTTAATAATTCTACAAAGTCAGGTAATTCTGGTGCTGAGTCTTCTTCTAGGGATAATAATAATTATAGGAATGGTGGACAATGGGGAGGATTTGGATCTCAATCACATGGTGGAAATGACTACCAACATCAACGAAATGCAAATAGGAGAGGCAATGTTGGTCCACACCCCCGTGGAGATGGCACATATTATAATGGTTATGGGGGTAGGCGTGATCAGGAACGTCGAAATCCAGATTGGAAACCCCACAGAAGTTGGGGGAATAGGGATGCACACATGCAACCACAGAGAGGTCCAGCTAGGCCATTTATGGGGGGCCCACCTCATACATCTCCACCTTTTATACCTACCCCCATGCCTGTACAGCCCTATCGACCTCCCATGGTTTACTCTGGTGAGATGCTTCTCTCGAAATCTTTTCTCTGAGTTAGTATACCCCATTTTGTCTCTCTACTGATACTTTAGCCAATATGCAGAAGTTCCACCATTATTTTATTTTCCAGGTCCGTTCCCTGATTCACTCAGAATGCCTATGCTTTCTCCTGTACCACCTGTCTACGTTCATGTTACAGATACCCAGTTGCATACTAGAATAGTGAACCAGATAGATTATTATTTCAGGTAGATGCTTCTTTATTCTATTTGCTTGTAATTGCTCTTATTTGCTAACTCCTTAATTGTATTCGTATTCTGAACTCTTCTTGTCCCTAAATTTTGTTGCAGTAATGAGAATTTAATTAAGGACACATTCTTGCGACAAAACATGGATGAACAGGGATGGGTTCCAGTTACGCTAATAGCAGGCTTCAATAAAGTGAGTTGCTTGGAGTGTTTTCTTGTCCCTTAGTTCTTGGCTTATATTTTCAGCTGTATTAGTAGCTCAGTCTTTTGAAAATGCATCCCCACGTATTAATTCATGTTATTGTTGGTAACTGTTAATAATGTTGCTGAGCCTGGTTAATGGCCTTGGCTCCTTTTTTTATTGGTTAGAAAATCCCAATGATATCTTTTCCTCTAACAGGGAGACAAAGAGGGAGACTGACTACCTGTGATGATGTTTTTGTATCTTATCCTTTTGACTTTCCTTTTCTATTTGTACATTTTTTCTGGTGCAAATGGTGAGCCTCTTTAGTCTTCTGTAACAGCTTGTTTTCGAGGTTTTTAGGTTGTCCTCAAGATTTGGTATCAGCATAATAGAATCATAGTAAAAATAGGACATAGTTGAACATAAAATCAGTGGGACAGAGCCAGGCCTCTGTCTCTATCTCTCTTATCACTGTTGCCTTTTCTCTCTTAATAGTATTTCAAGAGGGAAAAAAGGTAGAATTAGTGAGGACTTCTAACTCCTTCCTTAGGGAGGAAAATTCCTTCATTGTCCGAATTAGTCGGGGTGGAATACTTGCAGAGTTGCATGATGTTGCCCTCTTTCTTTGGCAGGTTCATGATATGACAGGTAACTGTAAGAAATTGAATGGATTTGATCATTCTATGGTATAACTTATGTTATATGGGGCTTTATCCAGATGCTTTTTTCAAAGTATTAATGTTCAGCGTATTAATTTGGAGTTGAGGTCACTAAACTGAATAGCTTATTTATCATGAGCAGAAATTCATGTCAAATAAATGACTGTTTTCATATGATATTTGCTGAATTTACCAATGTTCTACCTACGTATATAGTACAGCTGGGCGATGTTGAGTGAGTACCTGTTTGATGGGATGGTTATGAGTGCAATATGTGAATGCTCTCTGCTACAAGGTGATCTGGATACAGTAGGTTGTAGGGTAGGCCTGCTTTTGTTGAACTTTGTTGTCCAAGGAGTATAACTTAAAAAGGTAATATTACCTTGAAAATATTGACAGCTGAAAATTGTTTGAACTATGAAGGGTTGTCCTAATATGTGAGAAAATAAGAGTAGTGAAGAGATTTATTGAGGATTTGATGAAAATCGAAAATACAGAACACACTTATTCATAGGGGGAGATGCAATTCACATCTTATATCTACACAATGAGGGATGAACTCAACACTAACTCAAATATTCTGACATGCTAGTTCGCTGAACAATTGATTTTCTAAGATGATATAAAGGATTCTGATCTGTACCACATTTTAGGGAGTTTGTACCTTGACTGAATGATTTTGGTTCAATCTGGTGTGCTGTCTGTATAATAACCTTTTTTGTGATAGTTCTCTATGCCATTTTTGCTGCCACTGCCGTGACATATGTTGGATGATTAATCTTTCGAGGTTGAGGTGAAGGCCCTCGGAGAAGTATGTGAATATTCTTTGAGATCAACGATTCTTCAGTATATCCTAGTGCAGCATCACTTGATGAATGCCTTTAGCATTTATTTTTCTGATAATTTTGTTTGCTGTGAAAAACCCGGCTTACTTTTCGCCTGCCAATTATGTGTGCATAACAATTACACACTACAATCAAATCTATTTTTTTATGAATTTCTACTCTGATAGAGGGATAGGTATTTCATGAAAGAAATTGTGGTCATATAAGAAGTAGAATTTGTGCTTGTGGAAATTATTGAGTATCAGAGATAAAGAAATTTTGTGATTAATGCGGAGTCTAAATGAAATTAGTTGAACTTAATATAGAATCCAAAATATATTTCATCTCGATTTATGGTTCCACTGTTCATTTACAGGCAATAAAATACGTCAAATGGTTTGTTTTAAGATAGGAATCGGTTTTTCTATTTTTGCAGGTGATGGAGTTGACAGATAATATACAACTGATTCTGAATGTTGTGAGGTTCTCTACTGTTGTAGAAGTGCAGGTATCCCTTCTATTTCTACATGTGGTTTGTGTTCTTTTTAGGCTTTTAGTCTCTACTTTCTCTGGCCAAAAAGAAAAGGTTCGCTATGCATTATTTGAGTTTTTCGGTAAAGTGCTTGTGTTGTAAAAGAATGGAGCACTTGTTAAAGACCATTAGAGAATGTGACCATGGAATCTTGTGTACACCTAGAGCTTGTTTCCCTTGTAAATAGTTTTTAAGAATTCAATAGCCTTATGCATTGCCCACCATGCTCTTTGAAGTTGGTCATGCTAGAAACAAAATAATGGCTTGCAATTCATCCCTGTTAATGTGTCCTAGGTTCACAGTTGTGCTGTTTGATTTACATAATGAGTTTGTTTGCTGATGTCCTCTAAGCTCATTGAGATGTTTAGTGCTTCAGAATTAGGGAACTGTTTGACGTCCTAATCCTAACCATGAAAATACTTGGGTAGTATTTTGCATTTACACTCTTTCATGGGCCTATTTTTGTGTCTAGTGCTTCCATATTTAGGAACATGCTCCCTATGTCCCATTTTTATGTGGCACCCTTTGACTTGGCACTGTGCTTATGAAAACAAGAAGACTTTTAAAACTTGTTGTCTAAGATAATCCTCAGAGATTATTTGTGTGGCTGGAAATCATTTCATTAAGGATAAAAGAGAAATTTTAAAGTTAATTTGTTTTCAATTACAGTAAGGTGACATTCTTGTTGGGACGGACTGGAAAGGAAAGGGTGCCACAAAAAATGGGATGGAGGGAGTATTAGAGCCGGTTTGGATAGACTTTTGGGAGTGTTTGGCAAATTTAAATAACTTAAAATAAGTTAAAAGTCAAAAGTAGGACTCTCCCTACTTTTTATTCTGACTTAAAAAGTCCTTTAAGTTTTAACTTCAAAAAGTTGTTTCTTAAAAGCTGCTTCTTAAGCCAATCCAAATGGGCTTTAAGTGTAGTGCTTATACTAAAATTAGAAAATACATGATAGTATTTGTCTCTCAACTGTTATGGGTCTTAAAATATTTCTTCCTTGTGTCGCAGGGTGAAAAGTTAAGGCGGAGAAATGACTGGTTTCATTGGCTGATACCACCATCAGTACAGAATTCAACCATGTCAAGTCCCCGATCTCCTCAAATGTCTGGTCCTGATTTGCTTGCAGAAAATCTCCAACGTGTTGTATTTGATTATAACACTACAGGACATGGAAATGCTGAAGCACATCTTAGTAGATCATCATCTACTGAATTAAGTACTCCATTTACGCAGTTTGGCAATGAGATGGCTGAACAGGCTGATGCTCAGAATTCACAGCCAATGCCACTTGGAAATCCAAGTTAAAAGAGTTAACTCTTCTGGAGTGAAGAGTGAAGTCCAGGGGTTGGTAGCTGTTGTGCTTCTTCAAGCAATCAATGAGTTTTAGTTTATACTGTTGGTGGTGGCTATGACATCTCATGAAGGAACTAGGCAGGGAATAAAAGGATAACAAACATAATTGGCAATAGAATTATAATGTCTTTAAGCATTCTTGTAGCTTGATTTTGTTGGGATGTATATTTTGTTTTGTTGGGGACAAGTATTTTCTTTTCCTTTATGTTATGTTCCTTTGTCGTGGTTATTTATTATACAGGCCTGGGCAATTTTGGTTCTACTTCCCATGCAGCCCCCCAGCTTTATCTTCTTAAGCCAAAATCCTTGGGGCAGGCTTACTGAAAGGTATGGAGTTGCTGGCTTCTGATCTTTTGTCCTGTGAAGACTTTTGTGCTGGCCCTGGGCACTTGGTTATCTTGTTACTGTCTTTCTGTTTGTTTCAAAGCTAGCACCATTGACTCTTTTATATTTACTAGTTATAGGGAACGTGTGTTGAACGTTTGTCTACTACTATATTTCATAAAATTTACACAAACATAATTTTATGTTGATAGTTAGTTATCGCATAATTTATTTTTATAGATATGCCAAAACTTGTATTGATTAATATGTATATGTATAAAGTTTACATTTTCATCCAAAAGAAAAAAATATCTAGATTCGAAATATAGTCGTCTAGACTAAGACATATTCTAGTAAATATATAGATGTTTTCTCTATGCAGACACAACCATGTAGGTTAATATTATAATTTTATTTTTACTTATTTGTTTGACAGCTAAGAAATGCTCAAATATGTAAAATCAATTAAGCTTATATAACACCTAATCTAACAAGATGAATACTAGCTTTAAATTTAAGAATAAAATATACAACATTATGGAGTATTATCTTCTATAAATATTATATAATAATAAGAGTACATCATCATTTTTATTTTTATTTTTTTATCTTACTGTCTACTTTCATTTTCATTTTCCTCTCTTACTACGTACATAAATAAATACTTCCCGCTTTTTGCCTACATTCATTCTGATTCTTCAATTTCCACGTTTATGAAAAATCCAATGTTATGGAAAATTAACCCAAAATCATCCTTTTAAACTAAAACTCTTAGTATTTTAATTTTTAATATAAATTTAAAATGCTCCAATACAAAAAGGGAAATGACATAAGAGGAAAATAATATTGACACAAGAGATCACGTAGCTTCAGATCAAAATTATTGTAGAACTCACGATCCTTATTTTTTTTCCTCTTCTTATTTCACCCCATGATAAGCTTTAACTGAAATTACAAAATGATCTTGTATTGTTAATGCCTTGGTATGTCACATCTTTACATTATACTTATTTCTATAAAATTCAGACTATGAAGAATTTGGACTTGGGATTGAAAATGTGAGATGGTGAATGTATATGATGTGTCTGTTTGTACATAGTATTTTCAAAATTTAAGAAAAGAGTCATTTTACTTTTTTATGAAGCTATAACGAAGAATTTTTGAAGATTTCGATATTGGCATGTGTAATTGAAGAACAAAAAAGTATCTAATGATGTAACGGAAGAAAAAAAAGAGACTGTTAATAATTTAGCGACTTAACTTTTCTTTTCAATACCTTAAATGTATTAAAAAGAAATTAAATAGAAGAAAATGCCACTTAACTTTTATAGAGCCCTTTTGTAATCCAACTTTCAACTATAAGGTTATCGTATTACACTTGCAATACACTAATGTTTGACAGACGTCCCTCAGAATTTGGCTCGTCGTTTATTGTCTGACATGACCATTTATGATGAGAAACAACATCTTTCTTCTTACCCCATTCATGAATCCTCATATGAAGTTCAGCCGCAACAATCGATAAATGAACACCTTGAATTGATGTCAAAATGAACAGCTTAATATATATATATATATATATAATAGAGAGAGAGAGAGAGAGGGGGGTGGAGCTACATACAAATTTAGCATCATATATAATTGCTTATTTCTAAGGTATAGAATGAATAATGTCAAATATTCGGTGCAGATAAAGTTATGCCTTTCAATATTATGAATTACCAAATATAAGGAAATAATATTAATCATAAAATACCATACATAAAAAAATAAACTATCACAATAATATTGATGTAGAATAAACACAAACTTACTTTCTTGAAGCTTGTTATAAGATTATAGGAACTCACTCTCATGTTCGAACTCAGTTATACATCCTTGACGAAATTTTTATTGCTGCAACAAAAAAAGTCCAAAAAGTTTAACAATCAAATACTGTTTAAATAACTGTCAAAGGAAAATCAACTACAAAAAAATAATATAATATTTTCTAATACAATTGAGAATCTAATAATTCGAAAATTAAAAAACACATGAACCATAGAAAATGTTGATAGGTCTGGAATATATATAGTAAGAGGATGCATATTTTTATGACTTGTGAAATTCTTCTTTAATAGACAAATAAATAAAGTAAAGATCAATTGAATAGATAAGATGAATATGAACATTTCAAATTTTAGTTTTCCAACCTTTGAGATTCTCATCAAACGTAATTAATTGGTTAATATATGGTCACTTCCCATTTAATTGATTATTGTCATTTATTAGATGGTAAATTTATTATTTGGTACAAAAATATCATAGAATCAGTATTTAAATTAGGGGTAGTAACGTTGATTAATTTTAATGTAGATTTTTGTACTTATTTTATTTTAAACTTATGTTTTCCTACTTTTAAATAACTTGCAATTCAAAAAATAATTAAAATAATATTATTTAATTAATTAGATGTTTAATTTAGTCTAGGGGTAAAATGGTTTTTCAACTTTTCATCTTTGGAGCTTCCCACTTATAATAATATATGATATATATATATATATACTAGTTAACATGTTCGCGCTTCACGCAATTATAACAAATATTTTAAAGATAATTTCTTTTATAAATTAGCACATACTAAAAAAGAAGAAATATGATCAATACTTTGGTAAAAGCTTTAAAATGTTTATGATAATTGTTTTAATTTATAAGATACTATTTTCGTATTATTTTGTTGGGGTGAAAAGAATATGTTTAATATTTTGAAAAAAAAAATGCTAACTTAATTTCTTATTTGTCGTGGATCATCAAATGAAACGTAAATTATCTTTCCTCCTCGTTTTTTAAAAGTAGGAATGCTTATTTTAATATAAGGAACTACTGAACTTAGACCCTTTTAGATATAATTCTTCAATATGATTTATTTAGTAAAAAATATACTTGTTAGGTACGTAAATCTTTCATAAAATTCTTTATTTTAAAAAATAAAATTGTGCAAGTTAAAATATGAAAAATAAGAAAAAGCATGTCAATAGTAATACAAAGGAAAGAACGACTAACTATTTTCTAATCAAATAAAATATAAATATAAAAAATCGTAATAATAAAATTGGAAAGCAATCAATATTAATATTTCGACAAACAACTCGATACAAAATATATTGTCATTTTTATTTGTTTTAATTATCAAAGAATAATTATACAAATAATAAATAGTGAATATTTTAACTTTTGAGGAGTTACAAAACTCACTAAATATATAATTATTTAGAGAAAATCACAATTTAAATAATGACAAAAAAAGCAAAGAGTGGGAGAAAAAGAATAAGTAGGACTTTTAGTATATAAGAGTTCCTGCTATCGTTTCTTTTTATATCATATCGAAATTATTTATAATTTTTTTCGTCTTCACACAAATAATAAAAAAAGTTTATCTTTATTTGCTCAATATATTGCACTAAAATAATACTTCAATTCATTTTAGTGTGCATTTTGTATGTTTTGTTGAGGTCATTTATTTAATTACTAAAAAGTTAGAAAATAGAAAAATATATTTCATTATTTTAGTACAAACTTTAAAAATCTCGAGTTTTAATAAATAATACTTACTCCCTCTATTTCAAAATAAGTGAATTGTTGAGCCCTTTTTCATAGTTCAAAATAAGTGAATTGTTCCAAATTTAAGAGAGATGTTGAAAAATTCTTCCATTTTTGCCCTCATTACAATGTTAAATAATTATAAAAGAAATGACTTTTTAAATACAGAATGTGTACACAACGTCATCAGGAAAATAAATTATTTATTTTAAAGTTATTTAGAGCGCTCATTTATGAAATAGATAAATGACTTAATTTTGAGTAATTTTAATATATGATGTAAATGAAAGAAAAATGGAAAGAAGTCTTAAAAAAAGAAGAAGAAAGAATTAAGTAAAAGGAAACTGAGGAGACATGTTATTTTAGCAAAAATTATAAATAGATAAAAAAAATGATAAGTCATGAGATGGATCAACCCTTTAATAAAAAGAACAACGCAACATAGTAGTATTTCCCTATTAATTTTAAACAAAATTAGAGTATGTCTTGTTACCAAAAGCTTACAACCACAAATAAAGAAAAAACATATGCTCCCATGAAAATGTTCTACGTGTAAATCTTGAATAGATGATGTGCAAATGATAGACTAAAATCTAAATCTATTATATGTTGGGAAAACTAAATGTAGAGGTAATGAAAAGAATCGTAGAAAGGAGTTGAGGAGATATGTCATTATTTAAGTAGAAAAAGTGAATAAACGGAGGTTTTTGTAATTTATGAGATGTAATTAACTGTAATAAATATTATATATATATATATATATATATATATATATATATATATATATATATATATATATATATATTTTATTTTATTTTAGTTATCAAACAAATTAATTAATGAAGAGAGTAAACTCATTTTTTGAGTTTCATAATCAACTTAAACAAATATCAATTTTCTCTAAAACTTAAGAAAATATGTTCATTGTAATTAGATATTGGCAGAACAAACTTGGTTCATTCTGAAAAATTTCATTAACTTAGAAGAATGAATCTTTTTGTGAAATTTGAATCCAACAATAATATATATCGACTAATTTTACACAAGTGTTAATAAATAAGAAACAAAAACTTAATGGAGGGGAACTCATCTCCTTTTTAGTGAATTCAAAATCCACAAAAGAAATTTTTTTTGTTATATCATCTAAATTAGAACGAAAAGAAGCGGATAAAGCTAAACAAAAGATGATAGAATCTTGATTGAGAAATTATGTCATATTAACATGTTATATACATAATATATATCGATATAAAATATGAATTGTATATGCAAAAGACAAAAGTTTATATAATGAAAATATCAAAAGTTTTCTTTAAGCAACAAAATAATCCGTGGAAGATCATGTTGCCCTTGATACAAAAAGTGTGCTTTGTAATATAATCTTGTTCTTGAAGGGTACATATCTTGATGGATAAATAATTAATTGAAAAATTATATAAGCAACAATAAGTGCATCTATATATTTGTAAATTATTGAAACTTCTACTTTTTCAAATTTTACTCTTTTGAACTCTTGATGAATCTCCCACCGTCATTAAACTTTCTTCTTCATTTTGATGACTTGTAGCGAATTAATTTTTGAATCTCTTTGACGAATCTTACACTCGCTTCAAACTTTCTTCTTCATCTTGATAAACTTTTGCTTGGCAATTGTAACACAAGAAGAAATTCTAAAAATATATCTATAATCTTCATAAAAGCCGAAAAACAAAAAAAATATATTAACAATATGAAGTTGGAGAAAATAGAAATGGACATGCAACAACACCATAGATGATTGTTATTTATAGATGAGAATTAAGTAGAAGGAAGTTGAAGAGACATATTATTTAATTAGAGAATTCAAATAGGTAGAAGTTTTTTTGTAACTTTCATGTGATATAATTATATGTAATGAATATGATTGATTTTTTTTAATTTTTTAATGAATTGATTAATGAAAAAAATGAATGGAAAAACTCAAAAAAGGAAGAAAAAAGATAAATAGCTTTCTAGGCCATTGAGAGGTGCCACATCACCTTGTTTATAGAGACCTTTATTATATATATAGATTTTTGTAATTAATTAAGTAATATAACATTTTATATAAATTAAATAATAAAGATAAAATATTAAAAAAATAATTTTTTTTTCGTAATTGTAATTAAAAGAAGGACAAAAAATTAATTTTTTTTATTAACAATAGAAATTAGAGAGGTATGAATTATGAATAATTACTCCTTGTAAGTTGGCATGTGAAGAGTTTTTGTTGTAAATGTTTTTCCATTAATATAATATTTATTGTAATAAATTAAGTAATTGACTTTTATGATAAAATAATTAATTTAAATAAAAAGAAAGGCCAAAAAAATGAGAAAAAAGATAAATACATATGGAGATCATAGAGAGGTGCCACATCACCTTGTCTATGTTTCTCCTTTATATTATATTAAGATATATATATATATATATATATATATATATAGCACCATTGACTCTTCCATATTTATTTATACCTCTTCAAAAAGTGGCATTTGTTGCCCTTGCAGAACTTAATAAGCAATCTTTATGCTTGGTTGTGATTTACTTCTTTATATTACAAAAGCAACTATATGTAATGTGGACTCAGGATTTGAGTGCAATGGGGTCACCTCTATCTTTAGTATGTCAAATGTGCAACAAAGTTCGGCATACTACTATTATAGTCAAACAAATACAACAACAAAGCGCGGCATACTACTATTAAAAAACTTAATGATAATGATACTTAAGGTACCAACTTCAATACGTGTGTATATATATATATATATATATATAATATCATTCATTTGGTCCTAATGTACAAAAGTATATCATCTGCTCTTAATAATAGCACCAATGCTACTACGTAATTCATCTTTGACGACTTAAAAGATGGGAGATGTTCTTTCTACAAACTCAACTTTGCAAGTAAATAACCACCAAGCGATCGACGACTCCCACGAGATTCGTAATACCACTTTTTAATGATTATACCATATATTTTGAAAAAGTTAAATCAGATACACAAATATTTTAAATATGATATTGAATAATTATCTTAAAATTTAAACTCCTTAATTAAAGGTACATTAATAATTCAAATTCTCAGTCTTCCTCCCTTGTCTCCACCCACATCCTCCACCATCATTACTGGTCTTCCTCCCTTCTCTCCAACTACGTTCTCCACCATCATTACTGGTCCTCCATTGTAGCTAGAATGAATACACCAAAAAATGCACAATCCGAGCAATAAGATGATTCAAGCACAACTGTAAACAATACTTTTAATAATGACACTTTTTTTTTTCAGATACTCATAACAATTTCAAGATACATGCCTAACAAATTATACATGCTAAACAAATCATTACTCTTAAACATCAGAACATTAATTTTAATAATGACGTACACATTATTTGTCCAAGATACACACTAGAAAAAAATGACACTTTTTTTCCCAACAATATTGTGATATTCGCCATTTGCAAAAATGCCTTGAAAATTGAAGATTCAAAAGAAGGAATTGATGAAGAAGATGAAGTTTATAATTTTAGAATTACTAATCTTTATGATTTAGATTGTTTTATTAAAATTGGTAACAATTGATACGGATGGATCTACTAAATCTGTTTTGTTTGTTAATTTCCCATCATTTACTCTTTTAATTAAGGAATTAAGTTACAACATTTAATTTAAATCAAGTATCTCGTCCTTTAAAGTTTGATAGATACATGTATCTAACGGCTTATGATACATATATCCGATAGTGGAAAATGATATAGAAAGTAATATTGAAAACTATCAGCATTCCTAGCAATTAGGATCTAAAGTAGTGAAATTTATGTAGT
This sequence comes from Solanum commersonii, assembly GCA_029007595.1. Taxonomy (NCBI): domain Eukaryota; kingdom Viridiplantae; phylum Streptophyta; class Magnoliopsida; order Solanales; family Solanaceae; genus Solanum; species Solanum commersonii. The sequence goes on from JAJTWQ010000051.1 coordinate 2,289,927, forward strand.
TTACCCGTAATATTATCCTATGCCTTTATCTGAAAAATTGCAAACGCCAACAAACTGAAAAACTTTAGATCTATTAGACGTTATAACAAAATATATTAAGGTTATTACTAAAAGGATAAAATCCTTCCTCTAGCTTGTTCCAAGGTTATCATGCTAGTTTTGTCTCTAATAGAAGGATTAATGGTAATGTCACTATCATTCAAGAGAACATATCAGTTTCAACAACACAAAAAAAATGCTGAGATGATTCTAAAAGTTGATCTTAAAAAAGTGTTTGATAGTTTAGAATGATTTATTATTTATCGTACCCTTCACACACTTTGAATTTCTTCCTTCAATTACTAAACTTATTATGAGTTGTGTTGGTATATATACGACAAATGTAATAAATTACAGTTTAAAACTATAATGACAAGAAATGAATAAACAATTCATTCAGGTTGAGATGTGGATATCTCGTTCTCTTTATAGAGATTTAAGCCCACAGCAGCATAATCTACACCAATCCAGCAACATATCTCTTGACTTATCCCCTTCAGGATACAACAGCCCAATAACATCGTACAATTCAAGCAACTCCGAATTAGTTGAACAGTTCAAAACTCTAAAAAAATACCTTCCTTCAAGGCTTTAACATATAAATACTCTCTTTTTGTAAGTGAATTAGTTGATGTCTCAATTCTCTCTTTCACTATACTAATCTCAACACAATAATACATACTTCTCATCTTCTTTTACTATATGTTTCCTTGTTGTGCAAAACAAAGTAAAACCATTATTGTTAGGAACATATGTTTAACTCACATGTTTATAACAGTACTGGCTCTCAGTAAAATATGGAAATAATCCTATTTATATAATACAAGTTAGAGCAAAGCAAAAATACTTTGGCATCTTCAAACTAATAAACATACTATATCAAATAATGCAGATATTTTCTGAAATGGAATTTTCCACTCACTTGAAACACAATGAAGTCTGCTTCAACTCCTCAACAATGAGAGAACATTCAGTGTTGAAGCAACTAGACAAATTAAGGAGGAATTTATTATGGGAGGGTAATATCCAGAATCACAAGTTCTCATTGGTAGAGTGGGAGGGTAATATCCAGAATCACAAGTTCTCATTGGTAGAGTGGGTCAAAGTCACTCGGCCAAAATCACAAGGGGACCTTGGAATCAGAAATTTGAGACTATACAAGAAGTCAAGAAGAGCATGCTAATGAAATGGTTATGGAGATATAGATAGCACTATGGAGGACTGAAATTGATGCCAATTTTATAACCCACACTCATTGGTGTGCTAAAATAGGCTCATGAACTGTTGGCATTTGGAAGCACATTAGCAAGCAGACTTCTTCAAGAATATCTCCTATAAAGTTGGCAATGGATCTCAAGTTAAATTCTAGAAGGATAAATAAATGGCTTGACAACAATGCTTTTAAAGGCTCATATCCTGGACTATTCCTGATAGCAGACAACACGAGCACGAGCACCAGTAGGTTCATTCATTTGACCATATATCAAAGCACATTTGCTTTCACGCTCCAGATAAATATGTATAAAATTAGCCAATTGCAAGAAATGTCTGCACTATATATTGAAAAGCAAATGTTATCGAGTGAAGAACCAGCGATTTTTCCCGGTCTTGAACCTCTCCTCAAGCCTAGCCTTGGTCACTTTTTCAGCAGTCACCTTTTTGTCAAGTGCCAGAAGATCATCAGCATTGACAACATCCTTCAGATCCACATCGAGTGTGTAACAAGTAGCCATGATGTGGTTGTAGTTCACGAGCTTGATGAAAGCCTTCACACAAGATTTCTTCGCCTGCTTCGGGTACTTTGAGAGACCTGCAACCTAACAATGGCCATATGGCCTGTCCCTTTTTTCTTCATCAAATGCCCTTACTATCACAGCTTTCCAGGCAGCATATTTGCCTTGAAGAATGATAACAGCTTTGTTTGGCTTCAAAAACTTCAACATCCTCGCCGCTGCCACTGATCCTCTGTCTCTCTCACTATCTCTCTCGGCTGGATGAAATGGTAAATTTTTAACTTACAAACTCTACACATCAAAATCCAAAAAATAATTTGAATCGCTGAAAACCACAATAGAAAACTAATAAATTTTGAACTTATTAGCACTACAAGTATACTATTTCGCATCCAAATCCAAAAAGTAACTTAAAATCACTGAAAAATACAATAGGAAATGTCGTCCTATTGTATTACTTAAATCACATTTTCAGGTTCTTTAACACCCACATTCCTTGGTGCACAAATCTCCCCAATGCAAGCTCTTGAATAAATACAACACATAACTATAAACACCAAACAGAGACAAACTCACAGAGTACCCCAAAACTACCAAATAAGTCATCACAAACTTTTTTTACTTCCAAATAATGGAAGAAAATTTGAAAACAAAAATGCCAGAGTTGTAAGGTTGAACCTGAAAAATAGAGAAAAACCTGGTCGCTGTCCATTCAAATATACCAAAATTCAACCTCTTCAAAGAAACCCAGAATTGCCGAGAGTATATCTCCAAAACTAGGGTGCGGTTGAGGTAATTGGGAGAAGTTTTTTGGTCTTTACATCAATGGAGCTTTTCTCTCACTCTCACTGCTATAACGGCTATAAGAAAAATGTAAAATTTGATGTCATGAGTGCTACAACTACACTATTTCACAGCCAAATCCAGAAAAAAATCACTAAAAGATACATCATTCCATGAATGAAGCTTTAATTTGAAATCCGCCATGAATGAGCCCAAAACCAGAGAATTTAATTTGATTTCTTGGAGTGTAATTCTCCAAAATTGGGAGAAGTTTTTTCGTTCTTGACATCAATGGAGCTTTTCTCCCGCTCTCATTTCTATAACCGCTATAACGGCTAACTAGTGTAGTTCAAGTCAAAAAGTGTGGGAGGTGGGACCCATCATTTTATTTTATTTGTTGAAAGCATTTCATTTTACTTTATTGAGCTATATGTTCACAAAAATTAGATGTCTTATTAATTAGTAATCAACTAATCATGCTATCATATCATGATTTAACATAGAACTCGATGTTAGGCAAAAAATAATCTTATTTTGACCAAAAATTATATACGAATTATTCAGATTACAATATAAATATTGGATACCGAACATGAAAACAAAAAAAAATGAATTATTGTATTTACAATTACTGGTGCTAGAACTTCACAAATTTTATTCAAAAAATCTAAATAACAGATACTTCAAGATTTCGAAATAAAAGCAAATTTGATAGTAATTAATAACAAAGCAGACAATAAATATATGTTGAGTTATTTTTTTGTTAAGATTTAGTTTATTCTTCTTCCTGTTGTTATTTTTTTTCCGTCTTAAAATGGATTCAGCATCAAGACCAACACCATGTTGTCTCTGACAACCATTGAAGAAAAAAGAGAGTGATGAATCAAGAAATAGCTACTATGGAGATCAGATTGGGGAATTAATGAAAATATTAATGTAGTAAGTTCCATTAATTTTCGAAAGAAAAATATATAAGAGATCTTGAGGAAGGATAAGCAAAAATGTGTTAAATTATTTTTCTAATAAGTTAAAAGATGTCTTTGTTTTCTTATGATCACTTGTGGACATCTTCATGAAAGAGTCACTAAACTAGGTACACTTAACATCACTTGACTTAGTAGGTACTTTGTCACCTTACATAGGAAATCTTACTAGTCTCAACCTTGAGCTCAACAATTTCCCACCACATGAGGTTGGTGGTTTGTTTAGGCTTCAGCATCTTAGTTTGACTAATAACTCATTTTGGGGGGAGATACCGATAAATCTTTCTCATTGTTCGAGTCTTGGAATCAATTGTACGTGTGGATCGTGTGGAGGAAAGATCCATTTTGAGCTTGGTTCATTGAGAGATTGCAAGTTCATAACAACAACCTCAATGGACCAATCCAGGAAATTAATCACTTTCCTTATCGAAGACATTGAATGTCTTCCGCAAGCAAACATGGGGACTGCAAGTACTCATTGTGAAAAAGACTTTAAGTCTTAGCTAGCTCAAAGATAATGGGATATTTTTGGTCTTTTCTCATGTCTTCTTGTGAAACTTAGCAGAGAAAGACAAGAAGCAGAGGAAGGAGTACTTATCAATCATGGCGATACTAGTATATATAAAACAAGCGCAGGAATTAATGCTTGATATCGATAATACAGATGGGAGTTGCATGTTCAATTGAATCCCCGAGAGAAATCGGAGATGTTTTCAAGGAAACTCCAACTAATTAGAGACATTAATCTCCTTACTTCTCATGCTATTCACAGCTCAACAAGTTTGTAAATTCGCTATACTAGCTTTGTTTTCAATCGTGATTTATGAACCAGCTGAGAGTTGATTTCTTTCTATAGAAAATGTTGAGTTGCTTAAAAAACAATATTTAAAGTTATATCTGCATAGCTAGGTTCATCGGTTTAACATATCCATATATAAAACAGACTATAAAATCTGCTAGCAAAAGTTAAATAGCTTACACACAGTTCCTCTGAGAAACTAGTTTCTACACACATATGTTGCACGTGCATCCCATGTAAATTCTTGTAGATTCATTAGAAGATAAAAGTTCTATGAAGATATGCATCTGTGTCCCATGTAAATTTTCTTCTTGTTGTTGATCGTTGTCTTTCTTTCCTTGGTTTCAGGAGCTTGAGGTTCGAAGGGTCTTCCAGTCGTTCTGTTGCTAGAAACTGGCAAAATTTAACATCATTTCATCTGCCTTGACATTATTGGAGAAGAACTCGAGTACATCGATGCATACTTGTATATGATTAGCTGAATTGAAGAAAAATTACTTTAATCTGTTAATCGCCACTTCAATCATTTGCTCATTTGGCCTAACGCTGGTTAATTTAGTTGAGCTTAAACAAATGGAATTGGAATTGTCTATGTATGATGTTATGACTTGGAAAGGGTCATAACATCATACACAATCCCTTTAGCTCATTTCAAAATTTCATTTTGGCACGTCAACTCAGTTTTGTTTTATTTTAACCCTTCAACTCAGATAGATTACTAATACAAGTTAATATAAAGGCATAATATATGTCATTTAACTTGATTTCAGCTGATATCTATACACTTAAAACTTTGAGAGCGTACAAGTAAACACTTAAACTTGTATAAATTAAACAAGTAGACACACATGTCCTACGTGACATAATACACGTAGGACGTCACATTAGACGAATGTGTCTATTTGTTCAATTTTATACAAGTTTAAGGGTCTACTTGTGCACACCCAATGTTGGAGGGTATATCTACCAACTGAAATCAAGTTGAACGGCACATAATTATAAATTATACCAAAAGAAAATAAATGGATAGGTAAAGTAGATGAAGGAAAAAATGAGGTTGAAGAGAAAATAAATAGAGGAGAAGGTTACTAACAATAAAATTATCGATTATTAACGCTAAAAAGGATCCCTCACACATTTTTAAAAAGTGAATAATTTCATTCATCTATGAATCAGTATTTTGTGTTTAAATGATAAATTGGAAATGAAGTTGGAGGGTTAAAATAAAAACAAAGTTGAGTTGAAGTGTCAAAATAAAATTTAGGGACAAGTTAAAAAGGCTATGTATGTGTTTGACCTTCGACTTTTGAAGTCTCGGATAGTCTTGCTAGAAGATGCGCTTGATCAAGACAAGGCATCGAATGTTGATCACGACTTTGTTAGAAATTGGATCGTGATAAAGAGAGAATGCAACTGAATTTTTTTTTCAAAAAAAAAGAAGAAAGTAAAAAAAATGAACTAGTGTTGAGCATGGTGCATGGATTAAAATCTATAACTAGGCAAGATATTATTATTCTTCCAGATTTACTTAATTGTATCAAACTTTATGTTTCATTATCTTAAAATTAATGAAGTGAAATATGTGAATTTGTTAAGTTGGTTAGTATCTTTTGAAAAACAAAGGAAATTAGACGAAAATGTTGTCATGTAGAACTAAACATAAGCAAATCAAATATATCATAATAAAAATATAATCATCCATGATTAGTTCAAAATCAAATCTTAAATAATTTGGAGAATTTTTACAAATTAAAAAGCAAAAAAATGTTGTAAGAACATGAAGATCACATATATCTCAAACCCTAGGAGGCACAATCAGAGATATTTTGGACACCACTAACCGACGAAATCAAAATTACCAAAAAGAGAGAAATAAATTTCTTCGATCAATAAACTAGCTAGTATTTTTTAAGTATCTAAAGTAGTTAAATAAAGACGATAAATGTCAATAAATTAGCTCTTTTTCAGCCGCTTAACCGGAATTGGATCCAAGACTTCCATTATGAGTTCATGACTCAGAGAAAAAGAAACACGTAATGAACAAAGTCAAATTTTAATATGAAAACCTATAAAATTCATCATATTTTTGAATTTCAATGATCTAAGATGTAAATCTAAATCATTTCCGGCCCATACAAAATTACTATTTTTGAGCCAAAAAAAATCCATAAAAGAAAAATAATGAAAGAATCAAAAGGAAGTAAGCAGAGCGGAGAAGGAGGGGGGGAGGGGGGTGCATAAGAGAAAATCATCAAAACTTTGGCTTAAAGGCAATTTTCTTTAATTTTTTAGTTCATACATTAAAGTACTTATTTTAGTAAAATAAATATGAGGTGCTTAATATGTCTGGTTCATGTAGTTTTTGATACTGTAATTTACGAGATTTGATGAGACTTTTTAAGTTTTTACAATTTTTCTTTTAAAGTTCCACAATCTAATAGCTAGAATTCATTAAATATTTCAAGGAGAAGAAAAGCGCTCAGTTTTATCAAAATTAAAGGCCTAAAGTTGCTCATGAATATATTTAAGAAACATATTTTGAACCTACCCAAGATTGAAGTCTTCAATGGATAAATTTTCAACAATATTTCATAGGATGTTAAAAATTATTTTTATAATAATCGAATTAAGACAAAAAAATTGTTGTATACAATATGGGAAACATTGAATTGGTTGAGTACAAACATTTGAACAATGGACTTATGATTTTCTTTCCTTTTATGTATTGTATTGATAATTATATATCGGTAGATTAAGAATATCAACTTGATGAGTTTAAACTTTAGCAGTGAATTATTTTTTTTATTTGCAAATTACGAGTTCAGAAATAATAGTTGTTGATATTTTGTCAAAATACATCAGTCCCTTTGAATTATTTTTTTCAGAAATATAATAAATCCATAGCGAAGCAATGTTATCAAACATCAGTCTCTTTCAATGATTATTTGAATTTGAATTTTTCTGCTATGGTATTGATTTATTTATTTAACTTTATATATCTTAATACAAACTGAATCATAAGAAAATCATAATATATTTCATCAAGAGCATTTCAGTACAATCAAGATTTCTAAAGAGAAAGCTAAAATTTATTTTTAATAATACCCAACATTTTTCTCTTGCTGCTAAAGCAATAAGTATGTAAAATGTAATCTCACTAAAAAATTTCACAACCAACACTAGTTTTCACAAGCTATTGTCTTCAAAAGTTAGAGAAAACTAGTACTTAACCAATTATCATGCTGCAAAAGAAACAACCACACAAAGTTAGTAATCAATTAACTAGAGCATTTCATAAATGAATATTTGATGAAATGAAAATTAACCTCTGCATTCAATTGGTAACCCTCCTCACAATACTTAATGAGAAGTTTCATTTGTTCTTCTTCAGCAGTAGCAGCAGAGCAAATTTATCTCTCGATCAATAGATTCTCCACTTCATATTTCAAGTCAAGTATTTCCCTTTTGAGATCAAATGCGTCGGTTACTTTCTTGGTCATCTCACTAAGATTCGAAAATACCATATAAACATCATGAAACTTGTTTTAAGAAAAAAGAAGAGAAATGGCAAAAACTAGAAAGGACATCGAATAAAAGCTTACTTGATAAAATCTAGTTTTGCAGAAGCCATTTGAGAAAGAAAATTTAGAGCAATTTAAGAATAAAGAAGCTTAACTTATTTTAGTTTGCTTCTCACAAGAGGGGAAAACCCTTTAAATAGATTGTTTTCATACTGTTCTTACCAAATATAATATTTGAAATTCACATTGTAATAAAAAGTTAATAAATTTTGAGAGATTATCATAATTTAGAAAATGATATGAAATTTAATGAGATGAATTGAATTTGAGTTTATCCTAAAAAGGCACTTGATCTTGAATGATAATTAACATGTAATTAAATTATTTAAATATTAAATTACATATTTAAATTTAATAATTGCTTTCCTAAAGAAGGGTAACCATGTAGATATTATGAATCCAAGTAATATGGCTAACAAAGATGGGTTGACTAAATCATCAACATAAAGAGTTTTAATTAGGCAATTATTTAAGAAATTTTGTACCAAATATACAATTACTCCAAATTAACGTTTTCCTATAATATATTATAACAACAAGCAATTCTTACATTCTCTTTAGTTGAACTAGAGAAAATTATTATGAATAATTAATACACTTAATTATAAAGGCGATGTTTTGATTAACATTTGGTCCAAACTTTTTGTCACGACCCAACCCACCGGCCGTGCGGGCACCTACATATTACCACCTAAGTAGGAGAACCCTTATATCCCAACAAATTAAAACATGCGAAAAATTAAATAAACGGAAATAACATACTAACAAAATTCTTTATTAAAAACCTTTAAAACAATTTCTAGTTAAGACTTGTAAAGTAATTAACACTCACAAGGATCTAGTCTAAAAATAAGTACAAGAGCTACTAAGTGTACAACTGGACATGATAATTAAAAGACACAACTCCCACCATGCGGAAGGAAGAATATAAGCTGCTTCGTCTTCACCTAATGAAACCTCACCGATCCTGCAACCAGACTGTGTCAAAAGACATAGCAAGAGTAGTATCAGTACAAACACACGTACTGGTAGGCATCATCGGTCAACCCGACCCCCACCGCATAATATAAGAAACCAACTAGTAAGATCATGAAATAAACCACTCGTTTCTCCACCTTCACCCTCTCTTGAAATACCTCCAATATACACTAGTACTCCGACTACTAACATCATTCTCAATCAACCTACATACCAGGTACTTGATCATAGCCTACTCGTTCTAATACATTAGTGTCGCGCCTCGTTTTTTCGCAAAAATGGACTTTCCTTTTGGATGCACGACCTAACAACTCTTTTGGTTTTTGGGTTGATTGAAGAGTCGCCACCTAACGAATTAAGACGTGTTAGGGCACCTATCTAACCTAAACTAGTCTAACTAAGGTCAACGAACCATATATCGGGTAAGGGTTCAAATTACCTTAAGAGGAAGGTGTTAGGCATCCCTCGAGGTCCACAAATGTGGGTCTCGGCCGTATCTCATGCAATTTATGTGGGGGCTACACGTAACAATTAAGGTCACTTCATTTATTATTTAATTAGTTAATTACGCTAGCTATGCGATATAACATTAAACAATTAAAATCACTTCATTTATTTATTTAATCAATTAAGCATGCAAAACTAAGTGATAACATAATATTTAACAATTAAGATTACCTCATTTGTTTATTTAATTAATTAAACATGCAAAACTAGGTGATAACATAATATTACACAATTAAAGGCACCTTAGTTATTTTAATTAATTAGTTAAGCATGCAAGACTAAGTGATAACATAATAACAAATAAATATTAAACAATTAATAAAGAGATAAGCGAGGAGACATAAATTGCACAAGTAAATAAGCAAACAATTTTTATATTTTATTTAAGCTACACCAAATAATTATAATTATAAACAAATAAAGGGACAAAAGGAAAGGGAGACTCTGAAGGACTTTACGGATCAGCGCTCGGCTTCTATATAGGGACAGACAAAACAAATGTTTGTCATTTTACGGCTCGACGCAATGTCATCATCTCCGTAGGGCCTAACTACCCCTACCCCACCTTCCACATGCATTTCGTCCTAAAAGGTGCCTAGCACCCCCCGCTTAATGTCCAAGAGGCATTGGACTACGAGTAGGGTGATTTTAGACTAACATAAAATATATGCTTCTAAATAGGCCCCCTAAACACCAAATCAAACAAATAAGACGATCATTTAGCACGTAGAGTCTCATATTAACCTCTAGATTTTATTAAACATGCTGACAAACACAAATAATTGTAAAAAAGGTCACATGCTAAGTATGTGCATACAAATACATTAACAACTATTATAACATTAAAACAGACAAAATATTACAAGGGCCAAAGACTGATTTAATTAATAATGAATTCAAAATGTGGCCTTCATAACAGTATCAAACACTAATTTATTAAACGATCTTAAGGGGGCAGAACACTATTCAAAATGCAGAAAATGTTTTCTAGAGCAGTAGCATGTTTTATTAGTAGTTCAGAAATTTATTTTAAGCAGTCAATTTATTAGATGCGGAAATTAATCAATAGCTGATTTTGAATGACAAAACAATTAATTATGATGTAGAATTTAATATTTAATGTTGTTTCGAATTAGGGCAGCAAGTAGCAAATTTTAGGAAAATATGCAGCAAATAATTAAATCTAAGTGGCTGGATAGTGTGTAGATTTTTCTTTTAATTGAAGGGTTAATTTAACTGTGCAGCAAATATGTACAACAAATTTTAGTTTTAAAACATGCTGAAATAGTTTATGAATTAATTTTAAGATGGCAGAACCTAATTACAAATGCAGAAATTAATTAACACTTAGAAGAGAATGTAGCGTATTTATTTTAGTTATTTAACATGCTGAAGTTTTCAGGGTAATATTTTAACAAGTTGTTTTATTTAAACTTATTAACATTGATGTTATTAGTTAGATCCTATAAACATGATTTCTAAGTGAATATGCTGAAATTAATTATTGAACCTACAGACATACTTTCTATATAAAGATGTAATAATATTCAGAAACCTATAGGCATGATTGTCTAGACCCCAAATAATGTTTGAAAACTTTAATTGACCTATAGTCATTTTATCTCAGACAGATTGCTAATGCAAAGCATAGATTATCAACTAGCCATTTGTTTTATTAGGAATAGAACATTGGTGATTTAGCACAAAATAGGATGGGAGGCATACACAATATTTATTATTATACATAAAATATATCACATACTAGACGAATAAACAAATTATAATAGACAGTGCACTAGTCAAACATATAATTAATTTTAGAGTAATTAGCCAAAAGGTGATTAATACCAAGTAGATTTTTTTATTTTTTTTTATTTTTTTAGTTAGATCTAAATGAGGAGGATTAGAATGCGAATATTCAGAACATCACACAACCTAAATGCATGATTTCTTACGTAAATAATTGATGATAAAGTAACAAGTAGAACATAAATCCCCTCCCCCTTAGACGATCCCCAAATACTTCATATATAGAGTAGAGTTTTAGAGTTATACAAATATTACAAACCAAAAATAAATAAATAAGATCTACACCATTAAAATAAACTTAAACATAATAGTCTCGTCCGAAAAACTCTTCTAGGCGATTCTTCAAACATCTTGAACATTTAAGTTTAAACCCTATTTAAGTACAATGAAAAATACGGGCAAGTAATAACACATAAGAGACAACTTAATATAGCAAAATAATAAACCTAATTATAGGGATACGCACATAATATTGATTATTTCATGTACACAAGCAACATTTATGTAAGAATTCAAACAAGTTGTGGAGAATATATAATCACACATCGAGAAAGAAAGGAATAAGGAAACTAACCCGGATGCTTCCTTGTATTTATTTCAACCATACAATCATGCGACAATGCAAAACGAAATTATGCTAGTGAAGAGAACTAACCAATTAAGTAGAAAATATTTCAGCAATGAAGTATTAGCAGGAATCCAATCGAAACAGCAACACAACAAAGAAAGCACTTTGAATGTTCGCCAGAAAACCTTTCTTTTAAGTAGAGAATAATATTTTTTTTATAATTAGAGTGCTTCTCATTGTTCTCGCATGTAAGGGTGGGGAAATAAATAAAGGGGGGCCTTATTTTATATAGTTGAGAGGAGGCATCGTAATAGGACACAAATAAAATTAGGAAGAGTACTATTATTTTTCCTTAAATAAAGACGAGCCAAATCATAGTTATTTTTACCAAATATAGCCAAGTAAGAAATCAGTCCAATTTTTAATTAAGGTAAACAAAATCAGTTAACCATAATGCACCATGTAAAACAAGCAAAGAAAGAATCATTTTAGAGAGTAAATTGATACAATCAAGCACGCAGACATAATTATTTAGGATAAACTAAAATTACAGCCCCAAACAAATATTCACAGCCTAAAATACTTTGAGTATGATCCCCAACATCTAAAGTTATTGATTTCAACTAATCAAATTGATTTGGCCTGTAACCGTAACTCTATAGATTATAGATGAAAAAGAATTAAAAAAATCAAGCATAATACTAACAAAATATAAGAATTACCAGGAAGCTACTACATTGGACCTTACTATAATCTACAATCAGATAATCAATCACCCAAAGCATTCTTCCCCATAATTAAACAAATTATTCTGATTCTAATTTCACACGATGCACAGTCAATTAAGGAGTAAAATATGCTAGGATTAGTGGACAATAAAAAATAGGTTTAGACCAATTATTGAAAATAATCAGCGAATCTCAGAACGATTAGCAAGTTAATACTAAATCCAGGTTCAATCAGAAATCCATCCAAAAGTTTCTGCATACATCATGAACATATTTCTATCATTCAAGCATCAAGCAATTTAAAGCAATCATAATCAAAATAGGAATGACATAGGGTTGAGTAGATGAAATAATAATTTATTGAAAGAAAATATCGAAGACAGATCTGTTGAGATTCATCTTCCACCGATCCAAATTTTGGACTTCATCTGTCACGACCCAATTTCTCAAGTCATGATGACAGGCTATAACCCACCAGTAGGTAAGCCAACCCGTAACCCGGAACAACAAGTAATGGGTTTGAGGGTAGAAACTAAACAAGAGTAGACAAATAACAATATAAATAAGCGGAAGCAAACCAAAAACATATATATACAAATAAAGATCCCTCCCAGAACCTGGAAGTCACTAGTACAGAGCTACTAACAAAATGAGTACAAGTCCCAAAAGTGGACAACAGAGACTGGACTATCTCGAAAGGTAAAAGACAAATCTATATATACAGATGGAGACTAAAATAGTACAAGACGCCGTGTGCTCACTCCCGTCTCCGGATCAGACTGCTCCAAGCTCGATCAACGCTGACTACTAGTGCCCGGACCTGCATCACAAAATAGATGCAGAGCGTAGCATGAGTACCAAAACAACAGGTACCCAGTAGGCATCATAGGCCGACTGAACTTGAAAAATAAAGGCAATATGAAAAGAAGGAATAATACAAATCGAGGTTAAAAGCGGAAATCTAAGTAATAATGGAATGCACACGAGTGTACAAAGAACTAACTAAAGTAATCTATAAGCTAACTACACCTAACTGGACCCCATAAGCCCAGAAGGTACACTCGTGCGCAAGTTAAATAAAAACCCGAACGGACCCCATAAGCCCGACGAGTACACAGAATAACTATAACTAAAGAGAATTGCATAAAAGAACTCAAGAACGAAGAATATCGAACCAAAACCTCAACCCTAATTAGTAGAATCTGACAGTACGGAGGCCGGAACTCTAGCCGGATGCTCTATATAGGTATCTGAGCAATAGAGGCTGGACCTTAAACCGGATGCTCTATATAAGTATTTGGGCAATAGAGACCGGAACTCTAACCGGATGCTCTATATAGGTGTTAATGTAGCTGCTGAAAGAGTCCCAATCGATCCATGCTCATGAATTTCTGTGGAATGCCACCCATACTTAGCCAATCAATGTAAGTCCTTAGAACAGAATCGAACATCAAATTCAAATGTGAAGCCGTAACATCGAGTAAACAAGGATAACCATCGTCGGAGCAAGCGTATTGCCTAGCTAAGGCCCAAACTATCAGACTCAAGTCTGCTACACCAGTCTACAGGGATCTAAGTCGATCGAGCAACATCGGGGCAACACTAAGGCCTATCATTTCCAAATTATGTATTTCTAAGGCAAGCCCTAGTCAAACCTAAACTAAGGACCAACATGCTTCAAATAAATAGTAATCTAGCATACAAGTACTCCACATAGCCAAGGGGTACAATTTGTAACACAAAGCATGCTCACAGTTACCCGATAATTCTCGAAATAGGCCGAAAACATGATTTCTAAACACCTATGCATGATTCAATAACTAACCAACCCAAATCCCAACTAATCAACATGCATTCACATTCTCGAGCTCAATCTAAGAGAGGGAAACCGTAGCCTACCTGTAGACCGATCACACGCGCTTCAAAATTACTTCTTCGGAGTTTTCCCTTTCCGAACGGTCTCGAAACGCTGCCCCGCTATCAAAAATAGAGTCACAACATTAATACGATCGTTTAGACACCAAAATCACAACAAACGGAGACGGGTCAATTTTAGGGTCAAAACGGGAATCGTGGGACCCGCATAGGAAATTCCAAAATTAACCCCAAAAGTGGGTCCTCACCAGTTCCCCCAGCTCATGTCCCATAATGGGACACAATTCGGGGCTCGGGAACAACACAATACCAACATACAACCAAAACCCAAATTTTCTCAAAACTAAAGGAATAGGACAGCAGCTAATTCAGCAATTTTACCAAAAACGGGCGATCTACAGTAAAATATGACAACACCACAATGTTCTTCTCGAAAAACCACTCAAGATAGCCTCAAAAATCACCGAAATCGAACCTAAGATGACTGAAATATCAAGTCTCAAAATCTTACAAAATCAAGTTCAAAAATAGGTCGTGGCAGCAGGTATTTTCAAAAATTACCTCAAACGGGGACTCCAAATCACTATCCGAGCTCACCAACACGTTGTCCTCGAAAAATCTCACAACTTAGCCTTTTGAATCGCCCGAATTGGTTGAGAGATGAGAGAGAAATGAGAGTTTGAAGTTTGGGAAATAGTTGCTGAAAATCTGCATTTTATTGCAGATTTTCTGCAATTTTTCCCACGACTAAAAACCCTGACGGGGTGCTCCGATCTCGTTCGGAACTGCGTGCACGCAAACGAGATATGCAACCATACCAAATTCAACATTCCAGACTCAACGGTGCAGTCAAAATTTCCATCAGAGGTCATTTCGATAAAAAAAGGGTCCCACTTCCAAAAACCCTTTTAAGTCAAAACCCACAAAAGGGCTCGAAAAGATATCTAAAACCTCCAGACACAAAAGAAGAGTCAATCTAGACCAAACTCGACATTCCGGAGCTAACCATGCTGACGGAATTCTCATCCGAGCGCGTTTACTCAAAATGTTGACCAAAGTCAAACTTATCGCACCGACTCACACTGAAAATCTCGGGAGTCATGACGACCATGCTACTAGCCTAAAATGACCCTTCTGGAGCTGATGGAATCGTCAGAATTGGATTCCGATGTCATCTTCTTGAACTTTTGATAAAAAATGATCGTTCAAGGTTCATAAGCTCCAAAACACAAAAACTCGCACCAAGACCAAACGAACGACCAGGTGACCGAACTGTCAGTCCCAGCAAGTCATAAATGACTTGGGGTCGCTATAGGAATGCTCTAAACGACATACAAAAAGCAAGATACAGAAATGACCTGGAGGGTCATTACATCATCGGAGCTCGCTTGGTCAGAGTTGTTGTTGTTTCGCCGACTGGTGTACATGGTTGTTGGGCGGAGCTGGCTTTCGCAGCTGCTGGCGTTGTTGTTCTCTTGTGCTCACCAGAAGAGAGAAAAAGGCAACGCTACCTGGAGCTCGCTGGCCGGAGCCTGTTGTTTCCGCCGGTGGAGCCTGCTGCTCCGCTCGCCTGGCCGCTATCACGCTGGCTGTGCCATTTTGTTGGCTACTTGCTGCTGGTGGTCCTGTGAAGAGAGAAGAGAAAAGAGAAGAGGAAGGGAGAAATGGAGAGATGTGACTACCTCCGGTGGCTTTCGCCGAAAAAAGAAAGAGAAAGGAGAAGGAGGATCGCCAGTCGGATATTGTTGCTGATTGCCGGAGTTGCGCCACTCGCTGGCAGCTTCACCAGTATCCGGTGGTCCTCGCCGGTTGCTGGTCAGACGAAAAAGAAGAAGGTAGGAGAGGGGAAGGATAGAGAGGAAAAGAGGCGAGGGGAGAGAGAGGGTCGCCAGGGTTGCTGCTGGTCGCAGCTGCTTCTTGTCGCCGAAGCGAGGAAGAGAAAAGAGAGAGGGGTTGGCGGCTGGAGAGAGAGAGAGAGGAGAGAAATTAGAAAAAATTAGGGGTTTTGGTCTTTGAGATATTAAAAGGCAAGAGATGGAGCTTTGATCTTGTCCGTTGAATCGAATAAGATGGATGATTAAGATTTGATCTTAGATTTTAACTAACGGATAAACAGATGAGATTAAATGAGGATTTGAAATTGATTAGAGTAAGATGGCTAAAATTGAAATGAATAGGTGGCTATATTTGAAATTAAATTAAAATTGAATAGGCTAGAATTGAAAGGAATTAGAGTATAATAGGCTAACATTTAAAAGATTTGGAGGGAAATTAAGGAAATGTTATAAAATTAATACTATATATTATAATATTTTTATATAATTAAAATCACTTAAATTTTAAAACATTTGAATAAAATAATTATTTTGAATTTTACTAATAATTTTAAAATATTTTAATAATATTTACAATAATTTTTTATAAAGTATACATACTAAAATATATAATTTTTAGACAAAATCGACTAAAATTTTAAACTTGAAATATATTTTAAAATACGTATTTAATCGAATAGCATTCCTAAAAGGGTTAAAGGTCAGTCAAAATTGGGTGTCAACAATTAGCAAATCCCTAATTACACCCACAAGCATTCCAACTAACGGCTCACTTCGTATCCTTACTCCCTCGTCACATTACTCAACCATGGTCACATAGTACACTACATCAAACTTCCTTACCACTAAACCCAATTTCCTTCTCCAAGGTGAAGTCCACCTACGCATATTTCATCACATACACTATCTCTACTTCCTGCCATTACGATACACGAACAATCCTTACTATCAATTTCTCGCCCCTTGAACACTTTACCCTTCCACTATACCCTACAAATTCGCTAAACACACAGAACAATCAAATATAAGCCGTCATAATTTTTACCACTAAGTGTAACATATATAAGTCAACACCACCATATAATCACATGCACCTATCGAACATATACAATATCATCAACATGTACGAACAATAAATAACTTCACATTTCCTCAAAATACACAATTATGACAAGTCATTGGTCCTCTCATTGAACCCAAACCTAAAACAGTTAGCATACTGGAACATGGTACCCTATCCAATGATTATGCCGGAACGTGGCAACCGATCCCATAATTATGCCGGGACGTGGCAACCGATCCAAGTTAGTTATGCCAGAACGTGGCAATCGATCCAAGTTAGTTATGCCAAAACGTGGCAACCTATCCATTCAACACACCACAATCACAAGTATATTCTTAAGATCATACATTTAAGTCATGATTTTATGGTAACCATCATTCATTTATCTCTTAACAACAAGTGTGATCAATAATGCATCATTCATATACACATGTATCATAATGAAGGAAGAACAAACGTACATCACACAAACATAGAATCACAACCATCACCTATAATGGATTATTCATCAGTACATATCATGCAACCCTAATTCGATCATACTCAACCCTAATTCATCGTCTAAGGCTTCTTTCTAGGGTTTAAATCAATAATCATTTGGTGCACGAACGCCTACACATAAATCCTACCATCAATTCACATATATAACGCAGTAAGCACAAATTTAAACTACTCAATTCATAAAACCTAGCCTACCTGGGCGCCAAGCAGTTGCACGAAGTTTTTGACCTCGATTCCTGTTTTTCGGGATTCGTGAAGGTGAATTTGGCCAAGAATCTGCAAGATATCACCATCCTCACGCTAGAAATCTCTTTTTCATTCCTTCCCAAGCTTAGAGCAACTTTTCTGAGGTTTCTAGGGTGTTTTACGACTTATTTAGGTATTTTAGAAAGATGAAGAAAATATGATTTCTCGTAATTTATGTTCTGCCTCACCTATCCCGCCCTGGCGCCGCCGCCCTAGCGGCATCTGGTCCACTATGGCGGGACAAGGGCCCAAATTTTGCTTCTCCTAAATAACAACGGTTTCTAAATAACGACGATTTTGGGTCGTTACACTTTTATTAGTCACAATTAATTTAATGAGCTAAAAGGATTAAAAAAATATACCTAATTATTCCAATTTTTTTGAGTTTCATATCTGAATTATTGAGAGTGTGCGTTTCCTACCCGTTTGGATTGACTTTAAAAATAGTTTTCAAGTCAAAAAATAAAAGTAGGTTTGATCAACTTTTAAGCCAATCCAAACAAACTCTAAGTTGATGTTGTCGTCATAATTTACCACATAGATATCCTACACATTATTAAATGCATAAATTAATCTTTATCTTTTTATGAGATCAATAATAACTCATGTACTCATGAGAAGACTATTTAACACAACGTACACTTCTACTACATCAATAATAATGCACGCACTCATGACAAGACTGCTTTACAAATGTAGAGAGAATGAGACAACTTAGCATGACTCACACCAACAGCACACATGCCCATGACTAGTATATATATATATATATATATATATATATATATATATGTATGTATGTATATGAATAGAAAAATGCAAAATGCATAATACATAAACATGACATTTAACTTGGTGTCAGCTGACAACTATGACCTTTAATTTTAAGTGTGCACAAATAGATACTTAAATTTGTATAAAATTGAACAAATAGACACATTCATTCTACATGGTACCCTACATGACAATTTTGTGTCTCACGTGGTGTCCTACGTGTATTATGTCATGTAGGACACATGTGTCTACTTGTTCAAATTATACAAGTTTAAGTGTCTACTTGTGCACACTCAAAGTTAGAGGTCATAGTTATCTACTAAAGCCAAGTTAAATATCATGTTTATGTATTATGCCATAGAAAAATTACTTCTACTTCCATTTAAAAATAATTAACCAAATACTTTTTCAAAATAGGTATTTGCCAAACAGGCCCGTCCTTGCCAAAAGACTAGGGTAGTTGGTAAATATATTCTGATGAATCATCAACAACAACAACAAATGTGAGTTGGGTTTTTCACTAGTGCTAAGCAAAGAAGAAAATAGAGAGAGACACAGAGACGGGTTCTCTCTGCACTGATCGGCAAAACCATCGTTAGTTGCTTAGTTTATACTCTCCTCTAACCTTTTACTTTCCGTTTATCGATTTCTCTCATGTCATTCTAATGCTTAATCAGTAGAAAATTTTGATCGATTTGATATATGTATTGTTTATTTCTTCTTTAAGAATAGTAAATCAGCGGATTTTCAAGTATATATACACTAATTCGAGATTAATTAGGGACATCACTTTTGAAAGTTTTTGATTCCGATAACAAACCCTAGTTTTAATGGCTACATCTACTATTAACCATCATTCTCACTGGAATACTACCGCTGACACTGCTCCACAGCAGTCTAGCCGATCAGAAGCAGCCGCGCGTGGCGTTTACTCGCCCTGGGCTCAGATTGGTCAATCAGAATCTAATATACAATTAGTTCACTTCTCTGATTGTTCGCTTTCTGAACAAGTGGACGGTTGTGCGTTTGAGAGTGACACTAACAGCAATGGGGCTAAAAAGACGGTTTGGAATAAACCCTCAAATGGTGCAGCTGATGTTAGTCCTGTTATGGGTGCTCTCTCTTGGCCTGCTCTCTCTGACTCCACCAAGGCTTCATTTAAATCGTCTTCTTCTTCTTCTGATTCACTCAGAACTCTGCCCAATGGATCAGTTTCTGAAACACAGGTTATTCCCCCATTCCTCATTGCTACGATTTTTGGAATTGAGAATTAATATACTTGATGTTAACTACCTTAGGATTCAAGCGCACTAATTGCTGTTGTTTTCTCTCTCTGCACATGCTAGAACAACCTATGTATCAATTAATAGTTCCAGAAGCTCATTTATATGTAAATGTGTGGATCTTACAGGTCACTGGGATGGCATCAGCTTCTCATAGGCAAGCTAATACTAACAATGCAAACCCTAATACAATACTGAACCATGTTGTACCCAGCCGCCAAAGGTCTATGAAGCGCGGTGGTGGTAACTCAAACCATAATGCATCAGCAAATGGCGTCTTTTCTCAGCAACAGACACATGGTTTTGAGGTGGAAACAGTCAATAATTCTGGAAAGTCAGGTAATTATGGTGCTGAGTTTTCTTCAAGGGATAACAATCGTAGAGATGGTGGACAATGGGGGGGATTTGGAGCTCAATCACATGGTGGAAATGACCACCAACATCAACGAAATGCAAATAGGAGAGGCAATGTTGGTCCACACCCCCGTGGAGATGGCACGTATCATAATGGTTATGGGGGTAGGCGTGATCAGGACCGGCAAAATCAGTATTGGAAACCCCACAGAGGTTGGGGGAATAGGGATGCACACATGCAGTCTCAGAGAGGTCCAGCTAGGCCATTCATGGGGGCCCCACCTCATACGTCTCCACCTTATATACCTGGGCCCATGCCTGTGCAGCCCTATCAACCTCCCCTGGTTTACTCTGGTGAGATGTCTTACTTCTCGAGATCTTTTTTTTTGAGTTCCTAAACCCCATTTTGTGTCTCTACTGATACTTTAACCAATATGCAGAAGTTCCACCTGTATTTTATTTGCCAGGTCCATTCCCTGATTCATTCAGAGGGCCTATGTTTTCTCCTGTGCCCTTCTTTCATGTTCCAGATACCCAGTGGCATACTAGAATAGTGAACCAGATGGATTATTATTTCAGGTAGATACATCTTTGTTCTATTTGCTTGTAATTGCTCTTATTTAGTGGCTGCCTTAACTGTATTGGTATTCTAAAGTCATCTTGTCCCTAAATTTTGTTGCAGTAATGAGAATTTGATTAAGGACACATTCTTGCGACAGAACATGGATGAACATGGATGGGTTCCGGTTACACTAATAGCAGGCTTCAAGAAAGTGAGTTGGTTGGAGTGTTCTCTTGACCCTTAGTTTGTGATTAATATTTTCAGGTGTATTAGTAGCTCATTCTTTTGAAAAAGCATCCCGACATATTAATTCAAGTTATTGTTGGTAACTCTTAAATCTTAATAATGTTGCCGAGCGTGGTTAATTGTCTTTGCTCTTTTTTTTATGGCTTAGAAAATGCCAATGGTATCTTCTCCTCAAACAGGGAGAGACAAGGGGGACAGACATCTGGAACTGATGGTTTTGTACTTAATCCTTTGGACTTCCCTTCTCTGTTTGTACTTTTTTTTCTGGTGCAAAGTGTGAGCCTCTTTAGTCTTCTGTAACAATTTGTTTTTGAAATCCTTAGGGTTATCCTCAAGATTTGGTAACAGCATAATAGAATTAGTAAAAAATAGGACATACTTGAGCATAGAATCAGCTGGAGATCCATACTCTTATTAAGAAAAACAGTGGGGGAGAGCCAGGGTAGGTAGTAGTCATTTCAACTGGAGGTCTCTGTGTGTCTAATTCTTTATCTCTCTTATCGTTGTTGATTTTCCTCTGTTAGTTACAGGAGTAAAAAGGTCAAATTAATGAAAACTTCTAACTCTTTCCTTGGGGAGGAAAAAATTTCCTGCATTATCCGAACTAGTCGGAGTGGAACACTTGTAGAGTTGCATGATCTTGTATTGTCCCTCTTTCTTCGACATGTCTATGATATGACCAGGTAGTTGTAAGCAATTGGATGGATGATCATTCTATGGTATAATTTATGTCATATGGGGCTTTGTTGAGATGTTTTTCCCAAGTATTAATGTCCATTGTATTAATTTGGAGTTTGAAGTCACTAGACTGAAATGTTTATGCATCATGAGTAGGAAGTCATGTCAGCACAAGAAATGACTGTTTGCATATCAAATTACTGCATTCACCAATGTTCTACATATAATGTTTTTTTTAATAAGGTAAAGGTTTGTTGACTAAGTACCAAGATGGTACCAAGAGTTACAGAAGACTTGAGAATATCCATATAGTCAATTACAGCATCTCCCTAGCAACTCCAGAAAGTCCATATATTGATCTATATTATCAATGCAACTACTTTTACTCTAACAAAACAAATTATATAAACACTAGTTTTGAACTCCAGAAATATGGTCTTTTTGCCCGTCAAAACAAGTGTTACTTCTTTCTCTTTCTAGCCAAATAGTCCAGAATATGCACTAAGGTATAGTTCTCCAAATTTCCTTCAAAGTTTTATGCGTTCTCTGGTGCTGCCAACTCTCCAATAATTCCTTCATACTCTGAGGCATGATCCAAGAGATCCCACAAATACTGAAAAAGAAATTCCCAACATTGTCTAGCTATTCTGCAATGCATAGGACTGTGATTCACAGTCTCCAACTCTTCTTCACATAAGTAACATATATTACTTGGTGCAAAACCTTTCTTCTGAAGATTATCCCGACTGAGGCAAGCTCCCCATGCTGCAATCGAACCAATTAGTAGGAGCTTTAGTTCCCCAGAATCCAGATCCCTTTCCATGGCCAGCTAGTGTCCCGATATCCTGTATGCTTCATTGGAAGGCAATAACACTTCATTCCTAAAAGGGTTTTTTCTTACTAGATATGCATACTAGTAAATCCCCCTTACTCTGATCAATGTGGGTATAATTGAGTTGGAGTAGTTGACAAAAATCTTCAATTTCCCAATCTTTCAGATTCCTTCCAAAATTCATCTGCCATCAGTGTTGGAATAAAAATCAGTCACAACTCCATCTTTGTTATGTTACTGCAACAACTTAAAAAAAGAGGAACTTTTTGTTTCAAGAACTCATCACCAGTCCATAAGTGAGTCCAAAATCTATTTTCACTCCATTTCCCACCTCCAATCTAGTAAATTGTTGAAACTCTGCCAATAATGTGGAGATCTCTTTCCCTAGTGTATAGACCATTTGAAGGGAGGATTCCAGCCTTGTCTGCTGCCATAGACTTCTTCAATTATTTTAATCCAGACTACTCCTTCATCCTGCTAAATCTCCAGAGCCACTTAAACAAAATGCTTTTATTATGATTGCCTGTTTGATGTGATGGCTATGAATGCAATAAGTGAATGTTTTCTGCTAAAGGTTATCTGGCCACAGTGGGTTGTAGGGTCCTTGCTGCCTTTGTTGAACTTCTGTTGTCCAAGGAGTATAACTTATAAAGGTAATCTTACGGTCTTACCTCAAAGATATGGCAACTGATAATCATATGAAGGGTTGTCTAAGTTAGTGTTATCAATGACGAAAAATGCAAAAAATCTCTAAGGTCCGTTGGGGATTTAAGTGCAAATTAAGCTTGTGCTTTAAAGAAAAAGGCGCAAAGGAAGAAAAAAATACAAATATATATGTTTAGTCCAAGACTAATAATCATAAGCACGAATAACAAATATATGACCAAAGAATTTATAGCTGGAGCAACCTTTCCCCGGTAAATGATAGCATCATTCATCCCCCTTCTAGATTTTATCAGTTCCCTCTAAGCGCCTTAGCAGCCTTGAGCCTTTTGCTTTTGGTTCTCAACTCCCAGATCTTACTTGTTTTTTTGCACTGTTTGGAGTTATAACCATTTGATTTGTAATCTTTCAAGCACCTCCTTGATGCCTTCTCAATACAACAACTTATTTCATCAAAAAAAAAATATATATATATGACCAAAGAAATTATTTTTTTATGATAAAGTGAAATGTCAATTGTTTAGTGTCACTTCTTCAGAAGAGGCTCATTGGCAAGGAAAAGTTTGCCTTGGAACCTTGATGACGACACTGAAGTGCACATAAAGCAAGGCGAAGCTCAACATGTTTTGAGCCTCACTTCAGGGCTTAAGCGCGCCTTTGACAACACTGGTCTAAATATGTGAGAAGTGGAGATGTATTGAGAACTTGATGAAAATGGAATACAAGACACTTATTAATAATGCGATATAATTCACATCTTATAGTTCAACGACGAGGGATGAAGTTAACACTAACTCAAGTATTCTGACATACTAGTGCGCTGATTACCTGATATTCTAATATATAAAGAATTCTGATCTGTATAGGAGTTTGCACTGGACTGTATGATGTTGGTTCAATCTGGTGTTCTGTCTGTATAATAATGTTATTGTGATGGTTCTTTTTGTCATTTTTGCTGCAAAGGCAGTGGCGCCGGATGATTAATCTTTCAGGGTTGAGTGGAAGGTGGACCGAGAAGTCTGTGGATATCCTTTTAGATCAATGGTTCTTCAGTATAATTCAGTACAACCTCACTTACATGCATGCCTTTAGCATTCTTTCTGTGGTAACTTTGTTTGCCGTGAAAAACTTGGGTTGTTCTGGTCTGTCATTTCTGTGTACACAATGGTTGTACACTATACAGTCAAATCTATTTTTTCTTATGAATTCCTGTTCTAACAGAAGGGGATAGGTGTTTTGTGAAAGAAATTTCGGTCCTATAAGAAGTGGAATTTGTCAAGTCATTAGAGATGAAAAGAAGGCCCGAAATTTTGTGAACAATGCGGAGTCTAAATGAAATTAGTTGTACTTGATAAAACAATGTAGACCAAATCATACTCTTATCTCGATTTTGGGTTCTGCATCTCATTTACATGCAATAAAATACGTTGCAGTTTTAAGATAAGAGCCGCATTTTCATGTTTGCAGGTAATGGAGTTGACAGATAATATACAACTAATCCTGAATGCTGTGAGGTCCTCTACTGTTGTAGAAGTGCAGGTATCCTTTCTATATGTGGTTTGTGGTCTTTTTAGACTTTGTCTGTACTTTCTCTGGCCAAAAAGAAAGGGGTCACTAATTTCAAAAAAAAAGAAAGGGTTCACTATGTGTTATTTGAGTTTTTGGCGAAGTGCTTGTGTTATAAAAGAATGGAGCACTTGTAAAGACATTAGAGATGTGAGCTTGGAATCTTGTGTACACCTAGAGTCGATACCCTTGTAAATGATTTTTAAGAAGTCAATAACCTTATGCATTGTCCACCATGTTCTTTGAAGTAGGTCTGCTAGAAACAATATTATGGGTTGTATTATCCTTGTTATGTTCACAGCTGCTGCTGTTTGAACTGTATAGTGCTTGTTTGCTGATGTCCGGAGCTGGGTGAGATATTTAGTGCTTCAGAATTAGGAAATTGCTTGATGTCCTAACCATGAAATTACTTTGGTAGTATTTGCATCTACACTCTTGCATGGGCCTATTTCGGCATTTAGTGCTTCATAACACTAGGAGAGGCATGAGGTTTTAAGTTCAAATCCCAACGGAGACGAAAAATACTAGGTGATTCTTCTCATTTGCCCTAAGCTTTGGTGGACAGAGTTACTTGATACCTATTGCTTGTGGGAGGTGACAAGCAGTGGTGGATCCAGTATTTTTGCTCAAGGGGGTTCAAAGTATAAAGAAGAAGTTTAGGTAGTAATGCAAGTGTGCGGTGAGCGTAGTAGCCCCTCGGCATCCTCTTTGTACAAGAATCATAAATATTTCATTGGTTCATAAAAGTAAATACTAAACTAATCAAAGATATCGAGGACAAAGATACATTGATAAGAATTTTAGTGGATCGACTGTATTACATAAGTTAATTCCTAAAACGCGTGAAAATTAAATGATGAAAAAGGAAGCAAGACGGGGAAGAAATATATTTACCTTTTCAAGCTAAATTTAACTTACTTTATCATACCATATTAAACATTTATTTCTACTTTTATCATGCTCCATCGAGCATTCTTAAAATTTCTTGTGGTTTTTTATATTTTTATTTTGTAATGTTTTACTTTAGTTTTCACTTTTAAATTTTTTTAAATTAGTATCCATTCAATTACATATAACTACGAAAATCATCAAGATTCTCTAGAAGTGTCTAAGAATAGAGTTATAATATTATAATGCATATTCAGAAGATAAATAAATAGCATTGTCAATTTTTTTAGTTCATATAGTTCAATTTACTAGGTTAGTCATAATTTGTAAAAAAGACAACTAACGAATAAATCAAATAAGTTTAGTTTCCATTCCTCTAAATAGAATTAAAAATATAAAAGAAATTTCATGAATTCTATAAATTAATATTTTAAAAAGGATGTTGACGATATTTAAGTTTCTTCATTCAATTACATCTAATTTACCTTTTTTTTTTTAAAAATAAATTATTTCAAGTTAAATATAATTCATCATATTTAAAAGATTTTCTCAAGTTAGTATATGAAAAAGAGTTATGTTGAAACAACATGAATAATAGATATAAAAATAATAAAAAATAAAATCCTTCGGGGTGGTCCAGTGGTTTGAGCTTGGGACTTCCATGTTCAAGGTCTCAAGTTCAAAACCCCTTGCCAACGAAAGCAAGGGGTTTGCCTTCTGGGTCGAGCTCGTCGCACCAGGCTTGCCTAGTGCGGGTTACTTCTCCTGTGTGGTTTGCGAGCTATTGCATAGAAGCGGGGGTTTTACCTTGTGCACACCCAAAGGATAGCGGCTGCGGGTTTTCCTTGTCATCAAAATAAAATAAATAAAAAGAATGTGCCTAATAAATTTAAACAAAAACAAATTAAAAAGAAGAAATGGAATAAAAGGAAAAAATAATGAAAAAGAAAAAAAGGTCAAAGCCCAAAAGTTCCATTTTCCAAAGCATTAAAAAGAGGGAAAAAATGTTGCCCGTGGGATTCGAACTTGCGACCTAGGGGCATATCTTGAACCACTTAATCATTGAGCCAATCTTGTACTTTGTTTTTAGGGGGTTCATTTTAATATATATATACCATTAAAATCAGAATTTGACGTTTTATATATAGTGCAATTTTTTGACGAGGGGGTTCGGGTGAACCCCCTCGGGTCTACCTAGATTTGACCCTGGTGACAAGTATCCCATGGAATTAGTTGAGGTGCGTGAAAGCTAGCTCAGAGCCTCAGACACCACGGTCATCAAAAAAGAAGAAAAGTATAGTGGATATGCTTGAATTAGGATACCCTGGTAGTATTTGCCTCAAAACTGCGTTACAGGTTCTAAAATATTTCTTCATTGTGTTGCAGGGTGAAAAGTTAAGGCGGAGAAATGACTGGTTTCATTGGCTCATGCCGCCATCAGTTCAGAATTCAACCGTGTCAAGTCCTCAATCTCTACCAAAGTCTACTTCTGATTTACTTGTCGAAAATCTCCAACGTGTTGCATTTGATGATAAGACTGTAACACATGGAAATGTTGAAGCACGTCTTAGTAGATCATCATCTGCTGAATTAAGTACTCCATCTAACTAGTGTGGTAATAAGATGGCTGGACAAGCTAGTGCTCAACATTCGCATCTAATGCCCAGTCCAGTTGTAAATCCAAGTTAAAAGAGTTAACTTTTATGTCGACCAGGGGTTGGAAGCTATTGTGCTTCTTCGTGCAATCAATGAGTTTAGTCTTTACATTTGGTGATGGCAATGACGTCTCATGAAGGAAAAAGACAGGGAATAAAAGAGAAGAAACAGAATTGGGAATATAATTATAATGACTTTTAAGCAAGCTTGTAGCTTGATTTTGTTGGGATGTATATCTTGTTTTGTTTGGCGGATTTAGTATTTTGTTTTCCTTTTATGTTATGTTTTTCCTCTGTCATGGTTATTTATTATACAGGTAGGGGGAATTTTGCATTCTACTTCCCCATGCAGCCCCTCAGCATTATTTTTTAAAACCAAAATCTTTGGGGCTAGGTCACTTTATCTTTGGAGGAGGTAAAGCTTACTGAAAGCTATTCTGGCTTCTGATTTTTCATCTTCCTGATAAGGAGGGAGAATGGGCTTGCTGGATCTGCTGTGAAGACTTGTGGGCACATGATTATCTTGTAATTTCTCTCTGTTTGTTTCAAACATAGCGCCATTGATGACTCTTTTTTATATTTAAACCTTTTTATTTCCCTTGCCAAAACTTAATAAGCATCTTTATGTAAGGAAACTATATATACTTGTGTGCTGTTGATTTATTGAATCATTCGTGATTATCTTACTGCTATACAAGTTAAACATGTAAAAAGATTTCATATAATACAAGTATGAAACATCAAAAGGAAATTCATGAAGAAGCCCCTAGAGTTTTTGTGTGAGAAATAATAAAAGAGATATCATACAAGCTCAGGCAGGCCAAGGAGATGGATGATCCTTCAAGTACTACTACTCAGGCAAAAGCAATGACACTCTTACATGCTTTAAAGTAAATAGAGTAACCTCATGTGATTATAAAAATTGGTCTCTTTGTTACTTAAGAATATTGTTGAAAGAATATGGAAGGTAGTGAATATTTTAGAGGAAATATGGAGGTTCATGCAAGGAAAAATGGTGATAGTATTACACACTTTCAAATAAATTGACCGACTATCTAGGTAACTTAGCCCTAGATAAAGGGGTTGTTTAAGTAAATTGTTTTCAGGAATTAGAAGATCACGGTAGGATGATAGTGAACAATGATAACAAATACAAGCTATGTGTTCATCCGTTAGCTTTAAGGGCATACTCAACTCAAAAGATTGACAATAAGGATATATAAAACCTTAAAATATAACAAAGTGTATTGACATACCATTGTGATAGCATGATGATATTTTTTTTTTTGATTATTTTATCTATTATCATAAAATTATTATTCTATCAAGAGACAAAAATAGCTTATCCAATACTAACTATTATTCTTGAAATAAAATATTTCACACTTTAAAATCAAACAAAAATTAAGGATACTAAAAATTTATATCAAAATTATCTCAATTTATCCATTGCACCAAAGTTGTCCTAAGGGGTCGTTTGGTAGGCGGTAGCTAGTTAGAGTTATGAAGATATTAAAATTAGTTATGAGTGAATTTATGTATCATTTTATGGAGGAATTAGTTATTCATGTATTAGTTAATATCATGTGTACGAGTGAAGTGTCAAAAATACACTATTCGTTTTATACTTAAAACTATAAGATGTGGGAGAAACATACCTCAAGTAATATGTAATGGTATGTGTATCAGCTCTCTTTTTAAAATAAAAAATTATCACGTGAAAAATAATTTTATTGTGACAAGACATAACTAACACAGGTAACAATTCCGACTAAAAATATAAATAGAAACACATAACTTTACTTTTTAAAAATCAATTGAAAATTTAAGAAAAAGAATGTATTAGCAAAAAAAAAAGGAAGCCACGTGGATGAAAATTTAAGGTCCAATCAGCATTGAGGTGTGTTTCTCGCACTTTCAATAATTTAGGTATGAAACTAAAAATAATTAGATAGTTTGAATGTGTTTTTGACACTTAATAAAAAAGGTGTCAGCAAACAAAAAAAAGTCACGTGAACAAAATTTTGGGCCAAACGCGCTTGAGCATGTGTGTGCACACATTTGGTCCAATCAGTATTGAGGTGTTTTTATTCAAACTAATGAGTGATAGATTAGGTGAGTTTTCACACTCTCAATAGTTTAGATATGAAGCTAAAAATAACAGGGATAATATATGTGTGTTTTTGACACTTCACTCAATTCATGCTTAATAACTTATTTCTTATCTATCTATACCTATCAAACGTTGTATAAATAATACGAAAATCAATACATAAATAGCGTGTTTCTTATCCGACTACTAAACGAGACTCTAAAGGGGTTGCTTGAGAACATGTTATCATGTAATTAATTATCTCGAGCACGTCTAGTGGTTAATGAAGTGATTGAAAATCATGATATCTTAGCTTCAAAGCTCAACAGAGGCAATAAAAAAAGCGGCACTAAGTGATTCTTTCCATCTTTCCTAGTCCTAGCTTTGGTTGATAGAATTATCTGGTACTTATATTTCATGAAATTAGTTAAGGTGTGAGTAAATTAGCCAAAACATCATGATGATCAAATTTTTTTATCTCTATATTATAAGTATTGAAATAAGTAATTTAAAAAATAGCTTAATATCTTCAAACAAGAATAAAGTAATTCTATATTTTATTTTTGACCTTATACCTCACGCGAAAAAAACTCGAAGGGATTAATTGCCAGCTTGCAGACCGTGAAAGTACTTTTTCAGTGCAAGTAGAACTTTAGGGTAGGGGTTTCTCTACTGCTAAGCAAAGAAGAAAATACAGCATAGGGAGGAGAGAGAAAAAGGAGAGAGAAAGCTCCTCTCTCTCTACTCTTTGTTTGTTTGTTTGTTTTGGAGCTCTGGTGTTGAGCACAGTGATCGTCAAGATCATCTTTTATTGTTTTTATAATCAGTTATACACTGTAACTTTTATTTGCATTCATCGATTCCTCTGATGTATTTTAATGCTAAATCTGTTAGGCTCTGTAGAAAATTTTGATCGATTCAATATTTTGTTTATTTGTTGTTTAGGAATAGTCAATCAACTAAAGGATTTTCAGGTATAGAAACACTAATGTGAAGCCGTCTTCGATTTTTGGAAGTTTTTGATTCCGTATAAACAAACCCTAGTTTTTATGGCTACATCTACTACTGGCCCGGTTCATAACTCTCACCGGAATACTACATCGGAAACCGGTGGTTCCAACCGCCAACAGGAGTCTCCGCGATCATCAGCCACGCGTGGCGTTTCCTCTCCATGGAAGCAGGTTGTTCGCATTGGTGAATCAGAATCTACCATTGCG
This sequence comes from Solanum commersonii, assembly GCA_029007595.1. Classification (NCBI taxonomy): domain Eukaryota; kingdom Viridiplantae; phylum Streptophyta; class Magnoliopsida; order Solanales; family Solanaceae; genus Solanum; species Solanum commersonii. Next base: position 2,320,765 of record JAJTWQ010000051.1, read on the forward strand.
GTGACCTCCTCTTCACCTCCACTTTCTCCTCAGGGGTCTTGTGAGAAAGACGTTCACTTCTCTGATTGTTCGCCTCCTGAACAAGTGGCGACAGCCAATAGTGCGTCTTCGTTAGTTGCCACTACAGAAGCTCAGATTGAGAACTCCGATAATGGAAGCAGTGACGGCACCAACGGCAATGGGGCTAAAAAGCAGGCTTGGAATAAACCCTCAAATGGTGCAGCCGATCTTAGTCCTGTTATGGGTGCTGTCTCTTGGCCTGCTCTCTCTGACTCCACCAAGGCTTCACCTAAATTATCTTCTTCTTCTTCTTCTGATTTACTCAAAACTCCGTCTAGATCAGTTTCTCTATCACAGGTTATTCCACATTCCTCGATGCTACTTTTCTCTAACTGATTTTTGGAATTGAGGATTAATATAGCTGATACAAACTACCTTAGGATTGAAGTGCACTATTTGCGGTTGTTTTTGCTCTATCTGCTGCTTGGCTCTCGTTTTATCATGTGTCCAATATATTGATCATTTATTTGTCTGGTTATGCTTGCACATGCTAGGACCCCGGGATGGCATCAGCTTCTCATAGGCAAGCTAAAACTAACAATGTAAACCCTGATACAATGCTGAACCATGTTGTACCCAGCCGCCAAAGGTCTATGAAGTGCGGTGGTGGTAATTCAAACCATAATGCATCAGCGAATGGTGTCTTTTCTCCACAGCAGGCCCAAGGTTTTGAGGTGGAAGCAGTCCTTAATAATTCTGGGAAGACAGGTAATTCTGGTGTCGAGTCTTCTTCAAGGGATTATAGTCATAGGGATGGTGGACGATGGGGTGGATTTGGAGCTCAATCACATGGTGGAATTGACCACCAACATCAACGAAATGCAAATAGGAGGGGCAATGTTGGTCCACATCCCCGTGGAGATGGCACATATCAGAATGGTTACGGGGGTAGGCGTGATCAGGAACGTCAAAATCAGGATTGGAAACCTCACAGAGGTTGGGTGAATAGGGATGCACACATGCAGCCGCACAGAGGTCCAGCTAGGCCATATATGGGGGCCTCACCTCATATGTCTCCACCTTTTATACCAACGCCCATTCCTGTGCAGCCCTATCGACCTCCCATGGTTTACTCTGGTGAGATGTTTTACTTATGGAGATCTTTTTTCTGAGTTATTAAACCCCATTTTGTGTCCCTACTGATACTTTAACCAATATGCAGAAGTTCCATCGGTATTTTATTTGCCAGGTCCATTCCCTGATTCATTCAGAGGGCCTATGTTTTCTCCTGTGCCCTTCTTTCATGTTCCAGATACCCAGTGGCATACTAGAATAGTGAACCAGATGGATTATTATTTCAGGTAGATACATCTTTGTTCTATTTGCTTGTAATTGCTCTTATTTAGTGGCTGCCTTAACTGTATTGGTATTCTAAAGTCGTCTTGTCCCTACATTTTGTTGCAGTAATGAGAATTTAATTAAGGACACATTCTTGCGACAGAACATGGATGAACATGGATGGGTTCCGGTTACACTAATCGCAGGCTTCAAGAAAGTGAGTTGGTTGGAGTGTTCTCTTGACCCTTAGTTCATGGCTAATATGTTCAGCTGTATTAGTAGCTCATGCTTTTGAAAAAGCATCCCCACATATTAATTCACGTTATTACTGGTATTGTTAATAGTGTTGCTGAGCATGGTTAATGGACAGACATCCTGATATGATGTTTTTGTACTTGATCCTTTGGAGTTTCCTTCTCTGTTTGCACTTTTTTTCTGGTGCCAAGGGTGAGTCTCCTTAGTCTTCTGTAACAACTTGTTTTTGAGGTTCTTAGGGTTATTTTCAAGATTTGGGCATAAAATCCGTGAGAGAGATCCATACTCTTATTAAAAAAATCAGTGGGAGAGAGCCATGGTAGTTAGTAGTTCATTTCAACTGGAGGTCTCCCGGTCTCTAATTCTCTATCTCTCTTATCGTTGTTGCCTTTTTTCTGTTACAAGTTTTACTGGAGGAAAAAAGGTAAAATTAATTCTAACTCCTTCCGTAGGAAAAAATCCTGCATTATCCGAACTAGTCGGGGTGGAACGCTTGTAGAGTTGCATGATCTTGTCCCTCTTTCTTCTACAGTTCCATGATATGACCAGGTAGTTGTAAGCAAATGAGTGGATTTGATCATTGTATGGTATAATTTATGTCATGTTGGTCTTTGCCCAGATATTCTTTCCAAGTATTAATGTTCATTGTAATTATTTGGAGTTGGAGTCACTACTCACTAGATTGAAATGCTTATGCATCATGAGCAGAAAGTCATGTCAGCACAAGAAATTACTGTTTGTACATCAAATTGCTGGATTAACCAATGTTCTAACTTCTATGTATAATGTTATAACTGTGCAATGTGAAGTGAGTGCCTGTTTGATGGGATGGTAATGAGTGCAATATGTGAATGTTCCCTGCTACAAGGTGATCTGGCCACAGTAGGTTGTAGGGTCCAGCCTGCTTTTGTTGAATTGTTGTTGTCCAAGGAGTATTAACTTAAAAAGGCAATCTTACCTCAGAGATATTGACAGCTTAGAATCATATGAAGGGTTGTCTAAATATGTGGGAAGTGAAGAGATGTATTGAGGACTTGATGAAAATGGAGATCAACAGCTGGTGTTCTATCTGTATAATAATGTTGTTTGTGATAGTTCTTTGAAATTTTTGCTGCATCACAGTGACATTCGTTGGATGATTATACTTTCGGGGACGAGTTGAAGGTGGATGGAGAAGTCTGTAGATATCCTTTTAGATCAATGGTTCTTCTGTATATCTCAGAGTAACCTCACTTACATGCATGCCTTTAGCATTTTTTTGTGGTAACTTTGTTTGCTGTGATAAACTTGGCCTATTTTGGCCTGCCAAATTTCTGTACATACCGGTTGTACACTATACAATAAAATCATTTTTTTAATGAATTCCTATTCTAATAGAGGGCATAGGTGGTTTGTGAAAGAAATTTTGGTCATATAAGAAGCGGAATTTGTGCTTGTGGAGATTGTCGAGTTAATGGAGATGAAAAAGAAAACCTGAAATTTTGTGAACAATACGGAGTCTAAATGAAATTAGTTGAATGTAATAAAAAAAAAATGAAGACCAAAAAATACTCTTATATCGATTTATGGTTCCACATTTCATTTTATGCAAATAAATATGTCGAACAGTTTTAAGATAAGAACCACTTTTTTCATTTTTGCAGGTAATGGAATTGACAGATAATATACAATTGATACTGAATGCTGTGAGGTTCTCTACTGTTGTAGAAGTGCAGGTATCCTTTCTATATGTGGTTTGTGGTCTATTTAGACTTTTAGGGGTCGCTTGGTGTGAGGGATAAAAATAAATAGTCATGGGATAAGAAAAAAGTGATGGGATAAAATTTTTGTGTCTTGTTTGGTTGCCATGTTTGGCATAACTTATCCCACCATTTATACCATAGTGGTGGGATAAGTTATCCCATATACATGGTGGGATAAGTCATCCCAGGATAAATTTGTTCCCAACCAAACGACCCCTTAGTCTCTACTTTCTCTGGCCAAAAAGAAAGGGTTCACTATGTGTTATTTGAGTTTTTGGCGAAGTGCTTGTGTTGCTGAAGAATGGAGCACTTGTTGAAGACGTTAGAGATGTGAGCACGGAGTTTTGTGTACACCTAGAGTCTGTTACCCTTGTAAATGATTTTTAAGAATTCAAGAGCCTTATGCATTGCCCACCATGTTCTTTGACGTAGGTCTTCTAGAAACAAAATTATGATTTGTAATTCATCCTTGTTAATGTGTCCTACGTTCACAGTTGCTGCTGTTTGAATTATATAGTGTTTGTTTGCTGATGTCCTGAGCTGATTGAGATGTTCAGAACTAGGAAATTGCTTGATGTCCCAACCATGAAAATACTTTGGTAGTATTTGCATCTACACTCTTGCATGGGCCTATTTAGGCATTTAGTGTTTCATAACTAGGAGCACTTTTAAGAGTATTTGTATAGTATTTGCCTCAAAAACTGTTACAGTTTCTAAAATATTTATTCCTGGTGTTGCAGGGTGAAAAGTTAAGGCGGAGAAATGAATGGTTTCATTGGCTCCTGCCGCCATCGGTTCAAAATTCAACTGTGTCAAATCCTCAATCTCTACAAAAGTCTACTCCTGATTTACTTGTAGAAAATTTCCAACGTGTTGCATTTGATGATAAGACTGTAACACATGGAAATGCCGAAGCACATCTTAGTAGATCATCATCTGCTGAATTAAGTACTCCATCTGAGCAGTTTGGCAATGAGATGGCCGGACAAGCTGGTGGTCAACATTGGCAGCCAATGCCGGTTGGAAATCCAAGTTAAAGAGTTAACTGTTTTGTGGCCCCAGGGTTGGTGGCTATTGTGCTTCTTAGAGCCATCGATGAGTTTAGTCTTTACTGTTGCTGTTGACAATGGCGTCTCATGAAGGAATTAGACATGGAATAAAAGAGAACAGGATTATAATGTCTTTTGAGCTGGCAGCTTGATTTTGTTGGGATAAGTATTTTCTTTTCCTTTATGTTACGTTGTTTGTCTGTCGTGGTTATTTATTAATACAGGCACGGGGAATTTTGATTCTACTTCCCCATGAAGCCTCTCAGCATTATTTTTAAAACCAAAGCCTTTGGGGGGCTAGGTTACATAACTTTGGCGGAGGTAAAAGTTATGGAATTGCTGGCTTCTGATTATTTTTTTCCTTCCTGAGAAGCAGAGAGAATGAATGATCTGCTGCTGTGCTGTGAATGCTCTTGTGGGCACATTTATCTTGTTATTTTCTTTCTATTTGTTTCAAACATAGCACCACCATTGACTTTTTCTTATATTTATTATTATACCTTTTCAAAAAGAGGCATTTGTTGCCCTTACAAAACTTAATAAGCATCTTTATGCTTGGTTGTGATGTATTGGTTTCTTTTCTTTGTAATGAGAAATACTTGTGTGCATTGGGGATATGTTATTGATGTATCTGTTATTTACCTGATAGTAGTAGGTATACAAGTTAAAACATGTAAAAAGGGTTTGGTTGGTTAATGAATGTCTTTGTGTGATCAGCGAAGGGGAAATGGGAAATGGTATTGAGATCGAATTTCATCGCCACCCAATGGTTTTTTTAAAAGTTGACTGAATCAAAATGCACCGAACTGATTTTTAGGTTTCTTTTAATAAAATAGACTATTTTTATATAAATTTATAGTCGTGCCGAATAATTAGCTGGGTTTATATTTTATAAAATTTAATAAAAAAATATTTTAATAAAAAAATATTGAGTTGTATCAACTAATATATGATTTAAAATAACAAATTGTTAAAATCATTGATTTAGACTTAAAGATAATGGAAGTGACAATATAATTTAACACTCAAAGTCCTAACACCTTCTAACAAGGTACAAGTTATTGCATATTGTTTCTCTCTTATGATTTAAATTTCTTTTATTGAATACTTAAGTAGACTCCGTTTTTGAGTTTCAGTTTGATTGATTTCTTTTTGTACGTGTGATCTAAATTATGTTGTCTTTGCTTAATATTGTTTTACACTATCATAATACAATGAGATGGATCTTTATTCTTGTTTTCTTCACTTATAAAACAACATAATTATACAAATATCTGGAATTTTTTTGCCAAAATCATATACAGGTAGATATGATAGCGTATTTTAACTTATAAATATATATATATTAGAAATATCGAAATTAACCGTCCATACCGATATTGAAGAAAAACAAAAATCATGGAGCGATTTTCAAAAGTCTAATTTGGTTATATGAAATAACCAAAAAAACAACGATATGGTAATATCATAAAATAACTGAAAACACCGATAAGGTATAAATATCATAAAATAACCGCTTAAACTGTACCATTTGCAAACCTATAATCAACAGATGCAGTTGAAAAACCGACCAAATTCGTGGGTTTTGTTATTTTTGATGAAAATCGATGAACCCTTGTCGATTTGTTTTCCCGCACAAAAATTATAAAAAAGATTTAAATTTTATTTTGAAAGAAAATCAATGAGAGTCCCTCAAATTTTATTATTTTTTACTTAAACCTAAAGACTCCATAAGTTTTTGAAGCGCATAATTGCATTCAAAAATTAAAACAAAAATAATGAAAATATTCAATTAAAGAGTATGTGTGGTTTAGTAGCAGAGAATTGTTCAATGTCATAGTAAATACTTGGATTTTATTCCTAGTAATTACATTTTCTTTATATATATTTCTGAAAAACTAACATTATCCTTCGATTTTTTTAAAAAAGTTCTATGTTACTTTATAATTTATTAAAAGTGACGTACTCCTTCAATTGTCTCTCAATTTTAACCGATTTTATTCATCAATTTTTAGGCACCGACCCAAATCAAACTAATGATGTACGATCCATCAATTTGACGTTAATTATTCTTTAAAAATATTTGAGGAATTCCATTAATTTCGATCCTCGATTTTTACACTAATTTTAGTAGTGCTTCTTCTATTCACAACAGAGTAGCCATCATTTTCATTTTTATTTCCATTCACTCATCTCATGAGTCATGACCACACTCATTCCATTGTCGATATGCCTTGATTTCATCTTGACCAATAACAAAGCCCACTTCTTACTTTTTTGGGGATTTTTTAAACGAATTTCATAGTATTAAGAACTAATTATATTTTATTTTTTTTCTTTTCTAAATTACAAAAATCTCTTAAATTTGATGAAATCCAGATACATCTCGATACATTGTGTCTCGGTTTCGAATGCATCACTCAATGTAACGACCTGTTCCCGTCGTTATAGAAAAACCAACGGGGGAAAATTTGGGGATGGAAAACTTTTTTGTAGTATTTGGATTTTTCCAACCTTGTCCAAATTTGGACGAAATCGGAGTTATTGAGGTGTAGGGAAATATGGTAACAATCGGGTGAATCATTTATGATTTTGATTACATGAGTAGTTAGATAACTCGTTAAGAAATCCGTACGACTTTACGAAATTGAATTCGGGCGAGTAGAACTCCTGGAATCGATCTTAGCGTAAATGGTATTTACTGAGCGTCGTGGGTTAGAGGTGTGTTGTGAAATGAGAATTTTGGAGTTCTTGAAATAACTCTATGTTTTGCTTTGGCAGGGATTTTTGCCGCTCTGGCGTTGCCGGTGTGGCGGGCCTGACGCGAATTAAAGTCGTTATTAAACCCTTAAACGACCTCATTATGCACTTTTTGACTTTTAGAGTTAAGGAACGACCCCTAGTCGACTTATACTCATTTTTCACCATTTTTGAGGCTAAATGTAAACTTTTCACTCCCCGAATCCATTTTTCGATCCATAAAACGTAATAGAATGGGTGAATATTGATTGGGGGGGGGGGTTGTTATAGATTCTATGGTGAAAACAACCCTAAATTGGATAATTGGGATCATGGATTTGATCTAGGGTTCATAGAATTGTTAGTAATTCAGGATTGTTTATTGATTCCCGTATTATATTGATTGTTTGTAGACCAAGAACAAGTGGAACGAATTCGGAAAGGGAAGAATCAAGTTTCTTAGGGTTTCAAGCTTATTTCGAGGTAGGTGATAGTTGTAATTCTATGATTGTGTGATGTATGCTTGTTTTTGCTTCATTATGATACTTGTATATGTATGAATGTTGCAATGTTGATCACACTTGTTGTAAATGAGATAGAGAATTGATGAATGCCATGAAATCATGACTTAAATGTATGATCTTGATGATATACTTGTGATTGTGATTATGGTGTGTGAATGGGATCGGTTGTCACGTTCTGACATAACTAACTTGGATTGGTTGCCAAGTTCTGGCATAACTTTGGGATCGGTTGCCACGTTCCGGCATAAATATGGGATCGGTTGCCACGTTTCGGCATGCTAACTGTTTGGGTTTGGGTACCATGAGAGGACCAATGGTTTGACATATAAATGTGAAGTTGTTCGTTGTTTGTGAATGTTGATAATATTGTATTTGTTGATATATATGTATGTGATTATAATGTTGTTTGACTTGTTTATGTTGCACTAGTAGGATAGCCGCGTGATCTTACCAGTACACTGTGCTTGTGTACTGATTCTGCACTTGCTCTTATTTTTGTTGAGTACAAGGCATCATCAAGCGGCTATTGACAGACCTCGCTTAGAAGATCAGTGATCATTCGAATTCAAGGGTGAGCCTATTCTTTTGGACGGCCATGGAATTCTCTCTCGTCTATGTCCACCATTTTCGTACTAAGACATTTATTTTAGCTAGTTGATTAGTTCATTAGTTGGGGTTGTATCCCTTTCTTGTTTAGACTTGGTTCATTGTTAGAATGTTTTGGTACATTGACTTTCAGGTTCTAGGTAATTCTTTCGCATTGTTAGTTATTATTGTTAGACTTTTGTTAGAGTTTATGAGAACTTTATTTTTATTTTCCTTAGTATTTGATTTAAATTCCTTAGCTTTTAGATTATTTTCTTGGTTGGGTTGTAGTAATGGTTCTCCCACCGGAGTGTTAGTGTAGGTGCCAATCACGACGGTCTGGGTCGTGACAACGTTGGTATCAGAGCCTAGGGTCGTTGATCTTGATGTACCAAAACGAGTCTAGTAGAGTCTCACAGAACGGTACAGGGACCCCTTTACTTTTCTTCGAGAGGTTATAGGACTTTAGGAAATCTTTATTTTTCTCTTGTCTCCTTTCGTGCTATGACTTGATTCCAATTGGTATCTGGCGATTCAAATTAGTATTTAACCTCATTCACTCTTCTGTTTGCAGATGGTTACTACTAGGTTCAACGACGTTAGGACCGTAGCTCTCGTCAATGCTCTGGTCGAGGAATCTACAGCGAGAGGTCACGGTCGAGGCAGGGGTAAAGAAAGAGCTAGGGGTAGAGGCCGTGGAAGAGTAGAACCTGTTGGAAATAAAGCTCTTGATGAGAATGCTCTTATGAATGAGAACCATCATGTGCATTATGAAGAGATAGATGAGAATATTGATGTTGATGTTGAGGATTTGGGACAAGAGAGAGAGGTGCAGGCTAAGACTACATGTGTTCCTCTTTTCGATCCAGTGTTAGCTCAATAGATCATGTCGTTCTTAAAGGGATTGGTTGGTCCTGGAGTGCTTCTTTCTGCTCAAACAACTCAAGCTCCTACTAATCCTCATGTTGCTAGCACTGCGCCCAAGGTGGGTGGGACTAGGGGTAATGATGCTTTCTTCCGTCCTTTGTTGGGTTCTGTTATGACTGGTAATGAGCATGAAATGTTGACTAAGTTTCTGAAGCTACAACCTCATATGTTTCTTGGTTCTGAGAATGAGGATGCTTATGAGTTCATTCTGGATTGCTGTGAGAGGCTTCATAAATTGGGTATTGTTCATCAGCATGGGGTTGAGCTTATATGGAATGTAGATCTTCTACTTTACCTCCACTTACTTGGACCCAATTTCATGCTCTGTTTCTAGAGAAATATGTGCCTAGGACTTTGAGGGATAGCAAGAAAGATGAGTTTATGGCTTTGGAGCAAGGTGGTATGACTGTGGCTGCTTATGAGGCCAAGTTCTATGATTTGTCTAGATATGCTACGCAGTTGGTGACTACAGAGGAGGAGAAGATTCAGTTATTTATTAGAGGATTGAATTCTAAGTTGCAAGTATTAACTGTTCATATGACTTCTGCAGAGAGGAGCTTTAATGAGGTAACAGACTATGTTAAGAAAGTGGAGGGGGTGAGGCGTGACGGTTAAGCTAAGGCGTGGGCAAAAAGGGCCAAGAACTCAGGTAGCTTTCAAGGTTCTTATTCCAAGGGGTCTGGAAGACCAACGCTTGCAGCCAAGCCAATTCAGTTCGCTATGTCCGCCCCTATAAGTAGTTACTCAGTAACTCCATCTCATAATTTTCAGAATAGCCAGTGAGTCGCGCCTTCGACGGGTGGCATACCATCTTTTGATCGTACTTGTTATAACTGTGGAGAACCTGGGCATATGAGGAGAGATTGTCCCCACCCACGTGTGTTAGATTTCGCGCAGCAGCAGTCTAGAGCAGTGGTACCCACGAAGAATGGTAATAATGGTCGACGGCGTCCACAAGGTGGGCGATGAGGTAATCAGCGAGGTCGTGAAGGTAGAGGAAATGGTAATGGTAACGGAGGTAAGGGTAACACGCAACCAGGCAGGGAAGTGGCTCGTCATGATGATAGGGCTCAGTGTTATGCTTTTTCGGGAAAGAATGAGGTGGAGGCGTCTGATGCGGTGATCACATGTACTATTCTTGTCTGTGATCGAATGGCTAATGTGTTGTTTGATCCGGGTTCTGCTTACTCATATGTATCTGTGCGATTTTCCTCAGAGTTTGATATGATTTATGATATTCTTGATGCCCCTATTTGTGTTTCTACCCCAATTGGAGAGTCAGTCATAGTTACCCATGTTTATCGTGCATGTCCTATTTTATTTATGGGATTTCAGACTTCGACTGATTTAGTGATTTTGGATATGATTGACTTTGATATAATCTTAGGCATGACTTGGTTGTCTCCCTATTATATTGTGCTTAATTGTAGTACCAAGTCTGTAACTCTAGAAATTTTGGAAAGGGAAGAATAAAAGTGGGAAGGGGTGTACAAACCTAAGCAAGCTAAGATTATATCCTCAATTCGGGCTAGTAAACTGGTAGAGCAGAGTTATTTGGCTTATTTGGCTCATATTAGGGATGTTGAGATTGAGGCTCCATCTATTGAGTCTATTCATGTGGTGTCTGAGATCAGTGAAGTATTTCCTAATGATTTACCTGATATGCCTTCAGATAGAGATATAGATTTTTGCATTGATTTAGAGCCTGGTACACTCCCCATTTCTATCCCTTCCTATCACATGGCTCCAACAGAATTAAGAGAGCTTAATGCTCAAATCCAAGAACTTCTTGATAAAGAATTTATTCGTCCTAGTGCTTCCCCATGGGGTGCCCCCGTTTTGTTTGTTAAGATAAATGATGGTAGTATGAGAATGTGTATAGATTATCGGCAATTGAATAAGGTCACTATTCGAAATAAGTATCCTTTGCCTCGAATGTATGATATCTTTGACCAATTGCAAGGTGCATCAATTTTCTCAAAGATTGATCTAAGATTCGGTTACCATTAATTGAAAATTAGGCCTGAGAATGTGCCCAAAACGGCGTTTAGAACTTGCTATGGGCACTATGAGTTTTTTGTTATGTCTTTTGGTTTGACCAATGCGCTTGCAACTTTCATGAGTTTGATGAATGGGGTGTTCAAACCATTTCTTGATTCGTTTATTATAGTCTTTATTGATGATATTTTGGTTTATTCGAAAAGTGAGAAAGAGCATGCCAACCATCTTATTAATGTTTTGGGTGTTCTTGGGAAGCGAAAACTTTATGCTAAATTTTCTAAGTGTGAATTTTGATTGAAATTGATTACATTTTTGGGGCATATAATTTCAAAAGAAGGGGTAATGGTAGATCCCCAAAAGATTGAGGCGATTAAGAATTGGGTTAGGCCTAGCTCTGTGACAGAAGTCAGGAGTTTTGTTGGGCTCGTTAGCTATTATCGTTGTTTTGTGAAGAACTTTGCTTCTATCGCCACACACTTGACTAATCTAACCAAAAAGGAGATACCATTTGAATGGACTGAAAAATGTGAGGAGAGCTTTCGAAAGCTCAAGACTCTCTTGACCACCGCTCCTATTCTAGCATTACCGGTGAAAGGTAAGGGTTTTATAGTTTATTGTGACGCTTCTCATTCTAGGTTGGGCGCGGTGTTAATACAGGATAAGAATGTTATAGCCTATGTGTCGTGCCAATTGAAGGTGCATGAGAGAAATTATCCGACACATGATTTAGAGTTGATAGCGGTAGTGTTTGCTCTTAAGATATAGCGGCATTACCTCTATGGTGTTAAGTGTGAAGTGTTTACTGATCATCGTAGTTTGCAGTATGTTTTCACTCAAAAGGATCTGAATTTGAGACATTGAAGGTGGATGGAGTTACTTAAAGATTACGATGTGACCAGTCAATACTATCCGGGCAAGGCTAAATGGCAGACGCTTTGAGTCGAAAAACGGTAAGTATGCTTAAGTGTAGCCAAGCGACTTTTGGCTAAAGAAATTCAGACCTTAGAGTCTAAGTTCATGCAATTGGGCATCTCAGAAAGAGGTGGGGTGTTAGCTAGTATTGAGGTAAGGGCCACTTTTATGGAGAGATCAAAGCCAAGCAATTTGAAGATGAGAATTTGGAGGAACTTAGAAAGAAGACTGCGATTGGTAAGGCACAAAAGACCACTCTTGATGTGGATGGTGTGCTCAATTTCAAAGGGAGAATATGTTTTCCTAGAATAGATGACTTGATTGAGAAATTGTTGGCAGAGTGTCATGATTCACTATATTCTATTCATCCGGGGCCACCAAGATGTATAGAGATCTGAAGCAAATTTGTTGGTGGCTGGGCATGAAGAAAGACATAGCGAAGTTTGTGGCAAAGTGTCAAAATTGTCAACAAATGAAATATGAACATCAAAGGCCTGTGGGTTTGCTTCAAAGAATGCCAATTTCGGAATGGAAATGGGAAAGAATAGCCATGAATTTTGTGGTTGGTCTTCCCAAGACTTTGGGGAAGTTTGATTCTATTTCGATTGTGGTTGATAGATTGACTAAGTCATCCCATTTTATTCCGATAAGAATAGTTTATAATGCTGAACAATTGGCTAAGGTGTATGTGAAGGAGATATTGAGGTTGCATGGGGTGCCCATTTCTATCGTCTTAGACCGTGGTACCCAATTCACATCCAAGTTTTGGAGGAAATTACATGATGAATTGGGCACACAACTCACTTTTAGTACAACCTTCTATCCACAGACAGACGGGCAGTCGAAGAGGACTATTCAAGTATTAGAAGACATGTTGAGGGCATGTGTGATTGATTTTGGAGGGCATTGAGATAAGTTCTTACCTTTGTGTGAATTCTCCTATAATAATAGTTATCACCCCAGTATTGATATGACACCATTCGAAGCACTCTATGGGAGGGGATGTAGATCACCCATAGGATGGTTTGAGACTAGAGATGTGAAGCCATTGGGGGTTGATTTAGCGAAGGATGCTCAAGATAAGGTTAAGAGTATTCAAGCTAAGCTTCTTGCAACCTATAGTAGACAAAAGAAGTATGCAGATCATAAGGGAAGAGACATGGCGTTTCAATTCGGTGAAAATGTTCTTCTCAAGGTATTACCTATGAAAGGGGTGATGAAATTTGGTAAGAAGGGTAAGCTAAGTCCTAGATACATTGGTCCATTTGAAATTTTCGAATATGTGGGACCGGTAGCGTATAGATTGGATTTACCTCCTAATTTATCGAGTGTTCATCCGGTATTTGATGTATCCATGTTTAAGAGGTATCATAGTGACGGGGATTATATCATTAAGTGAGACTCAATTGTGCTAGAAAAGGACCTCCAATATATGGAGGAACCGATTGCAATTCTTGATCGTGATATGCGCAAGTTGAGGACTAAGGAGATTAAGTCAGTGAAAGTTCAATAGAAGCATCGTCCAATTGAGAAAGCTACTTGAGAAATCGAGAGGGACATGCGAGACAAGTATCCCCAGTTGTTCGTCGATTCAGGTACTACTCTATCCCTTGCTTAGCCTATTATTTCCTAAGTTTGTCACTCGGGGACGAGTGATGGGTAAATTAGTATCTATTGTAACGGCATGTTCCTGTCATTATAGAAAAGTCAATGGTGGAAAATTTGGGGCAAGAAAACTTTTTTTGTAGTATTTAAATTTTCCCAACCTTGTCTAGATTTGAACAAAATCGGAGTCATTGAGGTGTAGGGAATCTGGTAACAATCGGGTGAATCATTTATGGTTTTGATTACATGAGTAGTTAGATAACTCGTTAAGGAATCCGTATGACTTTACAAACTTGAATTCGGGCGAGTAGAACTCCCGAAATCGATCTTAGCGTAAAGGATATTTATTAAGCGTCGTTGGTTAGAGGTGTGTTGTGAAATGAGAATTTGGAGTTGTTAAAATAGCTCTCTGTTTCGCTTTGGCCGCTTTAGCGGGGATTTTTGCCGCTCTAGCGTCGCCGCTGTGACGGGGTGGTGGCTGCTGTGGCGGACCCGATGCAAATTAAAGTCGTTAATAAACCCCTAAATGACCTTATTATGTACTTTTCAACTTTTAGAGCTAAGAAACGACCCCCATGCGACTCATACTCGTTTTTCACCGTTCTTGAGGCTAAAGGTATGTTTTTCACTCCCCGAATCCATTTTTTTATCCGTAGAACGTAATAGAATGGGTGAATATTGATGGGGGAGGGTTTTGTTATAGATTCTATGGTGGAAACAATCCTAAATTGGATAATTGGGATCATGGGTTTGATCTAGGATTCATAGAATTGTTAGTAATTCAGGTAATTAGTGATTGTTTATTGATTCCCATATTATATTGATTGTTTGTAGACCAAAACAAGCGGAACAAATTCGAAAAGGGAAGAATCAAGTTTCTTAGGATTTCAAGCTTATTTCAAGGTAGGTGATGGTTGTGATTCTATGATTGTGTGATGTAAGCTTGTTCTTGCTTCATTATGATGCTTGTATATGTATGAATGTTACAATGTTGATCACACTTGTTGTAAATGAGATAGAGAATTGATGAATGCCATGAAATCATGACTTAAATGTATAATCTTGATGATATACTTGTGATTGTGATTATGGTGTGTGAATGAGATCGGTTGCCACGTTCCGACATAACTAACTTGGATCGGTTGCCACGTTCCGGTATAACTATGGGATCAATTGCCTCGTTTCGGCATAAATATGGGATCGATTGCCACGTTCCGGCATGCTAACTATTTGGGTTTGGGTTCCATGAGAGGACCAATAATTTGACATATAAATGTGAAGTTGTTCGTTGTTCGTTGTTCGTGAATGTTGATAATATTGTATTTGTTGATATATATGCATGTGATTATAATGTTGTTTGACTTGTTTATGTTGCACTAGTGGGGTAGCCACGTGATTCTACCAATACACTGTGGTTGTCTCCTGATTTTGCATTTGCTCTTATTTTTGTTTAGTACAGGGAATCTTCAAGAGGCTATTGACAGACCTCGCTTAGAAGATCAATGATCATTCGAATTCAAGGGTGAGCCAATTCTTCCGGGATGCCATGGAATTCTCTTTCGTCTACGTCCACCATTTTCGGACTTAGACATTTGTTTTAGGTAGTTGATTAGTTAATTAGTTGGGGTTGTAACCCTTTCTTGTTTAGACTTGGTTAATTGTTAGAGTGTTTTGGTACATTGACTTTTAGGTTCTAGGTTATTCTTCCGCATTGTTAGTTATTATTGTTAGACTCTTGTTAGAGTTTATGAGAACTCTATTTTTATTTTCCTTCGTGTTTGATTTAAATGCCTTAGTTTTTAGATTATTTTCTTGGTTGGGTTGTAGTAATGGTTCTCCCACCGGAGTGTTAGTGTGAGTGTCAATCATGACGGTTTGGATCATGACATTCAACGTCCGAATACATCGCGTAAAGTGATGTATTTGAGAATTTGAGAGAGTAGGAAATTTTGTAATTCTTTCAAATGATAGAAAATTTTAAAAAATATGGTTAAATAAATTGTGTACTTATGTAATTGTTCTTATTTTTTACATTTCCTTTACCCAACTCAGAACTTATGTTATTTATATATAGATTTTTATAGGAATCTATTTACTTAAGATTGTTCACAAAAATATTTTAGAATTGTTTAGATCATAAATTTCATATTTTTTTTAATATTGTGTCAAATGAATTACTGTCACATAAAATAGAACAAATAGAATATTAATATAATTAATCTCAATATATTATATTTTATTCAATATTATTCTTGTACACCCTATTAAACGGTGGTTGGTGGTGGGGGAATTTGTATTGTAGAATGCTTTTTACTTACAAATTGGGTGTCTCTTCTTTCTTGAAAATTAAATATAGACATTTTCATTTGTCTCTATGTATACTCTTTAATTTCTTCTTTGTTCAACATTTGTCTATCAAGTGGATATTATATTGTGCTTTTTCCCGTTGGTTTTTTAGTTCAAACTCCGACAACTACTTCTTTTTCTTTATTTTTGTATTAGAAAAACTGAAAAGTTTGAGACTTATGAGTGAATAAGTTGAAAAAAATTTAAGTTATTACTCCCTCCGTCTTATATTAGATGGGCACTTCCAATTTTATACGGTGATTAATAAATCATTAATATATCGGAAGACTTTATCATTTTACCCTTTGTTTTAACATTGAAAGAAATGTTGGGTCTTTAAAATTTGTTTAAACTTCCAAAGGTCATATTAATTGTAGAGGTAAAATGGGAAAAAAATTAATTAATTCTATCCTAATTTAGTAAGTGCTCAAGTAATATGGGACAAACATTTTTAGTAAGATGCTCATCTAATATGAGACGGATGGAGTAATTGTTTTGTGAGTTTCATATATAATTATCAAGGAGTGGTTTGGTAATTAGTTAGAGTTAATGTAGGTATCAATAATGCAAAGATAAGTTAGGTAGGAATTTATTTTATTATTTCATGTAAGTATTAATTATGCAAAATTTAGTTATTGATATATTAGTTATTTGAATAAAAGAATACATATATTCTCTTATAATTTATACATGTATTAATATGTGGGGATTTTACTTAGAAATCAAATACCGTATTAATTTTATATATGAATAGTTTAGCTACTAACTAGTTACCAAATGTGGTATTATTTATGTAGAATTTAATGCCTACATAACTCACATTCAGATTAGTTACCAACCGATCCCTAAGTTGTTGTTTGGACGCTGGTAATAATTATGCATATATAATTAGAAATGTAGAGATCAGTTATGACGGAATGTATGCATTATTTTATACATGTATTAGTTGTATAGGAATTAGTTATTAATGTCTTAATTATTTCACCTTTCATCGCGTATAAACTAATGCATATTTCTGTCATAACTTATGCATATATTAGTTATGCGAGTTTTAAATAGCACGCCAAACATAATATTAATTTTATAAATGAATAATTTACCTCTTTATTAGCTATTAAACATAATATTACTTGTGCAAAAATTAACACCTGTATAACTCATCTTCAAATCAGCTACTAAACGACCCAAAGTGTGTTGGAAAACTAATTCTAGTATCTCAAAAATAAATATTCATATTATTATCTAAGATTCATTTCTTAATCTCTTTGTTAATGACTCTTTATTGTATGACAATAATATTCAAACGTTACTATAAATAGTAACATCTTCCTAATTCATTCTTATTTAGCCTTTAATCAGTTATTATTCCTTATTATGACAATACCTTACTTTTAGTTTAATCATCATATTTATGAGCTATATAATACTCTTATATTTGTTGAAAACTATACGTTGAAGGGATTAATTTCTTGTTCTTTTTGTGAAGTGATTCCCTTATATATATATATATTCTGTATGTGTTACTTCTTAATTTGAGAGTAGAGAAGAACACAATATCACTAGTAAGTAACAAAATTTTTCTTCTTCAATTCCTTGAGTGTTGGGTTTTCTTTTAAATAAATTTTTGTTAGTTTTTGGCTCCTAGTTTATACTAGAAGAAGAGCTTGTTGAATCTTGGGGGACACATTTATACCGGGTGAAATATCCTTAAGGACGATGTCTTTCGACACGCCTCAAGCTATGAGTAATTCCTATAAGAGTTCGTGGTGAAGTATAAGCTTTGGTGAATTCCGTACAAGTGTTCGTGATAAAGGTATTTTTCGTAAGATTTCCAGCAAAGTGTTCATAGAAACACCTTTGAGCTACTATACATTCATAAAAATACCTTTTGAAGGAATCTAAAGTGTTGTGTAAACATCATGCTTTTATAATACCCTAAAAGAATTTCAAAGGAGCGATACATGTAGAAAACATCGATTGAATAGGTTATACTCTTCCTACCCACCCCACCTCTAAAATATCACCCTTTCGTGAATTTCATACTGAAATTATTGGATATTTACGTAACCCTCCACTTCCTCCCCCTATTATGCTAGTTGAATTCATTTTTAAGATATAATTTTTTGTCTCACACTCGCGCACGATCTCATCAAATTATTCCAAATATTTGATTACATGTTTATTAGAGTTTCTTGTTGGGTATATAACAAGAATTAATGGAAAATGGAGGGAAGACTAAAAGAGAGGAACTTGAATAATTCTCTTATGCTTTAGTAAAAAAGATATTTCTCCCTCATTGGTGGTGGAAAGAAAAATTGAAGTGTTTAAATAGAGAAACACTTCTATTAGTTGTTAAAATGGTTGGAAAGAGGGACCCCTCTCGCGTCGTCGTCGTTGTCGCTCGCTCGGCACAACTTTAACTTCGGAAAATGATCGAGAGATTATTTTTTGGACAAAGTTTGTTTTAATTATTTAGTTAATTATTTATTAATTAATTAAATTAAATTAAATTAAATGGACAAAACATTTTAATTAGCCGAAACGTCTCGACCCAACTCAAATCCGCGCGACCCAGTTTATTTAAAACACTTTCTCATTTTATTTGAATTTCCCGCAGTTGGAGATGACTGTTCTGAAAGGTTGCAACTTTCAAGAACAGTCATGACCGTTTGAAAAGTTGCAAACTTTCATGAATGGTCGTGTGGTTTCTAAAAGGTTGCAATCTTTCGGAACCAGTGCTTCTTGGCTATAAATACTTGTGAATCTTCAGACTCTTCACCTACAAAATTTCTGACTTCTTCTTCTGCACAAATTTTATTTGTGTACTTTACTGTCGTTGAGTGGCTCGCTGACATCAGAGTTTTGGGTATCAATACACTGGTTATTAAGATCATTCTATCCTGGGAAGATATATTCAAATTTAAACCTCGAATACTAGATGAGAATAATTTCCTTGAGGGGACATTGTGTATTCAGTGTGCTCGATTCTCTTTCCATTCTGTTTTATACAGATTTTGGTGCGTTTTACAGATTTTAGTTTTTTGTTAATTAATTTCTGTTCTTGACTGGGTGATTTAAACTTTGGAAATTTACTGTTTCTGCAAAGTTTTTTTGTTATCACCAATATTGTTTAGAACACAAATTGCATAACAATCTTAAAGATTTTTTTTATTGTTAATATGTGTTTCAAGTGGAGACAAAGACCTTCGTGGTTTTATACTCCTATTAAGTTTGCAATTTAATTTATTACTTACTGAATCAGTTGTATCGATTTTTATTTATCAAAAATGGCAATTGACAATGCTACAACTTCGGTGGCTGTTGCTGCACCAATCCGAACTGTTGTACCACCAGCATAGAAATCAGGAAAATTCTCTGGTGTGAATTTCAAAGGATGGTAGCAACGGATATTTTCTGGCTTACCACTCTTGGTCTGCACAAATTTACCAATGAAGAAACTCCAGTGCCTGTTGCTGATATGACAAACAGAGAAAAATTCATGGTTACAGGCAGACTTCCTATGTAAGGGCTGCATTTTAAGTGCTTTAGAGGATGACTTATATAATGTCTACAATGCAATGACAACTTCGAAAGAATTATGAAATGCACTTGAGAAGAAATATAAGGCAGATGATTCATGCTTGAAAAAGTTTGTGATCACAAAGTTTTTAAACCGTAAAATGTCAAATAGTAAAACTATTGGATCTAATTGCTGAGGACATGGTAGTTAATGAAGTTTTTCAAGTGGCTGCAATGATTGAGAAGTTACCTTCTTCGTGGAACGACTTCAAGAATTATTTAAAGCATAAAATCAAGGAAATGAAGCGTGAAGATCTTGTGATTCGGCTCAAAATCGAGGAAGATAACAAGAACGCCGAAAAGAAGTCTCGTGGGAGTTCTACAATAATGAGAGTTAATATTGTTGAAGAAGCTCACACCAAAGGCAAGAAGAGAAAGAAGTTCAACAGACAGAAGTTAGAACAAGCCAAGAAGAAATTCAAGGGCAATTGTTACAACTGTGGTAAGGCTGGTCACAAGTCTTCTCACTGTCGTGCTCCAAGAAAGGACAAGGACAAAGGCAAAAGTCAAGCAAACATCGTGGAAGATATGGAAGATATAGATGACCTCTGTGCAATGATCTCGGAGTGCCACTTAGTTGGAAATTCGAAGGAGTGGTTTCACGACTCAGGTGCCACGCGACATATTTACTCTGCAAAAGAAGTCTTTGCAACATATAATCCTGCTGAGTTCGATGAAGATTTGTTCATGGGGAACACAACAACAACAATAATTGCAGGAACTGGGAAAGTAATGTTGAAAATGACATCCGACAAGGTGTGACTTTGAACAACGTTATGATTGTCCCTACTATTAGGAAGAATCTAGTTTCTGCCCCACTGAGGGCCTCTTCAAACTGAATGTAATGGTTGTTGACAATATTAATAAGAATTCTGCTTATGATTACTTATTGAAGTCAAATGATTTATGGCATGCCCGTTTGGGATATGTAAATTACAAAGTCATTAATTACTTTTGAAGTATTGCCTAACTTCAAATGTGATAAATCAAAATGTGAAATTTGTGTTGAATGTAAGTTGTTAAACATCCTTATAAGTCTGTTGACAGGAATTTAAAACCTTTAGACTTAATTCACACAAATATATGCAATATGAAGTTAATACCATCTCGCGGTGGGAACAAATATTTTATATCATTTATTGAAGATTGCACTCGATTTTGCTATGTATATTTGTTTAACAGTAAGGATGAAGCAATTGATGCATTAAAGCAATACAAAAATGAAGTGGAGAATCAATTAAATCAAAAGATAAAAATGATTCGGAGTGATAGGGATGGAGAATACAAATCTCCTTTTGCAGAGATATGTTTTGACTATGGTATTATTCATCAAACTACTGTACCTTATACACTACAATCAAACGGATTTGCAGAATGGAAGAACAAAACATTAAAGGAAATGATGAATGCTTTGTTAGTTAGTTCTGATTCACCGTGAAACCTGTGGGGGGAAGTCATCCTTACGGCTAACAAGATAGTCAATAGGGTACCTTATAGGAAAACACAATAGATTCAATATGAGTTATGGAAAGGAAGGATATCCAACTTGAAATATTTCAAAGTGTGGGGGTGTCTAGACAAGGTACAGGTTCATTTACCTAAGAGGGTGAAAATTGGACCTAAAATAGTGGATTGTGTATTTATTGAATATATTGTGAACAGTAAGGCCCGTCGATTTTTGGTTCACAAATATGATAATCTTACAAATCATGTTAATACAGTAATTGAGTCAGATAATGTTGAGTTCTTGAAAACATTTATCCGTATAAAACTGAATGTGAGTCAACAAGTGAAAGACCAAAACAACCACGAGAAGAATCAACGAAAAATACACTATTGAACGAGGATCCTAGGCATAGTAATCGTCAACAGAAATCCACTTCTTTCGAACCAGATATTGTGGCATTCTTGCTTGAAAATGAGCCTCAAACATTTAAAGCAACAATATCTTCGTCTGAGTCAACTTATTGGACATAGACCGTCAATAGTGAGATCGAATCAATTTTGAGTAGCCATACTTGGGAATTGACTGATCTTCCTTCAGGAAATAAACTTTTAGGATCAAAGTGGATCTTTAAAAGGAAAATAAAACCGATGAGACTATTGACAAATATAAGGCTAGACTTGTAGTCAAAGAATACAGACAAAAAGAACGTCAAGACTACTTTGTTACATACTCTCCAGTAGTAAGGATAACATCAATTAGGATGTCAATAGCACTAGCGATAGTGCATGATCTTAAAATCTACCAAATAGATATTAAGACAGCTTTCTTAAATGGAGAGTTGTGTTTGAAATTTACATGGAACAACCTGAAGGATTTGTAGTTCCTAGTAAAGAAGAGAAAGTGTGTAGGCTTGTTAAGTCGTTTTATGGGCTCAAACAAGCACCCAAACAATGTCACGCTAAATTTGACCAAATAATGTTGGCAAATGAATTCAAGATTAATGAATGTGATAAATGTGTTTACATTAAAAACATTCAAATTATGAAGTCATTGTTTGTATGTATGTTGATGACATGTTAATAATGAGTAAAGATATTGACGATATAAATGCTACTAAGTGCATGTTGTCCAACAAGTTCAATATGAAGGACTTAAGAGTTACTAATTTGATCTTAAGGATCAGGATTCTCAAAACTCCTCAAGGACTAGCATTATCTCAATCTCATTCTATTGAAAAAGTATTGGACAAGTTCAAGTACTTGAATTTCAATGATCTCAAAACTCCAAGAAAGTTTGATGTACATTATGAATTGTACGCGACCAGATATAACATGTTCTATCTGCAAACTGAGTCGGTTCATAAGTGTTTCTAATCAAACTCACTGGATAGCAATGAAACGTGTTTTGGGGTATTTGAAACATACACAACACTATGCCTTGCATTATAATAAATATTATATTGTGATTGAAGGATATAGTGATGCAAATTGAATCACCGGATCAAATGAAGCAAAATCCACAAGTAGTTATGTGTTTACACTTGGGAATGAGAAGTCCCTTCGAAATCATCCAAATAGACATGTATTGCTCGCTCTACAATGGAATCTGAATTCATTGCCTTAGATAAGGCCAATGAAGAAGCTGAATGGCTTCGAAATTTCTTAGAGGACATTCCATTATGGCCCAAACCTGTGGGACCTATATGCATATATTGTGATAGTCAAACAACAATAGGTAGCGCAAAGAGTGTTATGTACAATGAAAAGTCTCGCCATATACGACGGAAACATAATACAATAAGACAACTGCCCTCTAATGGAATTATCACAATTGATTATGTGAAGTCAAGAGATAATGTATCAGATCCACTAACGAAAGGCCAAGTGAGAGAGGCAGTTGAAAGATCATCTAAGGAAATGGGTTTACGGCTTAGGACAAGTCATTATGGCGGTAGCTCTACCTAGCAGACTGGAGATCCCAAGAGCTAGGTTAAAGGAGAAAAACAAAGTTATGATTGATGGTTCTACATTGTCGATCAACTCAATCCATTCTCATGATGAAGACAATATTTATAAGCGAGGTTAAAACATTAAGGAATGTTAATGAGTTAATAAAGCTTAAAGTTAATAGTGTATCTACGCGATGACACAGTTAGAAATCAACTATGTGAGTGTGAAGTGTAAGTCGCTTCGAAGAGAATTATTGTCAAAAGCCTATTCTCTATACACTCATGAAACCAGGAGGTGTTCATGGCTGAAACGAACATAACCGTAAGAACCATAAATAGTAAAGGGTTAATTGTGTGACGTATGGTTGTCTAGGTATACACCAAAGCTCGACGGTTCAAATATATCGCATCTATCGATTGACCGAGTATATCCGACATATGTTCACTACAAAAAGTTCAATGGGAAACTTACTTATCTAGATGCAATATATCCTTGCTTGTAAAGTACACACTCGTCCGAGTATTCCTTTATGTTATAAGCACTCCCTATTCATGTGGGGGATTGTTGGGTATATAGCAAGAGTCAATAGGAAATGGAGGAAGATGAAAAGAGAGGAACTTGAAAAGTTCTCATATGTTATAGTAAAAAAAACATTTCTCTCTCATTTGTCACACCCCGAGCTACCCCCGAGATGCGAACACGGGACCTAGGATCACAAGTGATCCCAAGCTAACCCTGCTGGCATGATCATAAGCATACTAAAGATAATAAACTGATATGGAAGCCAAATCATAAATAAAAATGAAAAGATGGGGAATACCCATATACTATAACTGTGATAAATAAAAACTGATGAGTTTAATACAAAGAAAATATTAACTCAACACTAAGCTGAATCTAACTATATCTGAAATAAGCCTCTAAACTGACTAGAAGTGCTGGGACATGCCTCGTCTAAGTCTAGAAAATCTGAAACTAAAAGACTAAAAACTGAAAGATAACATGACTATTGTCCAGGAAGAATGAGGACTCACCACTGATGTTGCTGAAATGGAGATCGGGAACCGATCTAAGCATGATCTGGATGTTGAGAACCTGAACCTACATCACGAGAAGATGTAGCGCACGTATGTGTCAGTACTTGAAATGTACTAAGCATGCAAGATAGAGTAAAGCTGAAATAACATATAACTGAACAAAGCAAAATAAAGCAATGAAATAATCTGGACATAATATAGATACTGAATATGAAGCTAACTGAATACAATGACCAATTTATAACATGCTGACTGAATACTGAATGAACTGTAAATGTGGTCAATGCAATAGAATCTGATTGAACTGCGGGAGCTAATAATCGACAATAAAATCACATGAGCTAAATGTGGAGTCAGATATATACGCCCCATCGAGAGGACCCAATATACCCGGCCAAAAGTATAAAGGAATGACTGGCGTGATCACTAAACTGATGTTGCCCACAGAGGGGACTTACACCAACATGGCTCGTAGTTCTGGGACTATATGGGTATGCTGAACCCTAGTCTAACTCGGTATTATGCTACTCCCAATAGATTAAGTGATTAATACATTATGAATGAATTTCTGTAATACTGGATATCTCAAAAACTAAACATGTAAAACTGAGAATGCAACAATTAATTTGATAATGATGCACTCATAAACTGAGGCATGCATAATTGAATACTAAAATATCTGACCTAGCATGTGTAATTCAAGAACTAAAGAAAAACATAGCTAGGGTTCTGAAATTCATGCAATAAATTGAGAAATAACATGATAATCTGATTTGAAACATTCAAATAACTAATTCATGATGATCTGTTGAAATTCTAGAAACCCTAGGTCTGTTCGTAATCATGAAATCAAGAATCTGACTGAATTCTAGGGACCTAATGGGCGAAAGGAACCCACTAGTGAAATCCCATATACCTGGTAATGAATTCCACGGAGAAATCTTTCAATTTCGGGGCTGGAACTGAAGGAAACTTGTTGCGTTCTTGAAATAGGGTTCTTGACCTCTTTTCTCCTCTTACGCTCTAATTTTTTCTAAGTTTTGATTAATGATTTGACTTAGATAAGTTTTAGTTATGTTTCTAGGCTTAAACTGACTAAAACCTCATAATTTAGCGTCTAAATGATGTATCTTAGGGGTCCAACGAAATAGGAAAAGACCTAAAGACCCCTGACTTAATTGTTGTCAGAGTGATCGAAGGACGGGACCTACGGGCCGTAGGTCAATCTACGGTCTGTAGATTGAGATCGTCGATCAACTTTGCCTGACATGGATTCACGAAAACAAGCATAACTTTTTACTCGGAGGTCGGATTTTAGCAAACTCAGTGGCGTTGGAAAGAGGATTAAATTATCTATCATATAAATGGTTATAGGACACATAATTACTTTTGTGATAAGAGTTATTACCATCTGAAGTTGACCCAATCAACAATTCTCACCTAACTGACTGCTGACCCTCATCTACGGTCAAACCAACGGTCCATGGATTGAACGACGGACTGTGGTCAGAGGCTGGTAAAGGATCTTGATCGAAGGACACAGACCACGGACCATGGTCTGACCTACGGTCCGTGGGTCGAGACTTAGCCGATTTTCTGAGCTGAGTTGGGGAGGGGTTGCAGTGGTGAACCACGTACCACTAGTATGGGCCGTGGTCTGACTTACGGTCCGTGGATGGCAACTGTGCATTGCACCTGCAACTTCTCAAAATCTGCATTTTTGGTCTGTTTCGGATATAGGGTGTTACATTATCTCTCCCTTGGGACCATTTGTCCTCGAATGAAGACTAAACTAGCTGAAAAATAGGGAAAGGGCTGCAATCCCTACCAGTAAACACTGAGAATTGAATTGTTGTTTGAACTGAGTTCCAAGAACATGCAAATACGCTGAGAATGCAAGTACAAACAGAAGGAACATGATTCTAAGACTGAATTTACACATGAATGACTGATAAACTGAAGAGGAACTATTACCTCAAGCTAGAGTGAAATCAGAAGGAAAGAGGTGATGATACTTGGCTTTCATTGCCGCTTCTGTTTCCCAAGTAGCTCCCTCTACGGACCAAACCTTGATTGAAACGACTTTCTTGTTTCTCAACCTTCTAACTTGACGATCAGGAATCTCAACTGGTACATCCTCATAAGAAAGGCTATCTTTTACAGCCGCAGTCTCTAATGTCACTACGGATGTTGGATCACCCACACACTTCTTCAAAAGTGAAATGTGAAAGACTGGATGCACTGCTGCCAAATTTGCTGGCAACTCTAACTCATAAGCCACTCTACCAATCCTTTTTAAGATACGGTAAGGGCCTACATATTTGGGACTAAGCTTCCCTTTCTTGCCAAATCTCATCACCCCCTTCATAGGTGACACTTTCAGGTAAACCCAATCATCAACTTGGAACTCTAGTTCCCTTCTTCTCACAGCTGCATAAGACTTCTAGCGACTCTGGGCAGTCTTAAGTCTATCTCTAATGAGTTGCACTTTCTCTATAGAATCAAGGATTGAATCTGGTCCTATCGAGGCTGTTTCACCTACTTCAAACCAACCAACTAGAGATCTACATCTACGCCTATACAATGCCACATAAGGGGCCATCTGAATGCTGGAATAGTAACTATTATTGTAGGTGAACTCAATAAGAGGAATGTGATCGTCCCAACTACCTTTGAAGTCGATCACACAAGCTCTCAACATGTCCTCTAAGGTCTGAATGGTACACTCTGCCTGACTATCCGTCTGTGGATGAAATGTTGTGCTAAGGTTAACCTGAGTACCAAGACTAAACTGAGGACCTCTATCTGAGATGATAGACAAATGAACCCCATGCAACCTCATAATCTTATTAATGTAAAGCTTAGCGTAATCCTCCGCCGAATCTATAGTCTTGACTGCCAAAAAGCGAGAAGACTTAGTAACCCTATCAATAATCACCCAAATGGAGTCATGCTGTTTGCGAGTACGAGGTAAACTTGTGATGAAGTCCATGTTCATCACTTCCTACTTCCAAGTAGTAATGTCAATCTCTTGAGTCATATCTCCTAGTTTCTAATGTTCTACCTTGACTTGCTGGTAATTGGGGCACTTAGTCACAAAATCTACTATATCTCTTTTCATACCATTTCACCAATAGACTTTTCGTAGATCGCGGTACATCTTAGTGGCGCCTGGATAAATAGAATATTTGGAATTGCGGGCTTCTGCGAGAATATGCTGTCTCAATTCACCCACATCAGGAACACACAATCTACCCTAATAGCAAAGTACACCATCTCCCCCTTGGGAGAAAACCGCCACTCTCTGATTATGGACTACACCCTTAAGCTCAAGCAAGATTGGATCACTATCTTGCTTTTCCTTAACCTCTACTACCAAAAAGGATTCTGCCCCATTTTGAACCGTTACACCACCATCTGATATGCTCATAAGACGAACTCCTAGGCCAGCAAGTCTTTGAACATCCTTTGCTAGCTCTCTTCTTTCTTCCTCAACATGTGCTACACTACCCATGGATAATCTTCTAAGAGCATCTGCTATTACATTCGCCTTACCCAGATGATAATGCACGCTCATATCATAATCTTTGAGAAACTCACTTTCTCTGGCGAAGATTCAACTCTATCAGGGTGAATACATACTGGAGGCTCTTATGGTCTGTGAACACATCTACATGAACACCATATAAGTAGTGCCCCCAAATCTTGAGTGCAAACACCACTGCTGCAAGCTAGGGGTCATAAGTCAGATAATTTTTCTTATGTACCTTAAGCTTTCTAGAAGCATAAGCTATAACCTTACCTTGCTGCATCAACACACAACCTAGGCCGACCCTAGATGCATCACAATAGATCACATAACTATCTTAACCATCTGGTAGAGTCAAGACAGAAGCTGTAGTCAACCTAGTTTTCAATTCTGTGATGCGTATCTCACAATCATCTGACCACTGGAACTTAACCTTTTTCTGGTCAACCTAGTCAATGGTGAGGCTATGGATGAAAATCCTTTCACGAACCATCTGTAATAGCCCGCTAGACCTAAGAAACTTCTGATATCTGTAGCAGAGGTAGTTCTGGGCCATTGTTTCATTACTTGTATCTTTTAGGAATCTACTTGAATTCCTTCACTAGACACAATATGCCTAAGGAAAGCAACTGATTGTAACAAAAACTCGCACTTGTTAAATTTTGCAAATAACTGGCAATCTTTGAGAGTTTACAGAACAACTCTCAAATGACTTGCATGTTCTTCCTCATTCCTGGAGTAAATGAGGATATCATCAATAAAAATGATAATGAACAAGTCCAAGTACTGCCTGAACACTCTGTGAATCAAATCCATGAAAGCTGCAGAATCATTGGTTAGTTCAAATGACATAACTATAAATTTGTAATGACCATACCGAGTTCTGAAGGCTGTCTTTGGAATGTCACTATCTCTGACTCTAAGCTGATAATAACCTGATCTGAGGTCTATCTTTGAGAAATGACTAGCACCCTGAAGTTGGTCGAACAAGTCATCAATCCTGGGGATGGGATACTTATTCTTGATTGTGACTTTGTTCAACTGCCTATAGTCAATGAACATTCTGAGAGAACCATCTTTCTTTATTACGAACAACATTGGTGCACCCTATAGCGAAATACTAGGTCTGATGAAGCCCTAATCTAGAAGGTCTTTCAGCTGCTTTTTGAATTCCTTAAGCTCAGATGGACCCATTCTGTAAGGAGGAATATAGATATACTGGGCATTTGGAAGGAGATCAATCCCAAAGTCGATTTCCCTTTCGGGAGACACTCCGAAAAAATCATCTGTAAACACTTCTGGAAACTCATTGACTACAAGGACTGACTCAAGAGTTGGGGATTCAGAACTAGAATCCTTAACCCAAACTAGATGATAGAGATAACCCTTAGAGATTATCTTTCTGGCCTTAAGGTAAGAAATGAATCGACCCATAGGCGCTAAGCTACTACCCTTTCATTCTAAGATTGGTTCGTGTGGAAACTAAAAAACAAACAATCCTAGTTCTACAATCGATTGAAGCATAACATGAATGTAACCAATTCATGCTTAGAATGATATAGAAGTCTACAATTTCTAACTCTACAAGATCTGCTGAGGTGACTTTCTGAGAGACTGTGACAGGGCAATTTCTGTATACCCGTCTAGCTATAACTGGGTCACCGACTAGAGTAGAGACTGAGAAGGGTTCTCGAAAGAGTTTCGGGCTAACACCGAATTGACTGCTATGTAAGGAGTTACAAAAGACAAAGTAGCCCCTGGATCTAACAATGCATAAACATCAAGATCAAAGACTCGTAACGTACCAGTGACTACATCAGGAGAATCTTCCTAATCTTGACGAGCCTAAAGAGCAAAGAGCCTATTTTGGCGCTGTCTGCCACCTGTACC
Organism: Solanum commersonii; assembly: GCA_029007595.1. Classification (NCBI taxonomy): domain Eukaryota; kingdom Viridiplantae; phylum Streptophyta; class Magnoliopsida; order Solanales; family Solanaceae; genus Solanum; species Solanum commersonii. The sequence goes on from JAJTWQ010000051.1 coordinate 2,350,219, forward strand.
AGATGAGTTACCTTGCTGAGTCGAGCGACCTGTTGGCGTTGTTGAAATTATAGACTGAGCTCTACCATTATTTCCTTCTTGACCCTATCTAGAAGGACAATCGTTCAATCTATGACCAGACAGACCACACCCAAAGCATCCTTCGGCACTCTCCCAGATGGTTCTTACTACATTTTGGCTAAGTTGGGTAGATTTTGGTGCCTGAAACACTACCTTGAGACTTAGAGCCTGACGCCTACCTTTTTGATCGTTACGGAACCTAGGGGATGGAGCACTAGCTGATGAAGGTACTGGAGTCGAAGACTTGTGCTGAAACTGCGAGCGATTTTCACCACCCAATTTCTATTGGGAATACTCGTATTTACCTGTTCTTACTTTCTTAGTCTCCTTAGCCTGTTCCCTAAGCTTATCACCCTCAACCTGTTGAGCATGAGTCATAAGCCTAGAGATGTTCATGTCTCCCAACAACAGAGCATTCCTGCACTCGGTCTTCACTAAGTTTAACACTCCATACAGAAACTTATTCATTTGAGCCCTGGAATCAGCAACTATGTGAAGAGCATACCTGGAGAGTTGGTTAAACTTGAGCCCATACTCTTGGATAGTCATGTTATCCTGCCTCAAGTTTATAAATTCCTGGGCCCTTGCTTCTTTCAACTCTATGGGGAAAAATCTGTCTAGAAAGGTTTCACTAAAACAATCCCAAGTAATAGGAGCTGCATATGTACCCCTGTTCTTTTTCCACTAAGTATACCAGATATGAGCCACATCCTTAAGTTGGTAAGATACTAACTCAATCCGATCATTCCCAGTTACCTACATCACTTCAAAGATCTTCTGGATCTTATCCAAAAAATTATGGGGATCCTCACCAGGCTGTGATCCTAAGAACTTAGGCGGATTCATCCTAACAAAGTCACGGACCCTTGTTGTTGCTAATCCACCATTTGCATTCACAGGAGCTTGAACCCGCTGATTGTTCTAGTTAGCGACACTCTGAGCCAACATCTGAATGACATTCCTAAATTCAGCATTTGAGACTTCCTGATCTAGAACTGGAGGAGCTGCGTTTGCGTTCCTAGCATTCGCATTCCTAGCGTTATCTCTACGAGGAGGCATGATCACTGAAATGTAGAACGTCGAGTTAGAATAGAATTTAAATCATACCTTACGCACGGTAAGAGTAACAATGAAATGAAGATTTCCTAAAACACTTTGTAACCTCCCCTTCATTAGATGTGGTGCGCACTACACATCCATGAAAAGGACTCTACCTAATGCGGCTTTTTAGACATCCTAGGACACCTAAACCTAATATTCTGATACCAAGTTTGTCACACCCCGAGCTACCCACGAGACGCAGACACGGGACCTAGGACCACAAGTGATCCCAAGCTAACCCTGCTGGCATGATCATAAGCATACTAAAGATAGTAAACTGATGCGGAAGCTAAATCATAAATAAAAATGAAAAGATGGAGAATACCCATATACTATAACTGAGATAAATAAAAACTGATGAGTTTAAGACAAAGAAGATATTAACTCAATACTAAGCTGAATCAAACTATGTCTGAAATAAGCCTCTAAACTGACTAGAAGTGTTGGGACATGCCCCATCTAAGTCTAGAAAATCTGAAACTAAAGGACTGAAAACTGAAAGATAACATGACTATTGTTCTCAAAGAATGAGGGCTCACCACTGATGTTGCTGAACTGGAGATTGGAAACCGATCTAAGCGTGATCTGGATGCTGAGAACCTGAACCTACATCACGAGAAGATGTAGCGCACGTATGCGTCAGTACTTGAAAGGTACTGAGCATGCAGGATAAAGTAATGTTGAAATAACATATAACTGAACAAAGCAATAAATCAATGAAATAATATAGACATGATATAAATACTGAATACTGAGCTAACTGAATGCAATGACCAATTTATAACATGCTGACTGAATACTGAATGAACTGTAAATGTGGTCAATGCAATAGAGTCTGATTGAACTGTGTGAGCTATTAATAACTGACAATAAAACCACATGAGCTAAATGTGGAGTCCGATGTATACGCCCTATCGAGATGACCCAATATACCCGGCCAAAGGTATAGGGGCATAACTGGCGTGATCACTAAACCGATGTTGCCCACATAGGGGACTTACACCTACGTTGCTCATAGTTATGGGACTATATGGGTATGCTGAACTCTAGTCCAACTCGGTATTATGCTACTCCTAATAGATTAAATGATTAATACATTATGACTGAATTTCTGTAATACTGGATAGCTCAAAATTGAACATGCAAAACTAAGAATGCAACAATTAATCTGATAATAATGCATTCATAAACTGAGGCATGTATAACTGAATACTGAAATATCTGACCTAACATGTGTAATTCAAGAAATAAAGAAAAACATAGCTAGGGTTCTGAAATTCATGCAATAAATTGAGAAATAACATGATAGTCTGATTTGAAACATTTAAATAACTAATTCATGATGATCTGTTGAAATTCTAGAAACCCTAGGTCTGTTCGTAATCATGGAATCAAGAATCTGACTGAATTCCAGGGACCTAATGGGCGAAAGGAACCTACTAGTGAAATCCCACATACCTGGTGATGAATTCCATGGAGAAATCTTTCAATTTCGGAGCTGGAACTGAAAGAAACTTGTTGCGTTCTTGAATTAGGGTTCTTGACCTCTTTTCTCCTCTTACGCTCTAATTTTTTCTAAGTTTTGATTAATGATTTGACTTAGATAAGTTCTAGTTATGTTTCTAGGCTTAAACTAACTAAAACCTCATGATTTAGGGTCTAAACGACGTATCTTAGGGGTCCAACGAAATAGGAAAAGACCAAAAGACCCTTGACTTAATTGCTGCCGGAGTGATCGATGGATGGGACCTACGGTCCGTAGGTCAATCTATGGTCCGTAGATTGGGGTCGTCGATCAACTCTGCCTGACAGGGCTTCACTAAAACAAGCACAACTTTTTACTCAGAGGTCAGATTTTAGCAAACTCGATGGCGTTAGAAAGAGGATTCAATTATCTGTCATATCATATGTTATGGGACACAGAATTCCTTTTGTGCTAAGAGTTATGACTATCTGAAGTTGACCCACTCAAAAATTCTCCCCTAACTGACTGATGACCCTCATCTACGGTCAGACCTACGGATCGTGGATCGAACGACAGTCCGTGCTGGTCGACTGTAGTTCGTGTCAAAGGCTGGGTAAAGGAATCTTGATCCACGAACACAGACCATGGACCGTGGTCTGATTTACGGACCGTGGTTCGAGACTTAGCCAATTTTTTGAGCTGGGTTGGGGAGGGGTTGCAATGGTGAACCACAGACCACTAGCACGGGACGTGGTCTGACCTACGCTCCGTGGATGGCAACCGTGGGTTGCACCTACAACTTCTCAAAATCTACATTTTTGGTATGTTTCGGATACGGGGTGTTACATCATTGGTGGTGGAAAGAAAAATTGAAGTGTTTCAATAGAGAAACACTTCTATTAGTTGTTAAAAGGGTTGGAAAGAGGGATCCCCCTCGCGTCGTCACTCGCTCAGCACGACTTTGGCTTTGGAAAATGATCGAGAGATTATTTTTTGGACAAAGTTTGTTTTAATTATTTATTAATTAATTAAATTAAATGTCCAAAACATTTTAATTAGTCGAAACATCCCGACCCGACTTGGATCCGCGTGACCCATTTTATTTAAAACACTTTCCCGTTTTATTTAAATTTTTCGCCGTTGGAGATGACTGTTTTGAAAGGTTGCAACTTTCAAGAACATACCGTTTGAAAGGTTGCAAACTTTCATGAATGACCGTGTGATTTCTGAAAGGTTGCAACATTTCCAAACCAGTGCTTCTTGGCTATAAATACCTGTGAATCTTTAGACTTTTCACTTGTGAAATTTCTAACTTCTTCTTTTTCTTCTTTTGCACACATTTTATTTGTGTAGTTTTACTGCCGTGGAGTGGCTCGCTGACACCAGAGTTTTGTGTATCAATACCCTGGAGATTAAGATCGTTCTTGTCACGACCCGGGAGCACCCCCTAGTCGTAACCGGCGTACTCGACCTCGACAAGGTCTAATACAAGCCTCTTAGCATTCATTCATCGCATATACACTAAAACCATAAGGAATTAAAAACTTTCTTTACCAAGAAAACATTTCAAAAAAAAAATAAAAAAAATATAGCAAGCGGAAGACTTTCTAGACTTTATACATGATGTCTCAAAACCATCTAATACTTTAGAGTACAAAATTCGGGACTAATCCCATACACAACTTAAACAATACTAAAAAGACATAAAAGAACATATTGGATATTGTCCTCGAATATATGAGGACTCACCAAGTCTTCTTCTTCAACACTTAGAAACCTATCAAATAGCCATGACATGTCATCATCTCCAAATCCCTACACTTTAGTCCAAAAAGGTAAAGAAAGGGGTTAGCACAATTAAGTACTAAGTATGGAGACCATGCAAAAACATGCCAAAAAGGACATTTTCAAGGAAGTAAAATGCTTTCATATCATTTGATAAAACCTTTCCTTTACAAGTATAAGAAACATAATACAAGTCAACATTAACATATAAGACCATAGCCAACCATACCCATACTCAACATATATCCATATACAACCCATGCTTAACTTTAAAAGAACACATGTCATTTCATTACCATAGGATCTCTACCTAATATAACCTTAAGACACACTTGAGTGAGACAAGAAGTGACCGCCCATACAACCTCTTCAAGCACACTTAAGTGTTCCCCAAGATTACCTTAGATAAGGACACAATCGAAATACAAGAGCTAGTTCCATAGGCATAATAAATAACAATATGAGGATGCATAATCAAAGTGAAGTCAAAACATGTTTAAGTAAATCTATACTAATAGTAGATATCATAAGTGTGTGCATAATCCAACCAATCTATAACCCCAACTTAGGATGGGGGATGCCGTTCACACTCGGACACCCTGGTGGCAAGGTATAAACCCCTCACATGGTTGATGTTGGTCACACCCCAAGCATCCTAGGTGGTGAGGTATAAACCCCTCACATGGTTGATGTTGGTCACACCCCAAGCATCCTAGGTGGTGAGGTATAAATCCCTCACATGGTTGATGTTGGTCACACCCCAAGCATCCTAGGTGGTAAGGTATAAACCCCTCAAATGGTTATCCGGTTCTTTTCCCCCGGACCGGGCATGGTCATGCAACACTTTATATAGGAAATTCACATTAGGCTCTAATGCAATCTTATGTATGGAATGAACATATACATAAGCTTAGTTTGTCATCAACACATCTCTGGAATGCCATACATTTCATAACTCAAGCCTTAAAGCATCAATTCATCAATTCTCCATAATTGGACATTTTGTCAAACACCTTGAAGGCATGTAATGGGGTCAAAGAGCATGGAAAATAGGGTAGTAATTATGCAGCAAAACCAGTGAACAACCCGCAACAACGCCTTTTAACACCCACAAGACCACATGAAAAATCTCCACATCAATTCCAAGTTTAGATTCAAGTTCTAGAGTCACAACATGCTCAAATCAATCACTTTTCATGCTAGAATTCTTTGTGCGGAAATTTATACAAGGAACAAGACTAATTTATGAATCTCAACTTAAACCATGAATTAGTGAGTAGAATAGAGTCTAGGCACTATGGGTGGAAGGACCCATGAGTTCAACACCACATACTTTAACTCACAATGCTATCCACTTTACATAGGATCATCACAAGATCACATAAAACTCATTCACATCATACCTTCACATATAGCTTCACAAAAACTCATTTACATCATACCTTCACATATAGCTTCACAAAAACTCATTTACATCATACCTTCACATATAGCTTCACATAAAACTTTACATATAGCTTCATATAGGACTTTACATATAGCCTCATATGTGTATAATAATACAACAATATAATAACATTTATATAATGTCCTTCATGGTCTCAATTCACAATAATACAACAAATAACCACCTCCACCAAAGGTGGATCAAACCAATCAATAACAATTATATCAATACTAAGAGATTAAGCCATCTTACCATTCTCCAAAGCCATAACCAACATTTCTCAATTCCCTACTAATTCAACATTATTCATAAAGTAGGTCAACCTACCATCCTTTCCAAGCCACCTTCACCATTCTCATGATCAAACAATTCACAATAGAAAGCATAGGTAATCATGGTATTCAACTATACCATTTAAGCTAAGCATAAGCCCATAATCAACAGGAAGATAAATTCACAATAGAATAACATAGATAATAGTAGAATTTAGCTATACAATACAAGCTAAACATAATCCAATAATCAACATAAGGACCGATTCACTATTTGCCCATGCAAGGCTCAAATCTCATATCCTTAAATTCAACATCAATTCTTCACAATTCAACATATATAATACCATATATGAATAGCCCATATTATACTAAACACAATTCTATAATCATCTACTCAAAATTAATACACCCACTTTATGGTGAAATTTAGAGAATTTGAGAAAACATGGGTTCATGGGAATTTCTTTCTAAAAACCATTAATAATCATTAATAACAATATATATCATCATTTAAAACCCTTTTTATGCAAGAACCCATGCTAGAATCGAAATTAGGACTTTAGGGTTTTTGAAGAACTTTGAAAATACTTTGAATTGGCTCTTTGATTGAAAAAGAAATCAAAGATAGAGAGTCTCCATACCTTAATATTGAGAAAGCCCACGAAAATCGATGAAAGAAGCCTCCAATTTGAAACCCTAGTTCTTCACCCTTCTTCTTCCTTGAACTTGAAAGAAATATATGAAAGGAGATGGGTTTCTTTTTAATTCTAAGAGGAGTGACTTGAATGAAAGGAATTAAGTCATAAAAAGATCTTATAGTTGCTAGGAAAGGAATAAAATAGCATAGGGTCAATTTTGGAAAAGGACTAAGGACCCATAAAGTCCTAACTTAAAAATTCTGCCCCTTCCCGTCTTAGTTCGCCCTTTTTTTTCAGCCTGACAGTGCTTCAACATTTCGGACATAACTTTTTACTCCAAGGTCGGAATTGGGCAAACTCGGTGGCGTTGGAAAGAGGACTCAGAGACCTTTAATTGGATAGGTAAAGGTCCACCTAATTCATTTTGAGCTGACCATTTAAAGTTGACCCTTACAACTCACTAGTTCAAATGACTAGTTTCCGGACGTCACGGTCATTTCTCATCGTTTCATCAAGTTCTCAACTCCAAACTCACATGTGAGGCTCTAGTTTCACTAGTTCATTTTTAGGGTCGTTACAGTTCTAAACTGGGAGGATATATTCCGATTCAAACCTCGGATACTAGAGGGGAATAATTTTCTTAAGGGGTCATTGTGCATTCAGTGGGCTCGATTTTATTTCCATTTTGTTTCATACAAATTCTGGTACATTTTACAGATTTTAATTTTTCTATTAATTAATTTTTGTTCTTGACTGGGTGATTTAAACTTTGAAAATTTACTGTTTTCACAAAGTTTTTTTTGTTATCACCAGTATTATTTAGAACACAGATTGCATAACATTTCTTTAATCTAAAAAAATTATAATCCATGAGATAATAGAAACACCCAATAATTTATGCATAGAACTCATAAAATAATAATCTAAGAGTTTTTTAGTCTATTCACTCATAAGTTTTGAAGAATCTTTGCAATTTGACTTCGTCATCTTTAATACATTGAGTACGTTTGGACTACTTAGAAATCTGTGGGTGTTAAAGTTTCAATAGTTACTTAGAAATCAGCCATTACACTGTTCTCTATTGTGATTTATGTGCACTTAGTCCCTTCTATTACTTGTTCTGTTTTAATTTATTTATTATATTCTAATTTAGTTTGGAGTTTTAGAAAATAATAAAAGAAAATGAATCTTCTGATTTTAGATTAAAAAAATATAATTTTTCTTATCTCAAACATGCGTATCATGTAAAAATTGGCATTCAAAAATTGATAAGAAGAAGAAGAAGAAAGTGACATTTAAATAAATTGAAATAGAAGAAAGTGGCACATTTCAAGTATCAAGTTACTTTTCCTGTCTATGCAAAATAAACGAGAAAACTACATAATTTAGAGGTGAAAAATTCATATTCCTTAGGTCCCAATTCTATATAAATATTATTTGATTAGATTTGAAATTTACGAAAGAAATTAAATTTTTGAAATTTGTGATTTCAATAAATTTTATATATTTTGGTGATAGCAAATCATCTCATTAATGATACATGAAAATTTAAAGTTGCTTTCTAAATAGAAAAAATGATATTATTCTTTTTTGAAAGATTTAAAAGTAAATACTCTAATCACATAAATTGAAACATATGAATACTATTAGTAGAAAACAGTGTAGCTTTCAATGTCCCATTCATATATACTATGAGTGTGTTTTGAAAATTGTTTAATTTTTTTTTATATTTGATCAATAAAAAAAGTTTTTCTTTTATAATAAAAAGGAGGAAAATAACTATTCTTGTGAAAGTATAGAAAATGAGTTGCATTAATAACCTTCTAATATCATTATCTCCTCTTCTTAATACCATTTCACCCGCTGCCTCCACTACCCCAAACTCTCCTCTATATTGTCAACACCGTCTTAACCGCTAGACCGCTAAGTGGTCGTTTGATACAAAGTTTAATAATGCATGGATTAGTAATGTTTGGATTAGTAATATAGGGATTGATAGTGCAGGAATTAATAATGCAGGGTTTATTTTTATTCAGTGTTGGTTCATTATTTTCCACCTCATCTTGTGTTTGGATTAAAACTTTATAAAAAATTTCTTTCCAATTATACCCTTGAATTATTATGTAATTGGGTTAAGGTAAATAATTACCGGACAAATATTATTTTTTATGGCCTTCTAACTAGCTATGAGAAAAACAATTTTGTTGTCATGTTTACCTTTATTTTCCACTTAAAATTATTTGAGGATGAATAATTGTATATTAGTAAATTGATCACTTAGAAAATGTCAATTTTCAATTTATAAAAGATAAACTATCAACTTTTAAAATTGAAAAGACGGTAAACAATAGTAAAATTGAATAAACCATCTACATTTACACATACAAATTGCAAGTTGTAGTTTTAATATGTATGCAATTTTATAAATTGTTCAAAACACAAATACTTAGTTAATGTTAAACAACTCACATTTCAAATATTGTATTAATTTGTGTTGGATTTATTTAGTAACAAACAACTCTCTCTAAATAATTTGTAAGCTAATTTATTTAAATAAATTTATTAGTACAAATATAAAACATAAATCAAGAAAACAAACAAAATAATTAAAATAATTTGAGGGATATTTGTCTTTACATAGACTTATCCCATGCTATTATATCCTAGGTATTACTAATACCTCCAAATAGAAGGTCTTAGTAATACATCCTATAATACCATGTAGGAGGTATAACTAAGCCATGAATTAGTTATACATTGACCCAAATTCCTACCAAATATAGTACGAAATATTACCATACATAATACATGGACTATTTGTTTTAATGCGGCCTACCAAACGACCTCTAAAGTCATTACTTGGGCATTATATTTTTGGGGGCCCTATTTTTAATTTTTTTTAAATTTATATATATTATTTTTTAAGAAAAAAATTGTACTATGAGTGCTACTAAGGAAATTACATATAAAATGAATATAGAACTTAAATTTTGTAAGTGACAATTTGATAAAAATATTGATAATGAAATCAATTCTAAATACGTAATCAATTCTAAAAGATTCTTCCAACTATAATACAGAACTTGAAGAAAGCCATTTTCCTTCCAACCACACACATAAAAGAAACTTTTTGGGTATTGATTTGTCACTTGCTTTCACAAGCAGCCAAGAAATAAGGTAGAGTACTTGCTTTTAAGGAGAGGAGGGCTCGTCAGCAACATCGGTTGTGATGTAGTGGTTGAATCACCTTATTTTTAGTTTAGATATTTTGAATTTAAGTCTCGAATATAAAAAAAAAATCTTATTATATGTGCTTCCCTCAAATAAATTTTACAGTGCATGATCCAAATATAATCGAAACTCTAGTGCAGACTCCGCACACCAAAGGGAAAAAAAGTAAAAAATAGAGGAGGCAAGTCCTTTCTAGTCTAGTGATTGTTGCGTTTCGATACATCTAATTGTGTAAGAAGACAAAATATACTAGTCCAGCTACATTATGGACCTTTTAAGGACAGTTTCTAAACAGTAATGATCAGTTCAGTTCATGTAGCGCCAATAATTGAGAAAATTACAAAAATAAATGCCTCTTCATAAATACTCCATATCGTGGATATTCATTCATTAAATACATAGTTTTTTTAGAAATCAAGCATATAAATTTTAAGTAGCTTCTTCAAATTTCTTCTTCAAATTTATAATAAAACATATAACTTGTAAGTTGTAAGTAGCTTAAGCAAACAATCTGCAAAGTAACTTAAGCAAGTAAATCTGTAATTTCTGAAAAACCTTGTAGCAACTTCTTTTCTTCTATAAATTAATTTATTTGTACATGATAAATATGTCCCCCTTATTTGGCCGTCTCTTGCTATATATCTTGTATTGTTTTTACTATGTCATACTGCTTTCGTACTTAATTACTTGTCCATTTTTAAAATGATACACCTATTAAGAAAATAATAATTGACATAGTAAGTTTATCATTTTACCCCTATTAATTATGAAGTGGATAAATTAAAAACTTAAGATTTTAAAAAAGTTCTACCTTTTTCAAAGTAATTAATTGAGGGTATAATATGTAAAAAAATTTTTTGTTATTTCTTGATATGTCAAAATGAACAAGTAATTAGTGACAATTAAAAAAGAAAATATAAATAAGTAATTAGGGACAAAGAGAATATAATATATTTTTGGTAGGCCTACTTTAAGAAGGAAATAACTTTCTTTTCTTGTTATTAAGTAGCTCAATCTTTGAAATCCAACTTTATGGATAATGCAAGAAGGTGGAACATCTTCTTCTCAACATTGCCCATTTTCCCACATCGACACGTCCAATTTTCTCTGTGGACTTATAATTACGACTTGTTGTCATGTTGTTAGTCGTACAAGAATTTATGAACTAGTTTGACTGGATGTATGAAAAATAATAATTTACATAAATAATAATGCATTGTTTAATTACATGAAATTTCAGTACAAGTTTCAATTAGTTATTTGGTTGTAATTTTATTTTATTTTATTTTTTGGTATAAATAATATTGGAATGGACTTGTCCCGAAAGATATGTTCAGAGAAAATATTAGTTTACAAAGTGATGTAAACTTATGACCCGAAGATAGGGAAGAACTTGTGTCCCGATGACATGGTAAAAAATTGTACAGTACTCGCCGATAAGAAATGAGTATCTTATAACCTTAATATCATGCAACAGATGAAAATCTTATGAGCTTTACCGTAATCTGTCTCGAGATCATATATATAGTATTATATTTTTAAAAATATAATACTATATATACTAAATCAGGAATAATATAATTTACTTGGCATAATTTGTCACATATTCAACCAGAGTTTTCTCAATCTAAAGAAAATGATAGGCCAAATAAGTAGAAACACCAAAAAATTTAAATATGAAACTAAAAAATAGGGATAGCTTAAAGAGTTATCCTTCTTGACAATAATTGGACAAATTGCTCTCCTTCCTAGTTACCTAGTATCATACTAAAATGGAAAATTTGTGCTACGTACTACACACACACACACACAAGAAAAAAGAAAAGCAGTATCTGTTGACTCGACTTGGTAAATCTAAGTTCACTTGAAAATGGGGTGTCCACAACTAAAAGACTCACAAACTTGGGCCGCGTGGCTCATCGTACTATTCAGACATGACAATTCGCAAATTAAAACATTTGCCACTGTTCATAACATCTTTTCCTCTCTTTATTTCCCAAGAAAATCTATATCTTGTAGCAAATTTTTTGTATATATAGCTATATAGTTGTAGTACTAGATAAAACAAGTTAAACAGTAAATACAAAAGAAAAAAACAGTATCAATTTCTTCCCCCTCTTTACTCTTAAAGAGTTGTACTACTTTCACTATGTGGTCATCAAGTAATGAAGAACATCAAGGGTTAAACAAAAACCTTGCAACTAACTCTTCAAAATCATCATCATCATCATCATCTACATCTTGTAGCTATAATCATCCCATTAATCCTATACTAATAAATAGTAAAACCATGGAAGAAGTATGGAAAGACATAAATCTTTCATGTTCTAGAGATCCACAAAATACAACTGCTGCTGCTACTACTGGTGGTATAATTTTGCAAGATTTATTAGCAAGACCATTTGCTAATAACCCTTCAACAGCAGCAGCAGCAGCTTATGGTTCCCCCGTTCCACCCTTGCTTCCTCCCCCTGTTACCATGTTGACATTGAATTCTGGCCCTGAATTTCATTTCTTTAGCACCTTAAACCCAATCAGACAAACTCAACAAAAAAACATTTCTAGTGAGGGATTAGCTTCACCAGCTCCAGGAAGAAAAAGGGATCCTGAATCAGATAACAACAATTCTGGTGACCAGAAAAGCAAGAGGATGATCAAGAACCGTGAGTCCGCTGCTCGATCCCGGGCTCGAAAGCAGGTAAGTTTTTATTCTCTTCTTATAATATAATATAATAAAATGCATCATTGGTACATCATAATGTTACTCCTTATAACTTGCAGGCTTACACGAATGAATTAGAGATGGAAGTAGCCAATTTGATGGAAGAAAATGCCAGGCTCAAGAAGCAGCAGCAACAGGTTACTTTTTATGGTTTAGCTAAATCTTTTGGAGTGTAAAAAACTGATCTTTTTTCTCATTCATCTGTCCTTTTTCATGTGGTGGTCAGTTATGCTTAGCTTCAGCTGGTGCTCAACTTCCAAAAATGAAGTCACTCAATAGAACATCAACGGCCCCATTTTGAGGAATTCCCAACTATGAAATGTCTAATATTTTTGCTACAAATTATTAATCCTCTTTCTGTCTATGCCCCCCCCCCCCCCTTTTTTTTTTTTTTTTTTTTTTTTTTGTGATTTAGGCATTTTGATCAAATTGGAAGACAGAAAGTGATTATTTTTCTCTATCTATGACACTGTACTAGTGTTTTGTCTTCATCCATCTAAAAGCCTAATGGTTAGTTCTTGTAAGCTAAGTTTTAATTATTAATTTAATGCGTGTGGTTGAGAGACTTTGTTTAGTAATGTTGTACTATTGTAGCATTTGGACAATGAACAGTAAGAATCTTGGAAGCATAAAGATCTTTTGTGTTGGCCATCACTTTCATTTTGTTGTGACACCACAACACTATATTGTCACCAATTTCTTCTGCTCTTATTATTAATGCTGCCCATTGATAGGGATGCCTCGTGTTTTTTTTTCATTCTTTGGTTCAACTACAAAGGGCATTTGTGCATGTAGTGTACTCGTTTTATTTCAATTTATATGAGATAGTTTGATTTGAGATAAAGTTTAAGAAAAAAAAAAAGAGAAATTGTTTGTTTTATTGTTTTTTACTCCGTTTAAAAAAATATCCTCTTTGATAATTTTTTAATTCGAATTTTGCACGTGCTTTAGATTACAAGATTAAAATACATTTTGATATATTCTTCACATCTTTACTTTAAGATGATAAAATTTAAAGAACTCTTTTTAATTTTTTAAAGTACCAAGTTAAATAAAAATATTCATACATAAATTAATGACAATATTGACAAGAGAGGAAACACAGACGAGGTATACTAGACAACAACAAGAGATGCCTTGGAAACCTTAGACCATATTGTGAATAGAGATTAATGTGGACCAAATCTCTTAGGGGTCGTTCAGTGTGGGGATAAAAATAAATAGTTCTAGAATAAAAATTTGGTGTCTTGTTTGGTTATCATGTTTGGAATAACTTATCTTATTATTTATATCATAGTGATAAATAAGTTATTTCATGTACATGATGAAATAAATTATTTCAAAATAATTAATTATGAAATAACTTGTTTCTAGCGCAACAATCCGTATTAATTGGTTTTTTCTTCATGTGGTGGACCTTTCCTTTTTCTTCATTTTGTTCCTTTGTGTGTGGGTCTCCTTTTTTATCCTATCTTGTTTCTTCATAAACGACAAAGAAAGTTTTGGTTGGGCAAAAACCAATCAAATGGATTTATGGACCAATGGACTATTATAGTACTACCAAGTTTCCTAGAGGCTAGGAGTCTACCTTTAACACTTTTTCCACGTTGAGAAAAAGAGGTAGGATGCTCCAATAAAGACACATCACTAAGGGGTTAGCCCTTTGTACTTTACACTCTCATCCCTTAGAGGGTGGTTTCGTCACTGAAATTTTGTCACCTTTTACTTTAATCCGAAATACACGTGTCGTGTTCTCGAGAGTACTTTGTGCTACTAGGTAATCGACACGTAGAAGTGGGCGTTCGATATTCGGGTTTAGTAATACCATAATTGGTGGTTAAAAGTAGATATCTAATGTCATATTTTTATATTTTGATTTGGTAATTCAATAATCGGTAAATTAAACTTCGATTTGGTATGATATTCGGTAATATCATATAAAAGTTATAGCCAGTTATATTATAAAGTTTAATACTATTTCTCCAATTATTTTTATTTTTTAATTTAGAGACACGATGTAATAAAAGATTCGAGAAAAGCAAATTAATACAACTAATAGACATATGTATTTGAGTTGTTTATGTTTATTCTTTAACTTTCTTTTTGGACTTGTACTAAAGAGTAATGAACATGTTGTTAGTGACCTTCATTAAGTAAATAATTCGGTATTCGGAAAATACCGAATATCAAATGATACTAATGTCTCATATCAAACCCAAACCTAAATACCATAATTCTAAAATTTTACTCTCAAATATCATACTAACCGAAATACCGAATACCAAAATATCAAAATGTTTTATTTGATTCGATACTGTGGTTTTCAATATTTTATGCCCAGCTCTATTCACACATTTTTTTTCTTCATTATTCCACTCTAATAATAAATTGAATCAAAACAATTACTCCCTCCGTCTATTTTTATATATTCATTAATTAAAAATATATGTTTATTTTTATTTGTCTTAATTTATAAAATTAAAAAAATAATATTATTTATCTAGTTTATCTTTATTATTAAGTATTATATTTGTTTACTCTTTAATTTTAATTCAATACTACTATCTTTTTAAAATATTAATCTCTCCCCATATTTATTGAGTAGGAATAAAAGTAAAAATAAATATAATTAATTATAGTTTAAACTAGCTATTTTTAGTAGCATAATAAGTTAATATAACTAAAATGAATGGAAGGAAAAAAACAATATGGAAATATACGTAGCTGTTTTCCTGATTGTCGGTAGAACAAAGTTTTTTAATTAGTTAATTACAATATGGACGAAAACAATTTATTACCACTATTGTCCATATTAAGACACGTTTAGTATATTGATTAATGGATAAAGAGAGATCGATAATTTTGGAATAAATTTTTGTTGCATATCGATTGGTTCGGTTTTATTTTGAAATTTATTAATTTGACTTAATGGTTATCGATTTGTAGATATGCTAAATTTCTATATATAGAAGAGTCATGAAAAGGATGACCAATGACATTTTAGTAATTCTAACATCATTTAAGGGGAAAATAATAATTGTATAATTAATGGTCAAAATGAAAACCTAGAAGAATTCATACATGTTTTTACTTTTTTTATGTGCCCATAAAGATATTTTTGTAATTGTTAAAATGAAGAGTTTCTATTGGTTAACTTCATACAAACAATAATAAAAGCTAAGCTTGTTTTGACATGTTTTAGAACGAAAATTTTGAACTAATTTAAAATAAAATGTGTTTGAATAGTTAATATATTGTTCCTAAAAATATATTGTGTAAACATATTTAATATTATGTTACATAATATGACCACAATTAAAATTTGTATCTTGATTATTAAAATAGTTTTTAAAATAATGTATCAATATTTTTTTATTAATTTGAAGAAAATATCAAATTTCGTGACTAAAAGAATGAACAATGTTTGATTATCAAGAAATTAATAATTCGATAATATACTCATCGAAAGATTAAAAACTATTAATTTTCATTTCTATATAGGATATTTTCTAAATATCAAATTAAAATTAAAATTAAAATTAAAATTTGATATTAAAGTAACAGGGAACACATAAAAAATTAAATTTAGACAAATTACAAGGGACAGAGAGAGTATAAGTAAGACAAGATAATAGTGGTGAGCTCTCTTGGGTGGGAGTGGAGGAAACTTTATAATGATGTTAACATATTACTGTCCCATCTTACAAGAGCATACTTATGGGAGTGGAGGAAACTTTATAATGATGTTATCATATTACTGTCCCATCTTACAAGAGCATACTTGCAGGTTTTTTTTTATTACAATGGAGAAATTGGGCCTACACTAATAAAGTATATAATAAAGGTGTCAAAGCCAGAAAGATCAGAATATATATTTTAGTAACTTTTGTAATATCACTTTTTATTTTAGTGATCATCTTTAATTTTTTCTTCACTCACGATAATAGTATAGAAGAAATAACAGAATAAGCATATCTATCACCAATTTTGGACTGAGATAAGGCATATTGACCCTTTCTATCGTATTCTCTATCCCTAATTATTTGTCCACTTTTTTTTTTATTGTCACTAATTACTTGTCCATTTTAATAAATTAAGAAAGAACAATTTATTTTTACCTATTATATCCTAAATTAGTTATTTTGAAAAAGGTAGAACTTCTTGAAAATCTTATGTTTTTTAATTCATCGACTTCATAATTAATAGGGGTAAAATGGTAAACTCACTATGACAATAATTGTTTTCTTGTGTGTCAATTCAAAAGTGGACAAGTAATTAGGGATAGAAAAAGTATTTTATCTTTGGATATCAAATATACAGAGTAAGCTTAATGGAACCACAACTAACACAAGATTGATACTTTCAGAAGAAAACAACAACAACTAAGGATGTGGGGCAGTGGATAAGGTTGCTTCTCCCTTAATCAGAAATCTCGGACTCGAGCCTTGAGTATAGAAAAGTTCTTGATTGGAAATGCTTCCTTCCAAATAGGACCTACAAGGCATGAATTCGAAATAATCGAATTCCAATGGATGGTGAATGACAATGTTGAAGACTTTGTTTGATCTTCTTGAATCAAGATTTTGGGATCTCCAGTCTTCTAGGTAAAGTTATAACTACGATGACTTATCATCGTCCATAGTCCTATTTCCTTTGACGATCTTTCAACCATCTCTCAAGCTAAGTTAGGTCTTTTGTAAGTGATCTTACACATTATTGTTGACTTTACATAGTTCATTGTGATAATTCCACTGGAGAAATTGTCTAACAGTATTATATATTCATTGTATTTGAGGAGGATCTTCATTAAACATAATGCTCTTGGCAATCACAATGTAAGCATATCGAATCCAACACAGTTTGGTGTTCGAAAATCATTCAGCTTCTTCATCAATTTTGTCTAAAACTATGAATTCAGACTCCATCGTAGAGCATTGTCTATCGAACTAGTTTGGATTTTTTTTTTAACAAAGTTAATTACAATGTGGAAGAAAACAATTTAGTATCACTAATAACATTTTATATGCATATATAGTCCATATACTATTATAGTTTACTAAAGAGAATACTAGTAATGAGTTTTTTTGCTCAGATTAGCAGTATTTATGGGACATCTTGCTTGGCTGAAAATGAGTGATAGGAACACCCTTTGAAAATAGTAGTGTAAAGCAAATATCAATTTGGAATGCAACTAAATTTTAGAGATGTATACATATATGTAGTTGCTAGCACAGACGAAAATTGTCCTGAATGATGTAATAATATCAGTTCAAGATTGTTTAGTGAGGTAATAGGACGCTTGCAGAGTTAATGTATCTTTTTGAAAATTCGGAATAACTTCAAGTGTCACTTTATATCTTTTCTCTATGTTTTATCTATTTAGTGGTGAGCTCTCTTGCCTAAAGTGGAGGCAACTTTATAGTGATGTTAACATGTTGTCCATCTTCCTAGAGCAGTGTAGGTTTTATAACAATGGAGAGACTGGGGTCCTCCTTAACTAATAAAGTATACTGCTCCTTTATATAATAAAAGTTATCAAAGCCTAAGAGGTAAGAGTATATATTTTATAAAAAACTTTTCTTTTGGCATGTAATCAAATAATTTATGTAATCTCACCTTCTTTTTTTTATAGTGATCCTTTTTTTTGTCTTCACTCAGAATGGTTATAAAAAGGAACAACTGAATAAGCATGTTTGTCCTTTTCTATGGTACTTTATTTTCGGATATCAAATATAGAGATTTAGTTAATGGACTACAGCTAACACTAAGATAGATACGTTTTTTTAAAATAAAATTGTGATCCCATGAGGTGGTTGAAACTTTTGAGGTTTCAGGTTCAAAACTTGTGGAGACCAAAAAAAAAAAAAATACTAGGTTATTCTTTCCATTTGTTATCGCCTTAGTAGACAGAGTTATCTAGTACTTGTTGCTGATGGAAAAATGACAGATATCTTGTTAAATTAATCGAGATGCTCGAAAGCTACCCTTAATATTTACATCAATTTCATGAATGCAACACATATAAAATTAAAGAACTATATCAGAAAGTCATAAAGGTTTAAATTTGTCTTGACATCCAAGTGATTTGCAGTCTAAAATAGAATTTAAAATACATGATCAACTTAGAAGATAAAAAGTAGTACTATCTTTTTCACAAGTCTCCACAAATTACGTTGATCAAGAAATTAGAAATTTTTGGACGTATTTGTAGGCCATCTAAAAACATACATGATGGCAGTAGAAAAAAGATTTTCCCACTAATCTAGTGTTCATACAGGTATAGGTAGAGAGAAACTTAAATTATTATTTTTTAAGTAAAGACCATAATTAGAAAAAGGTTGCTCAACTATATTGAAGCATATCCAAACAGAGTACAAGAAGGGAATGTCATTAGTGAGAGCTCAATCAGGGTGGAGCTAGGTGGGAATTCGTGGGTTTGAACGAACTCAATAGCTTTTCCGTAGACCATATATTTGTACTAGAAAACTAAGTACAATAACTTTGAATTCCTAACAAAACATATTGACAGCTCAATGGTAAGGAAGATGAGAAAAATTTAAAACCCCAAACTCGTAATATTGGCTACGCCTCTGAGCTCAACTATATTGAAGCATATCAAATTAGGTTTTTGACAACATAATTGTCACTTTTAAGTGACAGCAAACATAGGTGTATAATATATAAATCATTCCATTACCACTTTGTCCTTGGATCTGTGAAGAGTGAGAGAGTTGCCTGTTTGGGGCCAGAAGAGTTTCAATTGATGTGTTACTCAAGGACATAACCGTCCACATTAAGCACCCCGAATTAATCAACTACGTGAAGTTGAAGTTCTGTTGGAATTCACGTAGTCTAGTATTTTAAAAAATTAACAGCCCACTATTGTTGATTGAGAGCTTACATGTTATGACTCAGAGTCTACACCCTAACCAAGACACAATGCTTGGAACCACAGTGATCCCAAGTTAACCCTTGACGTAACATGTCTAAAAGCATATCCTATGAAAATTGAAGCAGAAAGTTGTAAACAAATGCATTGTACAATGAACTCAATAATTTAGTTTCATGCCCCTAGGCATCTATCAATAGATCATTATACACTTCCCGAGTTTTTAAGTACTAGACAGATGGTACAGCTACTGTACCCCCTTTTGTACATAAATCTACATTATGAAATAAAGAGAAAATAATACAATTATCACTCAATAAAGACCATGATAGTCTTTCAAAACTATGAGTAAAGGACGATCACACTGGCTTTTAACACAGGGATATTACAAAAGAAAACTCTGTAGATCAATGGGCATTAACAAGGAACGGATGCTGGCAAACACTGCACTCTATCGTTTCTGATCCAGAAACTGGCACTTCAACCTGCAAAGTCAAATTCCATAAAAAATTCATCTACAGGGACAGTATATTCTTGGGTTTCCAGGAATAGACACAAACAGAACAAGACAGGAAGAAAAGCATGGTCTATGGTACCGAACCTGTAAATGGACTGTGCAAGTTGGACACTCTACCTCTCTCATCCCCTTGGATCCTTGAGAACTAAGACCTGAAAATGATAAGGTATCATCAGCTCCAAGAGAAAACATTCTCCCACTTGTAGTACTCATAGAAAGGTTTGCATGCCTATTCCAGATAACAATCATTCTAAACAAGTATTCAAGCCAATTAAACAAGAAACTGTTGCAGCCGTGGATACTACCTGTCGAAGTCTTGCGGTTTTTGTCCATCACCTCCTGTTTATGAATTTCAATCGTAGAAATTAGTATATGCTGACGAAGATGCAATAGAAAATTTTTTAAAGTAGGTACACATTGGCAGAATATAGAAGTAATAAAACATAATAAAAAAAACAACTTATAATCCATCGATAAATAATATGTCAACCCTAACCAGAAGCTTTATAAAAGCACATCGCAAATTTAAAGTAGCAAAACTTATAATTTTTTGTTTGCTTACATCTTCTCTCTCCAATTCAATCATCCAACTGCTCATCTCAAAATTGTTAATACATACTTCAAATGTTCAAAGTAATGTAACTTCCATAATTGTGGACATAAGCTAATTAGCATTGATTTCCAAGATACACTTCCAATGACCTATCTAAACAGAAAATTTCCGAACAGTCCTGATGAATAATTTAAAGAACCTAGGAAGTCAGTATTCACCTTGAGTTTTCTTGTAAGGTCCTCATGACTTTGCAATGCAGCAACTTTTGTCGTTGCTTCCGTGGCATTGCTGAGTCTCTGAGTTACCTCTGCCTGCAAAATGAGGAAAGTTCAATCTTGTTATATCTTATGAAGTACTGCTTCAAGACTATTGCAACCTATAAGATTACAAGGGAATGCAAAATATGGAAGGTCAATTGTTGAACAAAATAACAGATAAAAGAATGTAAAACATTGAAAGACACTGTCATGAAAGACTGAAAAGGCTTTAGAATACAAAAACTATCAGATATTAAGAGTCCATAGCTTCATTAGATTGTTGAAAGGTTCTTGTCCAAGAAAATGTTGATAGGTTTAACGTCCTCCTTTTAAAATGAAATAGTCAACGTTTGTTCATATATCAACAATGAAAGTTCCCATGTGGTAGTATCTTATCTTTAATAAGCCACAGAGGCTTTCTGTTCAGAATAATTACACACTATTTTCTCTGATGTTTTCAAATAGATGGAACACATGCACTGCTTTTATCTTGCGCTATTTCCTTAATGGGCTCAACTATGTAGTTAGAGCTTTAGTTCTCCAATTTCTTCTTGATAAGGATTACATCTCCAATCTTTTCTACATGTAATCGAGGTTTTGGCAGAAACCTTTCAGTTATTGAAACCTTTAGTAGCTTTTAGAGACGAAAGTCTCTTTGCAGCTGCTCATGGTGTTAAGCCACTTCATCTTTCTTGATCTCTCAAGCATGAAACAGTGAGCTACGGCGAGATCCATTGATTTCCTTATGTCCCTCTTTCCCCAAAGCATTTTCACGTACACCTAGTCTACAACTTTTCCTGATTCCATTTCTATTCAATTTGTACGAGTAATAATTGCACTTGTGTTGCTTCAAAACATCTCACTCTGACAAACTTAAGGGTGATGTTAGAAGATTTAGAGCTGAATGATGTATATTAAGGTTGATTTTATTGGGAAAATCCTAAATCAAGTTTGTCCAGTAGGACACTAGTTTTTATTTTTTTATTTTCTTTCCTGTAAGGGAGCATATTTGACTCATTGGTTGCAACTACCAATACCATAAAAGCTCCAATCCAAGCTTCCAGATAAGAGAAGTGTAAAAGTTATATCAATCAGAACAATTGCGATCTCATGCAAACAAAGAATTTATTAGATACAGTAATATGATCAAAGGATTTGGCAAACAAGAATCTAAAATTCCCAAGTGCTAAAAAAAAGTGAAACATCCGGAATAGGTGTGTTTTTACCAGTTAGAGAAAAGCTGAGTTGAGAAGTGTTAACAACATTTTTCTAGTCAAACTACAGTCTAACTTTAGTATTATAAGCATGGAAAGTCACATTTAACATCCCATTAATTGAAACAAAGAAGTCACATTAAACATATCTTTATAAATGAAAACCATAAACCTGAAATTAACCCATTATTTTACTAGGGCATACCATGCATCGGTCACAAACTCGAACTGGTTGTGCATCTTCATCCGCGGTGAGGGCAACTCTACCTTGCGTGCACTTGTCACAGAAAATATCCCCACAATTCCTGCAGTGGTGCTGATACAGATTTAAAGAAGACATATGAGAAGAGAAAATTAAAACAGGAAATACGAAAATGTGACATTTACCCCACTGTTCAAAATAAATGTACCTTTCTATTGAAAGCACTAAAATCTGTCGCACAAGCAGTGCACTTTTGAACTGCTTCATCAGGAACCTATATGAGAATAATTAGGCAAAAGAGAGCCACAAATTTGTTAAGAGTTACTTGCAGTAGTCAATTCAACAGGAAGAAATGGAAAGCAGGACCACTAAATTAATGCATTTGTTGATCATAAATCTAACCCAGAAATCTTTCTCTTCATTTAGTGGCCTCATCAACTTCATCAAATCAGAAAAACCTTTCTTCTTCTCAGCAACTTGCTCAGATCCCTTGATTGAATCTGAAGGTTTATTACTCTCACCCATCTCCTTGACCTGAATCCCATAATAGAAGCATGTGTACATTGGTTATGACTAGTCAACTATTCAGAGGAGCACTTTATCTAGATATCTTGTTGAGAGCAATGGCAGTAGATGAAAGAAAAACAATTTCAATTGTATCCAATAGTTTAAGTGAACGATATCTGAAGAGTAGGAACGCCAGCTAAACTTGATATGCACGAAACAGGGAGAAGAATTAATCCATTGAGCTTACAGTTACTTATAGTAGTTGCTTCAGCTACAAATCTAATGGAAATTCCAATGTAGTAGATAAGCAAGCATCCATAGGAGGGACAATCAAATGCAACTTTAAGTCTTCAATCTACTGCTGTGTGAATACAGGATAAAACCTAATACAGCTAACCAAACCGGCTAGAGTTAACCTCCACTTTTAACCTATTTTGACATATAAAATCGAGCCAAGTATAACATGAAAAGTACAATTTCTACACCCTTCCAAGAAAAAACCAAGATGGTGATGGCTGTGGCTCTTTGCTTTGCTTGGTTGGGGGGGGGAGGGGGTTGCAAACCTTCCACGTATCTGATTCCTCTATGGGTAGGATTTTCTTGACCAACCAAAGTCAATGGTATCAGTATTATCCCTCTACTGTTACCCCTAACCCATTAAGACATACCTAATCAATTAACTCCAAAAGTCATACATATCCAAAATATATATGAGTTGATAAAATTAGTCATCCCTACTACACCAAATTTGCCTGTCCATAGCGAATTAGAGAACCACTTTGTAGTCTTCACAAGCTCCTTTTCGTTGATGGGACCAAATCTCTTGTGCTTTTCCAATTCCATGTTACTGGCCAAGTTTATAGGCCATGCAATTTTCCCATAAAGATGAGAGCAAATTCAAATACTTACAATTCCTAAGGATCAGATTTAGGTTCTTGGCTTTAAATATTGCCATAAAGTAATAATCGAAATCCCAGTTACATATACCCTTTATTATTTCCAGCAGCCCCATTAATGGGTCCTGATTTCAGATCTCATAACATATTGTGCTAACTCATTTTGGGCTCATTCAGCCAGTCTATTCTCTTGAACAAAATTGTCTTGCGCGCTCCGTCCCTAAAAATGATGTCATTCTACTAATGGTCATACATCAATCCAACTATTCTTGTTGCTTTGTCATTTGTGATCTCATATCCTCCATTCAGATTTCATTGCTATATGTATCTGAGCAAAATTATTTTCCAATTTTGAAACTACCGCATCTTCTCTTGTTTCCTCTTTCTACATTAAACCACTCAAGCTCCCACTTGGCAAGCCTAACTTGATATCAAAACCTCACATCAAGAATATTCCAATCCTGAACCAATCAAATAGCCCGTCCCCATGTTGCTCTCCAATTGAATCAGCTATCCTGTTGACTATCTTCATCACTATAAGGTGCCATTTACTAACAGGCAAAAGCTTAACCCCATTAATTCTCCTATCATCCCCCCCATAATTCCCTCCTTCATAGTCCTCTCCTCTACTTAGCTCTATTCTAACACTCTTATGTACCCCTCCGTCACTTCACCTCAACACGGCACAACCTCCTCATCTGTTTCACAAACCAATTAGAGCCTGGCTGTATCTATCCTCCAGAATTCTTTATCTCCAAATAAGTAGCTAAACCCAGACATCTCTCAGATTTAAAAGTTCACGTCACTGAATTGGACTAAAACTAATTGTAGCATAAATGGTGGGTAACACCAAATAATATAAATCTTCCATGACGGGAAAAAGAAACTAAACGAAGTTCAAATTCATCACTTATTAAATAGACACTTCGTGTCTTACCTCCAGAGTAATAGTGTGTGAAAAAATCAGCAACGCCTATTCATTTTGTGCTAAATGCTAGTTCTCTGGCATGAACTACACACCTTGAGGGCAACATATAAATTCTAACACCACTAAGACAACAGGTCAGATATCCTTTAGTAGGCTTACCTTTACGCAAACAAAAGAAGGATAATAAGTCAGATAAAGAAGACAACTTCTTGTGTAACTCAACACATTCCACAACTGCAGGATTAAAGTTATATGTAGCAAACCCAAGGAAGACATTTATCAAACACAAACATACAGAAAGATGAGATCAAATTTTGAAGAGTGAGATCTTTTAACCTGAATACTTGCGGCTGTCACAGTGTCCAGCATATTGTTCACAGTATAGCTATTTGATTTCAGCCTGATACGTCTAGGTTCCATGTCAACCGAGTTTTTGGCCCAAAATGCAAATATATATGCATCCAACACCTGACAGAGAAAGAATAATAAATGAACTTATTTCGCAGGCATCTTGTCTGTAAATGAAATAACGTATACCAGAAGTAATACAATCAAAATGACAAACTTACCTCGCATCTTGTCACATTCTCCAGCAAATATTTTCTCTGAGTTCGGCTTGTAGCAGGATCAAGTAAGTGAATCCCATCTAGACCAATCTGAATTTGAACTTCAATGCTAAACTTTAGAATATATAATTGGTGAACTGGTAGATATTTATAAATAAATAAACAGTGGTAAGCAGATCAAAGCATAGCCATGTTAGTCAACATAAAAGTAGATGCAGAGGATTCATATAAACGACTTAAACTAGTTAGTAATTGTGGCTTAGTTTATTGATTGAAGCAGGCCAATTATAACTTCAAACTGCAATTATTTTCCCTTTCAAGCTTATGAAAGTTGTGCAAACACCAATAATCCAACTTTCTAACCTGACAAAGCACATCCATGTCACTCTGACCAATCCCTTCTGATAAAAGTTTGACGCGGAACTTCAACACACCAGCTGTAACATCATGTTGATCCTCCATTTTCGGGGTTGCTTTCACAATTTTACGACTACTCTCATATCCTTGGTTCTCCCTCTGATTTTGAACATTGATAGGCCTCCCATAATCATCAAACATCACCCCAACATTCGACTCAGATCGACTCTCTTTATACAACGCATCTTTCCTACCATTATATTTATAAATACCCGAATCACCATACGATCCATTATTCTCAATTGTATGATGAGCAGAGGAACCATAATTTTGTGCCATATAATCGTAACTCATAGGGGTTTGATTTTGATCATACTGAGGATAATAATAATTCGGGTGAGGAGCATCAAGGTGAGGGAAAGTGTAAGGTTGTTGTTGATGAGAATAAGGTGGGAAGGTGGTGGAGCAGTCGGAGGAAGAGTAACTGGAAGGTTCAGGAGGAGCGGAGGCGTAGGAATTGTAGGAATGATCGGGGGGAGTAGAGCTAGGGTTTGGGTTTGGGTTGTGTAAGTTAGGTTGGTGGTAGTAGGAAGAGCCAACATCGCCGTTATGCATGACTGAAGAATTTAGAGATCGGAGAAGATGAATCGGTTGAAGAAATGATGAAAACAGAGGAAGAAGAAGAAGAAGAAATGGTGGAGTGCAAGGGAAGTTAAGTTTTGTTGAGATGGCGACAGAGAAAAGAATAGCGTGTAAGCGCCACGGGATGCAATTTGGACTGGACCGGCCGACCGGGTTAGCGATATAAGGAACTTTCGCGAAATAGCATGACTTGTCCTAATAATTACATTTATTTTGTCAAAAAAAATTTTTTAATGCTTATCTAAATTGATGATTTTATTCCCTCAGTCAACTTTTAATTATCATGATTTTCCTTTTTAGGATCAAACTATAAGAATATTGACTAATATTTTATGATGTATTTTTATCATAATGATATGCAAAAAATTGCAATTTGTAGTACTTTTTATCTAAATTTTTTGTTTAAAATATTAAATTAATGTAATCTAATTTAATTTTAAAAATTAATCACACTTTCAAAATGAGCAATATCACAACTAAAAGTAGACGGACGAAGTATTTTATATCTTCTTCTATAATAAAATTCTATGATTCCTAATTATAAATTCTTACTAATTTCTCTTTTACAAATTCATATTGAAAATATCTTTTTTTTTTATATCTTCTACTGTAAAAAAATTGAATAGATTCAGTTATCCCATTTTTAATGTGACTATAATCTCAGCTATCCAATAATAGATTCAGTTATCCCATTTTTAATGTGACTATAATCTCAGCTATCCAATTTTCAATGAGATTGAATTTCTATTTAAAAAATTATCTCAATAATTTACTTTTAAACTTAGGGTGTGTTTGATACGAAGGAAAATCTTTTCCTAAAAAATAAGTTGATTTTTGATTTATTTTTTCATGTTTGGTTGGTGAGTAGAAAATATTTTCTGGAAAAGATTTTTAGTGTTTTATTTATGAATGAAAAATATATTTTATTTTTACTAGAGTAGAAAATAATTTTTGAAATTGAAAATATTTTTTAAAAACAAACTTAATTTTTTTTGGGGGGGGGGGGGGGGGGGGGTGGGGGGGGGGGGGGTCGAGGGTAGGGGTGAAAAATTGAAATTTTGAAGTTGAAAATATTTTTTAAAAACAAACTTAAATTTTATTTTGGGGGTGGGGGCTGGTAGGGGGTCGAGGGTAGGGTGAAAAAATGAAATTTTGAAATTGAAAATATTTTTTAAAAACAAACTTAATTTTTTTTTGAGGGGAGGGGTGGGGGCTGGGGGTAGGGGTGAGGGTGAAGTAAAGTGTCACGACCCAATTTCTCAGGTCATGATGGCGCCTACTATATGACCCACCAGTAGGCAAGTCGACCCATATCCCGGAACTCGAAGTAATGGGATGTTAGGGTAGAAAACCAACCAATCAACCTAAAATAGTAATAAATATAACAAGAACATGCAATGAACGGGCGGAAGCGACTAGACATATATACACAAAATGAATCCCTCCCAAAACCTAGAAGTCACAAGTACAGAGCTGCTAACAAAAAGTACAAGTCCCAAAAGTGGACTACAGAAACAAGCTGTCTCAAAAGGCAAAAGACAAGCAAAAGTAAGTACAGAGGGAGACGGGCAAATCCAGAACGTTGTGTGCTCACCCTCGCCTCTGATCACGACCGCAGTTGGCTCGAATCAACGTCGATAGCTAGTACTCGGACCTGCATCACGAAAATAGATGCAGAGTGTAGTATGAGTACCAAAATAACAGGTACACAGTAGGCATCATAAGCCGACTGAGCAAGATAAGCAAAAGTAAACTGAAATGCGAATAAAGGGTCACAATCAAGCACAAAAGAGTAGTAAATGTGGGTATGTACACAAACGTACAGGCAATAAAGACAAGAAATCTAACTAACTCCGCTGGGCTCCCATAAACCCGATGGGTACGCTCGTGCATAATAAAAGAAACCACCTGCACGGATCCCCATAAGCCCGGCAGATGCACTGCAGTTGAAGTAAAAGAATGGAGCTAGAAGGTCTATCACAATATTACCAATTTCTGGACTTTAACCGAACTATTTCCAATTATATTCCAAGATCTCACTACGTCCCGGACTTTAACCGGAACATCTCCAACCTCCAAAACCTCAACCTACAGATGAGAGTAATCAAAGACTAAACTGAAACTTCAGTAAGGAATTGGGAATGCACCACGTGCAAGTTGGACCATGGACTCGAACCGGGTACTGTAGCTAATGAGTCAACCTATATGGGCTGGACCACGAACTCGAACCGGGTGTTGTAGCCAAAGGTCGGGCATGGGTGGGCTGGACCATGGACTCGAACCGAGTACTGTAGCCAAAATCAGATCACAGGTAAGCTGGACCACGGACTCGAACCGAGTATTATAGCTAAGCTTGGACATAAGTAAGCTGGACCACGAACTCTAACCGGGTGATGTAGCTAAGAATCAATATCCAACCACACGTCGCGAAAAATATCACCAAACCGTTTACCATAAATAATCATTTCAGTCCGACCCTCATATACCCCAAGTCGCCGAGGAAGTATCCAAAAGTGAGTAAGCTATACCACGAACTTTAATTGAGTATTTGTAGCCGATAGAAAAGCAGGGCATTATGGATACAAGGTCATAAGCTGAGTTACCGCCTAGCTAAGGCTCAGACTATCAGACTCAAGTCTGCTATATCAGTCTACAAGGAGCTAACCGTCCGAAACGATGTCGGAAAAAGTTCTACAGTCCAACGGCATCCGAAACCTCGCAAGTCTATGGCAACACTAGTCTAAGCCTAGACTAAGGCCAAACATACTTCAAATCATTATTATAATATACACCACAAGGTATGGATGTTCAATAATATCAAGAGTCATGCTTTCACAGTCCAACAATTTCCCAAAATAAGGTCTAAGGCATGAATTATAGAAATTTAGCATGCTCAACACCCAAACCCCTCAATACTCAAGTAAATCAATAAACAATTGCCTAAACATGCTCAATCTCACGATGGGAAAACCATAGCCTACCTGAAAGCCGATCACGCGTGCTCCAACTCACGGTACCGGAGCTTTTCCCTTACGAACGGTCTCCAAATGCTTCCACACTATCAAAAGGTTAATCACCTCGTCAATACGAATATGTTGACATTAAAATTATATTTTTTGGAGACGGACCCAAATACCTTACTAAACTAATACGCCAAAAATTAGCACAAATAGATGCCTAAAACATAGCAAATCAGCCCCAACAATTAAAATCATCAATAAGTCCTAACTTAAGACTTGGCATCCCTTTGATCATCAAATTCTGGAAAAACGAGACCCTTTCAATCCAAACAAATTATACCAAGACGATCCTTGCGAAAAACTCTAGCAGTAGCTAAATTCGATTCCTTACCACAAAAAAAGCCTCCCCGGCGTTTCTGAGCTCACCACTAGATTTCCCACGAAATTCTCTTGAAATTAGCCTTTTGAATCACCTAATTTGAGCTTAAAATAGAGGAGATATCTATGTTTGAAGATGAGAAAAAAAAATGGATGAAAATCGTCCTTAAATCTGGAAATTTCCAGATTTCAACACGCTGCCACGTGGCATCGCGTCGTTCAGCCACGTGGTGTCACATGGCTCTGCCACGTCACCATTGCGTTAGAATTCAACAACTCTTCAAACTTAAATTTTGATGTTCTGGACTCGTTCGGAGTCGGAAAAACACAAACCATAGATGGAATCTGATTGGAAATGATATTTCGGACTCAACGGTGAAGTCGGAATTTCCATTGAAAATCGCTTCAATGAAAATTCGGTCCCACAGCCAGTATCGTTTTAAGTCAGATTCCACAATGGGTATCTAAAGCCCCGGGAAGTGAACAAAGGGTTGTTCTAGACCAAAATTGATATTCCGAAGCTAACCAAGCTGTCAGAATTTTCATCTGAGCATGTTTTCCAGGAAGGCTGACCCAAGTCAACTATAGGCCAAATTTCAAGGGCAAAAACGTCAAATGGCCCTGAAGTCGTACCGATTGCCTCGATACCCGTGTTAATCATGCTACTAGCCTAATTTGGCCATTATGGAGCTGATGGAATTGTCAGAATTTTATTTTGAGGTCGTTTACCTAAATTTATGACCAAAGTCAACTTTTCAAGTTATAAAATCTCCAAAACAGGGAAACGGGCCTAAAACCCAAACGAATGACCAGGCGATCGAACAATCAGTGCCAGCAAGTCATAAATGACTTGGGATCGCTACAAGAACGCTCTAAACGATGAAATGAATGCTTTAATTTTAAAATGACCTGGAGGGTCATTACATAAAGAAATTAAATTTAAAAACAAGCTTAAATTTATTTATTTTTTTGGGGGGGGGGGAGGAGTGGTTGGGGGGCTGATTTGAGGGTAGGAACAAAATAAATTGATTTTTTCAACAAAAACATAATTGTAATTTGAAGTTGGAAGAGATTTTTGGAAAATATTTTCCTTAAGTTTTGAAGGGAAGTCATTTTCCTTAAATTTGAGGAAAATGAGTTGATTTGGAAAACATTTTCCAAAACATTTAACCTAACCAAACATGAGAAAATTGAAAAATGTTTTTCTTCATACCAAACACACCCTTTATCTCAATCAATTTATTAAAAACACTTATTTTTCACTTGCTTCATAGTGAAACTCCATTATTGTTAATAATATTTTCTTATAATTTTTTCTTTCACAAATCCAACCGAGAACTGATGTTCAGTAATTATTGAAGTTCGAAACTTCAAAGTTTCAAAATTCAATTTCCATAATATAAGTTGTGTTTCGGGTTGGTAATATTGCAAAAATTCAATTATGTATTGTGGATCCTAAATCTAAATTTTTTGATTGATTTAAGGTAGTTTTTTAGGTGATGAACTTGGTGTAATCATTTAAAATTTATTAAATATAAATTTATAAAATGATTTGGATTATATTAAATTTATTAATATATTAGTCCAAATAAATATTATGGATTGATATAATTGAGTTAATTATTTAAATTCAATCAATATTAATTTAATTAAAGTCCACTCCATAAAGTCCATATGTCATGTCACTTAAATTTGATTGGTCGAAGGGAATCTTATTCCAATCACAACTCCCCTATTTTAAAATTATAAATAGGGGTCCTCATAATTCAGAAAAGTGGACCAAGAATTCAAACAAGAAGCTAGAGAAAGCTCGTGGATCAAAAGTCGCAATTTCTCTACATGTTCAAGAATTCGAGAATTCAAGTGTTCAAGTTTAAGATTTGAAGATGTCAAGATCAAGTTGAAGAACGATCAAGATCAAGACCACCGGATTCAAGATCAAGCTCGAAGCCCTTGAATTCAACTAGAAAGTCAAGATCACGATAAAGTTCAAGTTCAAGATCAAGTCCAAGATCAAGATCGAGATAAATCTCAAGTTCAAGATCAAGCTCAAGAGCCCTTGAATTATATTTGAAAAGGCGAATTCAGAGGAATAATAGAGATTGTAACACTTTGAAATAATAAAACGATTGTTGCATAATTTTTCGTTCTTGATTATTGTTTTCTCGACGCGAATTTTATTATCTACAAATTCTGGCACACCCAGTGGGACAATCTCTACCCCTCATCTCAACTTTTCAAGCATCAAAGAATATCGAGATGACTTCCATGAAGAACAACTCTCGATCAACTACCTCTAAGGCCACTAGCTCCAAGTTCTCTACTGAAGTTGAAGGCATTTTGGGTATTACCTTTGGAAGGTTCAGAGTTGTTACGAGAAGCAAGGTTGTTACACTAGAACACCAAACACTTCAAGTGCCATCCGCATCAACTCCAGTTTTTGGGTCTACGACTTCAAAAATATCAAGTTCCTCCGCAAATGCTTTAGAAGAAAGAAGCAGTATTGTTGAAAAGATCAAGAAGACATTGGCTCTCCTTGAGCAATCTAGTTCCAAGAACTCTACCATAAAAGAGAGCTATAATTCAACGAATGAGTCACCTCTACGTGCATCGCGTAATGTGAGTCCGCTGAAGATCAACTTATGCGACAATTCATGCTACTCTCCTACATCTCCAATTATCATGCAAACAATAGTGGTTGTTGCTTCTTCCTCTGAGGAACAACTCGCAAATCTGACGAAGTTGGTTGAAGGATTGACAAAGCATTTACAACACCAAAAGTCTAGAATCGATAGGTTGATGGATCGAATGAAAGGAGTTTTAGATGGAGAAATGAGTCCTGCACCCGTAAAATGTGTTGAAGTTCAAGATAGGAGATCCTTCGAAGAAAGCACCGCTTGTTAATGAGATGTAGTTTCTTCTGAAGGAATGATCCCTCTCGATCGCTTGAAGGAGTTCATTGAAGGCACTATCAAAGATAAGTATAAAGTCTCCACCAAGTCTTCCCATATGTATGCCAAGCCATACACTGCAAGAATTGATAACTTAAAAATGTCTGCTGGTTAGCAACCTCCCAAATTTCAACAATTTGAGGGTAGAGAAAATCCGAAGCAACATGTTGCACACTTTGTGGAGACATGTAATAATGGTGGAACATATGGGGACTATCTTGTCAAGCAGTTTGTCCGGTCTCTAAAAAGAAATGCCTTTGATTGGTACACGAATCTTGAGCCCAATTCTATTAATAGTTGAGAGCAACTAGAGCACGAATTTCTCAATCGATTCTATAGCACGAGGCGTACTGTGAGCATGGTAGAACTTACGAATACTCGCCAAAGAAAGGATGCACTAGCAATAGACTTCATAAATTGATGGAGGAACGCGAGCCTGAATTGCAAGGATAGGCTTAGTGAAGTTTCTGCAATAGAAATGTGTATCCAAAGGATGCACTAAGAGCTTCTTTATATCTTACAGGAAATAAAACAAAAATCCTTTAAAGATCTAGCTACTCGCGCTCATGATATGGAGTTGAGCATGTCTTCTGTCGGAAAGGAAATGACGTTTGTCCATGACCCTGGCAAAGGAAGAGACAGGCAGGAACCTAAGAGATGGAGCAAATTTGTGCCCAAGAACGACAACAAAGAGACAATGAATGTTAATGTGTCTCTTGTGAAGTTCACTACGAAGGAAGGGAAGAAGCAAAGTGTGAGAACGAATTTTCAAGCGCGTTCAGACCAAAAATTGATCCTAAGGAAAATGCAAGAAAAAAAATACCCCTTCTTGGATTCTGACGTTTCTGATATTTTCGATGAGTTGCTTAAATTAAAGCTCATTGAGTTTCCAGAGATGAATCGGCCTGATGAAGCTGGAAAAGCTGATGACCCAAATTATTACAAGTATCATAAACTTGTGAGTCATTCTCTTGAAAAATGTTTTGTCTTTAAGGATATAGTGATGCGATTGGTTAGAGTAAAGAAGATTGTCCCTGATGATGAGAAAGCTAGTTCTAATCAAATCTCCATCACATTCGGCTCGCTCGATTCGTCCAAATATGTATTGCTGAAAAGCATAAAAAAGAGTCATTGGAGCTAGACAAATCTCAAGTTTATATAGATGGCGATGAAGGTCGGATTCTTGTGACTAGGCGAAGACAGAACAAGTCAAACTTATGAAAATAATCATGTGAGCAATCGATTAGAAAGAAGATGGTGAAGAAACTAGTGAAGCAGAAATCAATCAAGCGCCCAAAGAAGGCAAAGGTAGAAGTGCATCACTAACAGAAACCTCGACATCCTGTAACTCTAGAAGAATTCTTACCAAGTTGGTTGTGCACAAAGTCTACTCAAGAAAATGTCGAGGCATCATGTTTTAATGCTGATAAAGAAGAAACAATAAAGGTGTCTCCAACTGACAAAGAGGGAACAACGAGAGAATCCTCACCAAAAATGTCTCCTAGTGGTGAAGAAAAAGCAACAAGGGAAATCTTGTCAATGATGTCTCTTTCATCTTCTGAAAAGCCTATTGAACCTTCTTCCAAGAAACACATACATCTGATACAAAAATCACATTCATAGATAATGATCTTCTATTTGGTGAAATACTACACAATCGTCCTTTGTATATGATTGGTCACGTGCTAAAGAAGAAGATAAATAGAATCATAATAGATGAAGGATCTGGAATCAACATTCTGCCTATCCACACATTCAAGAAACTCGGCATCATGACCGAAAAACTTAGTGAAATTCGTTTATTGATACAAGGATTCAATCAAGGAGGACATAGGTCCATAGGCTTCATTAAATTAGAAATTCACATGAAAGATTTGCGATCAAGCGCATTGATGCACATGATCGATGCAAAGACTTCATATAATATATTACTTGGCAGGCCTTGGGTACACGAGAATATAATTGTCTCATCTTCTTACTATTAATGTTTGAAGAATCTTGAAGACGGGATTGAAAGAAAGATAGTTGAAGATGATAATCCTTTCACCGAAGTTAAGACATACTTTGCCAATGCAAAATTCTATTTGAAGAGTTATGTTGTTAAAGGGACAAAATCAAATGATGTCAAATCAACCAAGTCTGACAAGATCACAAGCAAAAGAATCGATACTGCTGTCAGAAAGGCAAAAGTTGACAGTAAAGAACTTTGTCCCAATCTCAATGAAGGGAAGACCTTGTCTTCAAAGAAGATTCTGACTTCTGGACTTCGCTATGTTCTAAAAGTAAAGAAAGAAGAAGTCAAATCATCTAACCTTCAAAAAGATGCGTTAAGAGGAAGATGCATTAAGAGGACTAACTCTTCCTATCAGATGGATTGATGCAATAAACTTGCCTTCAAAGCTACCAGGAAAGACAATCGCTCAAAATCAAGTGCGAGATGTGGCACTCCCTACAAAATGCACGGGAAAATGTTTTGATCCTAATGCTTACAAGTTATTTGCAAAGGCTGGATATAACACTAATGAGCCATCAATGTTAGGGAAACTCCCATCAGTTGATAAAATCAGGCAAGCACGTAAAGGCCTAGGCTATAACCAACCACCGCTAGTTTGCATCTTCATAAAAAGTGCAAGCAATAATCATATAACTTTTGAAGATGATGTCATTGCTCCCAACAGAAAGCCTTCCGTCTTTGATCGACTGCAAGAACTTCTGTGTTCAAGAGATTAGGTCCATTAAAGAAGAGAAACAACAAGCATCGGAGAAGTTATCTAAAAATGATAACACTGGCTTCATTTATGATTCAAAAGGATTTCAAAAGTTTGATTCCTTCTAGAATGAGGTGACGAGTGGAACTTGTGGTTTCGTGTAAAGAGGAACTCAAGGCAAAGGCTCATACTGTGGTTTGTACCAAGAAGCGCGAGGAAGATGAAAAAAGTGTGGGCTCCTCATATCATGTTGCAATACAGAATGAGCACGATTATTTGCCTCAAATGAAGATTGATGAAGAGTTAGAAGATATTGTCTGGTGTTGTCATATATCTGTCAATTACAATGACCCTCTAGAAGAGGAAGATGTTGGAGATGCTCCACCAGAACTTGAAGAATGAGTGAATACCACAATAGATCCCTTAAAGAAAGTTAACATTGGCACTGATGAAGACCTAAGGCTTACTTACTTGAGTGCCTTTCTAGAAGTTGATGAAAAAATCGCTTATATGAATATACTCAAAGAATATAGGATTGTCTTCGCTTGGAGTTATAAAGAAATACCTGGTTTGAATCCTAAAGTAGCAGTCCATCAGTTGACAGTAAAAAATGGTGTTTGTCCTGTTAAGCAAGCCCAAAGACGTTTTAGGCCAGACTTGGTTCCATTGAAAGAGAATGAAGTCAACAAACTCATTGAGGCAGGATTCATTCGTGAAGTTAAATATCCTACATGGATTTCAAATATTGTTCCTGTAAGAAAGAAGAATGGCCAAATTCGAGTTTGTGTTGACTTCAAGGATCTCAATAATGATGTCCTAAAGATAAGTTTCCTCTTCCTATTCCTGAGCTAATAATTGATGCCACCACTGGTTATGAGGCGATGTCATTGATGGACGGTTCTTCTGGCTATAATCAAATCTGCATGGTACCAAAGGATGAAGAACTCATCCATTTCGCACATATCAAAGGGCTATGCAAAATATATTTGATGACTTGCTCTATAAAAATGTTAAATGTTATATGGATGACTTAGTGGTAAAGTCGAGAAAGATGAGTGATCATTTAAAAGGCTTAAGAATGGTGTTTGAGCTGCTTAAAAAATATCAACCAAGGATGAATCCATTGAAGTGTGCCTTCGGAGTTAATTCTGGAAAGTTCATTGCCTTCAGTGTGAGACATCGAGGAATTGAAATAGATCAAGCCTAAGTTGATGTAATATCGAAGATGCCTGAGCCTCGAAATAATCATGAGTTAAAAAGTCTCCAAGGAAAGCTAGCCTACTTGAGGAGGTTCATCTCAAATCTAGCAGGACGATGTCAACCATTCAGTCATCTCATGAAGAAAGGTGCTCCTTTTAATTGGGACAAAACATGTAGCAATGCCTTTAAAAACATCAAGTCATATCTGGCGTAACCTCCAATTTTGGCAGCCCCTATACCAGGAAAGCCATTGATACTCTACATTGTGGCACAAGAAAGGTTTGTAGGAGCCATGTTAGCTCAAGAGAATAGTGAAGGCAAAGAAAACTCTCTTTACTACTTGAGTAGAACGATGACACCACATGAGTTGAACTATTCGCTAATTGAAAAATTGTGCTTGGCGCTAATCTTCTGAATTCAAAAGATGAAACATTATTTTCAAGCCCATGTTGTTCATCTTATTTCTAGAGAAAATCCCATCAAGTTTATTATGTCGAAACCTGTCCTTAGTGACCAACTAGCAAGATAGTACCTCCTATTCCAACCCTTCGAGATCGTGTACATCCCTCAAAAAGCTGTGCAAGGACAAACATTGGCGGATTTCTTGGTAGACCAGCCGATACCGGATGATTGGGAGTTAACTGATGATCTTCCTGATGAAGATGCGATGTTAATTGAAGTTCAACCTCCTTGGAAAATGTACTTTGATGGAGCTGCACATTGTGGCAGAGCTGGTGCTGGCATAGTGTTCATCACTTCACAAGAAGATATCCTACCATTCTACTTTACTTTGAAGGAATGTTGCTCCAATAATGTCGCTGAATACCAAACGTTGATACTTGGACTTGAGATGGTCGTTAACATGAAGCAATTAAACTTACAAGTCTTTGGTGACTCTCAATTGGTGATTAACCAACTCTTGGGATGTTACGAGTTGAAGAAGCCTGAATTGCTCATTATCATGATTATGCTCAAAAGTTAATAGGATGGCTTGGAGATGTAACCCTTCAACATGTGCGTAGAACGAAGAATAAGAAAGATGATGCATTGGTTGCTCTAGCTTTAACATTAACCCTTCCTGATCAGACGCAAGTGACTATTTGTCAAAAATGGATAGTACCACCGCCAAATGAGGAAGAGTGTATAGAAAATGAGCTTAATCATCTCGTCGCCATTTCTGAAGCCGCAAATAAAGAATGGAGATAACCTATTATTGACTGCATCTGTTATGGGATACTTCTAGAAGATCCAAGGAGAAGGACTGACATTTGTCATCGTACACCTCGCGTCCTTTACTACAAGGACACATTATATAGAAGATCATTTGAGGGTGTACTACTACAATGTTTGGGAGAGGAAGAAGCAATTCAAGCTTTGGAAGAGCACACTCGGGAGTATGTGGATCACATCAACCTGGATCGAAACTCCACTTTCACATAAAGAGGATGGGCTATTATTGGCCAACCATGGTGAAGGATTGCTTAGAATATGCTCGGAGGTGCGATGCTTGTCAATGTCATGCGAATTTCATACATCAGCTGCCCAAAGTATTGCACCCAACTATTTGACGCTTAGGGATTGGATGTTGTGGGACCACTACCAAAATCTTTTGGTGGACACTTGTACATCTTGGCTGCAATAGATTACTTCTCAAAATGGGTTGAAACTATCGCTCTTAAAGAAGTGAAGAAAGAGAATGTTGCAAATTTTATCCGAGTGAATATCATCTATCGCTTTGGCATCCCTTGCTACATAATAACAAACAATGGCAAGCCATATGATAACAAGTTAATGAACAAAATTTGTGATCTCTTTGGTTTCAAGCAGCGTAAATCTTCGATGTATCATGTTGTCGTCAATGGTCTCGCTGAAGCATTCAATAAGACTCTATGCAACCTCCTGAAGAAAGTTGTCTCCAAGTCCAAACGGAATTGGCATGAAAGAATAGAAGAAGCTTTGTGGGCATATATGATGACATACCGCACTCCAACTCAAGCAAGACCATATCCACTCACTTTTGGTGTTGAAGCAGTCCTACCACTCGAGCGTCAAATACCTTTCTTAAGACTTGATATTCAAGAAGGGATCACTAAAGAAGAAAATGCTCGACTGCATCTTGCTGAGTTAGAAGCACTTGACGAAAAGAGGTTAGAAGCCCAACTAAACCTTGAATGTTATCAAGCTCGTCTATCTCGTGCTTTCAATAAGAAGGTTCGCTTGAGGTGCTTTCAAATTGGAGACCAAGTTGTCGCGGTAAGAAGACCTGTCATTACTTCGCACAAGTCTGGGGGCAAATTTACCTCAAAGTGGGATGGACCATATGTTGTACAAGAAACATTTTCACATAGTGCTTACAAGATTGTTGATGCATATGGCGTAATGATCGGTCCTATTAATGCAAAATTCCTAAAGAGGTACTACCCTTGAAGTAAGATGATGCTCCTTAAGGTACGAGCCTAAACTGCATGTCACTCTTGGCCCGCAAGAGTATAAATTGTGTACGGCACGAAAAAAATAATAAAATAATAATAATAATTTAAAAAAACCACTCAATCTCCCAGAACTATGTTGTGACTTGATCCTCTTCATTGAGGTACGTAGGCGCTTAGAATATATCCTAAGTTCAGTTGCATGAATGTCAAAAAACCACATGTTCCCACTTAATCTGTCACATGATAGTCAAAGCAATAAGTATTTTGTTTTATCTTTTGTCTCATCAAACTTTAGACTTGTACGAAGTATTGATTGATCAATAGATGGGGGCAAACCCTTATATAAGTTTCGTTAACAACATGCTTGACGTTTCTTTAAACTCAGCCAAGTATATAAGTTGAAGTCTTCAAATCCTCCAAGTATATAAGTTTAAGTCTTCAAATCTTCCAAGTATGCAAGCTGAAGTCTTCAAATCTTCCAAGTATACAAGTTGAAGTCTTCAAATCCTCCAAGTATGCAAGATGAAGTCTTCAAATCTTCCAAGTATACAAGCTGAAGTCTTCAAATTTTCCAAGTATGCAAGTTGATGTCTTCAAGTCTTTCATGTATGCAAGCTGAAGTCTTCAAATCTTCCAAGTATGCAAATTAAAGTCCTCCAAGTCTGCAAGTTGAGATCTTCAAATTCTTCAAGTCTGCAAGTTGAGGTCTTCAAATTCTTTAAGTCCGCAAGTTGAAATCTTCAAATTCTTCAAGTTTGCAAGTTGAAATCATTAAGTCTGCAAGTTGAAATCTTTAAGTGTACAAGTTGAAATCTTCAAATTCTTGAAGTGTGCAAGTTGAAGTCTTCAAATTCTTTAAGTCTGCAAGTTGAAGTCTTCAAATTCTTCAAGTCTGCAAGTTGAGGTCTTCAAATTCTTCAAGTCTCCAAGTTGAGGTCTTCAAATTCTTCAAGTCTGCAAGTTGAGGTCTTCAAATTCTTCAAGTTTGCAGATTGAAGTCTTCAAATTATTCAAGTTTGAAAGTTGAAGTTTTCAAGTCTAGACACTATAAATTACCTTTCTTAGGGCGGGAATGTGTATTTATCCACTTTCGCCTTAAGAATATCATAAATTACCTTTCTTAGGGCGGGGATGTGTATCTATCCGCTTTCGCCTTAAGAATACCATAAATTACCTTTCTTAGGGCGGGGATTTATATCTATCCGCTTTCGCCTTAAGAATATCGTAAAGTTACCTTTCTTAGGGCGGGGATTTGTATCTATCCGCTTTCGCCTTAAGAATACCGTAAAGTTACCCTTCTTAGGGAGGGGATTTGTATCTATCCTCTTTCGCCTTAAGAATACCATAAATTACCTTTCTTAGGGCGGAGATTTATATCTATCCGCTTTCGCCTTAAGAATACAGTAAAGTTACCTTTCTTAGGGCGGGGATTTGTATCTATCCTCTTTCGCCTTAAGAATACCATAAATTACCTTTCTTAGGGCGGGAATTTATATCTATCCGCTTTCGCCT
This sequence comes from Solanum commersonii, assembly GCA_029007595.1. NCBI lineage: Eukaryota > Viridiplantae > Streptophyta > Magnoliopsida > Solanales > Solanaceae > Solanum > Solanum commersonii. Next base: position 2,390,612 of record JAJTWQ010000051.1, read on the forward strand.
TAAGAATACCGTAAAGTTACCTTTCTTAGGGCGGGGATTTGTATCTATCCGCTTTCGCCTTAAGAATATCATAAATTATCTTTCTTAGGGCGGAGATTTATATCTATCCGCTTTCGCCTTAAAGAATACCATAAATTACCTTTCTTAGGGCGGGGATATTTATCTATCCTCTTTCGCCTTAAAGAATACCATAAATTACCTTTCTTAGGGCGGGGATGTGTATCTATCCGCTTTCGCCTTAAGAATATCTGTTGTATGACAGAATTTAAAGTTAACTTTGAAAAATCACCTAGAAAGATTCTGAAGGTATTAAATCTTGAATTTCGGGAGATGTTGTAGACCTTTGTGTCTAGATTCTAAATAATCAAGCATCTAGTAAAGCCACACAAATCTGAAATTTTCAGTATGACAGAATTTAAAGTTAACTTCAAAAAATCACCTAGAAAGATTCTGAAGGTATTAAATCTTGAATTTCGGATATGTTGTAGACCTTTGTGTCTAGATTTGAAATAATTAAGTGACTTGTGATTTCGTCATTCCTACATCAAGACAAGAGAGTTTTAGTAAAGCTGCACCACCCTGAAATTTTCAGCATGACAGAATCTAGAGCTAACTTCATAAAATCATCTAAAATGTTTCGGAAGGTATTAAATTCTGAATTTTGGATATGTTAGAGATCGAGAAGTCTAGTTTTTAAAAAATAAAACCGTTCATAATTTTGATTTTTCTACAATGAGATATGAATTTTCTACGACAGACGTGTCAAGCTGTAAAAAAATGGCGAAAATCAGAAAAAGGGAGGAAAATTACCTTGAATTATGCCCCTTTCGTCATAGGTTTGGAGCTCACGATCTGTAATTGAAGATGAAATTGAGGATACAATGTGTCTATTTATAGATGTCATATGGTGGGAATAAAATCCTTCTCCTAGTTCAATTACAATTTCTTTTTAACTAGGACAATAAAAAAGGACATGAATTTAAAATTGAGTGAGACTATAATTCTTAATTCAACTACAATTTGAACTTAAATGGCGGCATAAAATAAGATTAAAGGGGTCACAAGCCCACTCCAATTACATGTATTGGAGTCGGACAATAAATTAGAACATTGCATGGGTACGGTAAATAAATTATTATTTAATTAATACTTCAAGTCTAGTCTTCATAAGATAAAATATCTCGACAAGACTTGAAGCAGGGGGCATTTGTAATCATTTACAAATTTATTAAATATAAATTTATAAAATGATTCGGATTATATTAAATTCATTAATATATTAATCCAAATAAATATGATGGATTGATATAATTGAGTTAATTATTTAAATTCAATAAATATGAATTTAATTAAAGCCCACTCCATAAAGCCCATATGTCATGTCACTTAAATTTGATTGGCAGAAGGGAATCTTATTCCAATCACAACTCCCCTATTTTAAAACTATAAATAGGGGTCCTCATAATTCAGAAAAGAGGACCAAGAATTCGAACAAGAAGCTAGAGAAAGCTAGTGGATCAAAAGCCGCAATTTCTCTATAAGTTCAAGAATTTGAGAATTCAAGAATTTAAGTGTTCAAGTTTAAGATTTGAAGAAGTCAAGATCAAGACCACCGGATTCAAGATTAAGCTCGAAGCCCTTGAATTCAACTAGAAAGTCAAGAGCAAAATAAAGTTCAAGTTCAAGATCAATATAAAGTTCAAGATCAAGTCCAAGTCCAAGTTCAAGATCAAGATCAAGATAGAGATCAAGATCAAGATAAATCCCAAGATCAAGCTCAAGATCCCTTGAATTATATTTAAAAAAGCAAATTCAGAGGAATAATAGAGATTGTAACACTCGAACTTTGAAATAATAAAACGATTGTTGCATAATTTTCCGTTCTTGATTATTGTTTTCTCGACGCGAATTTTATTGTCTACAGTTGATTTTTGGATTCAAGAAAGAAAATGGAGTTAGTCTCTGTATAATAGTGCACAATATTGTATATTATTGTATATGAATATATAAATACATTTCATAATTTTATATAGTATTGTATATTGTGTATATAATATTGTATACCAAGTTCTTAAATAATTTTGTAAAAATAAAATATGAAAATTTTGTATATTAATGAATACCCAATGTATATGATTGTAGAGTTAATATCTTAAAAGGTCACTGAATTATGAGAAATTATCTTGTAAAGTCACTAAACTTTATATTGTATCACTAAAATCACTCAACTTTACACTTTTATCTTCTAAAATCATTAAACTATATTTATCACCAAAATAAATCTGACTTGGCAAAATAAATTATTTTTTATGACGTGTCATTGTGGACCCCACAAATAAATGATATTGTAAAATTAATTTATCAATATACAACCCACCTACAAGTTGTCTTCATCTTAAACAGTAAAACCCTATTTCTACCCAAATCTCCCGCTTCCTTCTTCTACTTCTTTCTCTATTTCTCCAAAATTCTCATCCACAAAGAGGTGTTGTAAAGTCTATTTAAAGGTTATTGATGCTGAAATTTTTCATAAACAATGGATTCCTTCATTTCTTCGAAGAATAATGTGATGAAATCTGTAAAAGAATGGTCCCCCCTGCACCCACAAGCCTCTAATACCGACGAAAGGGACCACTATGCGCTTGCTAAACCAATCCTACTTCAAAATGAGGTAAAAAATATAAATTTTTAACTATATTGTCCTTTTATTGTAGAATCTCGAAATGGGTTTAGGGCTTTTTGTATTCTAATTCCCTCCCCCGTATTTAGAGGAGGTTAGTTCATTGTTGATTTCGTGTACCAGGTTGTGATTATCTAATGTCTTTGTAACCTTAGTATCCATTTCAGTGCTCTAAAATTAAAAATTCATGCTTTCGCCTATATGGTTTTTTCTTTCATTCTGGCTATAAATTATTCTTATGGATTAATATTTATTCGTTTGTAAGAGTGACTTGTTTATTTTTTTATGATTATACTATTATTAGTATGAAGTAAATATTTAATGCTAAGAATTCTTTCTATCTTTTTTATTTCAGAGTTCTGGTTCATGTTTTCCTGAAATTTCAAAGGCTTTAGAACTGCATTTTCAAACTATTTGGAAGTTGTTAGTGATATCGGCATTGAAGATACAATAGTTGATAATAGGGAGGATAATGATGTGGACAAAAACTTTTTAATTGAGGAAAATTCAACGAAAGTTGTTTTACAAGGTATTAGAGGTGATGTAACTAATGAAGTGGATGAGGAGTTTAGTGATCCAGACTATAATTTGTCCGATGAAGATGACGATTTCCAGGATGTTATTAATGATCAACAAGTTCTTATTGATGATCAACAAGTTCCTGTTAACGATCAACAAGTTCTTATTGACGATCAACAAGTTCTTATTGACGATCAACAAGTCAAGAAGCTTAGAGGAAGACCCAAAAATGCAAGTGTCAATGTACCAGTTAGCTTTGAAATTTTAGTACCTTTACAAAATGCTAATGCTGAATCTGATTATGCATATTCAGATGAATTGCCTGATGATGATGTTCAATCTGATAAAGGAGAAAACAATGGTCAAGAATATGATGAAGGTAAAAACAAGAATTTTCCTATATTTGAATTAGGGATGAAGTTTAAGAATTTCAAGCAATTCAAAGAAGCTTGTAGGGAATTAGGTATTAGAAAAAGAAGGCAGTTACGCTTTAAACCCAATGATCAACAGAGGGTGGTTTGTATTTGTAAGGTTGATGGCTGCCCCTTTAGAATTTATGCTAGTAAAGTGAATAAGCGTGATCCAACTGTTCATATCAAGTCACTTTATCTTAAACATAAAGGTGCTAAGGTGTTTGATAATTTTCACTTATCTCCAAAGTACATTGCTAGAAAGTATTTGAATATTTTTAAAGCTGATCTAGGTTGGAACATTAGTGGTATTGTTGAAATAGTAAGGAAGGACTTTGATTATACTATAGAAAATTTGAAGGCTTGAAGGGCTAAAAATCAAGCATTAAAATGGATTTATGGTGATAAGGGTCTTCAATATGGCATGCTACTATCGTATAGAGCTGAATTGCTGAGATCTAATCCTGAATCTAATATATTGTAATTTGGAGAGATGGGGGAAAATTCTTGGGATTTTACGTGTGTATGAGAGAACTCAAGGAAGCTTATGAAAGAACTCAAGGAAGCTTTTAAATCAGGTTGTAGGCCATTAATTAGCCTAGATGGTTGCTGGCAAAAAGGCACATACGGAGGAAATTTATTAATCTGCCGTGGCAATAGACCCAAATGATTGTATATTTCCAATTGCTTATGCTGTGATAGCTGAAACAGAGTAAAGAAACATGGAGCTGGTTTATCGACATTCTTGGATATGATTTAGACATCATAAATAGTCACCACATTGCCTTTATGTCTGACAGGCAAAAAGTGAGTAAAAATCTTTTATATCTTTTTGTTCTTTTTTCTGTTTAAAATACATATGTTACTACTTTGTTTCTTATGTAGGGTCTGATTGGAGTTGCAAAAGATTTGTTTCCAGAAGTTGAACATAGAAATTATGTTAGACACATGTATCAGAACTTCAAGCAAAAACATAAAGGCAAAGCTTTGAAGGATTTGGTATGGAATGCTGCTAGGGCAAGCAACAAGGTGATCTGCCAGAAATGCATGGAAGAACATGACCAAGAGGACAAAGTGGCAAGAGAGTGTTTCAAAAACCCAGAAAGGCCATTTCAAAGTTGGACTAGAGCATTGTTTAGAACAAATACAAAATGTGATATGTTACTCAACAACTTGTGTGAAAGCTTTAATAGGTAATTAATTAAATACTTTCATCCACTTATTTTTTGGTCATCACATTGTTATTTATGCCTTTAGGTAATTGCATAAGTTACATTGTCAGGCTGAGGTTTTCTTTGGAAATATCGACTAATAAATTTCTTGTTCGGATGGTGTTGTTGTCTGTTATTTGTTATTATGTTGATCACCTTTATCGACTGATGTATGTTAAGTTGGAGTAAGGTCTATGCACACTTTATCCCTTAGACATGACTTGTGAGATTACACCGAGTATGTAGTTGTTATAGTTATTATAAATATGTGTTACTAATGTAGCACTTATTTTAGGTATATACTTGATGCTAGAGATAAATCTATTATTACAATGCTAGAAATGATAAAAAAAAAACAAGTTGATGAAAAGAATGTACAAGAAGAGAGAGTGGGTTGCAAAGTCTGATAGTTCAATTTGCCCCAAAATTGTGAAAAAATTGAACAAGATTAGCAAGGAAGCAATTTGATTTAAAACTGATTATTCAGGGGGACCAAGAGTCTCGGTAGATGGTCCTAGTGGAGTTAATATTGTTGACATGAAGGCAAAGAGTTGTACATGTAGAAGATGGGAACTTACTAGACTACCATGTCCTCATGCATATGCATGTATTATTGGAAATAGTGAAAGAGTAGAGGATTATGTGGATACATTCTACACAATTGAAACTTTCAAGAATGTATATTCACATTACATCAATCCAACAAATCCAGAAGATCACTAGCCTGAGGTTGTAGATTGTGGAGAGGTAATACCACCTAAAATTGTGAAGAAAAAGCGAGGAAGAAAACCCAAATCAAGGAAAAAAGAGCCTGAAGAATTAGAGAAGAAAAAAAAGGTTTAAGCTGTTGGAAAAGCTGAAAAAAGAGCTGAGCAGAAGTCTGAAAAAAGGCGACCTCAAAAGCTATCCAAAAAAGGTTCTACGCAGTTCGATTTGCAAAAAGTATGGACATAATGCGAGAGTACATTATAAATTTGTCAAAGCTGGAGAATCATCTTCAAGCCATTATTTGGAGGCTATAAGTCCAGCTCAAGCAGCTTCAAATGGCTGGGTTTATTTAAATATGTATCGCCCGGAGATGTGGAGTAATAATCACCAAGGATTGAATTTGGCATATCAGTCGATCATAACTCAGGTAACGATTGTTTTAAAGTTAATACAATTTGAATGCTTTCTCTACCAATATCTTTATTTCTTTTCTTTTTTTTGTTCACAAGGCACCAATTGAAGAACAGGTAATAGTTGTTCAAACTGATGTAGTGGCTGCTCAAGGTGTTGATGAAGTTGCAATTAAAGGTATCGAAACTATTAGACTATCTCATACTTCTAAGAGAGGCACACTCTTTAAGAGAAAAGTCATGAAGGAGTACATTGTTGAACTTCAGAAGAAGAAGAAGAAGAAGATTGGAAATCATACCAAAGTATAAAAATTATCTTTGTAATTTTTTGTGGTTATGTGAGACACCTATTACGACACTATATATTGTTGTGGTTTTTTTTTTTTGGGCTAACAATGATGCTCATAGCAGCGTAGTATGTAATATAATTTTAGAAATGCTCTAATGTTACTTGTGTTTTGCTTATTTATATTGAAATTGATGTACAAGTATGATTATGTAACAAGGTGGACACGGGAGGCAATATAGTAAATGTCATTGAATTTAACATTTATTTCCAATGTTGATTAGCATTTTTTTAAATGTTGTTGAAAAGAAGGATTTTGATTGAAATAGTCACACAAAAAAAAAAGCGTTATGGATTTTATTGCAAAAACAGAATTTAAGAGGGGAAGACATAAAAAATGAATAAATTTTATAATTTTGTTTACTTGTGGGGTCCATGATTACATGACATTAAAATAAATTAATTTTATAATTTTATTTATTTGTGGGGTCCACAATGACATGGCATAAAAAATAATTTATTTTGCCATGTCAGATTTATTTTGGTGACAAATATAGTTTAATGATTTTAGAAGATAAAAGTGTAAAGTTGAGTGATTTTAGTGATACAAAATAAAATTTAGTGACTTTACAAGATAATTTCTTATAGTTCAGTGATCTTTTAAGATATTAATTCTATGATTATATATCGAATTAAGTTTTAGGCTAAAGATTTATAATGTAAATTTTTTATTATACTTTTGCTATGTAGGTAATTATATATTTTTTAAAGAATTGCAAGTTAAAAGACATTTTTTTTGTTTAACTTAGTTGATATAAAAAAGACAGACTTTAAAATATTAAAATTTAAAATAAGAAACAAAAAATCTGTAAATGAGACATGCAAAACACCCAGGTTTGTCCTGGTAGAGTTCTTGCGAAATTACCTTTGTTAACTAAAAGAAAAAATATTAACGTAATAACATAAATCCTTTCATGTATATAGATTTTTCTCTAATCAAAATCATAAACTTTTGATCTTATATAAGTACTCTTGTATATGGTAGGAAAATATTTGTGAATAGGTGGACAAATATTGAAGTGACACCTGACAAGAGTGATATCTAGGTAAAAGAAATCATAAAAAACAATGAATAATAGTAACTGAATTCGAAAAGTATCTAGAGTTAATACTGGTGAAACTAATATCATATTGATAAGGTCATCATGTAAGCGAATTCAGAGCAATAGAACAACGGAAATAATAGATCGACATACCTCCAAGTCATTGTTTAGCGAAGCTAGAGACGTTGGAGTTGTTGGTGTTTGTTTTCCAATTTCGGTAAGTCTTCTAAGAACTTAAACCTCATTCAAGATGAAGATTGTGCGAAGTTTAGTAGGAGAATTTGTACTTAGGAATCTTATCTCCGGATATACTATTTATACAGAAGTTTTCCATCAAAAACTTTTGTTCGCAGCTACCAACAGAATGGACAGTAGTAGGAGAGGTTATGAACAACATAACTAATGTAATGTTATATAAATTACGAACCACATCCATGAAAGTTATGGCCAACACGTCCAACTCCGAAGACACGAGAACAGACATTGAACCATGACCGAAGAAAGTAAGAATGAAAATAGTTTTAAATTCTCCCTGTCCAATACACAACTAAAGACGTCGTGATTAAATAGGAAAAAATTGAAATCTTTTCATAGAATCAATGCTAGATTATTTTTAATCTTGTCGCATACTTTAGAGAGAAATTTTGCGAAAGTCAAGGGAGATGAAATCATAATTTGAAATCACAAAATGAAATCAAGTGTTGATTTTCTGTTTGGATGTACAATTTAAATTTTTAAATTGTATTTTTTTGCTCATAACATAAAAATTCCTTAAATTGTACAAATTAATATTAAAATTGTCTGCAGTCTTACCAAATAAGTAAAAAATTATAACAAAAATGTAACGCACTATCACAAAGCTATTCTAAAAAATAAATAAACACTACATTTATTAATTGAATTTTAGTTCAATACAAAAAAAAAAAAAAAGTTAACATAAATCATAGTGTAATGTAAGTGAGCCGTTTGTTGCTCAAAATCATTAGTAGTCGTATCATCAGATTCATATTATGTGAATATCACTCTTTTGATACTCTCGCAAAAAAATATGTATTTTTTTCTATAAAATATAAACTTATAAATTAATTTTTATATTTTGAAAAATGTGAAATTTCCAAATCAATATTTCTTTAAAAAAAAATTGAAATTTTATCTTGGAATTATTTTTCTCGTCCCAAGGATTTCATATCACGATTTCAAATGATATCACATATCCAAACAGGTGAATACTGGCAAAGCATATTTTATGGAGTAAGATGTTAGTGATGGAATGGTCAGAAACAGTGAAGAAATACACATTTTTGCTATTTTATGCTTTGAGTTTTAAGGACACGATCATGTACAAAATTTAGTAAGCAGAAAGCACAATGTAACTTTTGCACATATCAAATGGAGACGTCGCCGGTTATGATTTAAATACCTCTTGCCGTTCGCGGGTGAAATATTGCTATTTAGGGTTTTCCAATTTCCATTGCAGGTAGTGTATATTTCTCTCTTTTTTGTGTTTCTTTCAATTTAGTTTCTTTACAGGTGATTTTTTGTTGTTACTATTCCTTCTTCAATATTTGCTTGCTTGCTCGCTCTCCGTAAGTTTTCTGGAGTAGTATTTTACTTCTCTGTTTGCTTTGATTGCTGAAATTCACCTTCCTTTCAAAACCCTAACATCGAATTTTTGCTAGTTCCTGGTTATTAAAATGGTGCATTGTTTTGATAATTGTGTGTTACAAGGAGCCAGATTAGGTTAAGTATGGAATTCTTAAAATGTACAGTGAGATAATTTCAACAGATGCAGACTGAAATTTTTTGGCCATTTACTGTTATCTTATTTCTGTCTGTTCTGTATATTTCTTCTATGAGAGAATGATGTATTTTTTTTTTTCTCAAGTAGTTGTAGTTTCATTGCTGAGAATAAATTTCCTGTTCATTTCACAAATTGCAAATATGTGTGCTTACTATTAGGGGAAATGTTGAACTTTTTTAGCAGCTACATGTGCCTAAAAGAAAAAAAGATGCAAAAGAGTTGGTATCGATTACAAATGACATTATATTAGCTCATTCATGA